>CM042433.1:4234554-5654554 GCA_023631565.1 Gymnocephalus cernua | reverse complement strand
CTGTTTGGATAATAACTCTTCATTTTCTTTCCCTTTTTTAAAGCTGAATGTGTCAAACCATATGACACATGTATGCTATACAAACACAACTGTGCACAAGTGGTACTATGTATCATAGTCTAGTTATACCGAAGACTAGTTACAGCTTGTATACAGAAAATACTAACACTGCAACTTTCCAGTTGCATAACATATTTTGTAGCTGCAGTTCTGCTTAATAAGGTGGACAAATTCCTAATTAGGTCACCTTTGAAAAGCTCAATTTAAAGCAATAGTTTAATATTTTGATAAGAAGATTGATACCCCTTTCATATCTGTCTGTTACATATAAAGCTACATACAGCCAGCTTAGCATGAATCGTAAAAACAAGGCAGATTTGAGAGAGTTTTTATCATACTCCCAGCAAAATTGCTTTTGCTTTAAAGCGCAAGGCCGTGTTTCCGGTCATTTTTGAAATGCCCTCTGCCTTGAGCCTCAGTGGGTATCAAACAGCATCGCTACAACTTTTTCTGTAAAAACTCGGTGACACTAATCGCATTGTCATAGTTTCTGTGGGGACTCTGTTGGGCTTTAGAAGCCACATCAATACAAGACACATAGGAGGGCAAGGGCTTGGGTTGCAGGTTGAAAACCCATCAGACCAGACATGACAGTGTTGTCTGTACCTCCCAGAAGCTGTCCATGGTGTCGTCAGCACCTGCACATTCATCGTAGGAGCCAGACATTTTCCTGGATGTGGCAAAGCACTCTAATGACTAAACCTGTCCTCTGCAGCAGAACTGGGTTCCTCATGCACTGAAAGACACAAAGAGAACAACAACAATGTGAGACAGTGACATTACATTTAACAAATACAGCAACAAAGAAGTACAGAGGACGTGCATGAGCAGACATCAGAAGACCAAGCTGGCCTCTGTGTAACAATGAGGAGAAGCAATGTAGCAATTTTCCCTGGTAACTGGAGGAAAACCTTTCAGTGTGAGGGTTTCTATTTGAGACGTTTATAATAATGCGATATAAATAGTTTCCTCCACCATGCCACGCATACAGCGCCATGCCCTGAGGAATGAGAGGGGGCATCTTATATCGGCATGTCCTAGAAAAGATACCAGAGAGAGTGGAGCATCACGGCCATCACGCAGCTCTGAACCTGAATCCTTCCGCTGTGCAAATACTCATTCTTTTGACACATTACATCTGAGAGGTAGTTGAACAACACACACACATATGCACAGTGCACATGCTACCCTGTGTATAGCAGCCCAGAGTGCACCTTGTGTGTAAACACAGAATTGTGTAATTGCCACCATTATTACATACAGTATATTACCATTACTATATCCAGTCTGTTTAGCTATTTTGCATGTGCATATAGTGTTTTGTGTGTCATACTTGTCATTTGTCACTGTTTATATTGCACTATATTGTCTATGTGTGTCATATCTGTGAAAACTGTAATGTTTTGTTGTATTGCACCGGCAATAATAAAAAGACTTAAAAATGTCTCCCTAAATTGTCCGTTACATTTGTTTCGGGGAATTTGCAACTCTACAATAGAATGTAAACCCTGATACCAGATCAATACGCCTACTTTTACAGCTATAGATGTCCTTTAATGATGTGGCTTAATCACCTATTGCAGAATACTGTTGCTGCTGGATTTCCTCCAGCGTTTAGGGTGATTTATATTTATTTGTTTGACGTCTGGTCGATATCTTACCACCATGGTTAAAACAGAAGAGACTGCGAGACGCGTCATCGGTATTGAACTCTTGTTTGAAGCTTAATCCATTTTGCTCACATAACTAATGGCTTTCCCTCGACAGAGAGCTCTTCATTGCACTGCAACAATCAACATGGCAATACAATATATTGCATGAGCCTAATAATAATTATTATTATAATTATGATAATAATGATTATCTGTTGATCATTTTCCTGTTCTGACGTGGTTTCTTGATTTTAACAATTAAATGCCGTTGATTGTGGTTATTATCTACTTCTGCACATTGCCCAACAGTGCAAAACTTTCTTATAGCTTTTAATTAAAATAATGAGTTTTGTAAGATGTTATTAAGAGCACAGTGCAATAATTGATTGATTCCTAGTATGCACAATGCAAACTAAGTGTTAGTAAGCGTACTCAGGGGCGTAGCACAAAATTCAGGGCCCTGTAGAAAGGCATTTTCTATGGGGCCCTCCCGCATCCACAGCTATTCATGCTAGCATCTTTTTAGGCCCTCCTCATATGAGGGCCCTGGGCACTCAGTCCCAGCTGAGTCTGCACTCTACAGTCTGCTGCAGCACAAGGAATATTTTCTTTCAAATATGACCAGTGCCCTCCATGCTTTATCCTTCGACTTCCTTCTGCAGTCAAGTGCAAACTAATTCCTGCAACATCCTTCATCCCTGGAATGAGTCATGAAAAATGATTCTCTACGTTAAGCTCAATCTGAACTGGCCTGACCTCACTTTCCTTACAGACAATATGACAACGTGATTGTCCTTGTGAGAAAAATAACAAACTACAAGGTCAGCTTATGAAGGGAAAGTATTTTTACTAGCAGCTCCAGCAACACACTCTGTTTTCACAGGGGGTCCACTCATCAAAAATGTTATCAGGGGAACATTCGTGCCCAGTGTGATTGGTTCTGGTTTCAGCTGCAGAACAGGAAATCTATTCCTGCTTGCTCAGTGTTTCTACAAACCATTGACTGATTCAGCCAAGCTGTATTTGATCAAAGGCCCAGGGTTAGGCACCAGTCTGTGGGGCTCAAACAGACCAGGCTTTCAGGCACTGGCGAATTCAAGAGAGCACAGCACAAAATACCAAAGAACTCTTTTATGATTTGGCAATTTTACCATCAGTGTCTAAATCAGAGACAACTTGAGCTTTTCAGTTGCACTGGGATCAGCAGCAAAGTAATTTTTCTGGAAATTCATCGCTTTTATTCATAGAATAAAAAAAACATTTTACTAAAGAATACTGAAGGTTTTGCTAATCCAAAAATTGACTGATATTGTCCAGTCCCTCCAGAAAAACGCGGAGTTTTTTCGTGATTGTTGCGGGCAAAAATCCTTGATTATGCGGCATGTTTTCTTAAAAAATGCGATGGAATATGCGGGATATTTATGCAATTTTATGCGATGAAAATGCGGGAACTTGCAAAAATTGCGGGAACTTGCGGGAACTTGGAAAAACTGCGGTTTGATGAAAAAGAGAAAAAAAGTGATTCCCCCCAACACCGTGTTCTCAGTAGGTGAAATTACGTCACTTCATAACGTTCCCATGGCAACAGGGGAAAATGGCTGCTCTTGTGTGAAGTAAACGCAACATTTTTCAACTTTCTGCTGAGATATATGTAGGGTTGGGTATTGTTTGGGTTTTTTTCTGATACTGGTGCTAAATCGGTACTTTTAAAACGGTGCCTGAACTGATACTTTAAGAAAGTTTTAAAAAAAGAAGAAGAAACAAGAAGGATAGGCCTACTCAACAACAGTCTGTGACATTTAAGAACACGTTGTTTATTACTAAGGCCATATGGTCAAAATTAAATGATTTAATAGTAATGTAATAACTATAACTTATAATAAACAACTTATTTCACCAGTAAATTGCTGTTGGATGACAAAAACAGCAACCAGATGGGAAAAGGGTATTTTACAATAACCAACCAAAACCAAACAATTACCAGTGTCAGTGAATGCACCGTCTGTGCTTGACATCAGCAGCTGCTGCGCTGCAGAGCAGACTGTTGATATACAGTCACACTTTACACTGTTTAACGTCACCTGTCAGCATGTAACCGTGATTAATCACGCTGCTAGCTAAAGGTAGGCTAACGTTACCTGCTGTCCAGTGTAGTGGAAAGTCAGACACCGAAACAAGGCACCGAAATCTTCGTTCTTATTCGGTCTCGTTACTACCGTTTACGTCGGATCCGGGGGCCATTTGGCACCGAGTTTCGGTACACAACCCTAGATATATGTGACTTTTTTACAACGAAAATGCGGGGATTATGAAATCATGCAAGCCCCGCATATTTTGCGCGGAAATCGGCAATTTATGCGGCGAAAGTGCGGCGTATTTGAAAAAATGCGGCCCCCGCATGAATATGCGGACATTGGCTGATTATGCATTGAATTCTGCGATCGCATAATCGCGTTTTTCTGGAGGGACTGATTGTCCTAATCCTTTAATGAGGATCTATACAGTACAGTGTAGCCAAAAGTATACATGTCGAAGTTTACATGAATACTTTTACACAAAAAATCCTGCTATGAGAACCCTGTGTAACCTTCCATCAGTTTAATGACCATCATCAAACCCTCAGTAAGCCTGTTCCTGAAAATGAGGACACAAGATGCCTTTCTGCCAATCCACACACAACCAAGGAGGCATTTCAGTCACCCTCAAAACAAATTCAAGAACCCATACTTGGCATTAGAGACGACAATTCATTACAATGAAGAGATATTCAATTACCACACTGACCTCTGCTAAGAAAATGGGACACAACCCTCCCCACAATACGCAACTCTTCCTTCTGCCCCGAGGAAATACAGTATCCAATGAAATTAGGTGTTATGTAAAACAATAGTTTGACATTTTGGTAAATAAGCTTATTCACTTTCATCCTGAGAATTAGATCAGTAGATATATACCACTCACGCACAGCCGGTCTCTGTTTAAAGGTAACAAAATCTGCCAACCAGGATCTTTAAAGACATTAAAACAAACATATATCGTTTATTAAATCTGTACAAAAACCCAAGTGTAAAAACTACAAGCTGTGCCAATTTAGCTAGCTGCTGGCTGTAGATTCACATTTAACGTACAGGCATGAGAGTTGTATTGGTCTTCTCATCTAACTCTTCCAAAAATGATTCTTTTAAAAATCAACATTCTGGCAAATTCCCCAGTTGCACTCCCCAGGGAGGATGATATTCGTTTGGCAGCTGGATGTGGTGAGCACAGGTTTTTCACTGTATACACAATAATATGCTTATAATAAAACCCACTTGCAATGATATGTGAGCGTGTGTATAAGTTAGAAACAAACTGACTCATACTTGGTTTACTTTTTTTTTTTTTTTTTTTTTTTTTTTTTTTTAAAGGGACCTGTGTATATTCTCCATTTGCATTTACTTAACATGAAAAAATCCCAAAAGCAAATTTGCTCAGCTTTGATGACAACAGTGCTTCCACTTTGTGAGATTAGTCGGAGGCTCTCTCCTCAATACAAACAGACACAATCATAAAGACAGCAGAACACACCATCTGCCTCAAATCTATACCTTATACTGTAGGTAAGAAACTGTGTTACAATATTTAGTTGAAGACACACTGAATGCCAAATAAAAACATAAATGTAATACAAGTAGGCCCCATGCAGCTAAGCAGCCCTAAATGAGCATGTCTTAATCTCAGCAACAAACAAACACCATTGGTCCGGCCGCCTGTCCATCAGGCCAGTCCTCCAATTAGCTTCTGCATCGGTGACTACAACACCTGGTGACATCAAAGCCAGTTAAGCTCCGGAACAATGCCAGAATCCCTGCTCATAACTAAAACCAACACATCCAGAGGCTTAGTTTATTCAAAACTCACACACTTATTACACTCACACACTTATTACACTCACACACTTATTACACACTCACACACTTATTACACACACACACACACACACACACACACACACACACACACCCCTTGATGATGTCTAGAAAGCGGTTGGGTTAACACGATAATTCCCAGACAGCGGTGCACACACATTCTCATAAGTCGACAATCTCTAACTAGACAATGAGTCAAATCATTCTGAAACATGGATAATCATATGAAAAGGTGAAAAAAACTGTGAATGAGAGCTGAAGAAGCTTTGGATTTGTGCAAAGACAATGTGGACATACAAGTCATCAGCCTTGGCTCACTGGGCTAAACAACAGAGAGAGAGAAAGAGAGAACATAACAGAGATGTCTCCGTTTTAGTCCATGATGGGAGATTGTCGTGTGTCCCGTGAGATGGATAAGGGTGGGGTGTAGAAGTGGTAAGCATTGTGGAGAAGGGGCCTATACTTATTGAGGTCAACCCACCTCAGTGACTGTAAACACACCTCCCATTCCCCCCGTATTAACTGGTGTGGAAGTCACAGTGAAGACAGAATCTTTTCTAATATTACTACTAGTTTCAGCAAAGCAAAATTAATATAAATGGGACAAAATAATAAAATAGGCTTGTATATGAAGCAAAGAAACACCAAACAATATTGCATAGATAGGTAAAATATAAAAACAGCTTGTCTGTACAAGACACATTTATCCATTTGGATTGGAACCCACTCACTGACCATAACACTTGCTACAGTCAAAGCGCTCCCTTTAGTAACTGAAAGTCTTTTAGGTTTGTGATTGCAGAGGTGGTCTTGTTGCCTGAAGCTGACAAAATAACTACTGTTCAAACGTTTGCACATTTGTAAGTAACCAAACATTCTTCTGCACAGTCACTTACCATAGTTGAATCCATCATTGAGAAAGAAAAACAACCTACAAATTTGAAATCAAACACAACTTCTTGAAAAGACTCCTCTGCAGATGTATGAATTTGTAGTCCAAATGTGTCCTTTGTAGCTGGCACTTTGGATGGTTAATGTGTGGCAATTTTTTTTATTTTTGCTTTGACCTCTGTGGCCAAAGTGAACCCAGCGAAGACGATAAGTCTGACCAAACCAGCATGTCTCAGAGGCTGAAGGATAATCCTGCAGTGTGCCACTTGAATAGCTTCAGAGGGGGAGGGTGCTTGCTAGGAAGAAGAGCAAAGACGCGGATAGGACGAGTGAGACTAAGTGGAGAGAGGAATGTTGATACAAAACTGTAATTGTGACATTATATACTGACAGGATAGCAAATGTTGTTGCACTGCTTTTTTCTGCACGAGGACACATGCATTCGAGTTTGTGCGGTGGTGACAGAAAGGGTATCGATTTCATCGCAAATGCACTGCTGGCACAAACAACAGCACTGCACTGCTGTGACTGAGTTTACAATAACACCATTCAACTAAATACTGCAGGTACCTGACGAACATGAATGCTTTTAAGAGAGTTAAAGAGACCCCCTGATCCGGGTGAGACAAATGGTTCTGACAGAGTCAGAAATTCCAGTTTTGATACACATTTCAAGCACTGAATGGGAACCACTACAAACATACACATAAGCTTGTTACCGTAAGAAGATTTCAGAGAGATGAACTAACTTTACTCCAGCACACTACCAAGAACTCACCAGGTCCTGACGGATTAGACAACAGCAATTCAAAGACGTTGCTGACCTAAACCTAATTTACTGATTTCTTTCAATTTAGTAATGTACTTGAAAATGAATGCACTTGAAATTAATGTGGCATGTCAAACATTTTGAGAACTCTACTAAAAGCCAGTTCATGTTCTGATACAGTTGATTTACGATGCATTCTGGTTGTCTGTGGATTCTGTTTGATAAGCACAGCATGTCCTCTTCTACTGACTGAGTGAAAGAGGGATACACAAGGAGAAAGACAGAGGGAGGTCTTTCATTGAGATATGAGCAAGGAGAGTGACAGAGAGAAACCGAGCGAGACAACAGCGACTGGGAGGAGAAGGGCCAGGTGAAGATTGAGATGGAGGCAGGGAGGGACGTGACAGGAGAGAGGTGAAGGAGAAGAGGAGGGACGCAGGCTGGGAGGAGATGCAGTGAGCTCAGGGACGAAGCGTGGGGCTGCTCAGACAGCCGGACCGCTCCTGAGTGGAAGCTGAACACATCAGGACAGTGATGTGATTCATCTCTCGGCGCAGCGCGGAATAAGAGGGCTGTTGGACGTTGCCAGGAGACAGAGCTGCCTTGTGTAGACTTCACGCACGCCGTAACAGCTGAGGCCGTCATTAAGCCGCCCATGTGACCGATGCTTTAGACAGCAGTAAGAAGGCTGGTTGGGTGACGCAGTGTCAGCTGTCCATCCCACAGCTGACCCGTGTCCTTGAGTATGCGCATGCACCAACACAAGCGCGCACGCACGCACGCACGCACACACCACACACACACACACACACACACACACACACACACACACACACACGTGAAGTGTGGGTGTGAAATAGAGAGGGGGAGTGTTGAAGAAGAGAGACTCATTCAAAAAAAGATGCAGTAATCTGAGCCAGATATAAAGAGGCAGAGCAGTAGAGACAGAGACAGAGATAGAGGGAATGTGAAGGAAAAGGAGTGAGGGTGGCCTTATATTGTATTTATCAGCTGAACGTGTAGGGCCGTGAGCCCTGTTCGCTGCTCGCTGGGGCATGGAGTGGGAGAGTCAAATCTGAACTGATGTGTTGATCCTAATAGGGAGCCTGCAACAGAATTTAAGAACAAAAAAAAACTACCCTCATCTTCTCTCTCTCCTCCATCAGCTAACTAGATAGATAAGCCAACTAGCCAACAACTACTAGCCTAGCCAACAAAGGAAAGGCCCTGAAACAGCCGTACAGGTAGACTGATTTTTTTTAATTGTGATGTGCAAAACAAAGTAGAAAACTGATACGAGCAAGGAAGATGAATGTGTCACACGTAGTTTTCCATGCTAAGAAAATGTTCAATGTAAACAAGTAAAGTACAAGAATACGTCAAAAGTATACTTAAATACAGTACGTAAGTACATTGAGTTAGTTACATTCCACCACTGCATACATGAATGGATGAGGGTGGGACTCTTACAACCTGTAGTAAGACTTCACTTACAATCCGTCTCCAACATCAAACGCGGATACTCTGCAGATGAATGTCTTCATTAGAACAGAACAGCGACTGATCAAACACACATTCCAGTCAGATTTGTAATACCCCTATTTAATAAGCTGCCAGGTATTTTAACGAAGCAAACTGTTTCAAAGAGGCCTTTGCCTGTGCAGGGAAGGCTAGCAGTGGCGCTTTTTGGCATGGGCGAGTCGGGTAACCGCCCGGGGCGGCATTTTTTCATGTCACATGGGGGGTGGCTCGAAAGCTTAAAAAAAAAATAATCCTCTGCGCCTCGAAGCGGTTTCTGTTATCTATCTTTTCACTGTGTGGGGAAATGGCAGATCAGCACCCCCATCAGCTACATAACTCCCCTTAAAAACACTTTGCCCCTTGACAAAACTGAGTGGTGGACAAACTGTTGATGATAACACTACAACAATAAAAGAAGTAGGCATGCCACACTGTATGATTGCATTAGTAGCCTAGATAAATGTTGCACATCATGCAAACTTTCTTAACGAGAACTGTAGCTTTTCTAACTGCATTGGCAGACAAAAACTCATGATAGACCTCTTCAAATTATAGCACAGGGCCTCTTGAAAAAAAAGTCTCTCTCTCTCTCTCTCTCTCTCTCTCTCTCTCTCTCTCTCTCTCTCTCTCTCTCTCTCTCTCTCTCTCTCTCTCTCTCTCTCTCTCTCTCTCTCTCTCTCATCTCTCTCTCTCTCTCTCTCTCTCTCTCTCTCTCTCTCTCTCTCTCTCTCTCTCTCTCTCTCTCTCTCTCTCTCTCTCTCTCTCTCTCTCTCTCTCTCTCTCTCTCTCTCTCTCTCTCTCTCTCTCTCTCTCTCTCTCTCTCTCTGGTTTGATACAAGGACTATCCAATGCCACGGAGCGATGAGGGAATGGCTTGGCACTATGAAATGGGTTTAGAGTACATCTTGCCAACTACATGAAAACAACATCTAGGTATGCACAATGTTTTTGGAAAACTGAAATAAAAATCAACTAAAGGAAAGAATAAAACTGGAACTAGTACAGTTTGTTTCTTGAGCAGTTTATCAAAAATGATTTCTTATAATAATCAAATTAATCTTAAAGAGAATGAGCCCAATGAATCAATGAATGACCCTCAGAAAAGACAATCTCACAAGGATGAAAAAGGGACGTCTGAGAATGTAACAGTTGCCAGGACAAAATAATAATATTATAATAATAATTTATCAAATGGACATTAACAATCAGATAGTAAAACTAATAAGAGATAGACAATCACAACACTAACTTAGACCTTTGGATGAGAGAGATGGAGAACTGTGTGGGCATGAATGGGCCTTATTCCATTTAAAATATAATACAATGAAAATGAAACAGCAACCTATCCTTGCTGAATGCCGTGTCCATTCAGGAATGATCGCTGAACAAGAGTCTACACAGCCATGCTAGCGGCTCTGTGAGGCTGTAATGAGCTACATTGTTAACGTCATGCTCACAATGACACAATGTTAACATGCCTGTTAATTCAGTTGTTAACATTTGCCAATTAATATACCAATATACCAAATCAGTATTCTTTATTCTCTGAGGACCATGGAATTTACTAAATTTCATGGCAATCCATCAAATAGCTGTGGAGATACAGTATCTCAGTCTGGACCGTAGTGGTGGACAGACCGACATTGCCATGCCTAGGCATATAGGCATATATAGGGAGGTGTCATAATGGATCAAGAGGTAAAAGTAATATTTAATATCTGCTTAGACAGTTAAGATTATTAGCTGCTGGAGCATTTCCAATACTTGAATGGGCATGAAACTCTCCCTGTTAACCATCAGTACAAACTACAAGCAGAGGCATTGAAAAAAAATCTAGTTCACTGACAAGAGTCAAAAATACAAGACTGAGTACATACAAATGTCATGACACAATTCTAAATCCCAAGCAGCATTGTAGTGAGAAAACAGTGAAACACAGTCTTAAATGCTTTCCTGCGCTGCTGATAAAGGGCTAATAATAGTTTGAGCTTCGTAGAAATAGGTACATTCAGGTCAGTTTTGGATTATTTCAGCCACTATAGGCTCTGACTGGTATCTTCTTTGCTAAGGTTCATTGGTACTGATTTCGGCATGGATCTAGGGATGGCAATGTCACTTGGTCGGTCAGTCCGACACTTTGGTCCAGACTGAAATAGCTCAACAACTATTGGATGGATGCCATTAAAACTGTACAGACATTGATGGTCCTGAGAGGATGAATCCTATTGACTTTAGAGATTGACTTGTTCTCTTACATCATCATGAGGTTCATATTTGAGTGAAATGTCTTAAAAACTGCAGGATGGACTGCCATGACATTTTGTACAGATAATAATCAGCAAAAATGTACTGCATTATACCTGCTAAACATCAACATGTTAACATGGTCATTGTTAGCATGTTAGCATGCTGATGTTAGCATTCAACTGGAAACACTGCTGTGTTTAAGTACAGTTTAGATTGATTCATCATAAACTAATTTACAAAACACAATTTCTTAAACAAAAAAAACAAAAAACAAAACTGTCAAACTAACATTATCCTGGGACCCTGTGTTCCTTGATCTAATGGGAATTTGTACATGTAGCTACCCTGTTGAACCATCCATGCCAGACACTATGTGAGGTGACAAACCAAAAATCCTTCTCCAAGAACAGATAAACCGTGAGAGATCCCAGCGAGCTGGAAACAAACCAAGGGACGGACGGACAGACAGACAGACAGACAGACAGAGAGAGAGACAGACAGACACTAGTGAATGGATGCTGACTGGATCCATCTTGAAATTTGGCTGTTGAGCAGTAACATACATTTTTACAACAGGCAGCACCTATAAACACACACACACACACACACACACACACACACACACACACACACACACACACACACACACACACACACACACACACAACTGAGTTTTGATTTAACAGTGTCCTGAGCGCTGGTGCAGTGGTTATGTAACTATCAAGCCTCCTGGTGACAGTGTGGTGAAGACAGGGGAAAAAAAACGGCCAGGGGAGGGCAGAGAGAGACGGACGGGAGAGCAGAGCAGAGGAGGGGGAGACAGACATATTGTGATGGGTGGTGATGAAGGAATGAACTGCAGACATGCAGCAGTGGCTGTGAGATGGAGCAGAAAGGATGGAGGCTCTCTGGTTCCAGTCCAGTTTTTCCTGATGTCCAGGCAGAAAGAGAAAGCAGAGGGAGGGCGTGAATAAGCAAGGCAACCGTCAATCTGGAAATGCTGCTCTCAAAACACACCAGTTTTCCATTCAGCCTGATGCTGCACTGAATACTGATGACTTCATACGCAATGCCTGTGCTGTGCGCGTATATATATATATATATATATATATATATATATATATATATATATATATATATATATATATACACACACACATACATATATATGCGGCCATTTAGGTGGAGTAACTGACTGATTCCACTGTGTGCCCAGACTGAAAACCTCAGATCTGAATTGCAAAAATCCAGACTAGACCAGGACTTGTTTGCGGTGAGAGTCAACTCAAACAAAAGCAATCTGACTGCTTGAAGACCCAGCTCAGAACTTAAAAGCAAAAGAACTCAAGACTATATCATACTTTGAATTGGCACATACCAGTCATATTTATTTGAAGCAGTCTTGACAACAGATATTGCCAATTTGGCTTGGAGAGTAATAGATAGATATGCCTAATCGGGAGCCAAACTAGTGCTGCTGGTTGTCAAATAAAGAAGGAAGAAAAATAAATAAGTCTGGTGTAAATGTTTCCATGTAGGAATTGGCTAACCTGCCTGAAGGCATAAACATGCAACTAAGCCTGGGCGACCTCCCCCCGCTGGCAGAAGAAGGAAGCAGTGATCAACTCTAAATCTGACTTTAAGAATTTAGAATATCACCATCCTACTTTCCACATTTTTATAGGCCATGCTACATGGTGTGGCTGACAGATAACAAATCAATCAAATAAAATGGTTGGTTGGTTGTATTTGATTGCTTGCTCTTTTAAAGGTCCCATGGCATGACAATTTCACTTTATGAGGTTTTTTAACATTAATATGAGTTCCCCCAGCCTGCCCAGATTGGCCGATCTGGAATCTTCCCTTTATGACGTCATTAGGGGAAAGATTACCTCTCCTTTCTCTGCTTTGCCCGCCCAGAGAATTTGGCCCGCCCATGAGAAAGAGAGAGAGAGACATCATGGCTTTCAAACAAGCAAAGTGGCAGTTGGTCAAGGCCACACCCCCACCATCCACCTTGCCCCCCCTCTCTGCTCCTCAATAGCTACAGACACAGAAATGGCACATACTAAGCAAAGCTCACTGTGGGACTGGCTCGTAGTGACTGTAATTCTGCACCAAGGCTGAATTTCAGCACCATGTCATAGGACCTTTAAGCATTATTACTGGCTGTGCTGCAACCACAGCTCAAGATTGAAGATTGAAGTTTATTACAGATGTACTGTATTATCACCTCAAAGACTTCCTTCTCGATTTATGACTTTCCCTAAAAATAATCATGACTGGATAGAGACATTACTAAACTAGGTAATATATTTTGTGATTATTAAATAATGGCATGTTGATATTATGAAAATAGGGAATTAAATTGGTAGATATTGTCCTTAATTTAATATGACAAAAAAAGAATTAAAGGTGCACTATGAGTTCCTGCATGGTCACTTCTGTTGACGTTCCAAGTAAATATCAAACAAAACAGAGCAAGCTCGCCCCTCCCCCCATGTTTCTGTATCTGTCATGACTAACTGACTAACTGTCACTAACCCCCACCCCCTCCCCCAACCATCGTGCCGGTGATTGGCTGGAGTGGTTTGTTGTATTTTGGTGCACAGTATGTGCCTATAGTGTTGGTTAGATGTTTACGACCCCTGTGATGTCTCCAGAGACTGGGCTATTTCACAGTGTATTCAGGGGGCAGGCAGCTAGCGGATCAAGGAGAGATGCCTACCATTTGAGACAAAAATGAAATTGCACTGAAACCATGCAGGACCTCATAGTGCACCTTTAAATACTAAGAATTTCTGATCTGATGAGCCATATTGTGGTTATCTGGAGAAAAAAAAACCTAAAGAACAGAAACATTTCTGCAAATGAAAAATGCAACATGATTTCATATGTGTATTTGTGGACAAAATGTGATTAGAGCACAAAATAATGTCTGGACAAAACTAACAGGTATAATATTGCTGCTAATGATGATATTTTCTTTTGTGGGGTCTTAAGTTTCGGCAAACCTTTGAGCATACTTTGTTTACCTACAGTATAAAACACTTTCAGCTTTCTCTCCCAGTCCAAACTGCACGGGGTCCCTGGAGAAGCCTTACTTAAAGGGATACTTCACCGATTTAGCATTCAGCTTTGTATCAGTAGAAACCCGGTAGTATTTCTGAATGACTGTGCTTCCCTCCCTCATGTCCCCCTGAGAGGGGAGATCTCTGCATTGGGGGGTATGGAAAACATTCCTCCAATGACGCAAAATGACGATTTTTGCGTCATTGGAGGAACTTTTGGCCAGAGGCAAAGGACTACAGCCAGTAGTAGGAGCTACTTCCGCATGTTTTCAACACGGCCATCACCCGAAGCGAGCCGATCTCACCCGGAAAAAAACGAAATGTCAGCCATCTTGGATCCTCGCTAAACAGGGCTCTCTCTTCTCAGCAGCAAACTTTTACAAAATGATGTGCATTCAAACTACCGCACATGTGTACCACCGGGATACATCGGTACAGATCGGAGAATATGCAGGAAACGTCATTACAGACGGAATAATCGGCACACTACGAGAGCTTCACCTGCACGGAGACCAGCGGTCTTGCTCGATGCCCCGAGCCGGGGAAGTGGACATCCTCATCGGCTAGGTGGGAAGCTAACGCTAGCCGGCCATCTGTCCCATCAATCCTGCTTGCAAGTGTCCGTTCATTAAACAACAAACTGGACGACATCCAACTTCAATGAAACTCCCAACGCGAGTTCAGAGAGAGTTTTTTGTTTTTGTGGAAACATGGCTGAACAACAGTGTACCAGACTGTCCAGCTACCAGACCTGTTAGCCCTCCGAGCTAGAGATGCTCTGTATGAAGGTGAGCTGTGTTAACACGGACTGGTGCAGAAATGGGGTGATTTGTATCCAACTAACTGCTAACCGCTGGAGTTTGTGACTGTTACATGGCGACCATTCGACATTCCACGCTAATTCATGGCTGTGTTTATACTCTGTGTTTACAGCCCACCAAGCCTAATGCTGGTATGTTTAGCTGAACTTTACGGAGCCTATAATGTGTGTGTGCACTAAAGGTAGCCTGTTTCGTATGTCGTTTTTATATATTTTAAATGTGTAACACCACTTGAGCCACGATGAAATGTTGTTTCATGTATATGGTTGAAATAACAATAAAACACATTGAGTTGAGTCGAATGCCTCACTGTCTGTCTGTCAAGCGGTAGGCGTGGCTTGGGAGTGGACTCAAAGCAGCGAAGCAAAGTGCATTCTGGGATTTGGTATCTTTCATCCATATGAGCCAAAAACACATTTTCTGCCTTTTCTCGGCCTAGAAGGAACCAATTTCAATTTTTTTTTCACATTTCTGCTACATAAGACCCAATTTAAAGATATATTCAGCTTTCCAGCGGTGAAATATGCCTTTAAATGGGCCATCACGTTCTGATGAGCCTTCTTACATATTCAAACAACTGCTTAACCTCCCTGCTGCAGTAAGGTGCTGCCATAATAATGCACACAAAATAAAGACATCAAACAAAGAAATCAATAATCACCCCTTCTGAGTCATTATGCTCTCCATTGAGAACTGCTCTTAGTGAGGCAATAAAAAGGTAAATTATGAGATAACCTCCTCTAAAGACAAACACAAATTATTAAGAGAGTCTCAGTGGTATTGCGACGCAAAGAGACTACAGATCAGTGGATACGATCGACTTAATTTATACCCTACAGTAGCGTTGTAATCCTATATGTATTGTTAATCATGCAGTACATGCTCATGCCCAGAGTAAACCACAATTCAATAAAAGAGTCTCAAATAAGAAACCAAAATGACCTCCAGTTCGCTCCCTGACAGACTGGAACACCCTCATGAAATATTAACACCGTTGACAAAGAGCTATTAATTACCTCAAGTGGTGTGTTACAGCATTATACATTATACAAAAGGTCCTTAAAAAGCACTTGATGGTACTTCTGGAGAACACGTGAGACTAAATGAGGATCAAGCAAACAGGAAGATTTTGGAGAACAGACAGCACAAACCGGTACAGTACAACTCACCTTCTCCACCAATGGGAGGTCAGGTTTCCATAAACCTGAGAAAGAGAGCTGTTGGTCCCCTGCAGGAGATCACCTGTGGAAATAAAACATGAGATGTTGGGGTCAGTCTTTTAAGCATCATGTAACAGCAAGTTTAGGTGCTGCTAAATTCCTCTTAATGGAAATATGAATGGAAATCAGCCCGACACGTGTCAAAACACCAATTATATTAACAGAGATGAAATTATTAAGAGATTAGTTGAATTTCATTTTGAACTGTTATAATCAAGGGGAGATTAGAAAACTTTGACACTTAAGTAAAAGAGTAATTAATATCAGCCTCCTCTGTTTCTTTATAGCTGTACACACAATTATGTACACCAGCTGTTGTAGATAATTAAAGGGCACTATGCAGTTTTGGCCATTTCTTCGCTGTTTTCTGTCTTTTTGCTGGCAGGTTTCTCTATAGCTCTCCCCCTACAGCTTCAGAATAGATATCTGGCAGCTCCTATGTTTACTCGTGTCTGACTCCTCACTCGGTCAGTCTGCCGTTTCCTCTTTCTCTGTTCTTCCGACAATGCTTTCCTAGCTTTCTGCTTCTTTTTTGCCGGCTCAGCCATGATGACAGTGTGAAAAACTCCATCGCTACCTTGTTCTTATAGCTAACTGGTTCCTGAATGGGCGTGTATGTGTGCAATGCCGTGAGCAATTTATTACATCGCGAGACCTGATATCACGCGCTACTTCCTGACGCTGAGGCCGGCGGCTCACCGGCCCAAAGTTGCAAGTGTGGTTATTCCGCTCACAGGCGCTAGGGGGGAGCGAGACAACCACCATTCAACCCGAAAAAAGTCATAACCATTCCAATGACTCTGAAGCTGTTTACTTAAGGTAAATTAAGCTTTAAAGCTGGCAGAATTAAAATAAAAAAGAGGAAGTTATGAACTTTACATGTACTGTTCAAACACAGTTAAAGGTAATGTATTTTGTGGTCTTAATGACGTGAAACACGTATTTTGGTGTGAATTCTGCAATGCTTTGTGAACAATGTGTGTCAGCAGGCAACATATTACACTGATAGAAGATGAGCAAATAATGGAATGTATAATGTATATATTCAGCATTCATTTTAAAAAGTGTAACCGTTCTGCTGTCACTAACACATACAGTACCACATTTTAACAGTATGCAGCCCACACAGAGCCCAGAATTCAACACATACTGCTCACCCACACATTCCCAAACTTTACACAGCAATATATATATATATATATATATATATATATATATATATATATTTTATTAGATGTATATCAGATAGATAATAAATTAGATAATAAACTTCAGAAAAAGGTTGTACCCTGATTATGGCCCGACTGTTGTATTTGGTTGTATTATATTTGACAGATGGATCATTTGATTGTTTAGATAAAAATGTGACTGAACTCTACAGTACAGTACTTCATATCTATTTCTTAACATCACATACTTCCTTTTTAGCTAGAGCTAATATTTTACCTGGATTTACTGTCTACATCATGGAACTCAAGCTACTACTGTATGTTAAATCCACCCTGTAAGTCTCTGATGCCATGATTGTTTCATGCCATGTTTATATGCTGGTCGCCTAGTGGATAATACTGTAGTGGCCTTTTTTTCTACATGAATTATTACAACATTGGTGCTGGTTTGAAATGTTACATAAAATAAACGTAAAGGAAAATAAACTTAAGACTGTAAAAAAATAAGTGGTTTGATACACTTTGAAACTTCATCTACTGCAAAAACAATTAATTAATCGATTAACAGAAAATGAACGGAGATAAATATGGATGATTGTCATTTATCAAGCAAAAATGCCAAACATTCACTGGTTCCGACTTCTTAAATGTGAGGGTTTGCTGATTATCAATAGAATATCTTTGGGTTTAAAGAAAATACCAAGCATTCTTATGCTACGCTGACTTGTTGCTGACTTGCTTGGCAAGTGAAGTCGACAAATTAAAAGTGCTCTAAGTGATGTTGGTTAATGTCACTTCTTGTTGACGTTCGAAGTATTGTCAAACAAAACGAGGCTAGCTCGCCCCTCCCTCCTCCTCATCCCGTCCCCTCCCTCTCCACGCACTAAGCCCCCAACCCCCACCCCCAAATCCTTCTTGTCGGTTATTGGCTGGAACACTGTTATGTTTGGTGGTGCAGGTTGGCGCAGTTTGTTTTTGTTGCCGTTTGTGGAGCCTGGGCTGTCTAGAGACCGCGTTTTTTTTTTTACAGTGTGTTCAGGACAGGCAGCTAGCAGATAGTGAGGAGATGTTTGCTGTATGTGACAAAAAATGTTGTAGCTTAAAAAACGCTTGACATCGCTTAGAGCACCTTTAACCAGTAATGAAAACAAATCGCTAGCTGCAGTTTTAGTTTCAACATCATGCTTATACCATCACACGGCCATCTTGTCTTCTCTTTGGTCTGATGTGGCTCAGTGTACACTACCCACTGAAGAAGTGGGTAATACAATTTAATAATTTTTGGAGACTAAAATCAATTACTATTTATGTTAATCTTGTAACTAAAAAGGCACATTAACTGATGACACATTTATCATGTTGTTTTAATGAAGCTTCAGCCTACCTATACTACAGCATTTAGATTTAATGACAAGGCCAAGGGTCAACATTCATGCTAGCAGCTCTGTGAGGAAGGCTAACAGCATGGTAACACTCAAAATGACAGGCCTTTCCTAGAAGTTATGTGGGTTCCATAATAACGCTGTTTAACATGGTCACCATCTTAGTTTAGCGTGTTATCTTGCTAACATTTGCAAATGAGCACTAAAAACAAAGTACAGCTGAGGATGATGGGATTGTGATTGCAGGCATTTGGTCATAATCTTAAGTATTGGACAAATTATAATTTGGACCTGAAAATGACGTTAGAGGAAAAGTCGGGGGTCACTAAAGTTATTACAATTCATCCTGAGGGGAAGATGAATGTCTGAACTAATTTAGATAGCAATACATCAAATAATTGTCCTGGTATGTCAGTCTTTGAGTAGCCTAATCAGCAGTTAAAAACTTGCTATTATGGTTTCGGTATTTTGCTTTGTATTTTGTTCTGTTTCCCCCTGGTATTTTGGTTATGTCTCGTCTCTTTGTGATTGTGTTATTTTCTGTCTTGTTTTGTATTTGTTTCTGTTGCCTGTTTTCATATTCTGTCCGTTTCCTGTTTTGTATATTTATTCTGTATATTTCTGTTCCTTGTGTAGGTTTATCCCATATTGGGTTTTCTGGATTGTGTATTTGTTTCCTGTTTTATTTTGATATCTGTTTTCTGTCTTGTCATGTCTAGTTTTGCTTCCTGTGTTTTCCCGCCTGTGTGATTGATGTGCTCCACCTGTTCCCCAGCCCTGGTGTCACCTGTCCTGTGTTTGCTCGTTACCTAGTTTATTTAGCCTCTGCGTTTCCTTTGTCTCTTGTCAGATCATCTTGTGTTCATCCCAGTCAGTTTGTGTTGGTGCCCAGCGTGTTTGCATCTAGTGTATGAGGTTTGAATTCTTCCCTGCATTCTCTTTTTGTTCCCATGAGTTTGCTGTAAGTTTGTTCCTCGAGTTTTCTTTATTTTTGGACTTTAGTTTTGCCTGCTTCCTTTGGATTCCCTTTTGTCATTTTTTGGATCTCCTGTTTTTGTTTCAATAAACCCTCGAGCTCCATCCTTCTCCCGCCTGCCTGCCTGCCTGCCTGCTTGCCTTGCCTCTGCACTTCATCAAAATAACTCACAAACCTATCAATGTGTAAACTATAGTACATTAAAATGGCCAAACTGCAGATGCACTAATACCTAGACATTCAGTGAAGGAGGTTGATAAGGCCTATGAGGACTTAAATTCAGCTTAATCTGTCTTTGAAAATGTGACTGACACAAGTTATTCTTGTTTCTGCATTTGTATTAGAATATGTCTGTATTTTGTGGTCATGTATGTAGTGTGAATTTTTCTGACTGTCTCTCCCAATGTGTGTGCTGAATATGCTCCTGCCTGCTGCACCTTATGAACAGGTTGAGCGGTTAAGATAACAGATGGATGGACTGAATTTCAGGCAAAACCCTGTGATGAAGCAGCCCACCCATCGAATGAAGCAACCTGAGATGTGGGCACCATGGCATGCTTGACAATGACCACATCCAACAGATTCTTGCACAAAAAATGTCAAAATGCTGAGTCATGTTCACTCAATGCCACTGGTGTTTTTCATCTAACTGTTCAGTCTGAAAGATAGATCAATCATTCGACAGCTAGCTGCAGTTTCTGATGAGGCAACGATTGCTCAATTAGACCATCCATAGAAAATTAAATTGTATTGATTTATTATTAATTGATCCTTTCTTTAAACAAAACTATCACAAATGACCTGGTTCTAGGTGTTTAAATGCAAACATTTGCTCGTTTTCTTCTATCATGTATAATAACAAATTAAATATCTTTGGTTTTTAGACTATTGTTCAGACAAAATAACATATCTGACTCTTTATAGACCAAACGATTGAGCGGTTAAATTAGTTGGAAGTTTCTAATCAAGAATTTCAATAGTAGTAAAACACAAATAGCCTGATGACCTGCTTCACTATCCAGTCCAGAAGGCAACATTATATCATCTGTCTGAATGTCCATGAGGAACACACCCTCTAGTGTTCAAAGCAATGACCTGAAACTGCTGCATTCACAAGTACATTCAATTATCACCAAACAATGCATAAACAAAACCCCCAGTGACGGTGATGTTTAACCCAGTATTGATCTAAAACTCTAGCACATGATTCACACTGGGACTCCATTTTAAATTGCCCCCAAAAAAAATCATGTCACACACTAAGTGCCCTATCTCAAGTTGAGGCACAACTATGATGATTAGAGCTGCAACGATTAATCGATTAGTTGTTAGCTCTTAAATTAATCGCCAACTATAATCAATTAGTTGATTTGAGTAATTAAAATAGTAATAAAGTAATAAAAATTCTTTGATTCCAGCTCCTTAAATGTGAATGTGTTCTAGTTTCTTCTCTGTGACAGTAAACCGAATATCTTTGAGTTGTGGACAAAACAAGACATTTGAGGACGTCATCTTGGGCTTTTGGGAAACATTGATCCACATTTATCACCATTTTCTGACATTTTAGAGACCAAACAACTAATCGATTAATCGAGAAAAAAAAACAGATAAAACGACTACGAAAATAATCATTAGTTGGAGCCCTAATGATGATGGTTCAGAGAAGGCAAATGCTGACATGTTGGGGTGACACTGCATGAAAACACACTTGTTTGAGTAGAAAACTGAAGAAACTATCTAGTTAAATTCACCTACTATAAATAAACTTACAGTAAAAAAAAAAAAAAAAAGACGTTCCTTAATAATGTTAAAATAAGCATCCCAAACGGTGGATGATAGTATTTTATACAATGAATATGTTAAAATCAGACACATAGAAACAGATTCACAGATGGAAAAACAAAATGAGATTGTTTTTGTGGTGTGAAAGGCGCCGTGGATGTTTTTGATCATCTCCTATGTCATAAATCTTCCACCAAGGATAGAGCCTTGGCTTCTGTGTGTGTGTTCTCCTCTGCACTCAGAGAAATGAGGCACTCCAGCAGCCCTTCAGACTCTGTCCTTACACTGCCTCTTTTTTCACACCTTGTCAGACACCACTATCGCCTCTTTTAACGGAGGAACAGCAGCCTTTAACCCTTTATTCAACAAACACATTAAAGAGAAGAAAGAAACAAACCCCACTACTTCACACATTGTCCTCTCTCTGTCACAAGCGTAAGTGTCTCCGGACCACCCACACACAAAAAATGTAACAGAGCGACACAAATGTTATTAACATGAGGAAACACTCTCATTCCTCAATGTGAGACACACTGAGACACAAGAAGAATCAGATCTAACCAAACGCCTATTTTGGATTACTTGGAGGCAGGTCTGAAATCTGAGTGAGATAAAGTGATTTGCTCATATCAGTATCTGCACCGGTTTCTCTATTAGCCCTCACATTGTCTCGATGCGTTGTAGTGAAACATAAGGGACCAAGAGAATGGATTTCTTACCTGAAAAGAAATAAGTGTTATGTGTTTAGTAAAATCAATTAGAGTTTTAACTGCCATGTAGTGTGATACGAACAAAGCAACCCTCACTTGTCAGAAGAGCTGCACCTATTTTAGACATCTCACATTAAACAGAAGAACAAACAACCAATTGACAATAGCTTGATCTGCAGTGCTTCCCACAAATCCCATGCACCTGTTAATCCTTTGTTGGTTATTATGGACATTGCCAAAAAGAAACCAAATTAAAGAGGAGTCGGATTAAAAACTACCTAAAACCATTTAGCAAAACTGCCCAAAACTATTACATTTTCACTTCCTGGGTTACGCTTGCTACACACTATCACTATGTTCCTTGTGGTAGATAATATCAATGTCACAACTATGTTTTCTATTAAAGGTTAAAGATAACCACAGATCAAGCCAGTGGTTGCGTGAGTGCAAATCGTAATTAAATTCTGACAAGCCTTTCTGAGCAGGAAGCTGCAGCCTCGCCACAATCAACAACAAAACAAGTCAAGCATGGAAACACAAAATGAACGGTGTTGCACCACAGAAAGTTAAAGAGGACATCCTTGTGGCTTTAAAAAATTAAACACACAGCTTTAAAGTGAGCGGAAGGATAGTTTGTGACTTAATTAACAGCGTGTTGTCACTCAAGGACACAGACAAGCACGAACACACGGACTCAAACACAAACAAATGCACATATTTATGTGCATTTGTTTGTGTTTGAAAGAAGTACAGATGTGACAGGCCCTGTGAGGCTTACCAGTAGGGCTGGATGTATTTAAATGTGTTGATACCAGTGCCAATACAATACCTGAGTTTCAGCATTGATATACTTTTTTCAATTTCTACTTTGAGAGCTGGAGACATATTTTTCTATTTTTACCACAATAAATACATATTTTTTAAATTAGAAAATATATGATCAAAGAATAAGTAAACAAGATTATAAATCTGCCCAGACGTTCAATGCCAGCTTTGAATAATTAACAGATTTGGATATTTGGTGGTGCGGACACATTTTGGTCCGTCTCAAATAGGTCTTGAGGTTGGACACCTGGCTTTACTTACAAGGCCCAAATTCAAGCCTTAACAGGCCACTACAGATCAGTGGCTCCCAACCTGTGGATAAATCTGAGAATAAATCTGACTGGCCACACAATGATTAAAAGGATAAGAAAGAAAAAAAAACATTTGTGTCACACAAAATTATGTTTATATTTTATGGCTTTCCTTCATTTTTTTTTATTTTAGCCCCCATGTGAAAATAGTAAATATGTGTATCACTTCAGGTGGTAAAACCCTTCAAATGAAACACTTAAAATGCCAAATTATTTGTGTTTTGTGGTGACAACCACATATTGCTTCATTTAAAGGGGTCACAAGCAATAAAGGCTGAGAGCCACAGCTGCAGACATCTGCAGAGATACAAAGATAGATATACAATATTCTCCATTTGATATAGTATCAAGGAGCTCCTGGTGATGCACTTTAACTTGCCTCCACCATGAAGAGGGAGGACTCTGCTAATAAATAGCAGTATACTCCCCTTTCCGCAATACAATTGGATTACCCCCCTAACAGCATCATCATCTCCTCTCTGCAGCCTCATGTCAGACTCTTGGGGGCACCTTGGCTGCTGACAGACACGCACTCCAGCAAACAGTGAATTCAGCACCGCGGACAGCTCCTAAACAAGCTGAGGCGGGCACGAGCAACCTGTCTGTCATCTGTTACGTCACCAATAGAAAGTACAATTACAAAAAAAAAATAAAAACACACACACCAAACCTTTAATCAGCCATGTAGTAGCTGTATATTTTCAGGTATGGTTAGATGTTTTGGTAGAAGATATACGTGACGCCCAGCTCCCATTAACCAGCAACAAGATAACATCTCCTGCTGCTTAAACGCATACATGTGGCTATGAGATACTTTCAGTCAGCTGTTAAGCCTGGATGCATTTCAGCTCAGGGGCAGATTTGATGAACGATTAAAAGACCACATGCACCTAATCCCACGTAGAAAGCAGGATGCTCCTCCTGTGTGGTGCTGCTAGTTTGTCAAAGAAGGGGGGGAAACAATGCCGCTAGAGATGGCTCCTCTCTGTGCCGTGACAACCAATTACATAACGTTAGAGCGGAGTGCTCTCATTAACATTCGCGTCCATTTCACCGAGAAATCCTCCAATATAGAACAGGGCGATTCTTCACTGCTATCCGGTGCATTTGGACAGATAAAACCCACCATATTCATAAAGTAGTGAGGATTACGACATATTTGATTGACGTAACGCACGCTCCAGGTCTTGTTTACCTATTTGACGCATGGAAATGAACATAAAATGGCAATCCTTTCCCTGCATTGGCCACCATCTACTATAGTGCACTTGACATGGCATCAGTGTTTGATATCATATTGGCATACTGATCTTTCCGTAGAGAATATTTAAGCAGATAAACATAAATACACGTTGGACACAGGTCAAAATGAGCTCATCCTGTCAATTCGAAGGGCAAGGGAAAGCGCTGCATAGTGACAACAACACCCTGCACCAGCCCGTAATACCAAAGCAAGTGAGAACATCAGCTGGACTGTGCGAAAACAAACTCAACGACTTAAGGACACAGTTTCGCTGGCGAGAAAGCATGCAGTAGTAAACCAAGATGATGCAATGCTCCTCTGCCCCCCTTGGCGTATACAAACAACAGTACACCATTTAAAAATGACCATGCATAACTCAAAATTGCTATAGCTACAGTGTTGCAAATAATTCTGTAGTACTTGGTCGGTATCGCAGCAGAGAGGGGATTCGACATTATCCAAACGATAGGAAACAATGCGAGATTCCTTTCTCCCTGCGTCGCCCTTTGCCAAAAGGATGCTCAGCTTCTCTTCCCATGCAGTGCAGCAGTGGCATCAACACGGAGACTGACTTACCAGAGATGCTGTTGATGCTGCTGAGGTGCACCACTACCCAATAGCCTATGCCGCAATTTATTCAGTATTTCCCCTTGCAGTGACAGAAGGTGACCCTGCGTTCTCTCTGCAAGACTCTGCATCCACTAGATCACGATGCACGCAGCAAGGGGGAGCTACACAGCACAGGCGCGCGTCGGGGGGATGGCCCAGCGATTTCCTTTCAATGGACGACACAAATAAGCTGCAGGGAAACGAGTGAGCCAATGCAACTTGGAAATTCCCCTCCCAATATTGCCACATGAGCTTAGGGGAGCTTTGACAGATGTATGATCATCTGCAGGGGTGGGTGGGGGTGGGGGAAGGGTCACTTGCGTTTTAAAGGTTTCATGAGCATTATAGTTTTATGTGGATCATATTTGAGTCTGTGGACAATATTTTTTATTATAGTTTTGGGCAACTTCTTCAAAACAATATGGCAGTTTCAATATTGGGGAGAGCCCCAAATGTGACTTCCTCTTTTGAACCAATAAGGGGAGCGGATGGTAAGAGGAGGCGTCGTCGCTTTTCTTGTCAATCACGCCCACATTGCACTACACTGCAGGGGAGGGAGATAGTGTTTTTGTCCTTTAGCTACTGAATCGCCATCCACCGCTTCAAGTACATGGGTTTCTGTTCACCTGCTGGTTTATAAAGCTGTGCAAAATTCTTATATTTATACCAAATTGTTCTTTCAATGACAGCATATAACGACAGTGCTGCATATACTCAAAGGGGCCACAAACAAAACCATTGTAAACAAATTAGTGACTAAGCAACCCATAGGTGAGCAACAGAAAGATATCAATGGACACGTTTTAGGAAACGTGGTAAGGTCAAAGACGAGTGTAGCACTGACATCTTGTGAAATCCTGTGTTTTGTCACTGTTTGGATGACTGATGCAGGTTTAGAAGACCCAGGGTCAGATTTGATGTGTCTGTTAGCTTGCTAAAACATGATAAATGGTGTAAGCTTGGTTTATCAATGTGGGAATTTCACTTAAATCACAAAATCCAAATAACAATGTTTTATGTATTTGTGAAGCTTTTTAATCCTGTCTAATTGTTGCATCACCACGCTCTTTCAATCAATTAAATCTCATTTTGAGTATAAACTTAATCATACATATTTTTTCCTCTTTATTATACAGTATATCTGATTCCTGATTGTTATAAAGAAATTACAGTCGGTGGTTTTAAGCACATATATAACCACTAGATGCCCACAGTGCAGGCTTTTTCCATTTTACCCTTCCCTTTTTATTGCCCTTTGTACCAGTATTAATGGACAAACCATTATCTGCCTTCACTCTTTATCGATTGGTGCAATGATAACCCTTTTGAAATGTAATTTGCCTGGAGTCCAACACAGTATAGCAATGTGCTAATTATCTAGTTTCCTATTCAACAAATTGAAATGAAAACACTGAAGCAAACATCTCTGTTCAATCAGGGGAAATAATGTTCTTTTTTTTGCAGCAATGTTCCTTTCAACTCTCAGTGGAGCAAAGCGCCATTCCAAAGCCACTCAACGTCTAACAGGGTGAAGAGAGGAGGTGTTTGTTTTGTGGAGATGAGGTTGCAGGAGGGGCAAATGACTTGAAGCAGATTAGCTGGATGTTGGCTTTGGTCTGACTCTTTGGAGCAATAACTTTATGCTGATGATATGATGATACAGACTGTATTTGATCACTCCAGTCACACACCAACTTCACAACTGTTCATTATCAGAGCTGTGCATAAATGCTTTGGTCCAAATGTGCATGATCTCTTTCGTTTGGTACATATACATGTGTAAATACTCAGGGACTGTATCCACTGTATGAATAATCTTGACCCCAAACTATTGCTGGGTGCTATGGAGAAAATCAAATATCACAATATTTTTGACCCAATACCTCAATATCAATACCACAACGATATTGTAGTGTTGACTATTGGTGCTTTCACAAATATTTACACAATGAGATTTTTGATAATCATCAGTAATGTGGACATAATGTCTAAGTGGGGAAAAGGCAAATAATAGAACAGTTACAACAGTCTGGTAAGTTTAGAAAATGACATCACTTTACTGTAATGCAGCCTTTAAAACCAGGAAAAGACAACACTTATGCCATATTACGATATTCAAAATCTAAGACGATACCTAGTCTCATATCACAATATCGATATATTGATATACTGCCCAGCTCTACCCGAAACCAACACAAAACATTAAATAATCACATCCAAATGATTTAATTCAAATCTATATTAAACACTAACAACTCCTGGGAAAACTAAAAATCAAAAGAAAATCTTCCCTTTCTTCCTTTGATACAACGATGCAAGCTCAGAATATAATGCATCTTCTCTCTGTTATGGTTAAACTGTACACCGCTGAGGGAAATTGAATCTCCATTGAAGCAATTATATTGAGAGATTTTTCTGTGCCAATCAAACTCTGGTCTGTGATCACTTTGGGACTGTATATGGTCTTTTGTTTAAACTACTGATTAACTTTAGCTGGCAGATAATATCAGTTACATTATAGCACACTGAGTTTTAACTAAATATCCAACATTTACATGGTCATGGGAAATTACAAATTCTACCCTCAACAATGCCCCCTTCTTAACTCAAAGGTATTCAGTGACATCTAGTGGCAACAAACTGGCAGTGCAAAAGCCTGCTGTAAAAACTTAAGATTCTATGAGATGCATTTCTTTCCCTTATTCTAAATTGTGTGATAAAATGTTATGTTATATGTGACATCCTAAAACTTTACTCATTTACACAGTTTTGATTTAGGCTAGTCTATTTATTTAGGCTATTGTTGTTTGTTGTCTCTGATTTTATATAATAGACTACAACATAATGTTATGAGTTTGAAGCACATCTGACATCTGACCATCACTGTAAAATCCCATTTGTACAATACATGTTTGGTGATTGCATCTTTTATTATGTTATCTGTAGTTCTAATGGAACAACTGAAACGGTTCCAGCACAGAACATTATGGAATCAGAGACATTCTGAAGTATATTCTACATCATTGGAGTGTGGAAATGTGTCTACTCTTGGACAACAACTGGAAAGAATAAACAACTTCTGAACCAAACTAATCCATTAAAACCAAACAACTCCACAGAATATAACAATGTTCAGACATTCTGTAGCTGATACAGGTATTCAGTCATTGTTTTGTTTTCTCTAAGTTTCTGAGGTCAAGTGCAATCACAATTGGAAAGACAAGTGAATTATACAACGTTAGTGTCCAAGTCTATATTAATACTAATTGTAGTAATTTTAATCAGCAGGAAGTCATGGGGGAAGGAACAGCAAGTGTCTACTTGTAAATTAACTCTATAATGTAGGTACAGTGTACTTGTATAAAATGGTTCCTCTGAAATCAAAATGTTCTTCAGCGGCAGGGCTATATCAAAACAAGCTGGAAATGTTTTGTATGTATAAACACTGGGTAATCTGATTCAAATCATTAAGGTGGGGCTTTTAAATCCAATTAAAAAATACTTAATCAGGCAGGAAAACATTACATTATGGCTATTGGAAATACAATATTCATACTTTGCTTTCAGTTTTCTTTGCAGAAATGGCAAATCGACCCGATGAACACAATCTCCGGAAACTATAAGATACTGAAAGTTCTGGGACAGGGTTGCTACGGACAAGTCGTCAAATGTTTTAAGCAGGACACTAAAGAGACTGTGGCTGTGAAGGTCTTAAAACAAAGGTATTCACAGTACAGAGACAAAAGGGAGGTGAGCTACATTTTGATGATCACAAGTCAAGGATCAATCCTTGGACATTGCTCGAGTCATTATAAATATGTGCTGATATCACCAAAAAAAAACAACCAGTTAAACAATGAGTGTTTCAAACATTCCTTTATCCCCAGGGGTCCATGCTGGAAGAGCACCGATGTTTGGACCCTGATAAGTCCAACATCATCAGATGCCATGAATGGCTCCACAGGATCAACCACACCTTCATTGTGTTTGAAATGCTGGATGAGCCTTCATGAATACATGAACCAGAGAAAACTGTTCCCATTGCCTTTAAATGGCATAATAACCATCATCAAAGATGTAAGGATAACCAGATAGAAAGAGTTTGAAACTCCTATCAGTTTTCCACTCTGGTACATCCTTCACATTCTGACTTCACTTGCAGGTGGCCACAGCGTTAAATGCAATAAAGGATGTTGGCCTGATCCATACGGATTTGAAACTGGACAACATCATGCTGGTGAATCACCAGATAAAGCCATTTAGGGTGAAGCTCATTGACTTTGGCTCAACTCTCACTCGAAGCCTGGCCAGGTCGAGGTGTTCAGCCTCTTTGGTATAGGTGAGAGCTTTAGACCTTTGTATTAGAATTGCTTGAAATCCTGTCAGTTATTGATATCAGCCTGTTATCATGAACCATACGTTCGAAAAGCAACGAAAAGTTAAGCACTATAATTCATATGATTTACACGCTGTGTGCACTACATTGACGGCAGCTGTACAAAAACGCAGCTGGCCGCGTAGGGAGGTAGTTGGGGAGGATGGGCGTTGACAGAGTTTGTATCCCGGGGAAAACAAAAGACTTTCACCCAGGAAATGAGTGTTCCTTGGGAGTGTTTTACAGTTTTTGCCTATTGCTTTACACACTTTTTGCAGAATTTGGCTCATGTCAAAACTCTACACACAAGCCAATCAGGTATAGCACTGGGAGATTAATAACTCACATCTATGCCAAAATGAAACACTGCAATCAAAACTTAACACTCCTTTCTAAAAATGAAATTCTTGCAACAAAACCATACACACAAGCACCATTTGAATTCCTCTTTCATATCACCAGCAACACACTGATGGGCTTTATATAATACACTGCAGTCTTTGGGTTTCTATTGTTATTGTCATTTTCTCAGACTCAGTCTTCTGTAAAACTCAAAAGTAGAATTTCTGCAGTAATCAAACAAGAGTTTTTACAAAAAACAAACATTCTTACAGAAATAAAGAAAACTAGAATCACAAATCAACACATTTGCAACAAAAGTAAAAAAGACAAAACAATTACTGGATAAATTGCTATTGGGGGGAAAAATATACTTTGTGTGTGTGTGTGTGTGTGTGTGTGTGTGTGTGTGTGTGTGTGTGTGTGTGTGTGTGTGTGTGTGTGTGCGTGTGTGTTGCTGCTGCTTCCAGCAAGAGACAGTCAGCGACAAATACACTGCAGAGACCAAAGCTGATGACAGGTTGGTGATGAATCATATTTTTCGTTTGGATTGTGTGGTAAAATAGGACTGTATATATCAGTTTGAAACATTTGCTCTCCACTCTGAGCAGACTTCTGACTCTGAGGGGAATTGCTTATTGTATCTGAACAACAATATTTGTAAGAGCATGTATCTTTGTTTACCTGTGGAACCTATCGCGCATGTGAACCATCCTGTAGATGTCCCCTCGAGCAACTGGCAGGTGTCATGGTTCTGCCAGCTCAGAAGACCATGCAGCAACAGAGTAGCTCCACTAGGTAAGATCATTTCCTCTGGCCACCAATTCCTCAGATGAGGGTGAAAGAAGAGGGTTAAGGTTAGGTGCCTTGAAGTCAACGGTTGCAGCGCTGCCTTGAAGTCGATTAGGCAATGGTTATGGTTATGGTTATTGTTATGGTTAAGGTTAGTGTTAGGTGCCTTGAAGTCAACGGTCGCAGCGCTGCCTGGAAGGAGACATTGGTGGCTTAAAACACCATTGAGCAACATGGAGATAGGCAATATTCAATTAAGAGATAATACTCTAACTCTAGCTAATTTACACAAAAAACATTTGATGGGCCAGTGATATTCAGTACCAGAACAGGCACCTACTTATACGTTTTACTACACTACATATTTTGACATTATAGTTACTTAACAAATTAATGTAAAATGTCATTACCCTATAACATGATGCATTGTTATAGATTAAACGATCCACACGTAAGTAGTTGAAACTAACTCTACTTTAACCAACTAAAACAGTAAAATGCTACTTCTACATTTGATACTTTAGCATCTCATATGTACGTGACAGCTGGACATTTTCCACAATTGTTAAAATACACAAGTACAGTTTTCATTTTATTTTAGAAGTCCACGTATATTAGATACTCATCTTTGCATTTCCACAACACACAGAATATGTGAGTAATGGCAGGTAGTAGGAACAGTTGTCTCAGACCATGAATGGGCAGCATGGATTGAGAACTTGGAGGCCCCCTCCCAATCACCTGTAACAGAATGCGTAAAGATTCCTGGCGTTTGCCAGCAAAATACAATGTACTACACAAAGAAAAGGTCCATTCACCAGTCCCTCTGGTTGTCTTTGTGCTTGGGGTGTCCTACTGTAAGATGACATTGCCTGGAAACCTGTATATTACTGCTTTACAATTTGTATAAGGGCTATCAAGACAGGTAACTTTTTTTTTTAAAGATGCAGCATACAACATTAACTAAGTAGACATCAATACAATGCAAAAGCCATTTTTGCACGGGACTAGTATTACCATGGGGACCTCTAGTAATTTGTAATAATTGCAGAGGTCGTCTGTGATCTTACAGTTTGTTTTTTTTACAACTGCTTACACACGTTTTCAAAACTGTCTTTTTTCAAAACTCTACACACAATTCCCAAAACTGCACAATAACTGCAAAATATCTTCTTCAAAATGAAACACTACATTAAAAATTCCATAAACACATCTCAAAATGAAGCATTTGCATCAAATGGCTAAGACTTTTTTCATAATAGTACATTTTTGGATATACTACGCACACACTGTTGTTCTAAATCTACAGCGCTGTGGTCTTTCATAGCGTGCAACATGACATTATGACTTCGCGTAAACATACACACCACTTTCTAAAGCCAAATGGCGTGTTATCTGTACGCATTTTGAGCTCTCTGCATGTATGTTTACGCCGTATACAGCAGACGGGTTGGGTTTAGTAAAAGAAGAACGGGACGGTTGGGTTTAGGAAACGTGACACGCGGGACACGATCCCCGGTCTCCTGGGTGAAAGTCCTGTGTTGTCTGACCCCCCCAACCCCCCAACCCCCCAACCAACCTCCCTATGCAGATTTTCGGGCTTTCATACTACTCGCTACTTGAAGTAAATTGACACGCAATCGCAAGGTAATGCTAGTCAATGGAGGCCAAACGGCGTTGATAAACACGCTAAAAAGCGATGATGCGTCTTGATAACACGCCAAAATGGCATACAAATTGGCGTGTCATACATACACCACTTGAGATCAGTCTGTTCATAGGCTTATATCTACATTTCTATACAATGTTGGAGTGAAAATAATCTGCTGAGATAATCTGCTGAGAGGGGTTGAAAAAGTACAAGTACACTGTAAACAGCAATACAATGTTGAAACAGAAAATATTTATTTGGCAATTATTGGGGGGGGGGGGGGGGGGGAGGGGTGTCTGGCCACAATATAGGTAGGTAGGTAGACAACTATAAACTGAAGATGGGTGGAAAACCAGTTTTGGACCCGAACAGCCCTGTGAAAACTAACTTTGTCCAATATTACCACACATCAAGTAGGCCTCATCCACATAAAATATATTAATGGCGAATTACATGGGCATCCATCTCCAATACTCTCTGTAACAGACACAATAATATACAGATCAGTAAATATGGTATGTGTCTGAAGTACTGGAAGTAGTGTTGCATAAATAAATCCACAAAGTCACATGGCAAATTCTTGACTGTCAGATTTTTTTGGGGGTCTTTTTCCCCTTTATTGAATAGTGACAGTGGATAGACATGAAAGGGGGAGAGAGATGGGGGATGACACACAGCAAAGGGCAGCAGGTTGGATGCGAAGCCACACCGCTGCAGGACTCAGCCAACATGGGGCAAACAGCCTTACTGGGTGAGCTAGAGGCCGCCCCATAGTCCTGTACGAATCTTCATCTCTGTGATTTGGGGTTGTATTTGGCTGCGTTGGCAATTATAAATGAAAGCCTTGACATCATATGTTGGGAATAATGTCAGTAAATTTGAGTCATACCCAGACTTTGCTTATCCTGTGCGAATGCGCTGCACAAAACAGAAGTGTGGGGGTCATTTCTAAATCACATGAGGTCCCCTGTAATACTAGTCCCGTGTGAAAAAAGGGCTAAAGACAACATTAATTTAAAACAGTACTTGAGAACAACCCCCTTAAAAGCATAGTAGACTTTCCTCTATGGCGAGATATTAAGGCAGGAGAGAATATTTGCAGTGCAAACAAAAGCTAAATAGTAACAAACACTGATTTACTAAAAACCACGTAAAGGTCTACTTTGTTCATAAGTCTGAAAGACAGCTTGCCTAGTGCTGCCAAATGACCAAGCTGGCTAAACCAGGAACTCACTGAGGAAGCATCGGGGGCCTTCCATTCACACATGATCAGTTTGCGACCCAGCATGAGGGCTGTTTGAATCCACTCTGCCTGAGGGACTCTATCTCCTCAGAACAGAAGGATCACCTATCACAAATACAATAGGACAAAGGGGAACTTCACATCTCCCAATATCTTCAATATAGGCGCAAATTCACCCCGAAGTCTCATATGCATGTATGGCAGTCTCATAGCATGTGCATCAGAGCGCCCTCTCCCCCCTAGCACAGCCAGCACTAAGGGTTATATGTCCATTAAAAAGGTACACTGTGTAGGAATTTCTCCCATCTAGCGGTGAAATTGTATTTTGCTTACAAACAAGTAGTGCTCTCTAGCGCCTCGCTTTTTCAAATGCGCGTTGCAACTGCAACTCAAATTTGCCGGGGAAGCGACCAGCGCCTCTGACTGATCTCCTTCTCCGTTTCAGCTGGTTTCAGTCACGTGACGCTGGCTCTGAATGAAAACGCGTTGTGGATTAGCTAGACAGGTAGGCTAGGGCTTTATCAGTCACTCCAGAAAAACGTGATTATGTCATTGCAGAATTCAATGCATAATCAGCCAAAGTCTGCATATTTATGCGGGGGCTGCATTTTTTCAAATACGCCGCACTTTCGCCGCATAAATTCCGCGCAAAATATGCGGGGCTTGCATGATTTCATAATCCCCGCATTTTCGTTGCAAAAAAGTCACATATATCTCTTTTTTACTTCACACAAGAGCAGCCATTTTCCCCTGTTGCCATGGGAACGTTATGAAGTGACGTAATTTCACCTACTGAGAACACGATGTTGGGGGAAATCACTTTTTTTCCTCTTTCATCAAACCGCAGTTTTTGCAAGTTCCCGCAATTTCATTGCATAAAATTGCATAAACATCCCGCATATTCCATCACATTTTTTAAGAAAACGTGCTGCATAAACAAAGGATTTTTGCCTGCCACAATCACAAAAAACTCAGCGTTTTTCTGGAGGGACTGCTTTATGTCCTCAGCGATTATAGTTTTTCAAAATGGCGGAACGACATGGAAGCCTCCTTGGACTTGCCCGTCCAATGTAAATACAGATCAGAAATTCTTCGCTTATGAGCATAAGTCAGATCATTGGAGGTCATTTTCACCAATGAGGACATATTTATGAATGAAGACAATGCTTTTAACTAATAAAATACTTAAAACACTACACAGTGTACCTTTAAACTCTGTTCAGGATATTAAATTGTATGTGTCTAGTTTACAAGATCTCTGGACATCTTTTTAAAATGTTGACTGCAGTTTTAAACAAATTTTAAGTAAAAGACAACAGAAATATATTTTTCTTCCTTATACATAAATAATTCTTTGTGACCCCAAGTTTATTATAAAGTCCAGATAAAAGAGTCACCGACTGGTTTGGCTTTTTTTTTTTAAAGACAGGAGATAGATTCATTCTTACTTGGGTGGGTGGATGGAGGATGGATGTGACGGTTAACTGGTAGCCTCAGTCAGTGGTCACTTCTTCAAAACCTCATGGAATTCTGGAGAGCTGTTGAGAAAAGTTATGTAATAATAAATTATATTTGTATCACGGACATGGCTTTGCACAACTTTCAAAGCATCACGGTTTGCAAACTTTCAAAACTACTGTCATGAATCTCTGTAAGAATTCTTCCTATAGGCAGGTGTTTATGGTCCACTTGTGCGTCAGTGTTTCTTACCATGTGACACTGCTCTGCCCACGCTGCACGTTCTGTAGCTGTAGCGGGCAGTGGGCTGTTGACCTCAGTTGGATGGCAGGATGTTGCACCGGATCTTTTGATAATCCATAATACCAGTGTTCCTGCTGTTACACTGCTCTATGGACCTTTTTCACAGCAGACATTTTTGACTTGTCATAGTAGGAAAAGCACAGCTGGAATTGATAACCTTATGGCTCAATTCCATCAAGTGTCCCAGTAAAGCTATTTCAGTGAGACAGCATGCACAATACCAGGGCCTCTCCTAAGTGGAATGCAGCCATCATTAATGGTTTTGAATACACCTGTGCTTTTCCTAGTGTACATGTCAATGTCTGCCAAAGGTCAACCCCGTTTGTGAGCTGTCAATTTATGAAACGTTAGTGATAACGTTAACGTAGGACAACGCGGTAAAGCCATGCTTGCTCCAACTTTACCGCGTTGTCCTGCTGCTTTCATGTTTGGTAACTTAATCCTTTAGCACCTGAAAGCCTGTTCTTAACAAGGTATCCCCTCGGAACAACACACATGTGACGGAAAGCAAAGAAAAAAGCGTCTTATCTGACAAGCTGGCCATTTTTTCCTCCTTGAGAAGGAACCACTAACTTACATTTTAAAACGTAAACTTCTACTACGAGCTATGACGACAACAGTACCCGGCAAATAGCCAATGGAATTGCAGACGGGCAACAGGCAATCAGCTGTAGGCATGCGCACTGTTGTTTTCCCAACAGTCGAGCACTTCGTTTCCATGTTAATTTCTCTGGAGCCAAGTTCAACTAAAACACAATTTTACTATTAACTATTACATCCAACCATAGACAATTTAAGGTGGTGGTTGGATACTAGTATCCAACCACCACCTTAAATTGTAGAATAATGATAAATAAAAAAACAGCAGCGTGCCTGGACTTAGTATGTCATGTATTAATCAAGGATTCTTTTCATTTTTAAGTCACTCGCATGCTGCTGCCAGCAGATGGGGCTTTACCAGTCGCCTATGCAGGGTTTTTTGTCAAACCCAGAACAAAACCGGAATTAGCTGGGCATGTTGTTTTCATATTTGTCGGTGAGAAGAAAAAAATCCGGGAAAAATGTGATGTGTTCCGATGTGATTGGAGATTATCTAATACAGTCACAGTACGGATTTAAGTGTTAACACATGCACATTAATAAGTAGGCTATTATTTGACATATAATTGGTGCAGTTTTGTGTGGTCATGGTACTTTTATTCTGACAGATTCAGACAGGAAGTGTCGCTGTTGTTGCTGCTAACGGAAGACTGTGAACCACAACCATAGACAGTATATAGACCACAACATAACGTTACTTAAAAGAGAGGATTTTCCACATCGCACAGTGAGTGAGAATTTATTAAAATGTATCAACAACTATAAACGGGTCTATTGTAGCTCGTTAGAAATCAACCCCGTCTTGATGCAGAGGGCTTGTTTCAGCTTGCAAACAACTTGTCAGTACCGCTGTCATCCAGCAGCTAACGGTAACGTCAGCTATATAACGTTAGCTTGTAACGCTGGCTAATAGGTTTATAGCCGTAATGAGAAGCTTTTAAACATGATAGTAAATTGACAACAGTTGTTATATTTTAGTCTGCTTGCTGCTGTCACACGATATGACCAAATACCAGGAAACCAACTAACCGCAGCAAGTAAAGTGGCTTTTACGGTAACGTTACTTTGCTAACAAGACATGGACTGTTTATATGTAGCTAATTGGCCCATGTGCAAAGCCTTTCTCTGTTTTGGCAATTTGGGGAAATATATCCAAACAAGTAACTTATCGGCCACTACGCAATCTTACTACTTCCTTGATATGCTTATTACTGTGTGCAAATTATTTTCATTCCGTGTTCCATCAGATTTCTCGCTGATTAGGAAGGGCACCATGTGGAAGTCACATGAACGACGAGGATGAGGCATAAACAAGGAGGCAGCCTGAGGAGAGAGCACACTGTCAGTCATAGGGAGGGGGTTTGCTGCTTGTAAAGGCCCTGCACGAGCAGCCCCCTGTGTCCCCCTCTCTTGAACATATGCAATGAACAGCACTACTGAGCCCCCTGCCATCATAGATGGGGATGTGGCAGTCAGCTATGTGTTGGTGCCATTTTTCCTCATCACTATTATTGGAATAGCTGCAGCTGTGGTAAGTGGCTAGTTGGGTTGGTTGGCATAGGACGACCTACACAAAAGTGACTTCCTGATAAACATAGTGTATACAAGCTGCAAAGTTCAGTAGAAATATAACATTTAACGTAGGCAAAATGAAAAGGCACTGTGATAACTAAGTGAGACACACAGTATATGTAATACTCTTCGTTTTGTCTGTTTCAGGTCATGTATATTCGTAAAAAGAGGAGGTAGGCTTGTAATCTACCTACTTTGATTTCATGGCACAGTGCTTTCATGATAAACTTGATTGATTCACTCCTGTGACAAAAGTGTTAGTGATTAAATCATATTTCATTTTGTCCCACAGAATTGACAGACTTCGTCATCAGCTGTTACCAGTTTACACGTATGATCCATCGGAGGAACTTAATGAAGCTGAGCAAGAAATGTTGTGGAGAGAGGAGGACACAAGGGTATGATGCACCATTTCTTTTTCAAACTTCTGTAGTTTTGTGTTCTCTGGGACAAGTTGTCGTGAAATCAAAAGAAGAGCGCAACATTATCACTTAGAAAATGTATTGCTAAGTCCAGTTAGCATGAGATAAATCTTTCAATTAATGCTACCATAAGGAAGGTATACACTCTTTCTAAATGAAGAAGGTTGGATTAAACATGTCAAGTCTTAAAACAACTGACCACATTTTCTTTACTTGTTTTCTCTGTGTATTTTTTTTTTCAACGATGTGGTTGTCTTTGGTTGCACCATCCGCTCTTAACAGCACACCAGTTCCTCAATTGGTTAGTCACTTCCTCCTCCACATAGAAACTTAGCTGCAAACAGTACAGTAGAACATATAATAGTGGTGGTAGTAGGCAGTAGGTATAGTATAAGGGTTGCACTAATCTAAGCACTTGCTGTAAGCTTCAAATCCCTCACAATTGGAGTCGGTGGCTAGTTTTAGTTCCTCACAAGTGATCAAATATTTTATAAACATGACTAACCACTTTTTTTTGCAATCAATGTTTATGTTTGGTAACATTAGTTTCTAAAGATTAATTGATGATTTATTGTCCTCTGTTAGAGGAAATGTAATGCTAATTTCTCATACCAAATCTATGTTAGTGTCTACCACTGATGGGCAGTAATCCGATGGAATTTTTCGCTGTAGATAAAAGTTTTCTTCCCACGCAGAGTGTACAGCGGACGCTGATGTTTGTGTCACCTTTAACCAAGTCAAACTCAAAGTAATGTCGGTACTTCCAAGAATTAAACGCTGCATGATCCTGCTCTCTCCCGCGCTCCATGTTGTCTCTTGTTCAACACTACACATGTCGGTGTTTACACTGATGTCACGGCGCTCATACGTCATACGTCTCACGAAACAAAATCACGGTTAAGTAACGCAGTAACGCAGCCTGCTTACGGGGAAGTAACAGTAATCTAATTACTGTTTTTGCAATTGTAATCCCTTACTTTACTCGTTACTTGAAAAAAGTAATCAGATTACAGTAACACCTTACTTCTAACGCGTTACTGCCTATCAGTGGTTATAGATAGAATAACACACACACAAAAAATGAAATGATTGGCCTGGTTGATTCCAATCATGCACTGAGCCATGGGAAACACTAGGTGGCAGTATTGCCCATGGGGAAAGTTGCTCATTAGGTTTTTACTCTACAGAATATGAAATGGTAAGAACAGGCTAGTAGAATGTCCTTAAAGGGTCATCTCACCCAAATTACAAAACATCCTTTTGTCACTTACTCCTACAGGATTACTACTTACTACTAGTTGATTTGTGTCTAAAAAAAAACCCCTCAAAATCAACATGTCTATCCAGAAACAGAGTCCCTGTTACTGTTTCAGATGCATAAATCTTACGGTCTCATCACATAAAACGGAAACATCATCGGGGTGGGGGGGGGGCTGGGTGGGTGGGTGTAAATCTTGTCTTTTGCGTGATGTGGGTGAACTGACCCTCTATCATAGTCACAGTCAACAGTTTTACATATCCTCCATATGGTGCTTAAATTAATTCAATTCAATTCAATTAAATTTTATTTATAGTATCAAATCATAACAGGAGTTATCTCAAGACACTTTACAGATAGAGTAGGTCTAGACCACACTATAATTTACAAAAAACCCAACAAGTCCCCCCAAGAGCAAGCACTAGTGCAACAGTGGCAAGGAAAAACTCCCTTTTAGGAAGAAACCTCGGACAGACCCAGGCTCTTGGTAGGAGGTGTCTGCTGGCCGTTGGGGTGCATCACAGTATAGTTAATAAACAGTGGTTAGAAAAAGTGGGTGTAGTAGTGCAGGGAGCAGCACGGCATAGCAGGGTATTTCTCAGCAGAACCACGGCAACAGCTGGAACCAAGATTTTGGTGCCATCCTAATCCCAGGATTTCATCCTGGGTGAAAAAGAAACAGAAAGACTCCGGGGAGCAAGCTCCCCAGAGCTAGGTTAGTAACAAGCATTTCTAGGACAGAGAAGCAGGTGGGCCGGGCTTGGCAGATACTACAACTCCTCACTCCCTAACCATAAGCTTTATCAAAGAGGAGAGTTTTAAGTTTACTCTTAAATGTGGTGACAGTATCTGCCTCCCGCTATAAGTCAGTTGTTATGCCTTTCAAAATCACAGTGCTAAATTAAACCCTGCTTGCGCTTTGCATTTTATGTCCTCAGATTGTACAAGGTTGGGCCAAAAGTTATCAACAGCGACGCCCTCTTCTGACCAAAGACGTCAATGCATGATGGTAGTAAACCATGGCAGTGTGGAGAAAACCTTCAGCTACAGAGATGAGTCATTCTTCAAGTATGCACAATATTGTCTTTGTTTGACTTTTCTTTGCCACCGTTTGCCGATATCTTTTTACGGTTTCATGTACAGATGGAGTGACTGTTCAATTGTGTGGCTCCGATGCCAATCCTGTGTGCCTAACAGACGCAGTACCGTACACTTATTTATTTGAAATTATTTATTCAAACCTTTTTTTTTTTACTGTGGTATTCAGCGACATGACTCAAAGTTTAGAAAGGTGGACTATCTCTAAAGACAAAGGTTCCTGTAAGTTTCCTCTGTTGTTTACATTCATCATGTTGTTGTGGGCGACATGCGGCGAGCGGTAATGTTCCTGTGGGTTACAGATTGTATTTGTACGCACTGACAGGGTTTGTTGTGTAGAAGCTGTTTGCAGTGCATTAAAAAAACAATTATGGCTTCTTTGATGAAATGCTCTTAGTTTTCAACAGTCACATTTGTTGACATAAAACATTATAGCATGACTTAAAAATTTCAGTTTTAAACTCAAAGTTTCATATTGATAAAGATGGATTTAAGATATATATATATATATATATATGAGATAGATTGGCTGTTAAAATTAGGTTGGGTGATTTTTATTTCAGTTTCATTTTGAGTCCAAAGGTTGAACGTACACCTTTTGGTTTGAATTTCCCCTCAGAATTTACCAAGCTGCCCCATGATCCGGATCTTTTAGTGGTTTAGCCAAATCCTATGACTCTTATCAATGGCATGAAAAGCCAGATATGGAAGTAAATAATACAGACCTCCTCTCATCCACAAAATGAGCTATGACTAGTGCCCTAAATATGTCCTGTCTACAAGGCATGGCACCAGCACACATTTACCTCCAGCTGAAGATGAATGCCATAGGTATGACTGTATCAAGCACTCAGGAAACCTTGCTCTTTTTCTTGAATTGTAACTTTTCCTGAATTTTATTATGAATATGAACTAAATACAATAGCATTGTTTAAACTGTTCTTGAAGGGGAACATGTATTGGTTGTGAATATTAAAATGTCTTGTACAGATAATGCCTGGACTTGATGTCAGGTATGCCATTTAGGTGTTTCAGAATGAGAATAAGCTTCTTTTTTTATAGTTTCAACCTGGAAACATCTTTACCCCAGAACATTTTCCTCTGTGCTCCCCAGTCATCTTTACATCTCACTGTTTATTGTATATGCATTATATTAAGACTTTTTTTATTTTATGTGACAAACCAATGAAATAGGGCAGTCACAATTTAAAAAGTGTACACACATCCAATCAGGACATTAATTTGCACTGGTAAAACTCATGGTAAGGTTTTCATGGAATGCTCTGATTTCAGGTTGCCCATGACAAAAGTTAAATAACTACTGATGTAAATGTGAACTTGGCAGCACGGTTATAAAGTTTAACCTTCAGACTGTTGTACCAGTTTGTTGCTTTAGGAGGGAATTGATTGAGGCTGTTGATTTAAACATTGAACATGAAGTAATATAACTTTGTCTTTGTGCTCATTGTCTTTTGCAGCTTAACTAGCCGAGAAGTCCGTATAGTGTAGACCAGGGGTGGGCAATTCATTTTCCCAAGGGGTCACATGAGAAACAGGGACTGTTGTGGAGGGCCGGACCAATAGGCTAAACTCAAATCTGATCAATATTAATTTGATGTCAGGGGGCACATAAAGAATGTGCCGCCTAGAAAGCGGCATGTTGTCAAATGCCTGTTTTTTTCTTTGGGCGTATTAGCGCAGCAGAGTCCACCAAAACACTCTTTAAAGTGCCCATATTATGAAAAAAAAAAAAACACTTTCTGGGATTTTGGGTGTTATTTTGTGTCTCTGGTGCTTCCACACGCATACAAACTTGGGGAAAAAAACATCCATGCTGTTTTGAGTGAGATACAGGTTTCTGAATGATTCCTGCCTTCAGTCTCTGGGTGGGGTATCTACGTCAGTAGCCGAGACGAGGTGCTTTACCGTAGCATGCTAGCTCATTCTCAATGGCAAAACACTGCTAAAACACACACTAATTCACCATAATCTACAAAAGAACTACTTACATGTCCCTGTTCTGCAGGTATTCCATGCAAAATTGGAAGTGCGCCCTGTTAAGGCAAGGCAAGGCAGCTTTATTTGTATAGCACTTTTCAGCAACAGGGCAATTCAAAGTGCTTTATTTTACTTTACTTTTTTTGCTTTAAGAAGAAGTCTCCCAGCTAATCCTGCCTTGAAGTCAGAGAAAAAAAAGCTAGCTAGCTGATGAGATCCTTACCTAGCTACTGCGCATGTGCAACTCCCTAAGATGGTATAGAAGAGAGATGTCTCACTATGTAGCTAAAACAGAGACCTGAACACAGGGTGAAAAGAGGAGCTGCAGCCATGTGCAATATGGCGTTTTTTGAGAATTAAACCATGTAAACCTATTCTGGTACAACCTCAAAATACAATTATGAACCTCAAAATGAGCATATGGCCACTTCAGAAAATGGCTTACTGTTTTTGGCGATATCACAAAGCTGGTCTTGATGCTTGGTAAAAAAGCCTTGTTGCTTTTGCAAAGCTTCAGAAGTCCGTGCCCGCTCAGCATCAGTCAACTTGTATTTCTCTGCATGTTTAGTATTGTAGTGGCGATTCAAATTATAACCCTTACAGCAATCTGTTCTACACAAACTAAGCACACGGCTTTACCTTCGACATCAGTAAATAAATACTTAGAAGTCCATGTTTGGTTAAAAACTCGGCACTCCATCGACCTCTCTCTTCCCCATGAGCTGACATTTGAGGGATAACAGCTCGCCGACACAGGGGTCCAGCGTTCTCTTAATACATCCATGGGTCCGACCATGATGTATTAAGCATAGGTATTAAGAAGGTCCGACATATTGCAGTTTTTTTAATTTGTAATGTGCAATCAGAGGAAGAAGCTGCTTATGTTCGCACAAAACAAAAATAAAATAAAAGCAATGCAATGCAGTTGTATTCCATGCATAATGTACACTTATTTACATTTGATTTCTAACTTCCCGTTGACGTCACGCAGGCCAGTTAGGGCCGCCCAAAGGGTCGGATGTGGCCCGAGGGCCGTACAATGCCCAGGTCTGGTGGAGAGGAAATTACATTGCACACCTGTATGTAAAGCGTTTGGGTAGGAAAATACATGACTTAGAGAAATGACAAAGAAAATTCTCTTTATTGACCATTTCTGATACAAATTGTTGTAGGGCACCATAGAAATATAGACATTGTACATTTATATACGGTGTACATTAAAAAGAATGATCCCCTTCCTGTTGAGTTTACAGTATATAAATGAACGGATGCAAGATATTATCGAAACGATACCGATATTGTCCAGAGTAGTGCGAGAATGTTGAGGAAAAACATGAAATAACCATTGTATGAGTATGGCGAGGGTGGCTGTGTGTGGTAGTGCCAAGCACACACACACTGGCCAACAGAACTGTTAATTGAAAGAACGCCCAGTCTATCACAAACATTTGTCCATGAAAATCTGAAGCAACATTTCAGTGCACCAGAAGAATAAAAAATAAAAAAAATAAAATAAAAAACACACCTGCTAATCTACCACAGTCAGCGAACACAGTTGCCAAGCTGACAGGTCTCCCTGACTTGCTTCACACATTTAAAAACAACCTGTCTGTAAGCTCCGGTTATGAACGAGCCAAGACGTGATGCGTATGTGCACACAATGACAAACTTGACATCTTAGATAGCTCATTACAGTCAGGTTAAACCAAAAAAAAAAAAAAACTACTTTGTATTAACATCTTCCCAACTCATGCTAGAGGTTACATTTAAAAACGACAAATAACCAGTTTAATGCAATTATATGGTAAAGTAAGCTGTTGAGGTATGAAATTTCAGGCCTTGTATCGCCTGTTTGCAGTTTTCCGGGTTTCGTAACAGGTTATAGCAGCTTAGGTGTGTGGAAAAACCCAGTTAAGTGGACTGTGACTGCAGGTTCCCTGACACTTAGAAATACACAACCATTTATTTCTTGTAGCAGACAGCATACACCACACATCTTCAAAAAGACTAAAAGATCATTACTGAGTGATGACAGAAGGACCAAGCTAGATGAAGCCATGAGAGCTAGATGGAATGAAAAACATACAGCCCTGTTGGATAGTAGTGCCACCAACTATCCTCTATTACAATCAAACTCCTTGTTCGACCAATTGCAATTTGCCTTACAGGTGATTGGGTGAGTGCTTGGAAACTGAGGACCACGTGAAGCCAAAAGAAGCCAATGTAACAGCATTTGTAAAAGCTCCCTGAAGAGATGACACTGATGCTCTCTGCCTAGAACTCTGCCAACCCTATCCTTAAAAAACACACATTATACCAAAAAAAAGATTTGAGTTTTATTATAACATGAAAAGCAGCACACTCATGTTTTTTGTTTGTTTTTTTTAAATGGTATGTAACCCTAAGAAACAAAACAGTAATTCATCAGAATAGTCTGATCGGACCAACGGTACTTCTACATCTCCCCACTACACGCCGAGGGCCGCGAAGGAAGTTCAAGAAGCATAACTTTAGCTAAACCGTCCTACAGGATGGGGTAAAGATAGTCCTGCTCTACTGGTGGGACGGGGTGAAATCAGTTATGCAGATTAGAAATGGAACAAAAACAAAAAAACACTTCTACCATCTGTTACCTATTCTCATCCTAAACGCTGAAGCTCAACTCCATCTATAATACGATGCAAAGGATAGGTTAACCACTTCACACAAACACATAAAAAAAAAGAAGCAAGTATAGGTAAAATTCACCTTTGTCCAGTACAAAACACGGAGGAAATCTATATGCCCTACCATCTCAGATGCGGGTACAACTAATAAGTAACATTAAGCAGAGAAAATGTCCTACAAACCATCTTTAGCGGGGGGGAAACTGAAATGTCCAGGCTCCTGAGAGCACGCTTTTGTCCAGTATAAAAGACTTGTGATAACATGACATGTAGAGAAAAGGGCTGTTACCTTTCATGTAATTCTTAGATCTATGCTTGAGCAAGGTCCATCGTTCTATCCAGTGCTGTTGCATGATATTTGTACTCTGTTGACCCTCCTTTTTGGCAAAGGAGGGCTTTGTCGTGAACAGTGGTCATGTGGTGGCACTGGTGTTGGAGATACAGCCCAGTTCTGGTTAACAGTAAGTCAGTATGTTGAGTGAGGTAGCATGCGTTGTGAATTACTGGTCCTCTTCCTCATCTTCCTCCTCCGATGATTCCTGGGACGCCTTTTCTTCCTTCTCCTGTGACAGTAGGGAAGGAAAAATTCAGGCCTTGACTACACCCACAAGGAAAATGCCTCTCAAGTGCCATCAACATTCAGCAACAATAGCTGCGTGTGATTCATGCCTCAACGTGACTCTAATTGTAATTCGCCCCAAACACTAACATAAAAAAGGAAATATAAATCTCTTTGATGAACCACTGTGGCATGAAGAACACTCAGGGAAGGGTGAGCCATCTGTAGTGAAAAGTGATTCATAAAAAAAGGAGTGGTGAGTCACAATGAGGCATCATGCTTTTGCTCCCCACTGCCCAAGATGTTCATTCATAAAAATGAGGGCTGGTTAGGAGGGTAACTTTGGGTCATTCCTTTCTGTGACTAATTCGATCCAGACTCTTTCAAGAGTACGCCCTAACCACTCATGCACATGACAGAATGTTACTACAAGACCGCACTTTTTTCCTAGATTAAAACATGCTTTTTTGACCTGCCGTACACGGCCTGGCAACACCTTTTGAAGTAACAACTGTCAGGTTACTCAGCAATTGGATTAAGAACCCTTTTAATTGCCATGCAGGTTCAGATTTGCCTTTAAAAACACGACCAGGTAGAGGCTTTATGCAGCCAAGAAGCTGCTCTAAATGAACACACTGTGCATGATACAAATGGCTGTGATGAGTATAAATTACTTCTCTTGAGAAGAAGGCAGGCAAGGGAATTAGGGAAATGCTATTTTGCCCTGCAGAGTCATACCAACCATTTAATTGGAGGAATTGTTTAAACAAATGTAAGTACTAATGTTACACTTACCTCCTTCTTAGGTCTTCCCCTGCGTTTTCCACCAACAGATGGGGATGCTGTTGCCTTCTGTGAAGGAAAACAGTACATGTTAAAGAGCTATGGGTGGGGCAATTGGTGTGATTTCTATGCTTAGTGACTTGCTGATCTGCTCAGTTAAAGGCTAATTTTATTTTATTTTCAATCTGGACCCTATTTTCCCAAGCATTGGTGTCTCTAAGGGACTAATGTGAGTGAAAAATCTTTGAAATTGGTCTAGTATTGAGCGAGAATGCAGCTGCCACTGGGCAGCAATTAAAATCATATAGGGCAAATGTGCATTGTCAATTTCGTCCAGTAAAAGTGCCGTTTTTGCCACCGATTGTTGAAACAGGGGAAAGAGGAACCAAGATGGACTTCTTGTTGACTTTGAATGAAGTGTAGGTTACGATGATGAAATTACTATTTAAATTATGTCTGGTGGGTTTGGCAATAGCAATTCCATAGTTGTTTCATGTTATAAAAAAAAGGATCTTACTGTTTAAGAAAAAGGTCAACCTCTGTAGGGATACTTTCCATAATGTTGTCAGACACTTAGACCAATTATCTGAGCGTGTCGGTGGTAAAACAAGCACTTTTTGTAGACGTAAATTGAAGGTGCGCAATTGCCCAATAACTTCCCAATAACTTCATTGTAGGTTATTAGTATCAGCAAAAAAATAAACAATCCAAAAAGCTCTGCTTCTAGGTGCCTGCAGATGGCAGTAGTACCTCTGTAATGAGACACATGGAAAGGGGGCATTGGGTTCATTGGCTATTATCTGGAAGGCCGACAGGAACTGCACACAGGGCACTCCAGTTCGCTGGCCACCTGGTCTGAGGCTCAGAGACAGCTGGTGGAACCGAGCGAAGATACAAACCCTCTGCAGCTCGGCCCTCCCTGCTAAACCTACATCATGCATGCATGTGCGTTTTACTCTCCCTCTCCCTTCTTTCCCATACATAGCAGTGAAGGACGAGCACACGGGGGAGCTGGAGGGTTGGGGCGAGGGAGAGAATCAGTTGTTGCTATGGAGACGACAGGCAGAAAAGAACTAGGGCTGTGTGCTGGGTGGGGGCGGAGGGGTACTTAGTGTCAGCTTGGAAACAGTCTTGCGGCCTCTGCACCTGCACTGCACTGTGCATGACAAGCTGCAGGAAGCGGGAGGACAGGAAGTAAAGAGTGAGCATCACTCAAAAAAAAAAAAAAAAAGCCAATAAACCAAGGTCTTTACAATGGAAAACCCAAGCCAGGCTATTTCTGACACCAAGAGAGGGGGGAGCAGCTAAATTGCAGCCAACCAATATATCACAAGTAACAGCAGGACGTCCTTTTAAGAGGATGGGGTTAGCTACTGTTAAAGTGTTCATCAACCGGAAGGAATCAGGGGTTAGAGAAGGGAAATGATTGCGAGAGAAGATGGGATGGCGAACGCCATGTGCGTAAAAACAACATGTCCACAGACAGCATTGACTTACTTTGCCCTTGGTGGCTGCCTTGTTTTTGCTGCCCTTCGGCCGTCCCCTGGGCCTCTTTGGAGTAGGGGACCCACTTGGTTCCTGACAATCAAGACAGTCAAAAGATAAGTTAGCATATCACAAAACATCAAGTAACATTTTTCACTTGACTGGCTGAATTTCTTTCGGGCACATATTAGGAGGAGGAGGGGGTCTTCATACAAAATAATACGGGCATGGTTACACTTGGTAAACTCGGACACAAAGATTAGCTTTCAAGGTTAGTGCACAACGTGAACTTTAAAGACTGACAGGTGCTCATAGCCACTAAAATGTTCACAAAGATAAAAACAAACTGTTCATAAATAGTGCCCTGACTTAACTTAAACGTGCCATTCAGAAACAAAAATGAAAGCAGCCTCACTGAGGTATAAAAAGGGGAATATCCAAGTTAGCCCTGTGGGGATTACCATCAACACCAACATGAAAGGTAAATTCAGTATCTTGTTCCTGTGATCATTTGTGGTTGTAGGCTACGTCATGGCAGACATTTCTCCTATTGCATTGCAAGAGTGTTTACAACCGCAGCTCATGGCAACCGAGCAATTCAATACTAAAAACACACGCTGACTGACAGCTATTTGAGCCATTCTGTGCTTCGACTCGGCCATGTCATCAGTTACATGACGAGCAGAGATGGGTCACGAAGGGGGTTAATATCGGTTTAAAGGTGTTGGGTTGCAGGTTGCTTACAAACCTGCGAGACACACAGGAAGTTACTTACTTACACCGATAAGGGGTGAGCAAATGGTCACAGGGGCTGGCTGCAGCCATATCTTGATTCACTGAGAGCTCAGTAGAATAGCAAGGGCTTATGTTATCTGCATGAGCACTTTACCTGCAATAATCTAATCTACCTGAGCATCAACTGGAACAGCTGTGAGCTGAGGGCTTGTTTTGTTTCTGGTTTAACACCTTAAAGCCCTTCCTTATCTCAATGCATAGGCTAAGCCTAATTTTATGTTCTAGGTTGTTGATATCCTCATAGCTGATCTAATGACACTTTCCCAACAAATGTTCAAAAAATAAAATAGGCGCTATTTACGTCAGAGGTCTTCTCTTGGGGCTGCTTGCGGGGTCTTCCACGCCCCCTCTTCTCTGTTGCCTCCTTCTCTTTCGGTGAAACTGTCCCCTTGTCGCTCATGTTTGCTTAGCTTTTCAGACCTAGGAAATAAGTCACACACACACACACACACACACACTTTAACTCAATTAATCCGCTCTTATTTCGAGGTCTATTTCGGTCTCATCTGAGCTCCATTACACCGCTAACGGTGGCACACAAGAGGGCTTGACATCAAACCGGCGGCTCGCATTGCTGGGACTCCGTACGCGGTCGGACGCCGCATACAAAATAAAAAATCTGCAAAAGACTACTGAACCAGACGATCCTTCCCCGTACCAACCATGTTTAGAGGCCTCCTGCTGTGTAGTTAGTGTTGTGACCAATAATCGGGCCTGTGCATAAAACGATCTCGCAGCATGTCTGCACGCCGGGGCCGCGGAGACGTCCACCTACAATGGTTGATGTGTTGTCGCTGGAATTTGCAAGCTAAATCGAGCCTGCACTGACACTTAAAAAAATGCAAGCAAGCGAGGTGCTTTTGGGTTCATTTGCGGCGACGAAAGCCCGGGACCAGAGCAACAAAAGACGGCTTCACCTTTATCGCATGCAGCCTCCTCTCACCGGAGCTATAGCCTAAGCTGTAAAATGCATTAAATCCGGTTCCGTTTTTATCGAGCATGCAAAGTTCCACCCGCTCGCCGTCGCGTTTCTTGCACTCACCTTTATCTCGCGGCTACAACCTCTGCTCTTGGTAAAGACGGAATGTTTCCTTTAAGCCTGGCTGGTTGCACCCGGTTAAAAAGCCTTGCACTGATCTATAGGCTCCAGCTTTTATTCGTCAGACAACACACAGCCCGCCCCTTTCAAATCCCAGCGCATGCAGCATTAAATAAAACCCCCTCTGTGAATTAGAAAGAATAGTTTCCTTTAGAAAGGAATACGCTGTGTAATTCTTACCAGCAGGTTGAGAAGTTTGTTCCTACGACGTCCTATAAAAAGCACGTGTGTCTTGTCTCTGCAGATAACGGGGAAAAGGCGCCAGCCAGGAGGAGTTTTGGGGCAATTTAAAGAGCCGGGGGAGGGCGGAGATATGATAAATGGGCCACCAACAGTACTAGAGGAGCCCCCCCCCCCCTTCCTGTATCCTTCAGGAAACCAAAACACCAAAAAGCATGTGTAAAAGTAGCTGAATACAGTGGTGTAGTCTAATGTATTGTAGTGGGTAGGCTATACTGTACTGTGCATATCATAGTGGGGGTATGGGTGGTCTTTACGGTGGAAATAGCTTTATTTAGCCTATGCGAAGAAAAAGAACACAATATATCAAAAATATAATGGAAAGTATGTTATTGCGTGTCATTGGGCTTTTTTAAGTGGCTATATGGAAATCCTGGAGCTTTCTTAGTGGGTATACTGTGTATACCTGTGTATCATGTATACTACACCACTGGATGAATATATTTTTAGCAATATAAGGAATTATTAAAATAAACTGTATCAAATAGTGCATGCATGTGCCTAACACATACCACAGTCTCCACAGTGATGGTGAGTAAACTATATGACCTCCCCCAATGTAAACACAAGCCGGTTTTAAGCTCAGAAAGCATTTCGTGTTATTTTCCTCCTAAAGCATTAGGCTATTTTCCAGAGTGGTGGAAGACATTCATATTCTGTAGGCTACTTGAGTAAAAGTACCACAATTTAAACTGCTTCAGTGCAAAATATAACAACCCTGTCAACATAAGTTAAAGCATGCAAGTAAAAGTTAGCAGAACAATGGCCCATGTGAGTGTTAGGCCTACACTGTATGACATTATTGGATTATCAACTAGGATTTTACTGTTGGTTGCGGTTGAGCTAATTTTAATCTCCTTCAAATACTGTTGGGTAGTTTCTTCTGTAATAATGCATCATGTTCTATAAAGTGATCAGATGTTTTGGATGTCGAAACTTATCTTGAACAGTAAGTTGTAAAGTAAGCAGCTGCCAGATAAATGTAGTGAAGTCAAAAAATACAATATTTCCCTCTGAAACGTAGTGGAAGTATAAGGTAGCATGATCATTGAGCATGCTTGCTGCAGAAACCATGTACACACTCTCTCTCTCTCTTTCTCTCTCTCTCTCTATATATATATATATATAATGTGATTTTTAAAAGTACAATTATTTTCTTTTAAGTAGCCTACTCAGTCACTGTTACTGACTTTAAAAAAGAACATTTGGGATGTAATTTCAATACTCTGGAAGGTTGAGAGAATAGGAGTAGAGTTTAAACATGTTTGGAAAAAAAATGAAATCACACAAAATAAAGAGCATTTAAAGTAACCCCTGGTTACACTTCCTTTACAAAATGTTCAAATCAAATGGCTGCAGCATGCCTTCAAGTTGATCCCACCCGCTGTTGAAGTGACCATTTTGCATTTGAAATGGTAAACATTGGGTGTCTATTGCATGGGTGTGTTGGATACAGAGGAGACGAGGTGAAGGAATAGAGACATTCCAAACTGTGCTCTAATCATCCCTACTGGTACTTTCACACGCTGGTTTCAGATGTAAACAAACTCTTTTACTATGCAATTTAATGTAGTGTGACCTGAAAGCAGACCATTTGTCATCATCTTTTTGTATTTCACCTCTCCATCTGTTGATTCGGGACTTATCTCAAATTACTTGATGCAAACAAAAAAATTTGTCAGCACTACACCTTTGTCATCTGCAGAGAGCAGACAAATATCAATATACTGTACGTACATGATGAGAAGAGTGTGAGTTTGCTACAAAATTCATGGATAGGGCATGAATGGAGAGAGCGCTTTTCTCAATGAGTCCAATGTTCTGCTCAGCATGTGCTTGCCTTGCATGCCACCCCCTTCCCTCCCTATTTCTCACTCTATTCACTTCCTTCCTCTCTATCTTCCACAACTACTTAAGCCCCCATCCCCCTCTGCCATACATACCCAGCCCCTCAGTGTGTGTGTGTGTGTGTGTGTTTTATGTGAGGAATGCTGTCCTTCTCAACCACTGGCACCACCTGGAGACCAATGAGGGGACTAGATAATGTGACTGATCAAAAAATGATGCAAAACAAATGTTAGCATTTTACAGTTTAGCTGTGAAGCAAAACTGTTGCTTAACAAATTGCAAAATCAGAGCAGACACTGGAAACTGATAACAGAGCAGAATGGGGTTATATCCTGTTATAGCCTACTGTATATCAAGAGGAAGATCTTTAAATGTGAGAGCATAATTTAGCAAATTCACGTAACATTTTTTTAATGCTCTTCTGTGGCATTTCTCGGCATTCTAATGATCACTGACAAGCAAGTGCTGCAAAGGACTGTGTATTATTACTGTACAGATATAGGACATGTCAGCAATTTGAATACAATATGCTTTTGTCTGTCACTCAAGCACAGAATCATTTTACAGGACGGAATTGAACGTCCTAGACAATGGTCTTCTTATCTTATATGTGTAATCAGGTAAAATAACATTTCCATGAAATTCCATTCTCAATCAATACTCTTAACTGTTTTTCCACTCACTGTAGTCACTTTGCCTCTTGGATTTTAAGGATAAGATTTTATTCTGAGATCATTTTTATCAGTATTTTGTAAATTTGAACTGAGGTTACGCTAAATCAGAAAACCGCTAGTTATCACAGACTGATGAATACATATTTTCTGTATATCGGAAGGACCAGACCTTAACCTGTGTCACAAGAAAACCACGAAACAAACCGGGGAGTCAGTGAATTGAAATGCTAATCAAATCTTCCAAGAGACAAACACTTCCACAGACGCCCTCTACAGAGCCGTCTCCTGGCTCGTGAACTCTGCAGCAGCTCAGGGCAGACGGAATCCTATTAACCATCAGGGGGGTCTTGGCCCACTTTGGCATGCTCACCCATCCCCCCACCTATGTCCTCATAACCCCCCCTCCTATATGCCCATTCATCTTCCCCTCCAGCATGCTCTCTAGCTTATTCTAGCAATCCATTTTTAGGTGCTGTGTAAACTGCTAGAGTACTGCTGCCAAACCAACTAACAGATGTGGACAAAACATCCTATTCCTGCCTGTGTCTGGGTTTCCCCCTGCTTGTGCTTCTGTTTGCTCTGGATGAGCCTGAACATGACTAACACACACACACACACACACACACACACACACACACACACACACACACACACACACACACACACACACACACACACACACACACACACACACACACACACACACACACACACACACACACACACACACACACACACACACACACACACACCGTCCGGAGAGGAAAAGTGTGGGAGCAACTGAAAGGCAAGGTGGGCGGAGATGGGAATATGTGTGTGGGTGTCTTTTATACTCCTACAAGGGGGTGGATGGAGGTTAGTGGGCGGGGGATGGGGCCCGGCTGATTCAGTCCGCTCATGAGTAGTATCTGACTCATACAAACACAGGAAGTAGCGCATGCTGCTTGTTCAGTGAACACAGCACTGTATTTATGTGATACTCCTATATGCAGGGAATAATAGAGGAGTTGCACTACCTAATTGCACCTCCGTACATTGGTCACTGAGTCAACGTTCCACTCTGCCTTTCAAATAGTTTCATATCCACATCCTGAGATATTTGGACTGAGATCCAGGGGGTGCATCAGTCATACTGTGACTCAAGCTTGTGAAATTTGTAAGGGTGAAACCAATGCCATATTTAAAACTTCCTTTGGCAACAACAGCAGTCATAGCCAATAGGTTCATATGTTTATATGTATTATTAGTTGTTCTATCACAATACAACTCTCAGACATAGTTTTCAAAAGAACATTATTCTGCTCAATTCATTAAATCATTTTAATCACAGCCATTCCTCTCAATCATGCGAATGATGGTGATATCCTGTGATGCAAACAGTGGAGCTTTTGCATTACAAAATATTCAAAACATACATCACTCCTTTAGCATTGTTAGCATAAAATCTATTAATCCTTGAAGGCAACCTCTCTTTGCTTGGTGCCTCCACAGGGGATGTCAGGGTCAGCTTCAGTGCAGCACCTCTCAAGCTCACAGCCATTATGTGATAGGTTTTCACGACAACAGCTTTTTAAATATGTAATATTTGACATTACAAACACTATTTTGTTTTAGATGTTTCATGTCCTAAAGTTGAACTAGGGAGGTGGTCCAGGCACGTCCAGCTGGGAGGAGGCCTCGGGGAAGACCCAGGACTAGGTGGAGGGATTATATCTCCAACCTGGCCTGGGATCCCCCAGTTGGAGCTGGTAAATGTTGCTCGGGAAAGGGAAGTTTGGGGTCCCCTGCTGGAGCTGCTGCCCCCGCGACCCGATACCGGATAAGCGGATTAAGCTGGATGGATGGATGTTTCATGTGCTAAAGTTGAACTATTTAGGTACCTGTAATCTGTATCTGTAATCATGGTTTATACAGGACAGTCTGCTTTCTTCACTAATAGGTGGCAGACAGAGATTACATTTGCACAAATTACACTGAGGCCAGCACCATGTCACATCTCTGAGAAATACCACCATCTTGTGGTGACACTTGTAGATGAACAGTACTTGTATGTTGAGTGAGAAAATATTCCCTCCCTTTAAAACATTTCTTACTCTTATTTTACATGTCAGGGGGGGAAGGTAGAAGGAAAAGCACCTCCCCTCATTCCACCACCACCCAACATGGACACATTTTCTCTGGAGACATGCATCTCTGGTGAAGTGTTGTTGTGTTGGTGTTCATACCCTTCCACGTCTCATCTCAGCTCTGGTTGTCAAAGTAAATCTCCTTGCAGTGAAGCACATTATTATGTCCAGCAGAGGGTAGTCTTACTCTGAGAAAATACGTTTCAGCATTCCTCACCTGAGTCTGAGGTGTAACAGGTTTGCTGTCACTGAGAAATAAAGACAATGCAGCAAATATGAATCAACGACGCGACCATCTAGAAAGCATTGTAGCAATTGGGTTCCAAGACCATTCTTCCACTCAAAACTATCTCTTAACAAAAAAGAAAAAAAAAGAAAAAGAAACAATTAAATGGGTGGTAATATACAATTAAGGCTATTCCAAGGAACACTTTGGCAGGTAGCCCCCCATTTCCTCATTAGTCCACGTTCTGTAGAGTAATTTAAAGCCTGCCCTCCAGAAATGACAGAGGCAGCTGAATTAAATTACTCCTAATTCAACTGCATCATCTGTGCATTCATCAAGTCTAAATCCAACTAAAGTAGAGAAAGCAAAGGAGCTCTGTCAACCTGAAAGATGAGTGTGTATTCAGAGCAGTTAGGAGGGGTTACATATGAGAGTTACCTTGGTGATGGTGCATCTGGAGTTTTAGAATTCACGCTATCCCCTCTCTGTCTTACCTGATTGATCAAAAGGGAAGGGGACCGCCTACCCATTCCGGGCCTGTCAAATCCCCGCGTGGCAGCTGCAGTCCCAGGAGAAAGTGACTAGCCTGGGCTGCATCTGTGCTGGATAGTTACAGAGGCGACCTGGGCTCAGTTTTATCACTGTTTTTTATTTCCATCAGGAACAGAGAGACAATTCTCTTTGCAGAATGCTGATGTGATGACCACAACAACAAATAAGAGCCAGGCTTTACAGTTGGGGATAAAAGGTTTACAAACCCCTCTACAAAACAGGTTCTAGGCTCAGCTGCAGAGTGGAGTCACTTCAACATTTGTCTTATTGATTGCATTCTGACTGGCATTCCCTGGTCAGGCAAATTGGAAAGAGGGCACTCTTGCCTCTCGACTAGAGTCAACAGAATTTGTAAGGATTGGCTAGTAGTGACATTTTGAGAATATCACCAACAACTTAGAGGAAAGAAATGTTACCTTTTGTACACAATCTATGCACTGTAATTGATTTAAAGAGGCACTCCAGCGATTTAGTATTTCACTTCCATAAAGTTTGAGGACTCTCAAGAGACGAAAAAAATGTAAGCAGCAGAGAAAAAGCCTGACTTCTAGTCTTTAGAAAGAGCCAAGCTCCAAAACCATTGATCCTATACACTTTCCATGATGCAACTCAATTGCGTCTTTCAATGATGAAGTGGTCATCAGGGTTATTTATTTTAGACTTCAGAAAGCTATTCCAGAGCCACAGAAGATATTATACAACTGTTTTTTCACAGGTTAAGTAGCACTCTCATGACGAGTAAACTAAACTTCATATGTAAAATTGGTGAAGTACTCCTTTAAATACCTTATTAAAAGAGTAATGATTTAGCACCATTGCACTCCTATAGCATTATTGGAATCCTGATGGAGGATGAAAATTGATATTGTCTGTTTTACTTCACACACTCTTCTTCCTTGTCAAAACCTGACACTAACATCACCCACAATCAGGGGCGTAGCACAAGATGTTGGTCCCTGTAGAAAGGCATTTTCTATGGGCCCCTCCCCGCATCCATAGCTATTCATTCTAGCATATTTTTGGGCCCTCCTCACATGAGGGCCCTGGGTACTCAGTCCGGCCCCTGCCCACAATACAACTTGACCGCCGACAGATCAGTTGGAGATTTGGGTGTGTTATTATAAAGTAGCAGCTAATGTTGCCTCAAGCTGCTAGCCTCAAGCAGAGATGAGGAGCGGACTACAAAGTAGAGGATGGATACCCAAACCGAGCCCGACGGTACCCGACGGGACCCGACAAGCCGGGCCGGGTTCGGACAGATATTTAGAAATTATGTTCGGGTTCGGGTCGGGCTCGGTCACATCAGCGCGATAAGGCATTTGTTGTAAAATAGTGCTGCGGCTCCTTTAAGAGAGCTCAGTGCGTGTGGGTGTGTGTTTGTGAAAAGTGGTCAGAAGAGAGATAAAGAAAGAGGAAGCAGAGTTGGTGGAATAAGTTTAAAGTGCCCATATTATGAAAAAAAAACACTTTTTCTGGGATTTGGGGTGTTATTTTGTGTTTTTGTGTTTTGTGTTATGCTGTTCTGAGTGAGATACGGTTTCTGAATGATTCCTGCCTTCAGTCTCCGGGTGAGCTGTTCAAAATCTGCTCGGCTTTTTACGTAACTAGCTGAAACGACGGACTAACCATAACCGTTAGCATGCTAGCACTAGCGTTAGCATGCTAGCTCGTTCTCAATAGCAAAGCACTGCTACAACACACACAAGTTCACCATAATCTACAAAAGAACTACTTCCATGTGCGCCCTTGTTTAGAAGAAGTCTCCCGGCTAATCCTGCCTTGTAACTGACCAAAGTTGGAGAAACAACCTTTCTTTTACTGTCTATGGAGCTAACTGACATGAGCTGAGCTACTGCGCTGAGCTACTGCGCATGTGCGAGTGGAATCAAAGATAGTACAGAAGAAAAGATGATTCACTCTGTAGCTAAAACAGAGACCTGAACACAAGGTGAAAAGAGGAGCTGCAGCAGTGAGAGAGATGTGCAGTACAACAAAAATATGGTGTTTTTTGAAAATTAAACCATGTAAACCTGCCTTCTGGTACAACCTTAAAATACAATTATGAACCTGAAAATGAGCATAATATGGGATATTTAAGTTATGTTTACACAGTGTGTGCGGTGTCCGAAATAAACCCCAGACTGAAAGCCAAGTTCATTAATTTGCTCACCAGAAACAGGATTTTAACCCCAACGTTATTCATGTTATAACGTCGACCCTGGAGGTAACGAGTCTCCCCTGTTTTTCTGACCACGGTTGGAAATGAAGCAAGCAGGAAAGGTTAACACATTGAACATTTTAAATTTAAAACAGCTTATTAACGTAACGTGTGCTTGTTGCCCGTGTGCATTGATGCACTCATCTGTTGACATTTCCAAATGCCTTCCAACAGTTGCTTAATAAAAGCTTTCCACACAAACAAACATACATGTGTCATTAGTATGAGAAAAGACATGAGATTTTAACTGTCGGACTCGGGTCGGGCTCGGATATAGATATCTTAGTTAGTTTTCGGTATTATCGCAGTGTTTATTATATTACAAAAAATATAGGCAAAACCTTATCAAAAGTGCAACTTGTAACATCAAATGTCCTGAGCGCTGTCATCTCCTCCTTCCGCCATGATTCCAACTTCAAGAAACGCACGTTGTAGGCTACGCAGTGCACCTGCGCGCCAACTTCAGGAGACTCGGATGAAGCTGGGAAGGATTAAACACACGGTTTCCACCCCATGGTAGTCCACTGTGATAATAATGATATTTTAAATGAAAACGGTAATTGTTATTGTCTACATTTTTATCGTGGTTTACCGTTACACCGGTAATCGTTACATCCCTAACAGTCATACTCCCCAAGACCTGTAAATAGACTTTGATGTGTAAAATCTTTGCATCTTAAGATGCATGCATCTGATTAACAACACATCAATTCTGTTTGTCCTTTTTCAATGACTAGACAGGTTAGAAAAGAGATGAAGGGCAGGTTTTAGATACACAGATTTTACTTGGAGTCTGCAATCCAGCTGTTATAGCTGGGTAGTCCCATAGTGGCGTCTGGAGTAATATCAGTTGACAGATCCCCTCTCAGTCACCAGGATTTTTGTCTCTGGCCTTGACCACATCACAGTGTTTGGTATCCTGTGGAAGCGGGTGTCAGATAGCTCCCTATTGATGAATGATTAGAGTTGCAGAAGATGGACTGTGGCGCTGCCACCTGCGGGGGTCTAGGTGAGACAGATGGGCCCATTTGTAATGCAGAGGGCGCCCCACAGCTGCATTAACTATTTAAGTGTGGTTATCTCAGGGTAATGGTACGCCAGCAGTACTGAAACAAACTACAGCAAGAGAAGGTGTAATCCTAATGTTGACGTATGGGATCTGCTTCTGTAGATTATAGGGTCCATTCTCCAATCTGGAGTGATTATCTGTGAAATGTCACATATGTTTAAACAGGAAAATACATTAAAACAATGTAATCTAGCAATAAACTATTGTAACATATAAAGAAACCTGCGAGCAAAAAGCGAGAAAACAGCGAAGAAATGGCCAAAACTACATAGCGCCGTTTTAATGTCAAGTGCTATTGGCTATTGCTTTAAGTTTACTAAACAATTCAATTCACAGTTGGTTACTCCACCTGTAAAGGACCACTTTGTCTTAACATATACTTTACTTGATAACCTCGGATAAAACAGTGTAACAAATCTTGGCACAGTTGCTCGGCTTGCCAACAAGCCTGAATTGATATAGATACCACTGGTTTGCCTCACAGCACGGCCAGGAAATGATACAGAGACCCATGAAGTGGGAGAGCAGCAAATGTCTGGTGGCTTCACCTTTGGTTGGCTCTGGTGTTTGCTTTCACTTGCCAACAAGCACTGTGAGGAAATTCACTTGTTAAACTTTCTACAGATGGTCAATATCCTCAACTGTTCTCCTGCTCTTACCAATATAAGTCTTGACTTGAATATGTAGAAATGGGGGGAAATTGATTCCACTGTACCTTTCATCCTTTCTTTTTGTCCACCCGAAGCCCATCTTGTAAATGTGCCCTCAGAGTCGATTGGCCTGAGGGATGGAGGAGCACAGGGAGTAGCTGGGTGCAGGAGTGAGCCATCCATCCTTAGTACCTGGAAGGGGGGGGGGGGACACCACGGCGTTTCACCTGCCTGCAGAATAAATCATTGCTTAGTCCATTCTGTAGCTGCAGTCCAATTAACCAAAGGGGACCCTATGAATGCAGTTAGGTGCTATGATTAATTACACAGTACTGACAATCCACACCAAAGTTCACAATATCCCAATGGGCAAACATAGAGCACGGCTTTACTTTGCAGATTTTAGCTTTAGTATTGTTTGCATTGAACGTACAATGTTATTATTGGAAGCTTTTGCCATTTTGCTGACACACAGCGACTAATTAAGTCTAAATACATGAAAGTGGTAGAATCTCTCACACACACAGACAAGCAAATGCATGCATGCACGTGTTTCAGACATACATGAATTGTGTGCAATAGTTCACACTTAGACTTGATGCAAAGCTAAACAACATAATACATATTTTAGCACACCTCTCAGATGCCAAGTCAGCCTGTAATATTAATTTAGGCAATTATTTCCTTTTACATGGTCCGTGGCAAAGCTCTTAGTCTTACTACTCCAGTGCATTTAAATAGTGCCTTTAATTGAACATAAAAAGGCAGAAGAGAAGATGGAAGGGAAAGGTTAATGGGACTGACACAAAGGGCACACAGCAGAGGAAGGCTAGCCTTATGTGTCACATCCTGCTTTCATCACAGCCCATACAAGGAGCCAATTAGGCCCAGTCAGTAATTAAGCCAACTCCAGCAGGCGGGCTCTGGCCTTGGCTTTCTGGGGGATTACAGCCCTCTTCAAGACAACTGCTGTTAATGACCTCCATCCTTCTATAATGATACGCTCCCACATTGACGTTTGACTGCTGCCACGTCCAATAGAAAGGTCACAGAGGATGTAACAAATGAGAATTGAGGAAAGGAGAGACAAGGAAGTAATTGGAGGAGGGTTTGGTCAGTGGGAGAAAGAGTGCTCAGCCATTGTTTACTCTCTACCAATCTCCATTTAAGATGTTGCAGCGCATAAGATAAACCCTCCCTGCTTTGCTACAGCAAAAGAGACAAGCTGACCATGGGTGTGACATTTCAGACCAACTTCAGTTTAAAATGCTACATTCAGTTTCAAAGTTAAAAACTCCTCTGTTTAAGGTATTCATTAGAGATATGCAGTGTTTGTATGTGCCTCACAGATGGTTTGGAGTAAGTGGGACTTTGTAATGACTTTCATTAGAACAAGAAAACAAATATAGCTAAAGTCTGTTTTTCTACACAGCAGAAAAAGAAACAGACAATTAACATAGAAATGCTACTTAATTAAACATTCAAAACAGAGCATGTTTTAAATTGCATATTCCTCTCTTATTACGTCTGTTTGTTAGCAGAGCCTTTACCGATGACATAAAGTATGTCAACAGGTTTCTTCTTAGCTAGCAGCCACTTAGCTTAGCTTTAGTGTAAAGACTGGAAACAATGGGAAACAGCTAGCCTGGCTCTGTTCAAAGGTAACAAAATCCATCAAAATCCTAGAATCATTTATCTAAATAATTCAAATTATGCAAGTATTTAATTGAGGTTTAGAAGAACATTAAAAACTCAAAGCATTTGGCTCAGTGATTTTTTTTATTTAAAACATTGTTCTATTGTGAGCGGTGAGAAGCTGCATACAGTGCAGAAAGAGGAGGGAGAATACTGGACAGTCCTGTCTAATGCTCAGGTGGATGGAAACAGGTTACAGCGGTGAAAATGCATGTTTAGAATCTGGATAGTCTCGCACTGCCAGACCTTCCTCCACAGCGCTGCGGAGGAGGGTCTGGCGAGTCCACACAGCATTCCAGGATAGGAAAAAAGCGTGCTCTTGTTTATTGGCATTTCTTTAAACCAATCACAATCGTCTTGGGCGGCGGCACGGAGCAACGGTGCCTCTGCAAAATAGCCTTGTTGTTTTGGTGGAACATGTGTACGTTCAAAAGTTGTTTTAGTCGTGCAACAGAAAACTCAGATTGGACAGATAGTCTAGCTAGCTGTCTGGATTTACCCTGCAGAGATCTGAGGAGCAGTTAACCATTGTATATCCAACAGAGTTTAAAATTACAACACAAAGAAAGCGGAAGGTAACAGACATCTGGCCAAAATGAAAGACATCCGGCAGAATTTCCGGCGGCTCCACAACAATCCTGGGAGTGGAACATCATGGATATAGACTAGAATCTGGATGAATAATAAGAACTTGATGTTACACAGTTAATATTGCAATACAGCACATCCTTTAATGAAGCTGGTATTGAAGCTGGATCTCTCTCTCTCTTTTATTCCTCTTTTTTTAACATTTACTTTTTGCTGAACACAAGCTGGTGAACATCGAAATGTATCCCAGCTTCTATTTATACTGTACAAAAGAACAGCTGGGCTAATTAGAGTTTGAAAACAAACACTAGCCCCAAACAAAACACACCCATAATAAATAATGTATCAAAATATCAAGGCATATGGTGATCTGAGAGTCATACAAAGCAATTTGCTGTTTGACATTACATCAGAAAATAAAAGGAACGAACAAAAGACATACATTACATCACATTTTTAAAACAATGTAATAACTTTCACCCATACATGACATTATGGTTTGTTTTATATATTGTTTTGATGTTCATTTGATGGCTACATATATACAAAATATCACATGAAAAATGCCTATGAAACAAACCGATTCAATTCCAAAAATCATTATTCATTATTATTATTATTATTTTTTTATTGTATGTCTACTGCAATGTCATGATAGATAGATACTTTATTGATCCCCAAGGGGACATTCAAGGTCCCAGTAGCTTACAGACATCACACACAACATACACATCATAGATGTTAAAATAACAAATAACAAACAAATTTACATGAATAATATGGACAATCAAAGGTTAGTACTTTGATTGTCCATATAATTCATGTGCATTTGTAAACTAAATAAAAAAATCCACATGAATGTACTAAGGGATGTATAAGATATATACTGCATATGCAGTATATATATATATATATATATATATATATATATATATATATATATATATATATATATATATATATATAACACACATGGGAAAAGTAACTACATTTACATACTGTGAATTGTTTTTTAAATTGAGAATCGTTTTTGAATCGAATCCGGAGCTTAAAAATCGATATTGAATCGAATCATGACATCTTCTGAATCGTGCACCCCTAATATATATATATATGTATATCTTGCAGGTGTACCTCTTTTGTCTCACACAATTTGCAGGTTTATCTGGTGTATACCAAACACATTTAACCTGTTTTTTCTCATAGAAGCAGCTGTGGCAAGAACACACACTGAGTTATCCTCTGTTTAACACTGCAACTGTAAATGTGGTTTAGTTTTGATGGACTGGTGAGGAATATCACAAGCAAAAGCAATTAAGTTAAGCTGGAATGTTCAATGTCCTTTTTTCCCGCATGTTCAGACCAAGCCATATAACTCTATTTAAATGTTTACTTTGTGACCATGAGGATACATCCACAACAGGGTGATGCATGCAAATGCTACAGCACATTTGCATTCTGACAGTAGCCAAATCTGTGCCTATTTTGCTAATATAACCTCAAAGGTTTTTTTCTCTGTAGCTGGCCATTGATAATCATCTTCATGTGTAAATAGCTTTCGTGGGTTCATCTCAGGATGGTTCTCTCCCACACAATACAGGTTCATCTGCTACAAAGTACATTGTAGTTGTGTTCTGACTGCAGCTGCTTCTTAGGATTAAAACCAAACATCCAAACATCCTGTGCACTGTGATTGTAAAGGCGGTTTGGTGGCTTTTTACAGATACTGTAGGGTGTCTCGATGTGTAACAAAGACTCTTGGATGCAGCTGCAAACATTTCTCTGAATTGGATTACATTCACACAATGTATGGTAGGCCAAATTCTCATCCTAGATAAACTGTGGCAATGGATAAAGGAGAGGAAGGAGAAAAGCACATCTCTGAGGGCAGAAGTGACAATTCATTTTAAAATAGAATTGGAAGTCTGCAAGCTCACTGTTTTTAAGAGTGTAGCCTTCTAAGTATTGCATTAATTAATTAAAAGAACAGTTATATTTAGGGGAAATGTGCATTCTTGTTACTGCCATATCTGTATTTGAATGTGCCTAACTCAGCTTAGCATAAAGATAAAGGTACTTGGCCTTAAAGCTTAAAGGGATATTTCACCGCTGGAAAGCTGAATATATCTTTAAATTGGGTCACTTATGTAGCAGAAATGTGAAAAAAAATTGAAATTGGTGCCTTCTAGGCCGAGAAAAGCCAGAAAATGTGTTTTTGGCTCATATGGATGAAAGACACCAAATCCCAGAATGCACTTCGCTTTGCTGCTTTGAGTCCACTCCCAAGCCACGCCTACCGCTTGACAGACAGACAGACAGACAGAGGCATTCAACTCAATGTGTTTATTGTTATTTCAACCATATACACAAAACAACGTTTCATCGTGGCTCAAGTGGTGTTACACATTTAAAATATATAAAAACTACATTATATAATAACGACATTCGAAACAGGCTACCTTTAGTGCACACACATTATAGGCTCCGTAACGTTCAGCGATAGATATCTATGACGTTCAGTTAAGCATACCAGCATTAGGCTTGGTGGGCTGTAAACACCGAGTATAAACACAGCCGTGAATTAGCGTGGAATGTCGAATGGTCGCCATGTAACAGTCACAAACTCCAGCAGTTAGCAGTTAGTTGGATACAGATCACCACATTTCTGCACCAGTCCGTGTTAACACAGCTCACCTTCACAGGTCTTTTACCCAGTGACAGAGCATCTCTAGCTTGGAGCGTCGGAGGGCTAGCAGTCCTGGTAGCTGGACAGTCCGGAACACTGTTGTTCAGCCATGTTTCCACGTAAACAAAAAACACAGTCTCTGAACTCGCGTTGGGAGTTCCGTTGAAGTTGGATGTCGTCCAGTTTGTTGTTTAATGAACGGACACTTTCAAGCAGGATTGATGGGACAGGTGGCCGGCTAGCGTTAGCTCGCTCTGGATGTGCTTTTTCCCCGGCTAGCGTTAGATTCCCACCTAGCCGATGAGGATGTCCACTTCCCCGGCTCGGGGCATCGAGCGAGACCGCTGGTCTCCGTAGCAGGCGAAGCTCTCGTAGTGTGCTGATTATTCCGTCTGTAATAACGTTCACTGCATATTCTCCGATCTGTAGCGATGTATCCCGGTGGTACATGTGTGCGGTAGTTTGAAAGCACATCATTTTGTAAAGGTTTGCTGCTGAGAAGATAGAGCCCTGTTTAGCGAGGATTAAAGATGGCTGACATTTCGTTTTTTTCCGGCTGAGATCGGCTCGCTTCGGGTGATGGCCGTGTTGAAAACATGCGGAAGTAGCTCCTGACTACTGGCTGTAGTTCTTTGCCTCTGGCCAAACATTCCTCCAATGACGCAAAAATCGTCATTTTGCGTCATTGGAGGAATGCTTTCCATACCCCCAATGCAGAGATCTCCCCTCTCAGGGGGACATGAGGGAGGGAAGCACGGTCATTCAGAAATACTACCGGGTTTCTACTGATACAAAGCTGAATGCTAAATCGGTGAAGTTTAACTCTCGCCAAAATGCAACCTAGGGTTGTTCTTGTGAATGTACCCGAGTCAAACTTCCGTCAAACTTTATCCCTTACATCACCTGTGAATCAGCCAAAACGTAGCAAGGATCCTGGTAAAACATTGATGAGCAGCCTGACAAATTCAGCCTGGCAAATTCAGTGGCAGTGCCAAAGTTATGTATAGAGGTAACCACTGACTAAAGATGGAAGTTGTTATTTGGGTTTATCTTACATTTGGGACATGTTGGGAAATATGCATATTCCGAGTTATATTGAGAGTTAGATGATCTGTCTGCAAAGCGACAGTCAGCAAGCGCTTACTTTAGCTTAGCATAAAGGCTGGAAACAGGTGGAAACAGCTAGCCAGGACCTGTCTTAAGGTACAGCAATATACCTAGCAGCTCATTGATAACACATTATGTCTCGTTTGTTTAATCAGTACAAAAACTGCAGTATCAAAAAGACCCATGGCCGGGTTGGTTCAGTGGTAGAGCAGGCGCACATGTACTGAGAGGTTTATGCCTTGACCCAGAGGTCCAGGGTTTGAGTCCGACCTTGAGAACTCCCTTTAAAACAATAACTTTAGTCCTTAGTTACCTCTATGAATATTTTAAATACAACTTTTGCACTGTTACTGAATTTGTATCCGGTTGCCAGGCTGCTCATCAATGTTTTACCAGCATCCTTGCTAAGTCTTTATTTTATTTTATTTTTTTAAAATTTTTGGGCATTTCTGCCTTTGTTTGATAGGAAAGCTGAGATATTACATTACATTACATGTCATTTAGCTGACGCTTTTATCCAAAGCGACTTCCAATTAAGTGCTTTCAACCCTGCAGTGCAAACTCCAGACAACAAGTAGTAAGTGCAAGTGCATTAGCTTTAAATAAGCAAAGCTACAAAATAAAAAAAAAACTTGCATGGCTGTGATGAGAAAAGACATGTGAGTGAATGACAGACCCGAGAGAGTTGGTGTACAGGGAGAAGAGGAGGGGACCCAGGACTGATCCCTGAGGAACCCCAGTTTTGAGTGGGCAAGGATCTGAGCTAGATCCTCTCCAAGTTACCCAGTAGGTTCAGTTTGTCAGGTAAGATGTGAGCAAAGAGAGCACAGAGCCTGAGACACCCAGATCCTGGAGTGTCAAAATGAGGATCTGGTGGTTCACTGTGTCAAAGGCAGCAGAAAGGTCCAGAAGGATGACGACGGAAGAGAGAGAGGTTGCTCTAGCAATGTGAAGCTGCGTAGTGACAGCAAGGAGGGCAGTTTATGTTGAGTGGCCAGCCTTGAAGCCAGACTGGTGGAAATATGAATATAATGCTGTACCTTATAATATGGATATGAAAGGGGAGAGAAAGAGGGGCGAAGACATGCAGGAAAACCGTCACAGGTCAGATTTGAACCTTAGGCCTTCTGCGTCGAGGATTAAACCTCTGCACATGTGCGCCCGCTCTACCAACTGAGCTAATTGGCCACATCCTTGCTAACTTTTGGCTGATTCACAGGCCAGACCTGAATGTAAGAGAAGTTAGCGATTTCAGCCAAGGTTTCTCATTATTTATTTTCTTGAGGCCAAGTAGCTTTATTAACACATTAAAATGCATTAAAATGCTTGGAATCAGGTTCTCTGGATAAGTGAAGAGCCAAGCAAATTTTAGGTCCCCAAAATTACCTGAATGTATTACTTAAAGTGAAACCGTTTCTCCATGTTAATGTCCATTATGCTTTGCACTTTAGCCTCACTGATATTTGGTCAGAGATAAACCATTTCAGTTTGGTCATTGTTGTATGAGGTCTCAATTAAATATTCTGCTAATAGCAGAATAATAGCACAAAAATGTGAAAGAATAATCATGATGATCCCCCAGGCCACAAGGTGACAAATTCAGTTTGCAGGTTTTGTCTGACCAACAGTACAAAACTCAAAGAGAATCCATTTTCAATTATATAAAAAAGAAAAAACAGCATAATGCATACTCAAATGATTAATCGATTATCAAAAAAATTGGGGATTAATTTCCTGTCAATTGACGAATCAAGTAACTGTTTAAGCTCCAGTTTAAAGTCAGAAATGTCTGTTAAACTTTTGACACAGTTTAAAGTGAAAACCCATCACGTAAATTAAGTGAACCGCAACAGCAGTCCTTAATGGAAACTTATCCAGCAAGACACAATGGAATACTTTGGTAACATTGTAAGCATTTGTTTTTTAAATAAGACGCTATGAATCACCTCAATACCAACCATTTTGTGTTATATATTGGCCATTTGTCCAAACTGAAATATTTCTCGCTGCCAAAAACTCTGCCAGCATGCAGTACTGTAGATTAAGCAGGTACAGCATATGGTTTGCATTTGTCTTACACTGTGCATTCAAAGGCTTTAATACAAAGTCCACCTTAGGAATTATTCCTAGTTTCCTCACTTGTCATGTCTTTTCTACATTTGTGTGCGTGTGTGTCTTGTGCTTTGTATTGGTTGTGTTTTATTTTGCTGCATTACTGTTTTACACAAAGTTGTTGTGTGATTAATTGACAGCGCTGCCTGGAAGGAGATGTTGGGGGCTTAAAACACAGATAAACCAGTATGTCCTGAGTAAGGAAAAAAAAAGCCCCAAAGAATCCCATTAGGGGAAAGTTTCGAAAAAGACCCAAATATAGCCTATTCATACTCCTATTCATTATGTTTCTTACGTGAATAGAGTAAAAATGTTAACCTTTACACATCACCATGAAAATAACTGAGTTAATTACTTACATCAAGACAAACAAAACATGTATTACAAGTATTTTTTTTAAATTGTATGTCAACATGTGTCACATTGGTCTAATTACGTCTAGGTCGCAAACTGCGTCAAACCAATTTAGAGGCATGTCATGACAGATGGTGCAATGAATGTCTGTTGAATGGTGATGCTACAATGTGAATGGAAGGAAAAACAGATGCAAGCAGAGACAAGTCATCAATCTGTGTCATCCATCGGCTCTCGTGGTCTGGAAATGAAGCAAAACAATAAAAAGAGCTTTGGCCTTAGAGCTGACACTTTTACGCAGTAAACCCCAAGATGATAAGTGTGAAGCTGGTCTTGGCCACCAATGTATTCTGCGTCATTTCAACAATCCCATTGAGGGACTTCGGTCCTTCATTTCTGACTGGCAGGAGTTTGATACAGCCTGTTTTTGGTCTAAATCGTCTCACAGTAGGATTTAAGATTGACCTGTTAAAAAATCTTTAAAAAAAAGAAAAATATCTGCACAATTCTTTTTATTTAACATTTGTTTAGTGCTGTATGTCAATATTTAATTCTTTGTTTCAGAGTTATACATGTATTGCTCTCACCAGTAGGTGGCAGGGTAAGCTGTGTGGTACATTACACTGCAACACGCATAGAAGGAGCATAGTTGCAGTTGTACGTTTTGCTGAGTCTTACTGGTGAAATGCCAACAGTGAACGTTCTTCTACTCCACTAATACTGTCACAGTCTGAATGGCGTGACACTGACGATAAACGATTTCACCACGCTCATCTCATGATTGTCAACTTTCATCTGCAACAGCCCAAAGTTGCACAGTGTAAAACGGCTGCCAGCTCCAAAGGTTGGACAAACATCTCTAATGCCACACTTGATGGAAATCAGTTGTGATGGTGAGACTATGCATTATTTGTAAAGGTTGAATGGCTTTTGCAGTTTGTTACTCTGCTGGATTTTGTCAATAGGTATGCACAAAATAATGGATAATAATAAAAGAAAATGTTGACTATTCATGCTGAAACATAAAAAAAGCACTGTGGTAGAATAAAGTATACAAACAATCACATCAACACTAATAAAATCTATGAGACCGGAGAGATTACTGTACTGTTAAGCAATGCTTAATGCTTTGAAGGCCACCTACAGTTTCATTAACATCTGTACAGAGAGCTGCAGTGTTGCCAGGCAGGACAGTGGGCCAGACAGATCCATGGCCCAACGCCCAGAACTCTGCTGCCCGGTCCCTGGGCTCAAACTGCCTGTCCCAACCTGCTCCTGATGTAACCACTACCAACACTTCCCCAAAGTATGGACAAGTGTGTGTGTGTGTGTGTGTGTGTGTGTGTGTGTGTGTGTGTGTGTGTGAGTGAGACAACAGACCACCTTTCTTACTTTTGATTACTGTGGCATCTCATCATTTCTTGTTGATGTTTGGGTTATGGGTTAGCACATTCTGATCCATCTGTGATTACAGTATAGTGCAATCGCAGATGGATACTTTCATCTGCTGTTAGCACAGTGTTGCCTAACTGCCAGCTTTGTTTACAAAGAGATTTAGTGGATTTAAGGTGTTTTTTCAGTCCTTTCATCCTTCTATGGACGGTATAAAGTGTGAACACACGTCTAAACATAGTATAGAGAAGATACATGTAAATCTGTATGTTGATGTAGGATGTGTTAAAGAACAATGCAAAAGATTTCTCACTTACTTCAGCAATGCAAAACACTGATCTTTTTTATTTGAACAAGATAAACTTTTATTGAGCACAACTGGATCATAATCTGTCTGCAATGATGCGGTTGGACTTACAGTAGCATTTATAATGAAAGCCCACTCACAACTAAACATTAAAATGTCATGAGGGTCTCCTTTTGATTTATGAATCATAAAGGATACATGGTTTTCATATGTTCGTAACAGATCAAAATCGTTGACCCGTGCTTTGAATATATGATTTATTGAAGAAGTTCACAAATCTCCCATTCTGAGCTGTACATACTGTACATATCTGTCTATATGGTTCATACTGAATATCCATATTTATTCTGTTTTTATTCTGTTAATACACTGCATATATCTATATTATTCTTACTACTATTATAATGTTACTGCTACTACATTGCACATATCTGTACATGTTGTTCATACATTGTTCATATTACATAGCCATATTTATTCTGCTCTTATAAGGTAACTGCTAATACACTGCACATATTTATATTACATTTATATTATAACCAGCTTGTGTAAACCAACTGTATACTACTGTCTACACTTGTATATCACATTGCACTTTTCTGCTCTTTTTGCACTTCTGGTTGGACGCAAACTGCATTTCGTTGTCTTTGTACTTGTACTCTGCACAATGACAATAATGTTGAATCTAATCTAATCTAATCCATGAAACACCTGTCATATTTACAGAAAAAGCTGAATATTGTTGAGAATCCTCTGTCCAACACATATTTGGTGGGGTATGGTGAGTTGCAGCCTTGTTAGCCTGCACTGCATCATCACCCAGCAGCAGATATATGAGGAATACTGAATCCCAACAAACACCAGCATCTCATCTGCTCCGTAAAGAGTTTCTAGCCATGGGGAGCAATTACCGGTTTTTATTCCATAGACATACCAGAGCACAACTCATTTTGATTTTTGGCTTTTACAGTAAACAAGATTATGTCTCTGTCAATGTGATCCTGAGTCCGTTGCTGAGGCACCAGAGGCGAGCTAATCAAATCCTGCTGCCCACCCCAATTTGGAAGGGTCAATGTTTAATTTCTTATACTGCACTGTAACTTTTATTCTTGTATTTTAATTGTCTTCATGTAAAGCACTTTGAATTGCCCTGTTGCTGAAAAGTGCTCTACAAATGAAGCTGCCTTGCCTTCGTGGTAGGGCAGAATAATTCATGCACCCCCCCGAGCTCATGTGTCCGTCAAAGGTGAAAATAGGTAGACTTTTATTACAACCCAGATTATTTATTAATCCTGGTTTGGCCCTCGTCATTTCAATAATTAAGACTGTGGACCACAACCAGTCTTTACTCATTATTTTCCAAGTGAGAATGCTCTTGGGGGGATGTTTAGCCTGTAATTGTTCCAGTCAAGAGGTGAGGAAAAAATATGTATATATACAATAGTGAAACTCAGATATAATACCAAATATAATAAATAATCTGGGCGTTTTGTATTTAAGATGTGACTTTATCTCTGTGAGTTTAAATCAGTGCTATAGTCTGACTGAACAACATAAAATTATAATTATAATATTATAGCACAAAATAGTAACAGCATAACTGTGTTACCTTGTGAGCAACACGGGACAAGCTATTTCAGTGATTTAGGGAAATAACTGCTGACAACCTTTTTGACAGTTTCTCATGAATTCTACACTAAAAAGCAAAGAAATGTTATCCTATCCATGTTAGGTTAAGGCTATGCCAGCACATACTACCTTAACTAGATGCTCCAGATGATGGGATGTTTGTGCCTTAATGGCTTTGTTACAATGGACTACACATGTAGACAGGCACACTGTCTTTTCTTTTATAATCAAAATACCTTTTTTTTTTTACAAGGCCTGCAGTTTGGTTGAAAATTGATATGGAAATGAGAACAGTGTGTGTTTTCAGAAGTTGGAGACTGGGACTCCTGTATACATGCACTGCATGTAAGAATAAAGACAGCCACTGTCAGACACCTGCAATTGCTTGATCTCTTATACCTGCTGATTGTTACAAATTGCTCCATATCTGCACCACACAGATTCAGAAAGTGTGAGGATAAACACAGTGCATTCTATTAACTGATAATGATTTTTGATATGTTGGCACCACTTTTATAATAAGGCACCCTTTCTGAAGGGCTTAAAAGCTGTGATTTATTTATTTATTTACCAATGCGTTATAGGTCAGTTCATAAAAAATCATAAAACAAGTTTCGGGCTGCCAGGTTGGGGAAAATCCTTGTGTTGTAACTGCAGAATCGATAGATTACTTAAAAATAAGAGCTATGTATGTATTGTTGGATTAATTTATAACTGCATTATTACTAAATGGAAACACAAAGATGTGGTATTGCCAAATATTCAAGTAAGACAGAACACACTGATGCAACAGAGTCTTTCATCAATCAAACAGATATGTATCTCTTGTTTTTAATAAACCATCAACTCTGCAGTTATGTTAATGCCTCACTTTCAGTCTGCAGGTATAAATAAATTTAAATGATTAGGCTAACATAGGGTTATATTATACAGTAAACCATCAATTCTGCAGTTACAAATGTTAATAAAGTCATAAATGGAGGCTCACAGCTTTCTAACATCCTCATCCTCAATTATAAATGGTATCACATTATTAGGATAATATAGGGCCCTTATACAGTAATCCATCAACTCTGCAGTTACAAACACTTTCAGTCATCTTCAATAAAAAATACATATACATTATTAGGCTAATATGGGGTTATTATACAGTAATCAATCAAGTCTGCAGTTATAATGCTGTTGATGAATGGATTTTGATCATACTGGAAAGCGTTTTTTAAACAATCTGGCAACCTGAAAGTTACTCTTAATGCTATCTTATAATTGATCTATAAAGTAGTATTATATTATGCATTAACCATTCATAAAGTCATTAGTTTCAGTTGATAAACTTAGTCTTAAAGTGGTGCAAATATGTTCGTAAATGTAAAAAGGTATGTATGGGAATGTAAAAATCCACAAAATGCTTCTGTAACATTGTTTCAGTTCTGCTCTTAGAGGCTTCCAACAACCCGAGCCCAGATTAAAGTACAGCTCGAGATGGTAGCAGCTGGGTCGGCTCTGTGCATTCATTTCTGGAAGGACGCGGTGCAACTGATTAGAAAGAGGAATCAATACCTGCAATCAGCACGGTAATGATAAACGTATAAAGAAAAGCGATGCAATGAACAAGTCCAAATTACCCGAGGGATGATCCGAAGTAATCATTGAACGGAGAACAGTACATAAACGTCGATGGTGAGACGTGTGTGCGTGCGTGCGTGTGTAACATGCAATCTCTGCTGCAGAACTTTAAAGACTCTTTTATTCACAGACAGCAGCGGGGAGCGGCCGCAGTGCGCTTAAAGATGCGCTAGTCGGCGCTTTAAGAATGAAATTCAACGGGCTACTTGTGTGTTGTAGGCTAAGGTGAATATGGATCACACTGATGTCTATGGGATAGCAGGTATACGCAGTATACCCACTAAGAAAGATTTCCATATAGCCACTTAAAAATGCCCAATGACACGCAATAACATACTTTCCCTTATATTTTTGATATATTTTGAATTGTCATCTGTGTTTTCCTTCTTCACATAGGCTAAATGAAGGTATTTCCACCGTAAATTGGTGCATAAAAGTGTATCCGAATACAGGAAATTAAGTTGTTGAAGCTCAAAACGTCCCTGGGGAGGACACCCAGACCTCCAACTATGATATATTCTGGCCAATATATATATATATATATATATATATATATATATATATATATATATATATATATATATATATATATATATATATAGTACAGGATACCCACTACAATACATTAGACTACACCACTGGAGATAGCCTTACTGTAGATTATTCCTTGCACATATCAGGAGCAGTGAGTGCCAACAGGGCCGCCAGTGAGGGAAGGTGTGATGCAAATCTAGGAGCACACACCTACATCTGAACACCTGCAGGCTGTGATCACTGCAATATCTCTGACAAGCAGCTCTTTTCACTTGTCTGAGCTCCTCCATCATCCTCTGCCTGCATATAGCCTAACAAATGACACAACTCTTGAAATGACTTGTCAGCTGCTTCAAACTGACTTCCACACCAATCCACGTCTTTACAACCATAACTAAGGCTCTCTTTTAAACCGAAAACATCCTTTTTTGGGGTATAATTCCAATTAAATATGCATTAGCCTCGACCTCGGGGTTAATTCATTAATATGTCTAAATGCAGCTGATTCCGATGTACTTTTTCAAGCATTATGCAGTCATTTCCTGTCCCCCTTTTTGTTGTTGTTGTGGAATGCATGTTGTGGAGTGCTAGAAAAAGCTTGACTGGTGAGGATCTAATTTGTAAGATAAAAAACGGAGAGATTTTCAATCAGTTTCCAATCTTGCGTGGTGGGAGGGAAGATGTGTGCAGGGAAACAGAAGAAGCAGTAGAGGAAGAAGAAGAACAGGAAGAAGAAGAGGAGGGAAAAGTATAGGAAATCTCTGCAACCCCAGGAGTCTCATTCAGCACCACACGCTACTGGACAGCGTCTGAGCAGCAGGGAATGTGTTCAAACCTCGAGCCTGGGAGTAACACCGCATCTGCACAGGGCGCGTTATAACCACCACAACTAACAACACTTATAATCCATACCGACATTTTCACTCCCCACACCTGTCTTCTTCTTCTTCTTCTTTTCTTCTTTTTTTCGTTAATCTGTGCGGCGGGTTTGGCAAGCAGCGTTCAAGCAGGAGGCGAGTGCTGACTTGAGCTGTCGCTGCCAAACAAAGACGCAGGAAGAAAGAGAAAGAAAAAAAACTGGACGGCATCAGAGATCGCAAGAAGTTCATTTTCTTCACTTTTAGGCTCACTTGTATCAGGAGGATTGAAAGGTAAGAGTGTCTCCATTCTCTTACAGTGTCACATTAGGATCAGCGCGGGGTTTAGGAGTGCTATGGCAGTTACGCAGCTGTGTTGTGTCTTCTGTCCGTGAGAGTCTGCTGCACAAATATGATGCGCTATTAAGATACTTGGATGCATGCTGGTGTGCTTTAAAAAGCTTCTTATCGTCACATGAGGAAAAAAAAGTATAGCAGTTCAGGTTATCTTTATCTTCTGGTGGCATTTTTTGATTGAGCTCACTCTCCTTGTGAATATCGGCGTGTATGCGACTGTTGGGAGGCTTTTAGCCCCGGTTTGGAGGGCTGTGGTCCCTCTCTGATCACAGACTCAACAGATGCATCATCCTTACTGAAAGGCTTTAGAAGCAGGAACAGGGCTAACGTTTCTCGTGGAGCTGATGGGGGTAGACTTGACAATACAATGGACCCCTTCTTTAGCGGTGTGTCTATGCTGGGAGCCCCTTTCTGCAAGCCCCCTCGCTCCTTTCCGCGCCACTTGGCTTGCTGTTGTTCCTCCCACACATAAGCAAATGCCAGGAGTCTGTAGGTCTAGCCAATGCACAGATGAAGACAGATGGTCATTTTAAACTGTGCAATTAAACTGTGTAATTCAGTGAAGACAGTGAGCATAAGACACACTGATATCTGTGCACTTTTATTTTCTTGGTTGTATGGATCTGTGCCAATCCATCTTTGCATTTAATCATTTTCAAGTGAGACATGACGCCCCAGCGGGTCATATGGTTTGGTGACGCCTCACTTGATTATGCATCACTGTCAGAGAGTAATTGCTGCTCCATGTTTCTGCTGCTTGTGGGCTGTTTAATATATTTGCATATTTGTTTGAATGTATTGAAACATCCAAGGATTATTTATTGAGGAATGTTTGAACTGATGAACAGTTTTCTTCTGAATTTAAAAAGAAAGAAAGAATCCGTTTGCACAGACATCCTAGAGTGATATGAGGCATCATATTTTAAGCTTTTTATGTGCCCACGAAGCTTCCATTCCCACCATTTCATTTCATTGTTTATGACAGTCTGTTCAACTAAAGGTTTGTTAAGCTCCACTCTATAACCCTCGGAATCTCCTCCGAGTCCAACCTTCACAAACACCTCACCAGATTTAAATTATTGGATATGCATTCATTGAAGTGGTACTCTTCAAATTCAAAGCTTCATTTGATGCCAAAACAACAAAACGTGAGATTAGAATAGTAGCAAATGACAACAAGCCACAAAGGAAAGACTTTAAACTCTTACATTGTTGGTCTAGACCAATCTGATTCTCCCTAAACACTTCTTGAAAACAGCTGCACTCACACAGAAATGTTTCACTGAGCTACTTACAATTTAATCTGAACCATTTCATTTTGCTTTTTTTGGGGAAAAAAACAGGCAAATGGAGCCTTCGCTGCAATAATCCGTTTCCTACATTCATTGTCACAGTAAGAGAACAGATTTGACAAATCTTTGCAGCACTAGTTCTTCCCCCAGTGTGTACAATTTGAATAATATCACACTGTCTGGAGTGTTAATCTCCATCAGCAGTCACAGCATATGTGCATTAGCATTAGTGATTTTCAGTAGGAAAAAAAACTAGTTTTCCCAACCTTCACAGTAGCTTATTACGTGCCATGACACAGGTGAATTGTAAATGACTTATCATATTAGCAATACTGAAAATCCTCAGTATATTGGTAGTACAGATGTACAGGTAAAGTCTTTCAGAGAACCTGAATGCTGTTTAAATCATATTTGTCAAAGATAACCTATTTTTTAAACCAAAATCATGATAAATTGCAGTTCACTCTTACTGATCTCAAACTCATTTGGCTTCTTTTATTTTCATGTTTTGGCTTGGTGGCCTTCATCGGAGCACATTTTGTACTTCATTATCCTGCTTTCACGGTGTTTTCCTCCTCCTTTATGCTAAGCTTCATCTGCCCTGCAGTAACTACTTGGCTGTGCTGCTGCAGTAAATCAAGGTGTTTTGGAGTACACTCTCATTCAGAAGAGATAGAACCTCCTAGAAATTTCCTGAATGACACGATGAGCGACACGACCCCCAACAAGATCCACCAATTAAATGGCTGTTTGGTTTCAGATATTGAGGTTAAGGTTTGGGCCATAGTTCATAGGGTCTTCAAATAATCGAAGGTGGGATTTGTATGCAGCCTGGGAGGTAGTACTGCCCCAGAGGCCCAATTCAGGGAAAGAAACAATTACTGTACATTGACTGTTGATGGTTGCTGTTGACAGGCCCCAAAATTTTGCATCATGAAAAAAACCCTGAAACTGTCTACTGTTAGAAGGGGATACCTGAACATTTAAAAGAGTACTTACAGTATTATGTAAGTTTCTATTGGCACAAGGAATTCAGTATTTTTTCCTCATTAACTTTCTCCCAGAAACAAAAAAAGCATCTCATTAAGATGCAAAGCTTGGAGAAGCTCCAATAAACAGAGTAAGAGACTGACTGTCAGCACAGAGCCTGTTACTTTTAACCTTTACATCCAAATGAGTTTCCTTGTACTATAATCTGTTCCAGACCTGATAATGTTCCCCGTATACCCAGAAAACCATCCAGGATATGTTTACTGTCATTTCCTCCATCTTTGGTAATTCATTTTCCATGCTGCTGCGAGTTAGTGTGACATTATAGGAACAGGGCGGGATAAATCATTCTCCTCTGTCGGCTTCTCTTCCATTTCCTTTCAGAAGGAGCTGAAAGCTCGAGCATATATCAGCACTAAAATTCACAGGCACCCAGCAGAGGTGAGGGACAGACAGACAGACAGACAGACAGACAGACAGACAGACAGGCAGACAGTCAGACAGACAGGCAGACAGGCAGACAGGCAGACAGACAGCCTTTGCTTTTGTGTTGGAGGAGTTTTAGATATCCATTCTTCTGTAGTTTCTTATCACTGCTTCTTGATCATCGTGGAGTGTCCCCATTCTGGACAGACAGACAGACAGACAGACAGACAGACAGATGGAGACTGGAGATCCACAGTCTGATGATCTCCATTCCTCACACTCTCAACACAATCCTATTTTCCAAACTGCTGATTCTGCTTCCCAGTGATCCTTTAACAAGCTTTCCATTTTATAAGGCTTAGTCATTTCTGCCATATGTGTCTTTCGGTAAAACAGTTTTATTGCAGGCTTTGGACTTTGAAAAGTTTTTTTGGGGGGGATAGTGTCCAGTTGCTCTCTTAGAAAACTATATTATCACCAGTGGTAGATTGTATGCATTTACTCAAGTCCTCACAAATATGAGGTATTTGTACTTTACTAGAGAGTATTTTCTTCTCATACCACTTTAAACTTCCACTCCATTCAGAGGGAAACAGTGTACTTTTTACACCACTACAATTATTTGACAGCTTTAGTTGCTAGTTACTTTACAAAGTAAGTACAGTACAGCTGAAACAATCAGTCGATTAATCAATTGAGAGGAAATTAAATGACAATCTTTAAATCATTTTTCAATTTGAGGAATTGCTGCTTTTAACTATTTTTATTTATGTTTTAATAATTTGTATGTTTATTTTGTTGGTTAGACGAAACAAGCGTAGTGAAGGCGTCACTTTGGGCTCTTCCATTGGACATTCATCCCTATTTTCAGAAATCTTTCAAACCAAAAAAATTAATCGATTGATAAAATATGCAATAGATTAATCCATAATAAAAATAATAATTAGTTGCACTCCCTTACAAAATAGTTAAAAAAAATGAGCTCCCCCTTAACCAACTACAACAGTAAAAACCTGTGTTTACATTAATGCATGAGTAATAATAATCTAATGATATACTATAATGGCCATTTTTCTGCATTAAGAACTTTTAATACTTTCAGTACATTTTCCTGATTATATTCACATACATTTACTGAAGTAACATTTCCAATGCAGGACTTTTACTTATACTACAATAGTACTACATGACTACTTATACTTAAGTATTTTTACAGTGTGGTATCAGTACTTGTACTTAAATAAAGGATCCGAGTACTTCCTCCACCGCTGCCTATCACAGAGTGGGTGCATGAGAGCTGCAACACGCCTACAGGTTGAACATCTTCATTGGAGGCCTGTTGACACTAATCAGAGATGACATCCACTCGCACTCTGGTTAATTTACAAGATTTACAACAAAAACAATGTAGCAAATAATCTCCATATCACAGCGAGAGAGTTCCTCATAATGGAGACACATTTGAGGAGGTGTCAAATTAATCTTTGCTCTTAGCCACATGCTGTACATCAACTAACATTTGAAGTAATTGGTCCCTCTTCACAGGCAGAGTTCATTCAAATGAGTCAAAAGCATAATGGATCCATATCACTAATACATCTGTTATAACTCAGACAGTGTGATGTTTTGGTCCAACCCACAGAGTCATGTAAGTGAGATAATAATAAATATTTAAATAACTTGGTGAATAACCTTTATCTGTCTGACACGTCTGTAATGTTAGTTCCTCTTTGTGTTGACTCCAGTTATCAGAACATTTGCTTCACGGCAGGGTGATTATATTTAATCACCCAATATGTTTTAATCACTTTGTGAGATAACGCGACAGTAAACTCAAAAATTGTGAATCTTTACCTCAAAAGGCAAGGTGTTGACAGTGCCATGACAACTGCTTCCCTTTACATAAACACTTGCAAATAAGGCGGTTTTGTTGCGTAACTGACAGATTTGTCTATTAGTGTTGAATTGGAGTACAATTTTAGGAGATTAGGATTTGGCTGGATTTTTACACCATAACAAATCCAAACAATGTATCCTGAATGACAATAATACAGGACATTTGTAGGCATCAGCCAATAAAAAACAAACTGGTTCCAGTTATAATGGGTTATTACAAGACATGTTAAACAAGAACTTTTCACATATTTTACTGTTAAAGCTGCAGCTTTGGGTGGACATTAGCATTAAATACTGTATGTTGTTGGCATCACAGAATTAACATTTCCATCTCCCTCCTTAATATTAACTTAAATACAACACCAAAGATTCTTTTGTACTTTAAAATAATGTTTCCAAAATCGTTTCAGTGGTTCATCAACTCGTAACAGGGTGAACGGCACTTCTGCATTCACTTTGCGGCTCTCTATCGGCTATATGCTATATGCAAGTTTGCCAGATCGGGTAGCGGATCTGTAGTTCGAATGAGACATACGACAGCGGTAATGGACAATTCTGCTTCCAACCTGTAGGGGGACTGTAGAGGAAAAGTGCTTTGGTGTTGCTTTAAATTCAACAGGCACAGTGAAACACAGATCGATGTACATTTGGTAATTTTACAAAGTTCTCCAAATTTAACAGAAATGGACCGTGTTGAAGACGGACGTTTTGTTGTCCCATCCATCCAACCCAACATCCTCCCTGACTGGACTTTGGGGCTTCATAACAACATCACACTACAGTACTTCCTCCTTTGCTGCTGAGTCATAATAAATACAGCCACTAGGGTTTGTCACTTGAATGTTAAACGCATGACATTTAGGGGCATTTTCTGGAATGGCCAATGCTTTCGTTTCTTTTTAGCAGAAAAGTCTAAGAATTGTTTGTGTTATTTGGTGCAGGTAACATTGCTAAATCAGATGCTTTTTTCATGGTTGTAGTCATGCTCTGTCAGCATTAAACATGAAGTAAACAGACTTTACATTTGGTTACCTGTTGGGTTGAACATGGTGAGGCTGCTCTCAGGTTGTTAAAGCTCATGTAGTTCAATTACACCGTTAATGACTGTTTTATTAGTTTGTCTGTTACCTACACAGTTGTCCTCAGTGGATAATGGGTTGTCATAGTAACCTGGTCACGTGGATTTATTTTTTTACGTCTTTACGTCATTTGCATTATGGATTTGATATTCTCAATTTAATTTGCTTGTAACTTTAAATTCTTCGCATACATCACATGTATAGGTTGGATCAAGTTTTCTCTAAATAAATGGGCTTCTGCTGCTTCTAGCCATATATTATATGGTCATATATATTAGGAGCCTATAGTTTCATACATTCCTTGCATTTTTATGTTTTACAAAAAAAATACAAGCGTTCATGTTTCACAAAGGGGCCCACTTCTGCATTTTTCATTGATATTCACAATGTGTAAGTTGAGACATTTTCCCACTTTCTTTGTCAATGTTAAGGTCTGCCCATTACTTATCATGAATATGTATAAGCATATCTTCAGACTAAAGAGATCTGGCTCATGGACTCCAGCCAAGTGCCTTAAAGACTAATTCTTTTGTGCATTCAAACTATAAAGCTATAATGTCCAAACAAACATCATAGTCACTTCTATGTTAATTACAGTGTGTTTGGGAACTTGCAAGGAAAAAATATTCTGATGAACAAACATAGAAACAGTTTCACAGCTTATTTTGATTCTAATGATAATATGAGGTAATGTCTTTACAATGAGGAAAATATCCCATGAATTTCAGATTGAACGGGATTCACTGAGAAGTGTTAGTCAAGGAAAAACACAACTCTTAATAAAGTCCAGTATTCAGGATAAATGTTCTACATAGTTCTACAGCAGAAAATCATGGAAATTAAAAGTATCCCCACTTTTCCCATAATGCATGACTTTAGGGCCAGTTTGTTTTAGCAGCAACAGACCACTCCAGATTAGCTCTTATTCTGCACACCAGTGCCTGGCAGAAATCTCTTGCCAGCAGCAGTGGGAAGGCACAGCCGAGGTTCTAAATCCTGCAGTCCACAGCCACCCAGCTCTCTGTGCACTCCTCCTGGCCTTGATTACAGTTTGTTTGCCACAGCGGCTGGCTCCATAGAAAGGGCCACATGGAGATATTAAATTATATGTGCAGTTGGATTGGATGGGTGAGTTTATTGCAGAGATTTGGAAAAATTGTAATTCAACATAAAGTCATACACAGTGGAAAAATAAATTCTCAATTTGTCAGTGGTTATGACATGACAGGTTGAAAAAAAGTAAAGAAAGTCCTGTACAAGCATTGTGAACCAAGATGGTAATCTCATTTTGCTCCTGTTCTTCTCTACAGTGAACGCTTGTAGATCCGCCATTCAGATCCGATTTTCTCATTAGCCTGCCAGTGCCTTGAAGAAAGATGGATGCCAAAAAGCGTTCTTCCTACAACCTACACAGGTTCAAAGACCAATATAGGTATCACTGTTGGCAGACACTGGACATGATTAATTGCAATCCCATGCTCTCCTTGTTTTGCCCGAGTCCACAATCTCCACAATTGAATATGAGTGAAGCATGAGAGGAAGTTTAGGACATATACGAGGAAGCACAATGTCATTGTTTTTCAGCCAAATACATTAACATATTGATGTTGCAGGAGTGCAAGTTACCTCAGGTCCCCGTTGAATGGCTGGCACAAATAAGCTAAAGCGTACAATCCATTGAAAAATGCAAAAAAAGAACAGGATGTTTTATTGAACATCTCCTTCTCTCTTTGTCAATAGTTCACCATAGCAATCATAATGCACTCCTCAACAACATCCACAGATTTGTGTTTAACAACATTAAACTGTAAAGGGAGACTGCCATTAGAGGCTTTAGTTGTTTCACTTGGTTGTGTTTTTGCTTTATAATGGGCCTGTAGGGCTACTACATGCACCGCAGGTCCACTTAATGGTGTGCTGATCTCTTAGAGGCCATTACTCAGAGAATCCTTGTCATTGTCCTTGCCCTTCCGCAGTACCACACTTCAGCCCGCCGGTAATGAGATGTCTGTATTTACACCAAGTCCTGATTACTAATGCAGAGGCAGCGATATGGGAAACCATGTCTACCGCTCCCAGCTTTCATGTCTGACACCTGTAAGTGGGGAATTCAAAACGGTTACTGATATTGCAAACACGCAGACACACAGAGACAGACCTGGTGGGCTGCCCAAGGAACAACTACATACATCGAAGACAGGAGTCAATAAAGCATACATACAATATAAAAAAACATCCTGTAGTGAGAATGTCTATAAAAATACCCATTAATTTTAACCCTGTCTGCTCGAGATTATGCTTATATAATCAATGATCACATGACACATGTGGTTGAGTTTGGTTACGGTTTGGTTAGGAAATATTGTTTGATTGAGGTTAAGGGAAGATGGTAGCGTTAAATATTAGAAAAGTAAACCCATGCTTTCTAATGCAGACTTTTTAAATATTTAACCAAGACCACAATTGTTCCCTAACCGTAAAGGATACAGTGGTATCAATCTACTTATCTAACTCTTGACAAATAAGCATATTTCATAGTTCAGTATGAAAATGTTGCTACTTTGTAGACATGTTCATTTATATGTTTCCTTGCCAATAGAAACTAATCCAAGTCGCAGTACATTTCTTTTACAACATATTGCCGTGGCAAATGAGTAGTAAACACCATTTCTAGGTGACAGGGTTGATCATTTGCATGTATTCCATTTTTTTTTATTACATAGAACATTCATGAGTACATTCAAATGAGTGTCGGCTCCTAGATTTCCTTTATTAAACTGCAGTAAAAAAAACTCAAGAACTAAAGAAATGTTAAATGTAAAGAAAAAAATATGTACTCAGTTATTATAAACTCCAATGTCAGCCACAAAGTTTGCTTTAGGGAAACCATTGATGACTCGCAGTATTTGCCACAGATTTGCTGTGTGAACACAGACGTGGCGTCATCTTCAATGAGCTGTTGTGAACCATATTTGTACCAAGGTACCTCAAACTCTCCGTCTGACTTACACACTGTGTCCTGCATTTGTTTACAACGTGGCTGTAATGGTGGCTCTGTAGACTTTCCTCAATCAATACAAACACTATTCTAGACCCCAGGTTGGTAGCGTGGAGCGCACACACACACACACACACACACACACACACACACACACACACACACACACACACACACACACACACACACACACACACACACACACACACACACACACACACACACACACAGGCACTGCTATGCCTTGGGCTTTTCTTCTCTGGATGTCTTATCCATGTAGAGAAATATTAGTATATGGCATGGAGTGCATTTTATATATTGCAATGTTCCACTAGATTATTTGTACTTGTGCCACCAACATACTGTTGGCTGTAAGAACAAAAATACATGGCATTAAAAATGCAAGATGAAATACATGGCATTAAAATGCAAGATGAAAAGCAAATATGTTAACTTGTATCACTTGGTGGAGTCTAATCCTTAGCTGCTGCAGTCTTGTTTTATAGGACATACATGTCATACATACATACATATACATCTCTGTAGTGATCAGGTTTGATAGCATTTTATTGAATCCAAATTTGTATGAGTCTTTTATCAAACCTACTTGACATTTTGTTCCGAAATATGTATTTGTACCATGGACCCCTGTCTCATAACTGCAAACCATTCCGCGTTTGGGAAGCCATTTATGCTGCAACAGAGGAGGTTAAATAAAAGTTGGTGTAACACTCTCTAGCTCTCGGCTCACTCAAAGGTGAACACCATCAAGACGGCTTACTATTGGTCAACGTCACAAAGTTACACATGGCGATTAAATTGAAATGAATTGATTTAGCCACAAAATGTTTCCCACCTTCTCCAGCTTCAGACTCTCTTCCCCCTAGGCCTTATACTCATTGTGGACCTTTATGGACCTGGCTGTTCTTCATCTGTCCACAGGTCATCCCTCTTCACTTTCCTGCGCCTGCCAGGCATCTACTATAGCTTGACTTACAGGATGTTTGAGGCTAATACTGATATTGAGTAAAAAAAAAAAAAATCAGATTTATTTCACATTATATAACACGCACTACGCACTTTCTGGTTGATGAATTAATTCAGTCAGCGCTCTCATGAACAAACTATGTAACGGCTTTACTGTTTCTAAAGTAGCATGCCTCAAACATGGCACATAGAATTTCTGTTCTGTCCAACATATACTCAGACACCGATATATCTGCAATTGTTGAGCTCTACACCTGACCCTGCTCCTCTCTGCACCATTGTCTTTGTATTGAGATTGCAAGTGCTGCTTACTCATAGCCACCATAGTGGTCCAGCTATTACTACCTGTTACCGTTCCCGCCTTTGCATAGGTGCTCCTGTAAATCGGTGGCCCAGCTCCAATGTCCGGCACATGCTACCGCTTAGTCCGAGAGGACTCAGGACTGTCAGATTGTTTCCTTTACAGTAACATACATGTTGCTAAACAGCGCTATGAAATGCCTTCCTGTATTTCCTTTGTCAGATCTGTTTGCCTGCTCTTTTTGTTGCCAATCACGAGTCCTTTTATCAACCATCAATTCTAGTGAAGTGCCTTTAATTTAACTTCCTTTTCCTTAGCGTCTGCATTTGGATCCTCTCCCAGTTGCCCTGTACCTGAACTGTGACAATAAGCTATTTGGATAAATGGCTACTTTAATGTATCTGTACATCTCTCCATACTAATAAAATACGAGAGGCTAAAAGATTCCGATACAGACAGATTGTTTCAGACTGGGAGCTTACAAGTCCAGGAGTCTTAACAAGTTACAACTGGATCCAAAAGAGCGCCGGCTCTCCGAACTTCTAATTAAGGGTATCGTGGGAACAAAACGCCTCCTCCTTCCAGGTGTACTGTGTGGGCAGCTAGTCTTTTATCACAGTGCAACAGCAGCCACCCGTATAGGCTTTCTAATGAAATGCTCCATCTCTGTCATCAGACTGCCATTTTCACGATCTATTAAACCTCATACATTCATTGCACTACTATGCATTATGTGCCGTTGGCTTCTGCTATCCTGCAGCATTGTTCAGTTATGAAAAAAAGGGGTGCCGCTGCTGAAGATTCATCAGGAAGTCATTTCATGATTTTCCACTACATGGATTTTTTCCCCCAAGGATTCAAGATTACTTCCTGTGTGATTTTCCACCTTGTGTGGTGGCCTTCCCTCTGTACAAATTGAGGACCAGTTGTTGGCATTTAATGTCTATTGCTTATAGTTTTCTTTGATGTTAATGTGTTTGTATCCAGCAAGTCCAACACGCAACACACTTCCTCTAAAGTTGCACTCCACATAAATGACCACGGGGTTGAACTCTGGAATAATCTCCACCAACAGAGTGATGGGGCTGCATGTAATAGTACAGCGTAGATGTTTATTGGAATGTAGACCGCTGTATTTGCCCACAAGCTACAAAATAAATTACAGCTTTCCAGCTACTTGGTTCATCCAGTGCGACAACTTGGGGAACCAAAAGTAAGTGTTTGCAAGCCCCAACGTAGGGTTTAATAAATATGTTGTTTTAATGAGGCTGAATCTCCATATGTGAATGCAAGGGCAACAACCTTCTCTGATGTAGTTTGGTACATGCAGTGGTGGAAAGTCAGTAGATCTACTCAAGCACTGTACGTAAGATTTGAGATACTTATACTTTACTTGAGGATTTCCATTTCATACTTCTATTTCAAAGGGAAAAATGTAAGTTTTTTAGATTCACTACATTTATTTGACAGCTGTAGTTAGTTACTTTTCAGATTAAGATTTCACCTGAAAAAAACCTATTAAAGTTTAAACCAGTGGTTTCCAACCTTTTTCTTTTGTTTCAGACTAATTGCGTATGTGCAATGTGTAATGTGCGTATGTGCAATGTGTAATCGCAAGGTAATGTAAGTCAATGGAGGCCAAACAGAGTCGATAAACGTGCTGAAAAGCGATTATGCGTCTTGATAACACGCCAAAATGGCATACGAATTGGTGTATTATCAAGACGCATAATCGCTTTTCAGCACGTTTATCACGCCGACATTACCTTGCAATTGCGTGCCAATTTATGCCGTAACGAGTAGTATGAAATCCCGAAAATCTGCATAGGGAGGTTGGTTGAGGGGGTGGTGGATGAGGAGACTGGGGATTGTGTCCCGCGTGTCACGTTTCCTAAACCCAACCGTCGCTTTCTCCTTTTCCTAAACCCAACCGTCCTTTTATTGTTTTCCTAAACCCAACCGTCCAAAAAGCAATTATGCGTCTTGATAACACGCCAAAATGGCATACGAATTGGTGTGTCATACATACGCCACTTATTGAGATCACGAGAGAGCATGCACACGCCTAGTTCTCCTCGTGCACGCTCTGTTTATATGTTTCCAAAAGAAGATTTGCACTTTTTCCACTATGTCAGACTCGCCACCGGTGAGTGAAAACAACAAGCATCTCTCTAGCTAACGTTAGCATGCTACAGGCCAACAAACAAGCTATCGTCTAGCATCTGGTGGGGGTGGGGGGGCGGGGGGGGGTGGGGGGTGGGGGGGGTGCGCCTAGAGGCCGAGGGAGACGAGGTCAGGGCGGGGGCGAAAGAGCCAGCACCAGCCGAGAGCGGGGAGAAGGCGGTCGGGCTAGAGGCCGCAGAAAGCGAGAACTACCTAGGGACGAGCACGTACGACGGCCTTACGTAAACATATCAGCAGAATGATTGACAACTAGGAGGACCAATAGTCTTGATGATCCACCCGGGAAAAGAAAATCCTCCACTATACCTTTAAGTACATCTTCTATACTGTTATACTATTTCTGTACTTTTCCCTGAGTAGGATTTGAATACAGGACTTTTACCTGAAATGGAATATTTTCAAATTGTTATTTCAATACCTTTTTTTTTTTACCAAAGGATTTAAGTACTTCTTGCATCACTGGGTACAACAAAATTGAAAGTGAACCCAAATATTGTTGTAATACTATCATATTTTATTTTGAAATTAGACAGTAAGCAACCAGAATGTGTTAAGCTGCCAAAGCTGATGACAAAGCACAGAACCCTAACCTGTGAGCAATATGGTCTGGGGATTTTTATTTCTGACACCTTTTAATCCATAGGTTTACATTTTGAAGAAGCTCTCATATCGTTGGTTAAATATAGTGGCATATATCACTACAAGTAAAAAAATTGGAAGGCATCTCATCCTTTATTCTGTTGATTGTAATCATCAGACAATGAGAGCATTTTGCAGCATATTGTTTACATCACAATCTTCAGTATTCAAAGACAATAAGGCCAACATTCAGGCACTGTATGCCCAACAAATTAAAGTGTGTCTTCATGAGCGCCTGAATGAGGTGAAACACTTTCCACATCCACCTGAATCATATATCTTCGAACATTCACGGCAAAGAGCTCCAGGCTTTCCTTTTGAAATAATGGTCCAATATTCTATTGCACAAGATGAGCACTTTGACAGCGATCCAGGGAGAATTAAAGCTCTTCTGAGAGTAGACATTTGCCTTATCTCTTATTAAGTATTAAATATATATTTAGGGTTAGGATTAACTAACCTAGCCCTAACACTTTAGACATTTTGATTATTTTGCAAATGCTAAAGTTGGAGAACATATAAACACTAGACCTGAAATGATTTGCTGATTAATTCATTTAGCTGATCAGTGAGTCATAACAAAAAATGCTTGAAAACATTTGGTTACACTTTACTTGAAGGTAACCAAATACAGTAAGAGTGACATGAAACTGTCATAAACATTATGAACAAGTCATAAACGTTTATGACATAACACTTATTTTAGTAAGTGGCATTCGGTTTTTGTCATGACAAGTTAGGGTTAGAGTTAGAGTTAGAGTTAGAGTTAGAGTTAGGGTTAGAGTTAGAGTTAGAGTTAGGGTTAGAGTTAGAGTTAGAGTTAGAGTTAGGGTTAGAGTTAGAGTTAGAGTTAGAGTTAGGGTTAGAGTTAGAGTTAGAGTTAGAGTTAGAGTTAGAGTTAGAGTTAGAGTTAGAGTTAGGGTTAGAGTTAGAGTTAGAGTTAGGGTTAGAGTTAGAGTTAGAGTTAGAGTTAGGGTTAGAGTTAGAGTTAGAGTTAGGGTTAGAGTTAGAGTTAGAGTTAGAGTTAGGGTTAGAGTTAGAGTTAGAGTTAGAGTTAGGGTTAGAGTTAGAGTTAGGGTTAGAGTTAGAGTTAGAGTTAAAGTTAGGGTTCATGTGTCATGACTGTGTGTCACTTATGTAGATACTTTCAAGTAAAGTGTTACCAAACATTCTCTGTTGTCAGTCTTTAAAATGTGAGGATGTGCTGCTTTTCACCGTTTTATACCACTGTTTGATTGAATATCTTTGGGGTTGGTTGGGCAAAACAAGGGAATTAACTTGGAGCCGTGAACAAATGTGATGAGCATTCATTCCACTATTTGTTGACAATTCATAGACTAAACAACTAATAGATGAATCAAGGATATTATCGGCAAAATAATTAATGATGCAAATAACTGTTAGCTGATATTTGCAATTATTATACCAAAATATTTACAGTGTTGAGCTGAATTATTAATGATTGTATTACGATAACAAACCCCCTAAACCAGAGGCTCTGCCAGAGAGCGTTGTCTGTTCCCTCAAGCTTATTGAGTGGGATGCACGGGATCATTAGAGGCTAATGTCAGGTCAGGCGCTGTAGTAATGAAAACATACAACCTCAAAGGACGACATGGCCACTTTAGAGGTAACCTGTGTAGGATTATATCTTTACATCTTGTCTGTTATATCGTTACAAAAAAAAAAAAAAAAAATGTATCCCAGTGTCTATTAAGCTTCTAAATAGCAGCAAGTAAAAGGCCGAACAGGCCAAACTGATGTTGTAGATATGGAACTGTTTATTTTTTTTATTTATTTATTTTTAACTTAAAATTAATTAATTTAATTTATTTTAAGTAATGTTTTACCAGTGTATTGCATGACACCGTGTTGGGTTTTTATACACCATCAGGACCATAGCATGGCCTGTGGTACAGTATTGCACAGTATTTGTACATGCTGTCTGTGTTTATTTGGTTGTACTATTACTACTATGCAGCATGGGCTGAGTGCCCAAGACAAATTTCCCACATTGTGGGACAATAAAGTTAATCTTGATCTTGATACATCATCCACCTACACTGTCCCCTAGTCCCTATCAACTGCTATTTATATGCTTCATTTACGTATTTTGCCATCCTGCTTTTTGTTGTCAGGTTACAGAAAAGAATTTTGGATAAAAATGAAACCAAATGAAAACACAGAAAAGCTCTACATAGCATTTGGCTTGATTGGGAATGATGCTTAATTACAGTTTACATCCTTATTTTATATACACATTCCACTAGAGCTGAAACGATAAGTCAGTTAAATTTGTGGTAGGCAATTTGTTTTTGGCATCTTTGGGCACAAATTCCATACTAATCTTTCAGCATATTGTTATTCAAGTGGTCTGAGAGAAAACTAGACTTCTGCATCTCCTCGTGGCTCTGTTTTCAGGCTTTAGAAAACTTTTGCCAATCCTAGGTTATTTCGGACAGAGAGAGTGTTCCTATTGGCTGTTCTGCGCATGCATATTTCCATGCAACAGAGAGGGGAGAGGGAGGCAGATCACGCTACTTCAAATACCTTTTTGTTGTTGCTTTTTACCCACTGCAGCTTTAATCGATCACCAGAGGACATTTTCATAATCAATTAATAGTTCATTAATGAGTCATTTTTCAAGACAAAAAGACAAACATTTGCTGGCTCCAGCCTCTAAATCATAGGAATTTGCTGCCTTTTTCTGTTTAATATCATTATAAACTGCATACGTTTGGACTATTGGTCAAATAAAACAAGACATTTTCATATGTGACTTTTAAGATCTGGGAAAGCAAGAAGATAACAGATTCATCAATATGAAAAGAATCCTGAGTTGCAGCCCTACCATTCACTAAACTATCCAGCCATCCTAAACTAATCTGCTCAGCCAGACAACCCTCAGTGAATATCTACAACAATCTGATCAAATCTTTAATCTCCTCTGACAGTCCTCTCATCTTCTCATTGTCTCGAGCTCAAGCAAACCTTCAGCAGTGCTATGATATGGCTTAAACAAAAATAATGCTCTGTAAATCCCTGTAAATTATATTTATACACTTGCGTTTTCACCCCCCCTTTTGTGTGTCGCACGGGACATCTCTAAGCTACTTAAAACAAGTTGATAGACTGGTAATATAAATGAGACTGCTTTGCCATCTGAGGATCTGTCTTCATTAGGAGCGGATCTGGAGAGAGTTTCTATTAGCTCACTATCAAGATGAGGAGACTGTGAGGAGGAAATTACGCATGGCACAAGACAAAGTGCTGGGCGGCCCACAGCTAAGCCCAATGGAGGATGAAAAGCCTTAATCAACGACAAGGACTACTGGTGACAGGGCACCATGATCGCCCCATGCTTCTCAATGTAGAAGATTATATCCAATCTGTGAAGGACTGACATTTCCTGGCTGGAAAGAGGAAAATAATGGCACCTTTCCGCTTAGACTCCTTTCCCTTCTTTGCTTTGTTCATTACTATCAAAAGTCTTGGCCATTATTTTTTTGGTCTCTGCAAGGGTTATAATCCTTACTGTTCTTTGACAGATAACAGCAGCAGAGCGAGCCCTGGGAGGACCATAAACATAACTCGGCAACACTGTTAGACAAAAACTAACAGTAATAATGGAATTGAAAAGTTCAAAATATCCGAGGATGTTTTCATGTAAGATACTTAAACTCAATTTAAAGGTCATTACCTGTCTGAATGAAAATCCTCACTGTTATTTTCCTTATCTGTTTCCTGTTTCACTCTCTTGTCCTTGTCACATTACTATTATGAATACGCTACACAACAGTGCTAGTAAAAACACTTTCTTCGGTTAATTTTAGTACTTTACAGACATTTGTATGCAGTATTTGAATTAGATGCCATTATCACTGGATGCACCATAAACAATGTTATTTTACTCATCTGCTGCAGCTGAAAAGAGTTATCTATAGACAAGACACGTCTTTCTCAAAGAGAAAGGATCATTACTTTTGTCTGACCTTCCTAGTAAGACTTCAATTACTCAAGACTTTGGCTCAAAGCTACAATAGTGCTTTCCATTGTGCAGTTAGGATGAGTTCAGGGTTAAAGGTCCAGTGTGTAACGTTTTTAGTTGTTCATTATCAAAATCTGTGTTGCCCGTTCACAAACTTGTCCTTTTTCATGAATATTTACCACCACCATCAATTCCAAGTATTCCTATTGGTTTGAAATTTAACATTTACATTCGCATGAACTGGGGTAGATGCTCCATATTCATGTGCCATCTTGAAATACATTAGCCGGTAAGGGACATAGAGGACATACTGCTCCACCTTTCGTGTTTTCACTGTCACATGATAAACTCACAGGTGCTGTTAATGGGTATCGTCGCTTCCCGGCAAGTTTGAAGAAGGAAACATGGAGGATCACATGTATTCATAATCCAAATTTCAGGAACAGGAGTCTTCTTCTTCGCCCAGAAAAAGGATATTGAAAAGAGCAAGACACCGGCGTCATCAGAAAAAAGTGTGGAGGCTACCGTAGCTGTAATATGTACTTTGAACTGTGTGGCGCGAGAGAGTTGATTGCGATATATGATCTTAACGCTAGATGGGAGAAATTCCTATACACTGGACCACACGCATGGCACTGGAGAAAAATAAATTGTCTAAGTCATGGTTTTGTGGTTCTACCCAAACAGTTGCCAACCTTCCTGTTGATCCACACTTGGCTTTAGCTTCATCCATTGCCAAGGTTACCGCCCGTGTCTTCTGGTACGTTGTTATTTTTCTCCTTCATGCGGCACTGGCTGATAATTAACTTGATTTGATAGCCCTGGTCCTCTGAGTCAACTGTGCTAATTAATAAACAAGGAGCCAATATTTTCATCTTGCTCACATATGAAGAGGGTGCTAATTGTTCAAATCAAAGCACAGACTGTTGTCTGTATCTGTACCAATGGTTAAGCCCATTCTTTGTATGTCTATGTCGACAACTATGTATACTTATAAGAGCACTCCATCAATTTAGCATTGCCGGACGCAGTCGACCGTTCTCTGGGATATGTCTTCATGCTAATCGAATGTGTCTATAGCTTGAAACAAGCTAGCACAAACCGGTGATTAGCTTATAACGCTAGTCTTCGGGGCAGAGGGTAAAGTAAAAAGAAAACACTATTTCTATACCACTAACAAGGCTTAAAATAGCACCACACTTCCACTGTACCATAATGAGGGTCCCTACATGTAATCCGAAGCATTGAGAACTGTGTAAGTGTAGAGACAGTTTATTAAAAAGATAGATTATTAAGACAGTACCGTTCACGTATACAAGCAGGCGCCATCTTGGGAAAACAGTCATGACCAGTCGAACGCTGAACGCCGTGCAACCAGTAACGTAGCTCAAACACAGCATATCAGCAGCATTACAACATGTTGAAGAGATTTTGTTTTGAAAAAATAGCTTTATGATGATGCTCTTAATTACTTTTACATAGTTCTAGTTGTAGTCCATTATCTGCAGCAGCATCAGCTATTCTATTCTATCACTAGAGCCATTAATTACTCTAATAATGGGGCAGAGGCTGGAGCACACAAATGGGGATATATAGCTGAGTAGGTACATAGAAGGGATACCCAGGTAGTGGAGGACAGTGGAGGAGGCAGCTGTATCTTTATGCAATTCAGAGGATAGTTGATGCAGGATGTGCTTCACTGGACAGACATCAATCATGTCTAAATGCAAAGTGAGACATTGTCACAGGACTAAATGCTCATAACTGCTTTACTGCCAGTGAGATGGTAAGTTAACTTGGAGCATTTCCACTATTCACAGCCACACAAACTGTTTAGTTACAATGGTACTTAACTGTTCTACGAAATTACTGTTTAAATAAAGGTTTGAGACCAGTTCTATCTATATTCTAAAGGGGCAGCAAAACCTCAGTACAGTGTCAGTATAGATGCATAGTTTTCTACTGTACTGTTGGGAGCATAGACTGTTAATATTAATGGACAGAGCATGTGTGACATCACCCATTGGTTTGTGGAGATCTGCTATAAGTCGTTGAGTTTGCCATTACGGGCGCAGCCATCCTGGTTGCGGATGTGACGATTTTAGACGAGAGGGAGGAGTGAGGGAGGAGCCACGTTACGTTACACACTTTCACTGGCAATCACATCATAGCCACGCCCTGAAACACCCCCTGCTTTATCGCCGATTTTTAAATCAACGAGACCATAATTAAAACAATGAACATCATTCTGTATTGCAGAAGACTTAAAACTAGCGATTGAGACCATAAACTCATTATGAAAATGTTTACTGAGGTAATAAATCAAGTGAGAAGTGGGTCACTTTCTTATAGACTTCTACAGAAACCAACCTTGTTTTGCAACCGCATGTGTCGCCCCCTGCTGGAAGTCAGATAGAAGGCAGGTTTAAGGCACTTCCGCATTTACAGCACTTCACCAAACCGGATGCTTTGTCCATTAATATTTACAGTCTATGGTTGGGAGTAATTGTCATTAGTTTGATTGTTTTGTACTTGTTAACAAGGCAAAATAAATTTCAATTTCATCTATTTCTTTATTTGTTCATTCATATATTGGAAAATTATGATGCATTTAAACTCTAATGATTTGTTAAATAACAATGACTTAATTTTCTTGATTATTTCTGTGTTCTTGCCCATTTAAGGGTTGACATCAATGTGATGTAAATGCACTAAATCTGGCCTAAAGGCTAATTGCCATTTGCAAGTTGATGTTAAGCATTAAATGAAACACCCAAGCAAGATAAAAAGCAGAAAAAAACAATATAATCACAAATAGAATACAACATAACATTTATGTCACATCTAAAGAATTCCATATGACAGTTAAAGCAAATCCAGCAGTTTTAAAGCATATCTTATCATAATTTCTAAATATTATACGTCATGCCTGGCATTTTTTATCGCTGCAGTATCTGCTGTATTTGCTGTTGTAGATTTGCTGCATTTTTCAGTTTCTGCCAGTGGTTATGTAATGAGGCTTGTCGCCAGGGGTTGCATGATCACAAGGGACCCTGCTCTCTTCTCTGACAAAGTGCCAAGAAAGAGAACCTAGGGTTATAAGGAAGAGGCACAGAGTGTAAATGTCTGCTCTATAAATCACAAAAGCTTTACAGGAGATTGAATGATCAAGAGTGAAGAAGAAGAAGCAAGAAGCTTTTGTATTTGGATAAAGAGCTACAGTACACAACAGTAGTCAAAGTACTACTTCAGGTTTTCTATAAAGTGCTTGTCTATTCAGCTGACCTTTTACAAATAAAGAGCCTGCAGAAATGACAGAGGTTCAGTTTATTCCTGTAGGCGGTCAGGCTGTGGTTTTTGGAAAACATATCAGCATGGCACAGTGACACTTGTCATCCTGAATGGTTGGCTGGGAGTGGTGACAGGACATTGTGAGCCCGAGCTAGTCTGTCGCTTGTCTCCACCCAGCCGCCTACAGTGATTAAAAATGGCAGGGCAGTTAAACCCTCAACTACAAGCGCTCTTCGGGGTATCATGTCATGTTCGGTTTTAGGCAGACTCCTGATGTTGCATTTAAAAAATGCCAAAAAACATTAGGATGCTTTCTCATGTTCTCACACTCTTTATACCAATCTGTGCTGCAAAACTAACGTTGAGAGATCTGACACCAACAAAGTGATTATGCCTGTCAAGGGGACTGATTGTGCAGTTATCACTAAATAAGAGTTTCTCTGTAGAGTGGTGTTTTGTTAAGTCTTTATTGGTTTACATTATAATCTGGTTATCCCGTGCATTTCCTAATTGAGGGTCCTGCATTATTTGTGTTTGGGACATCCAGTATCTTCAACTTGCTCAATGTCTTGTTGGATAAGCAGTTCTACACTTCAGGAGTCAGATCAGAGCCTCGAGAGAGCATCAGGATACATCTTTTGCTTTGAAGCTCTGAGGACTGGACAGAGTTCACCCAACTGCCAGTTTAATGGATTGAGTCTGGCTTTTCAGAGGTGCCACGGAGACAGAGCTATTTGCAGTGATGTTTAAAAGTCAAGAGACGGATGAAGCGGATCTGTCTCTCTCTCCTCTTTCTTTCTGTCTCTCTCTTATTCTCCTGTTATGTCTTCGCTCCGTTTAAAGCTGGACTGATACATTCAATTATTCACTGTGTAACTATGAAACAAGTAAGCAATAAAGGAGTTTGTTTACTGTAGCTGTCACTCATTTCAACATTTAGTTAGTCTCAGTCAGCATGAGGTCAAAACCGCATTTAACCTTTTTGATTTTCTTTAATCAAATATCAGTCATAAATTTACATATTTTCAAACACAACTCCAGTCTAATACAATAATAGCTATATAGGGTTTTAACTCAGGATATTCATTGTTTGTCACTTGTTCGTACTCAGGCTGTTTTCATGAAACATTCGTACATATAGCTACGAAAAGTAATGCACTGCAATTCGTATGTAGCCCACAAATGTATTGCTGTATGCACCACACTGACTGCTGCTGTATAAGAACACTGGACTGCTTTCAAGCTGGGGAGCGGAGTTCGCTTCCTGGCAAAAACAAAAGCCTTTCACCCAGGAAACGCGTGTGCTTTAATCCAGACAACAATCTTTTTCCTAAACTTAACTAGTCATTGTGGTACCTTAACTTAACTGTCTCTGCCACATGATGCTCAATTTATCTCGGCTAAACTCAACTGCCATGGCCCCTGAAAGGACTGTCATCCGATGGTGCCCGATAGCCAGCACACAGTCACCTATTGGCGGATAAACTCAACTACCAACTACTGCTGATACGACCAACAATTCACAGAGCTCTGTAGCTGGTGTCACGTGACCAGCCGGCGGTCGCCTAGTTTCATAGGATATCATACGAATTGGTGTGCATACATTTTCGTACTAAATCGTACGAACGCGTTCATGAGAATGTGTTGTCTTACTAAATGCCATATAGTATATTGGTACACCAGATGAAAAAATAAAGAAAACAGAACTTCAAGGACAGATAAGTCATATTTAGCTGATTAACAAACAAAAGTCTGCATGTGTACATACATAAAGTTTTAAAAATAAGGCTGGCAGTCATTACTTTAATTTAACTGCAGGAACACACTGATCACATTCACACAGATACACATTCATACCTGGAAGCTGCCCAGTCCAACCACAGTCTGATCTGCTGGCCACTGAGCAGCTCCACTGGAGCGGTTGGGGTTAAGGGCCTTGCTCAAGGGCACCTCAGTGGTGGTGATGAGGGAGGGACAAGCCAGCCCTTTTTGTAAATAATGTTGTAGAATGAATGTTTTCTATTATTCGCTGTGCCTCTGCTGCCTCACATGAGTGACCTTACTGTCAATTTTGCTTCCACATATCACTTCTCAGACTGTTTAGTGTATTAATTATCAGTTTTCATTAGCGAATAGAATAAAAATAGCCTGAACTGACAGCGTCAGAGCATCCAGTGCACCAGATGGACAGTGCACTTTAGATCATCCCCTGACTGAAGTACAAGGCCTGGCTTGCTGTACTTGCTGTACTGCAGACACAATGTTCAAAACTATATAATATTGTAGCTTGGGCAACAGCTTCATCTGATCAGGATAACAATGACAAACATGAAAATAGTAATATAGAGGTGCTGTTTAAATTATGTGTTATTTAGGCTCCAGTTTTATAGGCTTCATAAACATTTCTGTTGACTCAGTAAAGTTTAACTGGATGCTTCTCTTTGATGATACACAGTAAACAAAAAATGCATTCAATTCATCAATTATGATTTACACAAATTTGGCATTAACAGGAATGTCAGCCATGTGCGGGTGGAAAACATGTATGAAGTACAACATTGGGATCATTTCACAGTGGCAAAAACACTAATCTCAAAGGGCGAAAAATTTACATAACAGCAAAACAATGATTTTAACCCACAATGTTAAAAATAATGCTGGATCTGTGATGGTCTGGGCAGCCATTTAGTTAGTTTGACCGTTTAGCATTGTAGCACAACTGCCAGGGATTGTGAGCCTTTTTATACACCACCAATTGAGATTCAACACACTCTTCCCTCATGTAGTCCCAGTAATTTAAAATGATAATGTCAACTTGAAAGACAAATTCAGTAGTACCTCCACGAACACCAGGATGAAGTCCAACTGCTTCCATGAAGTCCACAAACACATGAAACCTTTATGAGATGTTCCAGAGTGCAAAGCAGAACCCTACCCCCCCCCTTCACCCACAAACAGCTGGAGGCTTTCTTTCTTGACGTAAGGTTGAACATCCCACTACACACACTTCTGCAGCGGCACGGCAGCATTCAGAGGACTAAAGCTGCTCTAAAGCAAAATGGTGATCCGACTCTTTCGGTACCTGATATTTATATATTTCTGTGTTTTATTGATGACGAAAGCCCCTGTCCGCCATGCACCTCATTTCGTAAATGAGACAGGTTGGTCTCACGTCTAAATAATCACCTGAGCCACTTTTATGAAGAAGAAAAAAAACACAATAGCTATCTTTTTGGTAATACTAAATACTTCCACACAAGTCTCAACTAAATGACGTCAGCTGAATGTAAAGGCTGCAGCAGCACAAGGTTAAATACACAGAGTGAAATTAAATGCAAGTCTTGTTTGCCTGATTAAGATCACTGTTGGACATATCTCACTGAAGTACTGTATCATCTTATATGATCAAAGAAAAGGAAATCAGTTAAATTAACTATGAAACACTCTGATTAAGCTGGTTTTATTAGGTGGATTCTTCTCATGTCAGATTTGTCTATAAAAATGATTACACGGCTACAAAAACCTCGTAAAACGTTAGAACTGCCCACACTGTAAAACTTTTCACTGTAAATTTACAGTAATATACTGGCAGCAGCTTTGCTGCATTTTTAAATGTTATGGTATTTTACTGTAAATAAACAGTTGATGATGACAGTTTCTTACTGTATTATTACTGTATTATTTGAATTTACCGTAATATACTGGATGCAGTGTATCTTTATTTTCCCAAGATGCATTGGTATTAACAGTAAATATCTGTAATCTGTAAAAATCGCATAGTGCTGTAATATTATTTTCTCCCAGAATGCATTGCCATTTACAGTATGATCCTGAATAACATTAAAACAGTAAGATACTGTGAGATTTTAGATGTAAATGTACATCAAAGGTTTACAGTGCAGCAGTATATTTTCAATGTTGTTCATGCCAACTGCAAGGCTGAATTAATAAATATCTACCATAACGGTTTACATACAGCAACTGACTTTATCAAACAGTCAGAATGTGTCAGAATTCTCTAATAAATTATGAAATTGATGAGAAAATGTATTGGAGGATTCATTGTGAGAGATGGCCGAGTGTCCCTAATGCACACGTCATGATGGATATATAGTTATATTTAGTCATACGGAAAATGTATGTAAAGACACCTATGTCTGAATGAACACAAAAGCCATGACTTTAACAGATAAATGAAGCCAGCAATGTTAGGTAGCAATGTTCCACGTTTAAAAATGGTTAAAGTTTTTAAAAGTGATTTAAAAGAAAACCTGTGCTCTTCATTCTGCACCCTGTTGTCAAAAACAAGATCAGTCAAAGGACCTTGCTCATTATGAGACAAATAAATAATGTCTTCAAAAATATTTTTATTAGAGATAAGGCTACACTGTTTTCATCACTTACAATCCTCTTCCCGTATGCAAAGTTACTGTATATATAATTCACATTTACAGTTTTTGCACAATTGTTTTGCAGTGCACGTCACATGGAGCTCCATTCTGAGCTATGATGGATGAAACAAATGGCTAAAACAGGATGAAAACGTAGTTCACAAATCATTTAAAAAGGTAAGATAAACTCCAAATTGGAGCCTTGAGATAATGGTGCCAGCGTGTCCGGGAAGTGTGTGTTTTTGCTTTATTAAGAAAGAACAACACACAAGTCTTTTAAAATTGGGTCCAAAGCAGGAACACAACGTGCTGTATCACCTCTTATACTGTAATAAAACTCAAAAGTGATATATAAAGGACTGACTGCTTTCATTAGTTGTCAGTATGGGGTCTAATGTTGTGAATCCTCCTCCCACTATTCACAACTCACTTTCTTCCCTACTTTCTGCCCCTCCTTTTTCTCAATCTTTTCTGCCCCCACCTTCCATATTTAGCATACTTTCTCTCATTGAAACCATATGTGTAAATTGAGGGAGGCATTTCAAGGTTGTCTCCATCTTTGATCGACACACGGTGGACCCCATAGGAAATATCAAATATTAAAGTAACAGAGCTCCACAGTGCACACTTTGAGGCACGCTATGCCATGAGAATGCATTACGGGATGCAAAGCAGTGGTGTTCCAGGCTTTTCAAGGCACTTCCCGTGGGATCTTCTTTCCACTACTTTGAACAGTTTGGTATTTGAGCACACGAACGTTCCCATAGCTAGAAACAGGTTAACATAGAGTCTAAGGCATGTCAAATCATGTGCCATGAAGGGCAGAGAGTTTTCAGATTATACCTGGTGATTACACTGAGAGGATGGAGAGATGAGGAGGAGAGGGGGATGTAATTAGTCAAATCATTTGGGGTTGTACTCAAAAACATTCTGAAAATTCTGTCAGAGAGCTCTTCCACCTTAAAGTGCCCATATTATGAAAAAAAATCACTTTTTCTGGGATTTGGGGTGTTATTTTGTGTCTCTGGTGCTTCCACACGCATACAAACTTGAAAAAAAAAAAAACATCCATGCAGTTTTGAGTGAAATACGGGTTTCTGAATGTGTCCTGCCTTCAGTCTCCTGGCTAATCCTGCCTTGTAATGACTGAAGTTAGAGAAACACCTAGCTAGCTGATGAGATCTTTACCTAGCTACTGCGCATGTGCGCCTCCCAACAAAGATGGGATAGAAGTGCGATGCCTCACTCTGTAGCTAAAACAGAGACCTGAACACAGGGTGAAAAGAGGATCTGCAGCAGTATGCAGAACAACAAAAATATGGTGCTATGACTACGGTTTACTATTTTACTTACTTTATAGTTCTCTGAAGATGCAAAAAAAACAAAAAAAAAACAAGCAGAAGAGCAGAGTATCCTCTTATTGTTATAGAGAAAAAGCAATCATCCAAAGGCGTGACGGAGGCACTAATAACAATAGACACTTCTCATCAAAGATTCCATTTACACTTCACTTCATGTGTTTGGATTAGCCTGGAAATCCAGACCCAAATGCATTGAGTAATGAAAATGGCCCAACTCGAGAGGCGGCAACAAGCATGCATTTGAAAATCTCACTGCACGCAATTGGATAACACTACGACCAATCACAACAATACACAGGGTGACGTATCCAGAGCCTCATACACTTAGCTACCAGCGGAGCTAACTGGTAGATAAACTGTCATCATCTGTTCAGCTCGCCTCTGGCCCGCCTATATCAGATACACTGATGTGATTGGTGCAGCTCGGCTACAAGGGCATAGTCAATGAGCATCATTACTCAATGCCAAAGTGACTCGCTGAGCAAATTCACATTGTGCATTCGCGAGAACTCTGGATTTCTAGGGTATGTTTGGATTGCAATCGGATATTAAAAATGTCTTTCCTCTGTAATAATGACAGCTGAAGTCAGTGACTCTGAAATTAGCCACTGTTCCTCTCTGTCTCATTAAAGCGAAAGTACAAAGTGGCTCCGGTGATTACAAAACATTTGGTTACACGTAAAGTGCACCAAGCTGTTGAACCGTTTATCTGATCAGTTCTACCACTGAATGATCGGTGTGTGTGTGTGTGTGTGTGAGAGAGAGGTCTTGAATGTCTTGCTTATAGTCCATAAAGAGATTCACTCATGTTAGTTTATGGGTAGCTGTTAGCAAGCTAACTGTTGTTGTTGTAACAATGGATGTAAACTGCTTAAATGCACAAATTACTCTTCTTCAGGGGTATTTGGCAGTAAACAAACAGCTTCTAGACCATCTGGACCGAAGTAGGGCTGATCCTGATTCCATGTAACCCTAAACGACCAAGACAGATTGCACTCAGATTTGTGATGAACCATTCATACATATAGCTACAAAAAGTAATGCACTATAATTCCTATGTATTCCACGTATTTACTGCTGTATGCAACACATCGACTGCCGCTGTATACGACTGCTCTGGTCCGTAGGGAGGTGGTCAGGGTGGATGGGTGGGTCATATAGTACAGGGCTTTGAAGCAAGGAGCGGAGTTTGTGTCCTGGAGAAAACACAAGACTTAACCCAGGAAATGAGTATTTGTGTCCCGGGAGTACTACTTAAGGGGACTTTTTTGGTGTGTTAATTTTTCTAATCTTAACTAGTCATTTTAGTCTAAAAGTATCTGTCTTTCCGCATGACAGTCAACTGCAACTGCCCCCGAAAGGACCGTCAATTTGCGGTACTCTGTACCCGACTCACAATCACCTTTTGTTGGCTAAACTCAACTGCCCCTAAAATGACATTACCTCAGGGTGGACCATATGATTTCTCACCTGCAGTATAGCAGCAAGCCTACATAAACATGTTCATTGATGTTGACTGTCTGATGATGCAGACGTGTGTCTCATCAGTGGTTTCAACAACACGAGAGAGAAGTATTGATTAATGCTGTTTGTTTGGCTCACAAGGTGCACACATCTTATGGTAATGAAATACATTGAAGCTGTGGAACAGTGCTAATGGTGTAATAGCATCTATTTCTTGAGTGAGAAATACAAACTCATCCCTAATGAGAAGAAGATCCACCACAAATATCACCTATGTACGATCTAATCGTTGTAGGTCCCTGTTGCTCTAAGGGTTTAGAGCATATTTCTGTTGGTCCTCCAGCCATTTTTTCTCTCTTTAGGAAGATCCAAAGACCAATAAAAGCCCTCCTTCACACTCTTAATCATAATTCACCATACAAGCAGTCTTACACGCATGCATCACCTTTATAATACCTTAATATTTACTAGTACTTAATCTTATTTTAATGTGATTTTCTTCTTTTAGAATTTCTCCACAGGCACCACTCATATATATCCCTTGAAAGCTTTGAGCGTGCATCCTCTGGTGTAGTTGTGGCTCAATGAAACCAGCACACTCTTGGCCTTTCAGAGCACATCATTTGACACCTCTTTGATGTCACCCAAAGAGACAGTGATAGTGCTTTTACAGGGGTGTGGATATTTAATTTTCTGAGTCAAAGCTTCTAGCCTTACTGAAACTTGGTAAAGCTCAAAAGAATTAGTCTGTGTTTTTACTTGACAACAGAGAAGTTCTTGAAAGAGTAACTGGATCAAATGATGTTTTTTGTTGTTGATAGTCAATGTGTATAGAAAGCAGCATTTTTCTGTGCCTATTATTTTTCTGTGAATTATGCCTACATAATTCGCAAGTCATTTGAAAATCGAGGCAAAATTACACAGAGGATCCATCACAACAGATTCCATACTATTCTAGTTTGCCAATCTCCATCCTCTCGTGTCTGTGTGACAGATAAGGAAGAAGGGACATGACCCTCTCTCCAGCAGCACTCTTGGAGATGAGAAAAGCTAAAGGGGTTGTGAGAGTTCATCTGGTCCATAGGGAAATGTCACTGTGAGCACATTAGCTCTTCTCATTTCTGCTGTCAAATGTCAGTATGCTTGGTGCCTGTGTAGCTCCCCTGGTAGAGCGTGCACCTATGTACGGAGGCTCAGTCCTCGACGCAGCAGACCGGGGTTCGACTCCGACCTGCGGCCCTTTGCTGCATGTCATTCCTCCTCTCTCTCCCCTTTCATGTCTAAGCTGTCCTATCAAATAAAGGCCTAAAAATGCCCAAAAAATAATCTTAAAAAATGTCACTATGCTAATAACCAGAAATCATGTCAATAATGTTCTCTGTGCTATAGCATGCAATGCTAGGCTTGCGTTGCTTCTGCAGCATTTAAAGCAAGCCTCCGGCACAATCCCTGTGGGTTCTTCCAGTACATGCTAAGGCAGATACGAACATTAAAGTTTCAGTGAAGGTTGGTGGTCTCTGTGGAGGGGGAGCAGATGGTGAATGTATGTTCCATGGTTTAAATCACATTTCCAAACCATTTGGGCATCACCAAGCGCCGAAATTATGTAATTCCTTTTTCTCGTTCCAAGATGCAGTTCCCATATGGATAGCTACAGTACATGCTACATAGTGTCATTTTACCAATATTTATTCAGCACTTTCATATATTCATTTATATATAAGTTAGTTGATGTAATAGAGGTGCTTGTGTCTTGTGTCTGTAGTCGTTATAGAATCACCTCCAGTGCTGATTAAATGGTTCTTTGTGATTGACTGACTGCCAAGCACTTATTGCCAAATCTGCCAAAGTTGCCTCAGAGACAGGCACATATTCAAACATCCATGTTCAGGCACATTTCCACACATACAAAAAAGGATTTTACTGCTAAATCACTTTTTCAAGTCAATGTGAGAACCCTGAAGGTGGAACATAACATATGCCATTTGGAGGAAACTTTGATCCCAAATGCTGCATCGTAATATGAAGGCATTACAGTAAAGCTGGTCTACCCAGTGAGATGTAAATATGCTAGGGGTGTAAAGACAAACTCATAGTACTAGAAAACCAATACAGAAGCACAGACTCAACACAAATTACACATGAATTTCAGATAAAAAATAATAATACAGAAGTCAAAAACTGATTTTTCAAGTAAGGCAGAAACGGTTTCACCTCAAATACAAGATGCAGATGAAATTCCGGGTATCCCGGGTAATATTTACACCAGGCATTGCAAGAAACAGGCTAGGAGAATTGGCCTAGAAATCTAGACGCACCCTAGCGGCATCAAATGTAATCTGCAGCCAGGGTCGTCTAGCAACTCTCCGTTGGCTTGCGAGCTGGAAAAACCAAACTCTAGAGAGGCCAATCACATTGTGCATAGAGTTGGTGGGCGGGCTTAATATAATGACGGCAGAGTTGCGACGGTTCCGCGTGAATTCCCTGCTACTTGATAACAAAGAATATGCTGGTGAGCAGCGGTCTTTGGAATCGGCTTTGGCCGCGACTCTGAAAGACTTGGAGTTAAGGTTTTCTTTGAGAAAAGAACGGCACTGAAGTCATTCTTAAAAAAGGAAGATGTGTTTTTTTTATTTTTTTTTAATCAAGCTTTTACAGAAGGAAATAACATATTCTGTACTAAAAATAAAAAATAAGCAAAAAACATCATACAAATATTTTGTAAAGCTTACAGAGGTCAAACAATCTAACAGCTTTTTTGTTTGTACAGTTAGAAATGGAAAATATGTATTGTTTAATATTGGCAGCTAGCTCCAAAAAGCTTGGCTTCTTTTTCAAAAACTAAGATTTATGTAAATAAAATTTGGTTAAAATAATTATTAAATTTATCACATAATACTCTGAATAAAGCTTTTTATCATATTGAGTGAATCCAAATAATACATTTTCCCAAAGTAATGTGAATTACTACTTACTAATATGAACAGCAATAAAATGTGATAATCTGCTCCAAAGTTTCTTGGTATGTTGGCAAGACCAAAATAAATGTACCAGTGTTTCATTTATTTCTCCACAAAAAGTACAGCTGATATCAATCTTTTTTCATTTCTGCAGGTAATGGTTAGTTGGGTAAAATCTGTGGAGCATTTTGAAAGAGATCTCCTTAACTTTGTTGGTTAAGAAGAACTTGTGCAGTAAAAGCCAAACCTTTTCCCAACAAATCTCTTCAACATATGAAGACCAGTATGATAAAGCAGCAGGTGTACTCCTAACGTCTTGTTGAAAAAGTTGACGAGCTGCCTTAGTCTTACTTTTAGCCTGCAGTGAAAAACAAATATTCCCAATAATTGTTTATTTCACAATTAACAGTGTAGGGCGAACAAAATACGACAAAAGTTTAATCTATCAACTAGCTCCGCTCTGACTACGCCACCTTCTTCGTTGCTCTGCCTGGTTGTAGCGCTATCCTTTCGCGTACAGAGGAAATTTGAAAGACAACCGTTTATCCCGCCCCTCGGATTGAGCCCTGCCAATGGTGTGTTCCCAGACCCAACATCTTGATGTGGGTCTGGTTTGTCAGGCTATAGGATAATCATTAAAGATCCAAACCACCCGGGTAACAGCCTTTTCTCCCTGTTAAGGTCGAGAAGAAGGTACCAGATACACCAGGCAACTAGGATCCTCAACAAGGACACTGCCTAAGACTGCTGACCCCTGAATCTTACAATCTGCCACACACAGGTGATTTCAGTTAACCTGGCTGATTAGACCTCTTCCCAGGACTGTGCGGGTGTGTTGAGACTGATTGATTGACGTCTTCCTGAGCCTCCGGTTAGCTTTTTTGCACGTGTTAGGGCAGGACAAATGACACCTTTATCATTATTATTGGTAGATGAAATTTGTGACATAATACATTCCCATCAACGCTCCGGCCCACCTTCCACCTGAGGTCTAATCAGCCAGAATAACTGAAATCACCTGTGTGGGTGTTAAGAGGCTTTAAAGGAATAGTTCACCTAAAAACAATATAAATTGTATATCAAACTCACCACCCTATAGGCTCTCTATGATCCCAGAAAAAGTTTTCTATTGAATGGTGCTAAGGCTGATCTAAAAATACTTTGTTTATAGTTCAGTGAGAATAGTTGGATTTCTGATCACTTTATCCAGTTTAAGGTGTGACAGGTTGTGTTCCCACAAGTTATTTCCCAAAAAGCTCTAAGAAAAGATATATACATATTGAATTTTCTGAGAGGGAGAGATGCATACACCCCTAACATATGCACACACTGACACACGCACAGTTTCCTCAAGCTGCATTTCTATCAGGTGTGCTGGTTGACTGAGCAAGCGTTTAGTGTTTGTGTTTGTTTGTGTCTGCCACAGGATGGTTGATCCATCTGCTGCAGTCACAGAGACTGATGGCGAGATTCCAGTGTCCAGTGGAAAGTGACAAAAGAGAAAAAAATTACAGTGGACCATATGCTTAAGGACAAGAGAAACCATTAAGAGCTGAGAATTACTAAGAAACCACACTTTCAAGAGATGAACAACGACACTTGGAGCGTTTTTCTCTTTTGTCTTTGTGCCCGTCTTGACTCAGACTTTCAGCACCATCAGTAGACCATTAATAAAATGCCAGAGAACAATGCAAGGAGTGGCATTTTTACACACACATGCACTGTCAGTTAGAGCTGTAACAATTCCAAATTTTACTGATTATTGTCTCAAAAATAATTGTGATTAACAATATAATTGTCTCTTTCAGTCAAATTTAAAAATATGTACAGTATATATTTATTACTTTCTGAAAAAATGTAAGATTAGAATGAATTCCAGGATACATTTTCAGTTATATATCACTGTAATGTGATGCAGCTTATGTAATAACACAGGTACACAGCCTATGAAGTAAACACCTCATTATTATTATAATAAAACCTTTTTTCTAACTGTATCCCCCCCTTGTCATTTTTGTTGCAATTAACGTGTCAACAACTAACAATATATAGTCCGACCAATAATCACTTATATAATTACAATTTGGCCTTTCTAAACAAAATCATCGATTACCAATCATACGCCTTGAGACCTCAGCTAATGTTAGCAATTAATTGCAGTTAAACAAAGACTGCGATTATGTAAAAAAATTGACAATTACGTAATACTTGTTACAGGCCTACTGTCGGTTGTTGTCTATGAACTTACATTTTTAACACATCGGATTCTATATTCATAAAGCAGCTCCACGCTATGGTCTTAGCCTTATTACCATGCCAATGACAAATAATTGCTTCTTCAACCTTGTTGCACAAAAACTAAAGAAAGTTCTGATTATGCTGATTATGTAAGGAAATGAAAGTGATTACTGTAATGTGGAAACCTTTCTAGCCCTCTCAGCAGTTACAACAGCATGGACCTTTAATAGGAGCACCACAGATAGAACAGGTTTATTCTTTGCGGTAATTGCAGCTGTTTAGAGATGTAGCCCGGTCTTTATGGAGAACGTTTCTTAATTGCCACCTTTGTCGCAACATTGCTGCTATTTGAAAGGATAATAACAGCCAGTCAAAGTAATTGTTGCTTTATGAATTCATTTGTTGAATTGTACTGGAACGTTCTCCCAAGAAACTGGTTATTGTTCTGCACTCAAAGCTGTTGCATTGTTGCACAGATGCTGCTAAAATAATGTCGCATGACAAACAAAATATGCTAATATGCTCCAGCAAGAAATTCTGATCATTTGAAGAAATTAGGGAATAATGTGCACAGAGTCTTGGGATTTTGGATTTCAGAAAATACAAACGTGGTAAACGTGGAAAACGGTTCTAGTTGTTCATGTCAATTTAAACAAGGAATAATGGCACAATGCAGTGATGTTCCTTAACAAGTACATAAACACCTTGAAGTTTCCTTGTGAAAGGCAAGTGCAGACCTGCTTCAACTGATATGCTGGTCAATGACAGTGATTACAATGCCTGTGGTTCTCCCTCCCATACTACCCCTACACCTTTCCTGTCAGAGCAACACAGATAATGAGACAGCACACATTATTTGGCCTTGCTGTGATCATGTTTTACTAACCTAACAGCAGCAAAGATAACCTAGTTGTTTCGATCGTCCAGCGCCGTCAGAAAACTGTGATAAACCAACTGCTTAGCTGTAGGCCATGGATACGACCACAGATACATCATCATATAAAGACCCACTGACAGCAGATGAAAAAAATCTATCTTGTTTCAATCAGTGGAAAATGGATTGCTGCAGATTCTGTACAGTGTGGGTAAAAGCTACTAATGCAGGAGCATGCACATACAAACTCAACTCACAGGCATTTTTTATTTTAGGCTTGTAACAAGTGATTCATATTTATCAAGCGCACATTTCCCTGGACAGTTAACCCAACTTTTTTTTTTTTAAAGAGCTTAGGTGCACTTTTCTCAAAATTTGTTATTTAAATAAAATAAATAAATATATGTGTGTGAATTAATACAAAAAATGAATATTAAATATTAAAACTTGTAAAGCTTTACTGCGTAACTTTTTCAAAATAATGAACGACTGTTACATTCAAGCCGTTGCCAAATGAGTTGCTACGAAGCTAATTAAGACTATCAGCTCCACACACACTCTCTCTGGATTTCTCAGCATGGCTGTGTTTAGAATTTGGTGTCTTCCAGTCACTTTCGGGCGCAGAAACTCGAGTAAAGATAACGACCTCTTCTGAAGAGTTCGTCGTGTTTTTTTTAATCCTCTGTGTCCTCCTTGGCTACTAGCAACTGCGTGGAGGAGGGGTGGGGGTGAAGCGTGATCACGGAAGGCTCGTATCATGTGGATGCACCGACAGAATTGTTGTTGTCATTACTTAGAATTCCTCATGGGGGAGAAAAAAACTGGTATTTTTCCTTTCACTGATCTAGTTAGTGGGTTAAGCAACGTTCAAAAACGCTCACAGACAGAAATTATCAAAAATCAACATTGATGATAGTTGATGCACACTGGTAATTTCAGCTCTCTTTTGGTCTAATGGACTCACTCATATTCAGTCAAGAAGCTAGTGGTAAACTCAGGTAACACAATTGTTATGTTAATTTGACCTATTCTCTCAAATATATTGCTTTACCCACAGAGAATGAGTATAATAAAAATCCACAGAATGCACACACCAGACCAAATGTAAACACAAAACAGAGTGATTATAATGGGCCTTTCAGACCAAAGGCCTCACCGGCACTGCTGTCCTCTAAAACCCATTATTTCCAATGGTTTGTGCCATGCCTTTTTTTCTGCTGCGTCGAGCAAAGCACAGATCAAACCGCATTGTGACTGAAAGGCCCTTTACCGTCTGCATTTTGTTTTATTTTATGTTAAAGCAGTAGTTTGACATTTTGGAAAATACACTTATACGCTTTCTGGCGGGGAGGTAAGGTGGGGAGTTTAGAAGATCAATACTACTTTCATGTCTGTTTGTCAAATATGAAGCTGGAGCCAGGAGATTCTAGCTTAGCTTAGCTTAGCATAAAGACTGGAATGGGGAGGGGGAAACAGCTTGCCTGGCTCTGTTCAAAGGTAAAAAACTGCCTTCCAGCACCTCTGAAACTTGCCAATTAACATGTTACAGAGCCAGGCTAGCTCTCCAGTTTAAGATAAGCTTCATATTTACCATACAGAAATGAGAGTGGTATCGATCTTCCCATCTAGCTCTAGGCAAGAAAGCAAATAAAAGCATTTCCCAGAATCTCTTTTTTTTTTATAAACTATTGCATTATATATTTGCCTATATAATGAGTTAAAGTGCTCATATTATGCTCCTTTCCAGGTTCATAATTATAGAGATTATTATAGATATTTAGAGGTTGTACCAGAATAGGTTTGTGGTTTAATTAGTGGTGGGCATAGATTCATTTTTTGTAATCTAGATTAATCTCACTGTAATCTTGAAATTAATCTAGATTAATCTAGATTAAAATGACTCATTTGAATTCTGCCAAATGCATTCAGAATATGACTAAAAGTAAGTCTTTGAGAATGGGTTTCCCCTGGTCTAATGTGCCACCTGGCACATTAGACCAGGGGCTCATCTCCTGTTTCCAGAATGCACTGAATGCATCACAAACTAACTACAACTAGTTAACTTTCTAAAGTTCTAAAAAAAAAATTAATAAACGCAAGTGCGGCGTGCGGTGTTGATTGTGGCGCACCGCCGAACATTAGTCTATGTGTGGGAAACACTGTTACTAACTGTTTATTCAGTTAAACATTCATTTCATATCAAGGTGAAATTCATCATAGCTTGCGTAGTATCCTATAGACCAGCTCCTAACCCAACTTTGAGATTAGATTAACGGTGATATTTTTTTTATCGCCCGATAAGAGTCTCACGTTAACGCAGCACGTTAACGGCGATAACGGCCCACCACTAGGTTTAATTTTCAGAAAACACCATATTTTTGTTGTACTACACATTGCTGCAGTGTGTTGAGCTCTCTGTTTTAGCTACAGACATCTCACTTCTGTTCCATCTTTGTTGGGAGTCGCACATGTGCAGTACCAAGGTCAGCACTACAAGACAGTCAGAAGCAGAGTATGAGGGCGTGTCCTGACAGTACCTAGGTAAGGACTACTAGCCAGTCAGAAGCAGAGTATGAGGGCGTGTCCTGACAGTACCTAGGTAAGGACTACTAGCCAGTCAGAAGCAGAGTATGAGGGCGTGTCCTGACAGTACCTAGGTAAGGACTACTAGCCAGTCAGAAGCAGAGTATGAGGGCATGCCCTGACAGTACCTAGGTAAGGACTACTAGCCAGTCAGAAGCAGAGTATGAGGGCGTGTCCTGACAGTACCTAGGTAAGGACTACTAGCCAGTCAGAAGCAGAGTATGAGGGCGTGCCCTGACAGTACCTAGGTAAGGACTACTAGCCAGTCAGAAGCAGAGTATGAGGGCGTGTCCTGACAGTACCTAGGTAAGGACTACTAGCCAGTCAGAAGCAGAGTATGAGGGCGTGCCCTGACAGTACCTAGGTGAGGACTACTAGCCAGTCAGAAGCAGAGTATGAGGGCGTGCCATGCTAGCAGCTAGGCGAGCATTATAACGTGTGTTCCAAAGTGACCACGTTTGTCTCTGAAGTAAAGGCTGGACTACAACAGAGCTGTTTGGAGCAGTTTGTGAACAGTGTTTTCTGTTGGAAGTCCCTTTGGGGGGGACTTTGGGCTTTTTCACTTTGTAAACCTAAACAAAAATATATATGACACAATAAAGGAAAGGGGAAAAGCCAAAAAGCATAATATGAGCACTTTAAGTTAATTTGTGTAACTCTAAAAATAATATTAACATTTAGATTAAAAAGTTAGTAGAAGTTAATGGAGCATATTGGCCCTATAGGGCTAATCTGACCCAGGACCTTTATCACACCATCCCATGTCTCTCTCCCAGACTTGCCTGTGTCTAAAACTTTGGTTAATAAAGACGACAAAGACGAAAAAATGTAAACATATCAGCCAAAAAAAGCTCTTATCTCTGATATGTAGATGTATTCAGAAGGTTGAGCCTTTATACCCATTGCATGCCCAATCAACATCCACTGAGAGAGTTTTGGCTCATTAAACAGGCCCTTTGTGCTGGCATTAATAATGCAGAGGCAATGTGAGAGCCGTGATGTGTTCAAAGACCTGCCATCTCGTTAATGCACCATTTATCGTGCAGGTTAAGACAACAGCCTTGGGGGCAGTTGACCCCCCTCTCTTTAGGAGGTGGGGTCGGAAGACTGGGCACCTGTTCTCCTTGTCCCAGACATTTATTGAATCCAGCTGGAACGCCCCGGACAGGGAACCGGCTGAGCTAAAGGCATTCAGATAATAGAGGCAGTAAGATATGACACTTTATTCTGTATTGTACAGTATTTAACCATATTTCCATTACACCCTCAGCCCTTTGTGAATGTTATTTCCATTTGTGCCTTGCAATGGTAAAGTCACAAAAATTAAATTGACAAAATATAGGTAGAAAACTAGCACCTTGAGAAGACTGCATAAAGAAAAGAACAGGATGTTAATAAAAGCAGCTCTGACTTTAATCCTTAGTTCTCTCTGAATATGTGTATGTGTAATCCTTATTATGGCACCTGTTTTTGTTTGACTTGGAGTTATACTGTCGCTCCCATATGAAAATGAAGGCACAAATTCTCAGAGTGAACTTACATGTGTAAACATTTCTACATACTATGGCTAAACAATTAAAAACACAATTCTACAGAAATATTGGGTGAATGGATGAAAATAGAGTTAGAAGTAATCATACTAGACGAGAAAGTGAGCGAAAAAAAATTCTGCCCCCACATGGGCATTGTCACACTTTATCTGACTACATTTCCCTCGACTGGGGATGTACTGCTAGGTTGAAGGCTTTTCTGACCCGCTCCTATTCCCTTTTCCTCCCACCTGCTTCTTGAAGTGAAATCAATGTACCAGCTCTTTTATCCTCTCTGCAGATTGCCTCAACCAGGGTAGAGTCTATCAGGCCCCACCAGACTGACATTTCCCTCTAGCTGCAGCACCTACGGGGGACACCATAACTGACATAGCCCATCTAGGGACGGATAATCCCAGGCTAAAACCCCCAGATTCTGTGATTAATGATATGTCTAGTGGTTGTGACCCTTGTTCTCTTGCTGTGATGCCAATGCCGAACACAGGGAGCTTTGGAGTGCTGACAAGAGAGACCTGTACAATTATGCACTGGCACAGCAAAGTAGCCCCCTGGCAAACATAGAGAGAGCTTGACAGGACCTTCATTAGCAACAAGACATGCGGTGCATATACAGTACAGTATATTAGGAAACAAAGCCAGGGTGTAGCCACAGTTTATTTATACACTGAGTGCGAGGTTTGCAGCGTTCACAGTGTACATTTATTCTAAATGTGAACTCATGTGTGCTTGCTCTGCTGTACTACATACAAGTATTCTGTATATAACTACCCTTCCTTAAAGGTTTCCCATCAAATACATTGCATTGTATTCTTGAAGCCTAAGAAATGTGTTGAATGCATTGCTTCCTCCATAAAACATTTGTAAAGCTGATTTCTTTAATACTTTCAAACCTGCATTCTTTCATCTGTTTATATCAGCTTTCTTCCTCTTCAGCGCTGTTTTTGTGATGTTTTCTGCCACCAACAACTGTCAATCAGTGTAATAAATGTCATATAGCTTGTATACTAGTCGGCAGTAATGTGCATCATATCAGTCCTTGTTGACACAGGACGGATATGATTTTGTTTTTATCTTGTGCACAAGATAAAAACAAAAACAGGACCAGCTCACAATCGCATTGCTCCATGTTGCTACTAGTGGTCAAAACTCCACAGGATATCTTTTATTTCCACTAAACTATACTAAACTATAGACTAGTGCTGTTGTTGATCATACAACCAATTGTCAAGTTTGCAAAGACATGCAGGTTATGTGAGCTGGAAACACAAAACTGCCTGTAGGTTTGATTAAAGTCTGAATGCATTTGTCCAGAGAACTGGAAATCTGTCTGCATGCTAGGATATACTTGACTATAACTCTAATATTCACTGTAATGGCCGTTTTACATTTATGCAGCCAAAGGGCTCGCATATGTAGACATTTTTATATTTTAAATACAGATTAAATGTTTCACAACCATCATTCTAAGGGTGTCCCAGCTTGGCCAAAACAAGTTGTGTGCAAGCTTCTGTGTTAAGTTTTTTTTTTTTGTGGAGGTTTTACCTTCAGACGTAGTAAGAGCAATAAGTCAGAGGCTCCAGAGTGACCAGATAAAGCCGTGAGTGTACTGTGCAGCCTCCAGCTGTGACCATGTGCAGCTGTGAGAGTATGCAGCGGGGTGTAGCTAAAGAAAGAGACATTTATGCTCAGCTTAACTTCACACTCAAAAGTACATTTTCAAACTAAATGTTTCTCATAACAGGCACATAATAGGCGTAGACATATATATCTCATGACTCACCATAAAGGCACGCAGTGGGTGCTGATAGTTTCAGGTCCAAAAGTGATCAAATGTGAACCACATCAGGCTAAAGTTACAGCTGCTGGTTGGTTAAGTCAGGCTTGAACCAATCTCAAAAACCAATCGGCTATCAGTCTGATTAAGCCTCTGGGGGGAGCCGCCAATATTTTCGGGGTTCTGGTTTATCTAGCAGTTATCCGGGGCAAAAATTCTCTTTTGTGCACTAGGTCTGATTAGCAACTTGAGACGCAAGAATGGAATAGAGGTTGAGAGACAACATCACTGTAAACAGATATCTGCATATGAATGCAGATGAATAAATAAAAAACTTGTTGTCAGACAATAGCCGATGTGTTCTGAGATTCCATTTCAGCCAATACAGTCTGCCTCTTTTCCTCTCCATATGGACTGTTTATATGCATGCAACCTAAGCCCGCTCATACGTGATTGGTCTGAAAAAAGGAAACCAGAAGAAGCTTTAGATATCAAAATCTTGTTCTATTGCCTGCAGATTCTGCGCTCTTAGTGTTGCCTGAAATGACATCATTGTTTACAGGTAAACTGTTTTCACTTGGGGTTGGCACTTGTAATAATGAAGGTACAAATCCTACTAATCGAACAAATGACGTTGACTTTGTTGAAGTTTCAAACAGGCCCACACAACTTACAAAAAGACAGAACAGATTAAATATTTGACAGCAAAGTCAGGGATCGTGCTTCTGAAATCCTATATAAATTTGAATACTCATCTCTGCCAAAATGGAAAAAATGAAAGTACTTGTTTCAAGTGTCATCATTTCCACTCTTTAGCAGCTAATCTCCTAAATAAGTTGATTTGCTGCCAAGCCAGACTAATAAAATGCTCTGCAATGAATCTATTCCAAATGCACCTCAGATTACCACACAGACAGCACCTGTTGGGTTTAGTGATCAGCTTTTGTTTTTCTCATCCAGAACCAAAAAATCAGTCCATCACTAGAAGGCAAATTATGCTCCAGTACTAATCTTTACCACAGCATCACCCAGTATCCAGCTGTCCCGTATTTTACAAAGATACTCATACAAATCTTTTACATGATCCTTTTATGGATCAAAGTCTTTTTCAAAGCTTTCTTCTGAGAAATCCCAATTGCTCAATCAGACACCTATTTCCGCTGAGGAACCTCAAGTTAATGACCCTGTTTTTCATCTGGGCTCCTCCCTATTTTCCTCTGGCATTGGGGGTGAATGCTTAATCTCCAGTAGAAGCTGTCAGAACATGATGAATGCTAGCAGTAGACTGGCTCTGAAAACCTGCATTAATTTTTAAGCACAATTACTGGAACATTTTTTTTTTATTAAGCTATGTAAGAATACTACAGAGGCACACGCAAGGCCTGGAAGCCTGCGCAGGGGTTTGCTGAAACAGTATTTCAGCATCTTTTAGTCACAATCGGTGAGGGTTTTGCCATAATGTCAAAGAAGGACATGAAACAGAGATAGACTTTTCACAAAAATGTTTTGCCTTTGAGCACAGATGGCAGTGTTGTGGGGCTGCTAACCCCTCCAACTCTTAGCTGTGGTTTGCAATCAATGTCCCATTCATGCTCTGCCTCATCTTCTTTGATCCAAGAATTAACAAGACAGATGAAAGGAACAATTATCAGGTCCCATGCTTCGCTTAAAGGACGGTCTTACCCAAAGTTAGCTTGGTTTTTGCTACAAAGAGGACTGCTGCACTATCCCACTATCTGCTGCAGAGAAATCAACGAAAGAGACAGACAAGAGATAAAGAGGACTAAGGAGGCTGTGATTGAGCAGGAAGGGGTGAATAATTAATGGGCTGTATTCAATTGTAAAAACCCAAGATGCGCACAGCAAGCCTGTAAATATGGATGCTGTAGAGAGAGAGAGAGAGAGAGAGAGAGAGAGAGAGAGAGAGAGAGAGAGAGAGAGAGAGAGAGAATCATAGCATTTCAAAAATTCCAGTATGTCAAAGGACCCTGAATTGTAAGGTGAGACAAACACCTTGAAGTTTCACACCAGGATTAAACAGCAGCGAGACTATACAGGAAGATCCCTGGAATCAAATGTGTTGGCCGCTGAAAGCCACAAAGGAGGCACAAGGCCGTGCCCGGAGTGTCTATGGTTTCTGTGTATTGGCATTTTTTATTTCATTGCAGTCGGAGGGGGAGAGCAATGAGTCATCTCAACCTTGCAGTTCTTTATTGATACAGGCTATTTTCTCTGGTCATTAATGCATCTGACGATGTTCAGCGGACACATTCGGAACATCTTGGAACATTTAACCATATCTTTCTCATATTATTTAGATTCTTATATATTTAACATTTATATATTATTTATATATTATATTTAACTGGTCTGCTCCCCCCGCAACCCGACACCGGATAAGCGGACGAAGATGGATGGATATTTAACATTGCTTCGTTGTTTGTTGTGATTGGTGGATTCCTATGATCTTTGTAATGTAAAAAACTAATTTGCTTTGGTATAAAGGTGATGCAGAGTTGATCTCTCTCACCTGTGCCTCCTAAAATAAGCCTAACCAAGACTGTATATGTATGACTCCAACTAATTATTATTTTTATTTAAATTAATCTGCTGATCGTTTCCACGATTAATTAATTAATTGATTGGTCCATAAAACGTCAGAAAATAGGAAAAAATGTCATGAGATCATGTTTTGAAATGGCTTGTTTTGTCTAACCAATCCTGGTTAATAATCCTGCAGGCTTTCTATACCACGCTAGAATGGCTTGAAACAAGGTCACCAAGGCATTTTTTCCACAAATGTTCATGTCCATGGTAGAACTACAGACATTACCACAAAGTAATAAAATACGGGTGGCAGGGCACCTTTAAGATGCTGGATGACCACTAAATGTTGGGCATTTGTGTATAAAAAATTACTTTAAAACGATTAACCAATTATCAAACTGATTGACTAATTGTTCCAGCTCTAAATATATGATGTATCTCATGCAACCAAGTATCAGCATCAAATTGTGAATACATTACAGATTTGTAGTCTTCTAAAGACAGACAACAGCATCTGAGAAACAATTCCATTCATTCATTCATGTGTCAGTTTTCATAAAGGTTTTTGTTACAACTGTGTCCTACGTTTCTTCACGACAAATACAGAATAGAAATCAGTGTGAAGATCTCTTTTTGCATTAGTTCATGCTAAATATGCGGTATGGAGTGACTATGTTAACTGACTTGGACACAGAGCTCCAGTGGGATTCATGGACAGCCGGACAGGCTGCCATCATCACGTCTCATTTGGCCAGTAACACCTTCAATTGCTGCAGCTCAATGCCACTGACTCAAAGCTCCTTGAACAGAGCTTCTGTAAAGTCTGAGGGCGGTCACAGCCTCTGCAGACGAAAAGGTCAGAGGCTTTTGATGGCAGCAGGATCACAGCTGACAGGCCCTGTGGCTAAGCTTGGGGCCATTGACACAAAGCCATGTGCTGGACTTGGTCTCAGAGATGTATATACAGTATGCATGTATCGTGACTGACTTGAAATGCTCTTGTAATGTTAGATGTTTTAAATTCTGTATTCACAAAGTCAAGTGAAGTGTATCTGCATAGCCGTTATTCACAGTTTTACAGCCTTGAAAGGCTTCACAATAGCAGGATCATAAAACAGTAAATGAAAAGGACAACCCATCCACATCAACCTGAAACTATCAACTGAGTGCAGGGAATAACTCCTAAAAAAACATCAATTAGAGAAATTGCAAGGGAAAGGCCACATAGAGAAGAATGCCAAGAGTCCACACGCACAGATTAAGCATCAAGAAAACCTTCAACTTGCTTTTACTGCTTCTATTTTATGCACAGTTGGATGAAACACAAATGCTGTTTCCAAGCTACTGTAACATAATTTGACTCTAACAATCATGCACTATTTGCCTGCAAGGCTCTACTGTATCTCTCTAATGGTTTGCGAGACACTTTCTGGCAAAAATCACAGAAAAAGGTTTGGAAAAGGGGGGGAAATAGCAGATTTGTATAGGAGTGAACTGGCAACCCAATTAGCAATGATGCAAAGCTTACAACCTAATACCCTTTGATTCACTGTTTGTATTCCTGTATTTAACACTCAGTTCCACTCCTCTTGGCATACTCATAACATGCTCTTTCAGCCACACTCAAGCTGCCCAGCATGCACATTTGACGAGATGAAGAAGGGCAGAAAAATCACTTTCATAAAATCTTTATTCTGGGGATTAAATCCATGTCATGAGACCAAAGGCTGACTGGGTACCCTTTGAATGTGGATAGATCCCTCTAAGAAGAGATGAATGGCAAAATAGAGGAGAGATTTCAGTGTTGGCAGATAGCATTAGGCAAGCTGGGCTCTGCTCTCTAGTTCTTTAGTAATGATACCACAGGAAAGGAAAGATGACACTGCCAGGAAAAGAGTGTGCCTAAAAGTGTTATGGTTGTGATGTTGACAGGGACCTTTGATAGGAGTGCCAAGGAGTGTGTGGCCTAATGCTCAAGCGGCTCAATATCAATCTACTGTTGACCTGTAACATAGTGTACCATAGAGTTACTGAACCACAATGCAATGCAATCTGGGAGAACATCTCGTCCACAGAAACCTGTGCAATGGAAATTATTTTGGAAAAGATACAGGTTTCATAATTTTTGGGACGGTGTTCATAACCACAACTGTTTTATTGCAACCCTTTTCCCCTATGAATTACATTTAAATATCACTATATGATTTCGTAGACCAGGGTTCCCATCATGGCTGTGGTTTGTTAAATTTCACTGGAATTGTATGATTTCATGTGACAAATAAAATGTATTGATGAATTGATTGATTGATTGAGGTTTAGGCTACAAAACCACTTGGTTAAAGGTCCCATGGCATGAAATTGTCACTTTATGAGGTTTTTTTTAACATTAATATGAGTTCCCCCAGCCTGCCCCAGTGGCTAGAAATGGTGATAGGTGTAAACCGAGCCCTGGGTATCCTGCTCTGCCTTTGAGAAAATTAAAGCTCAGATGGACCGATCTGGAATCTTACCTTTATATCTTCCCGTCATAAGGGGAAAGGTTACCCCCCCTTGCTCTGCTTTGCCCACCCAGAGAATTTGGCCTGCCCATGAGAAAGAGAGACATCATGGCTTGCAAACAAGGTAAGCATGGCAGTTGGTCAAGGCCACACCCCCACCCTTCACCTTGCCCCCCCCCACCACTAAGGTCTATATAAAAAAAATGGACATGGAGGCACCCCCAACCCCCCGCACGCACGCAAAGCCTACAGGAACCACAGCATAGCCATAAAGTTTAAAGGGATACTTCACCAATTTAGCATTCAGCTTTGTATCAGTAGAAACCCGGTAGTATTTCTGAATGACCGTGCTTCCCTCCCTCATGTCCCCCTGAGACAGGAGATATCTGCATTGTGGGGTCTGGAAAAAATCTTCCGATGACATAAAATGACAATTTTTGCGTCATCGGAAGATTTTTGGCCAGAGGCAAAGGACTACAGCCAGTAGTAGGAGCTACTTCCGCATGTTTTAAACCCGCCCATCACCCGAAGCGAGCCAATCTCAGCCGGAAAAAAACGAAATGTCAGCCATCTTGAATCCTCGCTAAACAGGGCTTTCTCTCGTGGATGTATTAAGAGAACTTCTCAGCAGCACACTTTTCCAACAATTATGTGCATTCAAACTACCGCACGTGTACCACCGGGATACATCGGTACAGATCGGAGAATATGCAGGAAACGTCATCGGAATTTTTTGCCCAGAGTCTGTGGACTACAGCCAGCTAGTTCTGCATGGGGGGTTGGACTGTCTTTACTCGAAGCGAGGCGATCTCAACCAAAAAAAAAAAAAAAAAAACGACTGTCAGCCATCATGAATCTTCTGGCTTTTCTCGGCCTAGAAGGCACCAATCGAAAAAAAAATTTCACATTTCTGCTACATAAGTGACCCAATTTAAATATATATTCAGCTTTCCAGCGGTGAAATATCCCTTTAAGTTCACCCACACTTTATATAAATAAAAAAAGGTTTACAGTGCATAAACTGCTGTTGCACAAACTGTGCACCTAGAAATTTGACCGGCACTACTGTATATTAATGTCCATGGGCAAAAGTGACTGTATTTACACAGTTTGGTCATTCAACTGTTAGCAAACAGTCTTTTTACTGTTAACAAACAATGAAATTATAATTAAATGTTTACTAATTATTAGTAGTGCTGTAAATTAACAGTTTATTGTAACACACACATATCTATCATATAATATATTAGGTATCGGGTAATGATTAAACATTTTTTGTAAACCTTTAAGAAACCATTTATTCCAGATATTCCTAACACTTTGTTAAGTGTAGGCTTAAAAACATCCCAAGCTAATGTTTGATGCACGGAATTTATTGTGTGGTTTTCCTAACCCCCATTTGGTAAATAGATTATCACGGTGGAATAGTTAGTATAGCATGTTAACGTTATGCCACTTTCATCAAAACCTATTACAAAGCTATAGTAATGTCATGTCATTAAATACAATAAACAGTGATTCTGGAACAGATCTGCGTCTTCCTTATCCCGTTAAAAAACATATGAGAGTAGTATGTAACCATATTCCGTCCGTTTGAAAAAAAAGTTGCACTAACTGTTTGTTACAAGCAGCATTTGCTGTCAGGAAGGTTACAGGTAACATAAACATATTTTCGCTAGCCTACCTGCTGCAAAATTACAACAAGACAAGTAGAGCTATTTTATCCAGTGTAATGTATCACTTACCACTATCTTGTTTTTTCTTATCCTGCTCTTCCTTTCTCTTCTTCCTTTTCTGGCTTCCTGAAGCATAATTCCGCTTCATGATGACTGCCGACCTTGATGCCGACGGAGGTTTTGTATTTTGCCGGCAGAGATCACGAGAGGGGCCCCTTGAGGGGGATCCCGATAACAGTATAATTGCACTTTACTGCATTGACTATCAAAGGGGCGCTCACAGTTTGTCGTTGCATTTTATTCTTAACCAGTCGTTGTCTTGGGGCCCCAGGCCAACTCAGGGCCCCAAGCAATTGCTTGGTTTGCTTGCCTTGTCGCGACGGGCCTGCTTCAGATACAGTATTAGGGGACCACTAAGGTCTATATAAAAGATACTTCAGATACAGTATTAGGGGACCACTGAGGCCTATATAAAAGATACTTCAGATACAGTATTAGGGGACCACTAAGGCCTATATAAAAGATACTTCAGATACAGTATTAGGGGACCACTAAGGCCTATATAAAAGATACTTCAGATACAGTATTAGGGGACCACTAAGGTCTATATAAAAGAGATTTCAGATACAGTATTAGGCGACCACTAAGGTCTATATAAAAGAGATTTCAGATACAGTATTAGGCGACCACTAAGGTCTATATAAAAGAGACTTCAGATACAGTATTAGGGGACCACTGAGGTCTATATAAAAGAGACTTCAGATACAGTATTAGGGGACCACTAAGGCCTATATAAAAGAGACTTCAGATACAGTATTAGGGGACCACTAAGGTCTATATAAAAGAGACTTCAGATACAGTATTAGGGGACCACTAAGGCCTATATAAAAGAGACTTCAGATACAGTATTAGGGGACCACTAAGGCCTATATAAAAGAGACTTCAGATACAGTATTAGGGGACCACTAAGGTCTATATAAAAGAGACTTCAGATACAGTATTAGGGGACCACTAAGGTCTATATAAAAGATACTTCAGATACAGTATTAGGGGACCACTAAGGCCTATATAAAAGAGACTTCAGATACAGTATTAGGGGACCACTAAGGCCTATATAAAAGAGACTTCAGATACAGTATTAGGGGACCACTAAGGCCTATATAAAAGATACTTCAGATACAGTATTAGGTGACCACTAAGGCCTATATAAAAGAGACTTCAGATACAGTATTAGGGGACCACTAAGGCCTATATAAAAGATACTTCAGATACAGTATTAGGGGACCACTAAGGCCTATATAAAAGAGACTTCAGATACAGTATTAGGGGACCACTAAGGCCTATATAAAAGATACTTCAGATACAGTATTAGGGGACCACTAAGGCCTATATAAAAGAGACTTCAGATACAGTATTAGGGGACCACTAAGGCCTATATAAAAGAGACTTCAGATACAGTATTAGGGGACCACTAAGGCCTATATAAAAGAGACTTCAGATACAGTATTAGGGGACCACTGAGGTATATATAAAAGCATCCAAAAAGCAGCATGTCATTGGACCTTTAAGGTTAGGGAAAGATCACGGCTTGGTTAAAGGAAAAGTTAGACATTTTGGGAAATCTGCTTAGACGCTTACTTGCCGAAGACTGATACCAGGTGGCACAGTTGACTCTTTCAACATTTTACCAAAATTATACATTTTATCAAAATGATAATTTTTCCCTACCTTAAACAAGTGCTTTGAGTGTCCAGAGTTGAAACAATTTGTCTATTAATCTGTATTAGTCAGGAATTGTATTATATACTGTTATACTGTTGTATTATTATTAACAAATATTATCATAACTTATTGACAGTCAGTAATCTTATATTGCAAAAATACTAAACATTGATTGGTTCAAGCTTCTCAATTGTGTGTGACTTTTCTTAGTGTTCTGTGTTCTGTATTTATGTGTAAACTGAACATATTTGGCTTTTAATTTGTTACTCAGACAAAACAATATATAAGAAGACATCACTTTGGAAACTGCAAGAGACATTTTTCACTATTGTTTTGATATCTTATAGACCAAGAGATTTATTAAACTTGATCGAGAGTTAATTATTAATTATACAGGTAATGTATATATGTATTTACCTTTCCTCTCCAGTATAGCATGAGTCTCTATGCTCCCTTTCAGTCACCATTTGCTCCAGTCAACCTGTCCAGTACAACCGTGTTTAAGTGTTTGTCCATGAGCAGCTCAACAACTTTATTTCTAATTTTATTGTCCCCAAAATGGAAGATTAGTTTTGCAGCAAAGGTTACATCACAAAACACGACTGACAACAAGCAAAGTACAGGTGTTCTAGAAAAAAGTTAAATAAAAGATCACAAACAAATCAATAAAATCACCAAAAGCCATGATCTTGGTAAAAAAAAGGAACCATTCAACTTATAAATAAGGCAATAAAGCAATGAATATAACCAGGTAGGAACAGGTTACAATTCCTAATATTTAGTTCAGCTGAGTTCTTGGACAGACAGGGCCGCCTTAACCTAATGTTAGGCCCCGGGGCTGGGAGGTTTTGTAGGCCCCCCATCCCCTCGATTTACAGAGTCTCATTTTAAAAAAGTGTAATATCTAGGTAATCTACATCACAAAATGCATTAGTTTCTTTCGAGGCATACAACAGTGAGTTTTCCCTCTTTGAGCCAGACATCACCATAATATTGTTATTAACATATCACTGAGTCCACCTGAGCATAAACACAAGATACTTTATGTAACATCCACACACAGCAACTTATGGTGATGATAAAACCAAAATGTGTGAAAGTATAATTTCAAACGATATTATGAAAAACATCACCAACCATCACCTGTCTGCACAAACACTGATAATAACTGATAACAGCATTAGCAAAGAACAGCAACAGATCAAAGTAGGAGCCTCTTCTCTGGCCTCAGCAAGCCCTGTGAACCAATCAGGAGCTGGATTTTATATTTTTTATTTTTTAAATGATTACTAATTCGCTGTGTGACATTATTTATATTTTTGTATATCAAATAATGAGGCAAATAGCAAAAAAGGGTTATGGATAGGTTCTAAAATATAGCCTACTAAAAATGAACTGTTATAGCTGATAGAGGTGAAAGTGAAAGTGAGTAAAGCGACGTGACTCGCTGAGAAGCGAGCAGGCTGAGACTAGTTGACTGAACGCTAGCTGTAGAAGAGTATGTTGCAGAAAAGGATTCGAGATTTTTTTTATCACATAGTAATGCGGCTAAATTTAGCAAGATTTTATCTGTAGATGTTACAGTTGATGTTTCCTCGTCCACCGCCGAGGCAAACTGTTGATTAGCTGTAGAGCCAGAGTCTGAAATAACGTTAGCAAGCAGCAGCAGAGAGGGCATGAGGATAAAATATACAATGACTGAGGAAGCCGAGGGTTTTCTACCGGATAGTACTTGTACTTTTTAGAGGAAAAGTACACTTCTAAGCAATTCTAAGAACTACTCTCCCCCAAAATCCTTTTTTCCATTTGCATTGCCACTGGCCTAGGAGGGGTAAGGGGAGTGATGCAAGCACGGCAATGGTCTTTATAGCATTAAAATCAGAAAAGAAATATGCCAAAAAAAAGTATGAACTATATACTAAATCTAATGTAGCCTATGTCATAATTTAAACAAGTCTCCCAAAGGTATCTCTCTCTCTCTCTGCCTGTGGCCGTGTGTGCATGCGTGTGTGTGTGTGTGTGTGTGTGTGTGTGTGTGTGTGTGTGTGTGTGTGTGACGGCGACCAGGCGCTTGTGGAGTTTAACGCCAAAAAGGCAGTTAACCACAGGTTCCCGTTAATCTTATGATGGACAAGTGTTGTGATATTTAAACAAACAATCCGTCAACGGCGAAATAAAAGCCTCTTATTTACGAGATCGGTCTGACAGACCGGCGACTTACAGCGGGGTGTCTCAGGATGACAGGCCGACTGGCGAGCAAGTGATCCCGGGCCGCCACCAGCTGGCTGTCCGTCACTTTATGGAGCTTCTCAACTCCGAAAACTTTGAAGCAAATTGTCAATTTGGCAACGATTTTCGGAAGACTGCCAATATTCAAAATCTAAACAGTTCATTTCTCGCATAAAACGTTGTCAGAAGTGACTTTGATGATGAATAAGATGGTGAAAAATTGTTAAAAATATCCCGCTGTTGCTCTCTCAAGCGCAAACCAGTACAGAAGACATCACTCAGTCATAGAGGGACACACCCCAAAACTAACTATAGACATTCTGATAGGTAAGCTCACGGGCCATAGGCGATGGGGCCACGTGGGTCACTCCTAATTTGGATCAATCAGCAGCCATGTAACCTGCGATTAGAGTGATTGACAGAAAACCTGACAAGTTAGAAAACAATATGACCTTTTCAGCTCATCACTAACGTGAATATGAGAGGCCCCTGAACTTGGGAGGCCCCTGGGCTTCAGCCCAGGTAAGCCCGTGCATTAAAGCGGCCTTGTGCACAGAGGACGAATGAAACAAGAGCTTCAGTGCTTTTTTCTGTGCACTGGGAGAGAAACATGTTATTAAGGCCCTGCTGCTGTGACCTCCTCACACTTATTCAAATCCTCAGTGTGCGCTCCATTTGGCCCTGCCAGCATGCCACATGCTGTGTAGTTACAGGGGTGGGAAAAGCCACTTAGAGTACAAGTGACAGGTATTACATTGAATCCCTATTGGCTGGCAATCACACAAAATAATCAAACAGTGGCGGGAGGGGTGCTCAAAGCTGTGTGAACACTTTATAGAGTTAACAAGTTGCTAAGTAAGTATCAGATCAATATCATAAATATCCAAGTCCTCAAAATCACACGACCATAGGTTGTCTACCCTCTAATACGACCCATACAAGTGTTTGATAAATTGGCGCCCTGGCAGGAAATACAAGCCACAGTAGCGGTTTCCGTCCTCATTTCTAAACGTAAAGATTGCGGTTTTAAAAATGTCGTTAGCGTTGTGAAAGATCGCAGTTTGGTTAAGTTAAGGCATCAACGTGGCCGGTTACCTCAGTTGGTAGAGCGGGTGCACATATGCAGAGGTTTATTCCTCGACGCAGAAGGTCCAGGGTTCGAGTCCAACCTGTGGCGGTTTTCCTGCAAGCCTTAAAAAGTTAAGGAATCAAAACTGCTTAGTTAAGTTAAGAAAAGGTTCAGTGTTTGGGTTAAAATCAGTACATTTGTTAAATTACTTCACTTCCGATTATGCACGTGACACGTGATGTAGTTCCGTTTGTTCCATAAACGGGACACAAACTCCGGTCTCCTGGGTGAAAGTCCTGTGTTTTTTGGGCCCATCCCACCACCCAAACATACCTCGTATATGCAGCGTTTGTCACCTTACTGCCTTCTTTGCTCCCATATTAATTATTACAATCACTAGAGGGTGCCACCACTGTAAACGTAAATATGGGTTGTAATTACTGCTTGACCAAATGACTTCACAGTCTCCACTGTTGCCATTGTTTCAGGCCGCCCTATGCGGCAGGTGCCATTTTGTCAGCCAAATGTAAATGGAGTGGAAAACACACCCATTTGGCACAAACCAGCACTGTGCAAGCAGTGTGTGGAGTTCGCTCTACGTATCCTGAAAACACCATATATCAGAAAGGGATGTATGATTATCTCCACCAATGACAGTGCCAGATCCAGGTGTTCAACAGTGAAAATGTGGCAGAGATTTGTGCCTCTTTGAATTGATAGAACTCAGTTTGCTTTCTTTTACCAGGAAGTAACTCTTTGCCCCAGAGGAAAAAGTAGAAATAACAACTGAGTTCTAGCAGCTAAAAGAGACACAGTCACTGTCTGTAAACAGACTGCCTCCTCTGATTCCCCTGTTTAACACTTGAACCTCATTTTAAACTGGTACTTTGGCTGGCGGAGAAAATCATACATCACTTTCTGATGTTTACAGTTTTCAGGAAAGACTTCTCTCTCTCGTTCTTCCGCAAATAATAATGTTGCCTTAGAGTCTTTCAGGATCAGTCAGCTTCCCTCTGCATCCCACGTCTGTATGTAAAGGAACTCAGAAGAGAAGTGAATGGTAGTGTTCTCATGATAAAAATTCCACTTTATCCATTCAAGCATGTCTCAACATTGAAACCCTCTGTGACAGGGTGGCAGCAACCAGAGGGATGCAGTATTCATGCAGTCACTTCTGTCTCCAGGAGTGCAGATAAACCCGGGCTATACTTAGAAGCTCAATGTGTGATTTGAAATATGTGAATCCTCACAAATACGTCTTTGCCCCCCTATTGTTACCACCAAGGGAGGTGCACTTGGAGCATTCGCTTTCTTTGACAAAACTATCTCTCCTGCACACTCTGAAATGTGCTCAGCACTGTTAGCCAGCTATTACTTGACTATTAGGGTGCCGCTGTTGGGGAGAGATTTATTGGATTCAGAGAACGCTTTACATGGCAGCTGCCACAGTTTTCCTTTATTTGATTTCTGTGCAGTAGACAAGAAATGTTTCATTCTAGCTTGAAAGAAATTTGCCGGTTAGCTTTGTTGGTTCTTCAGACCAAAAGCAATCTATTTTCCATAGGCTAAAATACTTAAAAGATGGAAGTGCCACCTAGGATGGTTGTGTACCTCTTAATCAACTTCTAAATAGTCTAAAACTCAGCCTTTATTATGAAGAAAAAAAAATTCTGTGTTTGTCTAATCCTTCATCTCCCCATGTAGTTTATCTATCTGCAGGATACATGTGTCACAGCATCATCTGGCTTGACTATCAATCAGTTCAATCGGTTGTATTCATTCTCACTTGGGAACCCTGGCAAATGAAACACCACATGTGGAGCAACTGGGAGAAACTGTCCCATATTCAACATCGACATTATTGTTGAACTAAGGCTGTTAGATGATGGTGAATCCATATTAGGGTTTCCTTCTGAGTCATGGATCACCATAAAGCAAACAAGCAGCAATTCATAAGCAACAATAATCAGCTGCATTGATGAAAGAATAGACTGTTCGGTTGCTATTTGAGCTTGTCTGTAGCCTAGTTTTTGAATAAAAAGCATTACACTGTAGCCGATTCATACTTCATATTGTCCACTCCGTCTGTCTCATTTGGCACATTTAGGACATCCTGACTCAAACACTTACGAACTACCGCGCACGACTGCTCAACAGCAAAGCTCAAAGGGTGCTTTTGTGGGTTGATGTTGTAAACTGTAGTGCGACATGAAAAATGAGTTCAAGCAGTGGGACACACACAAAGCCTCAGCTAGTGCCTCTTGTTCATTGCTTCACTGCCTCTCATACAAACATTTCTTATCTCTCTCTCTCTCTCTCTCTCTCAACCCCCTGTCTAGAATTAGAAATAAAGGGAACACCAGGGAACACCAGGACAAAGTCATATCTTACCTTCACCCCTACAATCCTTCTACCATTAATTGTGCATGTGTTGGCAGAGCCTTGAAGGATTTAGTCATGAATAGTTCACATTTTACAAGCGCATATAGTGTAAATTGCATCATGCAGCACAGAATAGTCATTTAACTGCTGCAACGCTGCGTCCGACCAATAGTTCAATTCTGGGATTCGTTTGATCTATAAAGGCAACAAAAGTGTTGTATCTGAGAGGCAGATATTTGTTCATGCACAGAAGATACTCTTGTACTCACAACACGTATCTTTCACATCACATCACATCTCAATCTCAGTAATCTTGGACAATTATGTACAATAATTACTTGGTGCAATAATTTATCATGTGCAATATCTGTTATTTATTCACTGCTACTACTTATATTCACACTGTACTTTATGCTCATACTCTACTTTATTTCAGTTCACACACTTTTTTCCCTGCTGCCTTTATTGTCTAAAAAACAATAGTCAGAGTCATCAGTTTGACGCCAATAACTATTAAGCACGTTTCCAGGGGCGCCTGGGGAAAAGTTAGGACAATTCCAAGGGCCCATGACTGACAGGGGCCCCAAAAAATAGGTAAAAAATAATATAAATTATTAAACCATCATCATTCAGCATATATATATTTCGAATATAATAATAATTAATGATCTCTTTGTTTTTACTTGTTTTTGGCAGTAAATGTTAAATATCCCCATTGACCAAAAAGTAAACATCCATATTGACCGACCACCCCCCTGTATACCCTTAGCGCACTAGTGACGGTGTTTAGTTGCAGTCAGTAGATGCGCCAGAACTACAGTGACCACAATGTTGCCAAGTAACGTTAAATCAAAATCTGGTTTTCAAAAAAGGAAAGAGAGAAAAGAGAGAGAGAGGAAAGACAAAGGAAAGGATGTCAAACTGTAACCCAGTTTTTCACCAAGAAAGGTGGGTAGCCTGTAGTCTGTGAGTGGTATTAACCTGTTGGCTTAATGTCCATAGTGAAATAAGCTAGCTAGCTACAGACTAGTGTTAGCCTACATTTAATCACCATTTAATCAGTTCAGGGAAACGTTTAGCAAGATATTCATATTAAATCATTGTCCCTGCCCCTTTTAGCAGACTTAACAACAGATGAGTCAGCAGCACCCCAGTCTCCCCCTAACTGTGCCCCTCCCTGTCCCAGTGAAGGTGAGCAATGACATGCCAGTTAGCATCACTGCAGGGAGTCTGTGAGGGTTTCTCCGTCTCTCTTGCTCTTTTTACCATTACAAAAAAGAAAATGAAATATTTATTAATGACAGAAATTCAAACACATTAATAACAATTATCAAATAATGATCATTATGAAATAAAATTTAAAAAACAACCTACTGTCTGTACTGGATGCTGGACAGTTGGAAACAGTGAGTATCTTACCTGAGCCTGCATGTAAGATACAGACAATATTAAAATAATCAGTTTGATACGTTCATTTAGATTGAATTATGGAATGACATCTATAGATACAGACTTTATTATTCCCATCATGAAGGGCAGTTAATTTAAATTTATATATTTAAGTTTGTTTTTTTAATCTTTCATTAATAATAATAATAAAAATAACTTTGTTAAGACAATTTTCCATTTTGTCAAATTTTACAATAAAAATACATTGAGACTGTAAAAGATGGCCTTCAGCACATTTATTATGGTTGCTTTTAATCTTCCATCAAATAGTGAACTGCATACTAGACTTGCATGCATGTACACATCACCAGCAGTAAATATTGTGCTAGTACTAGTATTGAACTACAAGTTGCAAGCCTTTCATTAGAGTTATGTAAAGCTTCTGATGGGACAGTTAGGTCCTAGAGATGTGGTGACAACAGCTGCACAGAGGGGGCCCAATTTGATTTTTTTGTCATGGGGCCCAAAATTCCTGGCGGTGCCCCTGCCCGTTTCTTTTGTATTTCAGCAGAAACTGACACAGAAACTGTCTACGTCACAGAAAAATTATACTGTGTGATGATACCAACCGGAAACTGATCATTACAATCCTCTCCTCTGATGTATTGCTGGGATTTTAAAAACGAGACAACAATGTTAAAATGACAACTACTTTACACAGCTGCACAGTGAGTCACAGCGAGCTACTGCAACCATTTCTGCTCTTTTCAGCCTTCCTTTTGTTCTCATGTGCAGGTGAACTTATGTAGGCTAGTACCTTATCATTTACAATAAAAAAACATATAGTAAAAATGCACTGAGTGAACATGATGAAAATATGAGTAACAAATCTGAAGCTACAAAAACCATCTATCCTAGCAGACCAGACACAGACAGACAGACAGACAGTGTAGCACTACAATAACATTTGTACAATCCATTGTTTTAGCAACATAATATTTTAACCTAATCATACCAACTTTCTTTATTTCTTGCACTGTAGCTATGTTACTTTTATACACTTATTGACTAGCTCTTTTCTGATTTGTCTGCATGACATTTGGGATAATTTTTAGTAACAAAGACACCATATGATAGGATATACACAAAATAAATAGTCTTGTTAATCTATAATCTCATTATTACTGTATGTCTCTATGACCTCTTTAAATAGTTGTTTTGACTCATTCTGCATCTTCACTGTGAGACATTCTCCACAGAAGTCTTGAATCATCTTCCCTGTTAGCCCAAGGCAGTAACACAGACTGTTTGTTAATGGATTTGCATTTTTGCATGAAGAAAGTGTTAATGAGTGAAAATGAATCAACCCTAATTTATCCAGCTCTGGTTGAGGAAACTAATGGACAGTGTCCTGGAGAGGGGGAAGAGGGTAATGGAGAAAAGAGTATTAGCTTTGAGGTGGGTGTCTGATGTCTTATATGGAGATGGGATGAATGCAGATAGCCTAGTATATAGAGTTACAATACATGTTATGAAGATTTATGCACACTCCCCTCTGCTTTCCATTTCTTTTTCAAGCACTTTCTATGCCCCTGCACCCTTCTATGCTTGTTTTTTTGTCTTCACTACCTTGAATTTGACTCATCACAAGGAAAGTTTCACACAGACGTAATGTAACTGTGACTCAGAATATGATGCATCTGCAGTTATTTTTGCAACATTTGCCACAAAGGTTACTCTGTACTCTTAAAAGAAAACTATATTCCATTTAAGATCATTGTCTAGGACACGGACTGTGCACAGGGACTGTGCTAGACAATCTCCTCTCAAATTGAGCCTCAATGCCGCAATTTGCATCAAAATGTGTACTCCATTTCAGAGTCATAGCTCAAGCAAATGACACACAGATAGATTGTCACTTGCAGTTCCAGAGGAAATCGCTATTTCCACTTTTTATTGCAAATCGACAAATTTGCTTAGAGATCAGGGAAAAAAACGCACCTCATAAGTCCACAACTTGCCTGAGAATCTTCACATTTTTTAAAGGTTTTTTTCAGTATCAAAGTGATCAAGTAATCCATGGGTGCAGTGCAAACAGGAACTACGGAATACTTTTAATGGTAATAGCTTACATCTCCCAAAGCATTATAGGAACTGTAGTTCAAAAACAGAGGATGAATATCCACAAAGTAGGAAGACTAATAGCAAAAGTGACAAAAACATTAATATTACCTTTTTCAAATATAATTCATATTTAAAGATTTAAGATTAAACGGTGTGTTGAAACCCCCCTACCACACACATACACAATGTAATACCATATACACATGTAATATGTAATTCCACTCATGTCATAATTACTATTTAAATATCAATTGCCCATATTGTTGCAAGATATTCCTAACATTCTACATTACATTCTCTCCTCTTACAATATACTGAGGTGTAAATAAATTGCATTCTTCTCCACCATAGCCAGTGAGTCGCTGCTTTTATAGGATCTGTCACATAGTCTCCTTAGCAATGAGGACAAGCTTTTTTCCCCGCTGCCTTTATTGTCTAAAAAACAATAGTCAGAGTCATCAGTTTGACGCCAATAACTATTAAGCACCCGTTTCTTTTGTATTTCAGCAGAAACTGACACAGAAACTGTCTATGTCACAGAAAAATGATACCGTGTGATGATACCAACCGGAAACTGATCATTACAATCCTCTCCTCTGATGTATTGCTGGGATTTTAAAAACGAGACAACAATGTGAGTCACAGCGAGCTACTGCAACCATTTCTGCTCTTTTCAGCCTTCCTTTTGTTCTCATATGCAGGTGAACTTATGTAGGCTAGTACCTTATCATTTACAATAAAAAAAACATACAGTAAAAATGCACTGAGTGAACATGATGAAAATATGAGTAACAAATCTGAAGCTACATATACATATATATATATATTAGGGCTGTCAAATGATTAAAAATTTTAATCAAATTAATCAGAATTTTCAGTGGATTAATCATGATTAATCACTATTTGCAATTACACCTGAATCCAAACCATTTTTTTCTGAAATGCATCCCAAAAGATACTAGTGCTGTCAATTAAAATATTTAATCGCATTAATGTCATAGTTAACTCGCAATTAATCGCACATTTTTATCTATTCTAAATGTCCCCATTATATTTTCTCATTTTAATTCTCTTATTAGCATGGAAAAGTAGATCGGCTTGCTTTGTGACAATGTTTTTTTATTGAAAACAACATTGTCATATACGTTATGTTCAATTTCACACTAACATTCACACTTGGAACTAATAATCTGTCACACAATGTAACGCTGTTACCTCGATGTTCCATTGCAGGTAGTACTGCAGATAGTCCTGCAGATAGTACTGCAGGTAGTACTGCCTCATGCCTGAGGCGAGCGTCGCTGGTCTTACTGTCTATGGGCTCATAGCGTCGTCAGCGGCATAGCCGTCGTCATAGCAACTGGTTTCCCGTGACTCATTTCCTGGTTCTCGTTCTCTTTCATAACCAACGTAAAATCAAGGAGAGGGTTTTCCTGCTCCAGGTTTCCCACCGTGGTCAGAAAGAACAGAGGAGACACTTTGTTTCTCTCACTGACTGTAGAGTCACTACTCGCTCGCTCCGAAGCTAATCGCCGTGACGAGCCTACAAGCTACGCGGCTAGCAAGCTCAAACCCATAGCTCAAACCGCCGCGGCTTGTGTCTGTTTTGTTTGCGCTCTGCGAAATTACAAGACCCGCCCTTCAATCACTACTATTGGCCAGGCGTCGAAGGTAACGTAACTCCATTTGTTCAGGTCCTATCCCCTGACCAATCCACTATCCTCACCACTCGCGGTGAAATGCCTAAACCAAACCAATCAGCTGCTTCGTAGGCCGGGACATGGCGTGGCCATAGACAGTTAAAGAAGTGGACTAACAGATCCCGTTGCTCTCTCTATGCGTTAAACGTGCGTTAAAAAAATTATCGGCATTAAAATGGGTTTGCGTTAACGCCGTTAATAACGCGTTAAACTGACAGCCCTAATATATATATATATACACACCATCTATGTATCCTAGCTGACCAGCTGACAGACAGACAGACAGTGTAACAGCTCCATTCTCCACTGTAATCATATTGGTCTTTGGGGCCTAAGTATCCCCTCTGCTGAAGCAGATCGGCCCAAACAGCAGTTCCCTGTCGGATTGGGATATCACTGTCAGAGGGTCCCGGCTACACTGTGACAGACCTATTAGCAGGACACGTCATTCTGAGGCTTTGCAGAGACGACAGGATGTAAAATTGAGGGGTGTGTCTTTCTTTAGTGCTTTTCAGAGTTTAGAGAAAATGAATAAAACATCAAAACATGACACCATATGAAAATACAAAGATATTGAACAACATTGCTTATTTGTGACAATCACATAGCGACAGTAATCATAATTAGCAACTAACCATGTTTCACTTACTTCTCAAACATACAAGAACTTTCCTCCTGCTCATCCGATGGCTCCGTTTGTCACTCACTTCCGTTGTCGCTTTTGTATTTGTGTTGAACCGTCTCGGCCACCGTATATTTTAAATCTCCTCTCCATGTCTCTCCTCTCCTCTCCTTTCCTCTCCATGTATAAAACTATATATATAAAACTATATAAAACTAGTAGTGAGTTTAATAGTAAAGCCCTCATCATGTTTCATAAGCAACTCATGTTTTGTTTGTAAATCTTAATCTGAAAAGTAATTATTTAGCAACTCCACCTGTAAAAATAAATGTCGTGGAGTAAAAAGTACAATATTTCCCTCTGAAATGTTGTGGAGTAGAAGTATAAAGTAGCAAGAAATGGAAATACGCAAGTAAAGTAAAAGCCATATACCTCACAATTGTAGTAAATGTACTTCCATTCCACCACCACCACTGTATATGAACAATAGTTGCTAATTATTGGCTGAGTTGCCTCAGAAGCAGTCTGGATTGGTGGGAGTTTGCTTGTCTGTCTGTGTTGGTGTTGGCTGGCGAGTAGCCAAAGGCTGTTTCAAAGTTTAGAATTGCTGTCTGCAATCTTTGATCATTTGGCAGAGAAAAGGTTTGTAGTTTTCTGAACTGTTTCTGAGGCAGTTCTTATGTGTCCCTTCATTTTTAGCATTTCATCTTTTTCAAGCTCACCAATACTTAGTTAAATCCCCAAAAGAAACGCCCTAGTGGCCATTAAACTGCATGCTTGTAACAAATTGAGTAAATTGCCCGCAATTAAAATGTCAGAACATAGAGTGTGTGGTGCTGCTGAAAAACAGCCTTTATTAAAAAAAACTCCAAACACATGCAGTTAATTGCTCTAGAAACAATTACCAAGATAGATTTTAAAATATCCAAATCCAATCATGGATTCTTTCTCCACAGCTGTCATTTGATGGCAGCCGTAAAATATGACACTTCATTTCAAGTGGTATTGACTTATTAAGAGAATAAAATTACCTGAAATCACGGCTTACTCCATGCTCACCCACATGTTTAACTTCCCTTTCATTCAAGCCAATTTAAAAGTGCAAAACATGTTGTTAATGAACCGAGAATTGCTGAGATGTTAACTGGTGAGATGGCTTCATCGACTATTTACCGTTGAAAATCTGATTAATTTGCTAAAACAAACAGACTTTAATGGGGATTAATTTAACTTTAATGAATGTTTCCCACTCACTCAACCATGTGGAAAGCACACAAATGCAGAAAAAGGCATCCTTGTCTTATAAATCCTACAGTAGTCACACTCCAGTAAATACTATATTCAAAAGTATATTTCATGGCAACATGTGATTTCATTTTAGAGAAACCCTTAGTGGAGACCATCCTACAGCTCTGTCAGCCATCAGTGTGGCAGTGCACACAGCAGCGGGGGGGACTGTGGTCGAGTGCAGAGGAAGCTGGAGTTCCTCCTCGTAGAAGTGAGGCGAGACGGATTCTGCAATTTCCCCAAAGCCCGGCTCTCTGCAGACAGCTGATGTTTATCTGATCTGCCCATCTGGGCCTTGTGACTAAACATCTGGTAGGGCTGCCACTGTGCACACAGTGTTTCAGAGTGATGACAGTGAAGGGACACTGCTGTCCACCCCTTCCAAAAAGATTTTGAGAGGCAGGGAGGACTTCATCTCTCAGATGTCGAGGCTTATTCTAAAAACGTGACTCAATTACCAGTTTCCCCCAGCACTAAAAACATTCATCTTGTTTTGTTCAGCGGCTCACTGCAATTATTCCGATTGTAGTTTGTAATCATAATGATGAAGGAAAAGATTATTTGAAATAAGAAGCAAATTCCTTGCCTGCAGCTCTTCTCCTTAATTTCCAGGCTAAGATTATGATCCCGTTAAAAATGATCAAACAACATTATTAACAAAATGCCCACAAAGAGAAATGCAATCGTCAAATTAAAAAGCAATTTTCGGGCCACCCATGCTGCAAATATTTAAAAAAGTAAAAGCACAGAGGACTCTGGAGAATCATTATGGTCCATACAACATGGGCCATTTTCCATCTACATGATGCTTTTGTAATGGTGGCGGGTTTCATCATTAATCATCATTACCCGGGCACCAGCAGCTTCCTTTCCTACCTGTTTGTCGGTTTACAACCTCTAACAAAAGGCCAAGCCTGCGTTGCCACCCTTCCTTCATCCTTCTCTTCGAGGCTTTCCCCTGGATGGGATGTTTTGCAGCCACTGGCAGACCTTCATCCATTATGGATGCTGTGTTTTAGAGGGAGGATCCGTGCAGGATGATATAAATATCTCCTTTCGGATGCCAGCAGGATAGCCCAAGACAGGCCACTGTGTAGTGTTAGAGCAGGGAATCTTTATTATTTGATTTGATATCCAAAGTAAAAGAAAGAAAAGAAGCACATGTGACTGGCAAACGGCAACGCTGTCTTTAATTCCTGAGTCGTGGCAAATCTCTTGACACCTCCACTTCAGTGAGATAGTCCTACAGATAACTGCTCAACATTAGAGAAAAAATATGCAATTACTGCCAGCTACTAAACCTCCATCCCCATTAAAATAATATTAAAAAAAATGTCACTGCTCCACAGTTATGAGTTTGAAAGCAAGGTAGCACTAGTTTCTCGTCCTGAACGAGTTTTTGCCCTCTGTGTTCTCCGTTACAGGCTGCACCACGGCGGGAGGCTGTATGTTAGCATACAAAAGCAGCATGAAGTAAAGCCGGACAGATATGTGTGTGTGAGATGGTGAATTGAGAGAGAGAGAGAGAGAGCGAGAGAGAGAGAGAGAGAGAGAGATGGCTGTAGGACTCTCCCACTGTGTCCAGATCATCTACTCTATTAGTCTGGCAATGTGGGGAAGGCAAGACTACTGTTGAGAGAACGTGCGCGCGCGCGCACACACACACACACACACACACACACACACACACACACACACACACACACACACACACACACACACACACACACACACACACACACACACACACACACAGAGAGAGAGAGCGAGAGAGGGAGTACCCATTAACACTATTGATACAAGGGGTAGGCGAGACTACAAAGTGCAGATGTGTTCATAACCCAAGGAATATTGTTTCTATATATAATATATTATATAATATAATATCAGAATCCCATGCTCTTAATTTAGCACTATATTTCATAACCTTTTGGTTAAACCCCCTGGAGAGGATCTACATGAGCAGAGCAGTGTGCGGTTATAAAGTCTATGGAACGGTGCCAAGCAGCAGCGAATCAGTTATGCTCAAGGCACATAGAAATAATTCATTGTGGAGCACTGAAAGCAGTCAAGGCATGGGTGCAACACAGAACAGATTTCCTGTGTGTAGCGTGTTGGGTCCAGGTATTATTTCTGCTTGAATGGTAGGATCCAGGAAATTGGTTTGGATCTCTGTCTAATGCTAATGTGCGATTATAAATATGATATCAAATAAAATATGGAGAGCGTGACATAGTGTGTCTGTGTTGGAGACTAATACAAGGAAAACCCCCGGCATAAAAACATCTACTATTGATCAGATCAATGCGATTCCATTTCATCTTCATTTCTCTTCTCATCTTTGTAGGAAATACAGTTACTCTTTCTGTTGATTCCTTAGTGTCTAACACCTCTCCTCTCTTTTTTCAGGAGCCTGCCGTAGAACCCACTGGGTCGTCTCGTGACTTGCTGCCTGCTTGAAGAGGAGCGCTAAATGCACCTGAGTGACCCGGGAGAAGCAGAGAAAAGAGGCTAATTTCCCACCTTTGTTCTTGCCTTATGCGAACGCTGTCTGTGGACCTGTGCTGTTTAGTTACTGCATGTAGCCACCACATCCAGGTGCAGCAAACGAGTGAAACACAAAGAGGAAAGAAGAAAGAGATAAAGAGAGTGAGGCTGCATAATTAGTATTACTGAGTTTGTGTCAGAGCTAGAGACCATGAGAAGAGGCTTCTGAAAACAACCGTGCTCTGAAAAACATTGCGGCTAACCTTCAGGACATTTGTATGTGTGTGTGTGTGGGTATATGTGTGCACAACTCTTTCATTTTCAAAGGACTTGACTTTGTATTTGGATGCGGATTTAGCCTTTCATTATGACTCTGCAAGGAGGCTTTGAGAGAGCGAGGATTGGCTGCCACAGAGGTGTCTGCTGCTGGGTGTTGCTGCTGCCTTGTTATTTCGCGATCGCCTTGGCAGCCAAACCCAAAATGCCAGGCCACACACACCTCAATTCAATACGCATTGATGGGGACATATCTCTGGGTGGGCTGTTCCCAGTGCATGCAAGGGGAAACGATGGCAAAGCCTGTGGGGAGCTGAAGAAGGAGAAAGGGATCCATAGGCTGGAGGCCATGTTATTTGCCCTGGATCGTATCAATAATGACAATGAGCTGCTGCCTAATATCACTCTGGGGGCACGCATTCTGGACACTTGCTCCCGGGACACCCATGCTCTGGAGCAGTCGCTGACATTTGTTCAGGCGCTGATTGAGAAAGACTCAACTGATGTCAAGTGTCTCAGCGGAGGGCCGCCCATCATCACTAAGCCTGAGAGAGTGGTGGGAGTGATTGGTGCATCCGCCAGCTCTGTGTCAATCATGGTAGCCAACATTTTGCGTCTCTTCAAGGTCAGTTTCTCTCACAGCATCTACTTCTTACTTTACTTTTTCTTCAATATCTTTCTAATCATGGTTGCAGTGCACGGATGGATGTATTAAAGAATTTCCTACAGGATATTTCTGGAGATCAGACTTTCAGTTGAAAACAATATAACCATAAAGGCAAACTTCGAATTTTAATCTGACACCATGTCAATATCACCACACTGGAAGCAAAGTTTGCTTTAGCGGAATAAATATGCACACACAAACACATCTCATTCAGCATTTCCCAGTCTGTGTTTTATTTCTGATTGAGTTCCCTGTGTTGTTAAAATAGTTAGTTTGAACCTAACACTTTTCTTTTGACCTTTTTATTTTTCTCGGAATCTTAAATCACATTATTTTCAGACATTGTTTCCCCCACTGTCCAGAAAACTAGGCGCTGATCGTTACAGCACAATTCTCCTCACTAATGACATTAACTTGCCAAGAATCCTTAGTGTTGCCTTCTTCTAATTAATTCAGGGAAGCCATGCATGGCACCATGAGCTCATGGCACTGCTATTGAATATAGTGCATAAAATAAGCATCTGCATTGTGTTGGCTCAGCGGATGCAAATTTAATGTGCAAATGAGAGCAACACATAAACAATATATGACAGGACTTTTGTAAAACCTGCTCAGTGCTGTCAAACCAAACTACAGGTCACAACTGAGCTAATGACCATAAGGACTGTGTCAAAACAGGTTGTCTTTTAAAAAAAAAAAAAATAATATCCCAATATTCATGCCAGACTTGCTCCAGAAGATGGTAGATATGTATTGTAACCCTTGTTCTACAAACACAAGTGAGGGCCTTACTGCGCTCCTAGGGCTTGATGGACTTGTTTTTTTCCCGATTCTACTGCATGAATGACCAGTTATGAATCTATTTAATCCTATAATAAATTTGATACCTTGACCTTTTTATACTGTTGGTTATTTTGTATTGTATATTGTTTATTGTTTGTGTATATTATCTCATTGATTTTCTATTTTTATTGTTGGAGCTTGTTAAGCACTTTGGTCAACTAGAGTTGTTTTTAAACGTGCTATATAAATAAAACTGAACTGAACTGAACTATAAGGGCTAAGCATAAAGTATAAAATGGCCTTATACTTCCTGTTCCTCATCCAAATAGCTTTTGGCGACTAGTGAAGTGGCAGAGAACACGGCTCGAGCTTCCATTGGTGTTCAAATAGCAAGAAATACAATATGTAGCCATTGTTCTATTCACACAGGCTTCATCTTTTAAACGGGCCCTATAGATGATAATGCCTGAATTCCCTGCTGTTACACTGATTGAACAATGTCTAAACCTGCCTGCCGCCATTCTGGGGCCAACTAGTCTTGCATTGGAGGGTCTGGATAGCCCACACAGCATTCCAGGATGGGAGAAAAAGTGCTCTGGTTTATTGGCATTTCTTAAACCAATCACAATCGTCTTGGTTGGTGCTAAGCGCCGGATGTAGCAATGGTGCCTCTGCAAAATATCCTCTGGAAGGAACTTGTTTTGGTGGAACATGTGTACGTTCAAAAGTAGTTTTAGTCGTGCAACAGAAAAACTGGACAGATAGTCTAGTTGTCTGGATTTACCCTGCAGAGATCTGAGGAGCAGTTAACCAGAGTCCTCACAAATCCACCGGAGGTTAGAACGCCAACACAAAGAAAGTGGAAGGTGACGGGCATACGGCCGTAAATGAGGGACCTCCAGAACAATCCTGTAAATAAAACGTTGTCGATATAGACTAGGGGCTAACTAACTAACTAACTAACTAACTAACTAACTAACTTCTCTGGCTGCACATGACTGTTTTATATATGGACTAAGTATGTGTGAGATGTTTCCACAGCAGGCTATCAACAACAAACATTCCACAATCAGCCTTTCTTCTAAAGCAGAGGGTGTGGGAGACAGCAACACTGCTCAGAGAGTCTCGACACCTTTAAGTCTCTTCTTAGCACAGAGCACAGGGAGGAAGAGAGACATAAACACATCACCCAAAAGTGAGATATAAACTACCGAAAGAAGAGGACACAGGTCACAGAAAAAAAGAGTCCACATACAGGACTTATGACAGTGATGAGCATGTATCTAGAGAGGCCCAAAACCCAACCCCAAATGTTCCACCAAACAAGGCTGTTAATGCTGCCAGCTTCCTTGTGGAGGGCACATGAAATCACCAGAGGGGGGGCATGTCCACTCACAGGCTTGTGAGATGTCTTCACACAGCTAATTGGCAAGCCTCTGTTTGGGCAGGATTTTGCAAATGAGTTGAGTGTTCCAAATAGCATGCCAGATCTTGCAGTGGGAACAAATTATTTAGTTTTTCCTTCTTTTTTTCTCTAAAGGACATTGAGCTGCTTCATCCAAGACTCAGAGAACTGAACACAACTCAAAGAATGAGTTTTGTGTGAGTATAGTGCTACTCAGATTCTGATAGGCCAAACAGCTGAGATGGACTGAAAGAGTACACAAGTTATTCTCCCTCTGGGCTGAGGTCAGAGCAAGCAGGAATCATTTTTTTTGATAGACAATGGCCTTAAAAGGTATCTGCCCAGTGGGCTTGAACAGGATGCTTGAGAGGGCCTTGGGCACGACAGCCAAATCCCACTGAGGGACAGAGGAGAATGCTACAGGATGCTGCCACTTCACTTCAAGCAGGAAACACTATATTTCAAAAGATGGTTCCTAAAAAACTACCTTTCTCCAAACCACTCATGGCAACAGAAAACTGACACATACAAATTAATATTTGGAACTGACAATCAAGTCCATAGCAGACAGACTTTTAAAAATCTGTGTGTGTGGCTTCACCCTGGCTTGTCTTTTTCTTTCTTGCTTTTGAATTCTTTCTTTGTGCAGTGTTGGTTTTCATGTTACAGTAGATAGCATTAATTACCATAGTCACAACACTGGTGGCGATCTTTCTTAAAACATCGTTCTTTAGATTTTCACTCCTGTAATTTTTCAAATAAATATTGTAGAGAACTGGGAAGCTTTAAAAGCCTTTAATCGACTTATCTTCTGTTCTGCACTTGACAGGCGGAACGATTTTTCATGAATCACACCGATAGGGAAACAAGAAACCATGTAAATGTGATTTGTCAGGGGTCCGAAAGGGGCCCTAGGTGAAAAGAATAATGCTGGGTTTAATATTTTTTAATAATATTAATACTACACAAGGCACAAGATGATAATGCATATGCAGGAGATAGGTTCAGTTTATTTTTGCAGACCAGATGCATATCACCACCTTGCTTTGGTTAATTTGTGCCCTTGTTTCTATAATTTTCTCTTCAGGATTTAATCTTCATGCGAACACATTTAATAATGTAAACAAGTTGATAAAAGTATCCCACTGTGCTTAATTTAGCTCATTACCTCCACCATCCTCTGTTTCACACAGTTGCATTATATTTGAATTTGTTTAATTGCATTGTTTCATTTAGTATAATTACCCTGGTTTTTGTTCAGGTGATTTTTAGAAGAATGATGCTTTAGAAGTAAAAACATTTTTTTTTTACTTTAGGTAAAAGGTTATTATTTTAATAGTGCTGCAAAGTAAAAGTAGGCAATGCAATTATGCTCAATCTCTGGAAATTGTCTAAAGGCAAAACACTGAATTGAAAAACTAACTGAAGCAGACGAAGATGAGTTGAGGGAGAGTGGGGATATTTAAAATAACATACTGTATATAAATATACATATACAGTATATAAAAAAAATCCTTTCCTCACCTGAACTGCTAGATTGAAACAAAACTCAGAATGATGATAATGATGATGATGATGATGATGATGATGATGATGATGATGATGATGATGATGATGATGAGGTATTAGGGTTAGGTTTGATCAGTAGTCTGGATCAACGGAAGTACAGTTCCAAGATAATTGCCTGACATCCGGCGCGTGTCCCTTGCCTTCCGCTCTCTGTGTGTTGCCGTGTTCAAACTCGGTTGGCTTCGGGACACAACAACAAACTATGAGCTAGCAAGCTAGACGCCAAAAATGGCAAGTTTGGAAGAAAATTTGGATCGTGCAACAAGGCAGGCCTGCTTGGTTCTTTCGGGGAATGACTGTAAAGATTTACAAAGAGCGAGAGTGTTTACGGCATTTACTATCTAAATGGGACGTCTTTGGGACCTACTGGGGAGGATTGCAGTTGACAAAAGTTACACACGGCGATACACTGGTAAGAGAAAATGAGGTTTAACCATGTATCCAGCTAATTTAAATAGCTCACGTTACTGTATTGTGTAAGCAGTTCATTTCTTTTAATATTGTATGTGGCGTTTTCTTTTGCGGGGTGCAAATGGTTCACCAAAACAAGTTCCTTCCTGAGACCATTTTGCAGAGCCAGTGTCTCTGCGTCCGGAGCTTAGCGCCGCCCAGGACAATTGTGATTGGTTTAAAGTTTTTGTCTCCTATCCCTGAATGTATGTGAGGTGTAGCCAGACCGTACTCCACAGCGCTGTGGAGACAGGGCTGGCCTTGTTTTTTTTAAAGTTTTAAATGTCACATTTTCATGTTTATTTGATTATTTCATAAACACAAAGAGTACATGCAAGAACAATGAAAATAATATATCACCAATATAACTTTGGATCTAATGCTGTTAACATCCTCATGAGGGAAATCATTTGTTTCCTGTCTGTTACTGGCTTGATGCTTGCAATTGTTTTACAGCTCCTTACTTTTGGGCTTTTCCTTATCCTCCTCACAGTCTTCGCGTGGCTAAGTGTTAGCTCAGCACTACAGAGCAGGCAGGATTCCGTCCCCATGGTGGGTCATGAATATTTTACTATATTGTTATGTAATTTACGCCCAGGGATTGGGGATGAAAGCTCCCTCTCTGCATCTCCGTCATCACTAGGTCCAGCTATTGGTCTGTTCTCATCAGTTGGGTTTTTATTCTGCTACATAAGCAGAGCAAAGTGCACCAGCCCTTGTGGTAATTTGCGGCTGGTTGCTTATGATACTCAAGACAGAGTGAGTGTAATTAAAGCCTCATGCTTTTGATTGGGTCTCTTATACATCACTGAAAACAGCTAACCCTGACTGGCTTGAGGGATATTGCTGCAGTGGTCAGACTGCAGGAGCATGCACTGTGTTTCAGGTATCGAAGTTCACTTGCTGAGACAATCATAAGCGTTCAGACAAAGAGGGGGGTAGCCTGGGCAAATTCCGCACGGCAACTCTTTAAATTAGGTTCAAGCAGGACCAGTCAGTCTGCAGGACTAAGTCTTTCCTGTGTAGAGGAGTGAGCTTGGAACTGTGGAGGCAGATGGAGTGAGGAGAGCAGAGGTGGTAGCTAGGTATATGCTGAGCATAAAGAAGAGGGTTAACTAGTTGCCTGTTGTGCTGTCTGTGAAGAAGATACCTTGCATCCGCCTCTCTCTTCCCTCATTAGAGACAGAGGCAGAGGCCCTCGAGCACAGTGCCTTGCTCCCCCTCAGCATTACACTGTGTTGAGGCAGTGCTCTTATTTGATTACCCCATCAGCCTAGAGAGAAGACACGCTGAAAGATTTAAAGGATATGTACGCGTCTGTTTTTTTACTTTCACTTGTTCATGGTCAATCTAGCCATTAGGGTAAACATCACTTTGAGTTAATGTCAGACCTGTATAAAAATGTAGCAGCAGGTTGTGTGTGAAATGTTACTGTGAATCTACATAGATGTATTTGAAAGGGTTCAAGTTGCAAAAGCACATAGTGTAGCTAAGGCTGGGCACTGACACTTTTATGGCACCGACCGAAAATACTCCGATCCTATGAGTATCGAAAAATGATTTATCTTTCGGTGTAGCGACAGGCAGATTTTACCTCAGTGCAGCCTGTTTGTACATACCTCGCCATGCTTTTACGTGCACGTTGTGAAACAAATACGCCTGAAGTGGGCGCAAAAGCGTTAGTACATCTGGCCCACAGTGTTTTCCAAGCTTTATTGTGTTTTTTGTTGCTTTATGCTGAAAACAGCTGCCTGCTGCTCATGTCCAGCAGTTGATGAGAGCGATAAGACATAATAAAAACAGTACAGGTTCAGGCTCTAAAACCAAAACACGGAACTGAAAAACGCTAAAACGCTTCATAAAGCTGGATGAGACTGCAGAGTTTGGTGATAATTCTGTGAGTTCTTCACGGCACACAACCCCTTGCACATTACAAAGTCATTTAACCCATTGCACGTGTGTCATCAAACTGACACAAATTAGACCACAGACCCCCATCTGATAAGACTTTGTCCCTGATAGCATTTTTGCTTTTAGATGTTTTATTACAGAAAGTGAATGAAACCCTTCAGCAAAATAGTCATACAATCTGTCATTGTGTTACCTATGGATGCAATTATAGTGAAAATAAATGATTTCCCTTTTAGTTGGGGACCCCCTGGAAGCCCTTCAAGAACCCCTAGTGGTCTCAGGACCCCACTTTGAGAACCACTGCCTTAGAGTGTAGTACAGCTAGATGCTACACTGACTTGTTAGTGCTTTTTCACAGCTGGACAGTGCTCCCAAGGTGTGCCCTGTCACCTTCACAGAGCCTCAACAACCCAGAACCGGGTGGTAATTGAAGAGAGAGGTCTGGACAGGAGAATTGATTCTGCGCTCAGTCCAATTCTGTGCTAAGTGTAATTTGGTGCACACTACGCTACATACCGACTGAAGAAGGAGTCTTTCCGGGATATGTTATCCCAGAGGACTCCGGAGGCAGTTGCAAGGTACCGAAGGGCCCGAAGGACTGCAGCCTCTGCCGTGAAAGAGGCAAAGCAGCGGGTGTGGGAGAAGTTCGGAGAAGACATGGAGAAGGACTTTCGGTCGGCACCAAGGCGCTTCTGGAAAACCGTCCGCCACCTCAGAAGGGGGAAGCGGGGAACCATCCAAGCTGTGTACAGTAAGGATGGGACGTTGTTGACCTCAACTGAGGAGGTAATAGGGCGGTGGAAGGAGCACTTTGAGGAACTCCTAAATCCAGCTGATGCGCCCTCTTTGTTAGAGGCAGAGCTGGAGGATGACGGGGGATTGTCGTCAATTTCCCTGGTGGAGGTCACTGAGGTAGTCAAACAACTCCACAGTGGCAAAGCCCCAGGGATTGATGAGATCCGTCCAGAAATGCTGAAAGCTCTGGGTGTGGAGGGGCTGTCTTGGTTGACACGCCTACTCAACATTGCGTGGAAGTCTGGGACAGTGCCTAAGGAGTGGCAGACCGGGGTGGTGGTTCCCCTCTTCAAAAAGGGGGACCAGAGGGTGTGTACCAATTACAGGGGTATCACACTTCTCAGCCTCCCTGGTAAAGTCTACTCCAAGGTGCTGGAAAGGAGGGTTCGGCCGATAGTCGAACCTCAGGTTGAAGAGGAACAATGCGGATTCCGTCCTGGGCGTGGAACAACGGATCAGCTCTTTACTCTAGCAAGGATCCTGGAGGGAGCCTGGGAGTATGCCCATCCAGTCTACATGTGTTTTGTGGATCTGGAGAAGGCATATGACCGGGTCCCCCGGGAGACTTTGTGGGAGGTGCTGCGGGAGTATGGGGTGAGGGGGTCCCTTCTCAGGGCCATCCAATCTCTGTATGACCAAAGCGAGAGCTGTGTCCGGGTTCTCGGCAGTAAGTCAGACACGTTCCAGGTGAGGGTTGGCCTCCGCCAGGGCTGCGCTTTGTCACCAATCCTGTTCGTAGTATTTATGGATAGGATATCGAGGCGTAGTCGTGGTATGGAGGGGTTGCAGTTCGGTGGGCTGGGGATCTCATCGCTGCTCTTTGCAGATGATGTGGTCCTGATGGCATCATCGGCCTGTGACCTTCAGCACTCACTGGATCGGTTTGCAGCCGAGTGTGAAGCGGCTGGGATGAGGATCAGCACCTCTAAATCTGAGGCCATGGTTCTCAGCAGGAAACCGATGGAGTGCCTTCTCCAGGTAGGGAATGAGTCCTTACCCCAAGTGAAGGAGTTTAAGTACCTTGGGGTCTTGTTCGCGAGTGAGGGGACAATGGAGCTGGAGATTGGTCGGAGAATCGGCGCAGCGTGGGCGGTATTACATTCTGTTTATCGCACCGTTGTGACGAAAAGAGAGCTGAGCCAGAAGGCAAAGCTCTCGATCTACCGGTCAGTTTTCGTTCCTACCCTCACCTATGGTCATGAAGGTTGGGTCATGACCGAAAGAACGAGATCCAGGGTACAAGCGGCCGAAATGGGTTTCCTCAGGAGGGTGGCTGGCGTCTCCCTTAGAGATAGGGTGAGAAGCTCAGTCATCCGTGAGGAGCTCGGAGTAGAGTCGCTGCTCCTTCACGTCGAAAGGAGCCAGTTGAGGTGGTTCGGGCATCTGGTAAGGATGCCCCCTGGGCGCCTCCCTAAGGAGGTGTTCCAGGCACGTCCAGCTGGGAGGAGGCCTCGGGGAAGACCCAGGACCAGGTGGAGGGATTACATCTCGAACCTGGCATGGGAACGCCTCGGGATCCCCCAGTCAGAGCTGGTTAATGTGGCTCGGGAAAGGGAGGTTTGGGGTTCCCTGCTGGAGCTGCTCCCCCCGCGACCCGACCACGGATAAGCGGACGACGATGGATGGATGGACTACGCTACATTAATTCACGCAGCCCATTCCCTGAAACCCACACCTGGATAGTCAGTCCAACACTAGTCTATATCTGCGACGTTCCACTTCCGGGATTGCTCCGCTGGCGCAGAAAATTCTGCCGTATTTCACTATTTTTCGGCCGGATGTCTGTTACCTCCCTCTTTCTTTGTGTTAGAATTTTAAACTCCGGTGGATTTATGAGGACTATGGTTAACTGCTCCTCAGATCTCTGCAGGGTAAATGCAGACAGCTAGCTAGACTATCTGTCGAATCTGAGTTTTCTGTTGCACAACCAAAACAACTTTTGAACATACATGTTCTACCAAAAAGTTCCTTCCCGAGGCTATTTTGCAGCAGCACCGGGACTCTGTCCGGTGCTTAGCGCCGCCCAAGACGATTGTGATTGGTTTAATGCCAATAAACTACAGCATGTTTTTCTCCCATCCCGGAATGCAGTGTGGACTAGCCAGACTCTCCTCTGCAGAGCTGTGGAGGAAGGTCTGGCAAACCATGACTAGTCCAACATGAACAAACAGGGGTGAATAAAAAAAAGATGCCTTACAAACAAGCAGAGAGCAATTGTTTTCAGTGTGTTCACAGATCAGTGGGCTTCTATGGTTTTATCTGTGCCCCTCAACTCGACTTTTACTGCTAGGCACACCAAATCCATGAAGCTGTGTCTCTCGAACCAGACGTCCCCCATCTACCATGCTCTGGCTACAAAGAAGCAGCTCCTTTAGTTCAGGATTAGTTCCGATTCAATTAATTTGACCCACCCAAGCCTGGGCGGTCAATTCTCAGTAAAGTCATGAGCGAAAGCTGCCCAAAGCCTTGTTTTTTATTCTTGGCACTATTTTATCCCGTCTCTGCTGCCGTTTCCAAATCCCTCTGCAGGCAATCCGTACCACTGCTGGTAATCACCAAGCACAGTGACAAAAAGCTACTGTGTGGCTGTCTCCTCCTGTGCATTCTCTTTCTAGATGTGTTAGGTTTCACTCAAATTAATTTGTGGCATTTAATTAGTGCACTAGCAGGCCTACTGAGGGGATGCTGCCAGGAGGGGAAAATGTCTTTTTTTTAAATGTATGATTTCATTTGGCTGAGCATTGCTGTGAAATTCTCAAAGCAGGAGGGACAACGCAGAGCACAACATAAATACTTACAGGAATTGTTTATGTTCTCTGTGCGAAAGCTGTCACGATACCACAGTGGTTGCAATTCTCCAATCTCGAACATTTAGATATGCATCTGGTACCCTGCTCTGGCTTTTTAAAAGTTTAAAAAAAGGAAAAGAAATTGCATCTTCAGAACAAAACAGAGCACAGCCATCACATAGCTTCCCTGAAAAGAGCGTGGGATTAAAGGCTTGGAGGTGTCTCACCTGCATAATCTCACCATCAACCCAACAATCCATCACTGTCCTGCTGTGTTGAGGCTGTGCCGCTTAAAATTTACTCAGACTTAAACACAGGCTTGATGCCACAAAGAAAACAGAAAACGTTGAGTAGTTCAAGCAGAGCTAAATAAGAAGTAATCAATGGTGCCGTGACAGTGTCCGTATTGATTGTGATTTTTATTTGTATTCAGCTTGAGCAGTCAAAGTGACAGTGTCAGCTGGGGAAAAAATGAGTGATGAATTGAGAGCACAGTTATTTAATCATGTCAGCCCAGCAGTTTATGTGTTCTGCTCCTTACTAATAAATATAAAACATACGAGCAAGAAAAGGTCAATATAATAAAAGATTTCAAATGGCCACTGTAAAGTTGCCCGAGATATTAAAGGGATTGTGCTGTCAGCCTAATGCCAGCTCATATCCTGAGCCTAACCTGCAGTGGGGACAGAAAGAAAAAGTTTGGCCGCCTTCAGGCTAAGCAGCTTGGACATCATCCAGCCTTCCATGAGACAACATGGAGGCTCCCATGAGTCACTGCTGTGTCACACAACGGGACTCGCTTTCTGGTCAGAGGCAGTTGGGATTTACCATGAAAACACAACATTCAAGCTATAATTTTGAAAGAACTGGAGCAAATTGATTCTATATAAACTTAGAACATTTTGTTTTGTGTTAAGCACTGTGATAGTGTAAGTGGACAGCCATTATAAAGGTTCTAGTTTTCATGCCCCAGTAAGGACAAAAATCTAAATTTTATTCCATATTTGATGTGAGCAAAGACTGTAATTGTGGCACTCTTCACAACATACTTTGCATATTTCTTCTTCTTGCCACACAGCCCTACAGAAAAAACAACACTTAAGAGTCTACAGCTAACATGCTCAATGACAACATACTGATATTTAGCAGATGTGTTTACCATGTTCAACATCTTTGCTTATCGTGCTAGCATGCTAACATTCGCTAATTATCACTAAAAACAAATTACAGCTTGTATTTAATTGTAACCATTGGTTATTGGACACACTGAAATTTTGCCCCGATGATGGTACTAGAGGAAAAGTTTAGGAGGGAACCATAAACATCTGTACCATGTTTTGTGCCAATCCATCCAATATATATATAATTCACTGAATAAGTGAAAACTATCAACTAACTAACATGGCTAAAAATATACTTAAAACCAACAACAGGTTGATGGCAGGAGTCACGCACTGATACTGGACTGATACTGTTTATGAGGGTACCCACCAGGCTGATAGTCATACCTGCTATAACAAAAAATGAATACCATGCACTAGCTACTGTACATGTATTAATTAGAATGTTACACATCTTTTAATTAAACACATATAAACTCTGTGAAATGAGACAACACAATCATGATTTTTTTTTACAGTTCTATCAATGTGCAGCACTTACTGTAGGTGTAGCACCAGGATGATTTAATGAGCATAGTACTGATGTCAGGACATTCTACTGATGAATCTTTACATTAATTGCATTGGTTTTCCTTCCTTGACTAACATAAACTCACCCAATGCATTGAAATATATTTTAAACAGAGATATCATTTGTTTTGTTTTCTTTTAAGCTGCGGATCCATACGATGAGTATGGCATTAATTAACTCAAGAATATGTGCTTATCCTTTCATTTAGAAAAGTCTTGATCTTTAGAGAAGTGCCAAGAAAAACCGTATTAAGTTGTTTTCCTACTTCAAAATACCGATGGATATAAAAAAAAGAGCTGACACAAGAAAAGAGACATAAATGAAATGGTTTCAGTAACTGTGACAGCTAATATTTATGCATGCCAACATTCAAAGATGAGAGGAGGCAGTGGCAGCACACTATCTATTCCTATTTGCTAAACATTCAGACCCCTTGCTTCTTGATTTCTCAAGCTCCAGTATACATTTCAAATGTTCTCACACCAGATGGTCCCACTAGTCTCATGAATTGTTTACATTTCCTTCTATTATGATTCCCTTGAGCACTTCCAGCCTTTAGTTTCTACAGCAGTGCAAAGGTGGACCGCTGCCATCGAGGAAAGACACTATTTGCATGGCTTTACAGCAGCTGCCATTTTATGAAGTCAGTTATTTTAAACCAGTGTCCAATGAGCTGAAAATATAGAGACAAATCATGCATGCTCTCCAAATATTTGTACACATTGACATTACCAGCTGGCAGAGGGGGATCAATTCTCATTTCCAGGCTAATTATCATCTCAAAAGCTTCCCCACTCGGTAAAAACACAATAAATCCTTACAGACTAGCTGTCTATTTGTCACCAGCCCATCACCTTGTTTCCTTAACCTGCAATCATTAAGCTATAAATATTTGAAGACCTTCCATTACAAACACACACCTGGGTATTGATCCAGCATCTTCAAGCTGGTGTGACAGCATGGCCCATTTCCTGACACGTTTACCTTGTCTGAAAGTCAGTGTTTGGACGTGCACAGCACAGAATTGGAACATATTGCTATTGATTTCTCAAAAAGTTGACATGTTGATATTAAACTTTTGATGACTATTATGTAATAGTGGAAAACTGTAAACATCCCTACTCCTGTGAGGATAATCTTCTAAATGCTTGTTATGAAATAGTATATAAATAATAATTAAATCTATGCCAGTGTGGGCAGTTTGAATGCTTAAAATTCAGTCTAATCTTTCTACACATGGCACCAGCAGGCACGTTCCTGTGTTCAGCAGTCCGGACAATAACAGCAATAAGAATAGTAATATAAAAGAATAATAGTCATCTCTCATGCGGCTACACAGCCACAGATTCTTTGGAAAATCTTGTTCTCATGAAGCAGCATTTTGTATTTTACATTGAAGTAGTGTTTTGTATCCTGAGGTCCTTTGTATTAGTCACCGCAGATCTGCCTCATATAATTCCATTTGTTACACACTTAAATATCCAGTTTGCTCTCTGATGTAACATCTTGATGGTAGTCTTATGTGATCTTAGTGGCGATACATTATAGATGATGGTTTCGTGCTTTCAGGCTACCCCGGAAGTATTTGAGTACTTCATGTGTGAATGTGGAATTCAATGTGGGCCTCAATAATAATAATGTTGGAGTGTTGCATAATGTGTTTGTATATTTGGACATTAATTGTGGCTGTTAACACTTTGGATGCGGCTTCTCATCCCAAGAAAAATGACTCCATCAGTCGTTCAGCAAGTGCCCCCTAACAAAATATTGTATGTTTTTTGTTCAAGTGAGAAAGCCTTATCATGGCTGTAGTAATTATGACAGATGCAAATGGGGAAGTCGAGGTTGGGAGAGGAGATTGGTAGGACAACAAAATGTTGTTGTTTAATTACAGTATTCATTTGAACCAAAACCATGATGATTCCCTGAACCTACAGTGTCACCCAAACGGTGTTTGTGCCTAAACTTAACCAAACCCTATCCATAATGTCATCACATCATGAAACTGATATATTTTGAACAGTAGTTGGTAATGGTTTTGGAAGGAACAGACAAATGATGTCTTGGCATCAGATCAGAAAGCACTCCTGTGTGTCGGACAAACGACAAGTTGGAGGATTTACAAACAAAAAGTATGAAAGTTGCCAACAGTCCCTGTTGTGTAAGAGTCACACTATTTCCCCCTTTCACACTTACATGTAAACATATGTCATTTTTGAGCAAATGCTGAAACTGGTGATGCACTTCTTTTCTTGATCGGAAAGTCTTTGTTATATTTTCAAGAATGTGTAGTACACCTGCTCGACAGAAATATGTTTTTCAAGAAAACTATACATAGATAATAATGTATTTTACACTTGAACATTGTTTCACATATAAAGTATGGCTCCTGGGTCATAGCAAAGGATGCTGCAGTTTCCCATCTCAAGCTACTTTTAGTACTTTCATATACCATGATACCATCTCAGAGTGGGGATCTCTACCCTGTTGGGCTCCCCAATAAAACTGTAAAATGAGACATGATCCACAGCCTCAGCAGTGTTGTTTGCTGCCAGGCTAACAACACTGCTGATTCGCAGTAAATTAAATGTCAACACAGTGGCAATTTAATCACATTAACAATGTCACATTCCTTATTTTGTCTTGCATGACTTTCTCAATCAGGGAGAGGATTCACTACTCTTTATATTACAACCTGCTGTCTTTTGTTTGACCCCAGATTTACTGTCTTATGTGTCTCAATGAGACTGCAAAGTCAACAGTACAGATGGTAAAACCACATATCCCACTGACCCCTGCTGCATGACCATTACTTAAGACGGAGTAGTATTGACACATGGATTCATACAGTGAGTAGATGGACTTGTTCCAAAGTCATTCAAAGGTGGTGTGCCGTTAGATTTAAATGATAGTGCAGTTTGTGTGTGAGAAATCAATATCTGTGAATGAGCATAACAAATTTAACTTTCTATGAATTCCATCATTGTTATGGTCGGAAAACAAATAGATAGATACTGTTGATCGAAATAGTTGAGTTTCCTTTGTGTCAAATAATCTGTTATGTGCCTCAGGAGAAACATGAAATCACTTACAGTATCTTTATTTGTGTTTGAATGGAAAACATGAAGCAATTAATTCTTGCTGCACAAATGTATCCAAAATGTATCCAACAAGAGCAATATTCTCAACAGTTGTATTTTGACTATTTCTGAATAAACTATCAGATACTGTATATACTGCACGCAAGATATGAGAGCAAAACCGAAAACATTCCTCTCTATAAGTAATTAAGCAGCCAAGGGAAATTTTTTTTTTTTGATAAGTATATTTTATTAGGGAAATATGGTAATTATGCCCAATGTGAGTGTGAAACTTACTTTTACACAAACAGAAATTAGTTTCAATGGTGCTTAGAGTGTTCTAGATAAACCCTATGGAAGCTTTGGCTTTTATCAGTGTTTTATTTACGGTTTGATCAGCTGTGCAGGAGACAGGTAATGGCTGGATAATGAGGATAACACGGTTTACATCAATCTTCTAATTTTCTCTGAAGCCATGAAGTGATGTATAAAACTAGATGCAATTTGAACCAAGGAACAAAATGTTTTTTAATACCAAAAGCAGTCCATTACGGCAGCAAATGCATCCAGCCAGTTACTTGCCTCCTAACAGCATGTCTCGTCCTAAACAGATTACCTGTGCAGACAGTGCAAAAGACATTGCCATCGACTCAGTGAATACATTACCTGCCTGTGTACTATTCTCACAGTTAATCAACTAGTCAGGGTTAATGGAGGCGTCAGATCCTGACATGGACAACGTCAGTGAGTCTTCAGCAGAGTGCTCTTTTGTTTTGTTTTACCTCACTTTTGTTAAGTGTTTTCAAAGCACATAAGACTGGTCAGCCGAAATGGTGGAAGTGTTTTGTTAATGGGAAAAATGATGGGAAATTAGTTCTTAAAGCAGATCTGAATGCGTTTGGTAGAGCTCAGCGAAGTCAACAGCAATGTTTTTAATTGGTAAACAACAAGACGTGGCACACTAATTGTTTTGCCGAATGCTTGCTCATAAATCACATGTGCTTCATGCATGAATACATTTCCCAGCAATTTAATGTTGCATAGTTAACAATATGGATTGCATGTGACATGGATGCATTACAAATTTCCCTTCTGTTGTCCACACATGACAGCAACAATAGGAGTAAGAATGTCTTTTGTTGTGCTTACAGCATTGAAAAACCATATCTTTCCAGAGACAAAATCCTTGTTACCCAGGAGGATCTACAAGCCTCATTGATTGGAAACTATTTAAAGTGCTCATATTATGCTTTTTGGCTTTTTCCCTTTCCTTTATTGTGTGTGAAAGTGAAAAAGTTCAAAGTCCCCCCCAAAGGGACTTACCATCTCCAACAGAAAACACTGTTCACAAACTGCTCCAAACAGCTCTGTTGTAGTCCAGCCTTTACTTCAGAGACAAGTTCAAGTTACTTTATTTGTACCCATAGGTAGATTTTGTTTGCAGTAGAGTCGTCAATCACACATGAGAACAAACAAAAGCACATATCACTTACAAAATAAAATAAAATAAAATTAAAAAGTTAAAACGTTAAAAGGTTAAAAAAGTTAAGTAGAAAAGTAGAAAAGTTCTTACAGGTCCAGGGTTAGCAACAAGCAAACACAACACATAAACACCAACAATAAGCAGCTGTCCAAGTATAGCTATGACTTATTCCTCAGTGTAACGGCTGCAGGGACAAAACTGTTTTTGTGTGTTTTTGTTCTACACCTGGGGACTGTAAACCTCCGCCCAGTACTCTGTGTACAATGGATGGGAACTGTCATTTAAAACTGACAAACGTGGTCACTTTGGAACACACGTTATAATGCTCGCCTAGCTGCTAGCATGGCACGCCCTCATACTCTGCTTCTGACTGGCTAGTAGTCCTTACCTAGGTACTGTCAGGACACGCCCTCATACTCTGCTTCTGACTGGCTAGTAGTCCTTACCTAGGTACTGTCAGGACACGCCCTCATACTCTGCTTCTGACTGGCTAGTAGTCCTTACCTAGCTACTGTCAGGGCACGCCCTCATACTCTGCTTCTGACTGGCTAGTAGTCCTTACCTAGCTACTGTCAGGGCACGCCCTCATACTCTGCTTCTGACTGGCTAGTAGTCCTTACCTAGGTACTGTCAGGACACGCCCTCATACTCTGCTTCTGACTGGCTAGTAGTCCTTACCTAGGTACTGTCAGGACACGCCCTCATACTCTGCTTCTGACTGGCTAGTAGTCCTTACCTAGCTACTGTCAGGGCACGCCCTCATACTCTGCTTCTGACTGGCTAGTAGTCCTTACCTAGCTGCTAGCATGGCACGCCCTCATACTCTGCTTCTGACTGGCTAGTAGTCCTTACCTAGCTACTGTCAGGGCACGCCCTCATACTCTGCTTCTGACTGGCTAGTAGTCCTTACCTAGCTACTGTCAGGGCACGCCGTCATACTCTGCTTCTGACCTCTACAATTATGAACCTGAAAATGAGCATAATATGAGCACTTCAAGAAAGAAAATGCTAAAAAGTGTCCACAGGAAGCTTTGTGGATTATCCTGAATAACCTGGTCAGAAAGACATACTGCTCTTGTGTTTTTCAAAGGAGAGTTTCTAGTCCATTGAGCATCACAAACAACTTCCAGTTTTTATATGGTTATTATGTGGCATACTGTGTGTCACTGTTGCTAAAGGGAATGTGTTGTATATGGCTTAATATGGTCCTACTGTGGACAAATTATACACAGCTTTGTGTTTTAACCTTAGAGGGAGAATCGGAGAGTAAGTGCAAGAGTCCATCACCTGCAGCTTTAATGGATATCAGAGTAGCATGAAGCCTTCAACGGTTGTACATTTTTAAATGCTGTGTCATGTCATCAAAAACAATTGTCAGATTTCAGAAGTCAGCTAAAAGCTTCACTACCAGGGGTAAACCATGAACTGTGACATGATTTGTAAAATAATTAATCAGTTCTGAAAAGAGTCTGTAGAGTTTTATGATTTTCAGCAAATTTACTTATTGTTCTAAATATTTTATGCTTCCGTCAGTCTTTGTAAAAGCCACATCGAGAGAATTACACCTATGTTTCTTCTCATTTCCATTTACAGGTCCTAAACATCAAAGATCTGCCTCAGGTGAAAAGCCTGGTTTGCTTACACATGCAGAAGTCGGCTGTCTGTTGGCATCAATGTCAAAGGAACATACACAGGAATGACTAGATTGAAACACTCAGGCAATCAGCCTGCACTGCTTACAGACCTTAGCTAGGCACAGCCAGATTCTGAGCAGGAGAGACTGCAGGCACACTCACTCAACCCACTCTGTTGTCTCATAACTGCTGCACACTGCATGTGCTATCAATGCTTTAGACCGCCCCACTTCTCTTTTTCTGCAAGTTGCGCAAAAAAAGTAGTAATTAAATATTTAAAAAACAAGTATTGGGGATTGCAGAGCAGTGCCTTTCTTTCTCTCCGAGTCCCAGAGACATTGCACACTTGATTTAATTCAAGTTGATGAAACACTAAAAGGTGGAGTTAAGATTGAGGTGGTGTCTATTGGTTCAGGCAATATGAATGGACTGTCTCCCACTTGTTTACATCAATGTTTCAACTGTTGTGACTTCGCTGAAAAAAGGTTCCATTGAATTGGTCTCGGTGGTATCTAAATTGATTCAACAATCTATGCAAATTAAATGTAATTTGCATTCCCTTATGTGCAGTTCAGCACAGTTAGTTGTATGCAATTAAAATGATTTTGAACCGGGGAGATAAGGCCACCCCAGACACACGATATTCATAATACTGTGACAACCCTACAAGCATTTTAACAAGGATGTAAACATTTAGTGAGCTTATAAGATAAGATAATATAAGATAGACTTTAGTATGAAGTATAAGAAATAGAAAAATATAATTAGTTATAATAATAATAATAATAATAATTATTATTATTATCTTTGGTGGTAAGTTGATGGTGAGAGTATTCTGTTGTATATAAACTACGTCCGATGTTCTTCTAAAATGTCCTTGTTCGACGAATAAGAATCCTTGGCTTTAATGTAATGGTTCTTTTTTATGGTTGGTCACAGAAAAGAAGGAAACCCTATTAAATCTTTTTTATTTAGGAATGGGGTCTTAATAGCTTTGTAATAGATAATTAAGTGCTACTAATCAGTTGCCTTCAAGTACTTAAGGGATATTCAGAGGGGACTCAAATCCCATAATATTATAAGGACATAAAACTTACCCTAGTTTCATTTTAGAGTTACAGATTGACAACACATGATCTACATAAGTTTGAGTTGAGAAACTTGCCATTGGGACATAGGCCTTTAATACAATTGCAATGTTTTTCTCCTCTCAGTTTAATCTTAAAACCTTTTTTATTTTATTTTTCAACTATCTTGTTCATTTGATTTTGGTCATTCAATACACATCCGATGGGGTACAGCCAAAGCACACAGATCAATAGTGCAGTCAGAGGCTTTAAAAGCTGGCAGGATGAATGGATGGCAGAGGGCTTTGAATTATTCAATGGCGCTGTGGATTTGTCAGTCGCTTTTGCGCTGACCGGACTGTTTACGCAGCTACATTCAAAAGAGCTGCGACTAAGATGTTAAATATCAAAACAGACATCATTCACTCATAACTTTTCATCTGTCTGAGGTCAACACCTGAAAGATAAACATACCACATATGTTTAAGATATTTGTTTATAGAGAAAATGAGACTCCTGCGTCTTATGCAAAACATGCCTGTGGCTAAATTGCATTCAGGTCTATTACAGCATTCAGTCAGCACAATTTGCCCCCTGATGACAGCAAAGTAAAACATACCACCAAATAACAAAATGGACCTAGGCCTCATCTGTTTTAAAAAATGTTTAAACTGTATTTTACTTACTTTCTTTACCAGTGAGCTAAAGCAAAGAAGCTGCATTTCACATAATGGATGCAATGGTTGGTCCATTTCCCAGCCATACAGTCTATGATGTCATCGAAGATACACAGGGACACGTATGGCTGTTACTTTAAAGAGGACCTACTCAAGTGACTAAACTGTCATAGAATAGATTTCTTACAGTGTAATACCTCCATCAGCCACTCATCACTAAATATGCTTTAACAACCATTTAATAACATTCTGGGAAATATATGTAATCATTAACTGAAGAAGAAGTTATCAGGAAGGTTCAGAAAAAATAAGTGTAAGTATATATAAAAAAAGAAATGAGGTTGTGAATGTTGTCATGACAGAACGGCATAAAGTGGGAATCCTTCTCAGCATGACAGATTTCTGAAAACAACAGGAGGAGCATGCAAGAGCAGAATAATGGTGCTGAAGTGCTTTATATTTATTATATATATATATATATTACAAATAAAGGCCTGCCTTGCCACCAGGAGCACAGAGAATTACCTGTGGTTTGGCAGGTGATTAGCCCCGAGGGTCAAGTCAATGTTAAAAATGCTAAATTAAATGGGTAAATCAAAGCCGAAAACAAGACGGGGAAGCTACAGAACTGTAGACCATCAGCCCCTCCACCCAAGGGGGCAGGTTTCTCTCCTCAGAGCGAAGCCGCGATGGCGCCATTTTGCTAGCTCTGTTCCCATCACCCCCGTTAGCATCCCATTGACTGCAATTCATTTTGGCGTCACTTTGACAGCCAATAACTTTACATCTGAAGCATTTAAAGACTTGATTTGTCTCTGATAGATTGGGAATGATTGAGATTTCTCTTGGCACAGCTACCAGAAGACTTACAACGTTCAGACACGTTGCTCACGTCACATCGGCGGCGGGAAGCTAAGTTTTGCAGCTGCGCAGTAACGCTCAGTAACACTTTCCCATCACCGGAAAAGTGCTGGTAAGAGGCTTCACTTGTCTCCGTCAAAAACAGCGGGATCGCTGTGTCCATTTTATATACTGTCTATGCCTCCACCCAGCCTGTTTTTAACCTCGAATGATCTCTGCCTGTCATCACACTCAATTGCTGACAGTTAGTCAGAGCCAACAGAGCTATTGACAGAGCAGTCGGAGCTCGGAGGAAATGCCAGGTTCTCCAAAATTACACAAAACCTATATGAATATTTATCCTGTAGCAATAAAGGAACTAACTCTTGAAACCAATGACACTTGGCTGCAGTTTTTGTGTGTGGTAATATAACAAAACGATAGGTTACAGGCATAAACAGTAAACAGAAAAAATATACCTGAATTATCTTAATTATCCCAACCCGGCCCTGGCTGTTACAAACCGTTTGTCAATTCAGTTGCTTCCTAGCTGCTAGCTACGACTAGCTACACTACTGTGTGTAGGATGAATATGTTAATATATTGTCTATGTCTCAATTGTAATCACACTTCAATTAAGATAGTGTATGCTTTACTTTTAAAGCAGGTTTCCTTCCTCCGTTATTGTTCATAAATCTAAGGAATGCATTTCACCTTGTAATGAATTCTTTTTCTTTTAAACAAATTGTAAACATTCACTATGTAAGCCACAAGACAACAAAGTCACAGAGGTCCTTTCATTTCCTATTGCGCTGAACAACTAGGGCAATACTTGGAAACTCACTTAGCTCATGAGTGGAGAAAACTTCTTCCAGCTGAAGATTTTGTACTTATTAGCTGCAAACAGCCAATCACATTTCTGAGCCCATTTTGTTCCTATAGCCAATATAGTCAGTGTCATGGCCTCCATAAGTCATTTTCCCACTTCTAAGAAATGCCAGAAAGTAAAGTTGCTGTAGTTGAAGAGGGAAACAAACTTGGTTTTAAGTGTTTGCCCGGATGATGAAATACAAAAGAAGCTCAACAGAATACAAATAAATGAGATGGTTTTGAATATGAGTTGAAAAAGGTAATATGTGCAGGAACTGAAAGACATTTCGAACATTGTTGAATTAAAAGTTCGGAGTAAATGAAGACAGTTGTCAACTTTACTCTGGACTAAATGTTTGATGTGATTTCTGTGTTGGCTGAAACTCAGTGTGTTCACACTCTGCTGCAATATGTGCAACAAAATTTGATATTCACTCTCATTAGAAAACAAATAGTTAATCCGCTCACTGCTTGGTAGTTGACTGGGATCATTACTGGCATTACAGTAACTCTAGTCTATACCCACAATGTTCCACTTCCGGAATTGCTCCTTTGCCGACGGAAATGCCGCTGCATTTCACTAATTTAGGCCGGATGTTCGTTACCTTGGGCTTCCTTTGTGTTGGCATTTTAAATTCCTGTCAACTTCTGAGGACTCTGGTTAACTGCTCCTCAGATCTCAGCAGGTAAATCCAGACAGCTAGCTAGACTATCTGTCCAATCGGAGTTTTCTGTTGCACGACTAAACAACTTTTGAACGTACACATGTTCAACCAAAACAAGTTCCTTCCCGAGGCTATTTTGCCAATAAACCAGAGAATGTTTTTCTCCCATCCCGGAATGTTGTGTGGACTCGCCAGACCCTCCTCTGCAGTGCTGTGGAGGAAGGTCTGGCAAAGCGAGACTAAAGTAACTCTGACTTAAAGCAGCTGCTGTGTGCAGGGCAGCCTCTAGCTCACCCAGTAAGAGTGTTTGCCTCATGTTGGCTGAGTCCTGCAGTGGCGCGGGTTTGAATCCGATCTGCTGCCCTTTGCTTTGTGTCATCCCCCATCTCTCTCCCCCTTTCATGTCTATCCACTGTCACTATAAAATAAAGGGAAAAGCCCCAAAAAGAATCTTAAAAAAAAAAAAAAAGCAGCTGCTGTGCTACCGGATGCTCATGAGGCCGAACACTGAAGTTATACATCACTGAACAGTCATCAATCAACCTATTCATATAAATCAATGAGGCGGTCTTTATAATCGGACAGGATACAGTCTAACTCTGCTGATGCTTCACGCCACTCCTGCCGTTTCTGGTTTTGCTCCTACGTTGCTACATGCCACTGTAACTAATTAAGCTGCTGCCAGTGTCTGTCACGACACCCACTAAGAAACCGAAAGTCCAAACTCGGATTACTTTAAACCAATGGTCTTTATTATATCAAGGCCCCACTCAGTCATGAAGTCCTGCTTCAGGTCTTGGAAACTGCTCATTATCCTGTTCCTTTCACCACCAGCCACACATGCCCTGAGTCTAAAAACATTGAACATTTCCTTGAACTCATTAGACATCACAAGGTTTTAATCTGACTCACTCGCATATCTTCATTTTTTCCTACATTAAACATTAAAAATGCTTTTGCTGATATTAAAGGAATAGTTTGACATTTTGGGAAATGTGCTTTAATGCAGAGAATTAGATGAGAAGATTGACACCACTGTCATATTAGAGTGGTATCGGCCTTTTCTTCTTACTCTCAGCGAGAAAATTTTTCCCAAAATGTCTAACTATTTAATTTTAAAAACTGCTGTTGTGCTGTATTCTGTGACATAGATTACATATACCTAGACTATAACCCTGATAAAAAAAAGCAAAGCATTTGAGCTGCCTTGCCTTTTTGAAAGTTGTGTTTTTGTTGAGTTATGCATATTCAATGTCTTTGTGCATAGTGCAAAGAGGAAATAAAAATGTAGGTATTATATTTTAAGACAATGTACTGACAATCCTAATGGTAACATTTTAGCACTGAGTGCAATAATTAATGTTGCGTGTATTAATCAAACAGAAAGGGTCCTGAGGTCCTGTTACATCCATATAATTACTGTAATAATAAACTGAATATGCTTGATGAAAACCCTTTGACAGATGAGGGCATGAGATTGGACAACACAACGATGTAGCCTACTCAGCTCTACTCAAGTCAACACCTGTTCCCATTTATTCCAAAAGACTGACACACTGCGACTTGTCAGCCGGAGCTCGGGGAAACAAGATCTAATTAGCTTTCGCTCCTTTGCCGGGAACTCCAACCTCCTTCCCTAAACTCCAAAACACAACTATACTTTATTTCCTGACGCTCTACAGCAGAACAGTTATTATCAACTTCCACTTTTATTAGCTATCTGTAATGGCTCTTGACCAATTATAAAGTGGTGAGATAATTAGTTGCCTTGAGAATCTCAATTGTTTGTCACTTGAGGCTATCTTGTGGGAATTATTTGTCATAAAAGAGACAAGTGAAATAAAACAGCACAAAAGAGGATGAACTAAAGAAAGGAAAGGAAATGAAGCGTCTTTAGTGGTGCAAGGGAGAAAGGGCACCACACTCACTGGCACCAAGTCCTAAAACTCCTGAAGTGCTGTAGCAGCCCGTAAAATGGCTTCATGGGGTCATGTAACCCCAAATTGTTTCAGGAGGTTGCATATAATGGCATGTATTCTACCACCTCCTGCTAAACCACTGAGCAATAATGGCAGGGAAAGCATACATTAAATGTGGGCATAGTCAGGATTTGTTTCTGTTTGTGTTTATCAGGCATCCACAGATCCCTTCCAGTGTAGGCGTCTAGGGTAATGGATTAGAGTGCTGGTGCCAGTGATATCATGGTTGAGAAAGAACTGCATATTTTTTCTTTTTCTTTGTCTGCATGTGAGGCCTGTGTATTTCTGGTGCGTTAGACTGTAACTGATATGCCCCCTGGCATGATGGTCCAGTGTGAGTTTAATTTAGTGCAACAACACTGGCAAACCTGAGGGTGTGGAAGAATGGTGGAGTAACAGGCTGGCCAGGGAGGATTTAACATTAAACTTACTTTGTGACTGCAGAAATATGGATTTATTTTGTGTGCATATAACATGGAACAAGGTGCCCCAGCACTTAATAAAGAATACTGCTGGCAGGTATTAGATATACTACCTGCCAACATTTCAGTGATGACTTTAGTTAAAACTGTATGAAAAAAATAACACCAGATGTGGAGGAGGCAGAGTTTGAAGACTCGGGGAAAGACTTATCCATGTCCCTGGCAAAGGTCTCTGAGGTAGTCAAAAAGCTCCTCTGCGGAAAGGCACGAGATGCTGAAGGCTCTGGATATTGTTGGACTGTTTTGGCTGACATACTTTTTCACTGCTCTCGCATTGGGTCATGGGAGTTTACCCATCCGGTCTACATGTGTTTTGTTGACTTAAAGAAGGCTTACGACTAGGGGTGTAACGATACACTCAGCTCACGATTCGATATGTATCACGATACTGGGTTCACGATACGATATGCATCACGATATTTTGAAAAAAATGCAAAAATTCAACTGAAAATCTAATTACAGATTTATTTAACATTAACAGTGTTCAATAACTGTCTTGTTATACATACAACTTAAAGAATGTACAATACTTCAATATAAATCAAGATTTAGTTTAACCTTCTGTATGTAAAATCAACAATTGACTAGGTGTCACTGACCAATAAAACTGAATTGTATCATGAAATTAGAATTAGGTTTGCCCAAGAGATAACTTCTTTAAGCAGTAAAAGTGCAACAAAAAAAACACCACACAAGTAGTGTCCTGTTTAAGTAATTTCAACACAAAGAGCTTTTTTTTTTACCCTGACCAGTTCGCAAAATCCAACATTGTCGACGACGGAGAATGGCTCATGTCTTTTGCGATAAAAACTCTGATGCACCTGGTTATTTCTTGAGCTTTTGCACTTGACTGAGACCACGTTGAAGCAAAACTACGTTCTATAGATATTTGGCCTTCTTTCACTCTCTTTTTCGCACCCGGTTGCAGGAGTTTGTCTTTGTGGTACCGTTTTAAATGACACATCATATTTGTTGTGTTCGACGTTGTGTATAACAGTGTTTGCTTACAGTGTTTACACACAGTTCGTGTTTTGTCTGTTTTTTTACCATCCTCCTGTTGAGTAACTGGAAAACCAAAATGCTGCCAGACGTCGGACTTGTAAGTGGACGGGGCATCCTCTATTTCAATTTCAGTCGAAGTCAATTCAGCAACTGCATGGCCTATTTCTCGCTTAAAATGTTTTCAGAAACACGTTTCAGTGAACTATTTTAGTACAATATGAGATCGTATTCTGAACAAGAAGCACTGACAGTCTGGCTTTGAATTTCCAGAGAAAACAAACCCATGTGACGCATTCGTCCAATCAGCTGCCGGTTGTCATTTCTTGGGCAACAATACTGCTGTTAAAGAGATGTATTACGTCTCGTCTCCTCTCGTCTTTTTGATGTGTCCCGAGGCAATTTTTTGGACCTCGGGGACGCGACTGATCATCTCGACTGGCTTTTCTGCCGATGGTCGGCCGTCTGGTATGTGTGTCAGCACATATATGGTGGTAGTAAAAAAAAAATAATAATAATTATAATAATATCGCCATACCTCTACGATACATATCGTAACATTTTTGCATCGCGATAAATCGTACCACGATATATCGTTACACCCCTACTTACGACCGTGTCCCCCGGGGTGTCCTGTGAAGGGTTCTATGGGAATATGGAGTTCCGGCAGGGACGTTGTTAGGCCTATTTTAGGGGGGCTGAAGCTACCCCAAAATGTTCCTAAGCCCCCCCCAAATAATAATAACAAAAATAATAATTCGACTTTTTTTCTACTGTGCACTCTGTATCACTAACTATGTTGAATCAATCTTCCTTCACCATTCATCTGTTGGTGTCATCTTGCACTGCAGTCTGTTTTATTTTTATTTCACGAACTGCTAGCTGGTTGAAAAGTGTTTTAGAGAGAGGCTTACGAGCGGTCGCTTGCACAGTAACGCCGTAACGGTATGTGGACGAGTGACGTAGAGTGACTGAAGAGAGAAAGCGCCAGGCAGCATTAAAAAAAAGCAGTAAATCAGAGAAATAAAATGTTGTTTTCGCCGATTTATCACTCGAAATGCAATTGTAGCAAGTATCTCATTAACATTATCCAAATTCATAATCAGAAACAATAGATAGACCGTCTTGTCTCTTCTCGTTGGTTTAAACTGGCAGCTTTCAAGATGCTGCAGACCGGTGGGTTGCAAGTAGCTGCAGGATTTATCTTCGCAAATCTTTGGTCTGGACTTGCTACCGCACACACAGTGAGTGATAGAGTGACTTGTTAAGTTGTTGTTAATGACTTTTACTTGCTACACTTCAGCAGTTAAGCTCCATTTACTTGAGGTAAAGGTCTTTATCTTTACGTATAGCCAATATTTTTGTTGGCTATAGAAAACAATAGTCTAGCTAGTGTAGCTAAACAGATGAAATACAATACATAGCACACTTAGTAAGGTATCCAAAGCTCTCTATTCTTAACCATCGATATAACCTGCTATCTCTATAGTATTAAAACACTATCAGTCCCTAAATAATGTCACTGTATTGTACCAGTATATCCTTCAATTCATTGAACAGATGGATAATGGAAGATATTTTAGGAGAGAGAGGGAGAGGCACCAAGGCATAGCCTAAACTAAACCATTTCATGATATTTATATGCTATATTCTGACCAACTTAACTTTCTGCATTAATGTGCTGTAATAAATGAAACAAGCATGTAGATGTTGCCTAAATATAGACTATATATGAGCATACATACATACATACATACATACATACATACATACATACATACATACATACTAGAACTTTTATTCATACTTTTTTTATTCATAAAGGTTATTAAATTCAGACATTATTTAAATCATTGTCGACCATATTGCAATGAGCTAGTTCAGTGTATCATGCCTGACTGGAGTAGTGTGCTTTTCTTTAGGAGTGGGAAGGGCAGAGAGCATGTTGCCTGTTTCGTCATTTGGGCTGCCTTGTTGAGTGCAGCGGCACTGAGAACATTATTTATTATTTATATTATTATTATTTTCTATTTTTTCTTAATGAAATAGGATTAGTCCAACGAATCGTTCGGTTTGTAATGCGCACCTAACCAAAAGCCTTGTACCGAACAGTTCAATACGAATACGTGTATCGTTACACCCCTAGTAATTAAATAGTTTTATTTTTACCTGAAATGTATCTACTAGAGAGAGGAATTAGGTATGGCATTACTTTACCACACACTTACACGGGCAGAAAGTCTTAGCATAAAGAAGAACTCAGCAGGAGCCCAGTCTGGCCTAAGTAAATCCCTTCATGCAGCTTTGATGTATCTAAAAGCTAACATTAGAGTTTGTAAGTACGATTTTGCAAGGGAAAGTTTTGCATAGCCTGGGGGCTAAGCCCCCCCTGTCTTTCAATCCTACAAGCCATCTGGTCCTTGTAAAACCAAAGTGAGAGCTATGTCTGTATAAATTCTGTTTGTGATTTTCATGGACAGGATCTCAAGGTGTAGCTGGGGGTAGGAGAGTGCCCAGTTTGGGGACTTCAGAATTGTGATTCTGCTCTTTGCAGATGATGTGGTTCTGTTCACTTAATCAGACCGTGACCTCCTGAACGCACTGGGGCGGTTTGCAGCCGAGGGTGAAGTGGTCGGGATGAAAGTCAATACCGTTATTCCTTGGACATTGTTCTCTACCGTAAAATGGTAGATTTCTCCCTCCTGGTTGGGAGTGAGTTACTGCCCTAAGCGGAAGGAGTTCAAGTATCTTGGGGTGTTGTTCCCGAGTGAGGGTAAAATGGAGCGTGAGATGGACAGGGGGTATGGTGTGTTGTAACGGACTGTTGTGTTAAAGAGTCCAGAAAGCAAAGCTGTGGCAAATGGATGATGGGATGTTTTGGTGCTTGATTGGTTTTTGTTTGCTGTGATTATTTGAAAGTGGCATTTAAAAGAACAACTGCTGACCTGTGAATACAACAAAGAAATGACAAGCAAGTTTCTACACCTCATGTCTGAGTCATTTCTGTTTTCTCACCATACTTGCACACATTTCTCAGCTGTTTACTGACAAATCCTAGATCCTATTTCAAATGTAACACATCATTTTCAGAAACATGTCAGTGGAAGTTTTCAACAAAAATTCAGAAATGTGTAAAATTTCCACTACAGTACAAAACATCCCCCTCAATTTCCACCGCTTCCCTGAGTGCATGTTCTGTCACAAGCATTCATTGATAACTGACATAATCTGTCAGCCATCAACTTTAAAATGGGACCTTATGGAAGGAACAGATGCAAAGATAAAAAAATAATGAGATGCTTACTGACATCTTATTCTTATTGATGCTTCCTGAAATCCTGAGATGCATAAATTGTTCCTGTGTCTCCAGTGGAAAGTTGCACAGCTTCATGTAATATGTGATGTTGTCAGCTTGCATTCTGCGGCTTTGTTGAAGAAATTCTCACATCTCATCAATATCTCCATGTCAATATTACTTGAATTGTAGGCTCAGAGCCTATAGCCTGCATTAGTCATTACTGAAACCTCGCATCTGTGCATAGTACAGTGCCAAGAAAAAGTGAACCCGTTGAAATTACCTATTTATGCACAATGTATCCATAAAATGCGATCTGATCTTCATCAAAGTTACTATAATAGACAAATACACTCTATGTAAACTAATAACACTCAACTTGTTTTCCAAATTGGCATATTTATTAGATAATCTCAATATTAAAAATCTAAATTGAAAACAGTATGTGAACCCCTCACAAATGACCTCTATAACTACTACTACAAGTCAGATTTTCTCATCAATGAATTGAAATTGTTGGTCCCTTGTCCTGTATAAAACACATGGAAAATATTGATTACTGACACTCATCTCTCACATGTGCTTCCAGAGTACTTCAGCTAAAGTAAGATGGCAACAAGTTTTTAAAAAACAGTAACAGTAAGGACCTTTCTAAATACCTCTGTCACTAAGGTCGCAATTCATGTCCCAGCAATAAGAAAAATATAGGGTGACAATAGTGCTCATGGAAGGACACAATGGAGGAAAGCATGGCTTTCCCTTAAAATAAACTGACGACAAATTGGCAACCTGAATATTCTGTTACTGGGGCAATGTTCTTTGAAAACATAATATAATAGACTATGTTTTGTTGGAGAAACACCTTACACTTTATTTAAGGTAACAAAGTAAAACAAACTAAAAGCCTTAAAACAACATTGCGATTTGGCGCGCCTACATTTTGCAAATGGAATGAACTTATAAACCATTATGATAAGTGGACACAAAAAGGAGCTCATGTTGAGCTTGTGGATGATCACTCACATGACTCCTGTGTGTTGGCAGTATTAGTGACCCACATACACTTGGAGCTAATAGACACATTTCTGTGAGCCCAATTTGGGAGACTTCAATGGAAGCCAAATGCCAGTCCATCACAAATCTATGTGAAGTCTACAAGGCTGTTCAATAAGAGAGGCAGTTGGTCTTCAAAGCTTTGTGTGTTCATGTGATCATTGTTATAATCAGTACATATCTTGCATTCATGTCTCCCGAGTCTGTCAGGCAGGAAAGCAACAGGTCTCCTCCCTTCATATTTTGCTGCATTTTATTTTATGGTTTTGTGACACGTGTGTGCATATTGGCTGGGGTAGAAGTAATGAATTACATTTACTCTCATTCCTGTATCATGGGTCATTTTTTTGTGAACTTCTACTTAATCTGTAATTTTACTTTTACTTAAGCACTTTTTATCATAAGTATCCTACTTTTCTGCATGAGAATGGAGCAGAAGAAAGGAGATCAGCAGCTGCAGCAGAGAAGATGCTGCAGGTGCGTCTGCGGCAGCAGGAGAGCAGAGCTTGATATAGGTGACACTGCACTCAGCTGACACATTTTTTGGAAGAGATAGGCTACATGTTAGACTTTATACTTTATTGTCTCAGAGGGGAAATTCTTTGTCTTAAACACTGTATGTTATGGACACAGCACGCTCACAGACAAACAAAAGTACAAGCATAACAGAATGACATACAGGGAGATACCACAGACAGATAACACAGACAAAGTGGCAGTGATGTGTTTTATCTGGATTTGTAAATTATTACATTGACTTTGTGTTCTCGCTTCTCTGGTAATTTGACCACTGTGCACATTTTATTGACAAAGGAAGATTGTCTCCACTCATGAGTTAAAAGAAAAGACAAAACAATATGTGTAGGCTTAATGAAATTGTGTTTGAAAAATATTGATTTCAGCAATACAAAAATAGTTACATGGTATACTGAAAAATTTGCCTGACGTCGTCATGCTCAGATTCTAGTCAGAATACGAGTCTGATACTGCTCCACTGGGCTGTGATTATTGGGTGTGTCCAGGAAAGAAAATGCCTCTGCACTCAATTGGATAGACCTACAACCAATCAGAGCAACGGAGACAGACATCACAGAAGCTGAAAGTCAAAGACAGGCTTCGACAGAGTAAAGGCAGAGGCGGCAGTTTCCGTGTCGTGTGGTCGGGTGTGGCAATTTGTATAAATACGTGATCACGTTTCTCTGTTCCTCTTTTAAAATGAGTGCGCTGTCGATATCTTCTATAACAGACGCAATGGCGGAATCTACACATCTCAATTCTCCAGCGGCAGCCATCTTTGTTGTAAACTAATTCAACCCAAGCGCTCTTTGGTGACATGGTTGATTATGTTACTGTTGAGCATCTGTCCATCATCGTATAAAGCCCGCCCTGACAATTTGATTGGTCCGAACAGTTCTGGTTCGAGCATAGTTGTTCCACAACTGTCCAGACTTAACTTCCCCGACTTCAAATGTTGTGGGCGGGGCTAAGTTCGGCTGGCATCCAGGCTACTGAAAAATATAACTATACCTTTAATAATATATAACTGAATTTTTCTCCTGTTCCCATTAAAAATACACCCTGTACACACACCTGCCTGTTGTGTCTCTACCACATGAAGAGAGGAAAGCAGACCATCAATATGTTGGTGCTTAGAGGCAGACATGTACAGATGGATGTTCATATGTTTAATATGACAGTCCGCAGTGGGTGAAGGAAATCAGACCTAAAAATGATAAATAAACTAGAGGCTTTGCTAAGCCTAACAGAATAAAACATGCAGCCACCCTTATACCCCCCTACGCCATGCACATGAGCTTGAGTTAAGTGAATGGAAAGATACCATTAATGCTGAACTAATTAATACGGCACGATAGCAGCTCACTGCTCGGTAGCTGACTGGGATCTTTATTAAATGAAGTGGGCTAGGAAATCACTACAGGCATTGACTCTGACTTAAAGTAGCTGCTGCGCTACAGGATGCTCAAAAGGCTGAATGCTGAAGTTATATGTGATTGAACAGTCACTAATCACCCTTTTCATATAAATCAATGAGGCGGTCTTTATAATCGGACAGGATACAGTCTAACTCTGCTGATGCTTCACGCCACTCCTGCCGTTTCTGGTTTTGCTCCTACGTTGCTACATGCCACTGTAACTAATTAAGCTGCTGCCAGTGTCTGTCACGACACCCACTAAGAAACCGAAAGTCCAAACTCAGATTACTTTAAACCAATGGTCTTTATTATATCAAGGTCCCACTCAGTCATGAAGTCCTGCTTCAGGTGTTGGAAACTGCTCATTATCCTGTTCCTTTCACCACCAGCCACACATGCCCTGAGTCTAAAAACATTGAAGCTCACAGAAGAAAACATTTTCTTGAACTCATTAGGAATTTTGGACATGAAAATGACTCTTTACCAGAAAAGACTGCTGGGACATGCAGTCCTGCTACCCACATTTAAACTACGCCAGCTACATCACAAGGTTTTAATCTGATTTACTCACATCTAACAACAATCTTCAGACAAAGATTAAGAATGGATTTGCTAATATTAAAGAACACAGTTTGACATTTTGGGAAATATGCTTATTCACGTTCATGCCGAGAGTTAGATAAGAAGGTTGACACCACTGTCATACCTGTCCAGTAAATATAAGACTACAGCCAGCAGCTCATAAGATAAGCTAAAGGCTGCTGGGTAATAGACTGGATAGGGTAACTGCTGTTGCACTGTATGCTGTGGCACAGATTACATAGACCTTTAGCCACTCTCACCTTTAAGTCATGGTGCAATAACAGCGTCAACATGGCATAATGGTGACCATGTTAAAGGGTAACTTCAGCTTTTTCCAACCTCGACCCTATTTTCCTATGATTTTGTGTGTAAGTGACTGACAGGAACAACAATCTTTGAAATTGGTCCAGTATTAAGCCTGAAATCTGTAACTGGTAGCCACTGACCGGGCTGCAATGTAACCCTTTGGGGCAAATGTTCAGCCTCAGTTTGGTACACTAAAAGGCTTAAAAGTGTCTGACAACATTGTGGAAAACTCTGAGACCTTTGTGTTTAACCAGAAACAGCTCTGAGGTCGCTAGAGCTAAACCCACCAGACTCCATTTAAAAAATCAATACTTTTAGCGTGTATAGAGCGAACATATTTTCACATCAGTAAACTGTGTGTTTATTTCAACCAAAACTAGAGTTGTGATGGTTGGAAAAGTGGGAAGACGACCCAAAACGGCTTTTTATAGTTCTATTTTGTTTCTGTGGACTTTGAATGAAATGTATTTTCCGATGCTAAAATTACTGTTTATTTACATGGTGTCTGGTGGCTTTAACAAACGCAATTTCGCAGATGTTTTTCTGTTTAAAAAAAAGGATCTTTATCTTTAACAGAAAGGTCGACCTCCTTAGAAATCTTTTCCATAATGATGTCAGACACTTAGAATATTAATCTGAGCCTGTCAATAGCAAAACAAGCACTTTTATGAACGTAAATACAAGCTGTACGATCATCCTATCAACTTACTTTGTAGCTTGTTTTGCTGCTGCCGAGTGCAGCGATCTTGCTTAATACTGGACCAATGTTAATGATTCCCATCAGTCACTTAGACACAAAAACATAGGAAAATAGGGTCAGGTTGAAAAAAATGGTAGTTACACTTTAACAAAGCAGAGAATTTGACTTGCCTTTTCAATATGTGTCATTATAAATTAAATTGTTAATAATAAAAACCCTTTTGATTCAAGACTGAAAACTTCTGATAAAATTAAATATGATGGTTAATATAAGAACAAGACTGTATCAAAATATCTTAATACAGCTAAGTCTAAAAGAGTGTTGTGGTCAGAGCACAAACGCCGCCATTATGTTACTTATACATTGGACATTTGTCAAAAACTATAAAATGACTTAACTTCAGTAAGCTGAGTGTAAGACATCATGCACACATAGGACAGATTGGTCTAATGTCTGAGACCATTTGGCATTCTACGTAACACATCAGTTTAAATTTTATATCTTAGCTCAGAAGTTGTCCAGACCTTTATCTTGTATAAAATACTGCTTTAATCTTAATCATTTGAGGATATCCAATATGCTTGCCAAGCTCATACCTCAAGTGAAAAGATTCGTAAGCATCCACAAAGAATTACAACACTTGGTGCTTCCTCAAATATTTGAGCTACTAGGATGAAGAGTGTGGTGTTGGCTTTTATTATTTGAGTGTGGTGTTGGCTTTATTATATCCGGTTTCCCAGGTGCTCCTTACAAAATTAGGAGACACACATCTTTGTTTTGCTTTGGGATTTTGAGTATTGTGCTCACCACAGAATCCAGAATCTCACACAACTGCTTGGATTCATTGGGGAAGTATCTTAGAGGGCAGAGCGCTTTCTCCCAAATTCAACCGTTTGAGTGAAATGGAGCATTGCATTTATTCAGGCAGAAAACTGCAATCATGCACTCCATCAGGATTAGCGCGTACAGTCACCAATCACATTCACAAAAGTCAATGAGGTGGTCTTCACAATGTGACAGCACAGACTCTCCCTTTGCTGATCATTTAAGGCAACACAACACCACCATTAACTACGATTTTAAACAGGGGTGTGGTCCGGTATCCTCATCAACTGGCAGGTGTCATTGATCTATAACTATTTGCACAGCTATTTTGTTACTGAAAACACTCTTACCCTAACATCTGTACTACTCATTATGAACACATTAAGTGGGTACTTCTCATTCATTCTTTGTGTAAAGCACTTACATAATCCAATCATCTTGAATCTGTAAGTCATTGCCACTTTACAGTTGGAGAAATGTAGGTACTTGACTCTGTTGTGAATTGGTTTGCTTTGGACACTGAAAAAAGGTAAGCATTGGGGCGTAATTAACCATTTGCTCTTAATTAGCATTGACATCCTTGTCGCCAACAATACACCATCTAGTATTCCAACAGCAGAGCGACTGTGTGTCATTGTTAATGGAAGGCATAGTTTTACACATACAAGACAACATCATCATTCCGGCACTGTATTTGATTATTAATAGGATGTAATGTCTTGGCATGGTCTTAGCCTTGTTGTAATTATGGATTTAATAAACTTGCAGTCTGTTTTGGAGCAGAAACTGAAATTACTGTCATCTCATGAATAATATATTGTGTTTTAACCATATACTTCTCAATTTGCAGCAGGCATACTGTACACTTAAGGACATGCTGCTTCCGCTAATGTGTTTTCTGGATATAAGGACAAAATGTGAGTTATATTCTGGGAGAGATTTTTTGTTTCATTTGTAAACTCCAGTAGTAAATGCACAGAGATTCAGTGGAATGACTGCAGGAGGTGAATGGGGATTATACGACTGAGGCTGAGTGTGGATTGCTCACTGCTGATAGAGTTTATACAATCAAAAAGAAGAGATACCCTTTTGATGAATCAGATGGGCTTATCCACAGACAAAGTATAATACATTCAAATCACTCTCCTGCTTACAAAACAGAATATATGTTTTTAAATCCAGGAAGGAGACATTTTGTTTTCTATTCAAATGCTAATCTTGATTCAAAGTTCTTAAGTAGATAGATGGAGTCCCAGAATGTATGACAGTAAGTGGTATAGTGGAAAATCTACATAAGATTGAAAACTTCTACAATGCACACATGCCATGATAGGGTCACAGGCAAACAACTGCCCAACCTGTCATGTGAAGCTTGCAAGTTAACATTTCACTGTTGCTCATACATGAGATGTTGCTTAGCCACATTGGTGCATGGTGTCATGCTCACAATGACAATGCCAATATGCTAATGTTTAGCACAGACTGTTTACCATGTTCACCATCTTAGTTTAGTGTGTCAGCATGCTACAAGTGGCAATCACTGGTGTTGAAAAATGAAGCCAATGCGGAAATGCCAAAAACTGCAGTTCCTTGAATGGCCCCTTGGAGCTGGCTCCAAAAAGGAGTCAATCCCCATAGACCGCCCCCTTTTGCTAAACACTCACTGCCTGATGAACACCTGCACCATTATTTACTGCACCTGTGCTTCTCCTACTGTGAAATGTCATAATGTCTATAAATAATGAGAATCTGCAGTAAAGGGTACTTCTCCTCATAATGAGTAAACTGACTCATGATTCAAATTGTAAGACTTGACATTGTATGTACTATGTCTATACTAATATTCAAACATGTATAAGGTTTATATTACGTAATTCATTATTTCATTTTTAAGTATTGCATTATATTTATCACATAACATATTTCATACATTGTTTTCTTAAAAAGAAAAAAAATTGTAGATGGTGACATCTGTATGACAGGAGGACATGTTCAGATACTGGGATGGATATGTAGGGATCGCTTGAGGGAGATGGTCGCCAAAACAAATCACTTCTGCTTCAAATGCCATGCAACAGTTGTTTCAAAGTTAGGAATGTGCAATTTGTTTCATAGCTGTCTCTTTTGTCAATCCAAACGTTCATTTGATTACCTTCAAGCTTGGCGTGAGCAGTGTGTAAATGAAAGGACCAAAAGGTACACAGTAACAGCTGTGCACTGACGCTGGAGCGGCTCATCCAGCTTGAGAAATTAAATGATAATCCATTTTAGAATCGGAATTTATATGGTGTCATTTATCATGTTTTGATGTGTGACTCATCTTTATTACCATCACTCTAAAATGTACCTGCCCTCGGCTCTGGGCATCTGCTGGCATGGCAGCACACACACACACACACACACACACACACACACACACACACACACACACACACACACACACACACACACACACTAACACACACACACTAACACACACACACACACACACCATCTCTGATGCATTGGCACGGACAGCGGAGCTAATGTTTGCCTCACTAGGGCTCATTTAGCTGAGATGCAGAGTGAATATTGTTAGCAGCAAACACCAGCAGCCGTTCATTCTTTGATGAAAAAGGTTGTCCAAAATACCTTCATTACTCTCTTTTTTGTTTGTCTTTGCTAGTTGGGTAGCTTTACATTACATTATTTGTTGTGTTTTTGTTTTCCTTCTCTTGTGCAGTAAAATTAGCTTAGAGTCAAGGGGCTGTATCATGCTAACAGTCAAGTGGAATAGCACTGTAAAACTAAATTCTGTGATTGTGTGTACACTGAAGGGGTAACACAATGTAATGGTTGTTGAGGACTAAAGCCACTATTTGTTTTAATTTTGTAACTAAAAGGCACATTAACTAATGACACATTTATCATGTTGTTTTAATGAAGCTTCAGCCTACCTATACTACAGCATTTATCAAATATGGGGGACTTGAGTCGCACAACTTGACTCGAGTCTAACTCAAGTCGCCAATTTGAGGACTTGAGACTTGCTTGACTTACACTGATAAATTACTCAACTTGACTTTGACTTGGTATTCAAGACTTGAGACTTGACTTTGACTTGAAAGGACTTGACTTAGTCAATGTAATAGCCAGGCTATATTCTTTTTTTAAGGTATTGAGAAGTTCCGTTTTGTTTTTGGAACATCTTTGTACTATACGCGTCACCCTCCCAAGTTTCTAGGCAACCTTCCAGAGCGTGGCAGACGAGCGGAGGCAAAAGTAGGAGGCAGCCATCATGGAAGGGATTATGCCCCAAAATAGTGAAATTCAGATTTAAGGAGTTTGTTGTCGATGCTCATAAAAAAAGACCAGCGGTGTGCAAAAATTGCAACTCCAAAATTACAGACACAAGAACCACAACATCCAACTTCATCCTTCATTTCAAGCAACACAAACAAAGGTACGTGAATGTATCTTATAGCTAACATTAACGGTACTTTTTTGTATGACTTGACTTGTGACTTGCTTGACTTATAGCAGGGACTCGACTTGCTTGATTCTCACCACAGTGACTTGAGACTTGCTTGTGACTTAAAGGTTAAGACTTGAGACTTGCTTGTGACATGCACGTGTGACTTACTCCCACCTCTGGCATTTAGATTCAACGACAAGGCCAAGGGTAAACATTCATGCTAGCAGCTCTGTGAGGAAGTCTTTGAGGTAAACTCTAACAGCTTGGTAACACACTCAAAATGACAACATGCTGATGGCTGGGATGTATAATATTTACCATGGTCACCATCTTAGTTTAGCACGTTATCTTGCTAAAATTTGCAAATGAGCACTAAACACAAAGTACAGCTGAGGATGATAGGATTGTGATTGCAGGCATTCGTTAAAAGGGATACTTCACCGATTTAGCATTAAACTTTGTATCAGTAGAAACCCGGTAGTATTTCTGAATGACCGTGCTTCCCTCCCTCATGTCCCCCTGAGACGAGAGATCTCTTGTGGGTCTGGTAAAAAAATCTTCCGATGACGTAAAACGACGATTTTTGCGTCATCGGAAATTTTTTGCCCAGAGTCTGTGGACTACAGCCAGCTAGTTCTGCATAGGGGGTTGGACTGTTTTTACTCGAAGCGAGGCGATCTCAACCGGAAAAAAAACGACTGTCAGCCATCATGTCAGCAGCAAACTTTTACAACAGTTATGTGCATTCAAACTACCGCACATGTGTACCACCGGGATACATTGGTACAGATCGGAGAATATGCAGGAAACGTTATTACAGACGGAATACTCGACACACTCCGCGAGCTTCGCCTGCTACAGAGACCAGGACCTCAGCCGATGCCGCTAGCCGGGGAAAGAGACATCCAAAGCAGGCTAACGCTAGCCGGCCACCTGTCCCATCAATCCTCAACTTCAACAAAACTCCCAATGCGAGTTCAGAGACTGCTGTGTTTTTGTTTTTGTGGAAACATGGCCGAACAACAGTGTACCGGACTGTCCAGCTACCAGGCCAGCTAGCCCTCCGAGCTAGAGATGCTCTGTGGAGGTGGGCTGTGTTAACACGGACTGCTGCAGAAATGTGGTGATTTGTATCCAACTAACTGCTAACTGCTGGTGGAGTTTGACTGTTAAATGCCGACCATTCTATATTCCAGGCTAATTCACAGCTGTGTTTATACTCGGTGTGTACAGCCCACCAATGCTAATGCTAGTATGCGTTAGCTGAACTTTACGGAGCCTATAATGTGTGTGCACTAAATGTAGCCTGTTTCGTATGTCGTTTTTATATAATGTTGTTTTTATATATTTTAAATGTGTAACACCACTTGAGCCTCGGTGAAATGTTTCGTGTATATGGTTGAAATAACAATAAAACACATTGAGTTGAGTTGAATGCCTCTGTCTATCTGTAAACGGTAGGCATGACTTGGGAGTGGACTCATAAAGCAGCGAAGCAGGTGCATTCTGGGATTTGTTGTCTTTCATCCATATAAGCCAAAAACACATTTTCTGGCTTTTCTCGGCCTAGAAGGCACCAATTTCAATTTTTTTTCTTCACATTTCTACTACATAAGTGACCCAACTTAAAGATATATTCAGCTTTCCAGCGGTGAAATATGCCTTTAAGTATTGGACAAATTATCATTTGAACCTGATAATGACACTAGAGAAAAAGTCAGGGGTCACTGAAGTTATTACTTCAAATAGTCCGATTTTATTGGGGACAGAAAACAACCGATCTGAGAGCATCTGCTGAAAAATATCCTGTGAGTTCATGGTTTAGAATCTGTTACATAAAAAGGGAAGTTTTGAATGTTTTGATCTATCAATGGTATGTTCTGTTGCATTTAAAACAGAGGTGTGACTTTTCTTTCAGCATAAAAGACACAAAACATGTGGGATGTTGACTCATCAGTGTCACTCCTGTAACTTTTCTGGAAATTGGTCCAAAACAAAAGATAAATCATGAAACAGTCTCTTATGAGATCATGTCTTTATGCAAAAATGCATGTATACAGTCTTCCATGGACTACTCAGCTAAAGTTTCATAAGGTTGTACATCATGAAACTAAATGCTTGAAACAACAGGCTCTCAAGATGGTGGTCTTTGTATTTCAGAGATTGTAATGCTGCAGGGCACAGTATAACACTTATTTCACCAAATTAGACACAATTTCATCACTGTTTACACACCTGGGGCAAAGACGAGCTTTAAAATTCAAAATGAGAAGTCAGTAACTAGCTAAAGAAAAAATGCTGAATATTAGAGGTAAAAAGCTTTGTCAGAAATGAATGAAATGAATGAAAGTCCACTTCATTACAAATATGGATTGGCAGATTTCTTCGGTCAGAATTGTACTTGTTTTGGACAAGAGCACACATTTTGGGATTTCAAGATGTTATATTGTCCCCACTTTTCATTTATACTGATTTCAAAAGGAGACAGAAGTTACATGATTTCTTATTTGTTTTGGACGAATGCCCAGAAGAGTTACAACAACGGCACTGATGAGTAGACATCCCACACCCCCGGGTCTAATGAGAGACGAGGAGTGACATTTGTTTCCGCAGATTTTGAGCTGAACTGAAGTGGGCGAATACTCAGAACATTGTGACAAAATTGTCTACTGCTGTTGGAATTATAGGACATAAAGATGAGGTATGGGAGCTTTTGTGTAAAAGAAAATCATATTTCTTGTGGCACTTGCAACCTCCCAAAGACACCAAATCCTAAATGCAATAATCGTCAGTAGATAAATGACAAACATCTATCTGCAGAGTTTTAAGAAGGTTCAGTTATCAAAACACAATAATGACTTGTTCATACACAGATAATTAGCTAATTTCCATAAATTAATGTTTCCTTTAGCAGTATTGATGAGTGTATAGCATGGTTCAACAAATGTAAGCCTAAGTGTTGAGTTATGATTTGGAATAAATGCGCAGTCGTGCATTCCAAGGAAGGGATTTATATTCTCTACCCTTCAGCAGAAATATCAGCAGAGCTATCGTTTGTTTTTCTCCCCTCCCCAGTACACAATTTAACAGCTGGGAGGAAGTAAATCTCTTCATCTAAATCAATTAATCAAACAACAAACCACAGTTTACTGAAGAAAGACGAAGCCTGTATAATCATATGAGTGCACTCAAACATGAATGCAATGGAAAAACAAATCAGGTTAAATATTGTAACCTTAAACATAACAGAAGAATTAAAATGTAATTCCTATACTTTGTGCATTTATTAATCATATATTAATTCATCATATATATATACACACATCTTTGCAAATTAACTGTACAGTCACACACCATTAGGATAAATATCATTCATCATTCATACGCCAGCAACAACAGCTGCAAAACAAACAATGGCGGAGTGTTTGTACACCACGTCATCAGCATTGGGCAAACATTTTAAACCTGCCAGCTCCATGTAGTTGCAATTAATATGTTTGTTTCGATCAAAATATCCAGGCAGCCAAGAGAGAAACACAATGACAATATTAATCTCTGGAGGATTCACAACATACTTGATACTGTTTTTTTTATTTATTTTTTACGGGGATCTTGGTCAGTGCTGACTCCAGCAGATTCCTCAGCAGAAAACTCACACACATCGTAAAAGTGCTGTGCTGAACTCTGGACTGCTCAAGCCATGTTCATAGATCTACAGTAGCTTGAGATGATATGGTCTTTAGACCCACTTGAATACCACTGTAATACAATAAAATCAGACAGTATGCCTAAAGTTTAATTTCAGCAGAAAATGCATATTTATGGAGCACAAAATGCTTCTTATAATGACAAACATTGTGGTCTCCTGAGGGTTCTTGGGGGTGGCTGAGTCAGCCACGATGATAGGCAGGAGCTCCTGCTAGCCTCGCGGCATCCATGCTACTCATCTCCCTGAAGAGTAATGTAACATGTTGAGCACAAAATAGAAGGGCAATTTTGATTTACTGGATAAGCTGTACAACACATTGAGTGATGGTTAATGTTACTGCTCTGTACTTAATAAGCTAGTTACCACTAACTTGTGAGCTAACACCAAAAATATCCACTGTTGGGGCTCATTATCTCAAAATAATTAAATTCTCATTTTTCTCATTCTCATTTAGCACACCTTACACCTGTGTCTGACTTTTGCTCTTACAACGAGAGGTTGGCTGCATTAAAACCGACACAGGACCTTAATCTGCTGGAGGTATCCCTTTTAAAAGCTTAGACTGTGAGCATGAAGAGATAGACAAATGTTTCAGCAGCAACAAGATGGAAAAGTGGCTGATGGTATGCCACTCTGGCTTAGGGGCATATGTTGATTGTCTTGTCAGTTTTTGGTATGCCTCTAGTGTTCTACTGGGTTATGGCCCATAATAAACTGTATATCACTGTCATATACCACTTCCCACAACAAATCACTGTTCTTACTGACATATGCTGATTATAATATGCCGCTGCTGTATATGACCTGTTTTACTGGAAGATATCACTGTCCCTGTCCACTGCTGTCCGCCGTGGTGCGCCACTGTCATAATTTGCTTCATAGTTGTATTTCACTTTAACTAGTGGCTTTAAATAGTGGCTTGCTGTTGCTCAACATGTCACTGGTGTTCCATTGCCATCACTATGCTATCACCATAGATATAGAACAATATCGTGTTCTATATCTATGGCTATCACTGTCCACCAGCATATGCAGCTGTTTTGGCAACAGTATACCAAATGCACTGCATATTACTGCTGTTCCACTGACATACAACTTCTTACTATATAGATACAAGTGACATTTTGACATCATTCCCGTTGGCACACAGGTAATGTTATTGGTCAAACTTTGTCTAAAAGTAGCTATGGATCCACTAGTAGTGACAGCTGTTTTCGTCTAGTATAATTGCATTAGCTACTAGTTTTATACAGTCTCTGCTGGTGAAAAGTAGGACCTTTTACTGGAACATAAGCAAGTGGTATGCCATGTCTACGTAGCACATAGCAACAGCATATGTAAGAATCATCATATGTGACAGTGGAACACCACTGACATGCTGTTTTCATGTTCAAGTCTAACACACCACTACTCAAAGTGGCACAATAGTAAGAATTGATAAGAATTGGTATATGACAGTGAGAAGTGGTATATGACAGTGAAACATCAGTGACATACCATTTATTAGTGCCATAAGCCAGTAGAACAGCAGTGGCATACCACTCAGCATTGACATATGCCACTAAAACATTAACAGCATGCCATACACAACTTTTCCATCTGTGCGCCAAACTAAAGTTTTTGTTTTGTGTTTAAACATTAATAAGTGGGTACTTGTACTTGAGTTGTGAATTCTAAAGTTGCAAACAGAAGTGAGCCTGTGTTTGGACTTAAATTGCCTTTCTTTGCACTTACAGTCTATTGTACTGAGATCAGTACAGTACTTGAATACCTAATGGCCTTCCTGATAGCAAAGGTCTTGCCATTCTCCCCTGACCTCTCCAGATAATTAGGCATCCACTGGACGGCAGATAACTGGATGTTTTTTTCTTTTCTTTTCATACTATTAAAAACTCTAAACATGTGGACCAAACTCCAAAATGTACAACTTAAACTCCCCAGATGATGGTTGTTTTTGAGATCCAGATTAACACCGAAATCTCTTATATTTAAAAGGCATCTTGGCCATTGTTAACATTTAGACAAATGTCTCCTGACCCTGTTTAATTAATATTCATGAGAACTGCTTGTGTGCACAGTGAACAGGGCCAAATCAAGAAGAAAGTATCCAGAGGGAAAATGGTGAGAGCATGAGAGAGAACTACTATGCATACTGTAGAAATATTTGCTGCAGTGAATACTATTGTATGTTGTGTGTATCCTTTTCTCTAGTATTTACCCTCTTACAACAGGATCTGTCGCTCTGATAGTCGCACAGATAACATATCTAAAGGAAATTAATTCATGCACTACATTTTGTCTGCCCAAGGGATATTCATATAAAAAAAATGCTGTAGGAGACCTAATAATACACAGTATGATGAAGAAAAATGCTGAAAGAAAATAGAAGATACATTTTGAGTCACAAGGGTATTATAAAAGTTCAGATAACAGCAACTGCTACTCAGGCAAGTCTTGCTGGAATTTAAATCTCTGGTGGAGCACAGATCCAAACCTTTCAGACGGCAGTGCAGTGGTCCTGCTACAACCATCACTTAGAGTTTTTCAAACTCACATGATTCTGTCCCGGTTATGCCTGGGATATGTGGCTATGGGGATGGATGTCCTGAAGCCCAGTTTGACAGAGTGATGCTTTAATCCAATAGCCAGTCTCTATAGCCCTGGGTGCTTCTGTGTGTAGTATCAGACCCACGTAGAGTAACTGTAAGGCCCTGGCTGCAGGGATGTGTCTCTCTTCTCTCTCTCCGTTTGCCCTGTGGCTCAATACTGCTCCACGCAGAGGCAGAAATCTTTAAAGGATCACCCCAAAGTACAACAAACCGACCCTTACCCTAATTTTATTGCAGCAATGGCTCTAACTTTGAGAGCACACACACAGGGAAGTGTGAGTTTCAATGTCCTTCAAAATAAAAAAATATCACAACTCTTGAACTAAACAAACATTTTAGGCTCATCTTGCCTTTATTCGGGAGGTATCTGTGCTCATTTCCAGTTTCTTAGAGAGCCATCTCTGGGCCAGCCTCTGTTCCAGTAGCTTCTGTAACATTTCTTTTTTTGGTCTTCCAAAAATGAAACGTGTTCCTGAGGTTTACCTTTCACATTCTGAGAAAAATCGGCATCAACTGCAAGATTGTAGTTCAAACCCTTGTGGACAAAATGAATCAGTGGCTACGTTTACATGCACATAATATTCAGTTTGTTGCCCTTATTCCGAAAAAAGACGATATTCTCACTAAGCTGTTTACAAAAACTATGACTTCCATGAAAATACATACGCAATATCCAAAATATGGATATGCTCTCTTTTAAAGTCATTTTGTTCATTTTTGTAGCTGTAATCTCTTCTTCCGCACCACATAATCCTCTCTGTCCTGATGGTGCTACAGACATGTCTCAACTGGCCTTGGCCCATTTGGTCAATGGTGACATTTAACCCACAATGATGTGGGGCTTACAGGAAATGTTTTTAAGAAAAACTACTATATCAGATCGCGTATTAAAAACTCATCGTCCTTATCTAGACATATGGAATTAATCACACAACATACTATTTAGTAAGGCTCTGTTCCAAAACTGGATTTGAAGTTATTAGCGGTGTTGCAAATTTCAATAGGATTTTGAATGAAGTTTACTTATGTCTGTAAGAGAACTGAGAAGTTCCGGTTTCACTCCGGCTCCATTTAGTCCACAATTTAATCATGTCACTGTGAAATCACCATAGATTCAAACTATTCAACTCAAAATAGATTGACTTTGACTTTGTGTCACTTTGGGTTGTTCTTTTAAATTAAAGTATGGGACTAATACATCCTTGATGAGGGACTGCGGCGTGAGAGTGATAAAAAAAAATGGCTTGGAACCCAGAAGAGACAGAGACAGCATGATGCGGGTACATGCACACCATTTATGTTTAATGGTAGCTCCACTTTTTCTCCTCCTCTATTCTAATGGGTACAAAACAAGCAGCTAAAAGTGTTGCAGTTCAATACACTAAGCCAAAGAGGACCTGCTTCATCATTTAGGAAAAAAGAAGAGGACTTGGTAAGAATGATAATGGAGTGCAAAACCCTCTTGTATTTTTTTCTGGTAGTGTCTAATGAGAAGAAGTGCCCTACTTTAACAAAGAGTCTATCTTTTGCTGTGCGCACAAAAATCCAGACAAGACAAATATAGATAACATAATTAAATCAAACAATGTGGAAAGGAAATAGGAGCTCAGTTAGATGAGGAGCTCAAAATGGTGAACTGGATACTGAACAGCAAAGCCCTGGAGACATTTGAAACATACAGTTGAGGAGGATGATTTCTGGGTGATGGTAAATAGTTATTTTTGTGATGCTCTGAGGGATTCAAATGTGGGTTTGACATACAGAGTTTTTAATTAACGTTCACTCAAAAAAAGAAAAGAAAAAAGAATGCATGCTTCACTCTTGTGTTTTATCTTTCTAAATGTGTATGTTCACTCTTTTAATTAGATAAGTTCAAATAGAGTCATTATTACTAATACCTAGTCAGGTGATCTACAACCCCAAATCAGAAAAAGTTGGGACAGTATGGAAAACACAAATAAAAAAAGAAAGTAGTGATTTCTAAATGTACTTTGACTTGTATTTCATTGCAGACAATACAACAGCACATCAATTAATGTGTTCCCCATGATTATTATTATTTTTTTTTTTCAAAAAAACAAAATTCCTATTTTGGTTCTTACAACACATTTCAAAAAAAGTTGGAACAGTAAAGCATTTATCACTTTGTAATGTTGCCATTCCTTTTCACAACACTTAAAAGACGTTTAGGGACTGAAGACACCAAGTGATGAAGTGTTTCAGGTGTAATTTTGTCCCATTCTTGCTGCAAACAAGTGTTAAGGTGGGCAACAGTACGGGGTCTTCGTTGTCGCATTTTGCGCTTCAAAATGCGCCACACATTCTCTATTGGAGACAGGTCGGGACTGCAGGCAGGCCAGTCAAGTACCCGTATCCTCTTCCTCCGCAGCCAGGACTTTGTAATGTGTGCAGAATGTGGTTTTGCATTATCTTGTTGAAATACGCATGGACGTCCCTGGAAAAGATGTCTTCTTGAAGGCAGCATATTGTGCTCCAAAATCTCTATGCACTTTTCAGCATTAATGGTGCCATCACAGAAGTGCAAGCTACCTTTGCCAAGGGCACTGACACAACCCCATACCATGACAGACCCTGGCTTTTGGACTTGTTGCTGCTAACAGTCTGGATGATCCTTTTCTTCTTTGGTCCGGAGCACACAGCGTCCATTTCTTACAAAAAATACCTGAAATACTGATTCATCTGACCACAGTACGCGTTTCCACTGTGTGATGGTCCATCCCAGATGCCTCCGAGCCCAGAGAAGTTGACAGCGCTTCTGGACACTGTTAACATAGGGCTTCCTTTTGACACAGTACAGTTTTAACTGGCATTTGTGGATGTAACTACATATTGTGGTACTTGACAAAGGTTTGCTAAAGTAGTCCTGAGCCCATGTGGTGATATCGCTTATAGATGAATGACGATTCTTGATGCAGTGCCGCCTCCTGAGGGCTCGGAGATCACGGTTGTTCAGCTTAGGCTTGCGCCCTTGTCCTTTACGCACTGAAAATCCTCCACAGTCCTTGAATCTTTTAATTATGTTATGCACAATTGAAGATGAAATAAGCAAATGTCTTCCTATCTTTCTTTGAGGAACATTGTTTTTAAACATTTCAATAATTTTCTCACGTATTTGTTGGCAAACTGGCGATCCTCGGCCCATCTTTGCTCCTAAAGAACTAAACCTTTCTTGGATGTTGCTTTTGTACCAAATCACAATACAATCACCTGTTGACATCACCTGTTTCAAATCACATCATTATTTAACCAATTTACCTGATTACTAGCCCTAAATTGCTCCTGTCCCAACCTTTTTTGGAATGTGTTGCAGGTCTGAATGACAGGAAAGGATGTATATTTACAAATGAAATTAAGTTGACCAGACAAAACATGAAATATTTTGTGTTCACATTGTCTGCAATGAAATACAAGTCAAAGTACATTTAGAAATCACTACTTTCTTTTTTTATTTGTGTTTTCCATACTGTCCCAACTTTTTCTGATTTGGGGTCATTTTAGTGTGGAAGATACTGGCAGTATTCAGCACTGGGGTTGGGTACCGAAACCCTAGTACGCAACCAGTATGAATCGGACCGGATTAGAACGCAAATTCCGGTTTCACTTAATGTGTCGACTGAAATATTTTCCCTCTGTTGAGAAAGAAATTAATTTATTGGCCATTATAAATGCCGATACCGATAGTTTGGAAAATGCCTAATATCGGTCCGCCGATATGTATCGGTCGGGCTCTAGTATACAGTAAATACATAACATTTTATTTTATTTATAGTGTCAAATCACATCAAATTTATCTCAGGACACTCTACAGATAGAGTAGGTCTAGACCACACTATAATTTACAAAAATACTTAATTCTCCGCAAGAGCAAGCACTTGGGTTCCAGTATCATTAACTATAATTACAGCTATGTTATAACATATTATCAATCATTCATTAACTGTTTACACCTGTTACAGAGGCTTCACAGAGGAAGTTATAACTGTTGACAAAAACATTAATAAGCCATTCATAAATGTTGATATACTTCTTATTAATGATGAATAAGGGGGGGTTAAAGTTAAATGTTACTATTGCAAAACCTTTGTTGGTGGAAAATGTAAATATGGGGACAATGATGGACAGCATTTATGTATGTTTACATATAAGAATAGGACTTAAGCTACTGTCCCAATTCAACAATATACTACACCAATTCCTCTTTTGATGTAATACTGTTTTAGGAATTTGGAAACTTGTGTCACTTTTCCAGCAATGAAATGAAAGACAGACTTAATAACCGATAAGAATGAACACCTGTAAGCTCCGTGCCCTTGATCACTGCCTCTGAGGCAGGTGCCATCATAGTTGTTATTAATAAAATAGCTGCTGACTGCACTCCAGCAGGTCGTCTACTGTATGTCGGAGGTATTCAAAGGCTCCGATCGCTGCAAACTAATGGCTGTCATTTGGACCTGACAGCTTGGTATTTGCAGGTCCCTCTTGAATTGATAGATTGCATAATTTGGAGTCATTTGTTTACCCAGCCTGTCTTGAGTGAGCTATTGTGATAACTGCAAAATAACAGAACAGGAATTGGATATGATTAATAGGACAAGCTATAATGTTAAAGCTGATTCTTGTAAAATCATACTTGTGTGGGCTCCTTGAACTCACACAGGTTTTCTCAACTACCGTATTGGTCCGAATATAAGACTTTTTTTTTTTTCCTGGAAATGCGTCTGAAAAAGTGGGGTTGTCTTATATTTGGGGTCTAGACTTTGTTAATGCACCCACAACAACAGATGCCACCAACAACACAAAAGGAGTAAAACGTGTGTTGCCCTCCTAACTACCAGAGCAGTCATGCGAGTAACCGTCCCTCACAGTTAGCTAGTGCCAGGGCCTGAACATGGAGAGACACAGCGATCGTCTCCAACAAAGTCTCAGCTGTACTCAAGCCAGCTGATGCGACTCTGTTCAAGTCACAGAGGCTGGTTTTAGAACGTAAGGGACGTCACCTCTTCCAACAGCCAATAGAGAAGTCAGATGGTTAAGTTAGCTATAACCTAAAGAAATTAAATTATCCATAATCCATTTTATTTTAATGTTACAAACAGCTGATCGAAATGGCGTTTGGAGTTTTAGACGGAGCCTCAACGACCGCCGGAAAGCACTTACCGTGCTTTCCGGCAGTCAAGCCAGATAGAGAGAGACTGAAGAGAGAGAGAGAACAAAGCAGTGAATCAGAGAAATAAAACGTGTTTTTGCCATTAGAAGTGTAACTGTTGCAAGTATCTCAATACCACTAACGTTATCCATATTCATATTTAGACGCAACAAATGATATATCCAGCTACAAAAAAGCCTAAAAGTCGGAAGTTAGTATGGATGTACAACGAGGCCTTGTCATGGAGATGATACACCGTCTAAAAATGCGAACAGCCAGAGAAAATCTTACTGTGGTCCTTGTCAGTACCGGATCTGTGCTGCCTGCACGATCCATTCTGCGCATGCGCATAATTGCGTAATAGAAAACCTGTACGATTTGTATCGCATGCGTTGAAAGACTTGATGGCAACTGGCAGCATATTTTTCTTTTTTGTATAAAGATATTTAAATTAAGACGTGTTGTCACTGATCCAAACCGCGTAGCAACGTCGTTGTTGTGTTGTTTGTGTTGATGGTTTTACTGGTAATACTTTGTCTTGACCATAGACCATTAATTCATTACAGTCTATGGTCTTGACTAATAACGCAACGAAGTGTAAACGTACGAAAGTGTCCTTTCAAAGACAGGATGACAGCTCTTCCAGCCACCTCTAACTCAGGCTAGCTAGCGTTAGCAAATTACTTTCAAAGTTGCAAAGAAATGAAGAAACGTAAGCCTTTATTTCATTTGCTACGTGGTGTCGTACTGGATGCCCGGACAACCCTCCGTATATTATTAACAGATACTTTAGGCAACTCCAGCAAACAACTTGTACTGTCAATGTCTAATGTTTTCTTCCAGTAACCGGCGTAAATGTCCAAACATAACTACCGGTAATTGCGCAAGCGTAGAACCGATCAGGTAGTGTCGTAAAACATGTTGAGCTTCTGCGCATGCGCAGACTTATGCACATGCGCAGAACGGATCTGACAGGCGGTACGAATCGGGTACTGACAGTCCTCAAAGCAGCCGCTTCCAAGAGGTTGACAGGAGAGTGTGTGATTACGTGACTGAAAAATTGAATAATGGGATGCCCATTACCAGAGCAGTCATTCAGCTGAAGGCCTTGGAAATATTTACCGTTAATTTAAATGTGACACTTTCATCTAAAAAGATATTGAAAAAATATGTTAAAAACAACAGCCTACCTTGTTTAATTCAATGTGTTTTTATTACAATTATTTAAAAACAAAAACAAACAAAAAAACACTACAACAAGCTCACCAGTCAACAGTAGTGAAAATATGGGTCTATGAGAGATAACCTCCAGCAATCAAATATGTGCCATCTAGCAGGAAAAAGTAAATCCAGAAGTTACAATATAATCCATGCCCTTGTTTTGAACCCGTCAGATATGTCAGGTTTTTACTGTAAGGTTTGCTTGTTGCTCATTTATGCCATGATTGTTGTTTTGCAGTGGGGGAATGTGACTAAGTACATTTACTAGTCTAAAAATGACTATACCTACATTTTAATGCAGAAATGTTACTTATTGTACCTTTAAGTAAAGGATCTGAATCCTTTATCCACTACTGTTGTTTTGTCCTTAGACTCCATGAGAAAATAAATCTTTGAAGGATAAATGTGAAAATGACTTTCACATTGCCTGCAGTGGCACATAGAACAGAAACCCGTAACCCAGACTAATGTGTTTTTATGTACGCCCTTCATGTCAAAGTAACCAACAGCATCTTGTTTTATGGGTGGAGAGAGATGCATCAGGCCAGAGAGGACAGAGTTGAGTAAGGGCTGGCAACATGACTGAGTACTTGCCAGTCCACAGATACAAGCCCAACATGCTATGAGCCTCTCCCTTGAGAGCTGCTTTTTACTTCTCCTCTGATTTAAGGTGGCCATGTAGACTTCAATGAGTCCTTTGGTCGTAAGCAGAAACATGGCATGAGCACAAAAACATACAGCATAAGTTTGCTTTTGCAGATGCTGTGAGTCAAATTAAGTGAGAGTGACAATGTTATTTTCTTTAATCATTTATTTCCATGTCTAGTTAGCAGCCTATTAACTCTCAAAAAATGAAAAGATAGTAATCATTAAAGTGGATGGACAACTTTGCCTATATCCTATATATGTACCAATCATTTCACAGATTGCTACCAAAATAGACATACATTATCATCAAAAGACCATTACGGTACCCTATGTGATGGTGTTTAATGGTGAAGAGCAACAATACAATAGATTCTCTTGTACTGGGAGGGGAAAATGTTGCTAAAGAGAGACAAAAATGACACAGTGCTGATTTCTGTACAAACCAGGAACATGAGTGCGCATCAACATCCACTTATGGGTAAATGTGGGAGTAAACCTCAGACACGTACACAGTTTAACACAATGATGACACAGAATGACATTTATTAAACTGAAGAATCAATTATCACATTGAGGCAAGGTAGACATACAGGCACATTTTTTTCCACTTTGAACAGTTTTATGGAAGTGTCCTCCAATCTGCAGCCATGCACTGAGAGATGGATGTCTACAATAAGGTTGACAGATTTAAAGCACATACATACATACTGTCTGATGCAATCAAAGGCAATATAAATTTGGCTTTGTTTTGCTCCCTTCCCTTCACAGTTCAAAAGGCAGAAGTAAAAGTACAACTAAAGCAAAAAAAATAAACACCACATGCACTAAAATATCTCAGTTTCCTTCCCCCACATTTGTTTTGGCAGCTTTTAACTCATTTTAATGACAGATAACTGCCAGTGTGAGTGGCATGTGGTATTTCTTTCCATTTGATAGGAGTAGGCTGCCATATTCAAGCTGTGACACATTGCTGCTGCACAGTGGAGAATGTAATGTATTACTGCAGCACAGCAGCATGCATTGCTGCTGAGCTGCAAGTGCATACAGCATCTCGTTACGACTGAAATTTATGTTGCTATGTAAATAATTAAAGAGCTGTGTTTGTTCTGCAGTGTGAGAACACGTGAAGAGTTGGTATCACAGCATGAGCTTGCTTCAAGGATTTCATTGACTTCCAAGAAATGTGATTGTTATTATGTCTTGGTAGCTTACTTTGGTCAGATCAGTGCAATGAGTGTGAGAGAAGGTAAGGCAGAGAGTGCCCGGATCTGTAAAATTGGCAAAGTGGTAAACTGTATAGGACCATGATGGATGGCTTGGAAGAAGGATGCAGTGTAGAATTTTGGGAGCGGAAATCTAATTTTCTTGAAGCTACCTTAAGGGAGCACTGAACTGCAAATGTAATCAAACATGTCATCGCTCTTAGTAACTGTAGAGGGATCTCTCTGACCACGGACCTACAGTTCTCTCTCCCACTCTCTATCCCTCCCTCGCTCGCCCCTTCATCATTCCATAAACAAAGAGTCAGAGTGGTTAAGGTCACTGCGAGTTTATATCGAAACACTGCATGAGCGAACCCCTTTACTGATTCTGTTTGATAAAATAATTATGTTTATATCTTAATGGCTGAAGTTCACAATAAATAAAAGGCCATGTAGATGTAGTTCTCACACAAAACAAGGACACTAATCCTTTTAGACTGAACCAATACAGTAAATCAAATGTTGCAGTGCGCCTGTTTTTAACATGTTTATTGTTACAGAGCATGCACCGCATATATGGTTTTTCAGTGGCTGAGATAACAACATGGCCAAGGACGGCATCAGTTGCTGGCTGACAAAACCCAGACAGGCTGCTGCTGTCGATATCTGCTATATGTGCAATGCTTTGAGCACCTCTGCACCAAGCATACATTACATTCTCTGGGGAAAACTGAACCATGGCAGTGTATTGATTAACTGGCCTTCCATTTGTAAGACACTACTAGCACTGAAGATGTTGTCATCGCTGTCTGTAGGTGTGTTTGGAATACGTGCTCGGAGAAAGAGCATGCACCGCATATACATGCTCGGACGGCCACAGAACCTTATACGTGTGCCCACTTTCACAGTCAAAGCAGGCAACACATCACTGGCTGTGTCTGAAAGCATGTGTGAAAAAATGCCTTGGGATGGAGGGAGATGTGTAATGAAAGCGGATTGGCTGGACAAAGGGTAAGGGTAGGTCAACGGGTCTCAATCAATTAGGAAGTGACATGGGTGTGTGTGTGTGTGTGTGTGTGTGTGTGTGTGTGTGTGTGTGTGTGTGTGTGTGTGTGTGTGTGTGTGTGTGGGGGGGGGGGGGGTCATGTGAACTGGTCTGAAGGAGAAAAGTTTCTTCAGCTGCTGTGTGGATTTAATCAGTGAGTAGTCCCTTCCATCAAAGTCTAACTACTTGGCCAGCAATCAACAATGACTCAGACATTAGGTTGTGGCACAGTGGTTTGACCACTAGTTGTGTAATCATTAAGCCAGAATTTAAGCAAGACAAAAATAAATTTTCCTCTTAATTCAACTCGATGAGTTTTAGTAACTGTAGTAACTAGAACATACATTTAACATTTAAAGCTTCCTAAATATGGCTTTCATTTCCTTGCACTCTTGTGTTTTTTTTATAAACATAATCTATGATTATATAAGTTATTTTTGCAATCCTATAATGTGTCTATCTATATTTATTCTTACTTACCCTTGTGACGCAAGTATCTTCAGATGCTTATGAATCTGCCACTCAAAGCCTGTTTACCATTAGCTCAAGTTTTCTTTTCCACCACAGGGACAACGCTTAAACTACTTTGATATCAGCCTAGACAGACATTCTAAGTAAGGGGAAACTGTGCCTTAAAAAGGGGATGGAAATAAAGACAGAAAACTGTATTCATTGTCCTCAGTCCTTATAGATGCATTGGGCTCCTTTTACTGTGGTTTGAGCTCAGTGGTCGTGTTTCTCCCCCAACAAAGTTGCACAATGAAAACAGAATTTTAAGAGAAGGATTTGCAATTTCCATAATACAGCTGCATGATAAATAATGTTTACCAATAGTCAATTACCATTATCAAGGGATATTACTAGCTGAAGTGTAGTTGTGTGGAATGAATAGGAAAATGTTCAGAGGTTCACACAAAGGTTTCTTCCATTAAGGATCAACGAGTTATAAATTACTGGCAGGATTATAGGTTCTAATTTGTGTTGCAGATTTTCTGTTTGCTGATGGAAACGTAGCAAAAGCAGAAGTAATCTGAATACAATGATTGCCTTTGCTTTCATGACAACATTCATAGTTAATAACCCTGCTTTTGAAATTATATATGACAGACTGAGTCTACCTCCTCATGTTTCACAGCAGTGATTATCAAGTGTGGGTCCCACACCACGTAATCATCTGTAACCAAAATCATTAAAGTAAAGAATGCACTGCAGCTTTGTGGGTTTTGTAATCCTTTTTGTGTGTGTGTGTGTGTGTGTGTGTGTGTGTGTGTGTGTGTGTGTGCCCTGTCTTAGGCTGCCCACATAGAAAACTTTAGAAAATGCTTTGAATTACAGATTATCAATGATAGAGATCACAACACCATGGGAGGACTATATGTGCAATATTGACTCTTACAGATCACACGTGGACTCTTAAGCTATTGTTTAGGGTTGCAATTAATTATTTTCCATTAATCTGTTGATTATTTTCCCGGTTAATCGATTAGTTGTTTGGTTTATAAAATGTCAGAAAATTGGGAAAAATGTTGATCAGTGTGTTCCAAAACCCAAGTTGACACCCTCAAATGTCTTGTTTTGTCCACAACTAGAAGATATTCAGTTTACTGTCACAGAGTAAAGAAAATATACATATGTAAAGCTAAAGTTAGCGACTATGTCTGTTACATTCAAGCCATTGCCAACTGAGTTGATACAAAGCTCCAATCAGCTCCACAAAACTCTCTTTCTTTGCTCAGTATGTTTACAAAATGGTGTAGTCCGGCGACTTTCGTGTTGAGTTTTACGTCCCCACTGACAAAGGACACAGCAGCGTACAGCTTTGGAGATGAAAAGGACTGCTGCAACAGCTGAAGGCATGGCTGAAAACCCAAAGAAGCGCCCACGAAATGTTTCAGTCAGTGATGGTACTGCTAAGAAAACACCTACACGTTTAGCAAATGGACTAAAATCCAAAAAAGAAAGTGACCGGCAGTGAAGACAAACACGGACAACCATTGGTGTGGCTTTTCCTAGTTGGAGAGAGCTGAAAAAAGAAAAAGGACTGACATGAATGTTGCCTTACTGCTCTTGAACAGGTTGGTAATGGGTTTAGTAAAGTATTATAATGCGTAATCACCAAAGGCTTGTGTCATATGGATGCGCAGACAGTGTTGTCATTACTTACTTAGATACTACTTAAATACTTAGAATTCTTCATGGAGGCAACAGCAATTATGCACTATAGCTTTAAGAAGCTGGAATCAGAATTTTTTTATTTTTTTAAATGAATCAAACCGATTATTTGATTTTAAAGCCCCAGTGTGTAAGAATTTCTCCCATCTAGCGGTGAATTTGTATATGACAACCAACTGAATTTCACTTTCTAGCCAACCCCCCATTCCGAGTGCGTTATAACTCCTACGGTGGCCGAACCCGAAATTAGCGACAAAACGTCCGTGAGTGTTCCTTCCAGTGTAATAACATTTTGACATTATTTTGGTACCATTTCATTGCTAACATCAGCTATCAGGTTCCCAAACATATGCAAGCTAATGTTAGTAAAGTATCAGTGCTATCGTTATTCTGTATATTGTACCAGATTAATAGCGTAAGGCGATGTTTACAGCGTAGGAGAGAAGCAACGGAGGTTTGTGTTTTTAATATATTTCTCTGAGCAGCATGAACAATGTCAATGAAACTGAAATGATCTCTTAGTGTCTCCAGCGTTTCCACGCAGCTGTTCTAGTAGCTAGTCTGTGTTACAGATCCATGACGTGAGTTGTCTGCCAGGGAAATCACAGCACATGTGATTACGTTTATGTTACAAGGTAGACAATCCTTTTTCATCATTGACGCGAAGAAAAGTATCCTAGACGTCGTTCTAGCGCTATGCACAACCATGCTATATTTAGCCAAGCAAGTAGCAACTATAAAACTTTTACACAAATAGGCAGAATTACCTGTTGAGAAGAAAGCAGGCAACTTCGGCGTCCCTTTTAAAATCCTTGCTCCTCATCAGCTCTTTCCATCTTGGAAAAGCCACAACAATATTAACTTTGGTCGCGTTCCGTATTTCAAAATGGCGCATGACTATGGAGCGTCTACCCCAGTTCATGTAAGTGCAAATGTAAAATTTCAAGCCAATAGGAATACTTGGAATTGATGGTTGTGGTCAATATTCATAAAAAAGGACAAGTTTGTGAAGGGTAATACAGATTTTGATAATAAACAACTACAAATGTTACACACTGGGGCTTTAAATATAGTTGGTGATTGATTTAATAGTTGACAACTAATTGATTCATCTTTGCAGCTCTATTATAGTTTGCATAACATCCATCAACTACATCCTAACAATGAACGGCATCAATTTAATAACTCTTCGGTGAAGAGCTGGGATCCTGAGAATACTGCAAAGGCTCCCTATTGGATGGCACATTTCATTTGGTTTAAGTATTGATAAGGCAAGGCTGTGACTTTGAGGTGATTGATTTTGGTTTGAATAAAAAGGTCATGCTTAATGACTTACAAGGACTTTGTGCCAACTTTGATCAACTCCAATATTAGACAAGTAAATATCCGACTGAACACAATTTAATCAAAGTGAAAAAAGGATTCGATTTGTTTTCCTTCCAGATATTCTACTGTAGGTACAGACACTACACTGTCACAGAGTGCAGGATTTGTGAGCTGTAGATCGATTGCAAGGAACTTTGTCCACATCTCTTTGGTTGTATTTGCACGGTACTGATGTCCAAACTGTATCATCCTCACTTATGCTACAAAATGTGAAAGTATGCAGGGTAACAAGCTCCACCACCTGCTGACAAAGCCTGTGACATGCTCTACAGCCCAATGGTCCCTGGCTTCTTTCTGCATCTTGGACTGAAAAAGTAAGTCTTGCTAAGACTTGCTTGTTAGGCAACTAAAATAGTCACTGACTAAAGAAAATAAACCTGGAAGACAATCCCATTATGCTATCTGAAACCCATATATGAAATAAACGACACCTATTTCATATCAATCACAGACTCTTGATCTAAGCTGACTCTAATTTTTATTGTGTTAAGTTTAAATAACAGAAATGTTAGCAATTCCAGTAGAAGAGGTTTTCATGAATCTGTAGGTCTAAATAATGAATTCACCAAAACAAAAACAAAAGAAAGAAAACTTTCAAAAGCAGCCTTTTCAAGTTTCTTTTTCTACAAATCTAAATTGTAACCTCTATGATCAGGGTAATGAAATAAGCAAGGTGATTTTAATGTGTTTTAGTGATGGCAAAACTAATATTAGTAAAACAATTTGCTATGCAAATGCAGTGACCCAAGAAGCACTTATTCAAGCGACATCTAGCCTACACATGTTACTGAGGGCTGGGGGATATCAGTAAAAGCTGTTACCTGCCAAAGAAGGCACAGAAAAGTTGATACAATAACCTTTCTTTGGGGACCACTTTAGTCCTGTTGTGCACACAGGGTACAGAGGTACTTAAGGAGACTTTCATTTTACTTTCCTATTACCTGCCAGTCCCCTTGTCTCGTATATTGATTTGTCACAAGGATTATTTTATTTATTTTTGAAATGAGATGGGGAGACTTGTCATCAAAATATGCTAGTATACAATATATACTGTATGAATTGGCTACCCAACACCATGTGCGTTGAACTGCTGTGAGAGTCAGATATGGTTTTCAACTGGCAACTGATCAGATAGAAATTAAACTATCCACCAGCCTAAAAGCACGTTCACACCACACAAAAATGTTATCAGCAAGTCTTGGTGAAATAATTGGTTCTAGAAGTTAAGTGACATAGTGACTATTCACAGGGCTAGATGGTAAACTACTGTAACTGGTGAGCTAACCGCTAACATGCTAGCCAGCCGAGACATGCTAGTGCATGTCAGTCACAATAGCTCCCTGAGCTTCTTTCTATTTTCACTGTACTGTGCCGTTTACTCAGCTATGGCATTTTGTTCTAAGAATTCTACATCATTTAGTTCAATAAATAATTTTATTAAAGAGGGGAAAAAAGTCTCTAAACAAATGAGTTTGCCAACTGCTAATCAGTTAGCAAGCCCGCTTGGTTGCCAAGGGAGCAATAACTTAATGCATCATTATGAATCCCACTGCTGTCCTTGGCAAGACCTGCCCAGAGTTGGGGTTGAGATAGCTGAGGTTAGGCAGTGACCTTGAGTGGTTAGGGTTAGGATAGCCCAATGATCAGGAGATAGAACCTCAACCCCCAAGCATGGACGCCTGGCCAATGCTCGCGCTTGAATCCTACTCAGGGCGTATCTGCCAAGGAAAGCAGTAGGATTCATAATAGTGCAGTTCACACAGTATATTTAAAAGCTATACGTGTACCATCAACTCCTGTCCTGTCTCATGTTGGAAAACCATTCCTCTTTTGTGGAGCAGTGTACAGCCTAGCCTACTCATGCAGAGGAGGTTAAATAAAAATAGATGGTGCAACACAGCAAGCTTATAAGCCACGATCATTTCCTCCATTTTGGACTTTGGCTGGTCAAAGTTCACCAAAATTGAACTTAATGCTAACAATCTGTACGGATTTACTTCGACCCTGCGAGCGAATCCACTGATCTCAGCAAGTCTCATGAAATGGATTGATTATGCTTCAAAATGTTGCCATATTAAACAATGTGATCTGGCCCCTTAGTTATTTTGTTGGTTCAATAAATGCATCAACTCTGTCCACCATCCTGAGTTAAAGAGCTATTCTATGGTTCTTGAGTTGTGAGTAACTCTAAAGAAACGATACAGTATACCTGCTTCAGCCCAAATAGTTTTTTTTCCCATTCTTACTTAGTGGGTCGTCTACAATCAGTGGGAGTCACACAACGATATCACAGACTTTCCATCACACCACTGCTCTATTTATAAGCCTCCCCAAACACCAGCCCTACTCTCCAGGGAGGTCATTAATTTCCCTCTCTGTCAGTGGTATGCCCCACAAAAAGTCCATCAAAACGTGCAGGCTGCTTATCTATATGGCTACATTTGCTACACTAGAAATGAAAGCCTTGTGAATTCTCATTAAAAAGAAGTCATTTAATAACCGTGCCATGACAAATGCTGCAAGACATCCATATGACAGATGACCCTCTTTATTTTTGTTTCTTGTGTTTTAGTTTCAGACACAATTAGATTATCCCATGACAATGGTCACAGTGATATCATATTTTATATCTGACTGTTTTGAAAAATAGGACACAGCCAACTTATCTTAGTGGCATAACCCATTGCCACGCATTGGCTCAGAAGGACAATCTACTCAATGTTGCCCAAACACTCCACAGTATTTTTAATATTCTTCTTCATTACTTTTATTCACTTCAAGTGTTCAGCAATACAATATGAGGGACAGAACAAGGAGGATAACCAGATGTTTTGCAGTGAAGATAAAGTGGTATCTAGATAAATGTAATGCAGTCTATGACTCGGATACCCTTGCTGTTGCCTCTTGTGTGGCTCTTCACTCACTGCTCCTGTCTCAGCATTTATCAGCAGACATCTACAGTAGGTTGACCCCTTGACCTGCATGAGCTTATACCATGCTTTTCTTTCCAGGCATAGTGCCACGATGGCTGTGAAAGGTGTTTAATGAACTGTCTTGTAAGGAGAAGGTTGTGCTTGCCCATCAGCACTCATTCCTGCTCCCTGTTTCTGCATCACTTTCTTATTTACAGCCATATCTCAGCTGCTTTTTGCTGAGCTAGGTAGTTTTCCCCGAATTGAAAAGCCCTGGAGGGGTGAATAGTCCATGTGTAGAAAGATACATAATTTGTTGGGATTTGCATGTTACAGAGGAGTGTGAATAACACAAAACGCATGCTACCTTATAATCCTGCTACATTTAATCCACCTGATTATACACCACATTTGTCAATGCACAGAAGGAATCATATCCAGGAAAAAGGAAATGTTTTGTTGATGTTGTTTTGTTGAAACTGGATAGATATAACACAATATCCTCAAGTATTTTGGGTGAACCATTTAACTGCATATATTGGTCCATAACACCAGCTACTGGTCAATGGTTCTTTGTTGGAAGCTGCTTGGGATTGCGTTAGATACATTCATTGTTGATTTATTCAATATTGATCATTCTGCACATGAATAGGAGGCTTCGAATAGAGAAAAGGATTTGTATATGTACATTGTATATGTACATTTCTTCACAATTGATGTTGTGATGTGATGTGATTCAATGCTTTTTTTAGTTCCCCACAGAGACTGATTCGTTGCAGTCAGCTGTCTTGATTTTACAATTATCAGATTTGCGTGACTTTGCTTTGTGGAGAACTACTGTAATGGCTACAGAGGAACACATTATTTTTAGTGCAGTCAATAGTACATAGAAGCATCACTTGGTTTGGCCCTGAAAAAATCAACTCCACTGCAATTCACTGGGAAAGACTGCAATTTACCAGTAATCATGTTTACCTTAGCATAACAGCATTACTGTTATTTACATGTACAATTGTGTATACTTGAGTACAACACTCAGGACAGATGAACAGCTGTGAATTAACAATATGTTATAAAGCTTTATATGTGCTTTTAAATTTAAAATAGCCTTGTTCCTGTTCTCAGTTTCTGAATGGCTGTTTCTCTTTCACTATAAGCTATTGCCTTTGCAATATCATAAATGAACTAACGTAATAAACCTAACACCTAATTCCTTGGGGACATTCTGTAAAATCTTTTTCTGTTAATATATATATATATATATATATATATATATATATAAATTAGTGCGTTAAAAAAAATTTAATCGCAATTAATCCATTCCATATTGACCTTTCACCCGGAGCGGTTCTAAACACTATACAACTGTTATATGATGGAGGGAGATCATGGATGTAGAATATTAAGAGAACAGAGTGCGCAGAACAGAAACATTACTGGCTAGTTAACAGCTTAACAACTCAACAGCAGGTAACGTTAGCCTTCTGCTAGCTAGTAGCTGGATTAAACACGATCAGTTTGACTGTGTTTCTGCTGTTATATATATATATATATATATATATATATATATTTTATTTGAACAGTGAAAATAATAATAACAATTGTTTTCTTTTAACTTTAATGTCACTAATGATGATTATTCATTTGAACTAAAATATTTAAAATACTTTCACAGCAAAAATGATGCATGCGTTTAATTTAGATTAATTAATCACAGAGTCTGTAATTAATTCGATTACATTTTTTAATTGATTGACAGCCCTAATATATATATATATATATATATATATATATATATATATATATATATATATATACACACACCAGCAAATGAATATTTGTCCAAAATAAATAAATAAATAATATATAAATGAAGTGAAATAGCATTATAGATCAAATAGTCAGTCTAGAATATAATAACTCTTGCCCTGACCCTGACATGGAGCCCAGACTACTGAATGCTGACATGCATATAAGATGTTTTTTAATCCTCAACACAAATCTGCACAAAGCTACATTATTGACGACATTTCAACATTTCATCTACATTTTCAAAGGATGCAGAGTTTCCCATTAAGTTAACATATGTATGAGGCCTGCTCAGTGATGACTAATAAGACATCTAGGGAGGGTCAGATTATGGGATCGGTTTGTGTAATGCTTATTTTATTAGTAAGCAGCAGAGCTGTAAAATAACAGGTCACCCGTCTTTTCTACTATTTTCCATTTCTTATCTGAATCTAGGATCTAAAATTAAAGGGAGTTGTATGATGTTCAGATTTTAACTGAGCAGAACAATTGCTAATTTAAATGTTGCAACCAATATCCTGCCACAACATGCTGATTTACAGACAAAAATGTTCCAGACAACACCAGAGATGATAGTTTGTAATGTTCTCTGCATCGTACGAGGGGAATTGATTGTTTATTTTTATTTCCAAAAGGGTTTCTATGAGGCCAGTGCTGTTGGCTAACATACTGTAACAGTAGATACTGCTTCTGTTCAACTGCAAAGAGCCATCAAACATCCAATTACCATATTATACTGTATACATATTTTACATTTACCAGGAAAAGAGCGAAATTATGATGGAAAACAAAAAATAAGATTGTTTTGACATATTTGACATGTAACATGATAGCTCAACAATTAACACAGGTTAAGCTATTTCTTATGTCACGACATCTTTAAACTCAGCCTTGTTTCATTTCAGCTTAAATGGAAAACTGACATTTAAATACTGTTGCCTGCATTCATCTGTTTGACATCTCTAAATGAATTCTCATTCTCATGGGAGATGTTTAGGTTTAGAGAGGGGAAGGGGGAAGGGGGAAAAGTGGAATAACATAAATATATAATAGCCACTCTATTGTTAAATAGCAATGCGCTCTAAGTCTGGGCTCCTCCCTCACCATGTAGGTAAGAATTAACACCACTACTCGTTTTTTAGCTACAAGGGCTGTGTTTTTGGATGCTTTTCAAGTGGCGCGTATTCTTTTAATCTTTTCACACGACAACATGTCATAATTCCCATAGGGGTACATTCCAAACAATAACGTGACCCATATTGTCAAGAAATATGTACACTTAACCAACGCAGCAAGCAGAGAAACCTCCTCCCTTGAACAAACTCCCAAATTGCAAAAGGTTTTAGGTTACTGCAGTGCAAAGCAAACACAATTAATGGAATTGTTTAAGGAGCAGGACGTCGCCTGGAGTAAGTGTTCCCACATTTACGGAACCAAATTAGATCAAAACTGTGGAGTTTTTTCACTTACAGATTTAAAAATTGCAGCATAAGGCTTGTCGTTTACATTAATCTTTGATGAGATCAACACAGAAAATATAGTGCACTGCCTCATCTCATCCATTATATCTGACCTCAGTATTGTGTAATCCTAGAGGTAGTTTAAAATGTAGGCAGGAAATGATAGAAACACCTTGGGAATAATTAAGTCAAAGCCCTGTCCTATTTTTGTTTTTTAAAGGCTTTCTGCCGGGGGTTTACATTTCCCTGCTGATACACTTTTATTAAGAGGTGCTTGAGAGCCTGGCTTGCTGGTTGATAGAACCGAGCTCCAATTTCTGCTCTTCACATCAACAACAACACTTGTTTACCTTGTTCACTTGGGACAAGTATTCACGTTACACCCTGGATTAAATTTTGCTTGGCTTTTTAGTTTGTCTTTGTGAACAAAACAACTGGGCACCAGTGGTATCTCTGACCTCTGTTTGTCTTTAGTCCTCCGTCTGAAATAAGCCGTCTATCCCCCCCCCCCCCCCCCCCCCCCCCCCCCTCCCTTGATCCTTTTTCCTCTAAGGCTCACTGACACATTTTACATGTTTACCCAGTTATGAGGGTGAAAAACTGGCTGATCAAAGCCTGTTGGGAGGCTAATGAATATAATATGCCGTCTCAGACAAACAAATATTTGAACCGACATACATACTTTCTGATCATTAGGCAGAATTTATTTATAGTACATAGCTTGTGCATACCTAATAAGTTAAGAACAGGTAAGATGGAGAAATCTGAATTCAGATACTGTGTCTGTGGCATAATGAAGAGGCAGCTGGAGAAGATCAAAAAAGTCTAAGTGTCTGTTATGATTGAGCCTACGGCCCACAAATTAAAAAGCCCTTGCATTTTCAGAAATAGGAACTAGGTGTCTGTGGCGACATTCCAGGGAAAGATCCCAAGCAGCGTGCAGTAAGTCACCTAGCAGTGGTTGGCCCGCCAGAGAGGGTAGGTGGAGCTAACGCAACAGACTTGCTCTTCAACTACCAACTGACAGACGTCACACAGGCAACACTGTTATAGCTGTAATACCACTTGACTCCACAGTAAATGTATATACAAAATATGTTCTAGAGTAGGGCTGCCCCCTCTTTGATTTCTTTAGTCAATTAGTTCTTTTTTATGCTTTTTTAATGCTGGATGACTTATTTCAAAGACACTTATGAGAACATCTCTGGTAAACACAAGATTTAAAGTGCTGCTCTTGCATAATTCTTTGTGGATAAACTCAGTTTTACAGATCTGTTGAGTGTTAAAGTGTTAGTCGACTAAGAATTTCTTTAGTTGAGAACAGCCCTATTATAGAGTGTGATTTGTGTTTAAAATATGGCTCCATATGGCTAAAAATACATCAATAAGCCATTCGTAAGAGTTTCCACATAAACCTTCAAGGATGAAAAGCTTGAAAGTTGATGGCAACTTGCCTTAATACTGAATTTTTTGTATTCTTTTGGAGGCTCTTTAGAAGCACAGTCGTCATTGACTGACATCTCGTCTTTCATGCAGAAGCAGAGAAGTTAACACAGTCCTCTCTCCCTCTCCTGCCTTTTCTTCGTCTTCTTCGCCAGTGCATATTTTACGTAACCAGCGTAAATAACTACAGTCAACGGTTATGTTAAAATAACTTGCTGTAAGATAGTTTTGTTTTCATACCAATATAATACACAATGCAGCCCATAAAACTAACCACATTATGTGCAGCTCCAAAAGAAAATGTATTTGAAATACAATAGTTTTTTGCTACCAGCTTACATTTTTTTTTTCGATTGCTAAACGACAGTGGGCACAACTGGAGTCACATGTGCAAAACTCTACAGACTTATCCCATGACTTTAACCACAACGTGCACAACACTGTGGATTTACAGCACTTTGTTCAAATGCTAACACACTGCTGTCAAAACTGTTAACCTCACATTCAGAACAAAATAGAGTTCAGTCTGGTGCCTATCAAACACTGCTGATTGCAATTTTAGCTGAAAGCCTAAGCAGGTGTCTTGTTTTAGACTACTTAGTGAACATATACGGTATTTATATAGAGAAAGCTCAGGAGACCTTTTTTGTATACAAACACCAAATAAGAATGAAACAATTATACCCTGTACCTTTTGAGAGAAACAGGGAAAAGAACAAAGATACCAACATGTCCAGGTCAGATGTCTGAGGATACATACACAGCTATATAAAAAAGGTGAAAACACTATATCTTTACTATAGTAAAACTGGATTCTTACTGTTATTCAGAAAGTAATGGAGGTGAAAGCAAAGGACACACCACATTCATTAGTATTTAGAGATGATGAAGACATCCAGTGTGATGCTGGAGAGAGGCATGATTAGTCACACTATTCTTTGTTACTGTTATGAACCTTTAGTTTTTTCCCAGTAATTCCATAAATTACTAGACAACAAACTATACTGAAGCAAACTGCTGATTTTCATTCCTTCTTGTTTACCTTACGTATAAATTGGTATATTATAAAATCTATATCTTTTCTTTAAAGAAACTATTGAGTAGTGTGAAGTCACTCAAATTGTTCAAACTGTAAAGATTAATAGTGTTTGTATTTTCTGTATTGGTGTTTGATGCTAGTGTCTTACTCTGTGTGTGTGCGTGTGTGTTATCTCAGTGAGGGTTGTGGGGGTTGAGTGTTTGGCTGCACTGAGCCTGTTCTGAGACGTGTGTTAACAGTCCTGTTGCTGTGAATGAGTTTTGCAGGTGATGTGAACTGTTTAGCTCAGGTGACTGTTGGTAGTGCAGACTGGAGTTAGAGTTTTGCACATGTGACTCCAGTTGTGCCCACTGTTGTTTAGCAATCGAAACAAATTGTAATGCTTGCCTTTAACCCAAAAACTGAATCAACAAATGGCCGTTTTTTATTTTGTGTCAGTAAACACCTTTTCTTCCCTAAATTAATCCAAATATTGGAAAACTGGCTATTAAGGCTGGCTATTGATGCAGTCAAAACATATCTCCTGCTACCTTTCCAACACAAAATTATAATAATCTAGAATTAATGTCACGCTTATTATGAAGGAGGAAATTGAACTGGTTAAATAAGCTGCATTTTAAATAAAATACTGTAAATGTATTTTAGTATTAAATATCACGTTTAAAATAAAGAAATGTGTCTCCTACACATTCATACAGTGTAGGAGACACATTTCTTTATTTTAAACGATTTCCCATCAGGTTAGGCTGTATGCTCAAGAAAATGTAATTTGATGTGAAGTCATTATTTTTAATTTACTCCATCCTCGCGGTTCGTTATCACCAGTTTAACCGATAACACTGCTGTCAGTCAACATGTGTCTGCTGCTGCTGATGATGATGTTTATGGCTACTGCCAGCAAACTAGAGCACCACATACAAAAAACTTTAATGAATTGGCTCTGGCTGGATTTCTTTTAGGTCATAAATCAGTGACACAGAAGCATGAATCAGGCATGTAATTATACAAAGAAGTTGTGAATTGGCCTAGAGGAAAATAAACAGGCACCGCCGCAGGGTCATTAGTTCAACCCCTGGCTGCTTCTGGTGTGGCTCCATCAAAGGAAACTGGCAGTGCTCATTGGTGTGAAGCATTGCAATACATTTAATGTAAAATTATTCAACAATATATGGTCCATATGCAGGAACAACAGGCAGCCCAATATACTGTGGATGGGTTGGGGTCCACTGACCTCATGATGTTTAAGACACTTTAGATTGGCCTAGATTGACGAATAAAGTATGAATCTGACATAGCGTGCAAGACTCTTTCTAAATCTCCCCCAGAAATATTAAATCTATTCATATCCCAAGGCACTGTCGAAATTTCCCTTTTTTCCCTACATTGATGTCTTTTGAACCAATGCAGTAGAAAATGTCTGTTGCCTGGGGAGAGGAGACAAAGGAGGGCACCAGTTCCGTAATGTTGAATACAAAAGACATCCATTGTGTGAACTGCAAATACATTCAGACATTTCATTATATCACACATTTATTAATCACCTGTTGTGAATCTCCTTGAGCTCTCATACAAGAGTCTGACTTTTGATACCTTACTGATCCTTGATTAAACTCACTTGAGACAAAGACGGGTTCTCATGTCCACATTTGAAGTTTAAAAGGTATTTTGATCACACATTAGGTTTGCACAATATTGACAAAATGTGATATCACGATATTGATTATGAATATTGCGTTATCGATATTGATTTCGATATTTTTAAACATATGTAAAAGTACAAAAGTTATGGGAAAACGCATCAAAATAGATTCAAAACAATATAGTGCACACTGAGACTTATGTATGGCTCTGGAGTGTGGCTGACCACAGAAAAATATTTAATATTTCCGACTCCAAACTCTGCCTCATATAAACAGTGTTTATAAGTTGTGGGATAGCTACCGGTGAGAAATAGATGCGGGATGGGATTACTTTTGGCCACTAAAGTTTCCTCTTCAGTCTCTGTTATTTCGTCTTCTCCCTGAGCAACACTCATTTTCTTACTTTTGTGTTCTTTCCTTTGCTCCACTCACTCCCTTCGCTCTCTCTTTAAGTCTTTCTTTTCTTTCCCTTCTCTGATTTGTTCCATTTTTTTGTCTCTATCTATTTCTTCACTTACACTATCACTCTGTTGAAATATGCACACACGTCACGTGGTCCGCTCCATAGGGTTTGTCACGTAGTGGACCTGTGCGTGCTGACGTGCACTAACATGTGCAAGGGGCGCGGTAACTGGCCAATGAACCATGATCATTACAGTGTTTCAAGCGGGCTCTAAATCGAACACAACTAAGCCACACAGCCAACAGATGGGACGCAGCGCTCCACAAAATGAACAAAATATTGCATACTTATTGCGACACTATTGAGTCGATATATCATACACACCCCTATCCCACATTCAACTTTTTTGTGTGGTTTTTAATGCTGGGGTTATAATGCTAATTGAGTATAGCCAGAGGGAGGATCAGTCAAACCTGAACATTAATTGCACTTTTTACATCTTCCTTTTTTCAAATTGTGTGGTAAACAAGCGCATTATTTGTATGCAGTGATTCATTAATCACAAATGTCGTTGACTTCAAATCTCACTACATCCTCAACCTTTAGTTGAGAGGATTTGCATGCTTAACGCAAGTAATAATTCAATTTGTAATGAGATAATGAATCACAGTTGCCAATGCCCAAATTAGTGATTGCCACAGCTTAACAAATCAAATAACGCTGTGTAGAAGCAGCACAGAAACAATAAGTGCCAGTGCACATCAACTATTTAATTCAGCTGAAACATGTTTTGTTTTGGCTAAAGCAAAGTATGAAAAATGAGCTACCTAATAGTAACACAACGTTGAAAATGAAATGGAACAGCCCACCCCTGCAAGAATGGGAAATAAATTCTTATCTAGTGTTGCCTGTCTGTTCTCTTTTTCCAGAGATAGAAAGATTTATGCAAACTGTAACAATGCAGAAATGGCTGCTGGCTACTGTTTTGCACTGTGTTTGGGGTGTGTGTTTGGGGTGTGTGTGTGTGTGTGTGTGTGTGTGTGTGTGTGTGTGTGTGAGAGAGTGAGAGAAAGAGAGAGAGAGTGTGTGTGTGTGTGTGTGTGTGTGTGTGTGTGTGTTGTATGTGTGTGTGTGAGAGAGTGTACAACTGAATAAAGAAAAGGCGACAAAAACAGTTGTGTAGACTGGTTTGTACGTCATGTCTTTCACAGCTACAAAACTTGTAAATCAGGTCTTGGAACACTGAAGTAGAAGAGGCCTGGGGATGTTTGGTGCCAGAATGCAAACCAATCAGTATAACTTCTGTTTCACTTTTAATCAATTAAGCTCCCACCCTCAAACATGCAAATGTGTCGTTCTCAATAAAACATTAAGGCACACCAAAGGCTAACATATTTTACTAGTTCTGCTAAAGGATAAGCATATTCAGATCCCCTTTCCCTATCAACAAATGTACTGATCAATCTAAACATTTCTAGCCACTTAGTGTTATTTAAGACTTCGAATCAGGGTGGCTGGAAGCGGTAATTGCAGGGTTGGTAGTTCGATCCCTGGCTCCTCATTTCCACAAGTGTCCTTGAGCAACATACTCCACCCAAAGTTGCTCCCAATGGGCAGGCCAGCGCCTTGCATGGCTGCTCCGCTGCCATGAGTGAGTGAGTGAGTGAGTGAGTGATTGAGTTCGTGGATGCGTGTGTGTGTGTGTGCGTGTGTGTGTGAGAGGGTGAGTGAGTGAGTGCGTGCATGCATGTGTGTGTGTGTGTGTGTGAGAGTGAGAGTGTGCACATATGTGTGTGTGCATGCGTGCCAGTGTATGTGTGAATGGATGAATGAGATTTGTGAAGCCCTATATAAGTGCACTCCATTTACCATTTAAATTCATATGTCATAACTAAAGGTACTTTTAAATGTTCCTCTGAGGCTCATTTTCTGCAACTCAATATATAACTGGAGGGGCAACAGGTACATGGAAAACATGAATAACAATAACAAACAGTAATACATCACTGTTAATGACAAGACAAACTGCATTTTGAAATACTGTGTTAAGGACGTTTCACTTGCTCTTTTGCACACACACGAGTTGCCATTTTACTTTTGTTCTCATGATTTAAGGCCTCAAATGAGCCACAGCACAAATTTCCTTTACAGCATTTTTTATGTAATATAAATCTCTAAATTGCTGACAAAATCATTAAGTAGTGTACCTATTTTACACAACAGTGAAGAAAAACAATGTAGTTGTGATAAAAGCAATAAAAGCACAGGGGGGCAAAATCTGTTAAGCAGAAAGGGAATTCAGAAAATTAAAAGATTTAGCATTTTCTACCTAACTAACTTTTTTTTGCTTTAATATCATGCTCTCTAAAACATCACCCTGAATCCAGTTCAGTTTGGCAGAAGATTCCAAAAAGTCCCTTATTTATTATACAGCACATGGGAACATCTGTCATTACCCGTAGCCTGTAAACATGACTGTCACACCTATGGATCTAAACAACATAATTGCCAAGGGCTGTGTGAGGAGAGGGAAGCAGAGATTCGTTGAGATGTAGCACATTATTTTTAGTGTTTCTTGTTACATCTATGAATGCATAATAATGCTGCCACTAAGATTGGCTTGTTTGATTGAATTTCTTTTTTTTTTATCTTGGCATGTCTGGATGGAGTGAGGAAATGTGGTTTGTGAAACAGTAGAAATGTAGTAAAGTATTTGGCCATTCATTTGTGAATCCTGCCTCTGTTTGATTCTGTGTGTGTCTGGGTCTTATGAGCCACTTTTTGTGAAGCTATAGCCTACAACTTCAAACCCAATTTCCGAGACTTTACTGCATCAAAGACAAACAAATAACATGAATGCAACGTGATGAGCTCGCTAAGATATGGCTTTTACAGTAGACTGTGCAAAAATGTTTCGTCTTTTTGTAAATTCAAATATATCTAAACAAATTTCATTGTATTTTTAATCAAAATGACTGTATAACAGACACACAGTATTTTACTCTACAGTGAGCAGAACATTAAAATTGGGACACTACTGAATCATCATTTTGCATCATCACTGGCGGGTGAAGTGTTGCATAACATGTCATGTTTGTATCTATCAAATATGACACAAGACGGTGGGATTGGTAATGAATAGTAGTGTTCATGCCATGGGCATTTTTCACTTATTTTACTAATTTTTGAACTTGGAAAAAAATGGTTGAGGGGTAATATAGCGCACTAAGCAGCAAACACGGAGTGATTTCAGACACAGCTGAACTCTCAGACACAAACAACCATGCACACAAAACATCCACATCCGCAGTTTAGCTTTGGGAGAGTTGTCAGTGGACTTTCACTGTGAACTGAAGCTGGGAGCAGTGCCAAAGTGTTTTAACGCAGCTCTTAATGTCTCTGTTTTGATTCCATCCATTGAGCAAAATAAATGCATCGGTAGAAGGCTATTACTTGTAATTCAGGTTGCAGTGAAGAATGTTGTGGTGCTTAAGCCCTTCAGCAGCTACAGAAACCTGTGTCTGGCTCACTCAGTCAAGGCTTTTATAGTTGTTTATTTAGCAGCTCTTTATTAGAAAATAGAGAGTGGCTACATTTTCACCATTTTCACCTCTGGCCCACCTATATCAGATACACAGATGTGATTGGTGCAGCATGGCTACAAGGGCATAGTTAATGAGCATCATTAGTGAATGCCAGAGTGACTCACTGAGCAAATTCAAATTGTGCTCTCATGAGAACTCTGGATTTCCAGGGTAGGTCAAAGGCACAGTGGTGGAATAATGTAACTAACTACATTTACTTAAGTATTGTAGTTTTTTCAGTACAAATTCCAGGTACTTGTACTTTACTTGAGTCTTTTCTTTTCATCCAACTTTCTACTTCTACTACACTGCAATTCAGAGGGAAATATTGCATGTTTTACTTCACTACATTTATCTGACAGCTTTAGTTACTTTACATATTAAGATTTTTGCATACAAAACATAAGAGTTTATAAAATATGTTTGCAAGGAATCTTAGAAAGGTAGAGTCATAAATCATTAGGCATCATTTTGCATTGGTGCCCGTTCTATTGAAGTTAACGGGGCAGGCATGACAAGTCCCACTATGACCCATCATATCTGTGTTGTGTCACCTTTAACTGAAAATGTTTTCCATGGAGGGCCCAAAAAGATGCTAGAATGAATAGCTGTGGATGCGGGGAGGGGCCCATAGAAAATGCCCTTCTACAGGGCCCAGAATTTTGAGCTACGCCCCTGCACATACGTTGAACTGGTAAAATAAGCCTTAACATATTTTTAGACAGGATTATTCATGTTTTTTCTGCTGTTAACTTTTTCATTTACATCATTGATAGAAACTGATATGGTTATACAGCTAAATGATGAATATAATCTAATAATGGCTCTAAACCAGATGGGGAACATCCAACATCTCTTTTCCTTAAGAGCCTAGTCCTCCATGAAATGCATATGTAAATATAATTTGAATGGAATATTTTAAGTCTTTTAAGTGTTATTGCCCGTACAATATATGTCCACTTTCTCACCTGGTTCTTCCAGGTCTTCCACTCTCTCTCCATCCTGCTCTCTCTATCTTCCTCTCCCCTCCCTCCGTCATATCACTGACAATCACATGAAACATTTTGTAATCAACTAGAAGATAATCTTTAAATAAAAGAGAAAACAAAACACAGTAGTCCTATATCTATCTATCTAATATATATATATATATATATATATATATATATATATATATATATATATATATATATATATATATATATATATATATTAGGGCTGTCAAATGATTAAAATTTTTAATCAAATTAATCACAATTTTCAGTGGATTAATCATGATTAATCACTATTTGCAATTACACCTGAATCCTAACCATTTTTTTCTGAAATGCATACCAAAAGATACTAGTGCTGTCAATATTTAATCGCATTAATGTCATAGTTAACTCGCGATTAATCGCACATTTTTATCTATTCTAAATGTCCCTTGATTTCTTTTTGTCCCATTATATTTTCTCATTTTAATTCTCTTATCAACATGGAAAAGTAGATCGGCTTGCTTTGTGACAATGTTTTTTTTTTATTGAAAACAACATTGTCATATACGTTATGTTCAGTTTCACACTAACATTCACACTTGGAACTAATAATCTGTCACACAATGTAACGCTGTTACCTCGATTTTCCATTGCAGATAGTACTGTAGATAGTCCTGCAGATAGTACTACAGGTAGTACTGCCTCATGCCTGAGGCGAGCGTGGCTCTTCCTACTGTCTATGGGCTCATAGCGTCGTCAGCGGCATAGCCAGTCGTCATAGCAACTGGTTTCCCGTGACTCATTTCCTGGTTCTCGTTCTCTTTCATAACCACCGTAAAATCAAGGAGAGGGTTTTCCTGCTCCAGGTTTCCCACCGTGGTCAGAAAGAACAGAGGAGACACTTTGTTTCTCTCACTGACTGTAGAGTCACTACTCGCTCGCTCTGAAGATAATCGCCATCACGAGCCTACAAGCTACGCGGCTAGCAAGCTAAAACCGGCCGAGGCTTGTGTCTGGTTTGTTTGCGGTCTGCGAAATTACAAGACCCGCCCTTCAATCACTACTATTGGCCAGGCGTCGAAGGTAACGTAACTCCATTTGTTCAGGTCCTATCCCCTGACCAATCCACTATCCTCACCACTGGCGGTGAAATGCCTAAACCAAACCAATCAGCTGCTTCGTAGGGCGGGACATGGCGTGGCCATAGACAGTTAAAGAAGTGGACTAACAGATCCCGTTGCTCTCTCTATGCGTTACTCGTGCGTTAAAAAAATTATCGGCATTAAAATGGGTTTGCGTTAACGCCGTTAATAACGCGTTAAACTGACAGCCCTAATATTATATATATATATATATATATATATATATATATATATATACAACCCCAAATCAGAAAAAGTTGGGACAGTATGAAAAACACAAATAAAAAAAGAAAGTAGTGATTTCTAAATGTACTTTGACTTGTATTTCATTGTGACAAAATATGTCATGTTTTGTCTGGTCAACTTAATTTCATTTGTAAATATACATCCTTTCCTGTCATTCAGACCTGCAACACATTCCAAAAAAGGTTGGGACAGGAGCAATTTAGGGCTAGTAATCAGGTAAATTGGTTAAATAATGATGTGATTTGAAACAGGTGATGTCAACAGGTGATTGTAATTATGATTTGGTACAAAAGCAGCATCCAAGAAAGGTCTAGTCCTTTAGGAGCAAAGATGGGCCGAGGATCGCCAGTTTGCCAACAAATACGTGAGAAAAAAAATACGCCAGCTAAAACTGTACTGTGCCAAAAGGAAGCCATATGTTAACAGTGTCCAGGAGCGCCGTCGACTTCTCTGGGCTCGGAGGCATCTGGGATTGAACATCACACAGTGGAAACGTGTACTGTGGTCAGATGAATCTGTATTTCAGGTATTTTTTGGGAGAAATGGACGCTGTGTGCTCCGGACCAAAGAAGAAAAGGATCATCCAGACTGTTACCAGCAACAAGTCCAAAAGCCAGGGTCTGTCATGGTATGGGGTTGTGTCAGTGCCCTTGGCAAAGGTAACTTGCACTTCTGTGATGGCACCATTAATGCTGAAAAGTACATAAAGATTTTGGAGCACAATATGCTGCCTTCAAGAAGACATCTTTTCCAGGGACGTCCATGCATATTTCAACAAGATAATGCAAAACCACATTCTGCACACATTACAAAGTCCTGGCTGCGGAGGATGAGGATACGGGTACTTGACTGGCCTGCCTGCAGTCCCGACCTGTCTCCAATAGAGAATGTGTGGCGCATTTTGAAGCGCAAAATGCGACAACGAAGACCCCGTACTGTTGCCCACCTTAAGACTTGTTTGCAGCAAGAATGGGACAAAATTACACCTGAAACACTTCATCACTTGGTGTCTTCAGTCCCTAAACGTCTTTTAAGTGTTGTGAAAAGGAATGGCAACATCACAAAGTGATAAATGCTTTACTGTTCCAACTTTTTTTGAAATGTGTTGTAAGAACCAAAATAGGAATTTAGTTTTTTTGAAAAAAAAAATAAAAAAAATAATCATGGGGAACACATTAAATGATGTGCTGTTGTATTGTCTGCAATGAAATACAAGTCAAAGTACATTTAGAAATCACTACTTATATATACTACACACATTTTATATATATATATATGTATATATATATATATATATATATATATATATATATATATATATATATATATATATATATATATATATCTATCTATCTATCTATATATATATATATATATCTTTCTTATAGGCTACCTAGCCATTTTCTCAACTTGTTCATCTTGCTCTCTATCCCTCTCTATTCTCCTCACTCCTTTCTGCTGTCTACCAGAAGGCAAATGTAATCAACTAATCAACAGAGAATGCATCATGTAGGCTACCAAAGGTTATACATTCACCTATTTATAACATATGTGAATATGGGGTTGCTGTTCAGTGCAGTGGGATAATGTTAAAGGCTTATCTTATACTTTCTCACCTGAACCTGGCTGGTTTCTTTAAAAACATAAACGTATATCCATCTATGGGAAAACAGACTGTGGGTGAGGGCTTGTTGTTCCAGTGTTTCCGTTCTGATATGAATGAGTCTGATGATCCGTCAGGTCAAATTATTTATTTTTCATTGGCATTGACAGTTAAAATTAATAAAGTGCCTTGTAGGGAGGTAACTGCAGCGGCAACGCTAGGCTATTTTTAGCGGTGCTCAAAGCGTTCCGGTTCAGCGGTTCTGCTTCAGCACCCCTAAAAATAGCCAAATGAATGTAGGATGTCTCAACTGAGATATTGCTGGTTAGCTAAACAAAGTGGAAATGTTAATTTAGTTAATTGACTAACAAAGTACCAGTGACAGAGGTAGAGATTCATAGAGGCATATAAAATTTGCCAATTATCACCACCTCCTTACAATAATATTAAACATTATCCATAGAGCCGGATAATGTTAGCCCTCTTGAATATTATGAAACCGATTTACAGATTTAACAGATTGATGGTTTGTTAGCTATTGATAACAAAGATGCTCTATTTTGATTAAATACATGTAGAATGTGATGAGTAATGACTCTTCCTTCTTTGTATGATTCTTTGCACCACTGCAAAGGCTTCGAAAACAATTCTCAAGAGGCTATTCATCTAGTGAAAAGAAAGTATTAAAGATTCTTGCAAACTGTGGTAAAGAGGAAATGTTAAGAAATATGAAGTAAGCCTTGGTGATACCTTGCAGAGAGGGGGGGGGATCAGATCCTTGGCCCAAGCATCTGTGTGGAGCTTGCATTGTTCACTTTAGTCTCACCATATTGATCTCAGTAACAATGGGTTGAAAGATCTCAATGCGCCCTATGACTCAGCAGATTGGTTATGCAGTTAGTCACAGCAGGTTCAGGCCAACCTTTTTTTAATTGGCAGAAACAATAATGGAAACACTGAAACTGTTCAGAAGCTGAAAATACGAAAGCACATCAATTTTCTCTCCAACACAATAGTTTGATCAATCAGTATGCCAGGAAGAGCATTGTTTAACTCCTCATCGGGTAAGAATGGAAATCTACACTGCAGGGATTCACTGACTGGAGGCTTCACCTTGAATAACATCCAGTCTTATATTCAGCTGCTTCTTAATTGAATGGTGAAGACTACACTGGGTGCCTGAAGGTGCTGGTGAGTGTCAGCCATTTGGCTCTGCAGGGCTCCTGTGAGAGCAAACAGAGTAATGACATCTGCCTCTTACTGAACATGGGAACCAGGAGTTAAAACCATTCTGTACATTAGGAGCTACAGCACCATGATTGTGGTTACAGTTTCTCAGTCAGGTGAAACTGATCCTTGGCTAAGCCCTGCCCCTTTTAGTTACGGTTGCCACGCACATCAAACGCTCCATTCTAGCACTGCACATACACCGTTGTTACCAGTGGTACATTTATCACTTGAAAATGTAAAGCAATATTGAAACAATGGTTTTCTGATTTCACACACAACTAAACAAAAGTTAGCTCCTCATTTGTAATCAAGTTCTGTTGATTTTGTCAGCTGAAATGACGACTGTTATCTGTTTTTAACGCTAACTCTGTGATTCTCCAGCTGCCTAGTTTAAAACCTAAAAGGCTCTTAATAGGTATGTGATGGCTACAAAATATAACTTATCATGCTAAAGAAATTAAGGCAAAGCTACATGCCACAGGCAAAAAGGCAGCATAAATAAAATGTGCAATTTTTATTGCAGGGTGCAAAATACTGATATGCTCTTTGGCTTTGGAAGTGTTGCTAAGTTACTACTTGCTAGGTAGCCAAGCATGCTAACATTGCAGCTTGCATTAGAGCAGACAATCGCACCGTTTAATCCATTCCTCACAATTTAGTTCTTGTGTTTTTGATTTTGGAAAGACAAAAAAAGACAAGACCCTCCAAAAGATACCAAGTATGGCTCCTACTGCAGCCTCATGCACACTGCTCGGGGCTTCAGTAACTGTAACCGGTTAAAGTTTCGATTGGACAATTGCTGTTCGGGGGAGGGGTTTTGCAAACGGTCAGTCGTCATCCTTGGACAATGCATGGATTTAGCTGAATTTAATGTGCTGAAAACATCATAGACCCTAACCACCGCTCTTGGGTTTATGTCTCAATTTTTGTTTCACCTCATAATAATTTAAGATGAAAAATCAACACCTCATGCACAGTAACAGCAGTCCTACGCAACTATCAGCAACTATGGCATGAAACTTTTTTTGTTTTTGTTTCCATAGATGAAACATATACTTGCAAGAAGTATTTACTGAACATTCTGAAATCCTTGAGAAAAGCTTTTGATTTTTTTTTCACACCAAACAGTACAAATGTACAATATTTCTGTACAGTCCTAATGAGAATCATTATTCATGCATTGATGCAGTGCCAAATGAGCTCACTGAATTTTTAAGAGGCACAGTTATTTAAAGCAAGTGATTTGAGCATTAAATCTGCATCAAAAATCTGCTTGAGACTCACATCACAGCAATTAAGCATATTTCCCAAGCACATTAGCAATTAAATGGATAGTGCTGGGGTGATTGGGTGCACATTAAAGCAGTTCTATAAACTTGGGGAGGGAAACATAGTGTATTGGTATAAGTGATGGGGTTACAAAGAGAGCTCATATCAGAGGACAGGAATCTTGGCTGCTTTAGCCTCAGCCTGAACAGATGGTAAGTGCACACAGCATCACTGAAATGGGAACAATGAGAACATGTTTGAACAACCTAGATCTTTATCACTGAATCTGCTGCGAGTATAGTGAGCCATCCAGAATTCAACTACACAGTGCAATTTCCATACATTAATTCATGCCAAGATATTCTCTCCATGCCTGCATATGGCATATTCTATTTTCACATCACATCTTTATTTTTTTTATTCCCAATCCCTGTTTCCTTTCTCTATAGGAGGATCAGAGGGGGCCTTTGCTGAGTTTCATTTCTTCTTCCCAACGTTATTGGGAAGTGACTGTGTTCTGTTAGAGGAAGCACACTGTTCAGGACTATCGCTGTAGTCCAGTGAGCAAGAAATCTCACCAACACAAACATGATAAGCTCTGCCTGTCCTGGTTCTTGACAGAATTCTGAAATTGTGTGATTGTTACAGCAGTGAAAATTCCTCAGGTGAAAAATACAACACAGGGTGAGCTTCACTGCAGCTCACATTTATTTGGCAGATATGGGACTGGACACATCACAGCAGCACCACAATACATGACAGCAGCCAAATTAAGAAGACAAAAAGAGAGACATATTTTAAATCAGGGGAACATTTATACATTTAGGGATATTTGTATTGTATTGCATGGTTTTGCTGGAAAACATTTTAAATCCAATTTCAATTACTAAGCTACTTACTACTTTATTTTTCTTCAAATTCAGCCACTGAACTAATTTTAACCTTCAACAAAGTATTCTCTCAGGCCTTTTTTCTTTCTTTTTCTTTTAAGATCATGAACAGCTATTGTAATACCCAGTTATAACAGGTGCAGAACTAACAGGTGCAGTCAGGCATATCAGCAGGGATCTTGATGATGTGGTATCTGTGTTTTGAAAAGCCCCTCTGGGAGGAGAGTTTTGGTGTGCCATGGGAAAAAGATGCCGGAGACATTTTTATACATGTGCTATCACCTCATATTTTATTCCAAAGAACATATTGTCCTTACTTAGAACATTGAGGAGTGAATTGAAGATGCAAATGGCCAAAAGGATAATTTTCACTGTGCTGCTGTGTGCTTGAAATAATCTAAAATGAGCCATGATTAACACCCTCCAAACACCTTTGCACAACACAGTTTCAGTTTGCTAGATCTCACCTTATGACGTCAAAGCAGTGCGAGAAAAAACAAAAATAGGTTTACACTTGTATTGCTACAGAGAGGGAGAGAAACACAGATGTAAAGGGAGAAAGGTTCCGCCTACCATCGAGGCAGATACTAATGGTGCTTTTCCATTACATGGTACCTGCTCGACTCGCCTTTTTTGGTTTTCCATTACGAAAAAAAGTACCACCTCAGTCGAGGTTCCAAGCAAGCTGAGGCGAGCTGAGGCATCCCAAAAGGTGACGTGAAAGCTGACAGACACGAGAGGGAGGGGGGGGAATGTCCTGAACAAACCCGCCATTTTTAAATAGTTTAGCCAGTTTGTTTTTGCTGCCTCCAGCTTCATTTGAAACAAAATGTGTCGTCTGGCTCTGGAAACAACAACACCCCTTACACGTTCTGTGTGTGTGTCGCGTTAGGTCACGGCAGTTTACTGCGGCGCCACTATGACGACCAGCCACGCTGAGGCGGTACTAAAATCTGCAATGGAAGGCGAGTTGAGCAGGTACCATGTAATGGAAAAACGCCAAAAGTGAGCAAACTGGAGGGTCAGGTGTACCTTTTCCAACTGTTCCCACCAGGTGTTAAATCAATAAGTCAGTTGACTGCTGCCAGTGCGCAGGGTGCACACTCAAAACATGCCAGAGACCCTGTCAAGGTCCGTGTCTCAAAGAGCATCCCAGAGAAGCGTGTGCATGAAGCATGTCAGCCTCCAACATGGATGTCATTCAGTGCTCACAGTTCATGAGGTAGAGCAATTTGCACAAGCTATTCTAGCTCAAAACAAGGCAACCAACGCAGAAATGCTGCATGGACACAGCACAGTGTGAGGGCCCAGGACAACTTAGAGCCATCAGTCTGGAATGCTGACATGCAACATGCACATGGTCCATTAGTGAACACACACAGATATCCCTTTTCTGCCTTTCCTCTTCTTTGAAAGGGAATTGAGTTAACAAGGATGCTTTTGGCATGTCTGCCGCATCACAAGTTACTACCTTTAAAGCCAAGCCTGCACTGAAGCGACTCCATCCTTGTGGTAAAAAGAAGGTCTGTGTAGAGTTACATGAATTGTTAGGTGCAGAAGGTCAGATTGAACAGCTGTGCTCCTAACACAGGCTTCAGCGACAGGCAGGGAGCACAGTAGTAGCAGGATCAGTGCACGGCTACAGCTGACCACATCAAAGGCCTCCGCTGTGCGAAGTGAGGAAGAGGAAAGGGATGGTATCAGCTTCACAGCGGTCTGTCTACAGTTAGTGGAGGAAATAAAGTATGACTGTTGGTGGGTAACTTTACCCACCAACCCTGCTAGCATTGCTGGATGTAAGGTAATGTTGTGTAATGATGTATATAAAGCAAATGTATGAAGGTATGTATCTTCTAAGCTGTGACTAAGTAATGTTATAACATACTTCAGGTTTCAAAGTGTTTTTCAGTGTCATATTCAGCTTATCTATCCACCCACACGTCCTTCCATCTCAAAGATGACCGTATTTCAGTGTTGTAGTACTTAAGACCAATTTTTCAATACACTCTGGTCTCGGTGATGACTTGGTCTCGGTTTAGGTGGTCTCGACTACAACACTGGTGTATTTTAAAGAAATCCCCAGAGCAACGCTGAAGTGTCATGAGCAACATTTCATTCAAGAGTCAGTCATCAGATCAAAAGGCCCAGAAAGTTAACTACTTTGACCTCCTTATTTATCTTTGAAAAAGAAACGTGTTATTGCAATTCTTATTTTACTGAAATAATTCAGAAAAAAACGAAGCATAGGAGGGTGTTGGATGTGTCTCACTGTACATTTTGAGAATTTTCACATGATTCCAAAAACTACACAATACTAAACAGCATTTTTTTCTGTCATTTGTCAACATTATCTTCTTTTGTTTGTGTATTGCTTCCAGTGCTTTTACTGTTAAAATGATACATGATTTCTCGGATTAAGATGTCTTTAAGGCAGGAGTATCTTAAAGCCCCAGTGTGTAAGAATTGCTCCCATCTAGCGGTGAATTTGTATATGACAACCAACTGAATTTCACTTTGTAGCCCCCCCCATTCTGAGTGCGTTATAACTCCTACGGTGGCCGAACCCAAAATTAGTGACAACCGTCCGTGAGTGTCCCTTCCAGTGTAATAATAGTTTGACGTTATTTTGGTACCATTTCATTGCTAACATCAGCTATCAGGTTCCCAAACATATGCAAGCTAATGTTAGTAAAGTATCAGTGCTATCGTTATTCTGTATATTGTACCAGATTAATAGTGTAAGGTGATGTTTACAGCGTAGGAGAGAAGCAACGGAGGTTTGTGTTTTTAATATATTTCTCTGAGCAGCATGAACAATGTCAATGAAACTGAAATGATCTCTTAGTGTCTCCATCGTTTCCACACAGTTGTTCTAGTAGCTAGTCTGTGTTACAACTGCATGACGGGAGTTGTCTGCCAGGGAAATCACGGCACATATGATTACGTTTATGTTACAAGGTAGACAATCCTTTTTCATCATTGACGCGAGGAAAAGTATCCTAGACGTTGTTCTAGTGTTATACACAACCATGCTATAGTTAGCCAAGCAAGTAACAACTATAAAACTTCTAATTTACACAAATAGGCAGAATTACCTGTTGAGAAGAAAGCAGGCAACTTCGACGTCCCTTTTAAAATCCTTGCTCCTCATCAGCTCTTTCCATCTTGGAAAAGCCACAACAATATTAACTTTGGTCGTGTTGCTTTGCCTGTCACGTTGTTGTTTTAATTTCTTCGCCGTCCTCGATAATAGACGCAACAGGTTTTCAAATCTGCCGGCGGTGAGTCACAAGTAATCGTCTCCCCCTCCCTCCCTGGCATACATCACAGTCAGTGCCACTGAGTGAAAAGCGCGAAATGCGGAGCAGTATAGCATGTATGTCCCTTACGGGCTACCATATTTCAAGATGGTGCATGGCTATGGAGCGTCTACCCCAGTTCATGTAAGCGCAAATGTAAAATTTCAAGCCAATAGGAATACTTGGAATTGATGGTTGTGGTCAATATTCATAAAAAAGGACAAGTTTGTGAATGGCAATACAGATTTTGATAATGAACAACTACAAATGTTACACACTTTAAGGACATGTACTCTACCGACTCTACTCTCATACTGAGCTGGGTACACAGTCAAACTCTACTCTGGTTTGAAGCAGCTGCAACTCTGCCCTCTACATCTACTGCCTGAATTGATCAACCCTAGAGAATCAGGAGAAAAAAAGTCCATCAGCATAAAAAGTGTGTCCATACAGTATTTTAAGTTAAACCATGAAACACATTATTGAACGTCATAAAATCTGGTCAGTTAACTTCCCAACTATGCAGCACAGAAGCCATAGGAAGATCACAGAAGCTATGACAGCCATGAATCTAAAATAACTTGAGCAAGCAAAAATTGAGATTAGAGAAAAGATTTCTGCAGTTACTCTAAGAACAGTCAAACCTTTTATAACAGCGACATGTGAAGACAAGCGGAACTCTGAAAGTGTCTATACAATCTATAGCATCTGAACACATTCATCAAAATATCATGAAACAATAACTATCTCAATAGTATCTAGAGCAGTTTCCATCAGTTCACTAAGCTTGACTTCCTTCCTTATTACGGCCATAGGCATCCTAAAATACAATGGTTAACAAATTAAAATAAATTCCATTACATCTATAATGACAGCAGGCCTATGCAAAAATGATTAATACATACAAAGAAGTGGCTCACAAACAAGCAAGCACAAACAAGCAAGTATAGATGATGGCAAAGGCATTAAAGGACAATTCCGGCGCAAAATGAACCTAGGGGTTAATAACATGGGTACCGAGTCGACCGTTCTCTGGGATATGTTTTCATACTAATCGAATGTGTCTATAGCTTGAAACAAGCTAGCGCAAACCGGTGATTAGCTTATAACGCTAGTCTTCGGGGCAGAGGGTAAAGTAAAAAGAAAACACTATTTCTATACTACTAACAAGGCTCAAAATAGCACCACACTTCCACGGTAGCATAACGAAGGTCCCTTTATGTAAACCAAAGCATTGACAACTTTGTAAGTGTACAGACAGTTTATTAAAAAGATAGTTTATAAAGACAGTACCGTTCACGTATACAGGCAGGCACCATCTTGGGAAAACAGTCATGACCAGTCGAACCACGAATGCCGTGCAACCAGTAACCAGTAACTAATAGCTCGAACACGCCGTTCTTGTCTCCTTTGTATGGTCTTTACTGCATGGACTGCTTTTTTGCGCTGGAATTGTCATTTAAAGCAGTCCATGCAGTAAAGATCATACAAAGGAGACAAGAAAAAGGAGAATAGTCACAGAGACCACATTGAAAGCACATATGAAACATAATGTGGAGGCAGGCAGCAGAGATGGATTATCTTCCATTTTATTGAGTTATCCCTCAACATTTGACCTTCTACTTCTACTTATATTTAAACTGCCTTTCCTATTAAACAATAATAGCTTTGGGATTTTTGACAACACAAGGTATTATTCCAGCTCTGGAGGCAGATCATCTTGTGCTTTAATGGTTTTCAAAACCAAATAAATCTCACATTATGTTCGAGACAAGTGTGAGTTCATGAGTAGATTAGTGTTGCTTGACTGGTGTGGAAAGTATACTTTAGCTACAGCAAAGCCTGTGATAATCAGGGCTATTTTAAGCAACAGTGTGCCAACTGTAGAGGTTGAATAACCCAAGGAGCAGTCGAGATTTTAGCAGATGTTAGGTGTCATATTATAATCATGTATTTGTACGTGAAATGGCAAGGAACCTTCCTGCTGAACACGTAATTAATTTACACAAAAGTATATAAATGATACATTTCACAGTGTGTAACCGCATCTCTCTTTCTTCCTCTGCCACAGATCCCTCAGGTGAGCTATGCCTCCACGGCTCCAGAGCTGAGTGATAACACCCGCTACGACTTCTTCTCACGGGTGGTGCCCCCAGACACCTACCAGGCCCAGGCCATGGTGGACATTGTCAAAGCCATGCACTGGAACTATGTTTCCACTGTAGCCTCTGAGGGAAACTACGGAGAAAGTGGCGTTGATGCGTTTATTCAAAAGTCCAGAGAGGACGGTGAGTCTGTCTTCAAACATTTCTACAAGCATCCTAGAGTCTGCTCAGACTAATGTGAAAGCGGTTCTCTCTATGTGAATCTCATATTTGATAGTTTCCCTCTGATTAGACAAGCAATTCAGACTCTCAAATATGTATTCTTTAAACATCATGCAGTAAGCATACTTACTATGTAAACACATTGATTCAATTATTTACTTCATAATGCTTAGTGCTACATTTGATTTAACCTGAGAGTTGTTCTTTAGAAAGATCCATGTTTGTTTGTTGCTGAAGGATCCTGTGCTTATACTTAAGTATGTTGGAATGTAAACTTAGATTCAATTAACTGAATATGTAGAAGTAGCTGATCTAATTAGCTATTTTTTCCTATTAGCAAATAAAGCTGCAACTCACTGTGGAAACTAGCCAGTAAACACACAGCTATCTATGCTGTATTAGTTCTATCAAATCATGATTACCACGGCAATAATGCTACTATACATAAATAGATATATAAAATAAATATACATATATATATATATATATATATATATACATATATACACATATATATATATATATATACACACAAACACACACACACACACACACACACACACACATATAAATACAATGATAACGTGTACAGGCCGAGGTCGCTAGCTTCTGTTGCTGTTGCACTATAAAAACAGCTTGCAAAGACATTTCACGCTAGCACTTAAATATTTTTTTTTTGCCTTAACGGTTTAACAATGTTCCAGAGATGTAAATGTTTTCTGCAACTTTATTTATTTGTTATAAAACGGAGACCGTTGGGTATGACTTATGCTGAAGTCTGAATTCTTCCCCTGAAATCTGACTTTGCACTAAGCCCCCAACTCTTGTCTCCAGGGAATACGTGCACAACGTACACAAGTGCATACAGTAGACACAATATAAATTGAATTTGATTTGCAAATATTGAGAAGCAGTGAGAGTGTGAAAGTGAGGTTACAGAGCAAGCCCAGAGCAAAACGAGGAGATGGCATTGTACAGGGTTCGGAATACTGTCAGTTTGGCGCAGGGCGCTGCCGGCACAAGCTCGCTCTGACCCCTGACCCTTTCTGAAACAGAATGTAATCACTACCGACATGTCCAGTACTCTCTGTGCCACTGCGTCCCTTTCTTTCCTGCTAGCTCTAAGCTTCTGCCCATCATCAGTCGTCCTGGAGAAGCACCAGCAGCAGCAGATTACTCCTGCTGAGCTCTCCACTCTCTCCAGCTCAGCTGCCTATTTGCCTAACAGTCCATCAAAACCCAACATGACAGTTCCAGTATGATTAGAGCGCTCTCTCTCTCTCTCTCTCTCTCTCTCTCTCTCTCTCTCTCTCTCTCTCTCTCTCTCTCTCTCTCTCTCTCTCTCTCTCTCTCTCTCTCTCTGAAAACATTTTTTCCATTTTCCCCCTATTTTCAAATATACTGGTGTTAAATGCTAAATAAGGCCTAAACTTGCATATACATTTAAATATTTGGGTATATCAGTTCTTTAGAATTCCCACAGTCACATGAAAAAGGACGGACATAAAGAGGAGAAACTCTATATGTACTCAAAGATGGCAATGGCCTCTACAGTCATGTAGAGGTTTACATAGGTTTGAATGATTCTCAAATGAAGCCCCTACAAACTGGTACGGTATGTCATTTACTAAAGAGCTGAAATCTAAAGGGTTGTCAACATGTGATTCCCTCGGTTTTTAATTTTTAAAATCTGTTTAAATCTTAGCTTTCTGGGAATAAATTACAGTTTTAAACAGATGTATCTGTGAAAGAATAAAATAGAATAACAAATAATTTAGTAACAATGGTCGGCACTACATGAAAACCACAAGTGTAAACAATCCAAATTTAAAAAAAGATAGGAAAGGGATTAAAAAATGTTGTTATGCCTTTAAGGTTGTAAGTATACAATGCATTTGTGTTTTTTGACACACAGATGTCTCTGGATCTGCTGCTTTCTTATTCTCTAAATGTCTCACTCTGAGCACAGGTGAAAGCTGCCTCCAATTCACTGAGCTCAGCCTTTCATTAGATCGAGCCCTGAGTCATGAATGCTTAAAGCCCAGCAAACGTCTCCTTATTCCACCTGTTCCGTGTCCCGCTACAGAGATCTGATACATTCAAAAGGGATTTTATTGCATTTTGTGATGTCATGGCACAATCTAGCGTGCCTCCTGAGGTCACGCCTTAATTAGAAAGGTTTGGTAAGCATCTAAGGGGGAACATGCTACAAAAGGCACACTGTGTAGTGTTTTAAGTATTTCATTAGCTAAAATCAATGTCTTCATTCATATATATGTCCTCATTGGTGTAAAATGACCTCTGCCAATGATCTGACTTATGCTCATAAGCGAATAATTTCTTATCTGTATTTACATTGGACGGGCAAGTCCAAGGAGGCTTCCATGTCGTTCCACCATTTTGAAAAACCATAATCGCTGAGAGGGACATAAAGCTCTAGCCTACCTGTCTAGCTAATCCACAACACGTTTTCGTTCAGAGCCAGCGTCACATGACTGAAACCAGCTGAAACGGAGAAGGAGATCAGTCAGAGGCGCTGGTCGCTGCCCCGGCAAATTTGAACGCCTTCACTGCACTTTAGTTCATAATGGAGGATCATTCTAATGCCGAGCCACAGGAGAAGGAATCATCGTCATCAAAAAAACTAAAATTGGAAGACATGTTGTCATAGCTTCTTGGTACATAATGGCTACCGTAGTTGCACACGTTTGAAAAAGCGAGGCGCTAGAGAGCACTATTCGTTTGAAAGCAAAATACAATTTCACCGCTAGATGGGCGAAATTCCTACACAGTGTACCTTTAACTTTTTTGTTAAATTTGAAATAGTTCATTATCAATGTCTAATGTCGTGTTTACCTATATAAGTTATAATGTAACTACTATTTAGCCATCAATAAGAAAATTGCTGCAGAAAACAGAAACTCTTGCAACATCAGTGCATGTGCAACCATTAGAATAGTTTTTATTAAAATATGATAAAAAATGTTTTTACCATAACATTGTTATAGTGGTAACTGCAGTAGTAGGGCAGTATAATATATATATATATATATATATATATATATATATATATATATATATATATATATATATATATATATATACACATATATATACATACATATATATATATATATACATACATATATATATATATATATATATATACACACACACACACACACACACACACACACACACACATATATATATATATATATATATATATATATATATATATGTGTGTGTGTGTGTAATATATATATTATACACTGTAAAATACAATATAGTATATAACAAAGTGAAACACAAGTGATAAATCGCAGATTGTCTTCAGTCATTCAGCACCTTGAAATCAAGATGTACATTAACATGCATTTTATATATATTTTTTAATATCGTATGACATGATCAAATGTATGAAATACAAATTCACTCATAGTTTATAAGTTAAAAAAGAAAAAAAGTAAAGAAAACAATGTCAACACAAAGATAAAGTACAAGAAGAGCTTCTAGTTTTGAATGTCTCAGCACATAGGGTCAAACATCTGTCTTTATACAGTAGACACTTGATGGGGCACAACACATTCGTTATTTGAACACTTTTTCAATTTTCACTGCCACTTGGTTGAACCACCTGACTGACAGTCAAAGACAGCATGTCAGGTAAAAACTGCCACGCAGACAAAATTATCGTTTAGAGACAAAAACTGCACTCGTCTTACTGCCTTACAATTGTAAACAAGAATTTGGACAAACATCTGTCAAATCTCCCAGCCTACAGCTCCTTTAAATCTGACGACTGGAATGATAGCTGCAAAATGTTTACATATGTCTGTTTTCTACATGCTGAAGTGTTGTTTGATTCCCATGTCCTTTCCTCTAATTCAGGCTTTGATTAATTATACAACAGAGTCACTGAGGACTCTGTCAAAACCAAAGCCACAGGTAGTTGGCTGTTAAATGGCTTCTGCAGTTGTCTGCTCACGTAATAAAACAGCCAGATCAGAACTGGCCAAATGTTCCATCTCATTAAACAGCCAAAGGCCATACTGAGCAGCAGTCTCACCCACCCAATGTCACTGTGGCCCTGTTTTCACTGTGATGCTTTGTGCGGAGGAAAACTGATTTTAGCTTTGAATGGCACAGTTGGGTTGGATTCTGAAGTAGGATAACAATTACGTAGATTATTTTACTTTATTGAACACAATTATGATTTTTTAATTTTGAGCTCAATTTCTGCTGTTTGTAAAACACACAAAAAACAACTACTAACATCTTGGAAATATCATCTTGGAATATAACTGGAAACGGTCAGAAAGTTTTGTCCTCTTAAAGGGATACGCCGCCGTTTGTTGAAATAGGGCTTATCACGTCTCCTCTAGCTGTAGATAGGTGGGGTCTCCTCTAGCTGTAGATAGGTGGGGTCTCCTCTAGCTGTAGATAGGTGGGGTCTCCTCTAGCTGTAGATAGGTGGGGTCTCCTCTAGCTGTAGATAGGTGGGGTCTCCTCTAGCTGTAGATAGGTGGGGTCTCCTCTAGCTGTAGATAGGTGGGGTCTCCTCTAGCTGTAGATAGGTGGGGTCTCCTCTAGCTGTAGATAGGTGGGGTCTCTTCTAGCTGTAAATAGGTGGGGTCTCTTCTAGCTGTAAATAGGTGAGGTCTCCTCTAGCTGTAGATAGGTGGGGTCTCCCCTAGCTGTAGATAGGTGGGGTCTCCTCTAGCTGTAAATAGGTGGGGTCTCCTCTAGCTGTAAATAGGTGAGGTCTCCTCTAGCTGTAGATAGGTGGGGTCTCCTCTAGCTGTAGATAGGTGGGGTCTCCTCTAGCTGTAGATAGGTGGGGTCTCCTCTAGCTGTAGATAGGTGGGGTCTCCTCTAGCTGTAGATAGGTGGGGTCTCCTCTAGCTGTAGATAGGTGGGGTCTCTTCTAGCTGTAGATAGGTGGGGTCTCCTCTAGCTCAAGGTTTTTCTTCCACAAAAAATGTTACAAAGTCCATGGTAGAACTACAGACATTACCACTAAGTAATGAAATACAAGTGGCAGGGCACCTTTAAAAAAAGGGGAACAACAAAACGTGAGAAGAATGTTAGTTCTACTTTAAGGACATTATCTTTGAGATTAGTGCTTTATTTGTTCTCAAGAACATTTTAGCGGCGATGCTAGCTCTACAGAACAGAAACAGATTGCTGTGTTGACACATAGACCATATGCTTGTCAGGCCCTAACATCAACACATTGCAGCCAGTGTTTCTGTGCCAGCACATTCCACAGATAGTCCAAACCTCATATATAAATATAATAGCATTTTTAATTTCGGACTTTTCTTGACAGTGCCCTGCAGTTTAATGTTTCGGTTTAAGACTAGCTGGAGGAAAAATGTAAATATTTCTCCCATAATGTGATAAGACAGAATAATCAAAATATAAAGTAGTCCGGCCATTTAAATATCCATTTAGTTTTACGGTCTGTCCATTTGCTTCCTGGCAAAAGGGAAAAGAATGAAATAATGTGTTTGGTATTCCACAGAGTCCTACTGATAGGATGATTGTTTTTCATTTTATATATCTGGTCACAACATTTTCAAAAAAAATATTTAGCGTGTGCGTGTGTGGGGTGCTGAGGCGTTGTGTTAGGTGTTAGATGACCCGAGGTGCTGCTGGCGAGAGAATCTGATATCATTTGACCCCAGCACAGGGCTTTCAAGTGGAAACGGAATTTAACTGGAAACTCACAGTATTTGATCAGACTGGCTGGACTTGAGTATCGGTACCACGGAGCGGAAACAGTTTAACACTGGGGCAGTCGATATCTCAGAGGAGGTTGAAAATAAAATTCAGTGTCTGTGAGGGCAAGCATGAACTCGAGCTGAAGACTGAGAATAACAATTAGGACAATGGAGGGGGACTGGCATGCTTCTGCTGAGATGAGCTTGTCTTTTGTACAACCCCAAATCAGAAAAAGTTGGGACAGTATGAAAAACACAAATAAAAAAAGAAAGTAGTGATTTCTAAATGTACTTTGACTTGTATTTCATTGCAGACAATGTGAACACAAAATATTCCATGTTTTGTCCGGTCAACTTAATTTCATTTGTAAATATACATCCTTTCCTGTCATTCAGACCTGCAACACATTCCAAAAAAGGTTGGGACAGGAGCAATTTAGGGCTAGTAATCAGGTAAATTGGTTAAATAATGATGTGATTTGAAACAGGTGATGTCAACAGGTGATTGTAATTATGATTTGGTACAAAAGCAGCATCCAAGAAAGGTCTAGTCCTTTAGGAGCAAAGATGGGCCGAAGATCGCCAGTTTGCCAAGAAATACGTGAGAAAATTATTGAAATGTTTAAAAACAATGTTCCTCAAAGAAAGATAGGAAGACATTTGCTTATTTCACCTTCAACAGTGCATAACATAATTAAAAGATTTAGAAATCACTACTTTCTTTTTTTATTTATGTTTTCCATACTGTCCCAACTTTTTCTGATTTGGGGTTGTACATTAAGTCTAGAACAGGGGTAATATGAGTTAAAAGATTTCTTTGATGCTTTGAAAATCATGAATGACAGTTTTGTTTGTTCTTAAAGCTTTAGTGCGTAACTTTTTGATATTAATGAACGTCCGTTACATTCAAGCCATTGCCAAATGAGTTGCTACAAAACTAATTAAGACTATCAACTCCACACAACTCTCTCTGTATTTCTCAGTATGACTATGTTCAGAAGATAGCATCGTCCGGTGACTTTCCCACGCAGAAAATCAAGTGAAGATAATTAACTCTTCTGAAGTGTCCATCATTTTTTTTTAATACTCCGTGTCCTCCTTGGCTACTAACAACTGCGTGGAGGAGGGGTGGGGGCACATGTGCGATCACAGAAGGCTTGTATCATGTGGACCAGGGCTGGGCGATACAACGATAACGATATGTCTCGCAATAGACACGTAATCAGTATCAATAAAAAATGCGTTCAATAAAACGTACGATAATGTTTTTTTCTTCGTCGGAAGAAACCAGAGGTTGCGAAGCAAGTTTGGTTGCATGAACAAAGGCACTCACTCTCTGGTAACCTAGCAACGTAGGGAGTGACAAGTTAACAGCCAATCATGTAACAGTATGAAGTTTGGTTGCGCCATATCGTTGTCTCGTGTTGGATTCTTCAATAACAGAACCGGCGTGGAGTGATAAATGGAAAATTACTGCTGCAGCGAGCCAGGAAATTGTTGATAAAACAGGAAAACTCAGCTCACCAGTATGGCATTTTTTTGGATTTTATAAGTCTGACCATAGTCAAACCAATGTCATCTGCAAATTATGCAAGACCGTTGTCCCCACCAAGACTGGTAATACCGCAAACTTGTTTTACCACCTTAGCCGCGCTCACCCTTTGGATCACAGCTGTATTCACCAGCAACATCCAACAACATCTGCAGCTGCAACACCGCACAAGCAGCAGACCACCATGGAGAGGTACTCTGCATCAGTGCCTTATGACAAAGAATCTAAACGGTACAAAGAAATAACGGAGGCAGTGGCATATCATATAGCCAAAGACATGCTGAGCACTGTTGAGAAGCCAGGTTGCATTTCTGCCTTTATAATTGAGGGGATTATAATCAGAGGAAGGTTAACTTTAAAAATAACAATAATTAGCGATATCGACCGATATGAAACACTTATATCGTGATAGTTTTCAGCCATATCGCCCACCCTAATGTGGCCCCACCAGTTTTGTTGTCATTACTTTGAGTCACTCAGTTGTTCAGTCTTTTCACACCCATCAACAGCCATGCTTCCTTAACCATGTATGAGGATCTTAAATACAATTGTAACAGCTTTTTTTACAAATCTGTTCTTTAGCGGTGACTAATCAGATGATAACATATGACATATGTCATTTAAATTATGTTTTTCTTTCTTTCAGAATACTGCCTTCAACTTTCTGGAATTAGAGTGTACAGCCGTTTACATGCTAGTCTGACATTTGGTAATCCTAGAGGCTTGTCATGTTAATCTTATAATCAATACATTTTACAATGTAAATATAGAGTCATTTTTTAATGCCAGGTTTAAATATCCACTTGTTATATTTTGAACTAGAAGGGCACTCTGAGAGGGGGACTGCCCAATTCTCCAACGCTCCATTGTTCCGACCTCTCAATAACCCAAAAAATTCCCTTTGGTCCTACAGACCACTAGTCACTTCCTGCTGGTGGCGAAATTACAAATCCCACTATGGCCACGACAAGACCCGCCCTACGAGCAGCTCGATTGGTTGGGGTTAGGCATTTGACCTTGAGTGGTTAAGGTTAGGATAGCCGATTGGTCAGGGGATAGGAGATGTACAATGGGGTAGGGCTGGGCGATATGGCTGAAAACTGTATCACGATATAAGTGTTTCATATCAGTCGATATCGATAATTATTGATATTTTTTTTGACCTATTTAAAATAAGGACCAGGAGAAAAAAATGTATTCAAAAGTTTTTATTTTAAGCTTAACCTTCCACCGATTATAATCCCCTCAGTTATAAAAGCAGAAATGTCAAAACGACCATGGAAAACACTCAAATAATTCAAATGGAAACATAAGTCTAAAATCACAATGAACACTTCTGGTATATGAAGTGTTTTAAAATATGTGCAGTGTTTTGTAAACGTAGGAGAAATTGAAATAAAACTGAGGTAGACTTTACATCAGTAACATAAAAAACAAACCTGATACAGCACAGTAACAGTTATTATTTTTCTCCGTCTAACAGTCACGGTACAGCCTAAACCGTACATGGTGGGGGGGGGTGGTAACCTGGCTTCTCAACAGTGCTCAGCGGAAGCATGTCTTTGCCTATATGATATGCCACTGCCTCCGTTATTTATTTGTACCGTTCAGCTTTTACCGTCATAAGGCACTGAGAGTACCTCTCCGTGGTGCTCTGCTGCTTGTGCGGGGTTCCAGCTGCAGATGTTGTTGGACGTTGCTGGCGAATACGGCTGTGCTCCAAAGGGTGAGCGCGGCTAAGGTGGTAAAACAGGTTTGCGGTGGGGACGGTGGTCTTGCATAATTTGCAGACGACATTGGTCTGACTACGGTCAGACTTATAAAATCCAAAAAACTGCCATATTGGCGAGCTGACGTTTCCCGTTTCATCAAGAACTTCCGCGCTCGCTGCAGCACTCATTTTCCACTTATTACTCCACGCCAGTTCTGTTATTGAAGAATCCAACACGAGACAACGATATGGCGCAACCAAACACAATACTGTTACATGATTGGCTGTTAGCGTGTCACTCCCTACGTTGCTAGGCTACCAGAGAGTGAGTGCGTTTGTTCATGCAACCAAACTTGCTTTGCAACCTCTGGTTTCTTCCGATGAAGAAAAAAAATCGCAAGACATATCGTTATTGTTTTATCGCCCAGCCCTACAATGGGGTAATGTTACCTTGTGTAGGCATATACGCCTGGCCAATAAATGCTATTGAAGGGCAGGTCTTGGCGTGGCCATAATGGGTTAGACTAGTGGGCTGTAGGACCAAAGGGAATTTTTCGGGTTATTGAGAGGTCGGAACAATGGAGCGTTGGAGAAATGACATAGCAACCTCTGACCGTGGATTTCCACCAGCTGTGTAACTGCTGCGGAACGGCTCTGGAACGTCGGTGGAGTCAATCGGTTTCCATTCTAGTCAATGTGTGTATTTCCACCGGTTGCGTAACGGCTGCGTCCCGACTCCGGCACAGCTCCGGCGGTCCGCCTACCTCCGGATCAGATACGCAGAGCTTCTATTTTTGCCGGACGCCGGAGAGCTCCACAGCAATTCAGCACACGTCAGATAGTGCGGGACAGGAAGTTGAGCACAGAAACAAAATAAAACATCCGGTTAATTTTCAAAATAAAATACACCGTGCTCACGGCGGATCATATATCCCTTCACTACACCTTGAAAACAGCACGGAGTGGTTTCCTCTCTACTCCTCAGAATAGAAACAAACTGTTGGTGGTTTTGTGGTTCTATTCTGCGTGAATTCGCGAGATCTAGTGGGTCCTCGTGACTACAGCTGTCAGTCCTGGCCGCAGCCGTTCCGCAACAACTCCGGATCCGGTGGGTATTGACCATAGACAGTATATAAAATGGACACAGCGATCCCGCTGTTTTCGACGGAGACAAGTGAAGTCTCTTACCAGCACTTTTCCGGTGATGGGAAAGGGTTACTGAGCGTTACTGCGCAGCTGCAAACTGAGCTTCCCGCCCTAGATGTGACGTGACCAACGTCTCTGAACGTTGTAAGCCTTCTGGTAGCTGCGCAAAAGAAATCTCAATCATTCCCAATCTATCAGAGACGGAGAGCGTAGGTATATGTAAGGAGATAACATAGGCACAGGCTAATTATTGCTAACTAAAATGCTAGTTAACATTAGTAATTAAACTAAACAGCTAATGTACGTCGAAACTGCCTGCGAGCTTCTCCTGTACTATACGGTAATTCCTCTACAATGCGACAGTAAGTCGCGTGGTTATGACGCAATCGTTAGCCTATTTTTATAAAAAACGTCTGCTACGGAGCCATAACGTGAGGTACAAGGTAATGTAGCCTTGTGTACATTGTCGTGTTTCTTAAGAAATAAACAACGGACAAATCAAGTCTTTAAACGCTTCAGATGTAAAGTTATTGGCTGTCAAAGTGACGCCAAAATGAATTGCAGTCAATGGGATGCTAACAGGTGTGATGGGAAAGGGCTAGCAAAATGGCGCCATCGCGGCTTCGCTCTGAGGAGAGAAGCCTGGCCCCTTGGTATTGACGGACGGTTACACCCTTCCACCAAGTTTCATTAAAATTGGGCCAGTAGTCTTTCCGCAATCCTGCTGACAGACAAACCAACAAACCAAGCCGAAAACATAACCTCCTTGGCAGAGTTAACAAAGTATTAAAGATGATTCACTGTTTTTCCAAAAGGAGGCCATGCAGGAAAGAGTGTACAAAACACAATACAAATGATATAGTCAGAGGAAGAAAGCTTTTGCTTATTCAAAAAAAATAACAGATCCAGTAAACGATAGCTCAGCAGTGAAGATGCAGAAGAGGGAAGGGAGGCATGAATGTTTAATGTTAGACCGTGCAAGCTTCATTATTTTTTTTTTTGGCATGCTGAATGGTGTCATCATCAGGACAGTTTTTTCAAATTGCAAAACGTCAGACATCGTTTCATCTGCAGTTGCTGACTGTTACGTCTCGGTGTTGGAATCCTCTACAGTGAAATACAGTCACACCGTTTAACGTTAGCTGTCATCATTTTAACCATGTTTAATCCAGCTGCTAGCTAACGGTAGGCTAACGTTACCTGCTGCCAAGTGTAGTGTTAACTAGCGTGATATACGGCAATGTTTCGGTTGCCTCTAACGTCCGCTTCAGAGCATCAGAGAGAAGCGCAGGTATTTAAGTGGCACCGAAATGAGGCACCGAAATCCACTGTAAATTTTAAATATGGAACGATTATACTGCTGTCTTGGCTAAGACTCCCTTGAAAAATAGATTCTGAATCTCAATGGGATTATTTCCTGGTAAAATGAAGGTAAAAAAAGAAGAAGAAGGCACCGGTACCGTATTACCGGGTTTCGGTACCCAACCCCATTCGAGACGCAGGGCTGTTTTTAAAAAGCTGTCTTTTATTTGGGTCATTCATTGTATAACATCCATCAAACCTTCAAATCCTCCCTCTTTGGGATTATGGCTGGAGTATCATTACGAAAAATGAACAAGAAAAGAGGGGTAAAACCCTTTTCCAGTATGATGTCTTGCTGTTGTCACCCTTGAAATGCAAGACCGTCTTTGCTTCCTCAATACATTTCTTTCTGCTTGTCTCTGAAAAGCTGCTGTGCCTCCAGTGTCCTTATTAAATAGTGTACGGTCTTCTGCAGTAATGGAGGCTGATGCTCAGTGTCATTTTTTCTCACCTTGTAAAAAGTTTTTTTTCTTCCTTCTCCAACGGATATTGCACACGTTTCTATTATATCCCTGTATGTAATCATATTTAGTGGATTTCACGGTCTCAGGTGGTGACACGCTTTAAGATGAAAGTATCTCAGGTACATCGTATAAAACGAAACCACATTTTTCTGTTTTGTTTCCTTTTCTCAAATTTGTACACTGACACACCGTTGGATAGATCATTTCAAATCATAATTAATCTGATTTTTTTGGTCTTAAATGACAGTTGAAGCAGAGGAGGAAGAGGAGGAGGGCAAAGACAGCTCACAGCAGCACAGGGACGACAAGGAGATTATGCAAATGTTATAAATGAGGGTTGCGTGCTGTACCCTTTGTCATGAGGGAAATGTCAAGAGGAATGACTTGAATACTCATTAACCTGAAATACCTAGTGAGAAATATGATCTGAAGAAGAGGTTTTAGTCATATTTTCAAATGTTCTGTACAGGCAATACAACCAGGACATTACTTATATGTAATTAATGCACCTTGTGAACTTATGATAGTGTAGCTATTAAGATCTTACAATGATCAATCCAAAGCACTAAGTCTGTGTACTGAATTGGTTTGATGTTCAAAGCCTTACTCTGCAATGATTAAAAGAATTACCAGAACAATCAAATAAATAAGAAGAATGCAAATGCGTAGCTATAACAGAGTTTCCTGTTTTGTGTACTTTATTATTCTAAGTATAATGTATGTGCAAGGAAGAAAGGAAGGGAAGAAGAAAGGAAAGATGATAGGAGTTCACGTCCCCTTGGCTCAACATGTCAAACACAGGAAATCCCTGTCAGGGCTCAGACAGATGTTCCTCCTACTTCAGGCCTCATTGAGTCCAAATTTATTCAGTGTTGGGCTTCTGAGGGTTAAGACTAAGAGAGACATTGGATGAATTTACTTTGACTTTGCAACCACCTGTATCATTACACCGGCACTGTTCACCTGCTGGCATTATTCGTACTACTGAACAGCTGTTTAGAGGTAAAAGACCCTCAATGGTGTTTTAAGTCCCCAACGTCGACTTCAAGGCAGTGCTGCAACTATCGACTTCAAGGCACCTAACCATAACCATTGCCTAATCCTAGTGCCTTGCAGGCAGCGCTGCCTGGTAGATGACGTTGGGGGTTTAAAACACTAAACACTGTAAAAGAAATCAGGTAGAGCCGTGAGCAATGTGGTAATATTGCTGTTCACGTGTTCAACAGCTTTTTGAAATAATAACAATTCAGACGTGTGACACTAACACAATAAGGATACAACTTTTGCTACGACTTGTCACCTGTCACAGCTACACTTCCAAGAATTGCTTTACGTTTCTTACAACCACCTGGAACTTTGTTCCTCAAACAGTTTGAAAAGCAATGAAGGGTTTTAGCTGCAGGTGTGCAGAGAGAGGTTGATTGTCAAGACTGCCACAGATCTTCAATTAGCATAATGTGCTTTATCTCAATCATGTCACAGAGACTTGCCAACATTGCATGACAGAATAGCCCAAAACTCAAATCTGGGGGTTTGGATAATCCCTCTCTCTAATCCTTTTTTTGCGATAAATATTCGGTTGGCAGTTAAGCAGTTTACACCCTTTTATCTGTAACATGCGATTAGGAGAAGGTGATCTGTTCTGCAAATGTGCAAAGAAGATATATTGTGTGGTTAAACAATTAACTTGTGATATACTGAAGGAATTCCAATATTTAACAGTGTCCACTTTGAGACCAGAAGCTTTTAGACCACTATTTTAGCAACATAACAATTTACCAAAAGGGAGAATTCATCCGAGGATTGTTCATTACTGTATCTTGGAGAAGTTGTATTCCCAACAACGCTGGCCTGGCCTCTGCTTGAGGCTGTCCTAGGGCCTGCCAGAGGCAATATTAAAGGCCAAGACACTTTATCACAAAATGGATGAACCTTCAAGTAGTTTAGATCCTGCAGCTTCAGGGGCCCTTTTGAACCTTGGTGCAGTCTGATGGCGTGGCACATTTTGGAAAGAAGCACGATTGGGCAGTATTTCTGATTCATATACTTGGAATCCAGTTCTGAGGAATAATATATTGTCCAGAAAATAACTTTTATCTTCTTCCAGTAATGTGACTTTGCACTGGTGTACCCAGATTTCAGACTGATCTCATGAAATGGCGTATGTATCAAGACGCATACTCGGTTTTTAGCGTGTTTTTCCACGCCGTTTGGCCTCCTTTGACTTACATTACCTTACTATTGCGTTTGAATTTACGCCGTAGCGATTAGTATGAAAGGATGGAAGTCCGCGCAGGGAGGTTGGTCGGGGTGGCGGATGGATCAAACGCAGCAGGGTGTTACGTTTGTCAACCGTCATTTTTTTGTTTTACTAAAGCCTTCCCCAATGTTCTTTTCCTAAAGGCAACCGTTCTCGCAATAACACGCCACGTTCTTCTCGCGATAACACGCTATGTTCTCGCAATAACACGCCACATGGCTGTAATACGGCAAGTGCCGTGTATGTTTACATCCGCTCTATAGAGCATAGACATACATGCAGAGAGCTCAAAATGTGTACAGATAACACGCAACTTGGCTTTAGGAAAGTGGCATGTATGTTTATGCAAAGTCATGATGTCATGTTGCAGATTTGCTTTTCAGCTAGGACTGCATGATTCGGAGAAAAATATAAATCACGATTTTTTAGCTTAGAATTGATATTACAATTCTCTGCCACAATTATTTTCTCACGACAAAAAACAAATTGGCAGTACCAAACAGAATTTTTGTTGGCACCTATAGCACATTGCGCATCACCACAAGTCTGTAAACATAGAGGCTTCAATGAATAAAGAAAATAAAGTACATACTGGCCCTTTAAGTACAGTAGGCTACCAAAAATAGTGACATAAACCACACTGAACTAAATATAACTAAATATAAACTAAACTAACTAAATATGGCCCTGATACAGGCTCTATCTGAACTAAATATGGCCCTGATACAGGCTCTATCTGAACTAAATATGGCCCTGATACAGGCTCTATCTGAACTAAATATGGCCCTGATACAGGCTCTATCAGAACTAAATATGGCCCTGATACAGGCTCTATCAGAACTAAGTATGGCCCTGATACAGGCTCTATCTGAACTAAATATGGCCCTGATACAGGCTCTATCTGAACTAAATATGGCCCTGATACAGGCTCTATCTGAACTAAATATGGCCCTGATACAGGCTCTATCTGAACTAAATATGGCCCTGATACAGGCTCTATCTGAACTAAACATGGCCCTGATACAGGCTCTATCTGAACTAAATATGGCCCTGATACAGGCTCTATCTGAACTAAATATGGCCCTGATACAGGCTCTATCTGAACTAAATATGGCCCTGATACAGGCTCTATCTGAACTCCTTGAACATGTCTTTACATAATTAAAACATGTCAATCAACATGCTGCAGCTACAGCTTCAGTCTCTAGAGAAATGGAGTTGCCAATTGGCAATTTAAGTACAGTATCAAAAACAGAATGATTTCTTAGCACACTCTTTAACTGCTTGCCTTTCATGTCTTCAGCTGTCCTATCAAAATAAAGGCCAAAACTACTTTGTGTAAAAGCTGTAAGAAAATAATGAAACATGCCCACACAGACCCAAGCGATGTATTTAAATTGCTTGTTTTACACAACCGACAGTCCGAAACCCATTGGTATTCAGTTTACTATTAAATATGACAAAGAAAAGCATCAAATCATCACATTTGGGAAACAGAAACAAGTCTCTCAATTAATCAACTAATTGTGGAAGCTTCACTCTAGAGCTTCTGCTTTTCACTAAGTAGAAGTGATATGGTGGAACACTATCTGCAAATAACAGACACAAATAACACACCAGGGTTTTCCCTACATTATAAGGCTTAAGCAAGATTTATGGTTCTGCGGAGGCTCCACGCAGAGCTTTCGCCATAGCCTACGTAAGTGGCCTGAAGTTTATAGTTTGTGCACTGGTGTTTGCATTGATCTCTTTCAGAGAACAGCAGAGCCTGCATGTGTGTGTGCGTGAGGAGTGTGTGGTATTGCGAGTGAGAGAGTGATGGCGATTAGCTTCGGAGCGTGTACCAACTCTAGAGTCATAGTGAGAGAAACAAAGTGTCTCCCCTGTTCTTTCTGACCATGGTGGGAAATCTGTAGCAGGAAAAAATAATCCTCTCCTTGATTTCATGTTTATGGAGAAGTAGAACCAGGAAATGAGTAGGTGGAAATGCAACGCTACTAAGCCACGTGCGTCGCCGCAACGTGTAGTTACATTTTTTGAGAGGTGCACGGCGGGCGTAGGGACGGTATCTCCACATAACTACAGCCAAGACAAGCTGAATGAATATAAAATCAATATGAGCATCAAAACAAAATAAATTACTTTTCTCAGATTTAATGGTTGTAGTTGGTCCCCAGTGGACTTCTTCAGCAAGTTTTGTCTTTAAGCTTAGTGAGTGTTTTAATATTTATTATTTGCTCTAGCTTTTCCAATGTTTTAGACACAGATATGTTAATAATAATGGTCCAAAATGATGTCAAATTGCGTTTGTTATTTTGAAAAACCTCATATTTCTTTCTCCGAATACATGCACCTTCCACAAACCTAGGGAGAACACTGCACACCAAAATGACAAATTCACACACTGTACGTAAGTAGTAAGCATATTCACAAAAAGAAAAAAACACCACATGCCATTTATATTGCTACAGCTCTTTATCTGTGACCACACAGAACCTGCTGCTGGATGTATCAGCATGAAAAATGCCAGCAAAGCCAAGAAGCTATTTATCACCTCCGAAGCACTGATAAAGAAACTATTGTGATGTGCCAGGGGATGAAATAAAAAAGAGATGTCAATTCAGAATGTCAACCATTATTTAATTCGTCTGTTGTCAGAACTGTATGCTCGCTGAAGGTAACATATCATAGCCTGACAGGCTAACGGCAAATGTAGTTGCAGGGAAGTTTACAGCAGCTCTTTGACAATGTAAGAATGTGCACCTCAAGGCCTGCTGCAGCTAGCTCTTCACCCATGCCCACGCCTGATTAGATGGCACCATTAATGTTTGCTTTACCTCATGCAAGGAAGCAATATACACTTTTACTCTTCAGCTAAGCTTTAACGACATCTTAAGAGCTTTGCAATGTGGATTCTCCTTGGTGTGAGGAAAGTCCCATGGCTGTCAGGTGAGGCATTTTACCACAGCGCAGAAAAGCTCATTTCACAGTGCTAGAGGCCCGTCTTTGATTTATAAATCATTTGCACTGAGAAGGAAAATGTCATTCAGTCATTTTGAAATCTAATTTTTAGCTGACCCAGAACCTGTTGTCATGTAAACTTTTTATTTTTTTTTAATTCAGGATCTGGTTACTGAATAGACAAGATGCTCTCCAGCAAAACTGCTAAATGATCGGCTATAACATGCAGTTACTATTCTCTCCTGAAGACTATAAAACGCATTCTCCAACTTTCTGTACCTGAAGTGCATATCCTCAGGTCAAACCAACATTTGTACAAAAACCTTTGCTATTACCACAGCTCCGAAATTTGCAGCTGCTGGAAAATAGGAGAGCGTTGGATTTCTCAAGCTCCTGCCGACGCAGACAAATCATTTGTGCTTACACCGCTGAGTAGAAATGATAGTTTCTAATGTAATGTCATGGTTGTCAAACAGAGCTCATCCTTAGCAGCAGCAATGTTTCAGAGTTTATTTTTTGAAAAATCGCTTACATGCATTTTATCTATGGTCCCAAATTTCTCCTTGAATAAAATTTTAGGCGCTTTATATGTTATCCATTCAGATTATTGCAAAGGAATACATTTTGGTTAAGGAATGTAGTCAAAATAGTAAAAATCATTTAAACAAAATACATTATGCAATCAGTAATTCTGAAATGTGACAAGTGTAATTAGCCAATATCTAAATTTAAAATTTAAAACCGACCTCAAAATTATAATGTGCTTAAAAAAACTGCAGTGGAGGAACTGCATATTTCCAGCATGCACCAAATTGAAGGAACTGTGTGGGATGAATAATAAGTACGAAACAACATGTTCTGTCACTGCTGCCCTCTTGCCCTCCATGAGCTCTCCCTGCACCGTGGGGATACATAGAGAGTGGGTCCATTTCCCTCCAAGACTTACAGTGTGCTGATATCGGAGCAGAGTTGCTGACAGATGTTATACCCCGACTGGTTGCCATTTGGCTTAAGAAAATAGCCATGCCAACAAACACTTTCAGTTGATCCATCAACTTTGAGGCCTGAGTGTAACTACATCTCCACCCTGCTGTGTTCTCACATATATATACTTTCCCAGATTGTTAGCGGAGTCATCAATACAAGCTTGAATACTCTCTTTTTTCTTTTTTTTTCAGAGACCAAAGATTAGACCCATGCAGTCCATAACATTCAATTTAAAGTAAACTAAAGTTGCTTCAATGCTCCCTTCCCTAACTTTTATTATAATAAAAGGAAAGTCGTCAGTCTCAAATTAATTGCCTCAGCTCTTGGTGCGAGGAAGTTTTTAAGACAATACCAGTACTGTGCTACTGACAACCTATCTGCCAAAAAATATTACATTTTAAATACAGTAGGTTTAACTTTTCTTGCTGAATGAGGCAACAAACAGAAGTTCACATGGGAGGTATAACAGTCAGTCAGCTGTAGCAGTTTTGAGCTTCAGATTTAACACTTAAAGTGTTTATATTATACTCATTTTCAGGTTCATAATTGTATTTAGAGGTTATATCAGAATAGGTATACATGGTTTAACTTTCAAAAAACACCATATTTTTGTTGTACTACACATTGCTGCAGCTCCTCTTTTCACCCGGTGTGTTGAGCTCTCTGTTTTAGCTAAAGAGTGAGGCATTTCTCTTCTGTTCCATCTTTGTTGGGAGTTGCACATGCTCAGTACCTAGGTAAGGACTACTAGCCAGTCAGAAGCAGAGTATGAGGTCCGTCTGCAAGTCCGTCTGGTCAAGAGCCCATTCAAGACCATTTGCAATTTTTCCAAATTGAGGCACCAATCACAACCGTTGAGGCGGGCTTTACACGATGACGATGGCGCAGTGACGGCAAGTAGCTTTTCAACATGACAGCCACCGAAGCGCAGCAACCCATTTTTCATTTTGTAAAACTATAACATAAAAAAAGATATATAACACAATAAAGGAAAGGGAAAAATCCAAAAAGCATAATATGAGCACTGGATGTTATGTCAGAAAGCTCCACTTCTTCGGTATCATTTTAACTGCAGGCTGCTTGCCTGCCTTGGCTTGCAAATTACAGTATGTCTCAGACCGGGTTCAAATAGCCTCCTCATTTATTTGAACAGGGGGTTAGGCACAAGCTAAATAAAAATGCAGGGTTATTTATGAATAGAAAAGCATGTGGGTTTTTCCAATTTCATCTGGATTTAAATAGAGCAGATCCATGTTGTAAAAAAAATACAGATAGCTTAAAGCAGTTATTGATAAATCATCTTATAATGATATTTGTATAATTTGCGTAACATTAAAAAAACATTCTCACACCAAGCAAGAAGTTGGTAAAATAAAAACACATGTTTGTTTTAGTCATGATTCATGACTACTGATAAACCCAAAGATTTAAATAATAGAACAAGCTTTTGCCTCTGGTATTTTCTTAATATAAATGGTGGCTTCTTTTACAGAAAACATATGGGAAGATACATCACAGCAACCACAGCCTTCTTTAATACAATCTAATTTCACACATCACCATGCAGATGTCTTTCTTAATAACATTAGATCATCTCCCCATGAGTACATTTGAAACCAATTATAAACGACAACACAGCAAGCTAGAAGATTGCTCCCATTTTCTTTAATCTTCTATGCTACCTAAATTGTAAGCTTTTCTGTCAATAACATGACCTGAGCATGTGTGTGTGTGTTTCAGGCCTGTGTGTAGTGTGTAATAACAACAGAGTGTAAATTGTAATTTCCCCATTGGGGATCAATACAGAGTATAAATTATAAGTTAAATTAAGAAAATAAATATCTTCAAAAAAAACTATGAAGGCTTATATATTCTCTCCAATTATTACTGGTTTCTTTACATGTTACATGTTATCACCAGCAGCCAATAATATAGAGTTTGCTATCCTCAAGCCATATTGGAGGGAGACATTTTTTAGATGGGCTCATTTGTTTTGTAACATTGCCATGGTTATTATATTCCGAATCCTTATTAATGTTTGTTTTTTTAGATATTAAGAAGTATTGGTACAGTATGCTAGCCTGAAAAGCAAGACCCACATCAAGATGTTGGGTCTGGGAACTCACCATCGACAGGGCTCAATCCGAGGGGCGGGATAAACGGTTGTCTTTCAAACTCCCTCTGCATGCAATAGGATAGCGCTACAACCAACCAGAGTAACGCTAGTTGATAGATTAAACTTTTGCCGTATCCGGTCGGCAAAACTCCAAACACAGCTTAGTTTTTTAAGAATTACTTCAGTGCCGTGTTTTGTTCTTTTCTCAAAGAAAAGCTTAACTTCAAGTCTTCCAGAAGACCGCTGTTCGCCAGCAGCAGCAGCAGCCATAAGCCCGCCCACCGACTCTATACATAATGTGATTGGCCGGACCAGAGTTTGGTTTTTCCAGCTTGCAAGCCAACGGAGAGTTCCAATACCCCGATGGCTGCAAATTAAATTTGCTGCCGCTAGGGTGCGTCTAGATTTCTAGGCTAACAGTATACTGGTCTATAAGGAAAAATCCACAGACTGTGGAACATTTGTAAAATTATGGCTTTAGATCCCTAACACATTTTGGGATGTGTGTAATCCTTGTTTTGAGAAAACATTACTAAAATTATGTTTAGCCAAACTAGTGGTAGGACTCTATATTCATGCACTGTAAGAGTCCTCTAATATTTGTCTTCCCGTCTATTTATGAATGAGAGACCAAATACATCTTCCAATGTAGTACAGACCAATTTAGCAACATTACAATGTAAAGCCTCAAAATGCACCACAAAATAGATTCTAAACTCGATAAAAACATTTTCAATAAGGTTATTCATATTGCAATGTTATTGCATTTCATTCCATAACAGGTTTTTTTTTCTATTTTCCTCGCCTCTCAGTATCTAACCTGCTGTAGATACTTATTTACATTAGCAGAGCGAAGGCAGACAGCAAGCGTTTGTGTGCTGCTCAGTGATATCTGAGAGGAGAAACATGACTCACCAACCTCACATTCAACATCCGTCCAGCCTCATTTTCCAAGCAGTACATCATGGTGAACCCAGGGCTCATCATGTGATCCAGATCAAAGTTGGTCTCAGATATTAACCTGTACACTCAGCAAGTCCCTGATAGCTTGTGCAGGCTCAGACGTGTTGAAAATACAATGTATACACACATATACTGTAAAATGCCCTCCATTTACACAATGTTGGCTTATAGATGTGGAAAATGACACATGCTCGGCATAATAAAGAGATATTACAAATGATACATAGGTGGAATTGGGGTCGTTCATCTTCTCTCCTCTAATATGAAAGCCAGTCATGTGGTTCAAACCAGAAAAATTGTCGGTTCAATCCCCCGGACCAGCAGGATAAATCTGGGTGGGGAAAGTGAAAAGCAGTTTCTTTCTATGATTTGTGTTGTTTTTCCCATGTTGCAGGCAGGAGAAGGTCAGATACTGTCTGTAAAATAACCTGAGCCATCCCCATAATATGGCAGAGAAGTATAACATTTGGTAGTTTGGGCTATCTTCGTGGCTCAGCAGTCTATAAGAATTATAATGGGATATTATATTGTAATTGATCCCCTGAGGAGAAATTAATTTCTTTTTATCCCCTCAGCCTTGCACAGTGAGGTAAGAGCCAGTGACAGAACAGCGCCTCAGGGACTGTGTGGGATTTAGGGTCCTGCTCCAGGACACTTTAGCAGGGGGGATTTGCTGGAACAGGGAACTGAACCTGGGCTTTTTCTGTTCAGGGTCAGTGTCCCTAATGATTTCAGCCCACTCTTCCACACTCTCTCCTCCCAGAATTTAACTACCACTCACCGGCAGCTATGTTTCTGATAAGTGGGGGCAAACACAATCTGTGAATAATGTACCAATATCAGAACACAGCACACTTCCTGCAGTTCTTCTACGGCAACATTTTGCTACCAGAGATTGGTCAGGATTTTACCCGTTTCCCGGTTGATGTTGTTTTTCTTGTTTAAAATCAATTCCATCCATTTTCTCTCCCTCTCGGGGGCCCAAGTGTGTCCCAGCATGCATTGGATGAAAGGCAGAGAAACATTGGACAGGTTGCCAGTTTATCACAGGCCTCTGATCAACTGATTTGCATAAATCATTTGGTATACAGTTTACTAAATCAGAAGGGGATATTATTTATTTCCCTATTCAGTGCTGTCACATCATGTTGACAGTATTTGTATAATACCACTGCGATCACACCACCGAGGCCGAGTGTTGCTGTTCTGTACATTAGACTACTGGTCAGCAGACAGACAGTATATACAGGACTATGAATGAATAGATGGAACAACACTGCCGTTCAAAGCAGATGGGAATTCAAAGCTCTGTGCAGCTCAAACAATCTAATTATTAACTGATTGTGTCTGTTGCCTATCAAATCATTTGCGGCCAAAATAAAGAGCAGCTACAGTACCAAGGCTGGTTTTAGCCTGCTATATTAGGGTGGGCTGGGAGAAATAATAGGTGGGCAACTTGGCCTGGTAGCCTAGAGGTTAGAGAAGCTAACTTTAACTGGGAGAACAACGATCTGGTACGAGTTCACGGGTAGTAAGTTACGGGTTGGACGGCCGTTCCAGGGCACTTTCACGGGTAGAAGGTTGTGAAAACACGGGTTACGGGTTGCCTGGAACGCAGCATTAGTAGCCCAAAGGTTGTGAAAATATTTTTTTGTTATGTAAAGGCAAACACAGGTGACAATTTCAAATATAAAAACATATTTAAATATCATTTTTATCTCGGCTGCATTAGTCTACGACGTTTTAATACTGGGATTGCTCCGGAAATTCTGCTTTTTGGCTGGATGTCTGTTGGAATTGGAATTGGAAATTATTTTATTTTAAAACAGGGACAATGCACAAATAAACATTAAACTTGTTGAAACAAGAGAATATGTTTTGGGCCAGGTTGTATCAGCAATTGCTAATTTTCACCTGTAGTCCCTTCCCCTTTCTCTGTGTTGGAATTTTAAACTCTGGTGGATTTCTGAGGACTCTGGTTAACTGCTCCTCAGATCTCTGCAGGGTAAATCCAGACAGCTAGCTAGACTATCTGTCCAATCTGAGTTTTCTGTTACACGACTACAACAACTTCTTAACGTACACATGTTCCACCAAAACAAGTTCCTTCCAGAGGCTATTTTGCAGAGGCACCGGGGCTCTGTCTGGTGCTTAGAGACGTCCAAGAAGATTGTGAATGGTTTAAAGAAATGCCAATAAACCAGAGCACGTTTTTCTCCTATCCCGGAATGCTGTGTTGACTCGCCAGACCCTCCTCCACAGCGCTGTTTTCATTCAGCGTTGATTTTTCAGTTATTTTTCAAACCTACAGCGATTAAGAATTATTGAAGCAACATTAATTTAGTTTTAGATCTCTGTATTTTCGTTGCTAGTACTGTTCTCCAGCTGCAAATTAAGCCTGCTTGTGAAGGTATTTCCACACAGGGCATCCCAATAAAAAGGCTATTTATTTACCTGCACCTTCCCCACAACGCCCACCTGGGTGTATTTTGTGTGCTTCTGCACTACTTTTAAACAAGCACAGGAGCTGTGCTGCAATCAGCCATAGTGCCAGGGAATATTTAATGTTTATGATGGTGCGGTCTCTCCCACGGGTGTCAAATGAGAGGGAATATTAGTGTTCTGAGCTATTAGGAGAGCAGAGACCGAGGCTGACAACGGAAGACACAAGACAGGAGGCTCGCAGTCTCCTCAGCAACGGATATTTTTAGAGGTGGGTTTTGAGAAGTGGCTCAGATGTTAAGAGTGGTATAGGATGAGTGTTGGGAGAGAAACAAACTGCTCATGAAGTTTTCAGTAGTATGTGCTGTATGAAGGATGCTTTACTTAATACAGTAGATTTGACTTTGCTGGTAAACTTGTATGGAAAGATAATTTATTGAGGTTTTGGCTAGGGATGGGCATTTGATAAAATTTTCTTCGTCGATCGTCAGGAGAATTAACCATCGACTATCGATTAATCATTAATATTTTTATATTAAAATTCATTATTTATTTAACTTTTTATAAATTAAAAACGCATTGAAAATACAAAAATACAGCGTGTTTTTCCTGGATGAGATCTTAATTATAAGAAGAACAACTTGTGACAGTTAAACTGCAGGTTAGGCTAAACTTGAAGATATATGCGCTGCGATGCTCTGAAGCAGCAGAACCTGCTGCTGCGAGCCGGCGTTGTTAAACAGAGACCCTCGTTTGTTCCAAAATAATAAATAAAAAGAATCATGTTCAATAATAACTTAACCAAAAACATAATAATACTTCGATCTGACAGGTTTTGTCAAAATGTAACTCAAAACTATCCCAGGCACGGACAAAGCCTATTATAAAATAGCCAGTAACTCACATACAACTTCTGCACCAGTCTACTGGCTTTTGTTGAGAAAAATAAGCAGGTTGACATGCTACACATTTGTAATGAATTGCTCAGTTATAATTTATAATTCCTCTATTTACAAAATAACATTAGTTGGGAGATGGTGGTCTGGTTCAGTTTGAGGGGAGTCCGATTAGAAGCGGTGTGCAGACAAGAGGAGGGGGAGACTCCCTAAATGCATCCTTTCCGGTGGCAAACTGAAATCCAGCACAGTTTTATTGAAAATCTGATGCCTCATAAGAGACTTCTTTCATTAGAATGTATAATGCAAGGCTTATAATTACCAAGACCAATTAAAAGCCACTTATGTTGTATGAAAATGTCCTTTAGGAGCAGCTCTGCACAGCTACATTAACTGTGTGAAGATATTTCAGCATGCAAACACTGTGAAGAAAATATTATTATGAAATTTGCATGTTATGCACTGTATGTATCTATGTGTGTCATGAAAACAAACAATTGACATAGTGAACCTTAAGGGAAAATGTAGTTAGCTACAGAACAGAGAAAGAGAAAGTCATACTTGGAGCAGTTATGGATCGAGTGTGTTGTTTAATAGCTGCTCACTGTCATGGAGTTTGAATTGGGGTCCTTGAGTCAAGGGACCATGTCTTTGACCATCCTGTACTTAGAGAGGAATGGGTGGACAGATGCATGGATGAATGATTAGTGTTAGCAATAAAACAAATGGTCGTGTCTACCCTACAGGCAACAGAGTTACATCGCTGGGCCCATGGAGGGCCTTGTTCAATGTGCCTCAACTCCCACAGGCAGGGTTTTTATCCCCCTGGTCCTCCTGGTGTTCTCTCCAGAGGTTAAGCAATGCTGCAGCCTGCTGCTGCTGATGTAAGAAGAGAAGGAAAGGACGGGATGAGTGCTCTGCTTCCACACAGCAGATGTTGTGGGAATGGGGGACTGAAGTTCCAGTGAGGCAAAGACATAGAATCTAATGATTGATAGAGTATTTGAGACCAGAGAGCTACCTCTATGCTGCCGCTGCTAAATTTCCCATGTGCCTGTCTGAGTAGTGTAATGACAAATAAACCTCTGCTTCAGTTTAATCGAAGCCTTATAGTGCTCATATCATGCGTTTTGTCTTTTTCCCTTTCCGTTATTGTGTTATATATCTTTTTTTGCATGTTATAGGTTTACAAAGTGAAAAATCCCAAAGTCCCCCCCAAAGTGACTTACCATCTCCAACAGAAAACACTGTTCACCAACTGCTCCAAACAGTCCATCCTTTACTTCCGTGACCAACGTGCGTCACTTTGTAACACACGTTATAATGCTCGCCTAGCTGCTAGCATGGCACGCCCTCATACTCTGCTTCTGACTGGCTAGTAGTCCTTATCTAGGTACTGTCAGGACACGCCCTCATACTCTGCTTCTGACTGGCTAGTAGTCCTTGCCTAGGTACTGTCAAGACACGCCCTCATACTCTGCTTCTGACTGGCTAGTAGTCCTTACCTAGGTACTGTCAGGACACGCCCTCATACTCTGCTTCTGACTGGCTAGTAGTCCTTACCTAGGTACTGTCAGGACACGCCCTCATACTCTGCTTCTGACTGGCTAGTAGTCCTTACCTAGGTACTGTCAGGACACGCCCTCATACTCTGCTTCTGACTGGCTAGTAGTCCTTACCTAGGTACTGTCAGGACACGCCCTCATACTCTGCTTCTGACTGGCTAGTAGTCCTTACCTAGCTACTGCGCATGTACGACTCCCAACAAAGATGGAACAGAAGTGAGATGTCTCACTCTGTAGCTAAAACAGAGAGCTCAACACACAGGGTGAAAAGAGGAGCTGCAGCAATGTGCAGTACAACAACAATATGGTGTTTTTTGAAAATTAAACCACATAAACCTATTCTAATACAACCTCTAAATACAATTATGAACCTGAAAATGAGCATAATGAGCACTTTAACATATTGTGCCCTGTGAAATGGTTTGCTTGCATACGTTCATATATTCTAACGTGTTGTTCAGTAAAACATCTGCAGCCAGATGCATAACATATCTATCAGTTAAAAAAACAGCAAACGTAGTGCAGATTCACAGATTGAGTTACATTGGCTGTTCTCCAACACCACCACTGCAGCCGTCATTACATCATTTATTTAAATAAAAGGAGAAGATGGACAGGAAAATCATGATGTTTCCAATGTAAATTAAATAAGTGATGGAATTGAGCACACAAAAGTAATTAATCAAAATTGAATGCAGTTTTGATCACTGTTACGACTGCAAAAGATAGCAACCTAAACAACGTTTATACTATCGGATTGTGTCTTTTCATTTTGCGTTTCCATCTCCACCTTATATCACCCTCAGGTCAGGCTAAAAAACACGTACGACTGGTCTGAAGTATGTGTGAGGTGGGAAATGTATGTTTTTTCATTTATACACCTGACCCCAGTTCATTAAGTTTAACATGCATGTTGCAATCTTCAAAATTTCCAGACTCTTGATAAAATTTGTGTGATATTCAAGTTAGGTTTAGGAACTAGGAAAATAAGGAAATTAGGGGTTTGATTCGACTGTAATGAAAAAGTATTGCCTGTGTGCAGAAGGAAACATCCCCCAACAACAAGACATGGGCCAGTACACACAAAGGAATGAGTCTATTCCTCCACGAAGGAGCTAATCCATTAACCAGCCAAGTGAATGTATGAGCCTGAAGTGTCGTGCTCTAGCTGTGACATGCATCACCATAGGAAACCCATGCATGCAGCCTATCTGAGAAAAAAAAATGAAATAGCAAAAGCACGAGTTTGAAGAGAAAGGAAACATCATTAAATTCATCCACAGTGTACAATCAGAACAATGTTGCAGGCCACTGACTGAAGCCTCTCACTGACTTAATCGGAAGTTACTTTTTTACCCATGAGCAAAACAGCCCAACATCATTGTTAACGTAATGTCATCCCCTACTCTTTACTCATATTTCCAGTTTCCCAACCTATTAGTATCTGAGCTGGGGCCAGGCTTTGTTTTATGGTGTGAGTCTGGCTGCCATGAACTGAACTAGAGGGTATTATTCCTGCATTGATTGTTCATTGGGCTGGCTTTGTACTGGGTCACAAAAGGGAAATTCATTAGCATGCACATACTCTCTGTGGCATTTTGGCAGGGCGACAAAACAGTTATCCTGAAATGTTGCATTGGGAATTAAAACGCCTTTGCTTGTTGGTAACCAGGGGACATCCTCTGTTGCCTTTCGACTTGTGTTCAATACTAGAGCATTTCTAAGAGGCTGAGGGCTCTGTTAACCTGATTCGAGGGTAATTACTGTACTGTAGGTGTTGGGCTGGCCAGTGCCTAACAGGCTAAACCAAACTAATGAATGACACTAGCAAATGCTATGGGTTTACCAGCATGTAATTTGACTGATTAATTTAGAAATATATGTTATGTATTAATGTTTCTTCTCTGTCTCTCTCTCAAAAATGGCATACTCTTCAGGCAAGAAGAAGAAGAAGACATTTAGTAAATAGTAGCTTTTACAAAATGAAGCAACCTATGTAATAAGAAAAATGACTCTGAACAAATGGAACCAGTTTTCAATTACAAAATGTATGTACTTCCAAATGCTACCAAATTCCCCTGGTCTCACTGGCAGGTCCATAAACTGAATTGATGGGTCTCCCTGTCTCAAAGTTGCCCCTTGAGGTCCAAGGAAAGATTGTTTTTAATACTTGGCATCCCTCATGCAGTGAAATATTGTACCTGTGCACATTTATTAGTGCATGTATCATAAAAAGTCCAGACGATTGAAAAAGATTTGTGTGTTAAAAGAAATGAGAAAAAATACAAGAACCCAACAAATATTCCTCTGGAATCTGGGACTGCAACATTAATATGCATTTAACGTTAAAATGTCTGCCAATGAGATTGGTTCAGGAGGTTTCTTTTTCTTAAACCCATTTGATTTGGAAACTTTTTCTCTTGTGCCTTCCAATTAGGTGGTCTGTGCATTTCCCAGTCCGTGAAAATACCACGTGAGCCAAGGTCTGGAGAGTTTGACAAGATTATTCGCAGGCTGGGTGAGAACCCCAACGCCCGAGTAGTCATTATCTTTGCCAATGAGGATGACATCAGGTGAGTGCAGTGGAATCCTAATTACTGTCAGTTAATAGAACTTTAAACCTGACTTATCTCAACCACTTTTGACCACTCCTTGATACTGCCTTCATAGCATTTACCTTCCATTTTGTTTAGATACAAATACACTGAGTTTTGATAAGGTGAAGTAAAGCTGTTTAAGAGTTTTCAAAATCTGCTTAAGTGATAAATGTTGTTTAGAAATGTCTTCAGCTGAGGCTGCCTCTGCGGCTGGCATTAAAATGTCACAAATGTCTCCTGTGTGCTACACTCATGTTAATATTTATGAGTTATAAATGCCAACATGATTATCTTTGGGTGTATTCATAGTTTCGTTAGCTTTATCAGAGACAATGTTTTCACAGGTATTTCACACAAGTAAAGTAGTTTTAAGCACTAAGAAATGGTGTGATCTAATGCAACAGCCATGCTGTTAAATAACAGCTACCCACTGTTGGAAATCATTATTAATCATTATTAAGTATAAGTACTGTACTTAAGTATAATTCTGAGGTACTTGCTCTTTACTTGACGTTTTCCACTTCCATTTATTTGACAAAGTCAGTGACGGGTCAAGAGCTTACATACAAAACATTTTGTAAGGGGTGATTCTACTTAATGAATACTTTTTGCTCATAATACTGCCCTTGTACTTAAGGAAAATTCTGAATACAAGACTTTTACTTCTAACAGTATTTCTCCACTGTGGTATTATTCCTTTTACTTAAGTAAATTATCCAGGTATTACTTCCACCACTGATGCTACCCTTGCTATACAACTTTATTTTTTTTGTTGAGATGGTCAGAGACTCTATGGTCATTTTTGAGGCCATATTTCATTACGGTGTTGTATTGAGATGCATTATATAGAAAGGTGTTTCTAATATTTTGTCCACCCCCGTGTCCTTTTTATCTAACTAATAGCTTGGATAACTACTCTGTTGTCCCCCATCTATTCTGAACACACTATAAGAAAGTACAACAGTGTCTCTCCTTTCCTTGCAAGGACACAAATGCATCAATTAAAATTCATTATCTATTATTAAGACGGACAGTCCGCATTGAGAACCAGTTAATTAGTTGTAGGCTGAATCAACACACACAGCACAGTTGTGGCTTTGTAAGGGAAAGGGTTTCCCAGTGTATCCCTGATGGAAGTGGGCAGTGATTTGGGGCCGTCTCTTGATGATGAACAGGGCAGAAGTCCCAGTGCTCATTGACTTAATCCGGTCCTGATAACGGGTAATAGTCTGGATATATAGTAATTACAGAAAGCCAGAGGGATTTCAGCACTGCAGGCCTGCTCTATCCTTGAACCCAGTCAATGTGAGCTGGCAGCAGTCTAGTAAGAACCCCAAATTGTCTACATAGAAAGTATAAGAAACTTGAGCTGTTTTGAAGGAGCCCTATAATGTGCTACTTAAATCTTTAAATAAAATACTGCCTTTTCTCAGCCTTAAAGAGAAAAAGAGAAATACCTTTTGTGGATTTGCTTTTCCTAATCTAGGCAGGTAGGTAGATTTGTCCTTCACTGTGTTTGCTCTGTGGGAAAACAACATGGCTTCATAACATTAAATCATCTTGTATTGTGCAGTTATGTGAACATTTAATTCCTCCACCTGATTTTTTACAATAATACATATTGCATTTGTCATTTTCAATTAATTATCACCTGAAATTCTAACTTAAAATTAGGTAAGTAAAACAACCTTTGTTGCAGTTTTAGTTAAGTTTCTTGTAATTACAATTTTACTCAGTGAAGACCTTAATGTGAGTTGGAAACTGAACCTGAAATGTACAGTACTGTATACGCCCATCCACGACCTCAACGCAGCACCTTTACTTCTCAATGCGTTAGACGTTTCAGCCCGTCTAGTCATGGCTCTGCTACGTAATCTCCTGTGAGAAAATCCATTTTTCCTACACGAAGCACATAACTGCATCTTCAGACATGTTCATTTCACTAAACTTCTGAAGACAAGACACTGTGAAAAATCGTCACCAATCAAAACATATTCCCTGGGGCCATTAAACTACAAGGTTAAAAGACAAAGTTAGAGATGACTCACTGCTCGCCCACTCTACATATTACAAAAAAACTGTAGTAATTATTTTACAATGTTGTATTGTCCTTTTTTCAACTACAAAGTCGTATGTGAGATGTTAAGACAGCCATGTAAAAAGCTGATTCTTTATGTTTTGTTCAAGCAGCATTGGGGAGATATGAGGGTTGTGATGTGGTGGCTGTGTTTAAATTTAATGTTGCTGTGCTCAAGCTTTCTTGATGTAACTCTGCTGCTACAGAAGAGCTCACTGGCAGTTTTTTACAGCACCCCAAACTACTTCCACTGGCAACAAGCCTGGACAAATGTAGCAAGGGTGTCATTCTGCCACAGCCAAGAAGAACTACTCTGAACTGGGAATGGATAGTGTGTCTATGGTGGCTTATTAATTCTACTAAAGTGCCTCGGTGCAACTTTGCCCAGACTCAGAATAGAATATTCTAGTTATGGAATCACCTGTGTGACAGCTACACTTCCTATTTACAGTGCATTTAAAATAGGAGCCTTCTTTCATTGGTAATTTATCACCAATATGCATGTAAATATAGAAAATAAATGAAAACACTGACAACACAACATTATATGGTACAATTAAGCATTGCTTTCTTCCTCTGTCCCAAAGGCGGCTCCTTCAGGCAGCTAAGAAGGCCAATCAAACCGGCCATTTCATCTGGGTAGGTTCAGACAGCTGGGGCTCCAAAATCTCCCCAATACTGAACCAGGAAGAAATGGCAGAAGGTGCTGTCACCATCCTACCCAAACGACAGTCCATCAAAGGTATTCATGACACACTTCCTAACTTCACCTTACAGAAGGCTCATAACTGTTTATTTTCTTACATCAATGTTTTTTTATGAAATACAACCTTGATACGTCTGCCACTTTTCTGCTTATTGCAGTGTATGTTTGTCTCCACTAATCATATCTCCCATCTACATTCAAGATAAATGAATTTTAGTGGTATTGACATTAATGCATTGTACTGTCTGTTTTCCGCCATGTACAGCCACATTGGACATATGTGTCATTGCTGTTTCTTACCTTTTATATTGATTAAATCAATATTGTACCATATCGGGTATATTTCCCTTACGCTATTGCCGTATATGTAGAGCTACTGATTTTTTAACAATGTTGGGAAAAGGTGTTGATAAAGTGGGAATAACACTGTCTATAGATAATGTAGCCATGTGAAAACAACATAAATATAGTAGATTTTACTTGGTTTCCATGTCATTGGATGATTATTGTACATACTCCAGTACGGCTTAAAGATATTGTGCATAACAAGGTTGATTGCATTTTTTTTAAATCTCATGCAGAGCATAATCATTTATTAACATCAGCTCAGTATATTATTGGATGATCAAATATTATAAAAAGTGACTTCCTTTGAACAATTTCACTGTTTAGCTAAGAGCAAACCATTTTTTTTGGGGATTGCTGATATTTCTGATTGCAAAGCTTCTGTTCTAGCTGGGCTTTGAGTAAATACTCAGCTCATTTGGAATCATCACCAAATTTACCCTCTACGACAGGCCCAAAATAGTTTACATTTTGTTTAGCATATTCAAATGTGAAAACACGATAGATTAAATCCTAACAGCATCTTATTTCTTTCAGGTTTTGATCGCTACTTCATCAGCCGAACACTAGAGAACAACAGAAGGAATATCTGGTTTGCAGAGTTCTGGGAGAATAACTTCCAATGCAAGCTTAGTCGGCACGCTGTGAAGAAAGGATCTGGCATCAAAAAATGCACAAGTGAGTCTACACTCAAGAGCAGAGAAGGCACTCGGTCAATGGAAAGCACTCAATCAATGACCAAGTATATTGATTGGGTTTGCTGTGAATAGGCTACAGTGTGTGTGTGTGTGTGTGTGTGTGTGTGTGTTTGTGTATATGTGTGTGGGTGTGTGTTAGGGCTTTGACTTTTGCCCAAAAATCATATTCGAAGTTCGTTTGTTTATTAATATTAATATTTGAATATTTATTAATAATATTTTGACCATTAAATGCCTTCAGTAAGACCTATATTGGTATCAAACTTACGCTGTATATGTTCTGCCAGTGTCCGTAACATAGGACTCAGTAGCCAAAGAACTCCACCCATCAGTGGTCAGTGCGAGTTTTTCTCCACGCAGCATTTCCCTTTTGCCACCTTTGGTTGTGTCGTACAGCTTCGCTATTTTACCATTCATGGTCCTGTAGCAGGGGATCTTGAATCTTGGCTCCAGCTCGTGGACGAAAGCTTGAAACCCGCTCCCATATATCACGTTAATGGGCCTCATATCTTTGCAAACGAACTGTGTCAGCAAATCTGTCGCTCTATTGTGACGGGCATGGGGGAGGCCTCGTGAAGGAAATAGCATGGAGTCGATTCTGGCCTGCTTCGCCCCTGACCCCTCCTCCTCTTCCAGCTTGATGGGATGTAGTGTTAACAGGGGGCTCTCGTTGCTGGTCGTCCCGAGGTATGTGAGTTGGGCCCTACATATTTTACATATTGCTTTGTCCTTACTCGTGATTTTTCTCTGTTTCTTTGGGAACCCAAAGTAGTGCCACACGTTGCTTTTCAAACTGTCAGGAGTGTAGATTTCTAACTCCTCGTCAGGTGTGGTTGTTGTAGGCGTTGGCGCGGCCATTAGGCTCGTTCGAGATGAGCCAGATCTGCGCAGAATCGATCTCCGGCGATCGCCACCCGTTGCATGCCGGTTAGATTTGTGTCCGACTTGATCCCGACTTGCTCTGACGTCATGCACACGTAGGCAACGATAATCTCACGAGAGCAAGGCGGCCGCAGGTTTGAGACGCAGGTAGCGCAGTTGCTTTCACCGACTGCAAGACCCAGGCGGACACAAGGCATGCTGGGAAACGCCGGCCTTTGAGCTGATCTAACAGCTGATTGGTTCAGAATCGACAACATGATGACGTTTTATATAAACTTTTTTATTGATTTTGAATCTGAGGGATTTTAACTGCCATTTGTCTAATTTAAAGGCTTATTCTGTACAGAACACATGTTGTGTGGCTGACAGTTATGTTTAGAAGTCAGAGAGACTAAATCTGTTCAGATTACAGATCATCTACAGTCTGTTGGTAATTAAAATCAGCAACAGATCACATGTACAGCATATTGACAGCTACTCTGTCATAATAAAAACAACTGGAGACTGTGTACAAGCTGATATATGGGTCTGATAACATTTTATTAAATTGGAATCGGACCACAGTGTTTCTATGACTTCCTGTTCAGCCTGCAGGCTGCTGGAATCGGCTGGAAACTGTCCGACTTCACAGCGGATTTTTGTCACCGCCCCCGGCTGCTGCCGCCTGCTCTCGTCTACTTTACAGGCGAGGCGTAGTTCATCTCGAACGAGCCTATTGTTTTGGTAAATAGGCACTAACCAGGACGCTAACGTCAACTACAGGAGCCCAGATGACCAATAATAACCTTGCTAATGAGACCGCGATTCACAACTTCACCAGGCGTGAAAATACCTGAATTGAAAACGTTTACAAGCAAACACATTTACAAAAAATAATGCCCATAACAGGTTCAAAATTCGAAAATTAAGGGCTGCTTAATATTCGTCTGAATATCAATATTTTTTTTAATATTCCAATTATATTTGAATATCGAAGTTCGGAGTCAAAGCCTTAGTGTGTGTGTGTGTGTGTGTGTGTGTGTGTGTGTGTGTGTGTGTGTGTGTGTGTGTGTGTGTGTGTGTGTGTGTGTGTGTGTGTGTGTGTGTGTGTGTGTGTACTTGGTATGCATAGGTATGTGTATTTGTCATTGGGGAGAAAACCATAACGCCCCTCTAATTTAGGTTAAATGTAATTGGTGTTGATAAGTGAAGGAGAATCTCTAATTTCGTCCGAAAGAAATTAATGTTCCCATTACTCGTCTCTTGGTTACTTCAATTTGCAGCGGGTGACAATATCAATCACAAAACTATGCCACCGAATGCACTGAAAACATAATCAATAGTATATCCAATCAGCCCATTAGAAACAAGCTTTCAGGTCGTTAAAATCAGTAGGCTCTCCAGGCCTCTCTCTCATCCCAGTGTGCAGCGCAACGCTGCATCTCAAGTAGTCCAGACTGACTGAATTATTGCTGGCACCTGTAATGTTTCCAGGCAATACATTCCTCATGTGTATGTTGGAGTGGCCATGGTAACAGTCAAGTCAACATAAACTGTGTGCTGGTTACAGAAAAAAATAATAATACTCAGTCATACACATTATTCTAAACAAATTTCAGGTGGATGATATTTCCAGTACACAAAGTATCAGCGTGATATGGTTTAGAAGAGTTTGTATGCCATCAATCTCCAAGAAAGGGTAGGAATGTCGTGTTCATTTATTTTTGAATACAAATGAGAAAACACCCACACACTGTCTAGCTGACTGCTGGAATATTTATTAATGAGGTTTCAGTCTTTTTCGACCTTCGTCAGGTATTGCATCACAACAGTTCCATATATTTTCCAAGGGACCAAGGGAAACACACACAAACACACACACACACACACACACACACACACACACACACACACACACACACACACAGACACACACACCAGGTTAGTAGGTGAAGAAACATCATAGTGAAGACCAGAAAAGGATGAGAAAATGAAAACAAGTGCCAAACGTTATCTAACATAAAACATTACAGCACATTCCTTTATGTCACATCAAACTATCTTAAGGTAAAAAATAGAAAATGACAAAAGGAAATGAGGGCAAGATCATAAATCTTACAATAACAATTAGGGAGAAACTACAAATCTAAACTAAATAAAAAAATCCTCTAGTTGTCTTGCCAACCTAGGCAATATGACAATATATATCATCAAAACGATACATAAAAATGTCTATTGTGTATATTATTCCATAACAATTCTATTGCAATGTTGAAAAACCAGTGTCTGAACTGCGTTACGGCAATATTTACGTCATTTGGACGACACTTTACGTTCTGATCCTTACATGTTATGTTTATTTTGCACTTAAAGTTCCTAATAAAATGAGAAAATACTCAATACTTTTCATTTGTCAAGTATTTCATTTAGGAGTTTACGAAATGGGCTTTACCATGTGGTTATTTAATATAGTGTATTTATTGAATTACCAGAAAACGATTATTCATATTGAGATACAGTAGTATGAAATAACCATCAGTATAGAAGATTTTGGCCATATCGCCCAGCCCTGCAATTATTTATAATAACTTTCTGTTGAAAATATGGGTGACAATCACGTTCCATAGCCTATTGTTGAACCATAATGGTGATTATTTAATATCGATGTAAGCAGGGTACACTGATGTAAGATACAGGAATGGTTCTTATCCCAGTTTGTGATGATACATGGCCTGTATGACTTTGAATGATACATAAGAGAACTATTTAGCAAAAGGAACTTGGGGTTGAGTCTTTTTTGTGATCCTCGTAAGAAAGACAAAATAGCATAGTCCGAAATGACAAGTTGCTGTTTAAGCCTCCTTGAGATACTAAGGCAAACTCATATTAAGATTTCAGTATCACAAGAATGTTCAGAGCAGATTGAGCAGATGGTATAGTAGCTCTGTAGACATTTCTTTACTGAAATGACCGGTTTGTTGTATTGTGTGTTGGATTGGAATTATTAGATTTGGCTTTCTAATCCAACTATTATTGGACACTGCAACATGAGAATATAACCAAATACCACAGACATGCTAAATTGGTACAAAAGATGTACTGGCAGAGCTAAAGAATTAAGCACAGATTTAATTATCACTTTTCAGAAAAAAAAAGTGTGTTCCATGGCAAAAAAAAGAGATATGCTTCAGTTCACACTTGCAGATTTCAGGAGAACACGTAATCTAAAATAATTTGTGCATTTATCAGTTGTCATAGTGGCTGCTCTTCGCCCAAATTGCTGCAGCCCTTTTCTTCCTGTGAGTAGCCCCCTGGGCACAGTCAATTTTTACAGGGAAGAGGTACTCTTCACTTCACTCAGATCCTTTTGCAAGTACCATGACTATACTCCCCATTGTTCCTTTTGTAAGCATCATCATGTCCTGTCCCCACATCTGCTGTTTGTTAGGCACTATAATACTGTATTGTATAACCACACATAGGGATGGGGCCGATCCAATCCAGTATCGGTATCGGGGCCGATACCAGCGAAATTCAGGTATCGGATTTTCCCGATCCAACCTGCGGAGATTTCCGATACCAAGAGCCATGTCTGCACTTTAACGTTGTCTGCTGAAATGGCTCCAAAAGTGATTCCTGCCGGTGCCGGCTGGTCTGCTGGTCTGCTGGTTGGCTGCAAACTGTGGAGTACATTTCCTGAACGGAGGCGCAGCTCAATGACACACAGAGTTATGAGACACGTCCCCGCTCAGGAAGTCCATTCCGCAGTTTGCAGCCAGCTAGCAGGTTAGTAGCATGAGCAGCATTGTGGCTAGCTCGATGCTATCCTGTGTGTCCGCTGTTTGGAAATACTTCACAGTGGAAACACCGCAGAGCAAGACAGCAAAATGCAAAACCAAAACAGGACTTTCACAACCGTCTGTCTGCCGGTGTTGTCGCCGGCTTTTGGCGTTTCATTTCCCCGTTGTTGCGTCCTCCAGAGACCCCGGATCGTACGTGTCCCGGCGGCCGCTGTTTCAGAGCAGCCGCTGCGCAGCCGTGAAAACAGAGGTGTGTGTGTGTGTGTATGTATGTGTGTGTGTGTGTAAGATGTTTACAGTTATTGCACTTTTCTTATATTTCAGATATTTGACATTTTAAAACGTTGATTTGTTGATGCTACAAGAGCCAGTTTGCTTGATTTGCGCTGTTCACACACTGTTTTATTGATAGTGTGTGTGTGTGTGTGTGTGTGTGTGTGTGTGTGTGTGTGTGTGTGTGTGTGTGTGAGAGAGAGAGATTTTTACACTTGCACTTTTCTTATATTTCAAGACTCAAGTATTTGACATTTTGGGTATGTAATAAATATTGACATGACAATCAATTTGAAACCCTTACAGTGGCATATCTGTTTTCAGAATGAGATTTTTCCTGTTTTTCTGACTTCCTTTTCTGACCTTATACTTACCTCAAGTTGCCTTTTGGGACATACATGCATACGTACGTCCATATCATACTTGCCCGTTGAGAGGAGTTTATTTCAGCATCATATAAAATCAACAATAATGATAATAATAATATTAAAGCAAACAGCTCTGGTATCGGAATAGTATCGGTATCGGCCGATATCCAAATTCAGGTATCGGGATCGGATCGGAAGTGAAAAAATGTGGATCGGTGCATCCCTAACCACACATAATACTTCAACAAGTTACAAGCAAATAATAGGAGAAACTTTTAACCTAAAAATCCTATCTGTTGTTCCTGTGATTATACAACTTCAACAGTTTTTTAAACAACACACTTAAAAAGTAGAAAAGAGGAAATTACTCACTTGAAAAATCTGTGTAAAGCTCCCACCAGGAAAATGGTATTCTTAAAGTACTAACGTGATTAGATAGGCATGTAATTATTCTATTTGTGTGGTATCAAAGCTTTTAATCACACAATGCAAGTCACTGGCAACTGATTTATGGACCATAACAGCATGGTCAGGTCATTTTCCAGGACTGAGACATTAAAGTGTATCTGACTTAGACAGCAAAGCAAACAACACAGTGCAAATGTATTATTCAGGTCCTATTGCTGCTGTTTCTCGAAGTCTTCTTGTATCTGCTGCCCCAGAGGTCAAGAAGATTTACTTTGTAGCCTCAGATGTACAATGTAACCCATGACCCCACAGATCATTTTACTGCTCTGTGTGAATATTCCAGGGTGCATCAAAAATACTATCTTGAATACCTGAACAGACCATAGCCTCCTTACTTTAATTATCAGAATGTGTTAAAATACACCCACTGCGCTATACAGAGAAACAACTGTCAGCATAACACAATACAATTCAACAACTCCTCAAGTAGAGGAGTTCAGGTACGACGGGGTCTTGTCCGCAAGTGAAGGGACAATGGAGCGAGATTAGCCGGAGAATCGGAGTATTGCATTTGCTTTACCGCACCATTGTGACGAAAAGAGAGCTGAGCTGGGAGGCAAAGCTCTCGATCTACTGGTCAATTTTTGCTCCTACCCTTACCTATGGTAATTAAGACTGGGTCACGACCGAAAGAACTAGATTGCGGGTACAAGAGGCTGAAATGTTTTTTTTTTTTCAGGAGGGTGGCTGGCATCTCCCTTGGAGATATGGCGAGAAGCACAGTCATCCATGAGGAAATAAAAGTACAGCCGCTGCTCCTTTGCTTTGAAAGAAGCCACCTCAGGTGGCTCCATGACGTGTTAGGGCATCTGATTAGCTCTATTTTCCAACAGGCGCGTCTGCATTCCGGCAGCGCCATGACCCCCAAGAGCAATAGCGGTCATCCAAGTCAATGATTGGTACTCCACCAGCCGTGATGCAGTGCGTCGCAGAATTGTTCGAGAAGAGCCTCCCCACTCTGCTAAAAATTCGTGCCATGTCTATTTTCACGCGAGCCGTGGGGCGTTTGAACAGCCAGGCAGGAAGTGGAACAGCGAGAGCATCCAGTCAATTTATCAAAAGACACCCCCCAATATCATATACGACTCCTCTACATCACCATAGACGCTGAGAGATTTATAGTATTTATCTCTAAGGTGGAGAAACATAAGCTATTATACAACATCACAGATTCTTTGGAAGGACAACACCAGAAAAGAGAAGACATGGAGTTTAATTGCTTGGAGTGGAAGCTGGATTCTGGCTATTAAACATGTGATTGTTCTTTCAAGTACTTGTAGAAACAATACAATCTGCGAGTCGGGTAGGAAAGATGCTCCGCTTCTGAGACGCTCCCGGTGTGGTATGGCGCGTGGCGGAGAAAAATAGGGGAAAATAGGGGTAAGGATGCCCCCTGGGAACCTCCCTAGGGAGGTGTTCCAGGCACATCCAGCTGGTAAGAGGCATCGGGAAAGACCCAGGACTAGGTGGAGAGATTATATCTCCAACCTGGCCTGGGAACGCCACAGGATCCCCCAGTTAGAGCTGGTTAATGTGGCTCGGGAAAGGGATGGATGGATGGAATTCAGCAACTACACCAACTAAATGCTCCAAAACAATCATTAAGTTGAATCAACACCTCTCTAACCAGATTCAACAAAAATTGAACATTCTAACCTTCATGAAAGGAGGATTTGTTTGTTTGTTGTATTAGACTGTATTAGTTTTAGCTGAGTGTACCCAATAAACTGGCGACTGAGTGTATATACTAGGAGCAAAAAGTCCTAACCAGTCGATGATCAAGTATGTAGAGGACTTGTAAATAAAGAAACAGCATTGGTCTTGTACTGCATTGTAGCTAGTTAGTCCTAGTATTGATAAGTTATTTCATTCTAACATAACCCTGTTTGACTGCTTAGCTTACCGACTTTGTATTATAATATTTTCAAACAATGTGTTTTCATTTTTAATGTCACATTAAAAACGGCTTTTAGGATGAAGACTAAGCGAAGAGTTTGGCAAATTTAGCGCTATCTCGGGTGACGGGTTTAGCTGAGGTTGCTGGAGTTTCCAACTCCAAATCCAATAGAGCAAGACTCCAAACATTGCTCTTACTGGAGCCCCATGTTCACAGCTTCAGCATTTGGAGGAATCCAAATCTTGACATTAGGGGTGTGCAATATGATGCTATTTGATCATTAATGTTAAAAATGTCCCCATGATCTGCCTTTACAGAAAGATCGCTATATTGCGCTACAGTGCACATTCTATCAGCAGTGTTTCCCCTGCATACGGCGCAGCGCTGCTGCTAAATGATTAGCGGCACTGCTATATACAAATCTCCCAAAACGCAATAAACTCGCTATCTCTACTTTTTGTTGTTTCTTATTGTTCATTTGAAAGCTTGTGTTTCACCGAGTGCAGGACATGGAGCGAGCGGTAGTGATGTGACAACCGGCTCTTTTACGCGAGTCGGTTCAACCGGACGGTTGTTGGTTGGCGAACCGAGTCTATAGATTTGGTCACCGGTTCACGTGTCTGCGGCGGGGGGTTGATTATACATAACTACCGAGATAATATGACGTGTATTTGTATGTGATATCCATCGGTAATGTAGCCTATGAATTTCTATGTACACAATCTAAGATGCACGAGAAATAAAGGTTTCTGGGATCGGTTAATGACTCAAACTTGCCTGAGAACCGAGATACCCGTTTGATTATAGACTTGTGCATTAGGCACGGTTACGGTCTCAGTCAACAGCGCGGTCTCCTCGTGACAGGCTGCAATATTAATTTCTTTAACATTTAACAACATAACTACCAAGATAACATGACGTGTATTTGTATGTGATGTACTTCCCCATCGATAATGTGTGAATTGCCATGAACACATTCATCTAATATGCACGAGAGATAAAGGTTTCTGGGATCGGTTAATAACTCAAACTTGCCGAGAACCTAGACAACCTTGAGCGGTTGCACGGTTACATTCAGTCTCGGTCAGTAACCTGGTGCCCGGTCTGCTCGTGACTGCCTGCAACATCCACTTCTCTAACATTTAACTTAACATAACTAAGATAACATGACAATGTATTTGTATGTGATGTACTTCCCCATCAATAATGTGTGAATTGCCGAACACAATCATCTAAGATGCACCAGAAACAAGGTTTGGTTAATAACTCAAACTTGCAGCGAACCTAGACACTGCCTGATTACATTAGACTCAAGCGGTTATTAACGGTTACATTCGGTCTCGGTCAGTAGCCTGGTGCGCGGTCTCCAATCTCTACAACTCTTAACAACTCTTCCGGTCCAATGAATCGTGCTGCTCGAGGTAGCCCATTTCCTGATTGATTCTACCACCACTCCAGTGGAGGCGCTAATGAGGTAAAAAAAAAAAACAGGAGTGAGTCGGTTCAATGACGTATGGCACTCGATTCTCCCCGCTCAGTGACCCGAATCGGGTTAATAACCGGCTCTTCGGTCAGTTCGTCATCACTAGCAAGCGGAGGAGAGACACAGGTGAGGTGAGGAAAACATTGTCCGTAGCCTACCGGTTTCAAATAGGTTCGGTGGTTAACAACGCAAACATGCTGACAGATTCGTTGTGAATTTAGCTGAGCTAGACCAGAGAATATTCAATTAAAACAGATCTGTGATGCTGTTTGGCTGTCATTCCATAGGGTTCCATTCTGTTAAAACCTTTCTATCAGTGTCATAACAACATGGTTTTAGTTTGTCAGTGGTTCAAATGTGAATTGTTTGCTGTGTAGAATCCAAAAGGTATCAAATCTGCTCAGACTACTCACTGTACATCAAACTATTTCATGCTGCTGAACCAGAAAACGCAATCCTGTTTTGCAGCACACAACGAACGAGAATCTATGATACAACCTGAGCTCTTACAAATTGGTAATAATAGAAAACTGTTGCACAGTATAATGGCATTAGATTCTCCTTTCTCATCGCAGTGGCATTGGTCAGAAATGATGCAGTGAGCAGACAAACTCAAATCTAAAGTCCTCAAATCTAGACTAGAAGGTTGTTCAGTGCTTTAGTTTTTGTATCCTAAAATACCAAACAATACTAGAAAGTAGAATACATAGTAAAGCAATTTGCCAACGGTCCAACCACTCCATGCAGCATTACCTATAATTAAACGTTGTCATACTGGGCTGTTGGCAAAGATGAAAGCCTCTGCACGGGCACAGCCTCTTGTTTACGTCATTTCAGCACTTGAGGTTTAAAATTTGAATGAAGCAAACTGGCTTGAGTCATTCTGTTGCTTTGCATCCCTGCAGACATGAGTCATCAAGGCTACCAGACACGAGTACATGCCTGCATGCATGCTCAATTGTACAGTGAAAACATCAAGGACACCACCTGCAACTTAGTAGTGTTCTCCTAAATTATCTTAAGTTGCAACATGTATATCAAGGTTCAAGTAAAAGATAAGCCAGAGACAACAACAAAAAGACGTTCTCTTCACTGTGGAGAAATTATGATTGACCTGCAGTGGTTTAGAATATGTACTCTGTATGATGACAATGGGGTAAATATATCCTGTTTTACTTACCTTTGACATTTCCTATAATTCATTCTAATTAATTAAAGCTTGCAGCTGCAACAATGAGTTCCCTTCATCTGAACAACTGTGTCTTTGGAAGCTATGAGGACAAGCACTGTAGTCTGTTTTTGTCCTTTGGGTGATGATGAGAACGTCTTCTTAATTAGAATAAGAAAATGGGAGGGGTGTGTAATAGTTGTCAACCAATGTTTGTCAAACCAACTAAGGCCACCTAACTGAACTGAACTATTATTCTAGAGACTTTTTATGCCAAAACCCTAAACTATTTACTGTATGTTTTGTAATACATTTTGTTGACAGCATAATTTCAGTTCAGTGAAGGAAAGTAGCAGTAACTGTTACCTTGGTAATGTGGCACAAAATGTGTGAACACCAAAATGATAGAGGTTATAGATTTGACTTAAAATCTGACAGTCTAAGATTCAATAATTTAACACACATGACATGGCAACTAAATATTATTTTCATAATTGATTCATCTTCAAATTGTCTGTTAACTGTTTGGTCAATTGGAATCTTTACTATAATGTAAAAAAAAAAGCAGCAAAGAAAAAGCAGTAAACCCTAACATTTGGGAAAAGTGGAAACATTTCTTGAAAAAAAGTGACCAACTTTGTCAAACTTAACTACACCCTTCCAATAAAGAACAACCCAGGCTGCTCTATCTAAGCACATTGAACCTATAATTCTCAGCATCGCAAAGAAAGAAATCACAGTGTGCAAGTAATAAAATGAAATTTTTGCACCCCTCTACCTTGAATAAAAGGACGCGCTTTGCCTCTATTGAAAAGAATATTGGCGAGCAAGAGCATACAGTGTGACCTGGAGCTTTCTGGATCATTGTGTTCTTTCAGAATCTCAAGGTTTGCCTTGATGAAAACTTCGAAGGCACAGATAAAAAAAATACAGTCGCAAGGTTTCATTTTCATTCACATCAACGTTTGTTTTGCACTGCTGACTAACCTTCCTGCAGCACATTTCAACATTCAGTTACTATCCTTTGTCTTATGGAGGATATATTTATTGATAATTCAAATTGAAAGTCCAAAGAGAAAACAAAAAAGATCAAATTAAAAATATCATTATTTTATTACGCTACTAGAATAATCATGCCATAATTCAATTTAAAAAAAAGAAAAAGGAAACTGAAAAAGCAAGGTTGAAATGATAATTTGAAAATGTAAAGTGACATGTAAAAAGTCATAAAATGCAAAGCTTAAATTTGAATGCTCAACCTGAAATCCTAAATTGAAACATCAACATGAAACTCAAAATGTGAAATTGAAAAGCTTAAATGGAAATACTTAAATTTAAATCTCAAATAGAAAACAAATAATTTGATTTTAGCCTTTGCATTTTATAATTTTCAATTTGAAATTTTATCTTTTGAATTTTACATTTTGCAATTGACCTTTGACATTTTAACCCTTGTGTTGTCCTCTGTCTGTTTTGCCTGTTCTTAAAGCATAAAGTATAAATGATTACCCAATTCTGTGTTACATCTTCTTAGCCAACTTCACTCCAACTAGTTTAACACTAATTTATGGAATTCATAGTCAATAAACTTCATTCATATTAAATTATACCTCATTTTCGATTAAAGAAACTCAGAAATTACAAATTATTTTGACTAATAGTTAAGATCAGAGAAACCTATGTTGCTAGATAATCACAGCCCGTTTTGTGTATGAAACCACCCAAGTTATTTTTGGGCAATTTGGTTGAAAGAAATCCATATTTTCGACATAGAAACTTTGAAAACGGGTCAAATTCGAACCAAGGACAACATGAGGGTTAAGATTCACCTTTTCCATTTCGATCTAGTTTGGCATTTCAAAAGCACATGTAAAAGAGGAGTCGTGGCCCAAAGGCTTGTGGGAGGGTCTGAAACGGAACGGGTGCGGAGGCACCTTATGGACAGCAGGGGGAGCTGACTGCTGGGGAGCTCTCTGTCCGCAACTACTACAGCGACAACACAGCAAGTTGAGGGAGCAGGATTGTAGGGAGGACTGTTATTTATAAGGCAATGGCTTCAACTCGGTGAAAGTGTTTTTAAATGTCTGTCCATGTGGCCTCACACACATAATCACCAGGACTAAAAGGAGCGTTCACTTTTTTGACATTTAATTACATTTTTCCACATCCCTTCCTGCTTTGGGTTTGATTGTATGTAAAGCATTTTGTAAACGCTGTTTTTTAGAAAAGTGCAATATTATTATAACAATATAGCAATCTGCTTTTAGTAATAATTCTGTCTGATATGGGTTTTGATCATGATGATTAAAATGATTAGAAAAGGAGAAGAAACAATTGCATTGTGACTTTTTCCGTACTTTTTTTTTTACTTTGATCTGTTTACGCCCATACAAATCCTTGAAATCCTTTGTATGAAGTCATAACCTATGACACGGAATCACAAGCACATATTGCTTCATTTTAACGGCCTAAAAGCCCTTCCTGACTTGCTTGCTTTGGACAGTGAGGGGAAAATGGAGGAAACATACATGAAAACTTCATACAGGACCTTATGGCTGTGTGTTGGAAGTGCGAACCTCTGAGGCATCTTGCCATTAATTACCAAATGTCTTTGTATAACTATATGTAAAAGAGAGAGAGAGAGAGAACAATAACGGAGTGGTTCAGAGAGGGAGACAATAAAACCCATGCTTCCCTTTGCCTGTAGCACATTTACAGAATAACTGGCAATATTCAAGCTGCTTAAACACTCAGAGCCTTGTCACGGATGTTAAATTGCCTCCTTTCAGCGAGCAAATACTGTGGGAGCACATAGATAAAAACACCAAGACAAACAAATACTATTCATCTGTTTAATGCTCGACTTTGTTAAAATGAAGTGTCTCTGTTGAGATAAAAAATGGCTGCCACAGAGACATCTTACAACAATGCGTGCAAACAAAACCTGATTTCACTTTATCAACTGCTTCATGTTGCTTTTTGTTATCTGAACATGATGCACTGTTTACATCGTCTTGTGTTGTGTTCGTCTTGCCACAAACCCGTGAATGAGAAAGTGAAAAGGCCAAGCCTTTGTTGAATACTATTGAAGTCAACCTTAATTGAAAGAAATGGCACAAAGGACTGAAATACTGCTACCAACATTTCAGTAATTAAAAAAAAAACAGCCTACAAAAGCACAGTGTGGCCAATTTTCACTAGAGCATACACATGAGTAGGGCTGCATGATATTAGGAAAATATCTAATTATAATATAAATATTATTTTGACTGATACTGTGATTGCGATATGATTCATGATATTGGAGGGAATGATCATTTTTGTATCATTATTTTCATTGAAAAAAAAAAATGATTGAAGTGTGATTCTTTTTGCGAGGACCTGTACCAAACAAAGATTTTGTCTTTAGTCAGTAGGATACGATTTGTAGGCCAGGACGTCTCTGCAGCACCACAGTACTTTATTTTTGAATGGTTTGACACATATTTTGCCTTAAAATAAATAAAATAAAAGATACAATTGCAATTAACTGTGCAGCCCTACACATGGACACACCAAATTGATCATGATCACTCTTTCCACATTGTGTTATTGACATGAGCAATTATTCAGAATTACTCTTTCATTGGTGCTACAGATGAAGGTGCTGTAATACAAATTACTCAATAACCTTTCCCGTTAAGCTGTGTAGAGTTCAACATCAGATGATTTAATTATTCTAAAAAAGCATCAAGCTTCAAAGCACAAAAAAACAGTCATAGACCATCAACTGCGCTGAAAACAATAACCTCTATTAAAGGGTGTCAGTGTTTTGGCTTTGCCTTCAATAAGCTCTTAACTAATTTTCACAAAGAATAAAAATGTCTCAAATGTTAATGCTTTGTCATTCACATGCTTTTAAAATAACTTGTAGTGTCACATTAAGGGAAATACAACTATAGACAACACATTTTAGAGTGCACACATCTATAATGTAGTCCTCATGGATTAATTGAGAAAAGGGGAAATAAGCAACACGTTAGAATAAAGGAAAAGAGGAGTGTCTGTATTTACTGAAGTGTGTTCTGCTAATTCTCTCACAATTGAGCTTTAAGAATTGTGTGATGAAAATTAAATAAAAAATAACACTCAGTTGAACTTTCCCGGACAGTATACAGATAACTTTATTAGTAAGTAAATGAAGCTTAACAAAAGGTTACTTTACACTATTATTCATAAGGTCATAACTTGCCTTTATACTCAGTTCTATTAAAAAAACAAATTAGCAAACAAGCAAATCTGCTGCAGCTGATATATTATCGCATTAAAATCCATACAACAAACAGACTTGATTGGTGTAAACAACCCTTTTCAGAATAACATTCAGTAACATTGCTGATTTCATCTTATCTGTGAAAGGCTTTTTTCAGACATAGGTATCCTTTCACGTTCATTACGGCTTCATTCAGACACAATAGCACATTTACTGAAAAAGCCACAATGCTATGTTGTTGCTAATGTTGAATGTAAAAATGTTATTGCAAAAAAAAAGGCCTGTTCTCTCTCAGGCTGCATCACTGATGAATTTTATAACTGATTTTGACATTGATAAATGACGATCGTTGTGAGTGCGAGGGACATTTGTCTCTGCTTCTCACAGTGAATCTACTGATATGTTTTGATAATGAATCAATTGTATTATAATAATAATGCATTTATTATTATTAAATATTTTCATTATCAAGTTCTTAGAGCACATTTTGCCGCCTGTTTTAAAAACTCTGACAGTTTACAAGCATTGGATGACAGGGCATTGTGTTGGGACTCTTGTTATTCCTATGCGCTCACATGTACGTAAAGCGGTTTGCTGGGTATTGATAATTACTGTGAGGGTTTTTTTTAACCTCTTTTGCTGCAGTCACACCGCGATGTGAAGAAACGGCAGTGCTTATTCCGAAGTGAGACCAATGTTAAATTGCCATCAGATTAACGTAAAAAGGTGCATACATAAATAAGGGTGTATTTCTACTCCAGCTACTTTAATAGGATGGTTATTCAATCTTGCAGTTTAAGTCCAGTCTCTTCTTGCTCTTTCTTGAGAGGTAACAGTGTCTTGCCATCATTCTTCCTGTTCAACCTATCTGGCAGGGCATTGGCTAACAAAAGCTTTATGCTGCCAATTGAAATCTTGCTTCACGGTTAACACAACAAAGCATTAGAACAACCGCAGCTATGATTAATATACACCTGTCATGACTAATTACATTAATACTAAAGAATGATCAGACTTGTCTTGCTGTGTCTTCCCCTCCACCACTCTATCATATTCTGCGCTCTTGATAAATGGATGTGAAGTGGCACGTGACTTTGTGGGGATAAACACTAAAAGATCATATAAACAAGACCTGAGAGCGTCCAGGAGTTGACTTGCAAAACGTAATGTGCAAAATAATTGTTTTTCTCGATTACTCTGTTTTTGGGATCGTTAAGAGCAAAAATCGTAATCATGATTAAATATTGATTAATTGCACAGCCCTACTGTACATATCTGTCTATATGGTTCATACTGAATATCCATATTTATTCTTATAATATATTCTGTTAATACACTGCATATACATTTATATTATTCGTACTATAATGTTACTGCTACTACATTGCACATATTTGTACGTTGTTCATACATTGTTCATATTGCATAGCCATATTATGCTCTTATAAAGTAACTGCTAATACACTGCACATATATTATAATACATATTACTCTAAACCACCTACTGTAAACCAACTGTACACTACTGTCTACACTGCACTATATTTCTTGTCCTATCTATGCACCACCTGTCTACCTGTCTGCACTACTTTTCTGCTCTTTTTACACTTCTGGTTCGATGCAAACTGCATTTTATTGTCTTTGTACTTGTACTCTGCACGATGACAATAAAGTTGAATCTTATCTAATCTAAAAAAGAGTTGTTGAATAATCTTCTTTTATCAGGGATCGACCAACCATTATGAGAAAGGCTGTGATTGACATATACAAGAAATAGAATATAATCAGTGGTTAACATGCACAACTCAACACCGATCTCTAAATATATTAAATATGTTAAAGCAATGATGGAATCACAATTGAGTAATCAAGCCTCTTGAAAGGCTACGATTTTCTTGAATTTACACATCTAACAACCATTGTTTAGTTCTTACATGTTTGACTGATTGTGGAGCAGCTTTTTTGTTCTGAATATTATGTCAATCACATGAAATATTCTAGTCTTGGATGTCATGATTGCATTTACTCAGCGTGAAACAGCATGGGAACAGCTATAACTTAAATCAGTGATAATATTCCTTCAAATGTTTGTGAATGCATCAAGTCAGTCCCATGAGGGGCCTTTGTTCATGAGTTTAATTTTTGTGTTAATGTTTTCTTTTAGATCATGAGCGGATCGGGAAAGACTCATCCTACGAACAAGAAGGGAAGGTTCAGTTTGTGATCGACGCAGTTTATTCCATGGCTCATGCTCTACATAACATGCACAAGGATCTCTGCCCTGGAAAAGTTGGCCTCTGCTCCAAGATGGATACCATCAACGGCACACTGCTGCTCAAGTACATCCGCAATGTCAACTTTACAGGTGTGTAATTCAACTGAGGTAGCTGAAATGTCCTGTATATAAAGTGGCAAGTATCCTGCCTAATGTATATAGCATCATAAGAAATCAGTTAATTTCTACCAAAAAAGTCTGAACTGTATAGCTGTATCATTCTGAGGCATCTGTGCGGTGCTATCTGAAGCAACTTGTAAGCCTATGTCCTATTCATTTTTGTTCAGTTCACCAACATACTTATGCAGAGGCTTTGTGTGAGTAAAGAGTGGTCTCCAACTATCAGGCTACTGAATGTAAATTATTCCCAGCAAGTAGGCTACAGCATGTTAATTATTTCCAGTAAGTATAAGAGGCTGAGATCCGTAGGAGGGTGGACAACCAGAAGCAGAACTGCGAGTTTTATCATAGTTTTTGATGTGCAAAAACTGTGCTTTGTGAGATTTCCTGACTTATCTTGTCAGCATTGAATTGCCCACGCAAGAGATCTCCCGCTTGAAGTGCACTGGCTGCGGAGTTAAAATTGCACATAAATAAGAGGGGGGAGAGAGTTAACACAAAGCATCAAACACAGGCATCAGTAGTTTTCCAGTGGCTGTCCTATGTAGACTTAAATCCTATTTGTTTGTGTAACTGGCCAATAAAGTGGGTGGTTATCTCTTGGGACAGAAATAAGTATGCATTGAATATACTGTACTTATGTACACACAGGTCACACAAAAATCAGCTCAACACCTAAAATGTAATTGAGAGCCAACGTTTTGATGTCACTTTCTGTCAAGCCTCTGCTTCCAGCTTCATTAAATTAATGCAATCCCTCATAGATCATTTCTTTTATCAGTCTTTCTGAAAAAAACTAAATGAGTTCCTGGAATTTACTTTCCATATTGTATGACAATTGGCCTTGACTACTAGAGCTAGACCGATATATCAGCCAGGCCGTTATATCAGCATATTTCAGATAGATTAGATTGTCATTGTGCAGAGTACAAACAAAATATATATTGTATCGGTAGAGATACCGTATATATATCGTATCGGTAGAGATTGAACTATAAGGAACAAGAAGTTGCAGTACCGAAATGCCAAATTAGGTTTGAGGCAATTTAGAAACAGTGTCAGCGTTATAGTTTGCCCACCAGGGAGCACTGACAAAGTCAGACTGTAAAGTGTCTCATATATTTGGGCAACTAAAAAAGGGGATCTGTATCAAGATTTTGTGTTGTGTGTTGATATATACAACTACCAAATATCGTTATCGGCCTCAAAATCCAGCATGGGTCAGGCTATATCCACTACATCAAAATCAGATTCAGAATCAGCTTCACTGGCCAGGTTTGTGCAAACAAACAAGGAATTTGACTCCGGTTAATCTTTGCTCTCACAGTACTCACTTAACATATAAGAATAAAAACAGAAAGGACAGTAAGAATAAAAAAAGTCAGTTCACGCTGTTGTACAGTTTATAGAATTATAAAAATAATATATAACTAGAACTGCAAGCAGTTATGACGGGGTCCAAGTCCTCGATGCAAGTCGGCCCCGACGCCTGACAGCGCGGAGGCAAACATCGGTAAATATCGAGAGGCGTGAGCCGCAGGGTCTGCGGTACGTTGCGATGCAAATATCCCATCGACATCGATGGAGCAAAAGGGCCCGATCTGGTCTACGTTGACTTTAGCGCCCCCTAATGGCTGATCTGAACCAGATTTGGTATAGAGCCTCAGGGCGGCATGCCGACGAAGCCCCCAAAGTTTTGCGTTGATAGCACGTACTGTGGCCGAGATACTGCAATTTAAATTTTCCCATTTAAATGCATTATTATTTGCTAAAAAAATTAAACGTTTATTATAGCGCCCCCTAATGGCCGATCTTCCCCAAATTTGGTACAGAGTATCGGAGTCCTATGTTGCACAAGTTTTTCTAGTGGTTTGGTGGTGTGGTTGGACCAGTTCGAAAAAGTTGGTTTTGCGCATTGCGCGATATTGCGAAAACAATTCTCAGCAGAAATGGCCGTGGCCTACATCATAAGATTCAGATTGATTCAACGAACAGGTAGACATATGGATTTGTAATATGCGATGTACGGTTTTGAAGTTATAGGGTCAAACGCGTTCTTTCTGCTATAGCGCCACCTAGTGGTGGAAGTGGGTCAATTGTTGAGAGAGAGAGAGAGAGAGAGAGAGAGAGAGAGAGAGAGAGAGAGAGAGAGAGAAAGAGAGAGAGAGAGAGAGAGGGAAAACAAACAAGCATGCAAATGGAAATTATTGGGCCGGAAAAATGATCGAGCTCATTTTTTTTTATCGTGCAATTAATTGCTTTATTGACTATCGCGACAGGCCTATCTGAACATATGGATATAAACCACCCAACATACTGTTGATTTTGAATAAGGTTTATTAAATATATAACAGAAGTTCGGCTCTCTATAAAAACCTATATGTAAGTTTTCCACTGAGGCCTGGCCGACAACCTCACTGTCATCTGCACAGAAATGTTAACATTCCACGTTTCATAGCTAAAGCTGCTCCTTATTTTGTACCGTTTGTCGACCATACTCCTGCATACGAACTAGAACATTTAAAAACAGAAGAAAGACCGACTGGACATGCTGTTGCCACGTGTGTATAGTGCCTAAATGATTTAAATGATCAGAATCAGAAAGGGTTTTATTTCCAAGTACGTTTTTTACACATACAAGGAATTTGTCTTGGTGCTGTTGGTTCATGTCACACATTCTCTAAATATAAGGATACAAAATAATATAAACAATATAAGTATAAACATATACACACAGTATGTATTAATAAAGATAAAAATAAAATGTAAAATAAAATAATAAAATAAGTTAAAAAGTTGTAAAAAGGAACACTACAGCAGAGTAGGTACAGTGGCATGTAGAGCCAGAGGTGGAGTGTGAGGTGGGGTGGGTTCCGGGCCTTGTTGGTGAGGCTAGTGGCGGAGGGGAAAAACCTGTTCTTGTGGCGTGAGGTTTTGGTCCTGATGGACCTCAGCCTCCTGCCAGAGGGGAGTGACTCAAAGAGTTTGTGGCTGGGGTGGGAAGGATCAGCTACAATCTTTCCAGCATGCTTCAGGGTCCTGGTGGTGTACAGGTCCTGGAGCGGCAGCAGACTGCAGCCACTCGCCTTATCAGCAGACTGACTGACCCGCTGCAGTCTGCCCTTGTCACATACATATTATGAAATATGAAAAGTCTCCTCATATTAGCTTTGTTAGCTTTTTTGTTTTAGACAGGTGTGTTTTGATGACTGCTTATGGAAATCTTGAAGAGGATGAACATAAAAACTTCAGCTAAAGAATGTAGAAACAAATGTTTATAAGGTGGAAAATTAGGCGGTAATTTACAGTCTCAACACATGCAAATAATATATATAATTATATATAAATATATAATTACACAAATGTAACACTTTAACATAGCAACAAGTAAGATGCCATTTGAAACTTTGAAAATTAATTATAGGCCTAGCGATGAACAGAAAAGATACATGAGGAGGTCATGAAAGCAGCGTATGCAGCACTTTAACCTGCTGGCTGGTAAAGAAATAATATAAACGTACACAGAAAGGGGTATAACTTAGTTCAGCTTTAGTGGTTATAACATCTTCAGCTAATTATACGTCAGATGAGTAGAGGTTAAAGTGTTCATGCAATTAAGCAGAATGCAATGCGAGGAGTTTGACACCGTCTCAAACCTGCTCCGCCCTCAGGGATGATTATACAGTAAATGATACGTTTGTACGACAATTACAGGGTGGGATCTTTGGGCGAGGGGCAGTACTGTACAATTACATGACAGGAATAATTTATGGTAAGTGACTGTTCGTTATTTATTTAAGGGGCTACCGGAGGAGTTTTGGGATCTTTAGTCAAAATAGACATGACCCTCCTTTTGCAAGCAATACATTTTTCTATGACCCTCTGACATGATTGGGAAAAAAGGCATGACACTCCCCAATAATTTATTGATGCCTTCTGTGCTGGTTTGCACTTGGCAAAGATGTACAGATAGCAATTGTTTTTATACAACCATGATATATAATGACTTAACCTCTGCTTTCTCATTTTACACTCCACTCTTACGGTGGCCATTTCAGTAGATTTAGTCACTAACATTGTTGTGGAAACACAATAAGCATGGAAAGTAAATGCCCACTTCCTGCATTACTGTATTACTTCAAATACTAAGTTACTCCTCTATTTAACTAGTATTCACATGAAAAAAAACAACATTGAGACCATTCAACAAAGCACACTGGCTAATAACAAATTCAACACATGAACTGGTTGCTATGGACTCGTCACTAGGTTTCCTCAGTCATTGTATATATTAGCATATAGGTAAAGCTGCCGAAGCTGAACGTTATCCAAAACTCCATTTCTCAGTCGAGCGTCAGTTTGGGAGCTTGCATGCTACCACTCCCTCCTTCTCAAATGCCTCCAAAAGTCTGTCGTTTGCACAATTTCACAAATAATCACCGGGACCGAAAGGATATTTGAGTCCGGTATGGCTGCAGCCTGGAAACCTCCAGTCTCATGCCCTCCCGGCTGGTGCTGTCCCCGAGCTTTGAAGTTTCAAAATAAAAGCTTGCGTCTGGTCCGCTATGTTTTACGTACGTTGGTGTTTTGGATGTTTTTGAACTAAACAGTATGGCAATCATGCTAATGAATACAATTATTTTTTCAGCAGATGTCTTAGTTACAACACGATGGAACTAGCAAGGTATATTATATTGGAGAAAATGTATAAAACAGTTAAATACTGTGACATATTCAAGGGAATAACACACTCAAATAAATAATTAATTGTATTCTTATGACAGAAGTATAGTGTAGTCCATACTTGTGGAACATAAACAACTCTGCTACAAATGCTGGAAAACACTAAGTGTGGTTTCTGGACATGATGCACATCATTTTATTGTTGCAGGAGGGGGGGGGGGGGGGGGGGGTTATATTATATTGGAGAAAATGTATAACACAGTTAAAACAAATGATTTGGCATTTATTTCCTCAGAGGTAGTGTGGTGTATATATTTATGTAAGAGAGTTTTAAGTAGAGACAGAGTAGAATATGAATTCAGTATGGATGGAAGTAGTCAACATAAGCTTTTATTGTTAAGGTTAACTTGACACTTTGTTTGCAGCAGTTAGTTTTCATCCCTAATGGATACTGAAAGGACACTCTGCAGCACTCAGCAGTGTTTTACTGTAGGCCCCATCTTCAAGTCAAAATATTGTTTACCTGCACTGAGTGAGCTTATTACTATGTAAGCAGGTCAGTCCTCATTTGTGTAAAATTCTTGTGAAGACATTTTTTGGAGTTGTAACTCCGAAGTCATACTTGTTTAGTTTTACAAGATGGATCAATTCTCCCAGCGTAGGAATAGAACTTTAATCTGAAGTACTGTATATCAGGCTTGTGTTATAGAATTAAACTTCAATTCTTTAAGCAGTCCGGTATTCATGGTGTTATGTTACTGGATGGCTTGTCAGCACTAAAGCCATTGGGGTTACTACAGGGATGGCTAGAAAATCAATGCTGCTCATTACCAGAAAACTGCCTTGCTTTTAAGAGTCTTTCGGCAAAGATGAGTGGAGAATTTAAAAGGTTTGTAGGAAAACAACGGGAATATCCACATGATCCCAGTGTATTCTGGGAATTGTAGACATCCATGCTGACTACAGGAAAGAGGAAACCCATGCACTAAAGATAATGTAGATGTTGATACTTATTGATGCATGGCATTAAGATTGTGATCCCAGCGATGTGGAAGGAAACCACTCCTGGTTACATTCAGAAATTGTACATACTCTGCTAGTTTTCCTGAGGACTTTGTTTTTACAAAGTAACTTTGCAAGACATAAACCTGATAGCAAAGCTATGCTAAAAGTGGATCTCATACATACATACATACATATTATATATATATATATATATATATATATATATATATATATATATATATATAAAGCCTATAGAAAATGATCTCACATCAAGTGTGTATACTGCTTGATAATGGATCTTACCTTCACAGGGAACTAGGAATATTAAGCAGTACAGCAAATTGTGAGGGTAAGATACAGTTTGAGAGACTAAACTGTTGCTGCGGTCAGTGTCACAAAAGAGGGAAAGCTTAAAAGATAATCAACCTCAACACCGGCCCTTAACTCTGCCCAATTGAATGACTAATAACCACGAAAGGCTCGGCTTCCATTTACAATAGAAATAAATTACAGTCTCTGACAGCTCTGAATCTTGGTATTTTAAATCACTGCTTTGCATTTATGAGGGAAGTGGTGGTAATTATGTTTATAATAACTGTATCAGGTTTGTAGCAAATGCCTTCATCAAAGAATTTGAGTTCACTGAAGCCACCTCTGCACTTTTAAAGGTCAACAGCAGAATATGTATCTTGTTTTAATCAGTTTTCAAACAACATTTAAAAAACACAGACTTGTCGTGGCTTTGGCTAATGGCTTTTAATCGAGTGGTAATTTTTTAACTGCCAACATGTCATCCTGGAAACTACTGTTTTGTTTGAATACATTATCAGTTCTTAAGAATAGCAAAGTAGAGCTTTAAATGTGTTGCCTTGAACAAAGCAGCTTTAAATGGATTGTACAATGGATCCTAATGGATGACGTAGGATGGTAGACAAGATGGCGCCTGTGTTTGGCTATGCATCGGTCACCTCTCTGCTCTCCCATATATTTGTAATTTTCCTCGGGATTTTCCTTGTGTCAACTCTATCAACCACCAGTTATGTCTCTGCAATGATACAGTATGACCGGGCCGCGTTGCTCAATATTAAGGCACATATGCAGGACTTTTGTATTACCTCGGACAGATTTTCTGAGTTTTTCCCTCCAAAACTGGAGTGCCATGCATCATCGCCGGAATACCTGTTGCTTACCCGACGCCGTGGCAAGAGGAGGAAGCGGGGATTCAGGGCTGGGGTCCAAGTCTGGAGGAGAAAGTGGCAATCCCGTGGATTTTCATCTGGGCCGAACGGATCCAATGCTCCGGGGAGTGAGCGGTGCCTGAGGCTGGTTCCGGTCTGGGAGTCCGATCGGGACGCGGTCCGTGCGTTATCGCCTGTGCGTTATCGCTTGTGCGGAGCGCCGCCGACCTGATCTTCCCCTCTCGTGTCCTGTGCCTGGTTACCTGTCTGACGGATCATGCCACCCAGCATGTCCCAGGCCAGCCCCTGTCACACACGCGCTCTACCAGGATGGCACTTCTCAATGCGCGCTCCATTGCGAGCAAGGCTTTTATCTTGAATGACCTTTTCACTAAGGAGAACTTGGATTTTCTGTTCATTACGGAGACATGGCAGCAAGAAAACGAGCACTTTCATCTTAAAGAACTATGCCCCCCGGACTGCTCCGTGTTTGGGACTCCTCGGCTGGCATGCCGTGGAGGCGGACTTGCGCTGGTCTTTCAGGATTCTTTCAGCTGCAGTTTGATGGTCACCGCTTCGTTCAATTCCTTTGAGCTGCAGGTGTAACGTTGGGAAATTACACCCCTTTAACTGTGTTTTAGTTTACCGACCTCCTGGTCCTGCACGTGCATTTCTTGACGATTTCTCTGAGTTTTTAACGACTACCATCAAACTAGATTGCGTTTTAGTCCTTGGGGACTTTAATCTGCATATTGACGATCCCTCTTGTTCGATTGCAGCTGATCTGTTGACTATTATGGATTCTTTCAATTTTGTACAGCATGTTTCTGGCCCCACGCATAAAAAAGGCCACACGTTAGATCTGGTTTTCTCTTATGGCCTAAACATTGATAATCTGAGTGTTGATGATTTTCAAATTAGTGACCATTGCTGTATTTCTTTTAATTTGTCACTTACCACAATGCCTACTGTTTGTAACGTAACACAAAAACGCATCATTAGTGAGAGAACACCTAGTGATTTCTCTGCCTCTTTTGACTCTCGCTCCTTTGTTGAATGTGATGATGTTGATTCATTTGTGGAAAGTTTCAACAACCACTGTCTGTCAGTTTTGGATATGGTAGCGCCTGTTAAAAAGATTTCTGGGTCACAGAAAAAGGCCCTCCCTTTGATAAATGATAACATCTGTAGTTTTAGGAGAAAATGTCGGAAGACAGAGCGCCTGTGGAAAGCCACTAAATTAGAGGTACATAGACTCCATTTAAAAGACATGATGCTGGATCTGAATGAATTGATGAAGCAGGCTCGCTCATCTTATTTTTCTAACCTTGTGTCAGGAAATAAGAAAAATCCAAAAGTCTTTTTTGACACCATTGAGAATCTTACTGCACCTTCAGCTCCTCTTTTGCCGGTGTACACACAAGAGGACTGTAACAACTTTTTGTCGTTCTTTGTGAACAAAGTACATGACATTAGGGCCAGTGTTAATTCTCCACTCATTAGTGTTTGTTCTACTGAGTTTTCACCTGTGTCACCTTGGTTGTCCTTCACTCCTGTCAGCCTACAGGATGTAAAGACTATAACAGGAAATATGAAACCGTCTTCGAGCCCCGCCGACATTGTCCCAACAACTCTACTGTTGAAAACGTTTGATATTGTCGGCCCCTGTGTGGAAAAATAATTAATCTGTCACTTAGATCTGGCTCAGTTCCCAGCTACTTCAAACATGCTGTGGTAAACCCGATCCTTAAAAAGCCCAATCTTGACCCTTCAGAACCTAAAAACTACAGGCCCATATCAAAACTTCCATTTATCTCCAAAATTTTGGAAAAAGTCGTGGCATGCCAGCTGACCTCCTTTATGGAGCAGCATGACTTGTTCTGGTTTCCGAAAATTACACTCCAGTGAAACAGCCCTTATCAAAGTCTCTAGTGATGTGATGATGGCAGCAGACTCTGGCCGCTACACTGTACTTGTACTACTTGATTTGACTTCTGCTTTTGACACTGTGGATAACAGTATACTGATCAATCGGCTTCATAATGAGATGGGATTATCAGGAACTGTCCTTCAGTGGTTCTCGTCCTATATACACATGACAGAACCTTTAACGTCGCTGTAAACAATGTACAGTCTGATGTAACAAATGTGTCCTGCGGAGTGGCACAAGGGTCAGTTTTGGGTCCTATTTTGTTTTTACTGTACATTTTGCCACTTGGTCAAATTATTGGTTGTTTCAAGGATGTATCATATCATTTCTATGCCGACGATGTCCAGTTGTATTGTTCCTTTAATGATGCTGAGTTTCATCGTTTGTCTCTGTTCCTAGAGTGTGTGTCCTCCATCAAAGACTGGCTGGCCACTAACTATCTGCAGATAAATTCAAACAAGACTGAAACGCTGATCTTTGCTCCAGACCATAAGATCACGCTGATCAAACAGCACCTTGGCTCCCTGGGCCCCTCTGTCAAACCCAGCCTCAGAAACCTGGGGGTTATGTTTGACCAGGCCATGTCTTTGGAGACACACTCAAAACAGCTCGTCCGAAATTGCTTTTATCATCTTAGGAACATCTCTAAAATTCGCAAATTGTTGTCAAAGAATGACCTGGAAATGATAATTCACGCTTTCATATCAACAAGGCTTGACTACTGTAACTCTGTTTACCTGTCTGAATATGTCTGCTTTGAACAAACTGCAAATTGTTCAAAATTCTGCTGCTAGACTTTTAACAGGTGCTGTCAGCTCTCCATTGGCTCCCTGTAAAATTCAGGATCGACTTTATGATTTTAGTGCTGACTTTCAGGGCCTTAAACGGTCAGGCCAAACAGTATATCCGAGACCTTTTGAAGCCGTATTTCCCTAGCCGGACTCTTCGGTCCTCTGACCAAAATTAGCTTGCAGTCCCTAAGACTCGTTATAAGACCCGAGGGGACCGGTCTTTTCAGTCTGTTGCTCCCAGACTGTGGAACGCCCTGCCCCTGTCCGTGCGTCTGGCTGACTCTGTTGTCTCTTTTAAAAAGGATCTGAAAACTTGCTTATTTAGGAAAGCTTTTGGTTGATGGGTTCTCACTAGCATCCCTTTCTTTTGATATATGTATATGCATTTTATACTGTTTGTTCTACCTATTCTGTTGTACAGCACTTTGTGATTTTATCTGTGAAAAGCGCTTTATAAATAAATTTTACTTACTTACTTAATTACTTAAAATCGAGAAAAAACAAAACATAAGCAGGCTTGGAATTTCAACTGGCAGACTTGTCACTGCTGGATAGATTTAGAGAAATTTAATTTCAAGGATCACATACAACAAATCACATTTCACAGCCATTCTTACAACTGCATTGAGTAAATGTGAATCATGTTTATATATGTTCCTACACAGTGCCCTTCACACATGTCCTCGGTCATCTCCATAGTACAAATGTGTTAATTTAGCTCTCAAAGCATTAACAGAGTTTTACACACGTTATGAACCCAGCTTCCCAATTTAGAGTTAAATTAACAATTTCACGGGTACCATTTCATTTTCGGTGCATTTGGGCAGAACTGCAGCTGATGGCAGTAAATGGGTTTTTCCTAGATCGCATGGCTTTTATTCCTAAGAGTAATCTTATGCAGTGTTTCCTCAAAAATCTGACCTGGTTATTAAACAAACAGTTTGTTGATTTTTGCTGACTGTGCATGGAACTTGCAAGTTAAGAGGTGAAACGAATCGATTAAGGCAATCAAATTAGGAGAGACATACAGTACATCCCACCCAATTCCCCGTATTGCTGAGACGGGCAAGAACATTTTTCATAATTGCACATGACTGCCTGCTGTTGTCTTAGGCATACCCTCTAGATATTGCAGAAGGATTATACTAATGCACTCAGATCCTATGGGTTTTGATTAGACCTCTGACACACAAATCTGCAAAAGGGAGGAAATAAGGCAACGCCTGACTCGCAGGTTTCCAACTCTGACTCACAGGTTTAAACAACCAATACTGTGACATATTCAAGGGAACAACACACTCAAATAAATAATTCATTTTATTCTTATGACAGAAGTAGAGTGTAGTCCATACTTGTGGAACATAAACAACTCTCCTCCAAATGCTGGAAAACACTAAGTGTGGTTTCTGGACATGATGCACATCATTTTTCTGTTGCAGGAAACTGCACTATTATCCCTGTGATGTAGCTCTAGAATATAGTGTACACAACATCCAAATATTGAATGTGAGCAATCTAAAACACATTTGGGCTGTAAGTTAACAAAGGGCATTTTTTACTCACTTTTCAACACCCATTTCAACATGTTACAGAGTATTAGAGGATTGCATTGAGGGAGGAAAAGCAAATTTGGTAGGAGCAAATAGACAGAGATGGGGATGCTATTAATGGTGCTTTCCTCAGAGACACACTGTACTGAGCTCACATCACTAAAATCTGTGAATCCTCGTTCCCTCACACGACAATTGTATAACAAGTTACGAAGCTGTAGAGGGGTTTGTAGGTTGGCTCAGAAAAAGGGAGCATAGAGATGAAAGAGACCTCAAAGTGGTAATCAAAATCAGTGCTGTCAGTCGTTAGCACTCCGAGTGGGGACCTTGAGGATAACAAGCAATGGGGCAATAAGCAGAATGAAGGAGTGTGACATGATATGGGAACATGAACAGACAGCAGCCCTGGCCATCCTCAAAGGGCCAGGACAACATGGCTGTCAACATCTATTTTGCTCCCATCATTAACACCATCACAGCATTAGCTTGAAGTCCCCTTGCAGCCTCATTTAATCTCAGAGCATTATGGGAACTGTTTGAGTTTGTGCTGGACTTCAACTTTACGTTACATTCTGCCCTTTATAACAACAATGACATTTGTTTTTCATCCTCAGGAATAGCTGGCATCCCGGTGGTCTTCAACGTGAATGGAGATGCTCCTGGTCGCTATGAAATCTACCAATACCAGATCATAAATAACACCACAGAATACAAGATCATTGGCCACTGGACAGATCAGCTTCACTTAGACGTATGGATATTTGAAATATTATTTAAAATATGTCCGAAAGATTGTATGCTTGACTTTTGTCATAATGCGAGTGCCACATTTTTCATCAGACATCCCAAGCAATTCATTATCAACTAATTTAGTCTTGACAAGAAAGTACGAAAAAGAAATCACTTCAGCAACTGCAAAGACAAATGTTGAATGAATGACCTGTTCTGTAGAAAGGTATTGAATAGAGCAACAACCCTTCATCAATTAGGACAAAAGCCAAAACAATCTTAAAATATACACTCTTCTTTGAGTTTATTTTTTAACAGTGCCAAAGCCGACTCTTAACCATTATGTGACATTTACAGCAACTCTAACATTGCTACAGCTTTATTTACTGTAGAACTTTTATTAGATGTATTCACCTTCTCAGAACTTATCACTGTTATCAAAGATTATGCTGAATGCATCTTGCTTATGTCGGGTTTTATAGGGCCACAGTCAACAGAATAATATTAATAATTAATCATCCTCTTCCTGGTTGGCTTTCAAATTTATAAACAGAGGCTAACAAATGATTTAGGTCAATAAAAGAGAGTGTTGTACAGTATTTCCACAACATTGCAACTCACAATTATGGCCATATAAGTAGGTATCCAATTGCATTAATCCTATTTTTGAAATTTTCTATCATTACATGATACATTAATGCACCAGTTCCCTCTATAATGATATATACACATGCATGGAGCACAGAAGCTGTAGTTTTGCATGTGTTCAAAATGGATTTAAATGGAAAACATTGTGAAGAACAAAGTGTATGCATCATTTTGTTGTTATGCATCATTTATACATAAGCCCCCAGACATTCTCACACATATTTTGTTGATGCACACATACTGTAGGTATGGTATGAGATAATTGCAGACATCAAGGTCCTGAGTTACTGCTGCACACTGATCAACTTACAGAGATCTCCAAGGAAAATCGAGAACGCCACATGGAGACGTTTAGACACAAAACCAATTATCCAGATGTTTACTTAAATTGAATGTTCCCTATCCCTTTGCTAACTTTAATAAGGCATTTTAAACAAACTGTGTTTGGATAAAAAATAAATACCGTCAGTGCAACAGCACAGGCACATACTGCAGATTGTGCATTGTTGAGGCTGTATCATGCAGACACTTTCTTATCTTTCCTTCAGTAAGTGCAACATTCCTTGGAAAAAAGTTTCCTGTTGAGTTATAATTTAATGAGTTTACACAATGTCTTGATAAAAAGACTGCAGCTTCCATGTGGTGAATGTCCCATTTACAGTTTGCAATCGATCATGCACTTCTGTGTAAATTCATCTACCAAGTGTTAATTTAATTGTGTCCTCATGCATTATGTAGCACACTTTTTATTATGTAGCTAGTGTAACAACATGTAATAAGGTGTGTTCCTGTTTTTGCTATACTGAACCTTGCAGGTGCGCTCTAATTCTGATTATGAGCTTTAACAAATACAACGATACTGAGGTTATACGGTATTTATTCACCTTGTTTGGGTTTTAGGGGTGTGGGTATATGAGGAAAACAGTGTTAGCATGTTGAGGTGGAATAAACTGGTAATTTCTGCAATTTTCCCCCGATTTTTTACAAATTTCCCTCTAGTCTAATGAGATGCAGTGGCCTGGTGAATCACAAGAAGTCCCGTCCTCTATATGCAGCCAACCCTGTCGTCCTGGGCAGCGCAAGAAGACAGTGAAGGGAATTCCATGCTGTTGGCACTGCGAGAATTGTGATGGTTACCAGTATCAAGCAGACACTTACACCTGCAAGATGTGCCACTTTAATTTGCGACCGAATGCGAACCACACTGGCTGTGATGCCATTCCCATTGTCAAGCTGGAGTGGAGCTCCCCATGGGCAGTCATCCCTGTCCTTATCGCTGTCCTGGGCATCATGGCTACTGTGTTTGTGGTTGCCACGTTTATACGCTATAATGACACACCCATTGTTAAGGCATCAGGTCGAGAACTGAGCTATGTGCTGCTGACGGGTATCTTTCTCTGCTATGCTACAACATTCCTTATGATCTCCACTCCTGATGTGGTTATATGCTCCCTGCGAAGAATTTTCCTGGGCCTAGGTATGAGTATAAGCTATGCAGCGCTGCTGACCAAGACAAATCGGATCTACAGGATTTTTGAGCAGGGCAAGATGTCGGTCAGTGCCCCTCGATTCATCTCCCCAGCCTCCCAGTTGGTCATCACATTCAGCCTGATATCAGTGCAGCTGCTTGGAGTGTGCATCTGGTTTGGTGTTGACCCATCACAAGCCATCATCGACTACGAGGATCAGCGTACAGCCAATCCTAAAATGGCCCGTGGTGTTCTGAAATGTGATATATCAGACCTCTCTCTCATCTGTCTGCTGGGTTATAGCATGCTGTTGATGGTCACCTGCACAGTTTACGCAATCAAAACCAGAGGGGTTCCGGAGACATTCAACGAGGCCAAGCCCATCGGCTTCACCATGTACACCACCTGCATTGTATGGCTTGCCTTCATCCCCATTTTCTTTGGGACCTCACAATCAGCAGAAAAGGTAAATATTCCATTTCAAATGTGGTGGAAGCATGAAATAACCAAGTACTGCCCCATTTTTACAAATTAATTGTGTTAAATTTGTGCACCTGTCAACCAAGCTTTCATCAATTGTACTGTATCTAAAAACAGCACAGTGGCAGTAAGTCTGGGTATCGTTAAAAAATGCACAAAACCCATACCGTGAATTTGATACCAGTTCCTGAATTATACATTTTTTGATACCATTTTTTATAATATCCATACAACAAAGTAATTACAAAATTACACATTACAGTACAACTCTTTTTTCCCCCCAGCTCCTTTACACCTATGTGACGCACACTGTAGTCATGCCTCTCAAAATACAACAACACACACTTGAGCCCCGTCTGTGCATTATGTAGTGTTTTTCCTCTACGACATGTAACATAATCACAAGCATTATTAAATCTCGGTACACGCATGTTGCATGCTTATTGGCTCACTGTTGCTGATTACATTTTCTCCTTAGCTACCTATTCAAATTTGGTATTGCATGACAAGGCTTTTTTCGATACTCAATACTATGGAGGCTATTTGGTTGGTGCCTAAAAGTATTAAAGTTAGGTAGCCAGCGCTAAATGGCTAGCCTGGGAAAACCCTGACAAACTTCCGGCAAATTTGAGATTTGCTCTGCAAGTCTGTCTGGCCAAGAGCCCATTTGCATTTTTACCAAATCGAGGCGCCAATCACAACCGTTGAGGTGGGCTTCACATGATGACGATAGTGCAGCGACGGCAAGCAACTTTTTGTTTAGATTCAACTTGACGGCCACCGAAGCGCAGCAACCCGTTGATGTCGCTGTCGAATCCAATTGCGCCGAGAGGTATTTGAGCGGCGTCCGTAGGTGATGCCCCTTTGGAAATGGGCTGTGAATTAACTTTCCCCAGACCCTCTCTCAGTTTCAACTGAGAAGGGTCTGGTGTCAACCAGGCTACTAAATGGCAGCAAGTCAGTTAAATTCACTTGTCCATGTTTGCGGTCAGTTTTCCATTTTGAGTTCTTTTGTATTTCCTTTGCGCCTCACTGTGAAGAAAATAGACACTCAAATCATGTTTGTTGAATAGCATCAGCCTCTTGTGTTTGTGGATACTGACACTGATGATGGGCTTTGTGCTCCACTGTGGGGATTACAAGGCTTTTAGAGGCGTCTTGTGAGGATAATTCATCCACATCATGTTGGTTGGATACGTTTTCTTTAATTGGGTGGGTTCGTTCGTTCGTTCGTTCGTTCGTTCGTTCGTGTGTGTGTGTGTGTGTGTGTGTGTGTGTGTGTGTGTGTGTGTGTGTGTGTGTGTGTGTGTGTGTGTGTGTGTGTGTGTGTGTGTGTGTGTGTGTGTGTGTGTGTGTGTGTGTGTGTGTGTGTGTGTGTGTGTGTGTATGTGTGTTTCACTGGGTGGAAATACCATGTAGTCAATCACTGCATATTCAGGCACACAGCAAATGATAATGCGGAAATGTGAAGTAGCATACATTTACTGAGGCTGTGTATGTTTCTTGTCAGTTGAAAGTTAATCACAAATTACCTCTTACAAGTGTTAATTTTGAGGTTGTTCAACACGGATGTACATTGAAGCAGAGTGGAAAGTCAAACTAGGGCTAGCAATAGAAGCATCACTATGTGAATGTCACAGTATGGCACGACATAATGAACTCAAATAGCAGCTTTCAGATAGCCAACAGCATAAAATAGTGTCTGTTGAAAGGGAAAGTAATGCATACCTTTTGATTGCCAACAGCATAAATGAGCGTCTGTTAAAAGGTATCGTAATGCATAAGTGTACATGGACATTTGGTTCTAGCGCAGTAATTGTAAAAACAAATGCCTAAACACCAAATATAAGTGTTTTTTGTACAAATGCTGTGGGGGTTTGACAAAAATCAGTATATTAAGACATTTTTCAGTTGCTCAAGTAAAATGTCGTCCTTTCAAATTGCTAATTGTACTATGGCAGCCAATTGACAACATTTGAGAAATATAATGCAAATTATAATTGGAAAAGAGGTCTGGAACAGTCATTTGCACTTTTTCTTGCTTTCAGTATCAGTGTGCCAAGTAATTTGTAAAAATGCATGTGAGTCATGTTTTAAAGTTTCCTTTGCTCTGTGTCCGCCGTCTTCAATACAGCAAAAATAGACCGCATAGCAACTCAAAACTCTGCCTTAACACACACATAAATTTGGAATAAGCTTGTGGCCAAATCCATTAGGCCAGATGTGCTGTAGATTTGGTTGAAGCCCTTTAGCATCAACAGGTAACAAGGCTGTTGCCTAATGCTATGACGTTACCCAACCGGTGACTTGGCTCAATCTTTTCTGTACTGTGTTGCTGGTTAACTGTGAAATGTGTTAACATGACACCATAGGTAGAAAGGAATAGTCTGTCATCTGGTTAATCATGCTATAGGGACAACTATATTAAGGTTATCAGAAGGCCTATAAGCAGCTTTCCCCAGAGTGTGGTTAATAACTAAGTTACTACATGCATGTAAACACAGCCAGTGATGAAACAGGCAGCCGAATACAAATAACCTCCATTCTTCACTTGTATCACCGGCACTGAAGAGCAGGTGGATGAACTAAGAGTAGAACTCATTTTTGGTCTAACAATCCAATTGCCGCTCACATGAATCGAAGACTTGTTATGTTATGTTGTTATGAAAAAGAATGAATGATAATTTTAATTTACACCATAAAAAAAACGTATCTATGAAAGAACACCGCAAACCATTGAGTATTAAAGAAACACCCTATCAGTATTAAACAAGGTCCTGCAAACTGTTTATTTTCCAGTTTTCAGAGAAGCAATTTCCTTTTATTTCCCCAGATGGATTGTATCCTGTTTATTCACTGAATAATGTCTTATATACACCATTAAATATGAATCAATTCTTGTTAAATGTGACTACCCATGACATATATTTACTTTATTGAAATACTCATTCAATAGCAAATTCATTAAATTACTGAATGCATGGTATTTTATGGCCTATAATCATCTGGCCCCTTTAAATTGTGTTACCATTCCAAAGAAACAAATGTCTGTAACCAAACCAAATTAGAAAGAAGCCTTTTTCATAGCCAAACTTTTGACTCGTCATAGTAAGAAAAGCACAGGTGTTACTAATAACACAAATGATGGCTTTCTTCTAGTCAAGTATCCCAGTGCCGTATGACAGTGCGACAGTAAGCCAGCATGCACAATACCAGGACCCTGAAGCAGAAGCAGCTACTATAAATGGAAATAATTCATTTCATTATTTACACCTGTGTTTTTCCTTCTGTGACCTGTTTTGCTAAAGAAACTATAGGCAATAAAATATCTTGCAAATAATGCAATTTGTCTATATTAAAAAAACAAAAAACAAAATATTTAGGTACAAGGGCTTGGAAGAGCTGTGGAAGTGTGTTCCTGTCCACATGCTTTGCATATAGGTAGAGACAGCTCTGGCAGCTGCCTGGACAAGGGATTTGATGACTAATGACATAAGGAGCAATACTTCTTTAAAGAAACTTCATAATGGCTGAGCCTTCTGAGGTTCCTGTGCCCAGCCCTGTTCCCTTGCTGTACCGATGGAGCAGATTGGCAATCATCTTGGCGTGTCACAGAGAATTTATGTCACTAGGGCCGATAGAAGTGGACAAGGGTCTTGGCTCCCCTCACAGAGTGACTCCACTCTGTACTCAAGAGGGGTAGCAATATTGTTCCGAACTCACCAAAGGCCACGTGTAATCTTCTCAGGAGATTACAACACTCCTCCTCCTTCACCAAGTAATGCTCACATTGCAGTATGATGGAATACAATGCCCTATCACTTCCATTTTGCACTGACATCTTTTTTTTCTTATCCGACGTGGCTTTAGGGAACTTCATTTGTGCAAAGCTTCCCTATAGTTAGTTTTTTATTACATCAACATATATCATTGTCACTGTATGACAGACTGTATATAACAGTATGACAGACTGTAAATGTCGATGGATGGCTTGACAGCTCCTCAAAAGTGAAGCCAAAAACATCTTGATGGTGGCTGGCTGGCTGCAGTATAGGCCATAAATCCCACCCCCTTCATGTTAGTGAATGGGACATGGGCCAAATTAAAAAATCAAAGTACACATCACACACATTACTCTCCAAAGATGGTTTCTGTCATGTGAGGTAATTCTGATTAGGCCTGCACGATAAATCGTCATAAAATCGCGATCTTGATTAACCACTGTTTGCAATAAAATTTTGTAAATGACCTTGATTTATTTTTTTCCGTTCTCCTTCAATTAATTTACTGAAAGCATTGACATCAACATTAACATGTTTTAATTATATAAAGACATGTTCAAAAAACGAGGAAGGGATAGAGAGACCCTGCCCGGAGGAAGCCCGGGGCCCCCGTCTGGAGCCAGGCCCAGAGGGAGGGCTCGTCAGCGAGCGTCTGGTGGCCGGGTTTGCCACGGAGCCCGGCCGGGCACAGCCCGAAAAAGCTACGTGGCACCTATCTCTCCAGCCCATGGGCCCACCACCTGTGGGAGGAACCGCTGGGGTTGGGTGCGCTGCCACACGGGTGGCGGTGAAGGTCAGGGGCCTCGACGGACCAGACCCGGGCAGCAGAGGCTTGCTCTGGGGACATGGAATGTCACCTCACTGTGGGGAAAGGAGCCGGAACTTGTGCGTGAGGTGGAGCGCTACCAGTTGGATCTGGTGGGGCTTACCTCTACGCATAGTCTCGGTTCTGGAACCGTACTCCTGGAGAGGGGTTGGACTCTTTTCTTCTCCGGAGTTGCCCAGGGTGTGAGGCGCCAGGCGGGTGTGGGGATACTCACAAGTCCCCGGCTGAGCGCCGCAACGTTGGAGTTTACCCCGGTGGACCAGAGGGTCGCCTCCCTACGCCTGCGGGTTGTTGGGGGGAAAACTCTGACTGTTGTTTGTGCATATGCACCAAACAAGAGTTCAGAGTATTCGGCCTTTTTGGAGACCTTGAATGGAGTCCTGTATGGGGCTCCGGAGGGGGACTCCATAGTTCTGCTGGGGGACTTCAACGCACATGTGGGCAATGACGGAGATACATGGAGAGGCGTGATTGGGAGGAACGGCCTCCCTGATCTAAACCAGAGTGGTTGTCTGTTATTGGACTTCTGTGCTAGTCATGGATTGTCTATAACAAACACCATGTTCGAACATAGGGATGCTCATAAGTGTACTTGGTACCAGAGCACCCTAGGCCGAAGGTCAATGATCGATTTTATAATCGTTTCATCTGATCTGAGGCCGTATGTTTTGGACACTCGGGTGAAGAGAGGGGCGGAGCTGTCAACTGATCACCATCTGGTGGTGAGTTGGGTCAGGGGGTGGGGGAAGACTCTGGACAGACCTGGTAAACCCAAACGGGTGGTGCGGGTAAATTGGGAACGTCTGGAGGAAGCTCCTGTCCGACAGACCTTCAACTCACACCTCCGGCGGAGCTTTTCGTGCATCCCTGTGGAGGCTGGGGGCATTGAACCTGAGTGGACAATGTTCAAAGTTTCCATTGCTGAAGCTGCGGCAGGGAGCTGTGGTCTTAGGGTCTTAGGTGCCTCAAGGGGCGGTAACCCTCGAACACCGTGGTGGACACCGGTGGTCAGGGAAGCCGTCCGACTGAAGAAGGAGTCTTTCCGGGATATGTTATCCCAGAGGACTCCGGAGGCAGTTGCAAGGTACCGAAGGGCCCGAAGGACTGCAGCCTCTGCCGTGAAAGAGGCAAAGCAGCGGGGGTGGGAGAAGTTCGGAGAAGACATGGAGAAGGACTTTCGGTCGGCACCAAGGCGCTTCTGGAAAACCGTCCGCCACCTCAGAAGGGGGAAGCGGGGAACCATCCAAGCTGTGTACAGTAAGGATGGGACGTTGTTGACCTCAACTGAGGAGGTAATAGGGCGGTGGAAGGAGCACTTTGAGGAACTCCTAAATCCAGCTGATGCGCCCTCTTTGTTAGAGGCAGAGCTGGAGGATGACGGGGGATTGTCGTCAATTTCCCTGGTGGAGGTCACTGAGGTAGTCAAACAACTCCACAGTGGCAAAGCCCCAGGGATTGATGAGATCCGTCCAGAAATGCTGAAAGCTCTGGGTGTGGAGGGGCTGTCTTGGTTGACACGCCTACTCAACATTGCGTGGAAGTCTGGGACAGTGCCTAAGGAGTGGCAGACCGGGGTGGTGGTTCCCCTCTTCAAAAAGGGGGACCAGAGGGTGTGTACCAATTACAGGGGTATCACACTTCTCAGCCTCCCTGGTAAAGTCTACTCCAAGGTGCTGGAAAGGATAGTCGAACCTCAGGTTGGAGAGGAACAATGCGGATTCCGTCCTGGGCGTGGAACAACGGATCAGCTCTTTACTCTAGCAAGGATCCTGGAGGGAGCCTGGGAGTATGCCCATCCAGTCTACATGTGTTTTGTGGATCTGGAGAAGGCATATGACCGGGTCCCCCGGGAGACTTTGTGGGAGGTGCTGCGGGAGTATGGGGTGAGGGGGTCCCTTCTCAGGGCCATCCAATCTCTGTATGACCAAAGCGAGAGCTGTGTCCGGGTTCTCGGCAGTAAGTCAGACACGTTCCAGGTGAGGGTTGGCCTCCGCCAGGGCTGCGCTTTGTCACCAATCCTGTTCGTAGTATTTATGGATAGGATATCGAGGCGTAGTCGTGGTATGGAGGGGTTGCAGTTCGGTGGGCTGGGGATCTCATCGCTGCTCTTTGCAGATGATGTGGTCCTGATGGCATCATCGGCCTGTGACCTTCAGCACTCACTGGATCGGTTTGCAGCCGAGTGTGAAGCGGCTGGGATGAGGATCAGCACCTCTAAATCTGAGGCCATGGTTCTCAGCAGGAAACCGATGGAGTGCCTTCTCCAGGTAGGGAATGAGTCCTTACCCCAAGTGAAGGAGTTTAAGTACCTTGGGGTCTTGTTCGCGAGTGAGGGGACAATGGAGCTGGAGATTGGTCGGAGAATCGGCGCAGCGTGGGCGGTATTACATTCTGTTTATCGCACCGTTGTGACGAAAAGAGAGCTGAGCCAGAAGGCAAAGCTCTCGATCTACCGGTCAGTTTTCGTTCCTACCCTCGCCATCATATTTTTCCCCGAATCGTGCAGGTCTAGTTCTGTTCACACTGACGTTTGTTCAAGTGTTCATTCTTCTTCTGCCGATTAACAAAAATTGTCTGCAGAACAAACTTAGCGCTGCATCATGTGTCAATTTCACCATTCCAGGAGCAGACATCAGCGTCATGATGGTAGAAAGCCTTCTACCAGCTAAACTAGCTTACAGGGCTCGAAGAACTATAGTATGCGGGCATCCAGCCCCCACTCAAACTCCAGACGAGTAAAACATTTATCTGATTTGTCATTTGGGATGGTTGTGGGACAGTTAGCAAGTGTAACTAGGGGTCATCCACGCAAGGTTTTTAAAGTGCCCATTTTATGAAAGAAAATCACTTTTTCTGGGATTTGGGGTGTTATTTTGTGTCTCTGGTGCTTCCACACGCATACAAACTTTGAAAAAAAACATCCATGCTGTTGTGAGTGAGATACAGGTGTCTGAATAATTCCTGCCTTCAGTCTACGGGTGAGCTGTTCGCTAGTGGTTAGCGCCCTTGTTCTCAATGGCAAAACACTGTTACAACACACCATAATCTACAAAAGAACTACTTACATGTTCCTGTTCTGCAGGTATTCCATGCAAAGTTGGAAGTGTGCCCTGTTAAGAAGAAGTCTCCCAGCTAATCCTGCCTTGAAGTCAGAGAAAAAAGCTAGCTAGCTGATGAGATCCTTACCTAGCTACTGCGCATGTGCAACTCCCTACAAAGATGGTATAGAAGAGAGATGTCTCACTATGTAGCTAAAACAGAGACCTGAACACAGGGTAAAATGATGAGCTGCAGTAATGTGCAGTACAACAAAAATATGGTGTTTTTTGAGAATTAAAGCATGTAAACCTATTCTGTTACAACCTCAAAATACAATTATGAACCTGAAAATGAGCATAATATGAGCCCTGGGGATGATTATCATAGAAGGAAAAAAATCACTTGCAGGCACTTTTAATATGCTGTAGGATGTTTCTCTCCGCTCCATAGCTGTTGCCTGCAGTTATATATCTGCTACCCAGCTGTGAGCTGCATCTGTCTCTGGCTTCAGAAGGCACACAATCCTTACGCTGTTGTCTAAATCCTCAGGGTAAAAACAGCTATACGCAGACTACATATACACCCATCAGGGAGGCACTTCTATTAGTCGTGTGTCGTAAATAAACAAACACAGCAAGGAAAGCAGAGCTCAGGAGAGATGAACCCAGCACATGAAAATAAAAGAATGTGAATGAAGGGTACTGTATGCCATCACCATGTCTTATTATGTGATACTGTGTGCTGTGCAATGTTAAGTTCTTCTACATATGAAGCTGTGATTTACATGAAAATATTATCCTCTACTATCCATATATTACATAAGTCAGTTGTTCCCAACCTTTTTGGTGTGAGGTACCCCCACAGCCTTGTCAGAATTCACATAACCGCCCCCCCGAAACATGCAGTGTTCAGGTGTTACAGTTGACTTAATGTTTATATGTGGATATATTTTTCCAATCAAATCACAATTTCTATTTTTTTTTTTTTTTCAAATGAGTTGAGCTACTCTCCAATCTTTCCATGTACCACCTAGGAACTGTAGCGGTACCCTGGTTGGGAATCACCGACTTAAATAAGGGAGCATATGTCCTTCATGCAAGACTTTAAAAGCAATACATTCTAGGTCATGCCATGCCCCAGAAACCATTCTTCTTCTTGCAGATTTATTGGAAAATTGGCTCTTACAATAAAATATATAAATTAAATTTTCCCAGACTTATTCAAACTTAGCAGGCTCTAGTGTGAGTGTGCTCAGTTTATCCTGAGATTCTATAACGAGAACATCACTGTCCATCAGTCAGCCTCAACAAATGATTCTGTCTGCTTGTGTCTCGGCTGTCTCTTCCATTATACAGATGTATATCCAGACCACAACCCTGACCATCTCCGTAAGCCTCAGTGCGTCGGTCTCTCTGGGAATGCTCTACATGCCTAAGGTCTACGTGGTTCTCTTTCATCCAGAGCAGAACGTACCCAAGCGCAAGCGCAGCCTGAAGGCTGTGGTCACTGCAGCCACCATGTCCAACAAGTTCAACCCCAAAGGTGGCCTGAGGCCGAATGGAGAGGCCAAGTCTGAACTCTGTGAAAGTCTTGAAACACAAGGTTGGTATCACGCCTGATGGAGCAAGAGAGAAAAGAAAGAATGAAATGTGTTCCAGTGGAACTCAAACAGGAGTTGATTTTAGGCTGCTGATGTAATGAGCCGCTTCTCTGTAAAATGATAGCACTTAAAGAGTACACGTCTACTTAATAACGAATTCCCTTTATGTGAACATAATTGATGCCAGTGTTATTTTGCACTTCAGCAGTTCAGGAAATGAAGCCTTACGTGAGCATACAAGAAATTAGGATGCCATTTCAGTGCCAACTAAAGTGTTATATCATGATTTTCTTTTGAACATGAGCCATTGCAAATGACATAAACAGAACTGTGGTAATAATTACAACTGATAGGAGTGATTTCAACTAACAGCATCTAGCTTTGGGGTTTTCCCAATTCCTAATAATGGAAGGTTGAACTAATGCTTATAGTCTACAGCTTATGAATATAATATACACAAATCTTAGATTAAGCGAGATCTAATTCTATTTTTTTTTCAAGTTTTGTATGTTCCACATATGCTATATTGAAATACAAAAAATGTCTGTTTCCTGCATTTTGAATACATGAAACAGAACAAATTGTTCCATTTTCACTAACCCTGACCACACTGGATTTGTGAATCAGGAGGTGTGACAGGGTGCCCACACACTATTGTGATTTTGAAAGGGACTCGGGAAACTGGTAGCTCAGTATTGGGAAAAAAAAGGATATTTCAATCACCAAGATAAAGTGTATGAGTAGGCTGTCCTTGTGTGGGGGGCATGCTTAAATCCAATCAAGCAACCCAAAATGTTCTGATTACTGAAAGTCCTGATTTTATACTCTGACAGGCTGAACAGTGTAGAATGATGTGTATTAGGACTAAAAAAAAACCTGCGCCCACACTTGCATCATTGCCTTTTTCTCAACCTTAGAATGGAGTCGCTATGTTGCATCCTATTATTGAGCCCATGTATAGGTGCTGATTCTCGCCCTCTGGTTTGAACTGTGAATCTAACAACTGCTCTTTGTGCTTATGTGTCAGACTGTGTTGAGGGAGGGGAGCCTTGTGAGGGACTTTAGACTCTCAGGTAAACTGATTAGAAAATTACTTTGCCCTTTTATTATCTGTGACCACATTTTTCCTGTTAATTTCTGCTCATGTTCACCACGACACCTGTGCCTGCCTATACTATGCACAAAGCATCCCGTCTGCCCCTGGCTAAAAAACAGCACCCTGAATGACACAAGGCAGAAATCACGCCCTCACAAATCCACCTTTGACCAACAGACATTAACTTGGGTAGACAATATTGGTGTGTGGTGATGTAAAATGGACAATCAGCATGGTAAAGCCTGTTAATGTGGGAAGATGATACCACTCTGCCTGAGTGCAGGAGACAAGCGATAGCTATGTGTCCCCTGTAATTTGTTTTCCTGTTGACAAAAGGAGGAATTTGCGGTAATGGGACGACGACGACAACAACAATAAGAGTGAACAGGAAAAGACAGATGGGTCTGCCAGCTCCAATTCTTTCTGGACCATCTATTCTTTATCTTGGCCTTGCAGCACATAAATATTCAAATAAGGTTCATTTATCAATGCTACTCTTGGAAGAGATGCTTTGGATGAAATGGTGAGAACGCCGCCCCCATTCATACACCCAAATGTGGCACTGACAAATATACAGAAACATTTACCATTAGATGTCTCTCCTCTATAGCACTTTTTCCCTGGCTCTGGCTTTCAGCTGTCTTCTGATTGGATTCATACCCTCTGACATATTCAATCAGCCAAGGCTGCTGCGGGCAGATTGGCAGATTGGTAGTGTGATTACCACCACACTGAGCATGCTCACTGAGGACAGTTTTGTTTAAATAAAGACACACATGTACACTCTTGATGCTTGCACACAGACCGATGTGTGCATAGGAGCATGACTGCACACATGCAAACAGGTGCTGTATTGTATGACAGTCATGTTTCACCAGTGGGTTGGGCTTGTTACACTTACTGTGGTCTGCCCTCCGGTCATCTGTCTTATGTATTTTATTCACAGCTGATATAAAATTCCATGAAACATGAAAAGAATGGTAAAGAACAATTAGCGCTATTATCAAACATTGATGACAACACGTACAGTGCCAAGTCAGATCACATGTGTCTAATGTCAAATATGCTTTACAATTCAAAATGTTACTGTAATAGACTGATTGCAGCATGTTTTGCTTGGTGCACAGAGAAATCTCAGGACTTTGCATGTAGTAAAAGACTTGCATCTGAATGGTTACTATTGCATTTTATACCACTGCTGTGATCTGCTTGGTGGCTCTATATGATGCAATTTTTGATACAATTAAAATGATGGAATCAGCTGTGAGGAAAACATTATGACAGAGGTTTCCCTAATTGCATTAATAGAACTGTAATACCAGGTAATTACATTGATATGACTATTGCCTCAGCCTAGGAGTCTGATTGCATCTGCATCACTGTCTTGACATATATTTCATGGTGATATGTTGTTGAAACATCTGCAATGACCAATGATTCACCTGCAACAATAGCTTTTTTCCAATTCTATGAAGTTGTCTAAAAGAGCTGGAACAATAAGTTGATTAATTGATTAGTAGATGGTTTTAAAAAATAATAATCAGTAACTATTTTGATAATCGATTCAAAGATTTTAGTCATTTTTCACACAGAAATCCCAAAGATTCTCTAATTATAGCTTTTCAAATGTGAGGATTACTCTTTTTTATATTAATGTAGATTGAATAGTTTAATCTATCAGTTTTGGGGTTGGTCAGACAAAACAATAAATCTGAAAATTTGATTTGTTTAGCTCTGAAATCTTTCTTTCACCATTTTCTTTGTTTTACATTTCAGTCTGATCAGTAATGCAAATAAATAATGTCTTATATATGTTTTTCTTTTATTTATATAATTTTATTTATATTATCACTGTAACATTTTGAATCAGTCACATTTCTACTGTCTTCTGATGATTAGTTTCACCTGCACTCATTTAATAAAGTCATCCATAAATAGAACTTCCTATCAAACTGGGCTCCAACATGTGCTCTTAAAAATTACTGTTTTACACCTATTTGAATCTCACCCATTGCATTTTTTGTAACCCTTTCCTTCTCTCTCATACACCTTCACTTACAGCGTTGGCTTCCAAGCAGACATACATAAGCTACAGTAACCACGCCATCTAAGCCAGAGACCAACAGTGGAAGGGGAGCCAGGGCCTGTCTGAGAAGAAATCACCTGATTCTGGGGAATACTGGGGAAATACTGAAGGACTTCTACGCTGCTACAGCACAGAGGACTGGGGTGGAAAGATGGGAATTTGTCACTCCATAAAGTGAAAGGATGTCATATTTTTCTAGAGAATCAGGTAAAGGCTTGAATGCCAAAATTATGAGAAATTAGTAGGAGGGAGATGTAAGGGAGATTGGACAGTTATTTTCCTCTTCCCACCCTTTCTGAGACGCAAGTGAGCATTGAGCAGTGACGTTTCCAGATGCAGGCTAAGTGAACCAGCTGTAGTCTACAGTATTGTTTTCTTCTGAAGTGTAAAGCACACAATTCCAGCTCTCTATGAGGCTGAATCGTTTGTCTGAATTCAACAAAAACGGGGGAAAGCGTTCCGTTTTTGTTTTTGCTCAAGTTAAATGCAGTCGACAAGATGAAACAGTGTAACAATATAGTCATTATTTTTGGTTCCTGGTATTATTGGGGTTGAAAGCTGCAGTACTCTTCAAACTGTACATGCCTTACTACATCACATTCAGTATTCCTACATGAACTAACCATATCTGATACACCTGGAAATAAAGCAGTGGCTCATCCCAGGTTTTTTTTTTTATAATTGTTTCATAATAATGAAAATGATGCCATCATCGTGGCAAACCTAGTGTACAGTCCCAGAGCATGCTTGTGGGAGCATCACGTGTACTGTGCTTTGTTGTCAACGTCTTTGGAATGCAACACATTGTCATGGTTGTCATTCACAGTGGAGCATTACCCACTGGGCTACCCTCTGCTGAACAAAGAGTCATTTCAAAAACAAAAGGAGCTAATTTAAAAGCATATTGTCATGCAATACCTTCATAGTTTATACCACACTCCATAAATGTCAGCCAGGACAAGGACAGACTTGTCGAAGCATACTTTAAACATGCCAGACTTATTGGCCTTTATTTATCATGCGCTTGTTGAATCATTTGCTAATCCAAGCAGTTGGATGATTACAGTGGGATGCTTGTGAGAATTCATGTTTCCCTATTTGTTAAACTACCATCCCAGCTAACATTAAAAAAGGTACAATTCTTGACACAATAATTACACACTTGCATTTGGCATTCCCTCCAATGAATTACACTAACTTTTATTTCCATATTATACTGTGTTTTGTAGGTCTATATTTGTGTATTTCTATGTTTAAATCATCTTAATTTGTCTGGCAGTAAAACGAGAACAACAATACATTCTGTCCCTAAACACTTGACTTGTGAAGGAATAAAAAGTTTTACACGGGGACATCTTTTGATTTGTGATCGATGCATATGTAATCTGGGTTCCTTGCAAACAATTTCATTTTCAGGGTCATGAATTTTGAGGCTACACTGGAAATGTTTGGTGACAGTTTTAATAGTATTTTGGGGACAAAATTAGGCTCATGCAGCTACTGCATGAGCTACAGCCACGGCATAAATGTTCAAAGATAATTAGGTGGATGACACAGACCCAAAACAACCTTTTAAGGGCTAATACTATAGTCCTGTTTAATCCTTGAGAATAGTATTTTGGTAATTGTCAGATTTTTACATATAAATACATTAAATAGTCACTTATTTAGCCAAAGCGGACCTTGTTACTCTAACCCTGCATTTAGTGACAGGGTCGCTCTTGGTGTGGATCCCACTGAGAATTAACATTACAGTCTGCAGCTCTATATACATTGATTGATTTTCACAGTAATATTGACAACCTGTCATTTATAGATAAAAAAATGGGGTGGGTGTAAAGCTGCTTGATAAATATAGGCCAGTGCCTTCATTCCGTGCCTCATACCCATTGAACTACTCCTGCCATTTTCCCCATGGATCCTTCATAGTGTCGTCCTGTTGAATCCATTACCTTTCAATCATGAGGAAAAGAAGACTCAATGTACAATTTATAATTAAGTGTAAATGCCATTTCTGTCTCCAGTCTCTAAAGTATTTGTCATAAACAGTAACTCTGGAATTTGTCTCATTTAATGTTATCCTCAGTGATGCAAAGATATGTATGTTGCATGTCAAAACTCATGACAAGTCATGTGTCATGTGAAGAAAGGTGTAATGTCCAGAAGGAAAACTACTGCAGAGGATTATAAATAACCAATATTTTGGTTTAATCAATGATTCTCTCAGCTTTAACAAAAGTCTAGGGTGTTGCCGCAAATGTTTTCTCATCAGTTGATAAAGTATTGTTTGTGGGATTGTTTGTGTTTGTGAATATGATAATTTACTGCTTTTTTGCCACAACACCCCTCCCTCCCCTTTATTTTTCTAAAACACTTTGTCTGTGTTACAAAATAGAATATATAAGTGCTGACTGAAATTAAATGGCAAGTTAATGTACGTTATTAAAATGGATTGATCATGTCTGCTTTATGTACTGAATTATAAAAAAAAGATTAAAAAAATTACAGTGCCTGGATATTTATGAATTATCTATAGAAAAAAATGTGTAGAGCATGTTCATTTTTATACAAGATATTTCTAATAAAACACTGTTTTGCTAATAAAGTGTGGCTGCTTCTTTCCATTTAGCATATTTAATTAGCAATTCACACAAACAAAACAGTGTGTTTCACCTTTAAAGGGGCATTATGCAGTTTTGGCCATTTCTTCATAGTTTTCTGTCTTGTTGCTGGCAGGTTCCCCCCCCCCCACAGCTTCAGAATAGATATTTGGCATGTTTACTTGCGTCTGACTCCTTGCTGGGTCAGTCTGTTTCCTCTTTCTCTGTTCCTCCGACAATGCTGCTGCTTATTTTTTGCCGGCTCAGCCATGATGATAGTGACGACCACCATTCAACTCGAAAAAAGGCATATAATCATTCCAATGACTCCGAAGCTGTTCAGTTAAGGTAAATTAAGCTAAAAAAAAAAAACTGCATAGTTCCCCTTTAATAGTAACAAAGAAAAGCTTTTCCATAAGTACCAGGCAATGACCACAATCATCATCATTATAAGTAATCCTTATTGCTGTAGATTACACTTCATGCAAGATCAAGGAATTGTCATGTGGATGAACAGAAATGATGTTTGTCCTTGGACAGACATTTGAAGGAGCTACAGTATTAACTCATCAGTACAGTACGAGGACAGATGTTCAGATTGTTGTTATAATCAGAGCTGAAACAATCAGTCGATTAATCAATAGTCAGGATGCAAATTTTAAGCAATTTCTTTAAACAACAGTGGGCCGCCTTAATCGATTATTGATTAATCATTAGTGATTTATGGGATGCCTTGGATGTTTTTCCATTAGATAACCGTTTAACCACTGACATGACTTATGTTTGACACAAAATCAGAGTAGGCTACACCAAGATACTTGAATAATTGCGGAGCTCTCGTGTGCAGACCTGATCTACATGATGGACGGACTGGTTGTTCACTGTAGCTTACAGATGTCCCAGGGACGAACAATACTGTTGTTCCGACTTTATCTGTCAATTTTCTGCCACCACTAAAATGCATTTATACTCAGAGCAGAGGAGTAACAAAGTTCATCACTTTTGTGTTGATTTAGTTGGAATCATGGGTAATTAGGGTCCTGCTGTCTGACACTCAGCTCTCAGTCTGCGTTAACCGAGCAGCTGCTTCTGTTCAAGATGCTAGTTTAGCATTAGCATACTAAAGCTAAAGCGCACAGCCACCAAACAACTCTGTGGAATTTTCACAACTTTCTGTTTCAGAGCGAATCAACAGGACTGCCTCTAATTCAGCTCCTTCAGTGTTAGCTGGGTTTTTGTTCTGTTAGTAAAACAAAATATAAAAAAAATGTCCCCATGGACTCCATGTATTTTCTGACATGCTATACACTAAATGATTAATCACTTAATCAAGAAATAAGTGGCAGATTAGTCAATGATGCAAATTATGACAAACTTGTAAAGTGAGAATCAATTACCTTGTTGTCAAATGGCTTTTATGGAATGGCAGATTTAGGTTATGTGAATGCACCTGGAGACTAATGGAAAACGTATCAACATGATTTATAAAGATTAACATTTAGATCACATACAACTTACCATTGGGATGGCCCAAAGCTAAGACTTGTACATCCTATGAAATAATCAGGATTTTCCATCTCGTCATTTTTACTGCTGAATCATAAAGCCATGTGATTTGCCAGAGGAGAAGCTGTGGAAAAAAATGTATTTCACCATCAGTCAAAAATACAAAATTGGAAAGTAACACGGGGAAGATCTCGAGCCCATTATTGAGCTAGAACTTTTCTGAATGTGCCCGTCTCATTATATTGACAACTATGCAGAAACTGTCAAACATGAAAACAAGTCAAAGTCAGCACAGAAGGCCGATGCTGCCTGTGTACTGCGAGTTTCACCAGAAATCAGGAGCGCCATGACTTTAACCTTGGTTTATTGTTAGATCAATATGGTCAGCTACACCTATAGCATAAGCCTTGAACAAATTGGGAAAATATCATACTATCTATAAAGGCTGACAGAATTATGAGCCACTCTAAATGAAAAGGAGAGCTAGTGAAACTACCTTTACCCTTCAGTCACACATGCTACAAAAGAGAGCGACACTCGCTCGCTTGATGGGCGCTCCTGGGCGTGCCTAGCCTACTCCTGGTTGCTTGGCAACAGTAAACAGAAATTCTCCGGTGCTACCTTCAAGCACGTCTTACAAGTCCCTTCAGAGGTATTGTCAAGTCACAAGAACAATGTTTTTGGATTTAAAAGTATTTATTTCTCGATAAAAGTAACAAAATATATGAGATAAAATGCCAAACGTATCAGATATATACAGAAATATGATGTCCTGAAGCATTTCCACCATCTTGAATTATTTTCTTCAACTCGAGCAACCACTGACATGCGTCACGCTGCCCTCACGCTGCCTTCACTCCGATTGGCAGTCGCTTTGTCGCATCGCTCAGCATTTGCATAAAATAGCCTTCTTGTCTATTTCGGCCCCGCCTTTCTCGTGGCAGCGGCGAGCTCGTCGCTTGTCTCTGGCAAACGGCCCCTCCCACTGAAAATTAATTGCAGCCTGTCGCTTTGTCGCTCTCTTTTGTAGCATGTGTGACTGTAGGGTTAAAGTGCATTTAATGCAGGGTTTCAATTGCCGCCTGGGAGATCACTGATACGGCACTATCATTAGCCTTGTGTTCTCTAAGTGAATACCCCACCCTGTACAATTAGCAACACAGCAGTATGTACAAAATTGTATAGTCTCTCTTTCACTGCGATATATAGAAGACTGCCCAAGGAAGAAATGTACATTTTTCAAGTTCTAATAAAGTCTCTCCTCCCTGTTGCTAACTTCCCCATACTACTGCAAAGCATTGGTGGGTTTTAATAGAAAAACAGCTCTCTCAAACTAATGGTTGTTGCTGTTTTCTTCTGTAAAAGCAACAACATTTTTCTCTGCAAGCCAGTATATTGTCCCAAGAGATAAATGAATAAACAACTCGGTAAGAAGTGGGTCCTTAATCTGCATTACACGCAGTTTCGGTTTCTCACCACCTGAGACACATCGCATAGTTGGCAGCATACACTTCTTCTCAATATTAACAGCAGTGCAGTTGTCCCTCAGCATCCATTAACAGGTATTTAATCAGTAAAGCCTCCATCAAGTTCCAGCTATAAAGTACAATGATATATATTTTTAAATTCAAAATGAACTATTTAACAGAATAATAAATAAGAACCCAACTGATTTAACAGACTAATACATAAGAGTCTAGATCATTAAAGACAACTTTCCATTAGAAAACAGTTGATAAAAATGCATTGCTATATTTAACTGGTTATAATAAATAAATGCCTAGTTCCCACTGCAACTTTACAGGTTCATGCTTTAAATCAAGTCAAATTAAGCAGCAAGCAAGTTGCCATCTATTGAGCCTACAATGAAATCTAATGACTTTATTGGACTAGGTAAAAAAACAAATATTATAGTAACTACACAAACTTCTCAGACTAGACATTTTGACTTGTCATAGCAGGAAAAGCACAGGTGTAAGTACAGTAATGGCATTAATGATGGCTCCACTCCATTGAGGTGCCTCAGAATGCAACAGTGAGCATCCATGCATAACACCAGGGTCCTGGAACATGAACGCCTAATTGGACTGCAGTCCTAATTAATGTCCAAATGTCTGCAGGAACATTTACATTTACATTTTACAGTAATTGTATTGAATTTGCCACACCATATATCTATATCTAACCATCTTAATACTCTACATCACTGCCATATCATACCGTCATTTTTGTCATGGCTGAGACGAGTTCTGCTGTAGAAGATTCTCCCTGCAGGACACGGAGTTACTTGTCAAGCAGGTACATAGTCACTGTGACTGCACCGAGGTCCCCAAAGGGCTGATGATGCAAGACTACATTGGAGGTAGCCACAATATAAACACAACTGTTAGGATGCAGATAACCACTTGCCATTGGAGACAAAGGCTACCTCTGTTAGGAACTGATATGAAATCATTTGTCATCAGTCATAATTAAACCAATCAGCAGATGACTGCCTCCATCACCTGATGTGTTTTGAAAGCCAAGTTGGGACTCATACAGATAGCTTGCCAAAGAGTGCAGGCATGAATATTAAAACAGGAGTTCATCAGGAAATGGCTTGCGCCCACTGCCCACAGACATGTTGGAGATTCTGTAAAAACAAAAAGCTAGTAGAGAGTCGGGGGAGAGAGAGGGCATGACATGTAACAAAAGTTTCCTAGACCGGACTTGAACCCAGGACATTGCAATTAATGGTACACATGGACCCTTGGCCACCAGGATGCCCAAGTAGGATATATTTTGAGCCAAAAAAAGACCTCGTATATGATGAATTTGGCAAGCTACTAGTATTCATCTGCTGCCAAAAACACTAAATTCTTATTGACCTTCCTGGCTTACCAGGATGAGGCAAACATCTTGGCTGTTGATGTAACACAGGCCTAATGTCAGCTCTAATTATTCAATGGTGTTGGTTAGACATCCGGATTTGTACATGAAACAGAATAAAAATGGTAACTCTTAAAGGGTTTAAGTCAAAGTCACACAGACTGCCTATGCTAAAAGCTTTATCTAGAAGTTGTTTCACCGGTGATATATTATTTCTCTCTCTACCTGAAAAGTGCACTATCTTCACCAAAGGAAAAGCATTAACACTTAAATCATATTTTATATCCTCAGAGGTGGATCTTGCACTTATGTTTGACTGAGAGGGTAAAATCAGTTCAAAAAGAAGATGGCATATTCATACAGGAATATAGAAAATGGCCCAAGAAAAGAATGGTACAGGTTTGAGGTAGGTCTTAGTAAAAGGTTATGCGTTTGCTTGCCATGAAGAATGTAATAGTAACATAAAAGCCTTTAATAGTTAGAATTAAATCCCAGCCACTGCTATAATTTCTTTCTAAACCTGTTAACCCTAGCTACCCATTGTCTATGCTACTCACACAGTGAGCGATGAGATTCTGAATTGGATGTGTGCACGGTTTATCAGCCCAGAATGCACTATTCTCCATGTCATTTCCAACAAATTACCAAGCAATCGCCACCTCTTCTGAACATTGCCACACTAAATGCAATATTACCACGTCAACTTTCCCATTGTGCAAATTAATAAGTATTGTTCATGAGGTCATTTAGGAAAAACATGCTGGAAGTAAAAAGGTTTTGTTCATTTGAAATATCACTTTAATATTTCCACTCTGCTGCTCTAACCACCAAGTGGGTATTTTATTTGTCCCCAGGAGAAAAGCATTAAATGTGGCTGATGTTTGTTTCTTTCTCGATGTGGTGAAGACACTGCCTGGATGCGAAGGCTGTGTTAAGTGTAGATTGAATTTACCCCTTGCTGGATTGGGGTCCAACATTAAGTACAGTGTGCTGAATGAATCAGGTCAAAAACACTCTTTTCCTATCTCTTTGTGGTCAAACACTCTATGTTGTCCCCTTTTTCTCAGCAGCTGTATGCGATGTTCCATTAATCTCAACTCCATGCACATGTGTCTCACTCTGTGTGACTGATGCAGCTTCTGTCAACTAATGCTGGCACTAGAAAGGGGTTCATTAAGAGTGATGGAGCTCGAAGGCTTCAAAGCTCTAATGACAAAAGGAACTAGGCCACAACTAGGCCAGTTAGAACTACCTCGTTCCCCTGGTTAAAAGCAGAAGTAGAGAAAACAAAACATCTCAAAACATTCACAAACTGAGCTATTCAAGCAGTTCATCTTGAAGGAAAGGAATTAACAGTTTATGCATGTCCCAAGTGGTGCCCTCCCCGCAGGAAGAAGTGCTTGTTCAATTTGTTTGAACAAGTGCATCAGCCTGCTTCTTTATACATGTTTAAAAGGCTTGCGTTTCTTAAGATGACATGTGATATTTTAACATTATATGAGTACAGCAACTGTATTGTGATTATTCCCAACGAGATGAGGTGTTTATAGACATGCTCCATCAAACAATCAGATGGAAAAAGTCTCCACACTGGAATCTGATGATTGAAATTCAAATGAGCACATATCTACTACAAACATTTAAATCACCTGGGAAGAAATTCATTACGCATTATAGCAGCCTTTCCCTCTACCTCAAATAATCTTAACAAACTGCACGACAGCATAATGGAACCCTATTGAGGAAAGATAAATATTCCATCAGCAAGACTCCCTCTTCAAAACTGCAGAGACAAACACAGCGCACAGGTCTGTGCTTGGCCGTGCGAACTAGGGGTGCGGAGGGTGCTGCAGCACCCCCTTGCGAAAGGACAAACTACTACAGCTATAATAAAAAATAAAAAAACACACATTTATTTTTAATAAATCAGTCCCTCCAGGTTTTCGCAATGTTGCAATCGCGCCAATTCACGCAAATTCAACCAATCACCGTGACTTTGGTGCGACTCACAATTTTGACCAATCACCTCAACTTTTCTGCAAATTTTAACAATAACCTCAAGTTTCCCGCGACTTCAACCAATCCCAGCAGTCCCACGTGCCGTCAGTATGTGAATCTGAGAGCTAATGACCGTGCAAGCGGGAGTGAGAACGGGTTGATCATTTCCTTGTTTCTGATATGGAGACAAGACGTGTGTCACTGACTCGAACATCTCACATTTACCAACAAAACGTACAACGATCGTCCTGCCAACCGCTTGAAGTTGCTGAAGCTGCTGCAGTGGGCGGGGCTGCTCAGTCCCCCCTGCGACTGACAGACACACACAGACACACACAGACACAGACACAGACACACACACACACACGGTGGATGCAGGAAAAATGAGACGACACGATGACCTAAATTGAAGACAGCTACACTTGTTATTGTAATTTCAATGATAAGTTAAAGTCTAATAAGTAATGTTACTTTATCAAACTGTATGAATGTGTGTCCCAGGCCAGGATAGGAAAACAATGTAAAGATCAACAAGCCACTGACACATATGTTTAAAGTTGATTCATTCAAAAATGTATTATTTTTTGTCTTAAATCCACCAGCCATTTTCATATTATACCAACATTTGCAGCATCCTGAACCTTTTTGGTAAGGTTCCTAAGAAATCTCACCCGAGAGTAATTTCATTCTCCCCAAAACAAGTTTCCTTTTTATTCTTAAAGAAAAAAAAAATCACAACTTTTTTTCCAACTTTCACTGTCTCCCGCAACTTCATTGCAACAAACATACAAAAGACATCGCAACTTTTATCGCAATTTTTTACAAAAGCTCTCGCGAAATCAGGCATTTTGGGCCGCAACAATCTCAAAAAAAGGCCGCGAAATCCTGGATGGACTGATAAATTGATTATTAATATAAACCTAATCCCTTTCATTACAAATTAAAAGTAATACATTTAAAAATTTGGTAAGTAACAGATAAACACGTAATTTGATTAGAATGAATCTGACAATTTTGCCAATAGCGAGTCGCGCCGTGCATCTCTGACGCTCATTCATGAGTGAAGATAGTTGTGGAAACTTTCCCGGCTGGTCAACAGTACAGAAGTTAGCTAGCCATGGCACAAAAGCAGATTTGGGATTTCTTTATAAATCAACCACAGGCTAAAAAGCTTAAAGACCGGAGGCAGAAAACTTCTGAAATTCTGAAATCTGAACCCTCTGAAACAATCCCCCAAAGTTTCAAAGTACAAGCTGACTATAATATAAAACCAGGCCCCCAGGAAGTGTGCCGGGCTTTGAAGCTAAATTTAACATATAAGCAGCCAAATTGCAACTCCCGGGCAGTCATGTGATGCCCTCTGGCGCAAAAATACTTATTTCTGAGTTGTCTGATTTTTGTTTTTGTTTAAAAATAATATAAAGACACAAATACTATGATCTCTGAAAAGACATCATGTTTCCAGGAAAGGACATCAAATCACTTCAAAATCTGATAATGCTACTAGCTTGTTAGCTTACAACAAAACCTATCCGCTAGCTAGTTATTTCTAGTTATTTCTGAGTCCTCACTAAAATATGATAATGCAGTTTAAAAATAAACTTGTTTTATTGTCACAAAAGAACAGAGGAACATCAAAATATATTAAAGTTATGATAAATAAAATGTATAAAAATACAAACTTAAGATATGAAACTTAAAGTCCTTTGAGCAAAAACACAACAACAAAATCAAAGAGCGCCCTCTGGTGGACAAACTCTGCAACGCCAACACTCATGGTTGAAGGGTGTTTTGTCCATTTTTATTTTATTTTTTAAATATTCATTTTATCGGCCATTACAAATGCCGATACCGATAGTTTGGAAAATGCCTAATATCGGCCCGCCAATATATCGGTCAGGCTCTATTTACAAATAATATGTCTGTATTTTTACGTGACCAGGCTTTTCAATGCAGGATTTTTACTTGTAATGGAGTATTTTTATATTGTAATATTACTACGTTTACTTTAAGTATCGTAATACTTTCAACACTGCTGTGCAGTATACAGATACAAATGTCATTCCAACACGTTATGACTCACACGTTTCAGTACAAGGGACAGAATCATGTGTACATTATCATCACTCCTTGCACAATAATAACAGCGTGCCCACACTGACAGGATGACTTAATGGACCAGATCACCCAAAGACACCCCTCATTTATCTCCAGGTATGCACATGAGCGTGTGGGTGTGTGTATAAGCTACGGTACATGTGCATTTGCGTGCACACAAAGCCAGGTTACAGCCAAACTGTCTGTGATTGTAGATTTGCAGTAGTGTGTCGTCTGAGGAGATGTCAATCAAATGTGTACATGCCCTCACAGGAATTTAGTTATATTCCCGCTGCTATTTTTAACCCATCTCCACAGCCGTGTGTGCTGTCTTTTTTGGTCCTGCCTCACTGTTTACACATCATCTTTTAGCTGGAACATCCACACAGACAAACAACATTTAAGGTTGAACTGACTGATATACTGTACTGTACATTTAACACAAATCATTAGCATGCATCACACGTACACATACATGTCACACATGCCAGCCTTTTATTCAGATTACAAATGTGGCTTTTGTGTTTTTTGTGTATATGGTTGCTGCTAGCCTGGTGACATTATTGAAGCTCATAATTTAGGACTGTTAACACTCTATGCCATTACTCTTCACACACACACACACACACACACACACACACACACACACACACACACACACACACACACACACACACACACTTCCGTGCTCGTTGCTCTGCTTCACCTACCTCACAGTAGGTATTTACGTGTTCAGTTAGCTGTGCTACTGAAGGGGCCGGCCCATATGTCTCCCTGAACCTTCTGAATAATTTAGCCCAACAGCCATTCCTATAAAAACCCCATCTATATTAATGAGCAGCCTCCAACCATATGGATCACTGCATGGAGGTTGTGGTCCCCTCAATCATGCTTAAGGTGTCGTAGAAGGCCCGTCTCCACCCAAACAATCTGCAAATGCTACACTTTGCATACACTATATGTACAGTGTTAAAAAAAAAAAGTATGTTCAAATCTAAAAATCACACCATCTCCCATTGATCAACAAGCTTTTGCTTTCACTTGATGTCACAGACACACAGATCCTTCACTACACAAGTCAACCCATTGTGAGGCAGCCATTTTATATCCTTAATCAAAAAGGTTTGGTCCGATCCGGTTTTTAGACAGCATGATGGAAATTGACCTTGTTGCAGCAGGGGCATTTAGTGTCTCCCGTGTTGATTGAGACTGTGAACAAGGGATCTTGTCTATGCAAGATAGATGCTACGGAGCGTAACAGATGTGCAGATGTAACAGATGTGCAAAATGGTGACCAGTCAATGGTCAAAACATTTTTTGTTTGTTTTTTTGACAGCAGGGTTTCTTTTGTTAATTTCTATGATTTCAACATGGATTTGTTGTTCACATATCAATATCAGGGGGAAAAATAGAGTCAACACCTACCAAGCAACGTCACTGGTTGCCCACAAAAAAAAATAAGAAATGGTCAGTGCCGAAGAAGATAACCTGGGAAAACCCTGACGAACTTCCGGCAAATTTGAGATTTGTTCTGCAAGTCCGTCTGGCCAAGAGCTCATTCAAGCCCATTTCCAATTTTTCCAAATTGAGGCACCAATCACAACCTTGAGGCGGGCTTTACACAATGACGATAGCGCAGCGATGGCAAGTTTTTTGTTTACATTCAAGATGACGGCCACCAAAGCGCTGCAACCCGTTGATGGTGCTGTCGCTGCTATGTGACCCGGATCGTTGGTCCGATTGGTTGAAGGACTATCCAATTGCGCCCAGAGGCATTTGAGCGGCGTCCGTTGGTCACGCCCCTTTGGAAATCAGCTGTGAATGAACCTTCCCCAGACCCACTCTCAGTTATACCTGAGAAGGGTCTGGTGTCAACCAGGCTACGAAGAAGCATGATGAGTCAAGTTTTTTGGGGGGATATATCAGTTCTCATTTAAAAAAAAAAATAATGTCCTTCTTTAATTACTTTAAGAGTCTTTTGCACATTTCTATCTTCACTTTCTATTGGTGGAAGCATCTCCTGAGCTTTCCTTATAGCTGAAGGATCTTGTTTATTGTAAGCTGCCTGTCTTCTTAGATTAGGAAACACAACTTTGAACTTTTGGGGACATACAACCTGGGTGGAAATCAGTTTAAGAAACCATAAAGGCACATGCTTCAGGGATGTGTAATAGAAAAAAAGTATTTCTCAAAACTACACACAGTCCCTGAAACTAAAAAGCCGTTACTGCCATATTTCCTGTTCATTCAGAAATAAGCATAGTACTTCCTCAAAATGCTGTTTCACAGTCTACCACAGTGTACTTAGGTGTTCATTAGGATTGAAAATAGATAGCACATTCGGCTGAGAATTTCCCCATGTGAAACATTCATAATATTTTATGTCAAAAAAAAGCCTCTCCGTCCGCTTAACTGTTTGGTCATGGTGGCGGGAAGTTAACTGTACTCAGGGATCTATTAACTTTTCATCAGCACTCTGTTTGAATCATTAATGAGAATTTGGATATTATATTGTCCACAGAGCAGAAATGAGCTGGATTTCATTTGTGCAACTAATATGCATGTCCAAAACCATCACTCTTGCAACAGCAGAGGAAAAGTACAAAATCTAAAATCTACAAATATGAGGGCTGTTTTGTTCAAGTAGATTCAGATCCAAGTAATTACTTTGGGAAAGTGGATGATGTTTTTCATGAAGTGAGACACTGGTGTGGAATTAACTTCCTCTCTCATCTGTCTAAGGAAATAACCTTGCTGTCTCAATTTGTAACGTTTCCTGCTTCTAACTTTTGATCTGGAGAAAGAAAACATGTAGCTTTATCATTACATAATATACAGTAACAAGAAGTACAACCCCAAATCAGAAAAAGTTGGGACAGTATGAAAAACACAAATAAAAAAAGAAAGTAGTGATTTCTAAATGTACTTTGACTTGCATTTCATTGCAGACAATTTGAACACAAAATATTTCATGTTTTGTCTGGTCAACTTAATTTCATTTGTAAATATACATCCTTTCCTGTCATTCAGACCTGCAACACATTCCAAAAAAGGTTGGGACAGGAGCAATTTAGGGCTAGTATTCAGGTAAATTGGTTAAATAATGATGTGATTTGAAACAGGTGATGTGATTGTAATTATGATTTGGTACAAAAGCAGCATCCAAGAAAGGTCTAGTCCTTTAGGAGCAAAGATGGGCCGAGGATCGCCAGTTTATCAACAAATACGTGAGAAAATTATTGAAATGTTTAAAAACAATGTTCCTCAAAGAAAGATAGGAAGACATTTGCTTATTTCACCTTCAACAGTGCATAACAATTAAAAGATTCAAGGAATGTGGAGGAATTTCAGTACGTAAAGGACAAGGGCGCAAGCCTAAGCTGAACAACCGTGATCTCCGATCCCTCAGGCGGCACTGCATCAAGAATCGTCATTCATCTATAAGCAATATCACCACATGGGCTCAGGACTACTTTGGCAAACCTTTGTCAAGTACCACAATACGTAGTTACAGCCACAAATGCCAGCTAAAACTGTACTGTGCCAAAAGGAAGCCCTATGTTAACAGTGTCCCGAAGCGCCGTCGACTTCTCTGGGCTCGGAGGCATCTGGGATGGACCATCACACAGTGGAAACGTGTACTGTGGTCAGATGAATCAGTATTTCATGTATTTTTTGGGAGAAATGGACGCCGTGTGCTCCGGACCAAAGAAGAAAAGGATCATCCAGACTGTTACCAGCAACAAGTCCAAAAGCCATGGTCTGTCATTGTATGGGGTTGTGTCAGTGCCCTTGGCAAAGGTAACTTGCACTTCTGTGATGGCACCATTAATGCTGAAAAGTACATAGAGATTTTGGAGCACAATATGCTGCCTTCAAGAAGACATCTTTTCCAGGGACGTCCATGCATATTTCAACAAGATAATGCAAAACCACATTCTGCACACATTACAAAGTCCTGGCTGCGGAGGAAGAGGATACGGGTACTTGACTGGCCTGCCTGCAGTCCCGACCTGTCTCCAATAGAGAATGTGTGGCGCATTTTGAAGCGCAAAATGCGATAACGAAGACACTGTACTGTTGCCCACCTTAAGACTTGATGGCAGCAAGAATGGGACAAAATTACACCTGAAACACTTCATCACTTGGTGTCTTCAGTCCCTAAACGTCTTTTAAGTGTTGTAAAAAAGGAATGGCAACATTACAAAGTGGTAAATGCTTTACTGTTCCAACGTTTTTTGAAATGTGTTGCAAGAATCAAAATAGGAATTTAAAAAAAAAAAAAAAAAAAAAAAAAAATCATGAGGAACACATTACATTACGTGCTGTTGTATTGTCTGCAATGAAATACAAGTCAAAGTACATTTAGAAATCACTATTTTCTTTTTTTATTTGTATTTTCCATACTGTCCCAACTTTTTCTGATTTGGGGTTGTAGATCAAAAACATTTGTTTATTTCTTATCATTACTCATTTGCCCTAAAATGTTTGGGTCTGACTTCAGTTAAGCGTTTACAGAAAACAAAACAAAGAGAAACATATTGCCAAAATGTAAGTGAAGGCTCTTAACACTCCTGCACTACTAAATCAATTGTATTATTGGCTGTGAAGTACTGCCAAGGGACCAACAAACCTCCCCCCATTGCTTTAGGTATGAAGCAATTGTAGAGGGAAATCAGCTATTGATCACCACCAGTTGGTGAATTGCCTTGAAATGAAGATTCTCTCTCTCTCTCTCTCTCTCTCTCTCTCTCTCTCTCTCTCTCTCTCTCTCTCTCTCTCTCTCTCTCTCTCTCTCTCTCTCTCTCTCTCTCTCTCTCTCTCTCTCTCTCTCTCTCTCTCTCTCTCTCTCTCTCTCTCTCTCTCTCTCTCTCTCTCTCTCTCTCTCTCTCTCTCTCTCTCTCTCTCTCTCTCTCTCTCTCTCTCTCTCTGGTTAGTAATTCATTTGCCAAGGGGAGCGGTGTATGGCCCAAACTTTCATCAGCAGAAGTGTGGTGACAGTGAATGAAATGAACATGGGAAATGAATAAACCAAGAAATAAAAATGGGACAAAAAGAAAAATGAAAAACTCCTTGTGGCCCACCACAAAAAAAATCCTCCTTAGTGTTGCTGTACGCCACAATAATGGTTTTGTGGCGTGCAACAGCTTGCATGTAAGTTGCATGGCCGCCATCCAGTGAAACGGTTTGCGTTCCTGTCTACCACCTGTCCCGCCTGCGCCATGCTGACATATCTATTAGAAGAATATGAGCTTGCCCTGGAGATTATCCCTCAATTCATTTTGGCATCTGCAGTCAGAGTAAAACTGCTGTAATCACCCTGCTCTGTCAACACAGATAACACAGTGACTGCCTTTTTCTTCCGATGACAAAACGTACCCTGACAAGAATCTCCTCAGCTGGCCGGCAGTATTAATCTACTCCCTGAACTCACATTGGGCCTAAATGGCTTGTGGATATTGTTGTAGATTTAAAACAGTACAAATGGTCAAAAAGAGCTTGTGGAGGATGATGGTTAAGGTGGTATGATAAAGGCGGCCCAGGTCTATGCAACACATTTAGCAAAGTTTGGGACCTTGCTCCACCAAAGATATTCCCCCCCCCAAATATGATCTTGGGCGATATGGAGAAAATCAGATATCACAATATTTTTGACCAAATACATCAATGTCGATATTGCGGCGATATTGTGGGGATGACTATTGGTGCTTTCACAAAATATTTACACAATGAGAGTTTTGAAATATTCACCAATACTGTTGATACTATGACTAAGTGGGTAAAAGTAAATATAAAAACTAGTAAGTTTGCTAATGTAAAGCACTTGGAATTGCCTTTGTGTATGAAATGTGCTATAAATACATTGCCTTGCCATGGTAAAATCAGAAAATTGCATTACTTTACTGTAAAGCAGCCTTTATAACCAGGAAAAGACAACCAATACGATATCTAGCCTCATATATCAATAATTTAATATCGATATATTGCCCAACCGCACTCTGTGTTCATCTTAAGTAAAATGTTTAGGCATGGTAATAATACATTATTAATGAGGACAATGTTTAGCTTTCTCACTCTTAAGACTGACTTTGAGAAGTAAAACATGCAAAGGTCAGTATGCACTGTAAAGAGACATTTTCTGTGGAGACTGTATTTTGAATTTTTTCTAACAGTCTATATATCCTATACAGATTTTGCTCCTCCCTCATTCAGTTGTGGTCCTTTTTTGTATGGTGCTTCATTAAATGTACATCTCTGAAAAGAGTGTAAAGAGGCAATCTTCACTTTCAATAAATAGAAGCCTTTTCACTTTCTGTATTCTCCTGAATGCAATGCCAGATGCAATTTTAAAACTACAAAGACTATAATGGAAATAATATGACACAGCTTGCTCGGTCACACTGTAAAGAGCATCTTAACTTAGCATTCCTGTTATCATTGGGGTGAATTTGTCCCCATTCAAAGTTTAAGGTCTCTAAATAAGTGCTTGACATCAATTTTTCTGGTCATTTCAAAGGAAATTTCCTAATTTAATGGGCACAACTAGGTAAACATTAAATTAACATGATGATATATTGTCACTGTCCTGTAAACATTTCGTACACATCGTTGTTCTTTGGGTTCAATTTGACTCCAGAGTGTTTTAGCTGAACATAGAAGTCTTCAAATGTGTTCTTCAAATTAGGCATGGCACAATCTGCCAATGAGTAATGCATGGTAACACTCTATACTGACATTGCACACAGCGACAAAAGCAAACATTAAGAAATCTGATTCGATCTTCCAATTGCATGCTGATTATTATTAAAAGCAGGATACATTATTTCTCATAGCAACACAACCTTCTACACATACAGGAAATTAAACATTTTAAGGCTATTTAAATAGAAAAATGTTGACTGAATGACAGAAGTGCTAATAAATATTTAAACTTCTCAAAGAAGTTAAGTCAAATCCTTCACATATGTATTCTTAAATATTATTTGAACTATTGCATCTTAATGCAAAAATCTAATTCCAAATGACATCCCCCAATCTGACCATAATAACTGTGGTCCCAGTTACATGTGTTGTATTTGTGTTTATAATGTAAATCTTGTACCAAATGTGTTGTGATTAGTTTCAACTCAATGAATATAGTGATTGTCAAAACTGAAATTCTCATTTACAAAGTTTAACACAACAGTCAATGTCTACACGAATAACTGGTTTATCTGATGAATTATTTAAACCTCTATAGGAATAACCACAGGTTGTTCAGTAGAATATTTCAGTATATATTTGCATTTCAATACATTCATCCCATCTTGAGACACATGATTTACATTTCCTCTCGTAAATCTAATGTACCATAAGATGTATCTCTTGCAATAAAAGCTAATGTCTAAATCTTTATATTCACTCAGCAGCTACTTTGAAACCCCTCAGCCCATGATAAAAGAGGGATAAAGCACCCAATTAATCATACAAAATATAAATGCCTTGTCTGAAAAGAAAAAACAATTGTGAGAATTCATGACAAGTCTCCAGTGGCTCATTCTTATATGCACTTTGATAACTCAGTGCTAATCAACATGTTATTTATAAAGAAGAAGAAAGTGCGAAATAAAAAAAGGTGGGATTTAGTCTTCCAGAAGGCCTTGTCTGGTCTCAAGAAAATGTCATATTTATTGTTGTTCAAAAGGATATATGAGGGATCAGGAGGCTTTGGACTCCGTTGTGTAGCTGCTGGTGGATTAGAGTGTGTTTGCAAAGCCTGTCTTGGCCCTGAACTCCAGGAAAGATGAGAAGATGAAATGTCTCACCACATGTTGCAAAACCAAATACAAAGCCCAACGGCACACAAGAGGACTCCCACCTGGGGCTTAAGCATGAAAAAAACGACACATGCAACTTAAGGCTTTGCATGCATAATCAAAGAGGCCTACTGTAGAATCAGTTGAAAATAGATGTATACCTGGCTTAACATAGCTAATTTGGGTGATCATAATCTTGCACACTAATTAGCAATAAAATAATTTCTCTTCACCGGTGGCCTTAATTCATTCATGCATAACATGTTATCTTAGGTTATTTTTCATCTTTTTTACGAGCTATGCCACTGAATTTTACAAACTAGAAACCCTTTCATGAGGAAAAAAACCCACTAATTATATACAGTACAAGCATATGCAATGGCACTCGCTTTCAACATATTATTTGACATCTTCCTTTTATTCATGATAAGAGGACAAGCTCTCCTTTTTTTATTACACTGTATATAAGAGGGGCACAGCAAATTGAATTTCCTGTTTCTATTTTCATATACGTATGTGGTTCTGTTATGTTTTTCCCTTCACATATGCATTAGGCCTGTTTGGAGCCAGGGCTTCTTTTATAGTGAATAATGGTTTTCTGCACAGGGAGAGAATCCAAGTCCTACCAATAAAGTGGTGGAGGTATATCATAGCCCTCATTAAGCAGAGCTATTATGAACCTGCTGGTGCAGAGTGCCACAAGACAGGATGAAAAACTGTCTCCCTGGACATTCCATTCCTCTGGCCTGGGTGAACAATGCAGTTTTCCTCTCCTCCCTTGATATCATTTGAGCAGCCCCAATAAAATGGTTGTACTGTGTATTCATAGTGCAACATTTCTGTTTAGCTGTAAACCATCTGCTCAGGATCTAGGTAGATTTACTTATTTAGAAAAAAACAAACACAGGAGGACTTCCTGCAATTGATTTGATAATGAATATCACAATTCAATGGAGACACTTTTTCCAAATACAGAGTAAACCCTTTCACATACTGTATTGTTTGTCATTTTTAATAACTGATGACTGCATGTTATGTATCATGTGTTTGAATATGTGAAATGTGCTAAATACGATTGGATTTGTACATCTTAGTGTGACCTGTGCAATATCCATCCATCCATCCATCGTCGTCTGCTTATCCGTGGTCGGGTCGTGGGGGGAGCAGCTCCAGCAGGGGACCCCAAACTTCCCTTTCCCGAGCCACATTAACCAGCTCTGACTGGGGGATCCCGAGGCGTTCCCAGGCCAGGTTGGAGATGTAATCCCTCCACCTAGTCCTGGGTCTTCCCCGAGGCCTCCTCCCAGCTGGACGTGCCTGGAACACCTCCCTAGGGAGGCGCCCAGGGGGCATCCTTACCAGATGCCCGAGCCACCTCAACTGGCTCCTTTCGACGTGAAGGAGCAGCGGCTCTACTCCGAGCTCCTCACGGATGACTGAGCTTCTCACCCTATCTCTAAGGGAGACGCCAGCCACCCTCCTGAGGAAACCCATTTCGGCCGCTTGTACCCTGGATCTCGTTCTTTCGGTCATGACCCAACCTTCATGACCATAGGTGAGGGTAGGAACGAAAACTGACCGGTAGATCGAGAGCTTTGCCTTCCGGCTCAGCTCTCTTTTCGTCACAACGGTGCGATAAACTGAATGTAATACCGCCCACGCTGCGCCGATTCTCCGACCAATCTCCCGCTCCATTGTCCCCTCACTCGCGAACAAGACCCCAAGGTACTTAAACTCCTTCACTTGGGGTAAGGACTCATTCCCTACCTGGAGAAGGCACTCCATCGGTTTCCTGCTGAGAACCATGGCCTCAGATTTAGAGGTGCTGATCCTCATCCCAGCCGCTTCACACTCGGCTGCAAACCGATCCAGTGAGTGCTGAAGGTCACAGGCCGATGATGCCATCAGGACCACATCATCTGCAAAGAGCAGCGATGAGATTCCGAGCCCACCGAACTGCAACCCCTCCCTACCACGACTACGCCTCGATATCCTGTCCATAAATACTACGAACAGGATTGGTGACAAAGCGCAGCCCTGGCGGAGGCCAACCCTCACCTGAAACGTGTCCGACTTACTGCCGAGAACCCGGACACAGCTCTCGCTTTGGTCATACAGAGATTGGATGGCCCTGAGAAGGGACCCCATACTCCCGCAGCACCTCCCACAAAGTCTCCCGGTGGACCCGGTCATATGCCTTCTCCAGATCCACAAAACACATGTAGACTGGATGGGCATACTCCCAGGCTCCCTCCAGGATCCTTGCTAGAGTAAAGAGCTGATCCGTTGTTCCACGACCAGGACGGAATCCGCATTGTTCCTCTTCAACCTGAGGTTCGACTATCGGCCGAACCCTCCTTTCCAGCACCTTGGAGTAGACTTTACCAGGGAGGCTGAGAAGTGTGATACCCCTGTAATTGGTACACACCCTCTGGTCCCCCTTTTTGAAGAGGGGAACCACCACCCCGGTCTGCCACTCCTTTGGCACTGTCCCAGACTTCCACGCAATGTTGAGTAGGCGTGTCAACTAAGACAGCCCCTCCACACCCAGAGCTTTCAACATTTCTGGACGGATCTCATCAATCCCTGGGGCTTTGCCACTGTGGAGTTGTTTGACTACCTCAGTGACCTCCACCAGGGAAATTAACGACAATCCCCCGTCATACTCCAGCTCTGCCTCTAACAAAGAGCGCGCATCAGCTGGATTTAGGAGTTCCTCAAAGTGCTCCTTCCACCGCCCTATTACCTCCTCAGTTGAGGTCAACAACGTCCCATCCTTACTGTACACAGCTTGGATGGTTCCCCGCTTCCCCCTTCTGAGGTGGCGGACGGTTTTCCAGAAGCGCCTTGGTGCCGACCGAAAGTCCTTCTCCATGTCTTCTCCGAACTTCTCCCACACCCGCTGCTTTGCCTCTTTCACGGCAGAGGCTGCAGTCCTTCGGGCCCGTCGGTACCTTGCAACTGCCTCCAGAGTCCTCTGGGATAACATATCCCGGAAAGACTCCTTCTTCAGTCGGACGGCTTCCCTGACCACCGGTGTCCACCACGGTGTTCGAGGGTTACCGCCCCTTGAGGCACCTAAGACCCTAAGACCACAGCTCCCTGCCGCAGCTTCAGCAATGGAAACTTTGAACATTGTCCACTCAGGTTCAATGCCCCCAGCCTCCACAGGGATGCACGAAAAGCTCCGCCGGAGGTGTGAGTTGAAGGTCTGTCGGACAGGAGCTTCCTCCAGACGTTCCCAATTTACCCGCACCACCCGTTTGGGCTTACCAGGTCTGTCCAGAATCTTCCCCCACCCCCTGACCCAACTCACCACCAGATGGTGATCAGTTGACAGCTCCGCCCCTCTCTTCACCCGAGTGTCCAAAACATATGGCCTCAAATCAGATGAAACGATTATAAAATCGATCATTGACCTTCGGCCTAGGGTGCTCTGGTACCAAGTACACTTATGAGCATCCCTATGTTCGAACATGGTGTTTGTTATAGACAATCCATGACTAGCACAGAAGTCCAATAACAGACAACCACTCTGGTTTAGATCAGGGAGGCCGTTCCTCCCAATCACGCCTCTCCATGTGTCTCCGTCATTGCCCACATGTGCGTTGAAGTCCCCCAGCAGAACTATGGAGTCCCCCTCCGGAGCCCCATACAGGACTCCATTCAAGGTCTCCAAGAAGGCCGAATACTCTGAACTCTTGTTTGGTGCATATGCACAAACAACAGTCAGAGTTTTCCCCCCAACAACCCGCAGGCGTAGGGAGCCGACCCTCTCGTCCACCGGGGTAAACTCCAACGTTGCGGCGCTCAGCCGGGGACTTGTGAGTATCCCCACACCCGCCTGGCGCCTCACACCCTGGGCAACTCCAGAGAAGAAAAGAGTCCAACCACTCTCCAGGAGTACGGTTCCAGAACCGAGACTATGCGTAGAGGTAAGCCCCACCAGATCCAACTGGTAGCGCTCCACCTCACGCACAAGTTCCGGCTCCTTCCCCCACAGCGAGGTGACATTCCATGTCCCCAGAGCCAGCATCTGCTGCCCGGGTCTGGTCCGTCGAGGCCCCTGACCTTCACCGCCACCCGTGTGGAATATGCCATCTCATATTCATATGTATCATCTGTAGATCAGTATCCCCACATGTAACCATTATTCCTCTTATTTCTTTCTTCCATTTTCTATTTTTTTTATTCTCTCTGTGTATTTTTCTATCCTATTCATATGTAGGGCTGCAGCTATCGATTGTTTTAGTAATCGAGCATTCTACCGATTATTCCATCGATTAATTGAGTAATCAGATAAATACTTTTGTTTTATTGAAGAGAAATAATATACAATAGTTTAGTTTAATTTTCGGAAAAAGAGACATTTGTATTGCCTACATTGCTTATAATATCTCTAAAAAAACTAAACATATTAAGTGCATTTAAGTGCCATATTACATTGCTTTTAAAGATAACATTTTCTGAAATGCAATAACAACCTCAAACTAAGGCATACATTAAACATACATAAACATTACCTTAAGTTGTGCAACTTAACTTTCAGAACTACAACTTTCAACCTTAGACTGATCTGTATATAGGCCTATATGTAAATATTAGTTATACTCAACCTATTTTCATTTATATATTTGATTACGTCACACAGCTCTGTTACACTTATGCAAGTAGATCGTTGATCATCTGTTTCTCCGTGAAGAAAGAGAGATGGTCAACAAGTCAGCTCTTTAGATCAAATTGTGGTCACCACTACGTGTAGTTTCATCATCCATATGATGGAATGGATTATTAAGTTAGACTCAATGTTTTCTGTTGAGATGCTGAATCATTGTGCTATTATTGTGGTAAGCTAGTTTGATTTTGCAGCAGACACACTGTACAGAGTTTTCGTTTTTAATTACGTTTGAACGGATTCCAAACTTTGGACACTTTCTGTCGTTTTCTTCAGCCCGTCTCTTCTCTAAGCCCCTCACTATTTACGCTTTCTTCATTTTGGAATGTGGGCCATTAGTATTCATGGCATGTGTCGCCACCAGCATCAGCCTTGTGTGCGACAGAAATAATCATCCGTGCGGAAACACCGTGAGAGGTACAACGTTGGTAACATTGATTAAACGAAGCTTTGAGGCAAATAATTTTGCATCGAGGATTTTTAGTAATCAAATTATTCGAGTTACTCGAGGAATCGTTTCAGCCCTATTCATATGTAATGTGTATTTTTGTTATTTGTTGTGCTACATTGAGCTGCTGTGACAAGTAATTTCCCCATTGTGGGATCAATAAAGTCTTAAATAAATATAATCTTATCTTAACAAATTGTGCATTGTCAACTTTGCATGAATTCTGTGCAATGCATGGAAATCTGAGGTCTGAGAAGTCTAAGGTGCCATACAGTACCACTTGACTGAGCTTAAGGTTCGGACACACATGGCCGTCGTCATGGCTGGCGAGGTCAGTGCCTCGAGTCCGTTTGGCGTGTTCCGTGCCGTCATTCGTCGGAGGGGCCGTCAGCTTTGATTTTGGCCGATTTGACATGTATAATCGGCGGGGCGGGCATTGCTGGCAGCTGGAAACAAGGAGCGGGCTGATGGTGACTACAGTCTCTCAAAATCTGACAAAAATCTTTTAAACTGACCTTTGTCGATCTGAAATGAAGACAGATTCAGCAACTGCAAGGCCTATTTCTTGCTTAAAATGTTTTCAGAATCACGTTTCGGTGAACTATTTTAGTATAATATAGATCGTATTCTGAACAAGCCGCCATGACAGTCTGACTTTGAATTTCTGGAGAAACCAGACCCACGTGACGCGTTCGTCCAATCAGCTGCCGGTTTTCATTTTTGGGCTACAATACAGATTAGCTGCTGCTGTTATGGAGACGTATTACGTCTCGTCGCTTTGGTGTGTTCCGAGGCATTTATTTGACCAATTCGGGGAGACTGATCAGTCCAACTGCCTTTTTTGCCAAGGGTCGGCTGTCTGGTCCGTGTGTCCAAACCTTTACATGTAGTAAATTTCAAAATGAGGAAAGTGAAAACCTCCTGATTAGTCAAAGGCAAATTCTCCTATGAGCATGAAGTTTGGTTCATGGAGTCACTGCACGTCCACTTCAGAGAAACATTTCACATACGGTAAATGATTTGTTTTCATAGCACAAAGTTTTCAGCCAAAGTCAATACAAGGGTGTATAAAAAACAAACAAACCGAACAGTACTACTTAAACATTAATTCCTTTATTTAAACATTAGAGGAGGAGGGGTGTGCGTTGGGACAGTCTCATTTTTAGTCACTCTTTTTTCGGTGTCAGTTTATTTTTTCTTTTAGTTTCAACTTTAGTTTCAACTTTGTTTTGGTGTGGAGTTGAGGGGGCAAGGAAAGCATGATTTACATGTAATCTGGAGAAAACGCCACTCTTCTGGACCCACAGCCCACTCCTGTGAAGGCTGGCATCACCACACAGCCAGCGTACGGTAACATCGTCCAACAGCAAGCATGTTTATTTGGTCTGTTTCTCTCTGCCGTTCGTTTTTCACATAGAACCGGTCTGGGTTAAGTTTAGTCTATATACTCGATGTTCCACCTCCAGGATTGCTCTGCTAAACCAGAGCACGTTTTTCTCCCATCCCGGAATGCTGTGTTGACTCGCCAGATCCTCCTCTATAAGCGCTGTAGTTAGCTAATGTCAGCTATCAGAGCTAACGTTCGACTGTGACAAACAACGGCACAGAGAAACAGACTTTAGTTTCGGTTTGTGAGCTCCAGGTGAAGTCGGGAAAGCTGTTGCTGTAGATGTAATGTTATGGTAAAGCCAGAGACCGACTGCGGTCAAGCCGCCGTGCACACCAATGGAGGTGAGGTGGGTAATGGAGATACAACATCCCTGTCATTGGTCACATAGAGCTCATTATTATTCACAAGTCGACTGACATGATGCTACATAAACCCACATGAACATTAACCCAACTAAAAAGTGTTTATTTTCTTCAGTTTTAAGGCTTTATACCTAACCTGGAGCATGTAAACTAAATAGGCCTTGCCAAATCGTCTACTAATAAGGATCTAAAATGGCCTCAACAATGCACCATTTTGACGGACACAATCAAGTTTTCAGATCCGTCTTTTGTACTCAATAATTCAATGCCAGGTAATGGTAACAGGTAATGCAAATTATTTTAACATCATTAAATAATAATTAACATATTGAAAGACCAAAACCCTTGCACTAACTGAAATACTGAGTATAAAGTGTATACTGTATGTTGTCATTGGTGTTACACCATAATATGACACAGTGTGACTATTAATTCATGTTTTGATCAAACCAAACTTGAATTACACGCTTGTATGAAGGGAGTCTACACTATAATCCATATCCAACAACAAACAACAGCTGTTGTGTAACTTGGAGAGTGTTACTAACATCATTGTGTAGTGTAAGTTCATGTCAGGCTAAATTAGTTGTGAGCTTAGTTAATATCACATAACTGTTCAGTTCACTACTAAACCTTTTCCTGTGCAGTTGGGTATGCAGTAAACATCACTTCATAAGATTGTTAAGAGGTCTTGCTTTACCAGATTTAATAATACAATGCAAATGTGTTTTCCCTTAGTCTATTTGTCATCTCTATTTGGGTTGTATAACAAAAGCTGTCTGTATGCAAAGGAAAATCTTGTGACCTCACCATGCGGTGTATGATAACATAAAAGAAGTTAAATACTAAAAAGAGAATAACTTGTTTGCCTCATTACATTACACTGTTTTAGCTGTGAGTGATTTAGGCTTTTTTAAATATTTGAAGCTCAGTATTCACAAGATCAGTTAGTGAACATTAATTATTTGGCTCTTGCATCTGCTCCCAACGATCCCCATCCAGGCAATGAAGCAAGTGGTTGAATATTTTGGCACAGCTCTGCATAAATGCTGTAATCAATATTTCAGGACATCAATGTTCTCTAGTTGTCACATTAATATAAATGCTATTGTTGCATAATGAAAAAAAACAAAAAAAACAAACGTGTGCCCATGAGAGATCAGTATTGCTGTATTCAGGGCTGCGGCTATGGATCATTGTAGTAGCAGTAGCTCAGTCCGTAGGGACTTGGCTTGAGAACGGAACAAGTACGTGTGTGAATTGGGAACTGCAGAGGTGCCACTTCATCTCCCAGGCTATGCAAAGGTGCCCTTGAGCAAGGCATTGAACCCCCAACTGCTCGGCGCATCCATGGGCAGCCCCCACACTCTGGCATCTCTCCATTAGTGCATGTATAGGTCCTATTTGTGCATGCGTGCATGCGTGCGTGCATTTCAGTCATGTTTAAAGTGTGTAATAACTATAACGTGAAATAATGATTGCCCCTGGCGGGATCAATAACGTAGGTCTTCTTCCATCAATTAATCAGATAAGAAATACTTTTGCTTTATTAAAAGAGCAAAAGTGAATACACAAAAGAGAAAATGAGACAGGTCGGTCTCTTAAAAAAAGGAACTAACCCACTCACCAAACCAGCTTTCAACACAGTGTGGGCAGTGTGTGAGCTTCGTGCTCCTCCTCCCGACGGGGGTCCCTGGGACTGACAAGTGGGGAGCTCTCATCTCAACTAGCAATCATATTGATTTACGTTAAACTCTAATGCTAATGTTACCTTATGTCGGGCCAGCTCCGTGGACTGGCTGCTTAACATTCGACTGGATGCTTTGTGCGGAGATGCTGAAGCATCAACACGTTGCTACTGTGGTAAGCTAGTTCGGTTTGACAAAAGACACGGTGAACAGAATTTTTGTTTTCCAAAACTTAGGACACTTTTTTTCCCGGCCTGATTCTTCTGTTCACTACGGAGCCCCCGGAGGTGACGTGGAGGAGAAAGAAAAAACGAAGGGAAAAAAAAGCGAAGAGGGGGGGAGGGGGGTGGGGGAGACGTGGAAAAAAAGCATGTCCTGGGACAAACACTAAACTCAAGACAAGTGACATGGAGGGGGAAAAAAAGAAAATCCATAAGCTGCACAAAAGTCCAGCATCTCAGTATTGATCTGTTGTTGCTCGCTCGCTTACCCACTTGGAATGAACGGGGCTGAAACTCAAGATCTCGACTTTTCCTCGACCTTTTTTTTTTTTCTCCATGTCACGTGTTATTTCTTTTTTTTTTAATTTTACAAACACTAAACTCCATATCTTGAGTTTAGTGTTTTTGTCCCCAGTACATGGCTTTTTTTCCTTTGTTTTTTTTCTCCCTCCATGTCACCTCCGGGGCTCAGTACTTCACCCCTCTCCATTTTCTCTCTCTTCCGCCATTTTGAAAAAAGCACCATCTTCTTAACGGCAACTGTACACAGCCTGTAAGCTCGTTGTGACTGTAATCATCCGTGTCGAAACACAGTGGGCTTTTTGTAGTTGTGGATATGGATCAAGCAAAGATCGAATTATGCGAGTTACTCAAGGAATAATTTCAGCCCTAGTTAAAATGGAAATAAACCGTTGCATTGGCATCTCTTGGTCCCTCATGATGTGATCTTTTATAGGGCTTTCTTCCATTTAGGTCTTATTACCCTACTTACTGCAGGTTTGAAAATGTAATAGACAGATTGTGGCTTTTCTCTCAGGTGTTTCTGCTTTGTAAGGCCCTCCACGGTTTCACAGTCCAGTGGCAGTTAATCACAGAATGCGTGACTGACTCAACTCCCGCGCTCCTCAGCATTTATTCTTTACACTGGTGCAGTGCCCATTCAAAACGTGCCTGTTGGGAACAGGCAGATTGCTTAGCCTGTGGTAAGGGTGCTTTCAGCTTTCAATATCAAATCAGACTTTATTTATATAGCACTTTTCATACATGTAAATGTAGCACAAAGTGTTTCATACAATACAGTAAAAACTACTAATACAAAATTTAAAAATAACTAAAACTACATATAAATAGACCATAAGTAGATAGATAAAGAAAATGAATAAATAAGTTTTTTATTGAAAGGCCTGACTAAAAAGGTAGGTTTTAAGTTTGCCTTTATAAAACATCACTCTCTGCAACCCTCAGGCAGGCTGTTTCATAGACGTCGAGCATAATGAGTTGTCGCTCAAACTTTGGAACTAATAAAAGACCACTGCCAGAAGACGCAATTCAAACGTACTGTATACTACTGACTTACCGTGTACACCTTCAGAGCAAAACATTGTACTAAGAGGGTTAGTAATTACATTTAGGATGAGGATTGCTCATTTTGATTGATATTGATACTATTTGAGACTGCTTAATGCGCCAAGTCTTTATCGATACCATTATCAATACTTTTCTATTACTGGATGGAAAGACGAGACAAATTCTCAGGGCCCTATTTTAACGATCTAAGCGCACGGCGTGAAGCGCCTGGCGCAGGTGCGTTTCGGGCGTGTCCAAATCCACTTTTGCTAGTTTGACGGCGAAAAAAGGGTCCATGCGCCGGGCGCATGGTTCAAAGAGTTGTTCTTAGTGTCTTCATTAATTCATAGTGTGTTTTGGGCGTAACATGCAATAAACCAATCAGAGAGTTATCTCCCATTCCCTTTAAAAGTCAGGCGTGTTTGGACCTTGGAGCATTGCTATTATGATGGCGGACTTGCACCATAATATTTTTATTGTCAATGACACACATTACGTCAATAACAGGACAAATTAATACAAAGAGACATAACTACTTGTATAGGTAGTCTATTTAAGTTTAAACATATTTGACAACGTATTACCTACACAAAAACAAGTAAATCAAATGATGGCCTCGCTCACTCACTTGAGCACTTTCTCTCGCCCTCACGCTCTCTGCGCAATGTGCGGCTGCGCGCATAACGGTTTAAAATGAACAACAATAAACACATATTTGAGTGCTGATCAAGAGTTTTGTGCAAGAATTTAAGGTTGCGACCATTGTCCTAAATATAGCAGGCTTTATTCAGTGAATGAAACTAATAGTATTAACATTAACTGAAGTTTCACAGTAGCCTTTATAGAACCGACATTGAACGCTCCGAGCGAGCTGTGCTGTGGTAAACACGGAGCTTTTCCTTGACACGAAACGGTAAATAATCAAACCAGTGGAAGCAGTGCATTTAACCTGCATTCATGCATATGGCTTACCTTAAGCTCTTTTGTTTTTAGCACATTGTTAAGCATTTCCCAGTCATCATTAATCTAATGGGCCGTTGCTGTAACATAGGATGCTGTCGCTAGGGATGTCCACCCGTCCGTGGTAAGAGCCACATCTTTGTCTTTGATTGATTCCTTTATTTTGTCTGAGGTTCTGTTATACACTTCTACGATTCTATTGGTGACCGTTCCATGGCTAGGGATATGGTACCCCGGTTCCACTGCTTGACAGAACTTCCTGAAGCCTGCCCCATCCACAACACTGATCGGTCTCATGTCCTTACAAATGAACGAAATTAATTTCTCCGTTATGGCCTCGTGTCGTGTTGCAGACAAAGAGCTTGTGGCAGGTGGTGCAAAATACGTATCAAGACGTGGCTGTTTAGCTGGAGTTCCACACATTATGCCATGCTCATTTGGGTGCACATTTTCGAGATGTGACCTCATGTTGCTAGTGGTCGAATGGTATGCTAACTGTATTTTACATAGCTTGCATATAACTTTATCTCGCGGCTCAACTATTTTACCTCGTACCGACCAAAATTCAAAGTATTTCCAGACATGGCTTTTTAGATTTTGGGGGATTAAAATCGCTTTCTTGAGTTGGTTGAGTTGGGCTCTGCACTTTCTGCCATCTTCCATGCAAGACAAGTCAACTTTCAGCAGTGATGCAGTGCGACTCCTGTGACCTGTCTCTGAACCCGCAGGCGCGCTAGCACGCCCACTCGCAAAGCAGACAGACGGACAGCCTCTGCTACCACGAGCGTTTTTTTCCACATATTCAAATATTAATTTTCACCTTCGAAATTCGTTTTTTAAAACTATTTGAATATATATTCGAATTTAGAATATTCTTTGACAGCCCTAGTGAGCAGAGGTATTCATTTCCAAACAGGGTTACCGTTACACCCCTAAGAGTTAGTATATCGAGCACAGACAGTGAAATACACATAGTGGAGGCATTTATTTCCAAGTAGGCTTATGTAGCCCGCTGCTGACGGGATGCTTGACTGAAGCCCTGCCCTTACAGCTCCAGACAACCTTTGATTCGTTTGTTTTTCAACCTTTATTATGTGGTCACTTCAGTTTATTACTACTGAACATGTGTCGAAATTGCAACATATGACACAGCGGGACACAGAGTGATCAATCTGAGGTGAACGTCTGTACCAAATTCCATGGCAATCCATTTCATATTTGTCAAGACATTTCACTCTGAACCAAAACTGTCAACCTGCTAATGGCACAGAACAAGTCAGGGGATCAATTTTAGAATCCAATGTCTTTATGAAAAGACACTGAAAATGACCAACAGCTCATATAAATTATATTGTAAATTCAAGTCTGGACAAAAGGTTTTTCAGTACAATAATGTTCTCGAAATGTGACTTTCTGGTTTGAGTATGTAGCAGCGCAAAGATCCATTTTTTCTTTCGGTTACTCAACAAATAATCTTTTCTAGTTTAATTTCAGTTAAACAGGAGCCGACTTCTCTCAGTCTTAATCCAAAAGCAGCTCTATCATTTCTCAGAAGAAATGTATTAACGCATTGGAAAATAAATTTGCTAGTAATTTTTTTCAATGGTGAAACCATAACTGAGAAATATGTAGCTATTTCCTACATTAGATTAAACCCTACTAAGCAAACTCCTGTAGCAGGCAGCTATTTAACTGTGGCTGACTCAGTACTCTGTGTATCTGCAGTCTAGGAGTTATCCAACAGGTCCCTTAAAGCAAAGCAATTTCTCAAATCAAGTCAAATTTTAAAAACTGCATAAAAATACATTAAAAAAAATCAATTCATATTCAACTTGTCTGACTGTAAGGGAATATTTGTAAAGAATCAAGGTTAAAACCCAGGTGGGCTATCTAACATGTCTGACTTTCAAGGATGTACTGTACATTGAGGCTATAGGCTACCACTTGCACTCACTATGAGGTGTAAGGATCAAAACTCTCCATGCTACTCACAGCCAATTAATTCATAAGGGAGTCATGGTCACACTTGGAATCTTCTTGTTAATGCAAACACATCTACAAAACAGAATAGGGACAAAAAGATGCGCATTAAAGTAATAAAATGTCCCAAAACATAAAACTATTAGGTAAAAATTGTCTCACGATATCGGTCACAAGTGGAGAGCCGCCGCCAGTAGGAGGAGTCTGACCTGGTTGGTCTGGCTTGGAAGAGGAGTCTGGCTTGGACCTCTAAATTAGCATAGAAGATCCCTTGCCCGTTCGCCAAAGTTGACTGAGTTCAATTTGCAGAGCGGTAGCAGAGATGCAATTGTACAAAGCTGCCGGTAAAACCCAGCGTAAGAACGTTACAGGGTACGGCCGCTCTCTCTCTCAGTTCAGTGTGGCGTGACTCGCCCAGATCGCTCTCTGTCTCTGTCTTTTTTTAAATGACTCTGAAGCAGAAAGCAAAACTTAACTTTACTTTTAATGACATTAAACAAAGAGAAATGTTCTCCCCTTGTCTTAAAGTGGTCATTAATCAATACAAGAGCAGCCTACTTCCTTGTTTAGTACTGTAATGAAACGCTAGGTTACGTTGGAACCTAGGTTCTCTGAGTAAAGACTATTTTTCCAGTCATATTTCTTAAATTAATTCTTTAATATAGTGTTAAAATCTTGTCTTTCTTGTGAACCCAATCTTGTGTCTCGTTTTGTGAGCTGAGTGTCTCATCACACCTAAAAAATATCAAATTGAAGATAGATTGACAAATTTGTACTACATTCAGTACTGTACAGCCTACTTAATGTTTTAGAGGTGGTGCTCATCACATGAATCTGATCTTGAGCTCCTCTGTTCATAATAAGTTTGTTGCTAAAGTATTTAACATAAAAATGTCCTACCCAGGTTCTTCCCACATCTAATTTAAAGATGCTAATTTTATAGTTTGTGCAATTATATACTGGATTATTTTATAAAGTGACAACTGGTTTCAAATAAACTGTAAAGTTAGAGGCAGGAGATGGTGTGTCTGCTCTTGCAATAAGCAGTCTACAGTATGCTTCACCTTTTCCCAGATTAACTAGACATCCGAGGTTACAGTCTCCCATAGTCACTTTCCTTTCCAGGTAGTTTGAGCCAAAGCCAAGATCAATTGCAAAGAAAGTATTTTCTGCTTGAAGAGTTGCTTTAAACCAACATGTTGTCTGGATGCGTTGAATTCTGGACCAGTCTATTGTAGGTAGATTAAAGCGTAACTCTCGCCAAAATGCATCCTAGGGTCTTTTTGTGAATGTACGCGAGCCAAACTTTCGTTTAAAAGCATATTTAGGACGGAAGCACCACTTTTAAGATTTACTGTATTCTTATTTTTGGGTCAAATGGCCTTTTGAATGGGAGAGCTAGGTGCACCTTTATGCTAGCCTCAAAATATCTATTTTTAAACACTAAGAAGGCTCGACACAACATGAGATTTTGCTCCAAGTATCTCCAGGAGCTCTACACATTAACTACACCGGTGCACAAGGGATATACTAAATCTGTTGCTACTTGTTTTGATATTGACTCGTTCTGACTGCCGAGATGGCAGCGACCGGAAACAACAACAGCAGCTACGGTGAGTTGTTCAAAACCTTTCTTTTTAGTAAACTCTGGGTCCACAAACAATGTTGTCAGTGCTTTCATGCGTTCGTTTACTCCTCGACGTAGCGGCCACAGGTTCGACTCCGACCTGCGGCCCTTTGCTGCATGTCATTCCCCCTCTCTCCCCCCTTTCAAGTCCAAGTTGTCCCCCCTCCCAAAAAAACAACAACAACAACAAACAATGAAATGGAGGACAGGCACTATTGTCTCAGATTACTAATCTGTAATCAGAGAAGAAAATCACTGATGTCAATCAGTTTCATCTTATGCTATCAAGATGGAACATAATGATTTTCTCGTAGTGCAACAACAGGACTGTTTTGTCAAGATTATGTTGCCTGAACCAATATTAACTAACTCCATTCAATTTGGCAGCACAAATATGAGTCAGTATCAAGTTCCAGCACAAGTAACTTCAGCGACTGATTGTGCTCAAACTAGGTCTGCATTCAAACCCATCACACCAAGATGAGAGGTAAATGAGCTGCAGAGGAGGCATCCACTCTAAGTGACAGGGAGGGAACAAAACACTCTGAAGTGCTCTCAGCTGACTGGCAGCAGAATATCACTTCTGTTGGTTTATTCTGAAGGATGTATTCACGTGACCCACAGATGGGGGCATGTGTCTGCTGGTCAGAGGAGGTTAATCACAATGCATGTGACCTCCACTCAAAACATCTATCTTATTAAATGTGGATAGAACTTAGTTTTGAACTTTACTATGAACCACTGAGTCACAATTACTATTCTAGTCATTCCTGTCACAATCCACTCACAAACCCATTCACTGTTTTTGAACAAGGTAAACAGATTGTGGAGCACTTTTTTAAAAAGCCATTTCCTCTTTTGTGGGTGTGCTTGTTTACAAAAACACTGTTGGAAAATAAATCCGACAAATGCTAAAGTTAAGGTTTGGTCTGGCTTAAAATGATTACATTAAGGTTACAGGACCTTCATTGTCACGGTTATGAGGACGACGTGGTTAAGGTTAGGGAACGACGATGGTTGTGCTTAAAAAATGCGCAGTCGGTTGGAAATGGAGAAACACAGCTGTCTCCTCTGTGTTAGATGTTTTCTAGACCCAGTCCTCACTCTATAGAGGGCTCGGTCACTTAAGCGTAAACATATGTTGCCTTGAGGCACTTGCTGGAACTACTGATGCTGTTACTTTTCTTGGGGAGGACAGGTCTGGGTTGAAAAAGAGTGAATCTATCATGTATAAAGGTAATAACAGTATTAGTTGCACTTTGTTAAGCCACTGAAGGTGACTTTTTCTCTTGAAAGTTTGATATTAGGTGTGAAATACCTTTTCACAGTTTCATGGAAAGCTTTCAGGTATATTAGACTCTCCTCTTGCCAACATATTGAAGATCAAAATTTACCCACTCAACTTATCCAGTCTCATATTCTTCCATACTTTTCTCGGTTCAGTTAGAAAGGCATCTCACACTGGGTTGGTCAACAACAACAAAAAACTGTGGAAACAGAGTAATCTTTATTACTGCTCTCTGCTCATAATCAACTGCTCTGTGATTATCTATTATTATCTCAATGTATACGTTTGAATCAACAGAACTACTATTTCTAATTTATAGTTTGAAATGTTTTTTTTCAAATAGGTCTTCAGGAGTTCAGAGACATCCAGAGAGTGTTTCTAAACTGTGATCAGCAGTGCATACCAAAGGTGTCCCATGGGGTGAATTAGCGTGGAATGTCGAATGGTCGCCATGTAACAGTCACAAACTCCAGCGGTTAGCAGTTAGTTACACATACAAATCACCCCATTTCTGCACCAGTCCGTGTTAACACAGCCCACCTCCACAGAGCATCTCTAGCTCGGAGGGCTAGCAGGCCTGGTAGCTGGACAGTCTGGTACACTGTTGTTTGGCCATGTTTCCACAAAAACAAGAACACAGCAGTCTCTGAACTCGCATTGGGAGTTTTGTTGAAGTTGAGGATTGATGGGACAGGTGGCCGGCTAGCGTTAGCCCGCTTTGGATGTCTCTTTCCCCGGCTAGCGGCATCGGCTGAGGTCCTGGTCTCTGTAGCAGGCGAAGCTCGCGGAGTGTGTCGAGTATTCCGTCTGTAATAACGTTTCCTGCATATTCTCCGATCTGTACCAATGTATCCTGGTGGTACACATGTGCGGTAGTTTGAATGCACATAACTGTTGTAAAAGTTTGCTGCTGAAAAGAGAGCCTGTTTAGCGAAGATTCAAGATGGCTGACAGTCGAGTTTTTTCGGGCGAGATCGCCTTGCTTCGAGTAAAGACAGTCCAACCCCCTATGCAGAACTAGCTGGCTGTAGTCCACAGACTCTGGGCAAAAATCTTCCGATGACGCAAAAATCGTCGTTTTACGTCATCGGAAGATTTTTTTACCAGACCCACAAGAGATCTCTCGTCTCAGGGGGACATGAGGGAGGGAAGCACGGTCATTCAGAAATACTACCGGGTTTCTACTGATACAAAGCTGAATGCTAAATCGGTGAAGTATCCCTTTAATATGTCCATAGATCCAAGTTTAAATTACTATTAAGTGAAGTACATTATGTCATCCATTATTGGAGAGAAGCGAAATTTAAAGTAATTTCCTTTTCAAAAGCTGCTGGATGTTTGAAGGTGGGATGTGGGTGTGAGTGATAATGCAGTATTTACCTACCTAAGTTTGAAACCAGAAAAATAATGAAAATGGAATTTGTACAAGAAATTTCCCCAGTAAGGGGTGATACATTAAATGTAATTACATACTTTTTTCCTGGCAGGCTGGAAATTCCCACAGCGGCACACCACAGTATAAATACTGTGATACTAATGGAGGCTCTGTTGTTTAATAAAATGAAAGCTTAAAAAGGTATTTTTATGGAGGGCCTTTTTTTCCATCATCATTGAGCAGGGCAAGGCCCATTATTATCACAGGATTATTTGTTGCCATCATTCCCCAGCTTTACCTACTTAAGGCAGGGGCTGTAAAGTAGAGCTATGGTCTCTAAAGGGGGAGATATACAGCAAGCAGGGCCTCACATGACAAATGAGGAGCTTGGCCCACGCTTATTTATGGCTACTTAAAGCTGTCAGTTGGAGATGATAAAGGGTGACCGCTTGATTAGAAAGTGTTAGATTGGTCCAGTCCTTGTGACCCGCGACAGGAACAGATGAGCAGGGGAAAGGTGCTGATAGCGTCTGGGTTTTTTCTTGACAGGTTCACTGGTTTGGGATTTTTTGCAGACAGGAAAAAGATGACTGAAGAGGATATGGATATCAGGTTGTCCTGAGAGGTGTGCCTGTGTCAGCTTTATTTTCTTTTTTTCAATCTAACCTACATTTGTTATGATTGACATCAAGATTGGTGCTGCATTGGGTGTCATACTATACATACAAAAGTCATTGTCAAGTTAAATGATTCTTTGGTGGAAAAAAAAACCTGAAATTGCAAGATGTAAGGGAGGACGGCAGAATGGGAGGTTGCCTGTAGCTCTCCTGGGTGATAGGTGAAGAAATTCATTTGAATAATATCTATTTGCAATCCCCGCCATTACTATATTATGACCTTTACTTAGACGTTTCAAATGTGGTCTCTAATGAAAAGAAAAGGTAGTAAGGGAAACTGCACTACCCCCACCAATGGCATGCATCAAAACATATTTAAAAAACAAAACAGTAATTTAACCATGAACAAAAATAACTAAATGCACAATTAGTTATTTTATATTAGATCTGTCTCATCTTATTGTACATCTACAGAAGATTCAATTTGACATATGTAATTATGATGTAAAGATACATACAATGCATATTGCTGCAACTACAGCTGCAACACATACTCTAATATCAGAGCTTTTAGATGTTCAACGTATGGCCTCAGAATTTCAGATGGCTTATCTGTCATCTTCTGTATTAAGTGGGTCTTCTGCTGCAATGCAGTTAAGCAGTAGTTCAAAGACTGATAGGCACTCTCAGCCCTTTTTCTTCTAAATTGCTGCTGCTGTGCCATCTTGTTAAGTGGATGGTTAAGTATCATGGTCTCGCTGAAGCGTGTTCTGTTGGTAGATGAACCAGGATTTGCTGAGAGATAGGGAGCCACAGACACCAGATATTAAGAGCAACAATCTCACCAGTTCGATCACAACTCAAACTGCGACACGAGTCTTCACTCAGAGCCATTTAAAAAAATAGATTAAACTCGCGGGGAAACCATCCCAATCTTTGAGTTCAAGAGAAGGATATTTCCAGGGTGATGAAACAATACTCCTATATTTTGCCCTCAGTTGATTAGTAGGCCAAAATAAGGTTTAGGAATAGATCACTAGAGACATGTGAATTACTTTTCTGTTGCTAATGTATTAATCAGCTATTTAAATGGTTGCATTTAATCATCATTTAAAGTTCATAGCCTCTTTCCCTAATGAGTTTGTGATAAATAGATAATGCACCTTAATAGCCCCATTAACTTAAAAACACCCAGTAACCTAAAGGACAGGTCTCACTTCAATATAGCGGATGAAGAGAAAATAGCCCGTTATATTTGTCTTCTTTAGAAAGTCATCTTTCACTTGCTTGACTTGCTTTCAAGATGATTTACAAGCAGGGTACAAGAAAATTGGTGGGATGTGTAGATTATGGTTAAGCCACAAATACAGTTTGCCTTTGAACAACCCGCTGGAGATAGCTGTGTGACTACTCATCGGAGTGAATTATCAGTAATAACCTGCCCCTCTGGCTAGTATCAGCTGGATCATCTTCTGCAGACTTCATGGTGGCTTCACATGTAGCGATCTAACAGTAGTGTCGGTGTCATCATCGTTATTTTTGACGGATAAAACATTGCCTGTGTGTCTTTTGTCCCAACAGCAGCCAATGTAAAATATGTACAGAAAATGGTATTGCTAAACAGTCAGAATGAGTGTGAAAAATATTGTGTCGATGACCCGGAGTCTGAGAAGTTGATGTTAACATGTGTTTGTTAATCAATTAGCATCCACCACAATTTCCCAGAGCCCAAGGTGGTATCTTCAAATGTCTTTATTTGTCCAAGCAAGAGTTAGAATTTGTTTAACCAGAGAATATTTGGCATTTTTCTTAACAAAAAACTTGAATAATTGATACTGTAATGTTATGTTCTTTAATGTTAACATTTTTAAAGTTTCTGTCGAGATGATAGGTTATTTATTAAACTGCATTAATGTGTAAACCTTTTCTCCCAAAAAAAGGTTTTAAATTGTTTTTCCATTTACTCCATAAATCTGTCATATTGGTAAACAACCAACATCTGTACGATAATAACTTTAAAACGGTATCTATGCTTTAAACAAATGATAGAAATGTGGTTTGTTCTTCGTGAGAACTCCCATTCCACAATCTCTTTGCACAGGACAGAAAATGAGCTTCAGTTCAGATTTGCATTATGCTAAATATGTTGACCGCTGTGGGTCAACGCTGGTGGTCATAAATGCAGTGCAGATGTCACATACAACACCAGGGACAGAAGGCAGACGGAGCTTTAGAACTAACACAAGGGGCACGCACCTCTACGTGGCTGCAGTTGCCAACTTCTGGGAATAGGAAAGGATGCAAGTCTGCTCCTTCAAAAGACACTGACAATATAAAACTGCTGTGCCTGTGTTTGTTTTTACAACAAGCAACAATACAAGATTTGGGAGCCAATGAAGGCCAATCATCTTGGAGCCTCATACACTTTAATACGTGGCACAGACACATTTTCAAATGACAAATTCTCCCCGATGGAGACAGAATGTGAGAAATCGGATTAGATTTTTAGGTGTAATCATGTGACGTACCATTTTCCCAGTGCAACATTTGGTTTTTTTCGTACAAGTATTTGGTTAGTTGTTGACATGTAGTTTAACTGTCTCCTGAATCTCAAAGTCAGCTTATAAGTAGGAATGCACCGAATATTCGGCCACTGAAAGTTTTCGGCCGAAATACTTTTATCACCGAAACAATACGGCCGAAATATTGTGATGACGCAAACAGAAACCGCAACCTGCACGTGCTTGTCTGAAGCAACATGTCTGCGGTGTGGACGTATTTCAGTGTATCTGAGATAGACCCACGGACTAAGCAAAGAGGTTGAGACGGACCCCGGAGTGAAAACAATGAAATGTACGCTCTTAGAGTCTGTCAGCACATGTTTCAGTGAGGTCTATTCGGATCCTCTGCACTTCATTGCGACTGTACTTGATCCATGTTATAAAGACCATTACTTGGATGTGGAAATAAAGCAGCACGCACGAGAAATGATCCAGGCCGCGATGGATGCAGAGAACCTGCGTGGAGAGGGAGCAGCGGCCAGCGCAGGAGAAGGAGATCAGAGCGCAGAAAAAAAGACTTGTCTCTCTGCACCAGATGAGGGGCATGCACCCTCGCTGTCTGATATGTTCAGTGAAACCCTGCAAGAAAGTGCCTCAAATAATAATAATAATAATAATAATAATAATAATAATAATAATAATTAAGCAATGTGCTAAATAAATATTTCCATAATTTGTAATTGATTTATTCTTTGGAACTTTAATATTAATTTATACAATTGCAATGCCTTTATTTTAGTAAAGTTAGTACACAGTCATAGCCATAAATGCAATGGTACTAATAATTGGCATAATTTCTTTGGTGTTTCGGTCTTGGTTTCCTCCTTTTCGGTGTTTCGGTTTTGGCCAAGAATTTTCATTGTGGCGCATCCCTACTTATAAGTCAAATTTAACAAAAGTGTTGAAAGCATGGTATATGTACAGGAGGAATAAGTTGAGGAACTTGTGGAAATCAGTCAGGACAAAACTGAAACAAATTTTAAGATTAATACATTTAATGGGGAGCCAAAAGTCAATAAATCACATAAAAAAACAAAAACACAATTTGATCATTTTAGGACAGCTGAATTGTAACAGAAGTGAGCGCTGATCAAACTCTGCAATAGGCCTAATTAATATGGAATGGTTCATAAACATTGTTATATGTGGTAGTGGTACTGCATGTCAGAGTTGGTTTTAAGGTTTTTGCCCAGCTGTGGGTTACAACCGAAGAATGATTCACATTTCTCCCGAGAGCCTTTTCCATTTATCTCACTGAGATAGCCTTGCCATATCATCACATAGTGTCTGTCTCATATCCAGCTAAATGAAAAAGCCATTCAATGGATGGAATATAGCCTGGAATTCAATGAACATTACTGAATTAAATCTGGATTTAATGTAATTATGTGGTCTCCCTTTTTACAATTTTTTTCTTTTGCAGTGGTCTAGTTGAATGTATTTTTTCTTTCACCTGGTGAAGTAAAATGCACCGAAACTACTCGAGAAAGAAAATAGATTTTACCACAGCACACTGGTCAAAAAGCAATGTCACAAAACTATGGAACTGCCCTACACTGCTTGACAACTACACAATAAGTTCTTCAGGTTATTAAAGAAAAAAAAGTGACTGTGCAGTACTGCAAATATGTTTTACTATGTTACTATTTATTCTCTTTACTTATATGTATTGTTAGTTTCTGTTTGTTTTCCATTTACATGTTTTATAGGAAAAGACACTGGTTTAAATGCAAATGAAGGAAATCTACTGCCATCTTGTGCCTGTCTAAAGGGAAAGAAGACCAACCTGGTTTTCAATCTTCTGCAGTACGAGTCAAATAATTAACACTATATGGCACAAGCTATCTTAAGAAGCAAAGAGAACCTGCAGGGAGGAGTTTAATTCATGAATATGACACATTATTTTATTTTGCTAGGTATAAGAACACAACTTATTTAAATGGTCAAAACAAAGACTTTTCATCTTAATACTACATACCCAAGCTGGGCTTGTTCTGTCTCAGAGAGTATTCACCTTAGTCAGTATTAGGGGTGTGCAAAAAATACTCAAGGTAATAGTAGCTTACAGACATCACACACACACACACACACACACACACACACACACACACATCATAACAGGATGATAAAATAACAAATGAACAAATCCACATGAATAATATGGACAATAAAAGATACTAAATAAACTAAATAAAAAATCCACATGAATAATATGGACAATAAAAGATACTAAATAAACTAAATAAAAAACATGAATGTAGGGATGTATAATGGGAAAAGTAACTACATTTACATACTGTGAATCATTTTAATTGAGAATCGTTTTTGAATCTAAAAAAACGATTTTGAATCGAATGGTGACCCTAAAAATCAATATTGAATCATGACATTTTCTGAATCGTGCACCCCTAGTCAGTATGGTGACATATTCTGGTTGAGCTATTTCATATTTGCAGGACTCCTGACACACATTGTGCATGGTGAACCAGCTTTTACCAAGTTATTTTTGCTGCATGCTCTACTTGTAGAATGCAATTTGTGGGGAGGCAGCTGCAGACATTAATCCAAAAAGGAGTGTCTAGTGACAATCCAGAATTAACTGTGACTGCAAGCTCTATATTGTATCTGATGTTGAAGACGGTGCCATGTTTGTGTCAATCCTGAGCTCTTTGATATCACTGTGGCATGGTGTTGATCCTAGATGGATGAGGACCGAGGCTACCTCTTAGACACACCCTTAAGAATCCTAATGCTTTTGCAAAGGGGAATTGCATTGAGTGCCATTCAGCCTAAATATAAGCATGCAGGTATGTGCAGCTTTGTTGTGATTGGTCAGCTCTTAAGTATATGATACAAATGTAGCTGTGCCAAGGGAGAGTACACATGACAACAATCAGAGTGCCAGAGTCTGAGTGTTTAAAGCACACAAATTATTTGTCAGTGAGGAGAATTAATCAAGCTTGAAGCCTTTGGAGCTGTGAGTAATGAGGATGGAAATGGGCCACCAGGAAGATGTGATGAGGATTTAGAATGCAATTCACGGCAGGGAAGTACCCCATCTCAAAAGAGATGGAGGCCATTTTTTTCCTCTTCCTATTCTTTTGCCAGTCGACAAAGACTTTTTAGTCAAAGTATCCCTTTCCTGTCTGATTTATCTCACACAAGATCTTGCAAGTTAAATGAGTTCTCTTACAATCACTTTGAATGTGTGGAATACAGTACATGACTAACATAGGACTTTTCTGTTCTGTTTCTATTCAGCTCTTTACTATTTTTCTACAGTTATGTTTAAAATGATGTAAGAATCAATGCAAATTATCTGATTTAATTACCAGTTTATAAAAAGAAGAAGAGTGACCATTTAAAGCAGCATTGAGAGGCTGACTGATGGGTTGTTAATTATTCAACTGAAATGAAGCAAAAGCAAATAAACCGAAGTAACACGGTCTACACTGAAAGATGCTCCAACAGAGCATTTTTGACTTAATTAGTATGCAGTAATTGTACAGCACTATATCCTGCGACTACAGCCTTGAAGCTAGTGTGTTTAAAGGACAAATCCATATACATCTCATATCATAGGTGGTTAAGACTAATATGAAATCAATAACACAACTGTTTCTGTAATCGTTACATATATGCAGTATGTGACAAACAGTATGTCTTCAGAGTAAAAAGAGAACTTTATCTTGGCGTGATGCATGATAAACACTATCAGATTATACAAAATGAAGAATTCAACAGCTTTACAACTGCAATAAAAAAAATTGAAGGTTGAAGTGTTTTTCAACCATTAAAAAGGTAGACCGGCACTGTTTGTTTGCAAATATGTTAGCGAGTATCAAGCAAGATTTACTTTCGAGATCCCTGTTGCTCACAAATAGGTCTTTCAAGCTATGACTCCCCGTGTTCTACTGACACTTGTAAATGTTGCTTGCACAAAAAGATTTAAGATGAGAAGATCAATACCACTTTCATATCTGTACGGTGAATATAAGGCTAGAGCCAACAGCCGCTTAGATTCGCATAAAAACTGGAAACAAAATTTGTCTACCAGCACCTCTAAAGCTGGAAACAGTGACGACTTCCTGTCTTGTCAAAAGAAAGCAATGCTCCCGGTCAAGAAATAGTCCGGCGAGCTACCTTCTGGTAGTTTTTTGTTGTTGTTATCTGACAGAGCCAGGCTAGATAGAAACACTATTCCAGTTAGGGCTGGGCAATATGGCCTAAAAATAAAATCTCAGATTTTATTTTTTTTAATTCGATTTCCAATTTTTTTCCGATTTTCCCCCCTACTTATTAAGGAAAGCAATAAGTACAAACGGCAGACAACTTACCGTCTTCTCCACGGTATATATGGGTACCATGTCTTTGGCTATGTGCAAAGCGACCGCTTCGGTGATTGTTCTCCACCGCGCCCCTTTCCTGCCATACGCGGTGCCTTGTGCAAAGGATTCGGTTACAGTTAGCTGTTTTTTAGCTAAGGTTTGTTGGTCACTGCGGTTTTGTTCGTCTCGGAGAGACTGGCATTTTTCATATTCGGCTGGATGTCTCTGTTTCAGGTGTTGGAATAGGTTTGTGGTGCTGCTGCCTTTGACTGCGATGGGCTTTAGGCAAATGTTGCAGCGCGGGGTTTGCTGCTCCACGTCTGTCGCAGCAAACCCATACCAGTTCCAAACAACAGATGATTTTATTCCTTTCTTGGGAACAAACTTCCCACTCTCACCGGTAGCCATGTTGTCACTTGCTGTTTCGTGTGTGCTATGATGTTGTTGTCGCTTGCCATACTGCCATTTGAAACTAAGGCCTCATTCTAGTATGTTACAAACTCAGACTAGGATAAAATGTGTGAGTCTCATAACTAAAGCGTTATTCGTCAAGTCTTTGCTGAGGGTCCCGTTTTCAATTGCATATACACACTTCAAATCAAAGCTGCATTTGTTTGGTTCTGTTGTGGACACTAGATAACCTCTGGTCTCATCTCATCAAAAATAGCCTTTCATTACTGAGCAAAGATGTTTGGTCTGAAGCCCAGAATTCAAAAACCCAGAATACATAGTAGACCTTTCCCCCATCGCCTTTCTTAATATACACATTCCATATGGCAATTCCTCTCTTAGGGAGATGGCAATACAATAAATCTGAGTGTCACAAGCACAGCACCGTCATTGCTTTCTTCTACACATTCTGCCTTGAATTCACTTTGAATTATAGCCATCAGTGGTCCATCAGCGTTGCAGTGGGCATGTGAGAGGCACCTGATGTATCAATGCAATTATAGCTCTTTGAGTGGACATGCTCTATAGCAATGATGAACAGGTGACAGCATATAGAGTATAACATATGATGAAGCAGCAGGGCGCTGTAATAACCTCCGATTACTGCAACAGTGAGTAGACAGTCTGATTGGAGAGCTCTGGGAGACCATGTAAAAGCAGCTACACCATCAATAACAATAAATAAAAAATAGTTAGGCTATAGGGCTGTAGCGATACTCAAATCTCATGATACTTTCAGCTCACTATATATAATATATAATTCGATACACTTACATCATTTTCTGAAAGATTTAAAAGGGGACAGAGTGATTTTGGTGACATCTTGTGAGTGTTCCATTTAGTTGTATTTAATTAACTGAACTGAAAACTAAAAACATCAATTACACAATATATGTCTCTGACTGGACAGAGTCTACAGCTTGCAAATGCTGGACAAAATGAATCAAAGATGTATTGACAAACTTAGTTACATTTATTGAAACACTGCAAACTGTTGCTTACAAGTCTTTGAAAAGTAAATAAAGTGCAGTATTGCAATTAACAATGGAGAGTTAAAGTGGAGCAAGTGGCCTGTTCTGAACAGTTTCTTTGACAGCTTTTTTAGCTTGACGCTGAACATATGAGGTAGCCAGTCTAGCCACCAGGTAAGTAAACACAGTACCATGGCTTCTCCAAAACATCCAATAATTCAAGTCACTAAGAAGAACATTTAAACATTTAACTTAAAATGTACCCTACTTAGCAGAGTAGTTTAATGTATGTAGGCCTACAATTATGTGAGGTAGCCAGTCTAGTCAGCAGAAAAGAAAAATAAACCATGGCAGTGAATTAGCGTGGAATGTACAACGGTCAGCATTTACCAGTCAACTACCAGCAGTTAGCTGGATACAAATCACCTCATTTCTGCACCAGTCCGTGTTAACACCATGGATGTATTAAGAGAACGTTAACACAGCCCACCGGCGACAGAGCATCTCCAGCTCGGAGGGCTAGCAGGCCTGGTAGCTGGACAGTCCGGTACGCTGCTGTTCAGCCATGTTTCCACAAAGACAAAACACAGCAGTCTCTGAACTTGCGTTGGGACTTTCGTTTAAGTTGGATGTAGCTAGTCCAGTTTGTTGTCGGACACTTGGAAGCAGGATTGATGGGACAGGTGGCCAGCTAACGTTAGCTTCCCCTAGCCGGCTAACAGCGGCGAGCGACACCGCTGGTTGAGATTCTGGTCTCCGTGCAGGCGAAGCTCACGTAGTGTGTCTATTCCGTCTGTAATAACGTTCACTGCATATTCTCAGATCTGTACCAATGTATTTGTCAGTACCCGATCCGTGCTGACAGTATCCAGGTGGTACACATGTGCGGTAGTTTGAACCATAGACAGTTTGACCTGACTCTGTAAACAGGAAGAGGTAGTACGGGTAACTTGCTCGCTCTACAGCGACACTAGCGGCTGGCTGACCAAATCGCTGTTCCTGCAACGCGAACGGGGGTAAACCATGGATGTATTAGGGGTAAACACCAGTAAACACCAGTAAACACGGGGGATTTGAATGAGACTTATGTATCGATACTCGCGGCTTAAAAATCGAATAATAAATGAATAATTAAATAAATATCGATTTATTTCACAGAATCGATAAAATTGCCCAGCCCCATTAGGCTATATTGTCAGATCCCACCGATTCCGTTCACAGACTTGGTTATTTTAACCGCATGCCATTGATTTGCCTTAATGATTAAATCAAACAATCAGAAAGCAAATATCAAAACCTCAAAAGCCCTTTAAATAAGAAAAAAACAGTAGTCAGACCATCAATGTAGACACTAAAATGTCAGGACAAAATGGCAGTAAAGATAAATAATTGCCTAAAAGTAATTCTACCAAAACCTTTACTCATGGGATAACACTGAATTACCAGAGCTATTGAAGAAGCCCATAGAAGAAGCCCATAGGCTCATTCTTAAGAGCTTCATAATGCTCTATTAAGTATGAAAATGGGAACATCTCCTGCCAGGGTGGATTTCCAGCAGCAATGTATATTGCTTGCTGGCCACAAGTAGGTTACCTACTATGAGACTAGCTGCAAAAATCTATTAAGGAAGCCTTATTTCCACCCAATTCCAAATCTAATTGTTTTTACATCTTAAAGAAAAAATGTCTGTCAAATATTCTAGCTACAGGCACATTAAGTCTGAATAGTGGCACATTTTTATATAACTCCTTGAAGAAAACTGGCTTTGTCAAATCTATGCATGTGTGTGCGTGCGTATATATATATATATATATATATATATATATATATATATATATATATATATATATATATATATATATATATATATATATATATATATATATATATATATATCTCACTTCCACACTAAATCTGTCCCACATGTATTATAAGGTATTTGCTATATGTTGCCGTTTTCAGAATATAAAATCAAATAAGTCAGCATTAATGCATTTGGGTTTTACAAAAATGTCTGTCAAATATTCTAGCTACAGGCACATTAAGTCTGAATAGTGGCACATTTTTATATAACTCCTTGAAGAAAACTGGCTTTGTCAAATCTATGCATGTGTGTGCGTGCGTATATATATATATATATATATATATATATATATATATATATATATATATATATATATATATATATATATATATATATATATATATATATATATATCTCACTTCCACACTAAATCTGTCCCACATGTATTATAAGGTATTTGCTATATGTTGCCGTTTTCAGAATATAAAATCAAATAAGTCAGCATTAATGCATTTGGGTTTTACAAAAACTCACTATGTTTTCTAAGATAGATTGTCTCAAGTTTTCAGGAATTGAAAGATTTTATTCTTGAGGTATTACTTTGCTCAATTTGAAAATGTGCTTAAGAAAACAGAAAGTGATGAATGTACATGTTGCCCCACACATGCCTTTCTTTGATTAATATGAATTACCTTTTAGCTCCCAGCTTTCTTTGTCTAGCCCTTCATACTTTCATTAAACAGTTTTGAGTCATATACATGTCCTAATGTGGGCATTTTGGTGAGTAATTACATCTCTGCGTGAAGGATAATTTTGTTCATGTATCTGGTGCATCTGCATTTGAATGTGACCACACAAAACACTGCAAACAATTGCATGGATATATTCAAGAGATTTATTCGGTAGTAGTCAGCTATGGCTTCTTCAAATTGTTAAAACTGCAGAAAATTCTTTTCACAAATAATTGCCTACTATGTTTACTGCATAACCTGACCTTTCTCCATCTAATCATTTTAAATTACCAATACTCAAAAAGCCTGTTAAAAATGTATTGGGATAGGTTATTTCTGATTATTTAGAGGCTAGGATGTTCACCTAGTGAAGCCCAATTAGGAATGTCTTCACTCCTCGTTGAAGAGTGAGTGACAAGGCCTCAGCTGATGTACTGTTGAGGTTTCCCTCAGAAGAGCAATCTACTGAACGCTACAGAGAGGTAGGCCAAGCTGTCTAGTTAGCACCTCGGCGGCTCTCTGTGGTTCCCCATGACTGGAATGAAAGCTATGCAGCATGACATTTCATCAATATAAGGAGGGTAGGCTGAGGGGGGTTTAATTCCTAATCCAGCTGGTTTATGGGCTCAGGCATACTCAAGATGCATTAGAGGTACTGCACATGGAAGGACAAGCATGACAGGACATTGGCACCTTTTGGACTTTGTACTAGTAGATTCTATGTCTTGTTGAGACAGACACGTCTGCAGTGTCAAAAGTCTGCATTTCTATTTATTATTCGATCCACAAGCAGTTTCCATGGTGTGTCATATCACTGAAGCAGACTTTTTTAACTGTCACATATGTTTCCTTCAAAATCTGAATTCTGTTGGGATACCAGACATTTTTAAAATGTGTTTAAATAACACTAAACATCCTAATAGATATTTTAAATAACACTCACACGCTAGAAAATGTGACTAACAATTTAAAAAACAAAAAACTAAATTATTGGAAGGTTAGCACCAGAGGTAAGCCTGTGTTGTTAGCTAAATTTAAAGGCTTTATCCTCTGTACAAACGCCATTTTAGGAATAATCTGATTGTAAGGTTAAGCTCTGTTTTGTCAGACGTCCCTTCATCAGCCTCAGCTGTTGGGCTAGGTTATGCTTTGAGCTGAATGCTAATATTAACATGCTAGCATGTTTATGCTAAGTGTCATGTTAGCATGGTGACATGCTCACATTTAGCATAGTGTTATATGCTTATGTTTCACACGTTAGCATGCTAACATTAGTAGGCTATGTGAGCATTAATCCTAAAGTACAGATAAACAGTGGAAATTGTCTGTTGGAGGCGCTAAATGAAAAGTCAGGGATCACCCTACGAGTCAGTGTCCGGGTACCGTGGATGTGTGTGTCACACTTCATGGCAATCTGTTTAGTAGTTGCCCCTCTGGACCCAAGTGGTGGATCAAAAGACTGAGCATTGCCATTTCTAGAGCCATGCTGCTAATGTGGCAAAAAAAAACAACAGGTTCCCATGGAGAGAACATAACAGGAATTAAATATAGTTACCTTCCATAAGGAAAATAGATCAGCAACTGCAAAAACAAAGTGTGTTAAAGTCAACCGTTGATGTTTTCTCACCTGGAGTGACATCTGTTTAATGTCAATATTGTCTTATGCATTATACGTGGTGCACATTACACATTTTAAAAGGCAGAACATATATTGGAATTGTTATGTGATGACTGTAATAGACAATATGGTACATGACTGTGGCATTAATGCCTTGTTCTTCATTTGACCTTCCCTTTCTGAAGTCCCATCAAAGTCATGACGAGAAGAGCTTATACAACACAAATGCCATGACCTTGATTATGTTATCTAACAAGTACACAGCAGACAAGAGGATAAGTGGACAAAAGTGGTGTTCAATTCAGGATCAAACGGAGAGTATGACTTCCAGCCACATTCTTTCATTAGCTTCACAGTCCAAATAAACAGCAACGTCTGTCTGTGCCACATTACCTGCTAGCCAGCACCACCCAATGGCACCATTCAATTTCCAGAGTTTAAGCAGCTCTTAATGCTGCATGTTTCCATCAGTCTAGGGTGACAGCTTAAACTCTGACAAGTAACCTTTAAAGTCAGTTGCCTGTACATTCAGCAACTAACACTCTAATTAAAAGGGAACTTAAAACACTACTAACCCTTTGCCAGTTAAATATGTAAACTATGTGTAATGTGGTATCTGTTAGATAGCATAATTTAGATACCACACAAACAAAATGAACTCACCCATAATTTTCTTGTCAGGATCTGTTCTGTGAAAGATGAGTACACAGTCATCAGTAATTACTGCAGTAAGGGATAAACTTCACCACTAACTTGTCATTGGTAGTCCTTCCCCTCTCCCTCGGGCTATTCATCCCTCCTTACCTCATGCAGTGCCCCCACCAACACCTACCCTGCTCCCCCTTAATAATAACCCACCCGCTTTGAGCATCCATCTGCCTAAACAGAAGAAGCCTCTCCTTGACAGTCACTGTCTAGGCACAAGCTTGCAGGCAGCTAAATCAAATGTGTTTTCCTAAAGGATTTAATATCAAGTAAACCCCAGGAGGCAGCAAGTTTATACCATCTATAAACCAGTCTCAGAGTCTCAGTGGGAGTGAGGACAGAGCTGTAGACAGGTAAACCACTCTTCCTCTCTGTTTGTGTGTGATCAAGGGGTCCATCCTGACCATGGGTCAGCCTGACATCCAGGTGGATTACAGTTTATGAAATGATAGCAGAAGAACAACTGGGGAGGGTTACAGGATGCTCTTGTGAGAAATCAGAGGTTTCTATTTAGAGGAAGACCGGATCAAAGATTTGTTTGGTCTGTACTGTAGGCATGGTTGTGTATAAAAGACTCTTCTATCCTTTATTTTCAATCTGTGATAAAACACAAGCTGGTTTGTTACTAGATTCAGTTATTATTGTAACTTTGAATGTGACCAGATTAAGGAAATATTCAGCTATAGTAAAATACAAAATTACTCCTGATGTATCTCGGTGTATCTGTGATGTATCATCAGGCTTGATGTAACCATATGACGGTATTACAGGGTCACAGCTAACTATAGCTTGGGAGCTGTGCACCATCAGTGTTTGTCCTGCACTCAATGACTCGGCCTCTCAATGACCACCGTCTTAATGTTTGTAAGGCCTCAGATCACTCCTGAATAGAATATGAACAATCTTTCCTGTCAAAAGAACCTTTACTTAATACTTGAGTGTTACATAATAAGCAACTGGTATCATCCTTCTTTATGAACATTCGTAAAGGCATGCAATACTAAGTTCAGAGAACCTATAAAAACTAATTCAACAAAGCTTTTCACTTAAACTTTTGAACTGCAATAACTGGTTGAATAAACATTTGTTTTGTACCCCTATTTGGACATATATTCCCAACATGTGAAATACCCACAGTAGTTTCATTAAGGCAACCTATAACACAAGCACATAGAGTTAGATCTGACTGTGACAATATTTTCATCTTAATTAAGTAATTGGTAGTTTACAAGGCATTTGTTTTAGTCACACAAAAAACAGAATGCAACACACAAAGCTCAGTATACTATGTCAATGACCGTCTTTCATTAATCTACTTAAATAAGATTGTTTGAACAGGGCAACATGCTAGGGCTGCTCGATTATGGAAAAAATATAATCCCGATTATTTCGGTCAATATTGAAATCACAATAATTTAACACGATTACTCGTTGACTTCTGAAAGATGTTGCAATTATTGAACTTAAACAGTGGAAATAGTTAAACAAAAATCATACAACTGTGAACTTTACCTGAATACTTTTCCTACTGAAATTGTATTTTCTCATTCAGAACACAAGAGAAAATAAGAGTTTACTTGCAAAACGTCATGAGCTCAATAATTGTTTTTCTTGATTATTCTGTTTTTGTGATCATTGGGAGCCAAAATCATAATCCCGATTACATTCTGACTAATTGCACAGCCCTACAATATGCTAATACATAGTATTTAGGTTCAGCGGCCTGAGAAACAGAAACACATTGGAAATCTTGACAAATGGCGGAATGATGCTTTGCAGTGCTGAAAAACTATGAACTAAACCAAACTAGAAACAGAACGGTCAGTCTTTTTAAAGTGTTCTTTCGCCTGGCCTATTTTTTATGATCTGCAAAACATTTAAATATTCTTTTGCAAAAATACATCAAAGAGAAACATAAATGCATAGAGATTAGGGCTGCTGGATTATGGAAGAAATAATCACAATTATTTTGTTCAATATTGAAACCACGATTATTTAACTTGATTACTTATTGTCTTTTGGAAATATGTTGCATTTATTGACAACATCTTTCCAACAGTGTAACAGTTAAATAAATAAACAGTGAAAACACCTTGAACTGTAAAATATATCCCTTAATACATATCCCGTTGAACCTTTTTGGATTCCTCTTCAGAACATAAGACAAAATAAGATTTTACTTGCAAAATAGTTTCTCGATTACGTTGGTTTTATGATCATTAGGAGCCAAATTCGAAATCAAATTTCACATAATTACACAGCCCTAGAGATGATACTTTATAATGCAAAGGAACACTGATGTCTGGACCAATATCATTGGTACTAATGGTTATGTTCACATTCTATTTGCAGGTCAGACGTTTGACAATATGTGGAAAAGGACGAAGAACACAGGTCCCACTACCAACAGACGATGTACAGTACTGCAATTCCGCCTTCTACAAATTTCTCTTTTTTGCTTTTCTTGTTTACTGAAGCAATAATTAAGTAGTCTGGTGTCCATCTATTGCAAACATGAAGTGGTGCCGCAGGATATTGAAACAAAAAGTGTCAGAGGAACTGTATTAGTTTAATACTAAAATAATAAAGCAATAGCAGAGTTATACGCATACATTACATTAATTAATTTAAATTTATTTATTTATTACATTTATATAGCGCTTTATCATAGACACTTAAAGATGTTACTCTAATACTCTCTCTGGGTGATGCACGGCAGCCTTACGACGCCAGACGCTCACCACACATCAGCTTGTTAGAGAGGGGAGCGTATTTTTAGTGGTGGGGAAAACCGGAGCACCCGGAGAAAACCCACACAGACACGGGGAGAACATGCAAACTCCACACAGAAAGGCCTGGAACAACCTGGATTCAAACCCAGAACCTTCTTGCTGTGAGGCCACCGTGCTAACCACTGGGCCACCGTGCTGCATCAAACAACAATTTACTGTAGGATCTTCTGTATGGTTTTTCTAAAGGACAAAAATCCTGCAATGACTGAAATATATACACGTGAATATTTTGAACAAAAAACACATTGACAACAGTGTTTCATAACGCTATTTGGCAGTGATTATCTGTAATGAAAGCCTACATTAGTCTGAGCAAACCGATTTAAGTAAAGTATGTGCAAGTTAATTCATCACCAAAAGTGAAAAAAGAAAATGAGCTGCCACTAATCATGCCAAAACATAACTTATTGCTGAGTCAACAACCAATTTAGAGAGCAGACAAGCACACCACGTTACATTGACAGATTGGCACATCAAGACAGTGGCTTTAAACAATTGGTAACATGAAACGGCTGTTGGCTTTAAACACTTTGTAACATGTAATGGTTTTTCTATCAGCAAACTGAGCAATGCCCAGGCTTCAACATTACGCCATACAAAAACTGGACAGATATTACAGTATTTGAAATGGAAAATTCAAGTCTGGTCCTTTTACATTTATTGTTAATAGCCAATGCATGCCTGACTAATACCTTATAATACATTCATATGTGTATAATTATGAAGGTATTTAAAAAGGTTTTATTTTCAGTTAAATTTAAACTTCACACGATCTGTAAAAGGCAATAAAAAAAAACATTCACTACAGCCACTATTAACTCCATTACCTTGTCAAATTCATGAGAACTGTTCAAGCTGGAGTTTGCCCCACTGACAGACACTTCAAAAGCCAACTGACTAAAGGTCTTCTTTCTCAGGCTTCAGTGATAAACTGAGGATGGAAGAAAACATCCCTAGTTTAAGGTTGCCTGCCTGCTGCTCTTTACTGTGGCCCTCAGTGCTTCCTTCACTTCCAGCCTCTCCGCCCATTGTTTATTTCAGTATCTCCCTCAATTATTTATGTCTCTCTCTAGCTTGCAATCGCATACACCTAAAAGTAAAAAAGGCAAAAAAATGCTTTACTTGTCTTGGATAATCATCAACATTTCCGCAAATATAAGGAAATCCCTGCAAGACATGAAGTGATAAACCATTTCTGTTGGACTGTATAGAGATATATAGAGTATTATGTACTGTAATGACCTACAGCCATGGCATAGCATTTACTAATGTACTTCTAACTGATCTGGTGTCATTTCTTTTTACCCAGGTTTCTCCCTGGTTCATCAATACATTCAGCGTTTTAATGAGGTGTCTGGCAACAAGTCAGGTGAAATAAATTAATTTCCCTTTAGACAAACAGAATGTTTAAGGTCTTCATGCACTACTGTACTGTTTGAATACAATACTGAGCTACATCCATTATTATGAATAATGGAATCAATATTGAATAATACACTAGGTATTATTAGAGACAGTGTGAGTGTGGCCTGCCCTGTCTTTGTCTTGATAACATGAAATATCTAGTTGCTACCTTGTCAAATCATTTGCCCTCAGTTACATGTTTAACAGGGTGGTGGTTCTCCTATTTCAGTCTTTGTCATAATAATCATTAATCCCTGGATTAATGTTGTTCTTCATCGACTCCTGTGTGATCCTCTATCTTTGCACATCCATAGCCCGATAAGAATATGTTCAGCAGCCAAACAGGTAGGCAGAGGATCACTGTGTGGATTTCATGCACTGCTGTTTGAAATGCTTGAGTGAATTAATGTGTATGTATTTACTGTAACTTTGAGGGCAATGTATTGAATATGCATAGAGCTGAAATAATTAGTGGATCAGTCGATGGACAGAATGATCATCAACAACTATTTTTAAATGCAATAAGCCTTTTTTTTTTTTATTTGACAAATATGCCATTTGCTGCTTTTCTCCGTTTTCTATCAAGTGGGAAGTCTTTGGGTTTGACAGTTTTTACATTTGATAGTCCAAGCCATTAATGAAAATAATTGATAAATGTAGCCCTTGTGTGTACATCTTAACATGAGCTAGTTTGTACTATGAGAATGTAGGTTACGTAATGTTCAACATATGATACGAGCACACTGTGAAATTGCTCTCACACTCTGTAGTAAAATGTTGTACAATCAACAAGGAGCACCCTAAAATGTTTGTACATTTGTGGAAATACAACATTAAATTATGTTTTCAATCATATTTTAATGGATCACCTCTGCTGTACAGCCACACACTTTCATTTTAGCTGACATGGGCAGTGAGTTTTACAGTTAACAGATAAAGCTACTAACCTGACAACACTTGTGTGTAGTGTATCTGAGATTTGTGTGAAGCACTTCCCATTTTTTTTATTTTTCAAAAAGCTAACATTTTCATCACTAGGAATATGTTGGACATTCCTGACATCTGCTGGTGGCAAAAAAGAAAATCTGTTTAGCTCTGCCAAATGCAGCACTCACTGTGCTTTTGGTTTGTTTTTAATTGCAGGTTATAAAGTAGGCTACTATGCTTAGAATTGACATCGATTTTTTTAATTGTTACTTTTTCTGGCTTTGTTTAGCTGTGATCCGGAGAAGATCTAAGACTCCTGGAGTAATGATCACGCAGTATGTAGTAGACATACCAGAGGGAAAAAGCACCCCAGATGTCCAGAGTAAACCCATCCCAGTTACCATCAAGGAAGGTGGGTTTTAGAACAACAGAGCACTAAAACTAATATATATTTATGCAATTATATAGTCACATAAAAACAATGGTGTATGGCAATAAATGACTAACTGATCAAAGAAAAAAGGATAGGTTCATAGCACTCTTTCCAATTATGAACCCTGACTGAAAGTCATAGTTGTGAAAATAAAGATGCAGTATTTTCATATATCTTTTAGGAAAATCAGCTGTTTTCAAGATTGTGGTGAAAGGGGATCCAAAACCAGAGGTGTCATGGAGAAGAACTAAAGGGCCTAATTTAGACAAGGACAAATTTCAGAGTAAATATGATGAATCGACTGGAGAGCATATACTAGAGGCGAGTGACTGAATGATTTCACAAAACAGTATAGAACAGTAGAATTTAATCTGTGCATCTGATAACTTGCCATGTTATTTGCATTTCTAGATTATGAAAGTGACTGGTGCTGAAACAGATACATACAAATGCTACGCTGCCAACGACTATGGCAAAGCTGTCTGCACAACAACATTAAATGTGATTGAGGGTAAGAGTTAAAACAGAATTGTGAAATTTGGTTTCGATTGTGCATGGCAGGGAGTCCTAAAGTGTGTAACTGACAACACTTCTTTTAATTGAAATACGTATCGAAAAAAAACCTTTACCAATGAGTAGTTCCCCCATAGTTTTCTGACTTCATAGCTGATTTTGCTGCTTTCAGCTTCAAATAATCCATCAGACTTCAGAAAATTGCTGCGAAAAAGGTACGAAAGCAGTGATAATGATATCAGACCAAATATTTCTGCATGTGTGTGCATTTTATCACTGATATTTGTTTGGCTATAAACATGTTTCAATGTTTGCCCACTCCCTTTAGTAAAGTAGAGGAAAAAGCAGAAGGGGAAACTGAAAGATTCTGGGACGCGATGCTGGACGCTGACAGGAAAGACTATGAGCACATCTGTACGGAGTTTGGTGTTACAGACTTACATTTGATTCTCAAGAAACTGGAAGAGAAGAAAAAAAAGAGGGTGCAAAATAAGTGTAAGGTATGAAGACTGTCAGCTTTCAAAAAAGATGCATTACCTTCAGCTAAATTATCAATACGGTCTTAAGCTATGTCGGATTAGTCATTTCACAGAAGGCATCTAGCACTGATTAAACTCATGTTCATTGTGAATATTCACCAAACATAGCATATTAATGTGTTGTGACAGCTAATAGTTTAAGTGCGGCTATCAGTTCAAATGCAGTTATCAGTTAAAATCAGAGCAAGAACTGCATTTGAAATATTAACTCATGAAAATGTATTATCCATTTTTCCTGCTCATTTCATCTCATAATTCTTACCCCGGTATGTCTGACTCCCATCTCAGTCAGCTGTTTCCATCTCGTGTCAGTATCAGAAAACGTGAAAAAAAAACATGTGCTTCATTAGATCTGGAAATTAAGCTTAAAGTTACACATTAAGAAAGATTAAGATCTCTTTAGCTATAGTATTACACTGACTGTGTCTGTGTATAGTGTGTTATATTTACCCTCAAATTCTCAATTTACTGCAAACTATTATTGTGAATTATTGAGTGTCCATTATTTTGGAAGAAATGAGTTAGTGGACAAGTGCTGTGCTGGTCTTAAACTTATTTACTTATAGATTGTGCTGATTTCAAACTGGAAAATGTAAATCATTTTCCAATTAAACATGCACAATATACAATACATTGAAAGGATTTTTTTCCCCAAGTCAGAATATAAATGAATGGTTTGTAACTCTTTTGTGTACTTGGTAGGATGGTGCAATTCCTTATGATAAGGAGGCAACAGAGAAACACAGCATTAAGAGGGCTGGGAGGACAAAGGATTTTAATATTAAGGGCCTGATGCAAAAGGGCAACGGGCTCGAACAGGTGGATGAAAAGGTCAACCTCCTCGACACAGAGCTGAATCTGGTGGATGAAGACGTCACCCTTCTCTCTACTGAGTTTAAACGTAGGTTCAAAAAAGGAACAGTGGTTGGATTTAAACTGTTGAAACATTTAAATATTCCTGTATCCAATTTCTGAAAATCTTCCATTTGGCAAGATTACTCTTACCCTTTTGGCAAGAACAGTTTTTCACTATTCACACTGGCAAAAGGAAGAAAGTCCTGTAATCCCTAATGATTTTACGACGTGCATTAGCTAAATGACTTGTGGAAGAAGTGACAAAGGTTGGTTTCAGTTTACGTATAGATTTTTCTAGTTCTGAGATGAAACACTTTACACACAAACACATTGCGTGGGTCTTTATATCTCTTATTAATTGTAATATCTTTGTGTAAGAAACTTAATAGATGGTTAGATAGGTTCACTGACTTTTTTTATGTTGCTTTTACAGTTTCCAATGTGGACTTTGTTATTAAAATTCAGGAGCTTAAAGCTCCAGAAAGAGACGACGCCCTCTTTGCGTGTGTCCTGACTCACCCACTACCCAAGATCACATGGATGGGCAAGGGCAGGGTCCTGGAGGATGGAGAGAAATACAGCATAACCGTGTCAGACCACAAACTGATCCACCGGCTGTTGATCAGGGACTGCAACCAGCTGGACAAAGGCATCTATTCAGCTGTGGCTGGCATTACATCCTGCAGTGCCTGGCTGGTTGTTCAAGGTAACACCTTCCAGGACAATGTACCAGCAACCAATTTGTCAATGTGTGCTGAAGTGATCCTAATTGCTGCCATAATTATGAGTGATGACTTTCACAAATAAAAAAGGTGAGTTGTGTGTCATGTATGTTGTATTTCATATTCTCTAAGCTGAGAGCGAGCCTGCATCTGCTGGACAGAAGAGAGCTCGTAAAACTGCCTTGGCTGGTGGAGCACAGATCGATCTTGAGAAGGTGGCCAGAGAGCAACAAATAAAAAGCCGAGAGGAGATTGAGAAGATTTTAGCAGCCGTAAAAGGAAAACACGGAGAAGGACAACTGAAGGAAGGAAAGTCATTGACCACAAGTGGAAGAGATATTGATGGTGTACCAAGTGCAGTCATTGGACCGGGTAAATACAGTGGAGCAGTAAAGTACAAGCTTAATGCCGCGAAAACCAGTGCCCTGTATGAGCCAACAGGAAGCAAAGGGGAAGCCGAGATCAAAACCTTGAGAGGCGACGGCCCAGAAACAAAATTAGATGCTTCAGGGTGTGTAACACAAGCAGGAGCGCAACTGATAGTAGATGACCCCAAGAACAAGAAACACACCAGATCAGGTCAAAGGGATTTTGACAAGGTAACAGGTAAAGTTGATCGATGCCTAACAATGCATTTTCACCGTCTGCACTACAGTGAGTAGTCAGTGGTGGCTACAATTTGGGTTTATGATCAAAACACACAGAGTTGCTGCTGCCACAGAGAGTTTCTTCATTTGTAACATTAATGGATGAATTGATGTCAGCTATAAAATGGCCTTTGCCCTTTAGTGACATCCTGAGAAAAAGCCTTTTAATCTCACTGTCAGAGTTTGAGTCTTGATGATAAATGATCAGCTGTTTACCACCCAATTCAGCATCTTATTGTTTTGGGCTTACTTTTTACCATATATTAAAAAAAAAAAACGCCACATCTATATTTTGCTAAGGTCATTGTTAGATGCGATGCCTTTAAAAGTTGTAATCAAATTACAGCTGTAGATTTAAATGGCCGGCCAGGTAACATGAACATGACTATAATATTAGGCTGGCTAGAGTGTTCCAGGGAAGAAGAGAAAAGGTTAAATGGGGAAAGAAAAGTTAAAACAATTTTATTATATTTGACATACCACAGATACCAATGAAGGAGGATATTCTGAAGGAGGATATTCTGAAGAGAATGAGGACTTCCCTGGATCTACCAATACTTTAAGATACATAAAACATGGTCAAGAGACAGAACATGAACAAATTGGTAAAACATGTTAAAATAATTTACCTCTTAATATCCATATTTATGTAAACGGTCCTTTCCACTTCCTTATGTTTGCAACACTTTTCGAAATGTGTTTTTGCTCAGATAACATCCAAACTAATTTTCTAAAACATGAATCCTGCTTTTGATCATATACAGAGTCCAGCAAAAGTGTTGATGTAGAGTTCAACCAGATTCAAACATTGGCCACAAGTCAAAATGAAGTGGCTGCTTCTTCTGGAAATAAAGACTCTACTGGGTCCGTCAGACGCACAAGGAAGGTCCAATGGAAACAACATGCATCTGGTAAGAAGCAACAGGGGGCATATTGACTGCATGGAGGATATGTACCACAGTTACACCCCCCATCCCACGGTTAAGTCACACTTCAGATTTGTTACATAGTAAACTACAGACAGAATAAACAGTCTTTATTGCTGTGATCTGACCATTTCCGTTTAATGTACAATGATGACAACATCATATTATGTCCTTTTTCTTTGGTCTGTTTTTTTCCAACATAAATCACTAGTTTGAGATTCCTTTGTGAAACCTCTGCGTCTAATTTAATTTAAGGAGAGTAAGCGTACAAAGCTGAGTGAGCATCTAGAACATTGCTATGAGCACTATTTTTTCTTCAATTCGGTGTAATGTTGTTTTGAGTGTTAATAAAATTCACCCGACTGGTGGAGAGATTGTGCTTTGTTGAAGTAACATGAGGATCATCTTTGGTTGGGTGTGTGAACTCGGTGAGATGTCTCTAGTCTGAATTGCTCTGCTTCTAGAGCAAGATCCAAATGGACAAGCAAGTGACGATGAAGGAAGTGAGGATGCAGCAAGTTACAGTGATGAGAATGAGGACTCTACCGGCCAGGTCAAGCATTCAAGTTGTTCAAAGCAAAGCCAGCAGCCACAGAAAACAGTTAACGGTAAGGGACCTGCAGTGGTGCATTATTGCATTAAAATGTATGTGTTAATGGCCAGAAATAATTGTTTCTGTCTTAAGCAGTTAATATTGTTCCACCATGTTGGGCCTGCACGATTCGGAGAAAAATATGAACGATGTGCCTATTTGCACCCCCGGTACGAATAGCCTCGGCCACACAGCTGAGCTATTCACACCCTGTGACGTAACAACAAAAACACGTTGCTCGCGTGCACCGAAATCATGGCCGACGTTCATCTTCCTTGACAGCAGAAACTGGCATATTAAGAAAGTTTTGTCTCTAAAGTTTATAACAATTGAATACTACAGTTGAGCTTTCTGTCTTCAGTGAAAGCATACAACTGTTACTTTGTTAGTTAGTAGGATACCTACTTTTTGTATACAGTATGGTTACCTAGCAACCGAGGCTTGAAGACACCATGGAGTCATCCTCCACTCCACAAGAACTGCTAGGTGAGTGGTTAGAGCACTGAGCTGTGGTCTGGGAGTTCCAGGTTTGATTCCCCAGTGAGAATATCTTGTTTTTTTTCATTTTGGATTGGATAATTTGCAGCCATTGCGCAAGTCAGGGTGGTGGGGGAAGAATCATGAATATTCATTATGGGACTCATCCCTGAATGGCTAGTACTCGTTGCCTGCTCTGGTTGGGTTGGTTAGGTTAGTGGGATTGGTTATGGTTAGGGTAACCATATTGGACACTGCAACAATAATATTCCAAAAAGGTGTAATACATGAGTAGTATGGATAACTGTGTGTAAATATATGCCAATGTAAATGCACAGGGGTGCAAATAGCATACATTGATATTTGTACCAGACGGGGTATTAATAGAACACGTTGCTAATAAAGTACATACTGGCCATTTAAGTACAGTAGGTTACCAAAAACAGTGACATATAACACACTGAACTATATATGGCCCTGATACAGGCTCTATCTGAACTCCTTGAACGTTAAATAATTAAAACATGTCAATGTCAAATGCTTTCAATAAATTAATTGAAGGAGAAAAAAAAAAATCAAATTAATTTCAAAATTAAATCGCGAACAGGGGTGAATCGAGATCATGATTTTATAACGATTTATCGTGCAGGCCTACACCATGTGTGCAACATAGGACCCATAAACGTATATATTCTTGTTGTGCATAGGCAGAAATAGTTCTAGCTTTATCGTTCTGTCTGTTTTCAAGTATGTATGTGTAATGTGTTTGTGATTGAGATTTCATATTAGTTTAATTAGCCCCACATACTGTATAACTCATTATTGTAAACATAATTTGTGCACCTTCGGACACCATTATAATTAAATTATTTCAAACAAATTTCAATTATGTAAAGGGTTTGTAAAGTTTAAGGTAGAATCTTTTATTTTTTTTTATTTTTAAAAAGGTGAAAGTACATGTCGTGAAGACCACAATAAGTGTGACGAGACTGAAGACGCAACTGGCACTGCCACACGTTCAAGGCGTAAAAGACAAGGCCCAATGATAGAAGATGTGGTGATTGGTAAGTAACCTTAAAAAGTGTAATGACTGAATCACAGGAAGCGGCTCCAACTGGATGTATCTGTGTCTGTTGATCCACTAATCAAATAATTCACTATTCTTTTTGGTACAACAATACACATCACTAAGTATACCTGCTGGTTATATGTATAACTTCTTATGGTTACAATTTTAAAGATATAGTATTAGTATAGTGCCCTTAACTTTATATAGAGTCTGTATATACATTTTTTGTATTTTTCTATGACTTAGGAGCTTGGAACCTATGCAGCCACAACAAACTATAAGCTTCATAAAAGATAATTATTACTTAACTAGGGCTGTGTACCGAATTCAATACTTTCAGGCACCGACCGAATTGCCTCTAAAGTAAATCTCATCAGCATCAGTGAAGCAATAAGCATACAGCACGCTTCTACCAAGATGTAACAATGCTCGTGATTGGCTGTCTAATGTTACATGTCGCAGAGGCAGGCAGGAAAAACTCTACGTTACGCACAGAGGCTGGTCTCACGTAGTAGGAGCTGCAAAAATAATATAAAAAATTGGTGCCGTACCGTGTAATGATGTAAACATTTTTTGTTTTATAAAATTGGTATCGAAAAACGTATCGTTTAGGAACCGGTATCAAACTCACGGTATTGGTATTGAATATTTTTGAACGATACCCAGCCTTATACTTAACTATAACATACAGTACAAAATAACTGTATGTATGACAGCATTTGCTACTTTGGCACAGCAGGGAGACCTGCAAAAGTAAATGCATTTTTTTTAGCTATTGCTAATTTCTCTATTATTGTGTAACAGGTTTGCTTTTGGATGCAATTCAAAATAATCATAGTGCCTAACAGTTGACTGTGTTGTGCGTGTTAGATCCTGGAGTTCATTTCATCTGCGGTTTGTCTGATGTCAATGCTATCATCAATGAGACAGCTGAGTTAACATGTAAGCTCAGCAGTGAAGACTGTGAGGGAGCCTGGTTCAGGGACGGCAAAAAGGTTAGTCGTAAAGGTCAAGCTCATCATTTTCTTCTCAAGAAAGCACATTATACATTAAATTATTGAGATTGTTATTAGTCCTGACTGTAACTGGGCTTTGTATATCAAAAATAGTGACAGAGTGATAACTAAAGTATAGTTGCTGCGTGGTTGCTAAAATACACAGAGCAAAATACATTATCAACCCTAACTGATTTAATTTTACTTTCTGATATATCAGGAGAAATATCTATTAAAGTGACGGCTACTGTACATGCGTTACCATGGTTATCCAACTGATCTTGTAAAACATAGGCAACACAGATCAGGAGATCACTTTCTGAACAGCGAGACCCAACGTTTCAAGCTGTCTCGGTTCAGTAGTCTTCGCCAATTTAATTAATACGGCCAAACAAACCACATTTAATGGATGAACACACCTGAGTTTGTTTGAACAAAACCAAACAGGTTGGGCGTGAAAGGATCCTGAGACACTTATGTAAACGCAACGTCCCAGTTTGAATCTGGCCAGGGACCTTCATTGAAAGTCCCCCCCCCCCCCCCCCCCCCCATCTCTCTCCTCACGATTCCTGTCCATCTCTCTACCGTGCACTCAGGCAAATACCCTAAAACATAATACTAAGAAAACGCATTATCACTTTCTTGATAGCAGTAACTGGAAATTACCACTGGTTTACGTGATCATCTGTGTATCTCAAACATGTGGCAGATGTTTAGATACTTTGAGCCAGATATTTTGCACCACAACAGCACCAGACACGAAGCCCTGTGTCAGCATTCCTTGCTGATTTAATTAACAGTTGTTGCTTGAAAAGTGGTTTTTTTTTGTTTGTTTTTTAAATCTGTCTGTTCCTTTTCAGATATCCCCAGATGACAATTTCAGTATCATTAAAGATAGTGCGATCCATAAATTAGTCATAATCAGGTGCGAGGAAGAGCACTCTGGGAAATACCGCTTTGAGGCAGACGGTCGTAAAACAGAGGCAATGATCAACGTCCAAGGTTTGAGAATTTGTCATGATGGGGGGGGGGGGGGGGGAATTATTATATCTACAATCAGAATCAGATCACAGCTAAATAGCATATAAACACTGAAATGACACTAACTGGCCTCTTTCTTTGTAGACCCCCCAAGGTTTAACCCTGAAGATCTGAGTACTTTCACTGAGCCAGTGACAGTTAAAGTGGGGCACAACGCCATCTTCAAACTCCATTTTGTAGGCCATGAACCCATAAAGATTAAGTGGTACAGAGAGGGAGAAGAGCTCCTGGAGGACAACAATACAAAGATAGAGAAATCGGCGAGTCACAGCCGCTTGCTCCTGAGCAGATGCCAGAGGAAGGACACTGGAGAGATCAAGATTAGGCTCAAGAACGAACATGGCTACATTGAGGCAATTTCACAGCTAATTGTGCTTGGTGAGTCAATGAAGGGCAATGCAGAAATTCAATACAGAAAAATAGCTTTGTCACCCACTGATCTTTTTTCTTTTCTTCTACATGTAGAAATGTCAGACCAACTCAAAGGAAATAACTAACTCAACATCTAACTCCTTCAGGAAAAATCTAATCATTACAGATGCTAAAGGATGTGATTTGTGCAGCAAGCTGTGTAGTAACTAAGAAATACATTGCTCTTGCAAGATCTTAAGAACAGGAAACAGCAGTGTCCTTAAAATGCTTCATAGCTCATCCACATAACTGTACAAATCAGGCCAGTCTTGTCTTCAGTAAAAAGAGAGACACATTTCACTGAGCCCATCTGTGCCTCGACAGATTTAGGTACTTTTTCCATCTGTAGCTCTCAAACTACCGCACTAACTGAAAAGAGAAAATCTAAAATGTTTTTTGTTCTACTTGAAGCAGAATCCCAGTTGGTGATAACATGACAGGTTAAACATGAGTTTTGGAAATACATTTCAATGATTGACAAAAGTTATTATGTTCAAACCTCCACTACATCTGCCATCGCTGCCAGCATCACAACTGTCAATTTCACCATGCTTATCTCCCAATGAGAATGCGGTTTCCCTAGTATAAATGCAGTATTCGCTCCCACATATTTAAGAAGTTAGGAAGGATTTTTTAACTTGCAGCTTTTTTGCATTTCAGACAAACCCACTTCACCCCTGGGTCCTGTAGAGGTAACTGAAAGCTCAGCTATATGTATTGAATTAAGGTGGAGGCCTCCAAAGGATGATGGAGGCTCACCTGTGATTAATTACATTATGGAGCGACAGCAGGTGGGACGAAATACTTGGAAGAAAATAGGGGATATCCCAGCTGTGTCCAGCTACCGCGATACAGATGTAGACCATGGCCGGAAATATTGGTACCGTATCCGGGCTGTGACTGCCGAGGGTACGAGTGAAGTGATGGAGACTGATGATATACAAGCCGGCACACTAGGTGAGCCAAACTGGTACATGTGTGATATCTATCGGATCAGTTTGACCCACCCACTAATCTATAATCCTAAAGACAGGGATGCAATAGATGATAAACTGCACTGCTGAGCTTTCACTTGTTGTTTAATGCCGGTTAAACCTAACTGAACACATTAATTGTAAAATGACAAGAAGTGCTTCTCAGCCTATTTTTCTCTTGGCACTATCAATGAATCTAAAATTCACCCATAATACCAAACTGCTGACTAGAAGTCTGCCAATGACCATAACATGTCATTAACAAGTAGGCTAACACCTTGTTTTCCTTTCCAGATCTTAGAATAGTCCACTATGTTCACTGGGATCTATGAATGTGTCACAGACAGACAGTATCACATAGGATATGTAAGCCTCCTGATGGCACAACAGCCAACTAATAAAAAGCCAGCAGTAAAGGCACAAGGCCACAACAAGCACAGGCCCTGTAGCGGCCGACACAACACAAACAAAACAATATAACACAAGCACATTGCAAAACATAATAAACATAATTCACTTACTTAGTGAGGTCTGCTTGAAAAACTCCATCCAGTCCGTCCTTCATGGAGTCAGCGTGTTGTAGAAGTTCTCCATTTAGGCCATCCGTCTCACCAGTCCATTAAAACTCCACAGAAACTTTAAAAGTCGTCCATTACAAGTCTGAAGAAGACCTCTCCAAGGCCAGATCCAGTTTTTACTCCACAAGTTGTTGCTGTTTGAAAACAATAACAAAGTTTGGATAGCAGAGATCTTTATTGCTGCTGGTTAGTAGGGCTGCACAATTAATCACAATTTTATCGAAATCGCAATATGGACTAGTGCAATATCCAAATAGCAGAGGGGCGCAATATTTGTTAAAGGCAAAATATGTGTCAAACCATTCTGAATGAAGTATTGTGGAGCTGCAGAGACGTCCAGACCTACACATCCTATCCTACAGACTACAGAAAACATCTTTGATGGTACAGATCCTAGCAAAAATCACACTATAATCATTTTAATTGTTTAAGATGTAATATTAGTCAATGAAAATGAGAATAATGATACAAACATGATCGTTCCATTCAATATCATGAATCATATTGCAATCGCAGTATCAGTCAAAATAATCGCAATTTGATATTTTCCTCATATCGTGCAGCCATACTTAGCCACACAACAGTCTTTTATTTTACATCAGTCTATCTGCAGACCAACGAACAGAAGTTCGGGTCTCCCATTCTCAAACACATTTCTAGCCTTAAACATCAGGTGTTAAAAACTCCCTAAGTTCATTTTTTCCATTACATAGATTAGGTAGCTAGCTATTGGGCAACCAAAGTGACCAATTATACACTGTAACGAATTCACACCAATTGATGAAGTATCACTGACGTATTGACTCGATACTTTCTACTGTAACGTAACTTAGCCTACGTGGAAACAATGTAACAGTGGCTAGCATTTAACTTAATGATAATGACAGTGCCAACCCAATGTGGTGACATTTCTTAGCGGGTGTGCCCTAACTTAAACCCATACTAATAGACAATGAGAGCGCAAACCGGCCAGTTCGTGCCTCAAAAACAAACCGTTTCAAACGACCACTGTTTTGAAGACGTTTATTCTGAATTATTCAAAGACGGAATCCGTCTGCTGGTCAGTGAAAAAAACATTTTCTAACGTATTTTCCAAGTTACTCACCAGCACAAAATTTGGACACAGTACTTGGTCCTCAACAGGTAGGTAGGTGTGGCTTATGCCAATTAAAGGCGTCACGTGTGCAGCAGGTAAACAAAATAGCCTATCAGAACAAATATCAGCAAAGACTGGTGAACATAATATCTCTCACATGGTCAGACATCACTGAATCAAAATGGAAAAGTAGGGTCGTTGTTGAAACTTTCAAGCTATGAAAGTTTGGCATTTTTACCACAATATAGACATTTTTCCCCAGCAGACATTTGACTTGTCATAGTAGGAAAAGCACAGGTGTTGTTAATAACATTATATTCAAGTGTCCCAGTACAGGAGTTCTGCCATCATTAATTAAATTATTCACACCTGTGCTTTTCCTACTGTGGCATGTCAAAATGTTCTGTGAAAAAGAGCATCAGTTGATTAAGTGGCAGTACTGCCCCCTGCAGTGCTCCATTGCTACTGTACTCTGTTCTCTCATGTACCGTGTATCACAGAACTTGTGAGTAATGAGTCAGTCAGTCAGTCAGTCTCTCTATCAACCTATGACGATGATGATGTAAGGCTGTAAATAACTGCTATTGTCATTAGGCAAATTGCTTGTTTTTGTCCTAATCAACAGCTCAAAAGCCCAGATTTTCTTTTCTTCCGTATATAAGAGATCAGCTGCAAATTCTTACACCTGGAATTTTTTGTTGATTAATTTTCTTTCACTTGACTTTCAAGAGACTGATCATTTCAGCATGGGGCTGATAATAATAACAAGAATGGGAATAATAAAGTGTACATGTAAACTTAACTTTAAAAGAGTAAAATCAACACAAAACCCAGAGCCGATCTCTGATGTCAAAGCACTTTGCTTGATTTGTAACATGACCAGAATATAACAAAATTCTTAAACTGAAGTATCTTATTGGTAGATTCCTTTTAATCAATACTGCATTGCTACTAAACCGAGAACTACAAAAGCAAAGTTCTGTCTTTCTGACTACAATCTTTACTAGCACATCCTTTTTTTGTGTGTGTGTGCATGTTTCAGCTTTTCCTGGCCCACCAGCACCTCCAAAGGTGGTCAGCGCCTATGACGAATGCATCAACATTTCCTGGGCTGTACCAAGTAACACAGGAGGTTCACGTATCCTGGGCTATATTTTGGAGAAACGAAAGAAGGGGAGTAATCTCTGGACCGTTGTCAATGCCATGGATGAAATAATAAAAGGTCTGCATTTTTATTTGTCTCCAGTTCAATCTGATGGCAGTGACGACCATAACATTATTGTTTTGTTGTGGTTGTTTCTCTGAAATTACTTCCAGAGAAGAAATATGCAGTGAAAGATGTTGTGGCAGGAATGGAATATGAATTCAGAGTCACTGCCATAAACTTCTCTGGAGTTGGTGAATTCAGCAACCCCTCAGAGTTTGTATTTGCACGGGATCCAAAGAGTAAGTATTACAACTGTTTTCCAGTTAAACCCCCAACAATAAACAATAGATTGCACAAAAATATATTCATGTACATATCATAAAATCATGTAACGTTAAAATAAATGCTAACATGTATACATTTGTTATGAATTTTTATAATTCATCTGATCAGAATCAGTTGTATTGGCCAAGTATACTTACATACACAAGGAATTTGACTGTGGTAGGTGTTAACTCTCTATACATTCAACAAATAGACATGTAGTAGTAAACATTCAGTAGACAGATAGAATATATACACATACTGTACAATAGAGACAACAATATACATATAGGCAAATATCAACATAATATACAAAAATACAAATATACAAATAAGACATAATATCAAGACAAGTACACATAAAGTGGGATGTAAAGTGCAAAAAGTAATAGTGCAAAGTAGTGTGCAAGATGCATATTGGAATGATAAGTATGTAATGTGTAGAGAAGTGGGGGAGTGGCCAAAGTGGAGATGACCCCACTGATCCGCAGATCAGTAGAGAGATGGCAGTGGGAAAGAAGCTGTTCTTATGTCTGATTAAAACTGATTAAATTAAAACATTTGATGATTGGAATTGCATGACTTGTGTACGCCAGAGCCACCTGGGAAGGTTACAAGCCTAAAGGTGACAGAAACGTCTTACAGCCACTTGGTCCTGACTTGGACCAAACCTGAGGTTAAACCAGGCATACAGGATGAAGCAAAGGGATATTACGTTGACATTCTGCCTGCGGAGTGCATTGAATGGTCCCGCTGTAACAGCACTCTCATCATCACGACTTCCTTCACTGTGAAAGGCCTTAAGTCCATGGACATGTACTGGGTGAGAGTGATAGCGGCTAATGATGGAGGGGAGAGTGCTCCCGAGGAGCTGGACAACTATGTCCTCGCGATGCCCTCACCTGGTATGTCAATAGAAATTTAAGAAACAATATGTTAACATTTTGAAACTTTCCAAAATCCATTCTGTTTCATGTAGCTCTTAATATTTATCTTTTCTTAATGCTTCTTGATGATATTTCAGTATGCAACATTACAGAAATATTGTCAAGGTACCGAATCCATCACCATTCATTCTTAGTCTTCAAACTGTGTAACTCTGTGGATAGAATTACACAGAATGCATATCTATGTTTTATAACTTATTCCACTATATGTAAGAACTTTGTCAATTAAAATAGTTTCCAAAGCACTTGTCATTGCTTTTGCTCATTACTCTAGTGAGGCCAAAGTTCACAAACCACAAGATGAAGAGCTTCATGGTGGTGAGGGCAGGAAACTCTGTCAGGATCACAGTGAACTTTGAGGTAAGATTCATACCTTACCTAACTATATCAGTTCATTTCAGTTCAAGTTTATTGTCATATGCATATTAGTACAGAGTACCACAGCAATGAAATACAATGTGCCTTGGCACTTTCTCAGCACCAGTCAATAAGTAACAATTATAAATAACATTTAAAAACATCCGAGCACAGTAAACACAGTAACTAAGCTCAGACCTCAGCCCTCCTCCCTGTTGTACTATCATTCAGTAGCCTTATTACCTGGGGGTAACAACTATCCCTGAAACGTGATGTGCGCGTTGGGATGCTCTGCAAATGTCTCCCTGATGCAGTATGTACCACTCAGGTCTCTCAGATCAGAGCAGAAACATCTTTTAGAAAAACCCACTGTCCGTACCAAACAGGGTGAAGCAGCACTCAGCCATTATGCAGTTCACCTCTGGAACCAACATCCAGAAGGCATCAAAAACACCCCAACTATTCACAGTTTTAAATCCAGACTTGAGACAAAACTCTTTTCAGATGCCTTTTGCTAATGCTTCACTGAAGCATTATTACTTATTGTGGTAGACTGATGAGTTTTACTGTTCTTTATTTTATTTTATTTTCTGCTTTTGTCTTTTACTGTTTTTATGCCTTAATGTTCTCATGCTTTTATTTCTTACTGTTTTTATGATCATGTAGTGACCCTTGCTTTTGTTTTGTGTGAAGCACATTGTATTGCCACGGGTATGAAATGTGCTATATAAATAAACTTGCCTTGCCTTGCCTTGATGGAAGGTGGGAGAAGAGATTGTGTGCAGGATGACTACAATCCTGCACAACACTATATTATTGGTAACACACTGAGGAAAACCCAAAAGGTTACTACATTCAGGCCTAAAATACTCAAGATAATACTAATGTTTTTTTTTTCTTACAGGCTTCCCCACGGCCATATATTATGTGGCTAAAGGACAATGGGCCAGTGACAAAGCGAATTACCATCAGTAACTCTGATGGCTCATCCCAGCTGCTAATCCCCTCCTCTGAGCGCTCTGATACTGGCATCTACTCCATTATGGTGAAAAATCTTGCAGGACAGGAAACATTCAGTACAGAGGTCAGGGTCACAGGTAAAATTTAAATTAAGATGTATGTTTATCTTTTGCTATATCAATGTCAAAGATATGTTATTGGATGAGCCAGTACAACTGATTGTGGTCACAGATGATCCAAAGCCTCCTGGACCGGTAGAACTGGAGGAAAATGTGCCGGGCACAGTGACAGTGATGTGGGAACCTTCCCCTGATGAGAAGCGTGATGACCGCCTCCACTACGCAGTGTCCAAACGGGACTCTACCAAACGCACATGGACCACAGTGGCTGACAGACTCTTTAATAACAAGATCACAGTCTGCAATATCATGCACGGGAGGGAATATCTTTTCCGGGTGTATGCCAAAAACGACATGGGCATATCTGCACCGTCAGAGTCATCAACCTATGGGATGGAGAAGAAGAAAGGTGTGTTTGGGCATCTCAAACAACCTCAAATAGTCACTTTATCAGGAAAAATCTAATCTTACTGTCTCTCATTTCTTGTAGGAAAATTTGTGGTGAGCGTACCAACCAGAAAGGACTGTGATTTGCGATGTGCGCCAACCTTCATCGTACCTTTGAAGCTTCACACTGCACCCAAAGGCTATGAATGCTATATGAGCTGTGCAGTCAAAGGGAATCCGAAACCTCGCATCACGTGGTATCGAAATCACATCAGCCTAAACACCAATACCAACTATTACATCTCCGACACCTGTGGAGTTTGCTCCATGTTAATTCTCCGTGTAGGCCCCAGAGACATGGGGGAGTATACCATCACTGCAGAGAACGCCCTCGGACGGGCTGAGTGCTCCACCGTCCTCATTGTCAGAGGTGAGACAGAAACACATCAGCACTTTAATTCTAAGGATAGGTGGAATTTATTTTTTAAACATGCTTAATGATCATAAATCATTTCATCTCTCTTCTCATACAGAGTGAAGACACAAGGCACCACAATATGAGCAGTATTTATTTTAAGGTTTAGATCTAATACACAATGTTTGAGTTGAAGTGGTTTTGCTGCTTGGATGTAATGCACCAGTTGCAATAAGAACAATATTTAATATTGCATTAATTGGATTGCTAATAAAAATAAAGTCTGTCTCAAATAAAACATTGCATTGGGTAGTTTGATTATTATTTTACTTTGGAGTTGTTGGTACATGGAGATGGTTGTGGTTTGACATCATCTTGTCCCAGCTGATTGATATAGTGGCATAGCAGCTTGTGAAACTATATTTATCTTACAGCAAATACATAATGATACTGTGGTTTGTTTGTTTTTGCTCATGCCCTTCCTGAGTCTTGATTGAGCCTATCATAGCAAAAAGGTTCTGTTTGTGGTTGTCGGTCAATATGTGTCAGCCCTGTGAAGGACTGGTAACCTGCCCAATGTGAGTTGGGATAGGCTCCAGTCCCCCCACAACCCTGCAAAGGACAATGAAACCATTTGCCCAATACAAACACCATAAAATCAGAAAGCACAAATGGAACCGGTATGACAGGAAACGTCAACAAGCTGTAATGGACCCCCCCCCTCACCCAAATCAACAATACATTCTGAATTGACAAGATAAATAGAAACAAAATAAAGGGAAATAAGAGATACAGAAAATGTAGCCTTTTCTTATTTAGTTGTTTATTTGTGCAAATTAGAAACCTCATGAAAAGATGTATAGTTTTTTCATATAGGATATAAAGGCCATCACAGGAGGCTGTCAATAATAATAAAACGAGAAAGATAAAGAAAGAAAAATAATGAATATGAGGATAAACAGGCGGTTTAACCAGCGTTCAGATGGGGTGTGAGAAAGCAGCCAAGAAGAGGCTGAAGGTGATCTTTATTGGAAATGCGCCCTTTATACATTCTGTGCATGTCCCTGAATGTGTCTCATAGCCAAATTGTTAAAAGCACGCTCTAGCCATTAGTACAAAGGAATAAACTATTATCTTAATTGACTGATAATAAGGGTAGCTACTATAAATTCATCATTGTCAGCAATATTGTTATCTTGTAGCCCAGTCATGTCACATCGTTTAAACCTATGGTGGCCCATCGACAGAAGAGTGCCATGTCTGCAGGCCACCCACATGCAGCCCTGGGCTCATTGGGCTCAGCTGCAGCAAAAATAGCGCAGAGTAAAGGTAGGCTACGTGTAGTTTTTCCATTAGTTGACAGCAGCGCACATGGTGGCGGAGACTCAGCCACTCCCGGCGGAAGAACAGCCCCTCAGTCGCCCTTGCTCTTCCTGAATGGACGATCACGCTGCCTGCGGTCCACGCCTCCCTGTCTGTCTCATCCTCTGCTCTGAGTCTACAGTACCTCTTTATCAAGATCTCGCTGCAGCCTCTCGGTACTTTACTGCGCGGTGATTGAATCCAGCTTAATTTGTGCGCCGCCGCTTGAAGTAGTCCAGTCTTTCTGACCCACCGGCTCCTTGAATAACACCTCTCTGCCTGGCTGGAACATTGTGTCCTTTGTGGGGAAGATGACTGCAAAGCATCGAAGAGGGAAAGGCAACCACAAACATGAAGATAACTTTTTCAAAAATGAAGTTACGGAGTCAGAAGTTCGCACAGGAGTGAATGATCACGCTCTCCACTTGGTTTTATTTCTGCTGATTGTAATTGGCGGTGCCACTGGCGCATGGTTCTGTTTCCAGCAGCACCAAACTTTAACCTACTTAACAGACAATCTCATGGGCATGCAGATGAAAATAGTCAAACTACAGTCCTCCCACGAAGAAATGCGACAGTCAAGTAGTGAGGTAAGGAATTAAAAATAAATAAGTAGCCCCCTGTGAGAATATGATAGTCACCTGAGTTTGCAGCCATTAACACCACAACACGCCTCCTGTGATGGCCTTTATATCCTATATGAAAAAACTATACATCTTTTCATGAGGTTTCTAATTTGCACAAATAAACAACTAAATAAGAAAAGGCCTGAGCACATGCTCACACTGCTTTGCCACCTACAAGTAAGGAAAGTTAAGACCTGCAGGCCTATCAGATTTCAAAATGCCAACAGCCTGACTGGAGCGAGTACAAAACGCTATTTCTAATATCCATACAGCTGCCCACGTTTGTAATGAGGATTATTCTTGACCTACTACTACTGCAGATACTTTATCACTGAATATACAGCAAATCTACTCAGTATTAAAGTTCTCTGTGGAAATATGTATAACACAAGTCAAGGACATGCTTCCAGAGCTGTGCAGAGGATGCTGCCAAAATAATAAGAAACAAAACAGTAGTGCCAGAGCTAAATTTAGTCTGTGATTTTGGTATGGAACACCAGTTCAGAGGTGTTTTCCTCTCTGAAATGACAAACTAGGCTATGTCTAAATACTGTGTATGATTCCATAGAATGGGTACTTATTCCCCTAGTTTATCAGCATGAATGAACTGACCCCGGTATGTCACTGCAAACAGTTGTTCATGGCTGCCTTGAGTTATGTTTCACTCTACTGTGACGTTCATGGTATTCCAACAATGTTTAAGTTGCTGCATGCAACTTCAGGAAGATGAGCAAGACTTTTCAAAAGTACTTGTCTGCCCACATTAGAATTAGAATGCCTTTATTGTCATTGCACACAACAATGAAATTCAATTGCACTTTCCCTGGTGGTGACACATAGTATGACAAGACAACATAGTACATGAATTAAGACATAATAAAAAGAGACCTAAGCAATATGAACACAGTAATAATAAATAAATAAATAAATAAATTATACAAATTGATAAGTAGCTAAAAGAAGACCATAAAGTGCAGTGCAGTCCATATGGGTCATGAGTTCAGGTGTTTTATGGCACTTGGATAAAAACTATTCAAAATCACATCTTTACTTTTTCATGCACCTTAGGTTCAGGCAATTCAATGGGATAACAACATTGCATGAGAACAGCTGTGCTTGCTCAGTCTTGTTACAGACATATTTCCAGTACCCACAGTAAAGTGTTTTTTTGTGACTCATATGTTTGCCACTGCAATTGCAAAGTTTTACCAAGTAAGGTTTTACTGAGCTGTCCATGCATGATTAGGCCTGTTCTGATTGGTTGTTTAAATTCTGATATTGGTTTGACTACTTAGATCATCTAGGGCACTGCATTTCCTTTCTTGGAGCATTTGATTGACAATAATTGGGATTTAATGAAAAATTAAACAGGTTCTTCCAAATTATTCCAAAGAATGCATGCTTCTACAGCGCTAAGTAGTCTTGCCTATGATGCTTATATACCCTGATATGGTCGGAGAAATGTAGTTTTCGTGAGTTAATTAATAAAAGACCATATAAATAAATAAATAAATAAATTAAAAAAAGCATCTCTGTTGTCTCAGAAGTTCGGTAACATAAAATCATTCTCCTAGTTTTTGGAGTCCCCTTATACAGTAGTTATGAGACTATCAAAGCACCAGCTCAGTGAGAATGGATAGTCCCTCCGATTGGCCAGCTCATGCTAACATCCCGCCTGAATGTCTCTTTGCAGCAGCACGTTTCAGAGAGCCTGGAGACCCGCCTGAATGCCCTGGAGGACTCTTATGCTTTGGCCCAGAAACAGGTGGGCATGGCCTTGGCTACAGCTGAACAGCTCAAGACGTCTGACCTGCCCGCTCAGGTGCTGTCACTCCACACAGAGATGAAAGCCCGCCTGGCAGAGATGCAGCAGGCCACGGTGTCTCTGGAGCAGCTGAGCCAGCTGCAGACCGTGCTGAAGGGGAAGAGTGAGGAGTTTGAGGGTGTCAGGATTCACGTGGAGGGCCTGGCCACACTGAGCGCTGAGCTATCCCAGAAGGTTGAGGTCTTGACAGGGAGTGTGGGAGAAGTGGAATCAAAGCTGGAGGACAGAGTTGGACAGGTTGCCACGCTGAGTGCCACCCTGGACGGACAGGCCACCGAGGTGCTCCGACTGAAGGAGCAGCTGGACACCTACCAGGCTCAGCTTGAGGCCAGCACACTGGAGATGGCTACCGTCAGGTGGGTTGTGGAAAAAGCAGCAGCTTTTTGGAGCTGTGGAGAGAATAGCTCACCTCCTCTGACCCATAACTTTATGTTGACTTTGTCAAAGCCCTGTTGGCTGCCACTGTCTCTGTGTTGTTCTAGGCCAGTGTCGGTAGGCCTCATATTCACATTGTAAGATTGTCGTGATCTGTTTGAACATTTCTACTGTTTCTATTGATTTTTGGAGCTGAATGGTTTGCATAAAATGTCCTTTTGTATGTAAAATGAGCTCTCTTTGAAGCTTTTGTAAACATTATGTACATGTTCCATTCTTGCACATTAGAAGAAAGCAACGTAATGGAAGGCAATTGTGTCTTCTGCCAACATTTATACAATAAATGTTCAGGCTTCAAATAATACTAAATTATTATTATTATTATTATTATTATTATATGGCAATCTGTTTCCACAGTTAATAACTGCAAAAACATTGTCAAACAGAGATTTTCCCTTACTGTCTTTCAGAGGGCTGCTTGAGAGTGAACAGTCCCAGCGGCTCCAGCAGGCCAGTGTGGAGGAGCAGCTCAGTACGGTACGTCAGTCTGCAGGATCAGAACTCAGCAGCCCAAAGTCTGCACTCTGAACTCAGGGCTCAACTGAAGAACATACAAAAGCAGGTTACCCAGGAAATAGTCTGTATTCTTGACTCCGGTGCTGCAGGAAATTCCGTTGGATGCATGTATTTTCCATTTTTCTTCTGCTTTCTTTGGATTAGAATTTTAAACTCCAGTGGATTTTTCAGTTTTTAAAGCAGTTGTGTATCATTAGTTTATACTCAAACAACTAGAACGGCAGAACATGCGTGACATGCTGTCAGCACACATGGTCTCTTTACTATTTCTGTTCACTGTGTGCCCAAAGGGAACCATAATGAGATTTTCATCTCATTAATTTCAAGGAGCTAATTGCCTGGCATGGAGTCTCTGGTGTATTCACGTCTCCACTTACATTCGTACAGTATAGATTCTTGTTTGTTTGTCATTTTTCTCTCATAAAATTTACAGAGACACCTTGGTGGTCCAGATAGCAGACCTGTAAATGTCTGTCCAGTCTGCAGCATACTACTGTATGAACTAATATGCATTATTCTATTGTTGTAGCCGGTGGGACAAACGGAGGAAGAGACAGCTTCCGCAGCCGAAGAAGAGGAAGCCCCTGCAGCTGAGGAAGAGGAAGCCTCTGCAACTGAGGAAGAAGCTGCTCCTACAGCTGAAGAAGAAGCTGCTCCTATACCTGAAGTAGAGGCTGCTCTCGCAGCCGAAGAAGAGGCAGCTGCAACAGCTGAAGAAGAGGAAGCTGCTCTCGCAGCCGAAGAAGAGGCAGCTGCAACAGCTGAAGAAGAGGAAGCTGCAGCAGCAGAAGAAGAGGAAGCTGCAGCAGCGGAAGAAGAGGAAGCTGCAGCAGCGGAAGAAGAGGAAGCTGCAGCAGCCGGAGAAGAGGAAGCTGATGCAGCCGAAGAAAAGGAAGCTGCAGCAGTCGGAGAAGAGGAAGCTGCAGCAGCAGAAGAAGAGGAAGCTGCAGCAGCGGAAGAAGAGGAAGCAGCAGCAGCGGAAGAAGAGGAAGCTCCTGTAGCTGAAGAAGAGGAAGCTGCAGCAGCGGAAGAAGAAGAAGCTGCAGCAGCGGAAGAAGAGGAAGCTCCTGCAGCTGAAGAGGCAGCTGCAACAGCTGAAGAAGAGGCAGCTCCTGCAGATGTAGAACAAGAGGCAGCCAACCCAGAAGAAGAGGCAGATGAAGAGGCAGAGGCCAGTGAAGGAGAGGCAGCTGCACAGGATGAAGCTGGTGTGGAGCAGGAGGACTCTGTGACAGAGGAAACGGCTCCTGCAGAGGAGGTGGAGGCAGTAGAGGAGGATCAGACAGAGCAGGAGGACTCGGTTGCTTTATCAGAAAAGACAGCAGAGGAGGAACAAAGTGAAGAAGAGCCTGAAGAGGAGAACCAGGAAGCACATGAAGAGGAGAGCCACAAAGCAGAGGAGGAGGCGGCAGTGTCTGAAGGAGAGAATGGACTGGGAGAGGAGGAAGTGTCAGAAGAAGAGGAGCAGCAGCAGGATATAGCAGCTGAAGAGGAGGCTGATGAAGAAGGAGAGGAGCCATTAGAAAGTTATACTTTACCAGAGGATGAATGTAAGTAAGAATATATAAATAGATAGGTGTGTGTGTGTGTGTGTGTGTGTGTAGTCACTGCATTGGATAAAACAAAATCAAATATTGTCACACCCCTCCAAATATCTTCTTGTTTTGTTATGTTTTGCAGAGTACAAGTCACCAGAAAGGGATTCTTTTCCACACCGGACATATCCACCAAAGAGAATTGAAACTTTCTCAGTCTACAATCACAGTCTTCAATGACAAATACCATATGAAAGCATTATTGATTGCTGTTGTTTAGGTGCAGTATTCATTATGTGGTTGCTCTTTGAAAGGCAGACGTCAGTTAGAAGAAATCAGTTGCTGCACGCTGGAGTCCAAGCTGAATCCTGTGCCTCAAAATATGACATGGCTATTAAGTTATGTAGGAGATGAGAAATTCAGGGTGTACCTGTGTAAACTCACCCTTTTCTACACCTGCCAATAACAACCTCAAAAGCCTTAAAAGAACTGTCTTTCTACAGAGCATTTTCCACTCTACATAACTCACCCCTTTAAAAAAAAGAAAATCAAGGTTAGGTTTTGAACTAAACTGGAAAACTATAAAGCCAATGACATAGCAAGAAAATGCAAAAAACATTTTCATTAATGCACTTGAAGCCATAAGTAATGCCTGTCTTGGGGACATTAAATGTCTTTTTGTATCATGAGAATTTTAGAAGGAAAAAAAATCTGTTGCAATAACTTGATGAATCCCAGTTGTTTACACAGCCAACTAAAGTGCTAGCAAAAAAAGCATCTTTGATTCCTGAATGTTTTTAAAGTATAGGACAAACTGTAGTTGATAGTTGTTGTTTTTTTACTTTTAAAAGTACATATGTGTTTCAGTTCTTTAAAACTTGCTTTTATCTAGCACTTTTTTTTTTAACTGATTACAATTCCTCTCAAACCCACAGTAAACACCTGTAGTTTTGTAAGATGCAGTGGTCTAAAAGTCCTCTACCAAGAACTGTTTCAGCACTATCATTCTACTGCTTTAATACTTTTAATTTGATCATTTTAATTCAAATGTACACAATTATGTCAGTTCAGACTTTGCATCATTTTGCCACCAGACCCTTCTCAGGTATAACTGAGAGTGGGTCTGGGGAAGGTTCATTCACAGCTCATTTCCAAAGGGGCGTCACCAACGGACACCGCTCAAATTCCTCTGGGCGCAATTGGATAGTCCTTCAACCAATCAGACCAAAGATCCTGGTGACGTAGCCGCGAAAGCAGAATCAACGGGTTGCTGCGCTTTGGTGGCCGTCATTTTGAATGTAAACAAAAAGCTGCTTGCCGTCTCTGAGCTATCATCATCATGTGATGCCCGCCCCAACGGTTGTGATTGGTGCCTCGATTTGGAAAATTGCAAATGGGCTTGAATGAGCTCTTGGCCAGACGGACTTGCTGAGCAAATCTCAAATTTGCCGAAGTTTATCAGGGTTTTCCCAGGCTAGGTGTTGTGGGTCTTTAACAAATAACTATGCATATTCTATGCAATATTTAAAAGGCAGTTGTTTGAAACTTTCAACTACTTTTTCAAGAGTTTAGTGAAGCACCTCAGGGACAAATTGCTCTCCAGATGAATGGAAAACTATTACACTACTACAGAAAAATCATTAAAATGCCACCCTGGAAACTGAGTACATCTTTAATGACAAAACCTGTCCTTTAACTAAACCGTACCAACACTGTTGATAACCAGAAATCTTGAATCAAAGTGCAGGTCAAGAGTTCATAAAAGCAGTCGAACAGTAACTGAAATCCACAGGTTCAGGCTCAGCTACGAACCAAACAGAAGGACTACTTCACACTGCAGAGTGGGATTGGGTACCGAAACCCAGTTCCACTATGGAACCGGTTCCTACGCAACCGGTAGAAATCAGACCAGATTAGATCGCAAATTCTGGTTCCTCAGTTTGGTTCCACTTAATGTGTCGACTGAGATACGTTTCCCTGTCGCTCCAAAACGGACGTAAAAATATCACACTTTCTCTGTAGTCTACCGTTGTCTACCGTTAGCTAGCTACCGTAAATGTAGTAGGCTACTTTTAAAACGCCATATTTTCCCTCTGGGCACACTGAAACGGACATAAAAGCATATTAACCATTCACTTTTCAGTTTTTCAAGAATCGGTTTAGGAATCAGAATCGTTTGAAAAGTACCAGTTCGGCATCGGAATTGTAAAAATCCAAACGATACCCAACCCCATCGCAGAGTGACGTTAGGCGTTTAGCTTTAGGGTGCGCAGAAAAGGAGTTTCCCAGCAGGACACTAACTGTAAACATGGATCCAAACTATGCCAGGACTGAAGGAGGAGCGAGGAGTGCCGGTGTTAATGGCTCCACAGTCACCTGATCTCAACCCTGTCTGGGGTTAGAAACAACGTGCAAAACATCCAGTCAGAACCCAAGACTGTTTCTCCAAAATGCTCTGAAGACAACTGGAATAATGTGAATTCTCAAATAATGTTGAAACGATGTGCAAGCTGTGATTAGGGCAAATAGTGGAAATTAATAATATCAAATATATTGTTGTGAAAATGACTTATTTGGAGACATGACAAATGTAGGTAAATATGTTTCTGATAAGTGGATTCAACAGAGTTCTTGGTAGTATAGTAATACTTTAGCACCACTGTTCATTTTACTAAGACTTTTCACTTGCACAAAATGCACTGTTTTTGCGAATACATTGGTTACTGTCAATATGACATACTCACATTGTCATGTTTTTAAAATAAACCCTGGTTCTTTCACTTTTGCATACTTGATTCTGTGCTGTTTTATATATAATGTATATAGATCATATTATAAGACCAGTGCTTGGAGCCAGGTGAAAGTAGTCCCTAACAAATGCACTATTTACTCCTACTTACTAAATGATTGCTAAAAACATCAGTCCCCAGCTGTTTTATTACAACATGCATCTTTTATGTGGAATCATTTAAAACAATCTCTCAATCAAGCGTAGGCATTGTATGTAATATACATGTAGCCACAAACTTTCATGAGTATGAAATGGAATGTCTTTTTTTGTTTGTTTTTCAATGTTTTGAATCATTTTTCATTGCAAATGCACCCCCCACCCCGTCCCAACACACAACATTTCTTGCTCATCCTCTGCCGTATTACAACAATCAAAAAGCAAATTATATGACAGTATCACAGTAGCAGCTTCCCCCATGTCTTCTTCTTTTACAAACCGGTCAAATGGCCTCCAGATTTTCTCATACACATACCCCCAATTTCCCTCTCAATATATATGTCACCAGTGTTGGGAAAGTTCACTTTCTACATGAACTAGTTCAAAGTTCAGTTCACAAATTTTAAAATCAACTACTTCAGTTCATAGTTCATACTTCAAAATTATGAAGTAAGTTCACAGTTCCAAAAATGAACTAGTTCATAGTAGAACACACCCACACACACACACACACACACACACACACACACACACACACACACACACACACACACACAGAGAGAGAGAGACACACACACACAGAGAGAGAGAGAGAGACACACACACACACACACACACACACACACTCCTTGCTGCTGTCGCCTCCATGCTGCTTGTTGTTGTGATGAAGCATGCGGCGGTGCCTGTCTGGTGTTGCCAGATTGGGTGTTTTTTTCTGCTACATATTAAGGCCTGTTTACGGTGTGTTTTAACCAGGTTTTCGCCTGGAAGGCTCTATAGAAATCTGGCACCAACGAAGTTAAACCGAGAGAGCGTGCCGTTCACAGACAACAGAATGAACAAGTTCACAGTAACGTTCATCAGGCAGTAGTACAGTAGGCTACGTTCAGTTCACGTTCGCCCAAAATATGAACGAGTTCATCAATGAACGCGTTCTGTATGTCAGTCACTCCATGGACATACATTGCGCCATATTCTTGATCCAAGCACTAATTGTAGGTGCCTCCATTTTCTTCCAGATGAGAGCTATAATATATTTTGCCTTTAGTATAGCAAAAAAAAAAACTATATTCTTGGGGTTTTAGATTCAGATTTGTTGGATAGGATACAGGTGCAGCAAAATCATTTTAGGGTCACGTGGAATGTTCACAGGCAAGATGAACATAGTTTTATTGATCACCTCCCTCCAGAATGTTTTCATTCCTTTAGCCTTATCACCAAATGGAATGTCTTAAGTGCAGTGTGTATAGACTCGCTTGCATTAGACCTTTGGTAGACAGAAAGTCTAAATTGATTGTGTGTGCATCATTAAGATCGGCCGGAAGTCTCTCTCTCTCTCTCTCTCTCTCTCTCTCTCTCTCTCTCTGCACTCTAGCCTGTTAGAGTAATTTTGTTCAGCCTCTCCCACACATCACTGCTGCAGTGTCTCAGTGCCTCAGTCTCTGACCTTCCACCGGGACCATGCAAGCATTTGTTCCCAGGTAAGTTTCAGAGCGACTGACTCATGCTGTTCTATTCCTGGATTCTTATTTCACCAATTACATTTTCAGCCTGACAAGCCACTGTTTTGGCAAAGCTCCCAGTCCTCCTGTTTGTCATCTTAATGTGGAGTAACGGCACTCTGTACAGGTGCTGCAGGCCTCTTTGGACTGATATATTTTGAGTTTGTAGTTTGTTACTTTAGGGGCTGGAAATTTGTCCCTTTCTTTGATCTACTTGATTTGCTTTTTTATGTACATTAGTAATTATTGGCTGAGGGATATTATTCTTAGCAACTATTTTAACGTATTCATTATTAACATTTTTCATTATGTAGCTTAAGAGGAGCATTTTTGTAAATATGGGTTGCACATTTGGGTGGATAAAACCTAAACGTGATTGTAATTGTTACAGTTAATGAATATGTAAGCATCTTCAGCTGGGATAGCTGCAACTTGTTTTGTGGTTGATTATTTTACCGTGTCATTTCTCGTCTATAGTCCATAATATCCTATGCTTTGTACATTATACAGTGTGCGGCGACCAGCCCGCTAACTCTCAGTCAGGATTCAGGGTGACTCCACAACTGAGAGATCAATACCAGTAAAAGCGTAGCAGAGGAGGGGCAGGCAGCTCTCTGGGTAAAACATGAGCCTCTCCACTGATGCTTGCTCAGCTCTTTCTGCACGTCTGTTAAGCTTCTTGCGGAAGTCGAGCTCAGGTCTTAAGGCACAATGAAAATTCATTATCAGAGCATCTTGCCTCCTTAATTTGATGTATTTCCTGTTAAAATCATAATGGTGCATAATGCAGGGAGAAGTGATTTAAAAGTGTAAATCAGTGGGATGTTACACCTGCTGATGCAGCATGAGGCACATGCATATATACACTGCATTTATTATTAGAGACATGTACATTTTATATTTTAAATGTTTCTTATACTTTTCATTAAATCATTGCAAATCATTAATTTGCTTCGATAAGGGCCTAACAGGTTGATTGAGCCATGTCCACACCAACAAAACAAGACACATCACATTCTAAACAGTGCAAATATGCATCACTTAAACTTGTTTTGTGCTATTTAAAATATATAAAAGGTCAAGGTTCTTTCTGTATATCTAAAAAAAAACATCTTTTTGGAGCTCTATGTTATAATATACACAATATACAGTATACTATGTTTGTTGAAGGTGTTGCTGCTGACCTGTATTATTGATTTTGTTACTTATAATTCGAATTATAATTATGGACACCTCTCCAATACAGCTGTGGATCATCATGTAATCACAATTTGTATTTAAGCACTATGCATTATGTCACTTTATTAGTACGTGTCTTGAGAAAGGTCCATGTGACCGAAATGTCGACCGACCAAATAAACCAAATGCAGATGTGACAAGTGTGGGCAGGAATTTTCTTTCTATTTATTACATATAATTTCCCCATTTGATGTCATAATCATTGATTTTAATTTGCTGCCTTGTGTGGTAAGCACTGTGTAACCTGGGATTTAAAAAAGTGCTCCATAGAAAAAAGATTATTATTATTATTATTATTATTATTATTATTATTATTATTATTATTATTATTATTATTATTATTATTATTATTATTATTGGATCCTTTGAGAGGTGTGCATATCCCTATTGTACATTTCTGGGACAGTGCCATGTAGAAGTCTTATTACTTTAAATCTTTATGTTTACTGTTTTGTTTTTCACTGACCCAGGTCGTATCTGACCCCGGTCAGGGATGAAGAAGCAGAGTCTCAGAGGAAAGCGAAGTCTCGTCATGCCAGACAGACCCGCAGGTCAACACAGGTAAAGAACAAATGGCTTACAGAAGTTGAGGTTTTATTATATTGTGTTTTGACTGTGGACAGTAATAAAGCTGTATGAATGTCCTGCAGGGCGTGACTCTAACAGACCTGAAAGAGGCTCAGAAGACCAACAGCCAGCCTCCTCCATACAGACAGACGGAGGAAGGAGGCACTCTGGATGAAAGGACCTGTTTGAGGAAAGGCATGATGGGTGACAGACGAGTCAAAATCGGCCTGACAGAGTCCACGGAAACAACAGAGATCAGTCCGAAATGGAGCAAAATGGACGAGGTTAGCAGGAGAAATGTATGCAGAAATCACTTTAGGCTTTCTGCTGCAGAATTGGTTGGTTTGCAACTTTGGAGGATGTTTGTGATTTAACTGTAACTTTGGAATTTTTTTTTTTATCTTATGGATGTACAGCAGGGGAACATTGAACCCAGGTTAGAAACCCTCGCTGAGTCTCCCATACCAAACCTTTCACATTCATCTACTGCTGGATCCTGTGGCCTGCTTTACTGCAACAACTCTTTCAGAGGTCAGAAAAGCTGTGTGTGTGTGTGTGTGTGTGTGTGTGTGTGTGTGTGTGTGTGTGTGTGTGTGTGTGTGTGTGTGTGTGTGTGTGTGTGTCACATACTCCAATGCTGTATTGTGTATTGTGTATCTTGTGACCTAATTCAAATGATTTACAAATAAGTAAATGTGTCATATGGTATATGTTACATGATTTATGCATGTACATAATATGCCAAAAAGCCATTCACAGACAAAGAAATGTACAGTATGGTGTCATCATAGTGACGTTACTTATGCTTGGGGTTTATTAGACACCAGAGAGGCCTCTACTTACGATAACTGTTATAAAAGTCCAACGACAGAAATCCTAATAGTCTAATCTAGAGTGTGGGAGGGCAGTGCTGCGTAAAAACACCAATCACAGCTGGAAATTCATTTTAATTAACCATGTTTTTCAGTTTTTAAGATGCCAGAAATAATGCATCACTGTCTGCAGTGGACTTTTGAATCATGTCACCAGTTCATTAGATGTGTCTAAGCCATTTTTATATTAGGAAAAGTCATTAAAGTGCTAGTTATTTTGTGTCTCTGGTGCTTCCACACGCATAAAAAATCTATCCATGTTGTTTTGAGTGAGATATGGGTTTCTGAATGTGTCCTGTCTTCAGTCTCTGGGTGAGCTGTCCAAAATCTGCAGGGCTTTTTACGTAACTAGCCGAAACAAGCTGGCTAACCACAACCTAGCGCTAGCATGCTACCTCATTCTCAATGGCAAAGCACTGCTACAACACACACAAGTTCACCATAATCTCCAAAAGAAGTACTTCCATGTGCGCCCTCCTTTAGAAGAAGTCTCCCGGCTAATCCTGCCTTGTAACTGACCAAAGTTGGAGAAACAACCTTTCTTTTACTGTCTGTGGAGCTAACTGACATGATCTACCATCTGAGCTACTGAGCATGTGCGAGTGGAATCAAAGATAGTACAGTAGAAAAGATGATTCACTCTGTCAGCTAAAACAGAGACCTGAACACAAGGTGAAAAGAGGAGCTGCAGCAGTGAGAGAGATGTGCGGTACATCAAAAATATGGTGTTTTTTTGAAAATTAAACCATGTAAACCTATTCTGGTACAACCTTAAATATAATTATGAACCTGAAAATGAGCATAATATGGGAGCTTTAATAACAAAGGGATAAAACAATGCTGAGCTAAGACAGAAGGCCCGGGTTCTTCCAGGACCCAAACAGAACATTCGGGTTAAATTTGTCAAAACGTGTTGTGTCATTGTTCATTTTCAGCAGTGATCATTAGAGAAGTATACAATAGAAATACTTGCTTTCTGTGTGCAGCTGGTGAGAGATGGTGGAGAGATGAAAATCAGAACCCTGTTGAAGATGCAGCACAGCTGAGCCTTTCAACAAAGCAGCAACAGAGACGACTCTGCAGTGATGTCGACAGTTCAGACTACAACACTGCAAAGGTATGTGGGGAACCTTTTAACAGTCACAGAAGAAAAACAAACTTGATTTGAGCTGCTCTGCTTAGTGGCTATTGAATATCATCCCAGTTGTGTTCCCTCAGTACCATTAGATGGAGCCAAAGGATTTTCGTATTTTATTTTTCATGCTTAGTTTTACAGAGGAGTATTTACAGTTCACTTGATACAAACTGTCTAATACATTGAGATCCCTTGAGAATATGTTCCAGTGTGCTCATGAAATACTTTGGCCATCCTCAACAAAGTAAAAATGATGTCTTATTTTTTTAAAAGGCATATAGATGTTAAATACTTCACAGCTGAGAATCTCACATCAAAATAATTTTATTGTTCAATATTCATTAGCGCCATTGTTTCATCTTCACATCCTGTTTCTCACATGAAGTTTGGCAGCCAAACCCTGATCTCTGATGCAATATTTTGAGATGTACTGCAATCGTAGATGCAAAGTGCATGTGTTCAGAGATTATTTTTACTAGAAGCGCTGGTTAATATCTTATAGAACGACAGAGGGATCAACAACCCCCCCCCCCCCCCCCACACACACACACACACACACTCCTCCTCCTCCCTCTAAGTCGCTTTGCTTCCTCACATCACATGGCTAAAGTGTCTCAGCATACCATACCATATTGGGCCAACTGAGATGCTCTCTGCTTAGTCTTAGCCTAGGATTCAGAGGTATTGACTTTCTTTTCTCTTTCACCCTCTGAACTGATACTGTGGGGTCCTCCACCTGAGTGCTGCATGTGAAAAACCCTGAACCACATAACTAATTCCTCCTACTGGGTGCAAACTGGAAATCCACTTGAGTTTCATTGAGGATATTCTATTAATCTGTATTTTTCTAAATAGAAGATAGATACCAAAGCGAACGGGAAGGAGCGGAGACACCGAGATGATAAGGATATAGATTATAGATGATACAGTTCCCCTGTGAGCTGACTCCAGGTCAGCAGCTCAGCTGTCCCCCACGGTGGAATCTGAAGCAGAGATCAGTCAGTAACATGAGAGTGTCGTAGCTTTACGGAGAGGACTATATCTGTCTGTGATAATCATATCGGGAGCATGACAGTCTGCCCATCACCAGAGCCGACCTTTGCATGACTCTGTGATGATCTGAGCAGATTTTCCACCGTGACTTTCAGCAGCAGAGAGAAAGACAGGTGTTAGAGCAAGTCAGCTGAAAGATTGTGCTACATGTGAGATCAGTGGTGATCGTGGCAATTATGATAGAAGGAATTAGCAAGAGATAGCTAGAGCAAGCAAGACTATCTTTGCAGCCAATTCTATTACAGAACCACTTTTGGGATTCAGTAATTAGATCCTGCTCTTCCACATTTACTCCAAAATTCATGTAAACTCTTGGAAGCAGCTTCTGTGGCTATTTTCTGTACTCCTAAAATGCATGAGAATAATATCCCATATAAGTCCTGAAACTAAGGGTAAGGAGAATCAGACTGGGGGAACTCCAGCGGGGATTGACTCTTACAGTAATACAACTCTCCAACATCAGTGCCAGTGTAGTTCACTGCCACTACGTCATATTCTCTACAGATGGTCTCTGAAGGGAGAACATTTATACCAATATATTGTACAAGATGGTTACTGTTGCCAATTTCAGTTTTTGGGTCTGTCACTGCAGAATAGTTTAGGAACTAAAGCTTCAACCTTTCAGGAAGAGCTTAAAGACAAGTAAGGATACTTGTGGGTAAATTAGCACCTCTATGTTAATGTTATTTGTGTGGTTGGTTATTCACATCACATAATCACAGTCTTTTTATTCAGTAATCAAGTTATTTTTCTCTTTCATATTCTCTCCGCCTTTCTATTTTTAATCCTGTTTTTTTGTCTTTATCTTTCCTTTCATCTATTCGCCCTGAGTATGAGGGAGTTGAGGAACAGTGAGGTGCTGCTAACCTCACTATAAAAGGAAGATAGCATGAGCCTGCTAGTGCAGAAGACTATGGGAAGAAAGTAAGGGGGGGTTGCAGCCGGGTTGTTTAAAGGAACAGTCCGACATCTTGGGAAAAACGCTTATTAGCTTTCTTGCTGAGAGTTAGATGAGAAGATTGATACCATTCTCTCATGTCTGTATGGTAAATATGAAGTTACAGCCAGCTGCCGATTGGCTTAGCTTAGCATAAAGACTGGAAACAGGGGAAATGTTAAATGTTTGCACCTGACTAGCTGTTTACCCGTTTCTAGTTTTTCTAGTGCATTTTACAGACATGAGAGAGGATATACATCTCCTCATCTAACTCTGGGCAAGGAAGCGAACAAATCCATTCCCCACAACTATTCCTTTAATAAGATGGTAACTTTGAAGAAAGATGGAACAGTCTTGATATTTTTACAAACCTCATAAGGCCACAGGATGAAAAAAAATAAGCACAGCTGTAGGACAAAATCACCAATGCCTTGGTAATATCACAGGGCTAAAATGAGAAATACAATAAAAGACAGGTTTTGGCCACAAGTGCTCTGTGTTAACACTGTGTAACACTCACACTAACAGCATCTCCTCTCCATCACACTGCGGGGTGTCGTACAGAGTTACTTGACACTTCACGGTTGTTGATGGCTGCTCAGGTAATACTGTGTGTTGACCTTCCAGCACACAAATGGCTGCAGCCCCCCTCCAACTCTGGCTTTGTGCTCCCCCCCCCCCCCCCCCCCCCCCACCCTTATCCCTCCACATCAGTGGACAATTTTAGCCCTGAGTGCAGAGTCCGGTCATAGCAGAGCCTCTGGCAGATTGCCAAAGCTGAAGAGAGAAGGGAGAAGTAGGGGGGATATGGTGGGGGTGGGGGGTGGAGGGACTGGGAGGGCGACCAAACAGTGAAAGGAGAAGGAGAGAGAGAAAGCAAGGGAGGGAGGGAAATGGAGAGAGAGTGTGTGTGTATAACTTTGGGAAACATAGGAAGAGGCAGCAAAGGGAACAAACTTTTCTCTCTTGGCTGCTTCCTTTTGGACTTTTTCACATTTCATCAAAGACCTCAGTGTTGACAGAGCGGAAACAAGGGAGGATTATTTGTTTGCTTTACAAGTTATTTCTCTGTTTTTGTGATTAGCAGAGGTTCATTATTTTTGTTCTTTGCATTTTTATCAAATTATTGCTTCGCTGAGCTTTGAAAAAGACATGCCCACCTGAAATCCCTACAAACTCAGCTGCAGCTCTCTCTCACACACACACACACACACACCACACACACACACACACACACACACACACACACACACACACACACACACACACACACACACACACACACACACACACACACACACACAAATATACACACACAACTGTTTTTGAGGATTCCCCGGGAGCGCACTCATGGGCATCTGCGTCACTGTTGCTTGAGAGAATCTGTGCGTCTGTGAGGCGGTTATCTGGTGGTGGCCCCGGTGAATGTTACAGTAGAAGTTGACCTGCCAGTCCAGAGAAGACGGGGGGAGATGTCAACCTACTACCCACGCACCAAGGACCTGACTCGCACCAGGAAGTCAGTGACAGATTCACCACCGTCCTCTCCGTCCCCCACAGACAAAAACTACAGAGTAAGACCAGAAACCTTTCTTATAGAGAAATGCACCTTTTGGAATTTAATCATTTCACTAATGTAGCAGGGCGGATGTGTCTAATTTCATATCTCTTGTATGTGTAACTTCTTTAATGAAGCTGTTGAAAGTATTGATATTATTGTTATAATATCAATACTATATACTAGTTATATTATATACCCACCATTAAGTGACTTTGTATTAGATTAGGCTAATCCAAAATTGAAGAAACTTAAACAAAGCACCGTAGTTCCTGTGGGTGATTAATCCTAAAAGCAGATATTTCTTTCTGGATTCAGACCTATGACAGCACAAGCTCTGTGTAAAGTAGATAGATAGAAAGCAAAAAAAGATAGATAGATAGATAGATAGATAGATAGATAGATAGATAGATAGATAGATAGATAGATAGATAGATAGATAGATAGATAGATAGATAGATAGATAGATAGATTTGAGAGAATCTGTGCAATTTCAAAAACACCATCAAAACACAAGAACTAATATAACAGTAAAAAGTAATGGAAATATAAGGGAAATGGTTAGTTGCAGTTCTTGTAAAGTATGTATGTGTTTGTTGGACATGTGCCAGTGTGATTGGTTCAATTAAAAAAGCTAATATTTCATCATTTCATTAATAGGATAAGAAGAGTTATTTCCTAATTTCCACAGGATTATGTTGATTTGCATGAATAATCTGTCACTCCTGATTCACCAAATGAGTTTATTTCAATGATGAAATAACTTGTGAACCACTCATCACCTCAGCGTGTTTGATGCCCTGTGAAAGAGACACGAGCATTTGCTCTCAGAGTCTGACCACATTTTCTGGAAAAGACCTTTGGATTGAAACATTCCTTCTGTAATTTCCTGTTTTGGTCTTATGTCTAAGTAGCTTATTCTCATGGGCGTTGTTGGACTGCTGTGTTTATGTCAGTGCAGCGGGCTGAGCTGTACTCTATGTGACAGCCACATTTAAAGAGACAGGTAGAAATGCAGAAATGTGAAGCGACGTGACTCTGTCTATTCAGAGATGCACACATTTGCTCATCTAATGTTATGTAACACTACAGACACTCTCATTACAGCACAGTTGCTAGCAGTGCATGCTACCAGTGAATGCTGTCATTTGTCAGTCTCTGTGCTGTATCCATGGTGAAACTCAGGCATTCGTTTTCCATAATGTCAGCCCAATCTGAATGAGTTTGAGTTTTCATGGGAAAATGCAATGTGGGGCTGGGGTGGAATCAGATTGCTGCAGTATTTTTAGCACTTGTCCAGTGTTTTGATGAGAACCGGGTCCTATTCATAGACTGTTAATATTAATGGACAGAGCATGTGTGACATCACCCATTGGTTTGTGGAGATCTGCTATAAGTCGTTGAGTTTGCCATTACGGGCGCAGCTATCCTGGTTGCGGATGTGACGATTTTAGACGAGAGGGAGGAGTGAGGGAGGAGCCACGTTACGTTACACACTTTCACTGGCAATCACATCATAGCCACGCCCTGAAACACCCCCTGCTTTATCGCCGATTTTTAAATCAACGAGACCATAATTAAAACAATGAACATCATTCTGTATTGCAGAAGACTTAAAACTAGCGATTGAGACCATAAACTCATTATGAAAATGTTTACTGAGGTAATAAATCAAGTGAGAAGTGGGTCACTTTCTTATAGACTTCTACAGAAACCAACCTTGTTTTGCAACCGCATGTGTCGCCCCCTGCTGGAAGTCAGATAGAAGGCAGGTTTAAGGCACTTCCGCATTTACAGCACTTCACCAAACCGGATGCTTTGTCCATTAATATTTACAGTCTATGGTCCTATTTAGTAAAATACATTGTGTGCTGATTTCAAGCTGTGAGGTGCAGGAAGAAGTATAAACAGGGAAGAAGTACATTCACTCAAGTACTGAGAACAAATTACTTACAAACTTAAATATTTACATTTGATAAGCTTTGCTCAGGGGGAAATATTGGACTTTTTACTCCTCTACATTTATTTTGCTATAGTTATAGTTTTTATTCACATTCACCTTTACATTAAAGAAAACATTTAATAAGGATACGAAATATAACACATGATAACCAGTTGTTCCAAACCCCCATTCTACAAAAAACAGTTCAGATGGCCATGAGTTGTTGGCAGTTCCATCAAAGAAATATTTAAACTTCTTAAATGGTTTAATATAAATAACTGTTTGAGGACTAAAGAGGTAAAATATTCCAATATTTCATAAAAGTCATTAGAGAAAAGTCGCACAATCATCTCACAACCACCCAAATTTATCGTGTGACCCTTTGGAGGGGGCCTGACCCCTAGGTTGGGAACCACTGGACTAAACTAAATGTAAATAAACCAGCTATATGAAAGTAAAATACTACTTACCCATTGATGCATTAACAATCTTATAATGCTTTTTTTTTACAGAATGAATGCTGGTTTCTAAATACAGTGCAGGACTTGTACTTGTAATTGAGTATTTATACATTGTGGTATTAGTACTTTTAAGTAAAGGAACTGAGTACTTCTTCTCCCACTGGATGTAAGGCATTGTGTGTCAGTGATCTTGAAAATCTTGCTCTAACAGGTCAGACAGGCTCAGATGTAAAGAGTTAATAGAGAAGGAGAAAAGGTGAGTGAATATGGGAGAAACGTCTTTTATTGTTGTGTGTGCAGTGTCAGTTCCAATGGTGGGGGTGGAGAGAGAGAGAGAGAGAGAGAGAGAGAGTGTGTGTGTGTGTGTGTGTGTGTGTGTGTGTGTGTGTGTGTGTGTGTGGCTCAGATTTTCCTACTGCAGAATCCAGTCAGCTATGAGAGATTGATGCTGTGACAGAATGAGGGAAAGAGGTGAGAGGGAGAGTGAAGAGTCTTCTGATGATGATTTCATCATACAATCATACAATACCAGGGCCTCTCCTAAGTGGAATGCAGCCATCATTAATGGTTTTGAATACACCTGTGTTTTTCCTACTATGACATGTCAACATGTCTAATGTGAAAAAGGTCTATTGGCCTATATGTCAAAATGCTAAATTCGGGAAAAGGCCTTATTTGGAATATCCAAACGGAATATGCTGTTTACATGACCTGAATCAAATTCGGAATATTGAGTGCCTGGATAGCTCATTTGGTAGAGCGGGTGCCCATATATAGAGGTTGACAAGGAAAGTTTCATGATGCAGCCATAGGCTACATGTAAGAGTATGTATTATTCCTGTAAAGATACCCTCTTTTACTTAGAATCAGGTCCTGTAAACCCAACTTGGCTCACTTAAGACTTCACTGGAATTAGGTTTTTAAAAATCTCATTTCACCAATTTGCTAATCCTTTAGTGTGAAATAGGTTTGCGTACAGGAACTCATAATTTTTAAAGAGACTGGCGAAGGTCTATATAACAGATCATGTCCCCAAAAGCAGACTTCATGATGATTTATTCATAAAACCAGGGGGCTTATCTTCCCGGTTGATTAATGAATGTACACTCAATCTGAATGAGAAATCTCCTAAGCATTGCACGGAGAGATCGGAGTGAGTGAGAGCTCTTCGTGGCTCCATCCTTGGCACTTTTTCATCTTAAGGTCACGGAGGTCTGTTTTTCTCCTGGATAGCTCTGCTTAAGCACATGACCACATAAGGATAGGCAGCGCCGGCTCAGTTATGTAAACACTTGCTGAGGAATAGCTCCTTTGACGCTGCGTGAAATATCCCCCAACTCTGCAAATGTGAGAGCTCTGTTCCTTTTGACATGAATTGTCCTCTTAAGCGTATACTTTTATTGCAGTCTACATCTGCTTCTTGTCTCAAACAGCCTGGGCCCCCCACACAAGATGTTTACTGCAGTTCATTTCTAAACAGATGTGTTTAAAGCCCTCTTTTCCTGACAAGAAAGAAACTCCAAGTGTTTGAATTTAATTTAATAGTAAAGTTTACAAAACTGCTTTTGGATATTGTAAAGACATCATGGATCAGGCGCATCTTTGACATAATGTGATTATGAGTTTTGAGTGAAATTGAGCTCGAGAAAACACATACAAATCCTCCGAATGTAGCACAATCCAGACTCCTTGGGAAAGTGGAAAGAAATTCAGTATGTGATCTCAACAGGCAACTTGGCAGCCATATGGACTGGACTAGTCGTAGCAAAACCCTGCCAGCACAGCCTGCTATCAGTCTGTTGTCTTAGGTCAGACGTCCACCCATCACACAGAAGATACTTAGCTTCTGATGTCATGATGTCATCTTTATGCTGCAGGCATTTGTGTGGCAGCCGCCTGTTCTAAAAGATTAACTGGGCTCACCGGGGAGGTTTGACCTGTACGAGCCCTGTCAGTGCAATGTTTGGGTGAATTATATCTAACTTCTGCATGAATTTCTTCCCCCTGGGACTTAGGGTCTCCGAACACGCTGTGATAATTCACTTGGAAGTTTTGTTTTTGTTCTCTGTTGTCTCAGGATGGAAAATATTTCACTGCCAAGCCTCTGTTTGGTATAATCAAACAAATAAATCTGGATCTAACCACGACAGAACGTTTCTTTTTACAATGTGTTGTTCCCATGCTGAGGTGCTGTAGTGATCCAACTAACACAGTTTGTTCTATGTTTTTCAGCATGAAAGATTGTCAAGGTGAGGATTTATCATTGTTTTTGTTTTTTACTTCATGTAATATAGAACTGTATTTTCTGAGAAAAATCAAAAATAAATTGCCTAAATAAAGTGGCAGTGTGAACTGAATGTGTTACTTTTAGATATGACTCCAGTGGGGAGAGTGTGACAGACAAACCATTGGGCCGCACCAGCTCTTACACTCGGAGAGAGACGAGGCTGGCTGCTCTGAACAGACAGGAGCAAGACTCCACTCCCAAAGACTATAAGAAGGTAGTAACTTGTACCTCAGTTTGAACAAGCACAGTCCCTCCTGAATGATTCATGTGGTGCTGAAAGCTGTTGGATCTCCAGGCAGATTTATCTATTTTAATACCTTCCAATAAGGGAAAGCAGATGGAGATTTAATTGAGAAAACATAATTAAATATATCTTGACTTAAAAATCTTTAAATAAAAATTCATAGGTAGGCTATTTTTTTAAATGTTGACATTACAAAATAGGCTATAGCTAGCTAACACTGCTAACACTGGGTCTTCATTTTGATGCAGAGTGATCGCAATTCAGCCTAGCAAGTTCACTGGCTAGCTAGAGAGCTATACTGTCGAGCGGTTTTCACTGTAGCATAAGTGCACAGATGTTCTCATTGGTTGGTTTTCATACATAAATCTTGGTAGAATATAAATCTTGGCCTTGGTAAAAATCAAAGCTTTACAGATGTCAGCTCTCCAAGTTAGGGTCAGCAAAAAATACTTAAAACTTGCTTAGCTATTGCTCTAAGCTAGCTAGCAGTGGCTAGCTGGCTAAATCTGATAGCAGTTGTTGAGGTTGCTTGCTTAAAAGAGGCAGCTGGCTTAAAAAGTGTCATTGGGAATAATAAAATTATCACATAAAAAATCATTTGAAGTAAATAAATTATATAATGAAATAAAAATGATTTTAACTTATGGATTTTAACTTATGGAAACAAGAACCTGACATTACACTTTTAATTATTTCAGATTTTATGTTCATTCATATATTTTACACACTTTATTCATTACTTGTTATTACAAAATGTTGTTTTTGTTTATTTAATATGGAAAACGTTGTGGTTCCATTTGTTTAATTGTTAACATTTCCTTGTTAGACTGACCAATGTGTTATTTAATAATAATAAAAAAGGAATTGATGCATTAAAAGAGCAGAATTTCTGGAATAAAGCTGATAATCATGTATCTTCATTTTGTTCACGTTTAGATGTATGCTGAAGCTTTGCATGAGAATGAGAAGCTCAAGTCCAGGTTGCAGGACAGCAAACAGGAACTGGTCAAGATACGTTCCCAGCTGGATAAAGTCACTCAGGTAAAGGAAAACTGTCAATTCAGTCGTCTTTTCCACTCCCACGGGTGTGCGGAAGGAAGGTCTGCACACCCGTAGCTGATTACTTAATGAAATCATGTTCAAAAATACATATAATTCTCCCAGTAGCCTACTTCACAATAACAGCCCCATTCTAACTTTCTAGAGGCACGACAGAATATCAGAGAGATCTACAGTACTTGAATCAGAGAAAAGGGTAAGTGTCTTGGCAACCTTTTGGCATTTTGGTATTTTATACGGTCATGCTGATGTTCTGCTCTATCAAGATGGATGAATGCCCATATCCTTTCTTGGCCATTTCCCCTCTAATTTCTCTGTCTACTTCAAATCATAGTCGAATGGCTTTTCACTCTTTTTTTCCCAAGAGACCATAGGAGTATATTTATTTCAGTTGTTTCTTCTTTATTTACAGGAAAAACAAGCTCTTGAGAAAAGAGTGTCAAACATGGAAGATGAGTTAAAGGTCAGTGCATGCAAAAATAAATTGTGCATACTCACCCTGGGTTTAAATAGCAAATGTTGTTTCATTTATCTCAGATGTTTTCCCCCAACACTATGATAACACTAACAGTACTTGAAGGTACACACCTCCAGCCAAGCCCCTCATGCTAAATCAAGCACGCTTAAGGTGTTTCTACAGAGCAAAACACACACATTAAGCACACTCCAGGGTTGTTGTTAGCCAGGTGGGTTTGAAGGCAATGGGAAGGAAGGTTAATGCTTCAGGATCATTAACCACAGTGTTCTGCTGGGCCACTTCCTGCCAGGCTAAGGAGGAGCCTGTGCTGCTCCCCTGCTCCACTCATCCCACTGTTGGGGTGAACATTGTGACCTAGTTCCAGCTGAATATCAAACCCCGTCCAAGAGCAAAAGACCTGCTTTTGTGAGACATTCCTGCACTGCACTGTGTGTATTCTGCTTCACTTAGAAAGACAGGGCAGAGTAGCAGAGAGATTTCCAGCCTGAGTTGATGTGGTGTGCACAGTATGTGTGTACTGTAGTTTGTGCAAGCAGTAACAAATGCCATGAGATTATAATTTGATTGATATGGCGAATTACAGCAACATTGTTATATTCCTTAAGAGAGATAAAATAACAGCTCCTGTCTGAGAAAGTCTAATATGCAGACAGTGGAGGAAGGTCTGGCAAAGCGAGACTATGCAGACAGTGACGAGGACATTATAAATAGGACACATACAGCAGTGTGGTATGTCAGCAGCAGATGTTTGACCCCCGTGTTGTCGTGGTTCCTTCAGCAGGACGCCCCACTGCGGTTCCGCTGTGGGTACCAGCCCTGAGAGCAGGTTGTCTCAGGGGAGAGGGGATGGTGAGTGGTTGCTATGACGCAGAGGAGTCACTGACACCTGCCTGTCACTTCACACGATTCTATACTGTCAGAGAGTTTCGGGCATGTTTACACGTGTGGACATACATGTACATCAGTATTTTAGACTGTAAATACTACAAGGGCACAGGCACAATCTATTTCTTTTTCTTTGGATGCAAAGCACGCCAGGGAGCTGGCTTGTTACTCACTCACAAAGTCACTTGTTCACGTTTAGCAAGCTACAGATGGCTGTTCAGTCAGTGTCAGATTAGTGCCAACCTGTGCCACCTACTGGAAAGGGGAGATAGCAGCAATACTTAAAGGAACACGCCAACTTATTGGGACATTAGCTTATTCACCGTAACCCCGAGAGTTAGACAAGTCGATACATACCCTTTTCATCTCCGTGCGTGTCGTAACTCTGTCTGACGGCTCCACCGTTAGCTTAGCTTAGCACAGATCCTGGAAGTAACCAGCTCCAACTAGCATACTGCTCTGAATAAGTGACAAAATAACGGCAACATGTTCCTATTTACATGTTGTGATTTGTATAGTCACAGCGTGTACAAATAACAAGGTCACATGAGACACAGCCATCTTCTAACTGTATACAAACTGGGAACTATATTCTCAGAAAGGGAAGCAGTGCTGCTTGGGCGGAGTGATACGCTGCAGCTCTGAGCAGAGCTGCAGCGTATCACTCCGCCCAAGTAGCGCTCAGCAGAGCTGCAAGCTTAATAACTTAATTTGTCCCTCGTTTATTTCTAAAGAAACACGACAATGTATAAAAGGCTCCATTACCTTGTACCTCACGTTATGGCTCCGTAGCAGACGTTTTTATAAAAATAGGCTAACAATTGTGTCATAACCACGCGACTTACTGTCGCATAGTACAGGAATACAGTACCGTAAAGTACAGGAGAAGCTCGCAGGCAGTTTGGACTTACATTAGCTGTTTAGTTTAATTACTAATGTTAACTAGCATTTTAGTTAGCAATAATTAGCCTGTACCTATGTTATCTCCTTACATAAGCCTACGCTCTCCGTCTCTGATAGATTGGGAATGATTGAGATTTCTCTTGGCACAGCTACCAGAAGACTTACATCTTTCAGAGACGTTGGTCACGTCACATCTACGGCGGGAAGCTCAGTTTGCAGCTGCGCAGTAACGCTCAGAGTGACTGGGTCCATATTATATATAGGTCTATGGTGAAAATACACACATTGACTTTAATGTAAACCGATTGACTCCGTCGACGTTCCGAAGCCGTTACGCAGCCGTTACGCAGTCGGTGGAAATCACCGGTAACACCACTGTGTGCGAGTGTTACAACTGCTGCTGCTGTTTCGTTTGTAGCTATTCAAAAAACTGCAGTTGTGACACTCTCCATGTAACAGAAGCGTCAACATTGCAAAAGATATTACACTCCGTGGCTCACATAAGCACAGCTTCATCTCCAGTAGAGGGGCGCAGGTTGGATTGGGACTACCTCCTTAGGTCTGAACCTGCTGGCAGTTGACTGGGCCTGGGTTCAGGTGCTTCACATCTACATCACTGTGTGTCCTTGTTTTCCCTCATGAAATATCAGTGCCCAAATACTTTGTATGGTCTTACATGTAATACAGAAAAGCTGAATTGGTTTCGACAACCTCTGAAACATAATTAATAGAAACTGTTGAATTATCTGCAGGATTTGAGAGTTTGGTCAGATCTAATTTAATATCAAACAGCTCATTATTAAGAGTGTAATAAAGGATACTGGTCATTATGCATTCTCGCCTCACTCTGTCCTTTTTCTTCTCTCTTGCCAAGGGCGCCTTTCCAGAAACTGCACCGTTTTATTCTAATAAGAGAACATTATATGCTTGAACTGTTCAGTCCCAAATACAGGCAAGCTTCAAATTGCTTTAATAAATGTATTTTGGTGTTTTAAAAAGCAGCTGGATGTCCTCCTTAAACCTCATCCTTGGCCATATTCACTTCCACACACTTGTGTTTGGGTAGCCTGAAACACTACCAGTGCCCTGTGTGTGTGTGTGTGTGTGTGTGTGTGTGTGTGTGTGTGTGTGTGTGTGTGTGTGTGTGTGTGTGTGTGTGTGTGTGTGTGTGTGTGTGTGTGTGTGTGTGTGTGTGTGTGTTTGTTACGTGGTTTGCCCTCAAGAATCGCGTCAAACCACAGATTTTTTTGTCGAACCACATTGAGGTTTACCTTAAAAAGACAGGCCAAGAAGAAAGGGGAATGAATCATTTCTTTTCCTTTGACTTATAACTCACTAGGCTGTTGCGCAAAGTGTGAAATAGTAGAATTTTAGATTATGTGATTTTTTTAAATCAGTTTCTATTCCCTCTCCAAAGCATATACCACTTTAGCACCTCACCCCTCTCCACATACAGCACAGGTTTGATGAGCACAAACCCAAAGACAACTGGCTTCAAAATTTCCTTTGCTTGTCGCAGCTTTTGCTATTTCTTCTCCAAATCTCCCTGTTGTGTGAATACTTCATATAAGTTCTGCTGATGAGTCCCTCAGATCTGTTCTTTCCCCCTGTCTGTGTAGGTGTGTGGGCGGATGCCTGTATGAGTGGATATGTGTACAGTCTCTACATGAGTCTTTCTCTTTGCATATGCCCTGCCCTCCCTGCATGCTTTCTCTACCTCTGTCCTCCTCTGTGCAGGCTTTCCCTGCTCTGGCTCAGGTCCAGACCTTGCGGAGGGTGAACGAGTGTCTCCTGGCTGAGAATAGAGCCATGCTGCGCGTTCTCACCCGCCTCTCTGAGACGGCCTCCATGCCGGAGACAGAGGACCTCTGATCCTCTGACAACATCCGTCCTACTTTCTCCCCCTCCTGTCCCCTCCTCAGCCACATAACTTCTACTCTCCCCTCTTCTTCTGGTGCCTCTACAGCCCCCTCGTCCTCTGCTGTGTTCCTCTCAGGCAGGTCCTGCACCCTCCCGATGCTCACTCCTCCAACCCCCACACTGCAATTCATCTTCCGCATCACTCCTTTAACCCAATCTCCTTTGTGGCCATCAGAGGCCAACCCTGCTAACCCCTCCCCCCAAAACATTTCTCATATGCCTCCTTTGACGTGCATATTTAGCTACATCCATGTTGCATGGGGCTTCACATGACATGCACACTGTATTTGTTCTTCTTTCTTTATCACCTAAATTAAACATCTACAGCAGAGGTGTGCACCATGCAGAATAAACACGTTTATAGCAGTTATTGATCTTGCAACAGTCTAATATATAATATGCGGCTCCTGTGTAATGTGCTGTGTAATCAATGCATTTAGTTTGCCAACGAAATAGCCATTCTAGCCAATCTTCCAAAGGAAGTGAAACGTGTGACATCATCACGCTTCAAAATGAGCAAGTCCTGTGCCACTGGGTAAGACATGGGGTTTGGTCTGTATTTCCCAAAAATGTTGAACTATTGCTTTAAATACATTTAGAGCAGGGCATTGCCATGATGATGGGATTTATATACTGTAATTTTGGCTATTATTCAGTATGATGAAATACCGAGCAATCATAAGAGAAAAGGGGCTCCAAACATGTGATTTGCCACACGTCATGAACATGTTGATGCCATGGGCTTTTTGCCCATTCACTAGTGTTCGGTAATATATGTCACAGCTTGAGAGCAGAGGGTTATTGTTAGTCTCTAGTAGAGGGGAAATACTTTGGCAAAGAAGGTGGTTATTTTTAGTAATCGCTCCCTTATGAGAGACATGACCTAGATTTGGGAAATTGACCCTCTCTCCATTTCTCTCTTTGACTTTGTTCTCTTTTACTTTTCACATGCCAAACATATTGTCAAAGTCACTCCTCACTTGCATGATTAAGTACCGTAAAGCATGTCTTTATTGTTTGGCCTCAAACTTTACTGAAGAACAACTTTCAGTCCACTTGTTGTTAATGGTGAATGCAGAAGATTGTAACGTTGGAGTCCAATGTCATCGTGCACCTGAAGATTTAAATGACAAACTTCACAGTATCCACAAACCATTTAACATATATTTATATGCTAATGATAGCATTTTCTAATACCATTTCTTTCATTCTACTGTTCCAGATCTTAACAGAGCTCAAGTCAGACAACCAGAGGCTTAAGGATGAGAATGGGGCTCTCATCCGAGTCATCAGCAAACTGTCCAAATGAAAAGATGTCTGAAGCTCCTGTTCTGTGTCTGTGGATGCTCCAACCCTGTTAGTATGGCAGTTTAAATTAGGGTGTCAATCGATTAAAAAATGTAATTGAATTAATTACATACTCTGTGATTAATTATTCTAAATTAATCTCATACATAATTTTTGCTGTGGAAGTATTTTAAATATTTCAATTCAAATGAATCAATGAATAATCAGCATTAGAGACATTAAAGTTAAAAAACTATTTTTATTATTATTTTCACTGTTCAAATAATGACCATAACAATCAACAATATGACCTAATATGCTGAGGAAATAAATGTGCTAAAGGAATAGGGTTATTTCACTAGTAAATTGCTGTTGAATGACAAAAACATCCACCAGATGGGAAAATGGTATTTTACAATAACTCTGAATGCACCACAAGGCTGTAGGTTACCAGTTTCATTGAACGCACCGTCTCTGTCTGTGTTTTTCCGACAACGGCTGCACCTGCAGAAGTGTCGGAATCCTCTACAGTGAGTGAAACACAGTCAAACTTTACACCGTTTAGCGTTAGCTGTCAGCATTTTAACCGTGTTTAATCCAGCTGCTAGCTAGTGGTAGGCTAGGTCACATGCAGCGATGTTTCTGTTGTCTGTAACAGCCGAATTACTGTCGGTGGCTAGAACGGCTCCGGGTGAAAGGTCAGTATGGAATGGATTAATCTGCGTTATTTTTTTGAATGCGCTATTTTTTCTCAGATTAATTAATCGAAATGAACGCATTATTTTGACAGCCCTAGATTAAATATCCACACTGTCCCAAGTTGTGACTCCTCTCTGAGTTAGGTGATGGCTGCTTTGCACAAATAAATTCCTGTTGGGACTTGTGAAGATCCAAAGAGAAGTGTTAAGGAGTTTCAGTCAAATTTTATCGTGTGATGATCAAGTTACAACAATTGTTTCTACGTGATTAGTAATCATAATTTTGTAATATCCAGTGATTTACATTAATAAAATAGGGACCAGTTGTACTGTTTGATAACCTTACAAGGCCCATAGGTTTGCATGAAGGTACTGTTTCTAATAATATAACCACACATCACATGGAGACATCACGTTTGTTTGCTACATCACGCACCGCAGAAAAGTATTATAATGTTGTCTTGATTGTGAAAAAAGAGAGAAGCCATGTGCCCCAAAGGCCATGTTGGCATGGAGATATACTGTATTTTAAAAAAAGTTGTAATTTCAATCAGAATATATGACCACACAGGTAAAATAAGGCCCAAGGTGCTCTGGTTCCAGAGGCAAAAACTAGATTAATATAAATCCACCAAGGCATCTGAGTAGCAACAGCCATTGAAGCCAGTACAGGAGTGCTGTAAGATGCAGTTCTTCTAATGGCAAGTAGATGTTCGCTCCAGAACAAGAATGTATTGAAATGAAGGAGATTTTTAGTTTTTTTATAGAGGATTTTTTATTCAATGGCTCAGCTTCAAAACAGCAGAATGGCTACACAGAGGAGACAGTCTGAGTGTGTGTGAAAGAAAGTGTCCTATGTTCTGTAATAGAGATATATTTATTTATTTATGCACTTTCTTAGTTCTAATCTTCATGCTTTGTTTACACACCAATTGTTTTGGTTGATTTCTTGGCCATCTTTCTGTTAGGTGATGAAAAAACGCAAATACCAAAATCTTGGTAGCTGTGCCGTATATCACTGCTGACATTTTAGCCTCCACAATATTGTGTGATTAATAATAATAATAATGATAAATAAATCTCCACAATCCAACTTTGGAAGAATTACAACTGTTGCTTGCACTTTTCATTATATGTTGTGTAGATTACATACATTTTAAACTTTGTTGTGTGTGTTGATATTGTCACAATAAATTATGTTAAATTAATTATTGCCTAACTACACTGAGTTGCCAGTTTATGAAGTACACCTACCTGGCTACATCTAGTGCAATCCAATACTACAACCCTGCAATACATCCCAACTTTTTTTAGTTCTGGTCATCTGGTTATGGAGTCCGTATTTACTGATGCTACTCCATTGTGTTGCATTATATTAAAATGTTCTTCAATATTTGGGTTCCACAAAATGTTTTAACGTTAAAGGTGCAGTAGGTACGCCTTATAAAACTAGCTTTCTGTCACATTTGCTGAAACTGACCCTATGTTCCAGTAGAACTACATGAAGCAGGTCATTTAAAAAGAAAATCCAGCTCCTCTGGCTCCACCTACAGCCTGGAGTGTGATTTGCAAAAATCCACCACTCCCTGTTCAGATGCACCAATCAGGGCCGGGGAGGGGGGGTATCTAGCTGCGTGTCAATCACTGCTCATGCACACACATTTATTCTCCCTTGTGGGGGGAGGGGCTTATGAGACCATTTTGGGCTTTAGCACAAAGGGGGGGGAGGGACTGAAAAGTTGTCAGTGTTGAAATTCTTTGGCCAAGTCCTGGATCTCCACAATCCTACCTACAGCACCTTTAACTAGATGGTCTACTTAACATGAGCAATGCAAATAAAACTAGAAAGAGCCTGTTGCCTTGTAGTGGTTTTTAATGTGGCTTATGGGGTGCCATCACCTTATATATTCCAAAAAGAGTGACGGTAGATAAATGCCATCTTATCATATTTAATGTATAAAACTGCCAGACTCTGCTTGCATTTAATATCCTTTAGCTGTAGAGTTGCTACAAGTGATGGATGGTGTGCCGGAGACAAAAAAAGATTTTGGTATCTGTCTTCTGTTCACTTTACAGTAATGGATGAGTTGACCAAAACCCCCAGGGTCTGATGTATTCCTTTAACAATACGATGGTTTTGGAGTCCAGTGTTATCTTTTGGTCACATCCAGTAATGCGTACTCAAAACTACAAATAAGATACAGCTATTTCTACACATGCTGTAGCTTTATTGAACTATGCAGTTGAACTATGTATTGAAAATGTTTGTAGTGTTGATAGCTTAATATACATACGCACATTGGTTTACTCACTTTGCTTAATAAAGTGTAAAGGAATGGAAATAATTCTCTGTGTGACATTATTATATTATGCATCAGAGGCAGAGAGATTCAGCAGCTGAGCTGAACGCTTTGCATATCAAACACAAACAAGTCATGGTAATTAAAAGGCCTTTATTTCCTATTTGTTTTTTACAGAACTGGTAACACATATGATAAATTTGTAATAAGTTATTTGGTTCCCTTGATAACTTTATAAGGATCCCCAACGTTTCTTCACATAAGGGTCAAGAGGAGTTTGTGAGCAACGTTTGTGTCCAGTCAAGGGCTAAAGCATGCGATCCACAGTAGGCACAAGTACTGACATGAACACGCGCACCACGACACTAGACACGAAGAAACACAGCTAGAGGACACAACCTGACTGTCCTCCGACGCTTCAAAAGATGACGGAGAAGAGAAAGAGGTGAAAAAAAGAAAAGAGTCTTGAGAATACCGTTGCATCAGGGATGAGAGGTGGAGGATTAAGCGCTCAAGAGGGGAGTTTGGTAAGGTCCTGCATGTTTGGCAGTATACGGTATGTCCACATTGTAAACATAAAGGCCAGCATTCTTTGCTCAGCAAAATGCAGACTCAGTGGAGAAATCAACGAGCCTGCTTCCTATTCAGCATAATGATACTGATGGTACATAGCTGGTTACACATAAACAGGACAAAGACACAAACAAAAAAGCAAATGTGATTCTGGCATTGATTCAAATACAGTCCTACACTCTACACTCTACATCACGGAAACAAATAAAGACAGAAGGTGTGATTACACATATGCACAAGAATACAAAGAAGAAATACAGCGAGTAATAGAGGAGACAAGACAACATGTTTCAAAGTGGCGTCTTTACCCGCTGAGAGGCTTTTCAACACATTTTGACAGGGTGGTAAATGATCTACTGAACTTTGGATGTTTTCCCTTTTTAAATCCCAGCATTTGTTCTAAAAAAAGGGAAAAAAAAGAACTAGTTGTGTGAACGGTGCTCTAAAAACGGTCTCTGCACAGCTGAAACAGCCCACAGTTTCAGATGCAGTTGTGCATAAAGTATTGTACATCTACACGGCTATCAACAGAACAGAATAACACCCATATTTCAAATAGAACTAAGGTCGTTTGAGTATTATGGTCATACACACACACAAAGATGTACATTTAAGAATGAGTTATGTCCCAGGCATGCAGACCTGTACTGTATACTGTATTTATATATTCTAGTGTTGTGTTTTTGCACCATGTCTGCTAAAGGGCCTACACTTCATCTATTTATCCCACATACACAAGCACACACAGCTCCCAGTCTCTGTCCCCCATAGAACTTCAATATAATGTATAACTGTGGTGACCCAAGCAGAAAAAGGAAATATATATAAATAAATAAATATTTCAAATGTGCTATAAACTGACCTGTAATCACATTTGTCTCATCATCTGTGTTCTGTTTGCCAAGAACAGTTATTTTGGCTTTGTAGATGCAAACAGTGTTGACGAACGCAGGCAACTGCAGTCAGGTAATGGCAGTATTTTGTGAAACACACTGAAATCCTGTATTTGAATTGTTCTCAGTGCATCATTTGGTCATAGTCAGTAACAGTAAAGGGACAGCGAATAAATATAATATTGCATTTGGCAACGTGTGGGCGTTGCACAGCACATTGAAGATTGTTGCCAAGATATAGATAAATGGCAGTTTACCGTTTACTTCAGAGATATTTTTTTGACTGAGGTAAACTTAAAAAGAATAGTTTTTTTGGGGGAAATAGGCATATTCACCTTTTTGCCAAGAGTTAGATGAGAAGATCGATGCCACTCTTATCCCCCTGTGTCCAGTCTTTATGCTAAGCTAACCGTCTCCTGGCTCCAGCTTTATATTTGGTGCACAGATATAAGATTCTTGGCAAGAAAGCCAAATTTGGAACTACTCCCATTATCTCATATTGTGCATGACATATGTATTTCTATATTATTTTCATATACTTTCTGCCATGTGTATTGTGAAAATCATAACTCTATGCATAGTTCTATGGGAGGGATTCAGGCCTAAAACGTGGATGCCACACACAACTTTCTCTCTTTTTGCTCTAAAATGGATAGATCTCTAACTACATTGTTTTGTTGCTCGATCAATATGCTAAACAAACCAACAAAAACCATCAGCACGAGCCGCACGTCACCAGCAGTGTGTTATTGATTGTACATGTGGTCACGAGTACATTCTGCTGCTAAACCGGAAGAAGAGAAACTGTAGAAGTGACCCAGTTTGGTTCATAAATTGCATTCAGCCCAAGACAAGAACACACTCTCATGTATATATATATATATATATATATATATATATATATATATATATATATATATATATATATAAAATTTTAGCATATCATTTTATGGAGAACCTATTGTGATAGTATATCTACCGGTATTATTTATACTATCAAAACAAGGCATATACATTACTAATCACAATACTGTAAAATCAGCTACCTCTATGAAACAAGGACATCAACAGCTCTGAAAGTAGAAAAAGACACACTCACTCTACTAAACTCACAAGTGTTCTCAAAGCTCACATGTACAGAAAAGTGGATTTTGCCCTCTTGATGAACAAAGACCTCTGAACGGAATGTAAAAGAGAGAAACACTGGCCGAGGAAAATGAAAACATGTCGGATTTTTTTTTCTTCATAAATACACTCTATTCAGCTGAGCTCTAAAGAGTTAGTGCTTGAGTTTTATGGCTTTAGTTTTATCTTATTCACTTATCTTGTATACACATATACACGTATTGTATAATAAACACAGTAAAAGAGACACAGCCGTGAAGGGTTTCAGGTCATTTAAGTACTGTAGAAGTGAAAAATAAAAAAACTTCCAAGAAGAAAGAAGGAGAGAAGAAGGGATCCAAGTCATTGGTGTACACTGGAATGGGATTATTCATCTTTTGACTCCTGGAAAAGCATTTCATACAAAGATATGATCCAACAGACTTCCCTACTGGCACAATAACAACTCCTACAGTCCACCGACAGATTTGCAGAATGATTGGATCTTCCTCTAACAAGTTATTTCAGAATAACACAGTGCCAAATCTGTTATTAGAAAATATTCATCTTATAGACTTGGAGACCCCCCCCATCCCAAACATTAAACAATTGAAACAAATTTAGTTTTGTTTAAAAAAAAAAAGAAGAAGCAATAAGCAATAGCAATAAAATCCAGAAATTTGTCAAACATTGACCTTCAGATAAGTGCTGAAACAAAAGGTATGGCAGATAAATGATATCAAATCAAAATGTTGATCACAAGGAATTATATAGCAAGCATGAACATCACACACAGTACTGGACGACACACTTGCTTAAGAGTTTCAGGCGTGGAAAGGTTCTTATTAGTAATGGTACTCTAATATTTGTATGACATTCTCTCCAATGACCCTCATGGAAAATAAATACACATTTGTTTCATTTAGAAAATATACAGTGCATCTTTTTTTTACCCCTTCGTTTGTGTTATTAAAATGACAAATGACACCCACTTACGTACACGAGATATTTTTGCTTTGTCTCTAAAACATGCTCCTATGTACAATATTTTGTATAAACATGCAGTATCAACGTGAACTATGTATATAGGCATAACTACACACCAATGGGTTGCTTGATTGCTTCCATGTTGCCTTTTCTTTAGTGTTGCTTCATCAACAGAGGAAAAAGATAATGTGAGATGAAAAACTGAAAAATGAACATGGTCTATGTTGGTTATAAAAAATAAATAAATAAAGTCTTACAATTTCCAACAGGGAAAGATACAAGAGCATTCATTAAATTCCCAGAATGCTGTGGCACTGTCTACATTTGATTTACATTGACTTTGCATTTTGTTTTTGCACACAGTCAACGGGTAGTTTTTGCTGTTGGTGCAGACAGCACTGATTTGAACTAATAACTAGACCTGCAAGCAGGTATACCTGGGCCCAAATACTCAATGTATATCAGGATTTGAATTAACAATTAAGTATTCACCAATTTATTCAGGGCAGAGGAGTGTTGGTCAGCCAACAGTTTGGATTTTGTCAAAATCCATCCTCAAAATTCCTCTTCAACAAAATAGTAATCTACACTGAAACCGATTACATTCTGTGAAAGAGCCAGGGAGCAGCATTAGATTGTAATGTGTCTCTTTTCTTCTTTTAGAGGAGTCCATTTATATAAGGAGACCTGTCTGGCATGCCACATGTGCCACAGAAAAATTCAATCTCACAACATTTTATCATAAAAGAGGAAGAAAAAAAACTACACAGATCAAAGAACAGTGTCAAATCCCCACACAGCAGAACAATACCCAGTAGTGCAATTAAATTCAACAGTTTGGTAAGCTGTGTATAAAATACACACGGATCGGTGCCTTCCTCCAGACCATATCCTTGCAATCAAGTGAGAAACCTAATATTCAAACAATCAAAACACATACACAAAAATCTGAGCGGAAACAAAGCAACAACAAATAAACTGCATACACAATACACTCCCTTGCACCTTTTTTCTTCTTAAAACCAGCAGTCATTGCTAACGTAAATCATTAAAGCTCTGGTTTTCTGAGGGTACTTAAACATAACATTTGAATTTAAAGTGCTTGAGGAATTAAAGTGTTTTAAGTTAAATACAAATAAATACAACTGGATAAATAAAAATAAAGAGATAGAAAAAAAAATAAAGAAATGAAGAGAACAACACCGCTAACTGGAAGGCGTCCCTGGTAGTTGAAAATTGCTTATTTTGTTACTTTGAAGGCTTGTCTCCTTTATGACTGTAAGACGGTTATAGGGATTCCTTTGAAGTAAAACCCTTGTGTCAAGTCCATGACTAATGGCAGTAGCACTGAACAAGTGAGATACAGAATCAGAGGCGTTGGGAGGGGAGGTGGTGGACTGCAGGCAGTAATCGTCACCTTGTAAATATCATGTCATTGGTGGTTGGAATCAGTCTCTGTTGTACCCACTCTGATATTTCCTTGCCTTTTTGTTATTCAAATGACAGACACGGCCCTTTTTGCACAGACAAAAATAGACACATACCCTTTTTTTTTTTTTTTTTTACTAAAAATCCACCACTCCCTGTTTCCTAACGTACCATTTCATGGATAAACGAAACTATCACTAGTCGTGAGCCTTACGTCACCGAAAAAAACAAGCGCTCAAGCTTCTGAATCCAACATTTCATTCTCATCAAGTGGAGCATTTGAATAATAAGAACCCGTTTAGAAAAAAAGGCATGGAGTTTCAGTTTCCTCTCAGTTTTCCTGAGACGATGGGTGAAAGGTTAACTAATCAAAAAAAAGGCAGTGTGTTTGCGGGTAACTGGATATGTGCCTATCCCTACTTGCTACCCAACTCTAGGAATGTACTTCAAACTAACAGAATCATCTAGTATGATAACTGGCAGGTGTGGAACATGGTGCACAATACACCTAAGGAATGGACCTGCTTGTGTTATTTCTCTATTATATGGCAGTATAAAGCATTTTATTATTAAGCACTATTCTAAGCAAACTGTGTCACTAAAGGGAAGGGGTGAGAAGTACAATATGAGAGAATATATGTTTTATCCCCTCTATCACCAGATTCCCAAATAGCACTCTTACCGTTCTTCGTAGTCTACTGTGTATTCTTATTAATGGAACCACAACCCCAATACAAAAATAGATCTAAATGAAATCAACGGAGTATCTGTCCATCCAGTAACGTGTCTTCTTTTTTCAATGACATGATTTTCATATAACATGATGCTTGCTTTTAAACTATATTTCCCATCATGTTGAATGGTATCTATGGATCTTTTGAAAGGTGGCAGCGGGAGAGGAGGAGGGGGTGGGGTGTTTTCTTTTTGAAAGGGAGCAGATGTACAGTTGGGGATTTCTTCTGGAATATACACTGATATGTGGGACCTGGGGAAAGGATGGGAAATGCATGGGTAGGTAAGGTGGAGGTGGGTGACGATGTGTTTACTTCTTGGCATTCAGGGCTGCGAGGGCGGCATCCACCTCCTCTTCTGGCTGCAGTGGATGCCACTGGGCGATAGGGCGGCGGGGGTTGGCCAGCATGTCGGACCAGTGTTTCAGCCCGGCCCCCGTGGACTTGCTTCCCACCAAGATCTTCCCAATGGCATCGTTCTTGCCAATCTTGTCATAATCCAGCACTGTGATCACAGCTACAATTTTCTGGGAGAGAAAGCATTACGACAAGGTTCAGAATGCCAGAATGATTACATGGCTATGAGGGGTGGGAAGTGCCGAATTTTACTTAAATACTTTTAAAGGGGCAAGTATTGCATTTGATGGTGCACTAACAATCAGTGCTGTGTTAAGACTTATACCCTGTCTTTTGTTGTCTGTTGTCTGTCCTGTCCCTTGTCTGTCTTAAATGCTCTACTTTAAGTAGTAATTGCACTTTATGTATAATCTATAATGTGTGTGCACTAAATGTAGCCTGTCTCAAATGTAGTTTTTATATATTTTAAATGTACGTGTTTGGACAGTATTTCTCTGTAGTATGTGCTGTATGCATTGCCATGAACACAACAGTGTCAATTACTGGATGCTACAGCAATAGTTTGACATTTTGGCTCATTTGCTTTCTTTTCCGAGAGTTAGATGAGAAGATTGAAATTATTTTATATTTATTTTTTAATGTGTACAATAGGTCATGTGCTAGATTATCTCTTTGACTTCCTGGATTCTCCTCTGATCTAACTCTAACTAAAGTGAATAAGCATATTTCCCTAAAATGTCAAACTATTGTGTCAACAATTATACAACAATATCTATCTAAAGTTCCTTAACATTAGTCACCATAATCTACTGGTTATACCAGACCAATGAGGCTATAGCTGTTGTCAGTCATGGTCAGTGTACAGGTATTATGTGTGTCCATATAATTGCTTCCCAGCAATTACTGGATTTTCTCTGCCTGCCTGATTGCTTGGTTGGGCACACTCATACACATTTGCCTTTAAACGATTTTTTTTTTAACACTACTTCCTTCGGGACGGCACTTTTATTCCTGTAGGATTCGATGCTAGTCTTTCCGAGTCCATGTCCTTACCTGCATTTGCTCAAGAGGAATCTCAAAGCTGAAGGACTCATTGTAGTACGGATTCAAAGTGTTCTTCTTCACTGTCGTCTTCTTCTTCTTCAGCCTCTTTCCATTCTGCAGCAGGTTAATTTTCACATAAGGATCTGAAAACAGAAAGAAGGCAAAATCGTGATGTAGCTGACTTAAAAAAAGAAAAAAAAGAAAAACGCCTTGAACATGCATGTTTGGGTTGCAGTGCTGTAATGCACCAACAGATGGGGCCAATGCTGAAGCCAGGGGGAGCGAGAACTGGTGCATGGTAAGCACTGCAGCGTCAGCACGTGAGCAGAGCAGGGCCGACCTAATGGCTGTGCACACAGGCACGTTCCTGTATACCCTGCAGTCCCACTGCAAGCATCCAAATGTGACATTAAGATGATGTATTTTTGTCAAATCGTGAACACTTAAATAGTGTCAAGTGTGATAATGTGATAATGCAATGCAATATCTGATGCTCAGCTCTGTGAATATACCTGACAGTCCACCCACGTCCATTTTCTTCAGGTTCTTGGCCTCCAGAATACAGATGGTAAGTTTGCCAGCAGTGGGGACGTAACGCAGAGAGATGCAAATGTCACCCAGCTTCTCCGGCTGTGAGAAGGAGGGATGGGGGAGAGAACGTTAAAGGAGGTCTGATGCAGATTGTGTGTCTTTTCTCTGAGGTACAATACACAAATACACAAACTGTGCCTTTGGAATCACATTGAAAATATATACCGTCAAATAATAATTCCTGCTGTCATTACTTTTGTTTTAGCAGCAGGAATTACAGGCATTGGCCTTCTCAGTTAATAAAATATCTGAGACAGCAAGCAACTGTAGAGTGATTATTTTATCTTAAAGTGGCTCTGGGGAGGTTTCATTGATTAACAGCTGTTTTTCATATTCTGGTGCAGCATAATGGTGAAAGCACCACATTACAGGCTGCATGGCTACAGAGAAAGCAGTGCAGTTGCTTAGAAAAACAAAAGTGTATCTTTCAGCGTTCTGAATCTCATTGGTAAACAATTAAAGTTGCAACCTTGAGCCTGTGGTTATTTTTGTATTATGTCATTAGCTGAGTTAGCTGTTCAGGTTGCTCTACATGGAAAAAAAGAAGTGTTTTTGCTGAGAGTCTAAAGAAATGTATTTCAGTATGTATGTATGTATGTATGGATGGATGGATGCATGCATGCATGTATGTATCTTTTACAGTTTGCAAAGAAAATTAGAAGACATCTGTTGCAGAATATCGGCTGATATTATTGTTATTATTTACACATCTAGCAGTTACAGGGCAACATTATCATTGATTTTGAGTCTTGTTTCTGGCGACTTGGTGAATGTAAGTCCAATGTTTACTCTCTTTTAGCTCTGTTTTGGTCTCTATCAACTCCTGAGGGAAATATCTGTCTCCTCAGCTGCTAAATGCTCCACCATGTCCCCCAGCCAGTCTCTAACTGTGTCTCTCTGCCGGGTGGTGCTGACCAGGTAGTGTACAGTGTTTTTTTTTTTAAATAATATTTTTTGCTTAGACATCTGCCCAACACCCCCCCCCCCCCCCCCCCCCAATATGAGAGCGGTGTGAGTGAACCAAAACAGTGTAGTTTTTCTCCCGACAGCTAAACAATGAGCTCAACAAATCTAGTAAAACATGCATCTTTACAACATACTTATCAGTGGAAGTAATGGACATAAACAGCAGCATGGTAAAAGTAATACAACGCTGCATGACTCCTACCTCTTCCTGATCTGCGCTGTCCAGGTCTCTCCACTCTTCAATTGGCTTTGCCAGGTCAAGGGTGTTCATGGGTATTTTAATCTCTCCAATGACATCATGTTTAGAGAAGCGATCAAAGTCATAGACTGACATTACCAGAGACTTCCCTCCCATCTCTTGGAATGGAATCTGGAAGACAGAAAGTAAATCCCATTTCACTCATCTGTGTTTTTGAACAATCCTACACTTACTGTAGAGTGCAAGTCAGATCAGAACTATACAGTGATATGGAGTTGTGACTTTGGCCTGGGGCTCAAAATGGCCCAACTTAATAACATGCAGCTTTAGCAGAACTAGCCTGACTTTGACAAGGAAAAGGTGTTGAAGAATTTCTTTTTTTATAGAGCTGTGTCAGCAGGGGAGACGCACCAGAGGTGGCCCTCTCCTTTAATTTGATTTTCTACCACATTCTCCTTGTCAGACACCTCCAATATGTCTGCTGGGTTTCTTTTATCACTGCTGGCCAGAGGTGTTTGAGGAAAAGAAATCAGATTCTAAGCAGCTCTTTGACACAGAGAAAGACAGCAGGGGCATTTTACCTCTAACAGGCCTGTCTACAAATCAAATAGCTTAGCATACACGTTGTTCTAATAAGTAATAAGGGTTAGGGTGACCACGAGGTGTTTGAGCTTACCTTGAATGTGAAGGTCTCATTGAAGACAGGATTGAGCGTTTTCTTGTGAACCTTTGTGTCATACTTTTTCTTCTTGTCAGGGAGGACAAAGACTTTGACGTATGGGTCAGAGGTGCCACCGCTGTCCATGGAGAGGAGATCAGCTGCTTGCAGGATTCCCACAGTCAGCTGGGAAAGGGAGGAAGTATGGGATTAAAAGTCACTCAGCATTTCTCCAGCTCACGCTCCAAAGACCTTCACTATTGATCCTGTTTTTCTTTTTTGATAATCAAACATGAAAAGAAAACAGGCCAGAGGCTCTTCTTTTGGACAAGATTCGACTGATTTGGCTGTGTGGCTGTGGCTCGGAGGTAGAGTAGTTGCCCCTCAACCACAAGATTGGCAGTTTGATCTCAGGCTTCTCCGGCCACATGTCAAACTGTCCCTGAGCACTGAACCAGAAGTTGCTGATGCTGCATGTATAGTTGTCCACTGCTCCTAATACTTATATAGGAGGGATTAAAGTGGCAAATTAACAATAAACTTTTGTTTTTAAAATACACTACTCAGGTGCTTGCCTTGTTCTCCTGGAAGTCATAATCAATGGAGTACTGCAACTTCCCGAGCTTTTCTTTCTCCTTCACTTCTTCCTCCTTCTCATCTCCAGTCAGTCCAGGTTCGACATCATCTTCTTCATCGTCATCATCCTGTTGTTTCTGCACAGACAGAAGGGTGGGGGCAGGCGGCAGAAGAAGAAGAGTGAGAAGGCGTTTCGGAGGTGGCGGCTGTGCTGAACACTAAACCTCGGGCATCAGCAGTCCGGTTAGCCACAGCACCTACCTGCCACTTACCCCCGCTCACCCTGGTGTTACTAGTGCAATCTGCTCATCGATGACCACGGTTGCAACCTGACTTGATTTCACTATTTCCTGGGTGACACCATTTGCTGTTTCATTTTTTATGTTTTCATGAGCATTACAGGTATGCTCAAATCTGCTAAAATCCAATGTAGGGTCATTTCTGTTCCGACTAGAAAATGTTGTAGAAATGCCATTTCAATAGAACTCTGTGTTATTGTGTGAGAATGGAGAGAGATAGAGAGAGAAAGAGTGAGAAAAAGAGAGAAACAACAGAATAAAACCAGTCAATATACAGGGGGTGGACAAAAGAAATGGGAACACCTTACACTATACTACAACCTAGCACAACAGCCAATGCAAAAACCTTTGGAAAATCTCCTTTTTCGGTCAGAAAAACCATGATTGTCGAAACTTTTTTTAAATCAATATAACTCACGTGTGTAGCTGCCTGTAACTGTGATATCACAGAGGGTGGACAAAAAAATGGGAACATGACATGGAAAAGGACTTTAAGGGACTGCATCGCGGTTACATAGGGAGCTACACAGGCAGCTACACAAATCCCAAATATGACTCATCCCAAATGAGTCATATTAACTTGTCAAAAAAGTATTTAAAAATCGTGACAGCCTATACAGGGGAAAACTGCATTAGCAAAGACGAGCCAGTCACAAGGAAACTCAAGGACAACATGTGATATTTTCTTTTAAAAAAAACACCACAAAGTTCAGTCTTTTTGACAGAAAAGTAAACACAACTTGTATTTATTACAGAGCTACTGCACTGCATTGCACTATAGTGAGAGGCATTCTTGTTATATTGTCCACCCCATGTACATAATTTCAAACACAAGCTGTCACAAAAAGCAGAGCATCCTTCCTGAGAGGAAGCCAAGGACAGAGCTATGAGGAATAGATGAGATTTGATCTAACTCCTGATGCAGTGATCCCTGACACCTGCCTTGAAAAGCTCTCAAACTTGCTAACAGTTTAGGCAAAAATATCCTCCAACTGATAGTGTAAGCTGTTTGACAAACAGGTTAATTTCAAGCCAGACAATATTACTGTTTGCTCCTGACATCCCAAAGTCTCAATGTGTTTACACTGGTATTGCTGATAGGATTTTCCTGCTATTATTGTACACTGACCTAATTATTGTAGCTAACTGAATTGCTGATATATTTCACAATTTATTCCAAACAGAGTCCAGATCCTTCCAGCTGATACTCTGTCAATTATTGTGACGCTTAATCATGTGCTAGAACAAAAATCAGCACTTTAATTGATGACGAAGATTAATCAATCTTGCCTCTACATCACACGCAGTGACTCTTCTTCAGTCTTTCATCTCTATAGAGGCAGCCGTGACTAATTGAGTTAAAGCAATTTGCTCTGACATGAATATTAAAGTAAACTTTCATTTTCGATACTGTATGTAGCTGGATAATATCTCAGTATGGCCTACTTTCCTATGGCTGTCTTCTTGAAAAAACACTGATGTCTTCGTAAGACTGGAGGGTCCAGCTACTCACTGATGAGCTGGAAAAGGAACAGGGCACACACACAGATAATACACACACTATCACACCCACTACACACCATGCTGTACTGCGCACCCGCATAGACACACACACACACACACACACACACACACACACACACACACACACACACACACACACACACACACACACACACACACACACACACACACACACACACACACTCTCACACAATATCCGTATATGTCCTTATATGTGGCATTCTCTTTCTTTATTGTGTTAAATGCTTTTCATTCAAAGCATGCCAGGCCACACAATGCAGGATCTGAGTTACTTTCTGATGGCAAATGTAAAATGAATTACCTTATAATTTCTAAAGACAGATAAATGTAATGCTTTGATGTTTTTTTTCTGTGTGTAAAACCTCTGCAACAAGTTTTTGTCGGGCCCAAAAATGTCTGTACACGTGTTCTGAGTGAAATGTACATATCCATGGAGGGATCATGCTACATTGAGAGTTTCCAGTTGTTCTCAAACTTCCAGTGGGGGTTCAAAGATAAAGACATGGTTTGTCTGAATGTATGCCCTTTGGTCATCACTGGGGTAAATTGCTTGCTCATTGCGGAGGTTTTATCGAAAGATAATATGTGTTCAAACAGTCAGTTTATTGTAGCTTTAACTTTGGATCGAGTGATATCAGGCCAAGTCAGGTGCGTCCAAACATTCTGGCCCACCATTTGTCCTCAGTGAGACCCAAGTGCTTCAGGGAGAGGTGGGGGAAGGGGAGGGGGGGGGGGGGGGGGGGGGTCCAATGACTGTCACCTAGTATATCAGCAGCATGGGTCATCCACGAAAGTTACTCTCAAGTCAAGTTGTGGCCATTCAATGGTACCTACTGCAAGGGAATATGCTGGTCTTTGTCAAGAGATACAAAACAGCTTTATCTGTCGTGGAACTCGGAGCGTGTTTGCCCAAGTGAGGCACAGCATGTGAATTACAGACACACTGTGATGTCAATGTATCTCTGGAGAGAAATTGTTTGCGATATGTCAGGTTTTGGGTTGTGTTGCACAATCAAAGGCCTGTCATGGTGGAAACATGCTCAAAGCTCTCAGTTAGGTAAAGTTCCAGCTTATTATTTGACAAATACTCAGCTTACCCCTTGCACATGCATGTTAGTGATCTCTAGTGAGTTGCTGAGTGCACTCGTCATTCAAAGGCTCAACCATAGGATGAGTTTCATGTTCATTTCAAACCATAGACACTTAAACACGTCTTTGCGCTGTTGTTTTTGCCAAAAAATTGCAATCTCTGGATATTCAAGACATAGCAGTTGGTGCGGCATATCAGTTCAGCAGCTTAATTGCTCCCATAGATTCCTCAAGCACCCGCAGCACCTAAGCTTGCAAAAAACTAAGGAAGCCATAGCACTCATTGTCATCATCATTGCAATCCAACCCCTCCAAGCCCAGCCCACCCCCACCACCGCTCCCCCCCCTGCCCTGGTCTGCGCTTACTCAGAGCCGCCAGAGAGGGGCGCCACGTGCTATCAGACCTACCGTAGGCAGAGAAGTCCACCACAGTCAAGATACACGGAGCACACATGAGACACAAAGCAGGAAGGAGGAGAGCAGAGACAAAGGAAGAGATTGAACTCACAGCAGACACCAAAGATGTGTAATCACAGCAAATGTAGTCAGCTACACTGTGGGGAGCGAGGAAAATGACAGGCAGAGAAGCCTCCAAATTAGCACAATCATATCTTGTGCAGCAGGGCCGTCGGGCTTTTTTAAACAACTCTCTACTTTTAGATGTATTCTTATTGTACTGTGTCAAATCACCAGTCACGTATGTGGAAAAATAATAATTATAGGCCCAAAAACAACTGCATTGTGCTAACTACTAATTTCCATAATTACTCTTTAATGACTAGGGAAACAATGGTTGGGCTGAGTAGATACGAGTCCTGTCATTTTCCACTCAAATCCCCAAAGCACAAGTGAGAGAAAGAGCAACAATAACATCAATGACAAATACATTAAATAACAGAAAAGAAAGAAAGAGAAAAATGAAAAATAATCATGGTGGATAAAGAATGTAATTAACACCTGCGGAAAATACACTGACTGGGTTAGAAAGCCATTAAAGTGTTAAAACAGCGGCTATAAATGGTATGTAATCTAATACATTTCAAACGTATTACCAGAATAAAATGTGTAACAAGAGGACTACTGTTTGTTATGTAATTAGCTGAGTCAAACTAGATGCATGTTTTCTCTCTATTCCAGTACAAAGCTACACTGTAAGCGCCACAGCTGTTACATAACATACAACTGACATAAACAGGTCGGCCGTGGTTTGCCTTGCTTCGTATACAGTGTGGGTGAAAATCCCCTCGGCCGCGATGCAACCTCCTGCGTAAGAACATACCTCTCCCCCTTTCAGGTTCTTCATTCCCATGTCACCCTTCCCCTTCTTGCCCTTCTTGTTCTTCTTCTTCTTGCAACAGCATTTCTTGATGATGCAGAAGCAGCACGTTAGAATGAGTAAAGCAGCGACCACGGCAATGGCAATGATGGCCCAGGACGGAACTGAGGAGAATATACAGACCGATGTAATGATGACACATCCACACCCAGAAAGAGAAGAAAGAAGCAAATACTTTGACATTTGACCAACCAATCATTTAGTCTACTCCATGTCATGTCCTAGGCCAAATATATTTAGTAAGAGGTGCTAGGTTAGCAATTAGATTGGGTGAAAATTAGATTTCTCTGCCATTAGGAAGGGCAGCCCGTGATCAATACTGAATGAAGACATTATGAGGCTGCCAATGCCTGCAGCTACTGTAAATAAAAAAAAATCTAATTCCAAAATCATTGCTTAGAGCCACATCAATACAAGGTGGTTGATCAGAACAGGCTTGGGTTTTGCCTGGCACTCACGTGGGATCTTGTCGATTTCATTGAGGAACTTGTTTTTGATCTCGTCGAAGGCATCGTTCTTGTTGACCGGTTCGGTGGAGTTGTCAGTAGAGACTAATGCGACAGGGGCTGGAGTCACAGTCAAGGCACTAGCCCCCGTTGGGTTAGCAGCGACCATGGGCGTTGTCTGACCCTTAAACAAGTTCCACTTCGACATTTAGGCTGCACACACAGTCCCTGAAAAACAGCATGAAAACACTGTCATTAAGAGAAGCCAGAGTACCCGATCATTATATTCATGCATGTAGATATTGACGGTTGCTTAGTGAAGGGTGGATTCATTCAGCCAATTTTCACATTTTTGAACCATTTGAAAAAATCTACACAAGGGTCAAGTTTGTTGCAAATGTACGTATTTTGGAGACAAAACAATTTGTGGGGAAAAGGGGTGATAACACACAAGTTCTGAAGTTCATAATAATGTTTTAAGCCACTAGAAAACAATCAAAAGAGGAAATTATTTATGGTCTACTTCCAAAATGCCACCTGTCATAGTTTGTTTAACTTAAGTGCCTAAATGGATGAATACGGTGTGGTGAGTTCCATGTTAATAAAGCTGTTTTAAGACTCAGTTAAACACCCAGAGCCACTTCACTCTCAGTCTTCTGGAAATTCTCTAAGTAGTGAAAAAGGATCAAAAGGTGACAGCAGCTCAGGTCGAAGAATGGGTCAGCTGTTATACAATTGGCAGTTCCCAGATCCCTGGACCTGTTTACATGTAAAAGTGTTCTTTAGCAAAACACTGAACCCCAAAGTACTTCTTATACTGTAAGTGTGTATGCATGGGAGTCACTTTTGAAAAAAGTAATACTTAAATGTAACGAATTGAGACTTGGGAGAACTGGCATAACAAACGGATACACACACATATATGTATATATATATATATATATATATATATATATATATATATATATATATATACTGTATTCCTGCATCTGCTGATGGTATTGAGAGAGCATATCTTCAAAAGGTCCACACCTGAGCCACTAATCTTTTCTTCTACATCTGCCACAAGAGCAAACACAGTCAGACAAACACACCGAAAATGGCTTTGCTAGATTTGCCACTGATATTATCTCCAGTTCCATTGATGCAAATGCTGGGGGCATTATCAGTCATACTGTTAGTTAGTTAAACTCCATTTATGCAGGAGGTCTAATGAGATCAATATATTTTCTTAAATAAGGTAGATAATGATAAAGGTAGACAATATCAAGGACAATTAATTCACACAAAGCAGTCATCACACAGTGCAGGCACACTAGTGACACACTAATTAAATTAAATATTCAAAACATGATTAAGGATATAAAAAAGCTGCACTTGTTTATACTTGAGTACCCCAGGGGAATGAATGTCTCTAACTTCAGTTTGTTCTGCAGTCCATTCCTGTAGTGAGGTGCATAGTTCTGCTGTTACACCAAACAAAACTTTATTCAAATAACTTACATTTCAAGTTAAAATGTTTTTTCTTGACAGTGTAAACACACTGGTCATCCAGTCCGTTAGTTAAAAAAGTACAGTATGACCAAAACAGTGTATTGTTGTGTATTGTTTATAAGGCATCCAGATCAAATCATTTATTTGCCAAGGGCCTCTGTGTCCACCAGCTTATGTATCCATGTCAAAAACAGAGAAACAACAAAGATAGCTGGAAGCAAAAAAAATGACATTATCTATTAAAGCTTCTGATAGACACACATCACCCTACAGTTCACTGTACTGCATACTTTAGCAAAAGTTGAAGAAAAGCAGCTCTTATATAGCATACAGAGAAGCAATCACAAAGACAAATTCCAGATTGAATCTTCAAACCACATATAAATAAATTCCTTTTATGTTCCATGCGAAACTCATGTTGCTCAAACTTGTTGCAGGTTGAAACAGAAGTATAAGTCTTAAAGAATAATATATGTAATGATTCATATAGGAAGAAATATTATGACATCACAACAAGTTGGGGCTGGGCGATATGGAGAAAATCAGATATCACGATATTCTTATCCTAATACCTGTTAAAATATCTTCACAATGAGATTTTAGATAAATAATCTTCAGTAATGTAGATATAATGACTAAGTGGGTAAAGGTAAAAAATAATAGAAGAGCTAGAACAGTCACTTTACTGTAATGTAGCCTTTAAACCAGGAAAAGACAACACTTAAAGGTACAATATGTAACATTTCTGCATTAAAATGCCTAAAAACGACCATACCTATGTTATATATTTTTTTGAGTTGTGTAGTTACACTCTCCCAAATGTTTCCACCAAACTTCAAACCCAGAGAAATCTGTTATTTTATTTTCAGACACAGGACGTTTCCTTTCCTTCCTAGTTGCCCGTCAGTGGCGTCATGTAACCTTTCACCCTCTAGTTGCTCGTAACTTCCTTCAAAACACGGCACCCAGATGATACGTTTGAGCGTAATTGTAAATCATACAATGTCACAGAAAAAAATACTCCTAACCATAATACTGTTTTTTCTGCCACACAGCATCATTTTGCGATTGATAACATGCCACTTTGCAACACAGTAATACAGCAGAGATGTTATTTATTGATACATATCAATATCGATCCAGTTTAACGTTATTACAATGTGTTGGTTGACAAGTAGCTAACGTTAATGCTAGCTAGCTAATGCTTGGTGGATAACATTATAGGGTTACCACATCGTTCAACACGCTCATAAAGTTATTAGTAGCATCATTGTTTTCACCACAGATAAAAGCAGCGCTGGGCTAACCCACGAATGAGTTTACCAGTAATGTTAACGTTAGCTGTATAGATAAGACAACTAATCTAATGCTAATTTAGCCAGCTAGCACCCCGGTCTATCTGCCTGGGATAAGAGCTGACAACACAGCCGGGGCATATAGCCGTAGCAATAGCCAGTTACCGTTAGCCCACAGCCAGCCAACACACAGCCACCATTACAGCAATCCATACAGTATAAGTACTATACAGCACTTAACTCCAGTGCCGGGTGCTTACGACACTAACGGCAGTTTAATGAAGCGTCGGGAAACAGACCATATCAGACCCAGACCCAGGTCTGAGTCGCAACACCAGCCATTCATAATTAATTTTAGCTAGCTAGTCTCCGTTAGCGCTAGCTACCGGTGTTCGTGCTGAAAATCTCCTCCCTGCCGAATTTCTCACCCCTTCGCGTTTAGCTGTCTTTACAGTTAGCTAAATTAACCCGACAAGCACCAAAAGGAATAGTTATGATTAAAGAAAAGTGAAGGGGGAGATCGTTCTGGGCAGCTTGGAGATGTTCTGCTGCTGAACATCGGCCATCGGCCGTCCTCGGCTCGACGTCCCGGGAGATTCCCTCGGCAATCCCCATCCACACCCGTCTCTCAGCCTTGTTGAGCAGCTAGCTAGCGTTACAACAAACCCCGTCCACCCCGGTGTTGAAACCATCCAAAAGGTGACAGTGACATGTGAAATATAATGTGATAGTCACTGTGGTTTTAGCTGCTGGCTAACGTTAGCTTGCTGGCTCACTAGCTAGCTAGCTAGCTAACTGATCAGCTACCAATACAGATCGAATGACATGAATAAACGTTACTAAACGTAAAGTGAATACATTTGAATGGGTAAACTTGTACGTGAACAGATGCATTTTAATCGGCGAAGGTGTTTAACATTAAAAAGTACAACTCCCATAATTCCACGCAACTTACCAACGTCATCAAAAGTCCGTGTTTACAATCCATTGTTTGGTTGAGAGACCCCTAGCGGCAGAAAGTTACATATTGTACGTTTAAGCCATATTACCATATTACGATATCCAAAATATAAGACGATATCTAGTCTCATATCACAATATCAATATAATATCGATATATTGCCAAGCCCTACAACAAGTGACAAATACACTAAAAACTGTAACTTGATACATTGGCCATATTGTCTACAGTGATAAAGTGTTACATCGTAATAGTTTCACATGATTATTCAACTGTTAATACATGACAGTACAGGAAGTGCCAAACTACTGCGTCACTTTTTTGGAAACCTATGACTCAGCCAAGGTCTGAAACCTTTGGCGTTGTAACATTTAATCCATTTCCACTGAGAAGGTTCACAAGAATTTATTTAATAAAATTATTGATTATGTCAGTCTACAGCAAAGTCTACAGTGTTTCTAGCCTATACTTCACAATGTTGTCCTTGTCAGAGGAAAATTATTTGAGTTACTGACAGTATTTATGAGAAATAACTATCAATTCTCAATTTATTGGGCCTTTGCTTTTGTCTGGATGCTGCCCTGTACTCAAGCCAACGGTGCCTGACCAGGAAAAGTGTAGCCACCGTAGCAACAACCAGAATGAACAACTACAAGTAATTCTCCAATTTCCACGGGCCAAACAAATGTTCAATCAGAGCTCTTTTCGGTTCCAGAAATCATAGTGTGACAAGTGCAGCTGAAAGCAGCCTGACGACAGAGTGATGAGTGATCGGGCGAGACCTCCATTCAGAAAGCAGAGAAAGATGACAAGCATAACAAGAGGGGACTTCTGCTGTTGATTTTATTAAAGTCATGGTAATACGGGCAAAAAAGGAAGGACTTTCCTATTTCTCAAGTGCCAATTCTCCAAGTTGGTGCAGGAGATTCTGCCGCTATTTATTGTCACCTATGAATTATTTAAATAGAGGCTGACAGCGGGAAGGATGAGCTTATATTATTCAGGGGCCAGTACCAGTTTATACATCTTTAAATATATGTCTCTAAAATAACTTGTGCTGCTGTAACAGTATGTAGGCAGATGTTACAAACAACCAACGTCTTGCTCTAGTACTGAGATGCAAACTGAACTATTATACATACACTGGTTCGAGTTGTTGAGAAAATTGGGAAAATGACTCGCCTTACCCCATCACACATTTGAAAATGAGTGTGTTGCAATAAAACAGCAATCGGAGGCCTAACTGTCTCCGCTCTCTATTAAACATTACTGTAGATATTGTGATGATGTTAAAAGCATCCAATTACATCTGAGGTTTATGTGCATTTTATCCTGTTTGTCCCTCACATCAGACCAAGCCAGACCAATTAAATGAACATTCATGGATACCTGCTCTAGCATTTTATCTCATCCGCTCTGAGGACGGACAGAGAGGACACAGACGTACGCTATTGTTTAATGACAGCCATTAGTCCTGCTTCACAGCCAGCTCTTAGTACTCACTCCAGACAAATCAACTATATAAACTGTTTTTTTTATTTAAAGAAAGAAGTATTTTACCTTTACTAGTCTTTTTTTGTGATCAATTGTCTGCTCACTGAGGCTGCCGAAATTCACAGGACTTCTAGCTCCTCAAACTAAGTAGGTCACAATTGAATAGCTCAATCCTGAAATATGTGTATAAACAGAGACAAACATGCTTAATAATGTATCGAGCTGTTTTAATAATTTAAATATTACAGAAACAAAACTAGCACAGCTGTTATTTGAGCTAAAGGCTTACATTAGCATGCTAACATGCTCACAGTGACAATGCTAACATGCTGAGGTTTAGCAGAAATATCTTACGTTAGTGTGTTTGCTAATTAGCAGTAAACACAAAGTAGAGCTGAGGCTGATGGGAACGTCATGACAGTAGTTCTGCAGGTATTTGGGCATAAACTAAAGTGTTTGACACATTTTATTTTTTACCTGATTAAATGAAAAGTTAAGGGATCCCTAAATGATTACAATGAATCCTGAATCTATCAAATAATTGTTGAGACATTTGACTCAAAACCATAAACGTCCACCTCATGGTGGTACTTAAGGAAACGTCAAAGAAGTTATATGATAAATCCTCTGAGAGCCATGGATTTCTGTACAAAATTGTGTGCCAATCCATATAGTAGTTGATATATTTCACTAGATAAGTGAAAACACTTCACCTGCTGGTGACGTTAGGATTTATGCTAGGATTTATTCTCTGAGGAGCATGGATGTCTGTACCACATTTCTGGGCAATCCATCCAATAGTTGTTACGATATTTCAGTCTGGACCAAAGCGGTGGCTAAAAATCAGAGGGACCTAAACTATGCATACTACGAATAACTAGATATACGATAGATGACTAGATACATAGATAGATAGATAGATGCAACTGTTTCCACACTTGTATAAATCTTGTATACTTATTACTTAAGTTGTATTACTTACTTACACTGTATTATTATAATATGGAAGGTCGGTGGTTCAATCCCTAAACACACAGATTAAATCCTGGAAAGGAAGTAATAGAGCACTGCTTGCCATTCGCTCGTTATCACTACTGAGATGCCCTTAAGCAAGGCTCTGAACCCCCACCTCCTCCAGTTGAGCTGCATGGTGACCACCATCAGACTGTAGCTGTACTGGGAAGGGTGTAAATGTGTGCAATTGTGCGAGTGTGGAGCAGGGCGATCCCGAAGCAAGAGCATTCATGCTCAGGAAATGTTCCCTGTGATGAATGATAGTTAAAAATAGACCTTTGATCCAATATACATTCCATATAATACTCAATTACTGAAATGGGTGGGTGTTTTGAGCTCTGATCTCCCAAGGTGCGTCTCACTCAGTGAGCGTTTGAGTCATCAGAATTTGTTAAAACAAAATGGCTCGGCTCCCCGGCCCAGAGCAGGGCAGCTACGGCATGATATGGCCGTTATCACTAAACACAGTGCTCCGAGTTGGATGGGGATCAAGCATTTTTATCTCTGGTGCACAAACAAACAGGGTGTAGCAACCACACATACTAACACGGTAGTTTTTACTGAGTAATTAACTGTGATGCATAAAGGTTTAATGTTTCCTTTGAAGTCTATCAGCCGAGACACATGAAGGTGAAAGAAGATGGCGTCAATATTCATAAAAAAAAATCACTATCGTAGACTTAGAGGAGAAATCAGTTGAAACTGGGAGAGGCTGTGCTGTGTGCTGCTTCTTTCATCTCAAAACAATTGAACAACAATGTTGCTGTTCTGGTAACATAGAATAAATCTGTGCTGTTCCCAAGGACAAACACTGAAGGTATAGAACCAGAATCAGAAATACTTTCTCCATCACAAGGCATTGGAAATTAGTCTTTGACATGGCTCACACAGTACATAGAGTAAAAACGCAGAGCGGTAAGTTCATGCAGTAGACAAATCAAGTATACATTAGTAGTCATTACTAAAAAATCATTAGTAAACATAAGTTATTGTTGTCTAAAATATGCATGTTAAGTTAAAGCTATAGTGCGTAGTTTCTGTCTCCCCCATGAGGAATTCTAAGTAATGACAACAACACTGTTGGCGCACCGACATGACACAAGCCTTCCGTGATCGTGCACCCCCCCGGCACGCCCACCCCTCCTCCACACAGTTGCAAGTTGCCAAGGAGGACACGGAGGATTACAAAAACATGATGGACTCTTCAGAAGAGGTCATTATCTTCACTCGATTTTCTGCACACGAAAGTCACCGGCCGACACCTGAACATAGTCATACTGAGAAATCCAGAGAGAGTTGTGTGGAGTTGATGGTCTTAATTAGCTTTGTATCAACTCAGTTGGCAATGGCTTGAATGTAACGGACGTTCATTAATATCAAAAAGTTACGCACTAAAGCTTTAACAAAGAAACATTAATTTAAAACATTAAGCTACTTATCACTACCTATAAATAATGTGTTGTTGTTGCATTGCTTCAGTGCAGAATAGTTCAAATGACCCTGCCCCTCCCATACAGAAACTTAACATCCCTATTTATCTCTGCTTAATATGATCCGTGGTACATATATAGATTTAATAACAGAAATCAGTATTAGATGATGAGTATGAACATATTTTCACTGCTCTGACATGATTTAATTTATCTTGTAGCATTATTGAAAGTATTATTCCTGGTATTTGTGTGCTTTTATTACTGACATTGGAGAGATGACACAAGGGTAACAAGCCAGACTTGAATCAGACTTAACCCCGAAACTACAGGGGTGCACCTTGCAGTAGCTATATCCTACGGGCTGAGCTGTATATATTTTATGCAATAAATAAGAGTATACGAGATAAATAAGATTAGCAGGATATGTTTTACTCATTCTCATGCACACTAATGGAATAACACATCATATGTTGTCTTCGTCATCATTAGAGAAAAATATGAGTCACTTAGAAACACTCAAATATGCCTACAGGCTAAGTGCTCTTACTTAATTACCTCCCACCTGTCAAACTAACTGTAAAAACTACCGGCACATCTCCTGGATGTCCCATACAAACACATGACTAAGAAATGCTGCTACCTCATCTGATGTCATGCGTGATGGCCTACTGACCACATAGTGTGACATCCTCCCCAGTGACAGGAAACCCCAGCCGGCAGATAAGCCGACTCCTTGCTTATTAGCACCCAGGTCAGATACAAGAGAAAACAACCTAAGGAGAGTGAGCTAAAGTCATGCAGCTGTTTCATTACATGACAACAAGTACCTTGAACAACCATTAATTAACGATCTAAAGCCAGACAGCTTTTCCCCCGGCCCTTACAACTTGCCTCTATACGTCACACAGCTGTCTGCCAGTGGCCAATCTATATGCGTATGTGTAGCTTTTTAGATTCATACACATGTTTATGTGTGGTTTTGTTGCATTTCATTACAAATGCAGTGCATAGTTCAAAACCTACAAACGTCTGAGCACACACTTTCAAAATGGCTTCTGTAAAAGGAGAGAACAGCGGTCACGGGGTCATGTAACTGCAGCTTGGGGCAGCTTAGGAGCAGTGGGGCGGAAAATTAAGTATTGAATATTAGTCACTGCAAAAAGGTTATCGTATTCAAAGAGAAACAGCAGCAGCAATGGCTTCTCGGTTGTCACAGGCAACGAGACGACCAGGATCCTCAAAATATATAAAGTAATCTGAATAATGTGACCCCAATGAAATCATTCAGCCCCCACTGAGGCCCCTGCCATCTGTGACATTACGGGTTATGTGTGGGTGGGTGGAGTGTTTGGCCTCCAGCTGTAGTAGCTGTGCATCCTGCGCAGCATCATTTCCACCAAGTCTCACTAATGTGATTGCTACAGTAAACTGGGTTGGATTATTTTAAAATATGTACAAGAAGTTACTTAATTTGATAATCTCAGATTTAGGCCAATACAACTTTAATGCAAAGTGGTATGTCTTTTGCAGCAGGGCAGATTATCTCTTTCTGAGAAGCTGCGTGTGTGTCTGTGCTCTTTGTATTTGCTATATATTTGCCTTTTCATCTGAATCCCACTGAGCTATTTTAGGTGCCAGCCAAGTTGCGCAAGACATCGAGGATCTCATTTAGAAGGTAATTGTTCAAAGGCGTCACGCGCATCTTGAATTTATGATAAACACACTTGAAGAAACGGGAAGAGAATATTGGCTCGACTACCGCTGAGTCACAGCTGACCTCTGGTTTGTCTGGACTCGCTTTCAGCTGAAAATGTGCATTGGAACATTTAGAGAACAGGGGTTATAGTGTATTTTATTAGATCCATCAGACAGAGCATTAATGTAGTCGGAAAGCCGAGCTGAGATGGTGGAGTTGTTTCAATTAGAGAGAATGTGCAGCTTTGTTACTGAACTCTTGCTACTCTATGGTAATTCACCCCTGCTGAAATGGACTTGGGGCTCCCACAGTCATAATGGTCTCATTTTGACCGAGTTTTAATAGGATTACAGGGGGGGGGATACTGATTGCTGCATTGGTTGTTATTTACCACTGAAGGATTAGATACAGTGTGGAACTTGGCCTGAGCCGAACCTAAGTATAAGTATATTTAGGTGTATGAGCAGAACATTCATTTTAATGATAGAATTGCAGCAATTGTTATTTCTACTGTTGTCCATTAAATTAACTCATTACTGATAACACTTTTACAAAACACTCTGCATTCTTTACCTCAACGTAAATCCAAATATTGAGCTGACAGGTGCAACTGACTCTACAGCATCAGTCCATTCACATTGTAGTCTTCATAGTGGCTGCTAGTTGCATCTTTCTATGCTTTTTCATTTGCTGTTTTGAGCCACGCTGCATAAAAGATATCTCTTCTACATATCTTGTGCACATAATGTCAGCGTACATTCCTGTACAGATCTTAGCTGACAATGCACAGTCAGATAAACGCCAAGTGTGTGGCAGAGAAAGATTCCTGCAAGGTAGCCTACTGAAGTTGCACAATTCTCCTTCCTCTGTCATTTCATGGTAGAGAGCCAAGAGACAAAAAAAAAAAGAACTGGCAAATCGAAAAACACAGCATGGGGTGCACAACATGTGCCAGAGCCAGATTCTGATACTCTTGACCAAGAGCCTTCAAGTCTCCTGCAACAACGCATCAATGGGAAAGTGCCAAGCATCTGTCCAGATGCTGTAATGTGACAAAACAGTAACTAAGCCATTCAATTCAGCTAACAAAGCGCTGACTTCAATGTTCAGCAAAATCCTGCCAGCCATCTCCATTTTTACGGTGTGTATGTCCCCTCATTTGGGTTAATGAGGGACATATAGCCTAATGCTATAAGAAGTAGCCTATAGCTTTGACAAACCTTAAAATTTTAAAGGCTTATTTCACTGGTGCCAAACTTGCATTCTGATTTTCAAAAACAAACCACTAACTGTTCTTGTTAAAATGAACTGAATTTATATTTTTTTGGGCCAACACTGTGGCGATAAACTTTTTTAGTAATCTCTGTGCCACAAACAATAGACATTTGCATTTACACGTTCACTCAGCAACCGATCTGCAACACAGTCAGCAGAACTGCTCGTGCAGCCCTCCAGGACAGGGCATTTACAGAGGCATCAGAGCCTTGTGTTTAGCCTCAGGGCTGCACAAATGCTCAGAATGCAAACCACCACAATACAAGCATTTACAAGAAAAGACCGTGACAATCAATCAGAGATGTCAACATGGCAATTCCACCTTTGTGTCAACAAAATGCAAGTGGTTTAGGAAATCCTGCCGGTGTCACTGCTGATCTGAGGCCAGCATCAGAGATAAGGATGTCAAAAAGGTGCCTTGCGCCTAATCTCACTAAAAAGAATGAGAGAAAGCCTCTCCCTCTTTATATCTCATTGTGGGCTGACCCAAAGGGCGGTCCAGAGAGGCTAATTTACAAACCTGCTTTATGTAGATAAAACAATGCTTATTCTCACCTGCAGCTGAATGTGACTCAGCTATTATCAGGAGGGATGGTTGAGAAGGAGGTGGGAGGCGCTGGGGTTTGAATGCTGAGTGAGGAGCGACAGGGATCATTTACAGCCAGTTGCTATACATTCTCCCTCTCCCTCTCCCCCTCAGCACAACCCCTTTCCCTGTCCCCTGATAGGTCAATTAATCATTCTGTCACAGAGACAGTGACCTAATCTGCATGTAAGGCTGTGTGGAGAAACTGTGAAAGAGGAGAGGGCTTCTGCAGCACTGCAGATAGGCCACATCTACTGATATACTGAAAATATGTAGACTGCAAGTACAACATCCCTTTTCAAGTTAAAGGAACATTTTGACATTTTGGCAAATTCGCTTTCTTGTTGAGAGTTAGATAAGAAGATTGATATCACTCTCATGTCTGTTCATCAAATATCAAGCTACAACCAGCAACCAGTTAGCGTAGCTTAGGAAAAAGCTAGTCTGGCTCTGTACCAAGATAAAATATTATCCACCTACCAGTGCATCTCAATCTCATAAATTAACACTTTAAATCAATTTAGCACAAAAAGTGTATAAATGATAATTCTCCATGTTATTGGGGGTTATGTACCGGACTATTTCTATTGGCTACGAGCAGTTGCCAGACAACCAGCACACTCCAGGAAGTTGCTGGTCCCAATCAGGAAATGATCTGGCACAAAACCCCTATAAAATGCAGATCTGTCGTTTCTACTCTTTGGTTTTAGTACCAGTTAAAGAAACTAAGAAAAGAAACTTTAAGAAAGTTAAAACTTATTAAATAGTAAGGAATTTGTTATCGTTAAAACAGATTTGATTTGATTTGATTTGAATATTTTATTTCGAGCTAAAGAAGAAAGAAAAACAGAAATATATATATACATAATACAAGAAAACAGAGCCACGCTAACTATTCCCCCTGCTTCCAGTCTTTGTGCTTAGCTAAGCTAACAGCTGCTGGTTGTACAGAACGAGTGGCATTGATTTTCTCATATACTCTACCTCTTTCTCAGAAAGCGGAAAAGCGTATTTCCCAAAAGTGTCAAACTAGTCCTTTAAACTAACTACTGATACCGCATTTGCAACTATCCATACAGAAAATCTCTGTGTAAATTCAAAGGCTTTTGCTGTAAGATTGTAGGCATTACACAAAACATCTCCAGTATGATGAAACACACTGAAAACATTCTCACTCATTCTCTACAGCAAAGTGTTACCCTGCTCTGTAGTATGCTCCCTCAGACAATCACATATCCTATCTTCCAAGAGAGCTGGATGGTGAGAAAATAAATGCTACTAATAAATGCTACTCGCAACAAAAACTGGCATGTTTTTCTCACTCTAAAGATTGAATAGTGGTGAAAATGCCTCATCAGCACAGCCGGATGCTGTGAATGGTTGACAGCATCTGACCATTTAACACTGAAGCTCTCTGCCATCGTCTGCCAGCAACACACCATCAAATGGGCTGAGGCCAGGACTGGAAAGGCTCAGCTCTCACCTGGAGTGAGAAGCTGAGCAATCCCAATCATAGTTGTGCTAATGTGTCAGAGAGAAAATCACTAACTCATTCTCAAAGTCCAATATGGGAGGCTTTGTCATTTTGAACATACTAATGCTTGTGGAGTATTTCAACCTAATGAATGATGATGATGATGTGGTTGAAAGAGGGCACACCCACGCAAGCAAGACACTCTAGGAGGCTGAACAGTTAGAATAAGCCTCTTTTATTTCTCTCTTCTTCTTTCAGCAGTTCTTAGCAATCGGGCACCAGCTGCCTTCTTGGAGGGAGCCAAAAGAAAAAAAGAAATACGATTGGTGAACTTCAAAGCATCCTCTCATTTTTCCAGTTATGTATGAGGGACTCGGAGAGTATTTCTCAGCGTGAGAGCCAATGGAAGCGGCAGCCTGAGGTACGGACTTAATGAGCCTGCCTGAATGTTTTAGAGCCTGACACAAAAAAGAACCTGCAGAGCATGCTCAGTATCAAATAGTCTCCTGCACTCCGGATATTGGAGAAGTAAACGTGTACACAGGTACAGTATATACCCAGCTGCATGTATATGTACATATAATATGATCCCTCACACCCTCCACACTGTGTTTGTTCACTATACTCCTGAAACCTGAGTGATCATGTTCCAAATACAAGCAATTGGCTGAATCTGAATTACAACGCCAAAGACTCTGGGGAGAGAATCATTTATAACTTATATTTTAAGATGTTATTTCAGGATGCAAAGCAAAATTATTCTTTTTGTGCATAATGTGGACATTGTTTTATATTTGGATTTGTTATGAAACTGCAGAGCTTTACACCGGGCTAAAAACCTCAGGCTCTCAATAACAAAAAAATAACACCCAATCTATTCATAGTCAGTTTCTTATAATGAATATGAATTTAATTGGATTAAATGAAAACTCTGTTGTGCTAATGATGAGCCTGATGCAGTCCTGCAAGAGTCAGCATTAGGTAGTAAGACAAATAGCAGCCCAAGATAGGTTTTGTCCTTGGAACTGTCACCTCAGTGCTGCCTGTGCTATATGTCCCATGAGAGACAGCAGAAAAAAAGAGCATCCTGCAGCACTTTATAAAATCCCCACCCTCTACTCTCTATACTCCTCAGCACAACTGCCTGCCTCTTTTTACGTCTGACCACTCACTCTCAAAAAATAAAGAGCACCGTGGCTTGGGTCTGCTTTGTTACATGGCGGATACAATACAGTAGACCTGAGGTATTTTGGTGTAGTGAGCCATTTTTTGGCTCCAGTTGATTGTTTCTGTGTGTTCAGGGAGGTTGGGAGAGACGCCGTTGTGGCTGCAGGAGCAAACAGAACATCTGTCAGTAGGGCAGCCTCCTGGCCACTCTCCAGGAAAGGAGTACTACACCGGCCAGGCAAGCTAAATGAGGCATGATCAATGAGAATAATCTAAATCCAGAGCTACACCCCCCCTATCCCTTTTCTAAAAACAGTGGTGTGCTAGTGCCTGCACACAAAATGGGTGAAAACAAGGTCCACAACTAGATCCTGGGGCAGATCAGGATCCAGAGGATGTTCAGTAATCCCTTAACAAAGCTTATAAATTAGCTTTGAGTAAAGTTTGGACCACATGCACGAGGAATTAACATGCACACAGCACCTGCGTTATGGTGAAACCAACGAAAAGACAACTCTAAGTTACATACAGCCTGTAAAAAATACAACAGCAACCCCCAGCCTTAAATGCCTCATAACTCTATTCCAGATTCCTCAAAGGAAGTGTTCAAGCAATGCTGAGAAGAGAGTTGAAATACGCCCTTACCAGCACTACCGTAATTCCGTAATCCTGTTCTCCACAAAAGGCTAACCCATTCACCAAAGAGGCACTTAGGGTTAATGTTACAATGCCTTAATAACGTCCCTCGACCGCTCTCCCATCAGTACCAGAAACTGCAGTATTCTTCGCACTGTTTCCACTGCAGCACTACTTGTTCTCCCATACACACGCGTACACACACACACACACACACACGCTCACTCATTCTCTCTGTGACTACCCCCACCTCTGCTTCTCTCAATCCCCTCCTCCTCTACCTCGCTCCACTCTTTCTATCTCTGTCAAAGAAGGATCCCCCTCCCCTTTCCCCTCTCCCGCTTTCTCTCTGTCTTCCATCTCTCCATCCACTCCAGCTCTCACTATTCGGCCGGCTGATTTGTGATGCTGCTCACAAGGTGCTGTATGCAGCAATGTGTGCCCTGGTTCCAATGCATGAGGGCAATCCAAAAGCATCCATATGCTCTACTGTCCGACCCGGCATCCACACCCTCGTTAATACGGTACAACAGCTCGGGGACTCCACAGATATGTTCCTGAGCTGCAACTTCATGAAAAGAAGAGTGGATGAAAATAAGTAAACAGGCATACTGTAGATGAGACCTCTAGATAGATAGATAGAAGCCCGTCATTTGCTTGTGTGCTTACCCCAGCAATAGTCTGCTGCTGAGTCTCTTTCTGCCTTGCCATCTCTATCCATTTATTTGAATTATGTCTTTGGACTTGCTCCGCTCCCACTGTCATCAAGGAAGATTTTAATCCTACGACAGCGGCACAAGGACTAGCAGGGTATGGCATATATAAGCTTATATATATATATATATATATATATATATATATATATATATATATATATATATATATATATATATATATATACGAGTCCTTGGTATGATTTCAAAACCTTTTGCTGACATCACACTGCTTTATATAAGCAACAGAAGCACAGTAAATAGGGTTATTAGTATGCTCCTGTGAAAATAATGGCTGTGATAACAAGGCTTAAAAATGAAATAAATCATAGTGTAAATGCTGCAAATATGTAAGCAATGCACTCCCAGACCCTTTAGCTCACACTGCTTTTTCCCCTTTACAGTGGAAACTGCGTAAATCTGCTTATTTAATGACAAGATGTGACGCACCCTTTCGTTTAACACCAACGCTGAACCAGACAGTTTGGAGCCTTTCGGGTATTACTGTGTGTCACCGAGAATTATCATCGTCCCCCAGTGAATCACCCTCCCTACTGACCAGCAATGAGCACTTGAACAAGAAATCAATAAAGTCTCATTCAGAGAAAATGGAAGGTAGAGAGAGAGAGAGAGAGAGAGAAAGAGAGAGATAGATAGAGATATGCCTTTTTTAATTTCAAAACATACAAGTGGAGAGAGAGAGAGGAATGTAATTTGTTTCCTGTCTCAGCATAGGGTCTGGGCAACAATGCATGTTGCTGTTTTTTTATATTTATTAGAAGTGATCTGGTAAATATAGGGGAGGTGAAGCTGTACCAATAAAACGCACAGAGAAAAATGACACGCACAGCTCTTTACATCTTGATATCTTCACCTTTGGATGTATGTTGCTAAAGTGTAGAAACTCAGAGCGGTGAGGCTGGCGTTATTCTATATTTTTCTTGTTGTCAAAAAATCCCATGAAAACATGTGGTAGTCCGCCTCTCAATACTTTCCCACTCCCTTACCCCGGTCTGTGGCACTAATGTGTTCCCACTGTAGACCTACATCTTTAAAGCAAAACTGGTCACAGATATATCTTTTGCTTCATTTTTCAAAAGGCTAAATCATTTCCTGAAAAAGCTGGGCATTGTAGTTTTTTGGCAAATGTTACTCAAACAGGAGTTAATAGTGCATTTGTTGGGGACTATTTTCAGCTGCGGAATGATACACATTTGGTTTGTAGCAAGTATTTCACTGCACCAGGGTGGTGTATGCAGGATTGACTCAAAATAACAGGTCATTGTAATGAAGGAACATGTCACCCAGTGCAACCGTGTGGCTCATTGATGTGTTTGGAACAATGGAGCTCTTCTAAGCTAAATCAGGCTTTGGCTACACAGACAATACTTGCTAGCAGAATCAATTCATTGCTGATTGACAATAAGAAGAAATACAGAATATCGCCTTTCAGGATCGCAGAAGTAAAAGAATCCTGCAGGGTGGCTGCTTCAGCTCTTCCTGCAGCTCTCCACCTCCATATTGTTTTGTGAAGGGTGAAAGTAAAATGGCAGCCTTCCAATGCGATTTCATCTAAATAAAGCCCAACAGTTTATATTCCCTCCTCACCAACAATGTGGTATGACATTTAGGCCTTGCTATCGAACCTATGAAAGCTAATCAAGCCTGTATTCCTTTGTGCACTCTTCTCCACAATGTGAGAGATATCTTACAGCCCAGTGCCCTGAAACCCAGGCAGGTCTGATTCAGTGTCTGAGTGGGAGCAGGATATTGATCCAACCAAGATTCATAGCATGCTGGGTAAACCCATGGTGAGCAACACAGGCATCTGCCCCATGAGACATGAAAAACATATGCATAGTGATTTTTAGCGACAGATGACAAATACGAATACTCTCATCGTACTGCTCATTATACTGCTGACTATTGCTGCTACAGTAGACACATTAAATACAGTAATAATCTAGTGATTTCACTGAGTAAGTAGTAAGAGAGAAAAAACTCCATCAGACCTTACTTTGAACTAAACAGGCCAAGTCTTCAGAGTGAGTCAGTGCAACCTAGAATACATATTTAATAAGGTATGCGTGTTGTGGAGACTCAGTCAGTCAATGACTATGGGAAGCGGTAAAAATGCATCACCCTACCTAGCCTTTTGTAACAAAATCACATGTAATGCCATGTGTTTTCCTGAGCAATGACATGTTTGTGTTTTAACAAGGTGACTTTATTTCAGAGATGTGCTCAGAGATATTTGACAGAACCTTGACAGGAAGTAGGAAAATAGGAAAGTAGGAAGGATGACGAAGAGAAACGACTTTGATGCTTCTTTTCTATGCAGGGAATATGACAACAAAAAACAAAAGAGATGTCCTGATACTGCTTAAACAACACACATGCACAAACGATTACATCTAGTGCTTCTTTTTTTATCAAGTGATGTCTTATGATTTATGTCTGCAGTGGCCCTAAGCATGAAGCAGTGAAGCATTGTTGCCGCTCGCCCAATCTCCAAATATTTAAGTGAATGCTGCCTTCATGGATGTGTGGTAAATGTACAATGCTGTGGCTGGCAGTCAGGGATTAGATCTGGTTCTGTGTCTGTGCTGGGATGTGGTGCTACAGATGTGAGAAGGTGCAAAAATGCAATACTGAGTTTTTCATTGGGTCGGACCATTTTAGATCTTGCAGAATGAGAGGGAAACCCTTCTGCTAGCGCCATGTCTCCAAACTGCTGTTCAGAAACTGCTACAATGTGTGTTACTGCAACTCGAGATTGCACGGGGACTGCAGGTGACAATGCCAATTTAGGACTAAATGGCAAATTTTGGGATTATATCTGTTTCAATAACAACTGTAGTTTCATAGATTGCACAAATCAATACTCACAACTACTCATGGTCAAAATGATATGACCAGGTGCATGCAGTCAATTTAACAAATGATATAAGCCTTGTGTGTAGAGCTGAAAGTTTCTTCCCCTCTGCAGGCAGCCTCATCAACAAGGCCCCAACCCCCACTGACACTGATTTAACCCCCCCCCCCTCTTTCCCTAGTCACTTCACTTTGCAATAACCTTCATCCTGGACTATACATCTGCCCATTGCACATACTATATCGTTTTTGCATTCTGCACTCAACCAAATCAGCCTCCTTTTTTTAATACTAAACAGCTATTTTGTAAATATTTGTTACTATTTCTGTATTTATAGTTTATTTCTTATTAATGTTTAATATGTTTGTTTGTGTATGTATGCACCAATCACCAAGGCAAATTCAACGTAGGTGTAACCTACTGCGGCAATAAAGTCCTTTCTGATTCTGAAACAATTAATGGACTAATCAACCAAAATAAATGAGTTGATACTCCATTAATTGTTTCTGTCATTTGTTCGTTTTTCAACGTGCCGGTTCCAGCTTTTAAAATGTGGCAATGTGCTGCTTCTGCCCCTGTCTCACATTAGAGTAAAGTGCATTTTTTTGTTGGTCGGAAAAACAAGAAGTTGCAAGACGTCACCTTGGGCTCTTTTCACTATTTTGTTTGTAGACTAAACCGTTTATCGAGGAAATAATTGGCAGATTAATTTGGTGATTTATGTCCCTACTTAGGAGCAAACCATTTATTTATTTTACTTTAATGTGTTAAAGCCATTTTTTAAACAAAATGATTTTACTGTAAAATGTGTTACATAATGCAATAATGTGCTATTTTGAGTACATTTTTCATATTCTGGAATATCACAATATGGGTTAGGGTTAGGGTTAGGGTGGCATGGCATGAAAATGTCACTTTATGAGGGTTTTTAACATTAATATGAGTTCCCCCAGCCTGCCTATGGTCCCCCAGTGGCTAGAAATGGTGATAGGTGTAAACAGAGTCCTGGGTATCCTGCTCTGACTCTGAGAAAATGAAAGCTCAGATGGGCTGATCTGGAATCTTCCCTTTATGACGTCATAAGGGGAAAGGTTACCCCCCCTTTCTCTGCTTTGCCCGCCCAGAGAATTTGGCCAACCCATGAGAAAGAGAGACATCATGGCTTGCAAACAAGCAAAGCATGGCAGTTGGTCAAGGCCCCCCCTCCTCAATAGCATTTAAAGCTACAGACAGAGAAATGTCACGTCCTAAGGAAAGTGGGACTGGCTCTAGTGGCTGTAATTCTGCACCAAGGCTGAATTTCAGGAAAGAGACTTCAGATACAGTATTAGGGGACCACTAAGGTCTATATAAAAGATACTTCAGATACAGTATTAGGGGACCACTAAGGTCTATATAAAAGAGACTTCAGATACAGTATTAGGGGACCACTGAGGTCTATATAAAAGAGACTTCAGATACAGTATTAGGGGACCACTAAGGTCTATATAAAAGAGACTTCAGATACAGTATTAGGGGACCACTAAGGCCTATATAAAAGATACTTCAGATACAGTATTAGGGGACCACTAAGGCCTATATAAAAGAGACTTCAGATACAGTATTAGGGGACCACTAAGGTCTATATAAAAGAGACTTCAGATACAGTATTAGGGTACCACTAAGGCCTATATAAAAGAGACTTCAGATACAGTATTAGGGGACCACTAAGGTCTATATAAGAGAAACTTCAGATACAGTATTAGGGGACCACTAAGGTCTATATAAAAGAGACTTCACATACAGTATTAGGGGACCACTAAGGTCTATATAAAAGAGACTTCACATACAGTATTAGGGGACCACTAAGGTCTATATAAAAGATACTTCAGATACAGTATTAGGGGACCACTGAGGTCTATATAAAAGAGACTTCAGATACAGTATTAGGGGACCACTAAGGTCTATATAAAAGAGACTGCAGATACAGTATTAGGGGACCACTGAGGTCTATATAAGAGATACTTCAGATACAGTATTAGGGGACCACTGAGGTCTATATAAGAGATACTTCAGATACAGTATTAGGGGACCACTGAGGCCTATATGAAAGCATCCAAAAAAGCAGCATTTCATTGGACCTTTAACAATAGATCACCTGACAACTTAGTGAGATATTGATGAACTCATAGTGACGAACCCACCAAGAATAATCACCTGACTGCAGCCCCACTGAGCTCTACAGAGCGGCTGTCAGTTTATTGTTTTGTTTTTCCACACCACATCTTTACCCACCGTACACCGTACACTACCTGTTCAGCACCAAGTAGCAGACAGATACAGTCAGTGACTAGCTGGTAAACATAGTTGAATATTTAGCAGCTAAAGAGATATTACAGATATTTCCCTCAGGGGTTGGTGGAGACCAAAACAGAGCTAAAATAAGGGTGAATGTTAGACTTTCATTTGGTGGCCAGAAACAGGACAGCAAATGAATGATAATGTTCAAGTGGCCAAAAAAACTGTTGCCCAGTTGAGGTTCAATAAGTTCTAATCTTAAAATCTTTGTGTTTGAGATCTTATTCATTATGTAAGTTTCATCCTGATAAGATAAAAAGATTCTTTGTTTTTCTTATTCAACATTCAAAACCAGAGATAAGGATGAAAATATGCACTTTGCTCCAGTTGCTCTGTGAAAAAGAGAGAGATCAATATGAATTAAGTAAAAGCAACAACCGCTAATGGTGGTGCATTTTCAAACAATTGTGCACCACCACTCCCCGGGGTGATCAATGTTAATTGCGATGAGGCTAACACAGGGCAGTGAGGGCTGAATAATGGCAGATGGCCATAGTAACAGAGTCGATATAAAAGCAGTGGCCAGTAACTCGTCCTTCAAGGCGTGGCTATTGTCCGCTGGGGTTTTTTAGCTTTCTGTACCCTTTGAGGCACCGGAGCTTCCATCACTCATAGAGATGACTCTGATTAATCAGCTGAGTGCTGGAGAGCCAACCAATCTGACAGTAAATCATGGTTGTTCACAGTGGGCTGCACCTTCATCCTCACCACGCATTGCCTGCTCACTACACACTGCAGTGGTCTCCCTCCTCCCTGGCACAAGCAGAGCTTTTCTAAGAACAGATGGTAGAGTCGGGAAAACCCAACACATGTTTCATGCTGACATCTAGTGGAGTCCAAAACATGTGATTACGCAAGTCTATTTACATATATTGTTGTAGTCTGGACTGGTTTCATTTTTGGATTCCATGTTTAAAAACAATACATTGATTTGCTATGAAGTATACATAACTCCATTCTTCAGCAGGAAATTAATATCTATCTGGTTAATAAGTGCTTCACCCCACAGCTCATCAGAGTGTTATATTACTGGACAGTTAAAGAAAGCATCCAGCCATAGACAGCCATCTGGGCGATGCCTTCAATGGACAGTAAGGACACAGTGTCGAGCTGGATTTCTCAAAGGACGAGGAATGGATGTTATTTCTGAGAGCTGCAGAGGATGGAGGCATCTAACAATGTGCAGCAATCTGTCTCCTGGAGAGGACGGTCACAGCAATGACACTGGACTGCTATGATATGATGGAGTGGAGAATCTCCTCCTCTCTCTTTCTCTCTCTCTCTCTCTCTCTCTCTCTCTCACACACACACACACACACACACACACACACACACACACACACACACACACACACACACACACACACACACACACACACACACACACACACACACACACACACACACACACACACACAACCTTTAAGTCTACAGCATTGGCTCAGAGCCTTGACTCACATCACACACAATATCTTTGCTGGTGGGATACTTACAGCCAAATCTTGATTTCTTGAAAAGTGGCTGGATGTAGGTTAATCACTGTGAGAATCTTGTCAGTCAGAAACCCTGAAAGAGAAAGACAACGTGAACTCAGGGAGGTATAGTTCATTCTCAAAAAAAGATCTGTATTGTATTTCTTGGAAAAAATGTGGCATATTGAAGTTGATTGCAAACTTTTGCTGAAGGTAAATGTAAATGTACAGTGTTTCACTGATGGTTAAACTGGTGTGTATATCTTTTATAGACAATCCATGGCATTCAATGACGCACCTAGTCTGATTAGCAGCCTTGAGTAAAACCATGAAAAATGAAACTTTCAATTTGCACAATACAGAACCTTATTACATCAAAACATTGTTTTGAGCCAAGAGAAGACTATTGATAGCTGTCTCCCTCTCACATAAACAAGCTGATATATGGCTGAAGCCAACTGTTTTTGATCCACAATCTGCAGGGCAAATTAATTATGACTGAAAGCTATCCATTGCATAATAAAGCTCACCAGTAATTAAATCCATTCATTGCCAGTACCTCTCTAAGAACTGTCTCTTTGAAAACTGGCTGTGAATCCATAAAACAGCTTTCTAAACCAACACACAAAGTTCAAACCGAGCTTTGAGTTCACACAATTCTGAAATAACGATGATATGATTTCTCTCTCAATTAAAACTCCTTCTATTACCAAGATATCTCCACAGCGGTGTTTCCCAGGTTAACCTCTTAATATGAATTTATCAGCACGTTATCACTTTTTTTTAATTTTAGCATATTGAGGTGTGTTAACAAATGAACAACTAACAACTAATGGCCGTGTTAGACAAATACTGGAATCTAATCAAAGCAACACATTATCCCAATTTCATCCCATGATCACAATTTTAACTTTAAATTTTAATGGTAACAGTCAAGATTTAATACCTAACAATGTGTGGATTATTCTTAGAATCAAACTCAATCGATTCAGACAGCAGTACTGCTATTGATGCTGATGGTAATATAAAGGAACTAAATTCTTAGAAGTAAAACATGCACATATCTATGTACTCCGCATTCAAACATAACCCATAGTATAGGACAGACATGTGGGGGCCGGCAGCTCGAGGAAACCCTCTTCTGGCAGCAGACTCCTAAAATTTGTCTCTTTTAATGCATAGTATAGGACACTTAACAAATGATGGTCCAGTTGCTCGGGGCTGCTCCCCTCTGGCAGCAGGTCCAGTCACAGAAAAGAAGAAAAAGAAAGAAAAGCCACAAATCGCTTTTAACACATATCATTAAGACTATTCTTGTTATCATGAGCAACAATCAGTCTGCGATTACTGTACCTTTCATGAATAAATGTGGAGTATTTTATGTATCATTCAAACACTTTGATACAGAGTAATGTTATATGGGTTGTAATGGTGAAGGTGAAAAACGGTAATGCCAACATGGTAATGAATTCTGTATGGAAGACAGAAATAATACACTGGTTGTAGCGTGTGAGATACTGTGAATGTTGACCTGGTATAATGCAGTGTCGCATTTGTTAATATGTAACCAACTCGGTTGATAGTTGTTTTGTAAAATGGTAAGAAATATGCAGTGTTGTTAGTTATTGTTATTTAAGTTTATGAACAGGGGTGGGAGTCAATAAGCTTGTCTTCTTTCCACTCCTTTTCGAGCTGTAATGTAAATTATTTTTTATTTTTTTATTTTTTTTATTGTATTATGTATATATATATATTTCTGTTTTTCTTTCTTCTTTAGCTCGAAATAAAATATTCAAATCAAAATCCAATCTTTGCGGTTTAAAGAATTTCAGGACAACAAAATCACTTTTGGTAACTAAAGATTTGCTTCCTCCCATGGCCATATATTTAGATTCCATATTCATTTGACTAATTTCCGAGCATGATTGATTATCTATTTATAAGAGAACCAAGTCAGACAACAAGCTGTTCTATTATCACTTGTAAAAAAAAAAAATATTCAAATGTTAAAGGAATATTTTGCTTATTTGCTCTCTTGCTGAGAGTTAGATAAAAGATAGATACACTGTCATGTCTACAGCCATGACATAGATGGCTTAGCTTAGCATAAAGACTGACAACAGGGGAAAACACAGCTCTGTCTAAAGGTATAAAAAATCTGCCTTCCAGCACTGCTGTAACTCATTAATTAACACATTTCACACATCTCATTTATTTAACCCATACTGTAGTGGACTTCCTGGAGTCTTGCTGTCATCGTGAGGTTAATATATATATAATAAGGAATATAACGTGTTAATTAGAGAGCTTAAGACATGCTCGGCTATAGGCTAGCTGCCCCCCCCCCCTTCTGTTTCAAGTGTGTTGGCTTATCTTCTCCTGATATCACTGTGATATCTATCTTCTCATGTAACTCTGAGCAAGAAAGCGAATAACCGTTTTCCCCCCAAATGTCAAACTATTCCCACCAGCTTCAAGTCACTTCCTTAGCAGCACACTGTGATCTGCTGTGCCCTTTAATATGCTTGCAAATCACAATGTGCTGAGGATAGAATTTAAGAACTTTTATGATCAGTCGAAGCCTGTTTGCGTTCTTATGCAGACTTTTGAGGGTCTTCTATTTGTGGCCTAATTTCCTTCTCCTATTTTAGCAAAACAATCAATTTCATGATTCACTGGACTTAATTGGTTTATTGTAATTGTATCACGAAAGACATCCACAGGGAGAGATAACCAACTTCAATTTGTGCACTTCAGTGAAGTGTCACCTGCATTTATTCTGTGAATTGTATATGTATTTTTTTTTTTACACATGCTCAAAACTGTTCATTTTCCCATTTAATTGCTATTTAAGTAGCACCCTTGAGATCAATCCATCACCATCATTAGGGGCTTTCCGACCGGATAGTACTGCAACATATTAGAGGAAAAGTACACTTCTAAGCAGTTCTTAGAACTACTCTCCCCCAAAATCTTTTTTCCATTTGCATTCCCACCGGCCAAGTGGCCATAGGGACTGGTAGAATGGGTAAGGGAGTGATGCAAGCACAGCAATGGTCTTTATAGCATTAAAATCAGAAAAAAATATGATATATACGATAATATATGAACTATATACTAAATCTAATGTATATGTCATAATTTTAACAAGTCTCCCGAATAGAAACGGGTATCTCTCTCTCTCTCTGCCTGCTGTGCTGTGGCCGTGTGTGTGTATGTGTGTGTGTGTGTGTGTGTGTGTGTGTGTGTGTGTGTGTGTGTGTGTGTGTGTGTGTGTGTGTGTGTGTGTGTGATGGCGGACCAGTGAGGTTGTCAAGCCCGCAGGCGCTTGTGGAGTTTAACGCCAAAAAGGCAGTTAACCACAGGTTCCCGTTAATCTTATGATGGACATGTGTTGTGATATTTAAACAAACGATCCGTCAACGGCGAAATAAAAGCCTCTTATTTACGAGATCGGTCTGACAGACCGGCAACTTACAGCGGGGCGTCCTAGCATGACAGGCTGGCCGGCGAGCAAGCGATCCCGGGCCGCCACCAGCTGGCTGTCCGTCACTTTATGGAGCTTCTCAACTCCGAAAACTTTGAAGCAAATTGTCAATTCGGCAAAGATTTTCGGAAGACTGGCTATATTTGAAATCTAAACAGTTAATTTCTTGCCTAAAACGTTGTCAGAAGTGAATTTAATGATGAATAAGATGGTGAAAATTGTTAAAAATGTCCCGTTGTTGCTCTGTCTGCAAGTTCAGAGTTGGCAGTGGGCGTGACTTATAAGTTGGACCAATAAAGTAGATCTAGGGTTAAGGTACTTAAAAATCCCCAAATGTGTCCTGTCGGAACACGACGAAAAAAAAGTGTTCTAGAAACGTTAAGTTCTAGGAACTGTAAAAATCCCTCCGGTCGGAAAGCCCCTATTAGGATGATCTGATGATGCCTTAAAATCGATGATGAAAACAAACAAAATAAATAGTTTGCTATGTGACTTCAAGCATTTCTAGACAACAAGATGGCTGATGAATATCGTGGCACTGAAGAAAAATGTGATGGTACATGGAGAAGATTAGATTAGATTAGATTCAACGTTATTGTCATTGTGCAGAGTACAAGTACAAAGACAACGAAATGCAGTTTGCGTCCAACCAGAAGTGCAAAAAAAGCAGAAAAGTGCAATGTGATATACAAAGTATAGACAGGTGGTGCATAGACAGGACAATAACTATATTGCAGTGTTGCAGCATTAGCAGTGTTATAAGAGCAGAATAAATATGGCTAAGTAATATGAACAATGTATGAACAACATGTACAGATATGTGCAATGTAGTAGCAGTGACATTATACTAGTAGTAAGAATAATATATATACAGATATATGCAGTGTATTAACAGAATATATAATAAGAAAAACAGAATAAATATGGATATTCTGATGAACCATATAGACAGATACAGCTATGTGCAGTGTGGTAACATTATAAGAGTAGTAAGAATAAGTGTATGTGCGGGATGAATAGTATGAAGAGCAGTAGAATATATGTATAGGTGTAATTACAGTATGTACATCTGTAAATGTATAGACAGGGGACTCTTCAGGTTAATGCACAATGAAATACCTGCAGTCCTCGTAGAAACTCTAGGAAACTGTCAAAGTGAGTTGTTTGCAGCTAGCTGAGGGGCCACAGTGACTGGGAGGAGAAAAGCAGTGCTTTGACACGGCTTCACACTGCAGCACACCAACAATACAAGTGGCATTTCATTTCAAAGTGAAAGGTCAAACCACATGGACTGAATTCACAATCAAAGAAACAAAAGCACTCAATCGAACTTGATTAGAATCTCAAACATAAAAGTTCTTGCCTGTTATAGACTTATATTATAAGAAGATGTCACTGCAGAAATAAATGTTATCAGGTAAGGACACATTTCAGGTCAAATATCACTCAAAAAAAGAGAAATAATTCTTGAAAGATCATAAATTGGCTAGCTGGCAAGCCCTCATGTGCAGATTCTCAGATACAATCATGTTAAAGGGAATTGCCTCTCGGTGAACATAATTGGATCTTTCCCACACCTATTTATGGACCAAGCTTACAGAGGGGAAAGGAAATGGAATTTAATGAAGACTTTTTTCTTTTGGTTTTCATTACAAGTCAATGTCAGTGAACCATGCTGAAGGTGGAGTCATATCAAAATAACCATTGATAAGCCAAATCAGTCAATGTCAGGATGTAGGTGTCACTGGATGTTTGATGACTTTTAGTAGATCTAACAGGTCTCAATAACTCAATCAAAAAAATAAAAATACTGCAGTAGTTTGTCAGCACATTTTAGGGCAATTGCTGTTGAAATTCCCTGATTTGATTGGCCATCACACCAATAATGATGGCTGCTTAAAATTGTCTTTGTGTGTTAATATCTTCTGAAACCAATAATAGTCATCTCCGAAATAACATCAGAGCATTGTTATCTAAGTTTTTGTCACAAAATTCTTCTTTTTCTTTTTGGTGAAAATGATTCCCAAAGCAGTGTTTTAGCGGTCTGTGCTGTCTGTTGTTTTTATTGACTCCGTCCACAGCTGTGAGTTTGTCTCATTGATTAAACAAGTCCACAGTAAGATATTTGAAATAAAGCTTTCTTCTAATATTCCCAGTTACTAAAATCACACTGCGGTCCACAAGACAGAACATTCTCTGATTTATGTTCCCTTTTATTCCCCAATTGATCTCAGTTTGATGAAGAGGACAATGTAGTCACAACAACTGGAAAAGTCACTCAGCAGCAAACTCCAGAGCCTTTCCATTCTTTAACGAGATTACTGCGCAGCTTCTCAGACAGCACTTGAATTGCTGAGCCCCCGAGGATCCCATGTTCTCTCTCTCTCTCTCTCTCTCTCTCAGTCTCCTTTTCTCTCTGTCTGTGTCTGTCTCCAAGACACGTGGCTCTCCATTACTGTTGCTCCCACTCAGACAGGGGAGGGGGGGGCTCATGTGGGGCAAAGGGAGCCCTACAGGAGACTTTTGGGGGCTCTCAGTTGCCCTGCGTTCTCTGGAGCGTAGCGTATGAACAATTGAAGATGTGCATGCGTGGTCGAGGAGCTTTCCACGCAGGAGGAGATCTGGCCCAAATTTAATCTCTCTATTGTGAGGATGGAGGGTGAGGGGAAAAAAGGGCCGTGCCTGCTGAAATCCCACTGGCAGTGCTGCAATGCAGGGGTTTAACATAGAGCCAGAAGGCAGGCGAACCCATTAAAAACTGGCCCTCTGATTACACACTTGACACATTTTTGCACAAACACAAATACACACAGATGGACCAATGCATGCAAGAACACCCACAAAATCCGATTTGACCTGAGATACCTGCATACAGAGTGTTTGACAGGCAGAAAAGAGCAATTTTGCCGTCATAAAATGCTCTGCTTAAGCTTCGTCACGTGTAATATTTGCAGCTCTGTGAAGGACAATCAACTTAACTTAAACATTTCCAAATAGGTAAAAAGGTAGTTCTTTCACTTTAAAGTCATGAATGAAAAATAATTGGTTAATTTGCATATTTTTGAAGCCCCTGAATGCTTTATCTATCAAGTATTTATCTATAATAATAAACAAGTGTCCCGAACAACCCAACAAATAAGCTATACTCAAAGTAAAAAAATATATATATTTAGTAATAATTTCTTCATCATGAGTGTGTGGGTGTGGTTTGATGTTGCTGAATCCTGATTGGTGTATAGAAGTACGTGACATCGCCCTTTTCTATCTGAGCCCAGCCCACTTCAAACCAGTGTGGAATACTGAAATGTGAAATAACCTAAAACTAAAACTTCTGTGGCAGAAAATATTGTTTGTGTGCAATCCCATCACTGATAGTAAGAAGCTGATTGAGAAAACAGGGCCTTTAAATGTTATTTAAATGATTTCATCAAGCATTTGTGTTGTTTTAATAATTACTTTATTAGCCTAATTGGGTGGGGAGAAAGCTATGCCTCTCCAGCTTCTCCTGTAGCTCTGGGTGTATGCCCTGCACTGACTTGAGTGTGAGGTAAACTGGGCTAAATCGTGTCTCCCCCATCTGTAGCACTTTGTTCGATAACTGCGCAACCAGGCCAGATTGTTTCAGATATCTCACGAGTCCTTTAGCAGCAGATATGGTCTCTCCTATATCTGGTGCGTTGTTGGCCAGTGCGTCAGCATGCAGACCGTGGCGAAGGACAGTATTAACTAGGTGATAGAGACTAGAAAGTCTCCTATGTGGTTCCAGGGCTTTGATTATATTGCTGCATTGATCTGTTACCCACACTGTTCGGCTGAGGGAGCTATGGGTCAAGGTTGGTTTTTTTTTAAGGTTTCATCATTCGGATCCATTTGCGATCCGTTCCATTCTGAATAAACAAACAGAGCAGTTTACATTCTTCGTCCTTGTTGCATTATTCATTGAGATAATTCTAAACAGATTTCTGTTGTTCAAACAACTCTGAATTGTAGTTGAGAACATCAGTTATTAACAGCCCACGTATTAAAAAATTGTTGGGCTCATAATTACAGTTAATGTGTCGGGTCGGGCTGGGCTCAACGTGCACGGGCTCGGACAGGGTCGGGCTTGATTTTTTGGGCCCGATCTAAGCTCTAATATGAATCGAGGTGGAGGCTGCTGTGGGCTTTACCGTTTACTGTCCATACAGTTTCCCAGTGTGTGTGAGAGGTGACGGCCGTGATGGGTGGTTGCTTACATGACAGATTGCTGACTGTGGGACTCTTTAATAGTCAGCAGAAACAAGCAATTGATGACACTTTGGCTTCTTCACGCTCTGATTCAGCCAGCGCGTAGACAAGAGGGAGAAACAATGCTGTCCATCAAATGTTTTCTAACTTGAAGTGGTTGATTTGAATTTGAAACTGAAAGTCAACATTTCGTGTGTTACATGTAATGTAACTCATTTTACAGCTAATCGAAACTTTTGTGAATTTTATTTGGTCTAACTCTTGTTTATAGAATCTCGTGGAAACTCGTTTTCTGATTGGTAATCACTACCACTGAATTGGTTCCAGTGCTGCCTTCACAGTTTCACAGCTGCTTCCAGTGAAAACCTCAAAGGCCATCAGCTGTCTTCAACCTTTATTGGAAGTGTGTTTAGCTCTCTGCACAGCTGTGCACCCACAGTACACACATAGTGAGGGCAGACAAAGGACAGTCATCCAACAACCTCTAGCAGAGATCTAGCCCTGATGTTTCAGGACTACATCGCATTAAGCCCAGCAGGGATCGTTTTCAATTTAAGAGCACAGCTTAAAAAACAACTGTGTTGGGCCACACATCTATCAGCTAAATTTAAAATGTCTGCATCAAATCAATTTCAACGTCTTGCCTGGCAGCGGTTAAAATGTTATTGCTCCATCAGCCTCATGACACAGCAAACACCAACAAGAAAGATTTAGCCTTTGCGTCATTTTAGTTTTTTCAGTCTTTCGCAGCTTTTAGGAAACGATGATCTTACTTCACTTATTTGAAGAAAGTGCTATTTTTCACAAAGCTGCTGTCCATAAATCCTGGTGGAGAGCGTTTACTTCCCTCAGGCTACCTGCCTCACTGAGAGACAATACCTGTGTTTATGTGCAGAAATAAGGCCATTCATCATCCAGTCCCAGAAAAATAGTCAACAGCAGGGACGAACCAGCGCACAATTCCAGATTAATTGCTTCCCTCCATGCCTGCCCGGTGAATGAAACATAACACTACAAACCACAACAGACAGGGAGAGGAAGGAAATAATTAAATCTATCAATTTACTTTCTGCTTTTGACTATTAACATTGCCTACATCTAAACTACTGACAAATCTGATTGTACAATGCATCATTTCAGATAACAACTTATTATCTTAATGGGAATAATTGAATGACTATTATGGAAGAGGACAATCTGTGCAAAGACAAATAGAAAAGGCGAGAAACACTCAAAAGTCATCAGACCTCAATGTCTCTGAGTTACATGCTTCCTGAGAGCAGTGTGGCTCTAGAAAACCAACACACTCCCCAGGGGACCAACAAACTCTCATAAATGTCAAATAGGTTTTAGTAACGTGCTTTGCAAGCAGCTGTTTTGGGACAGGGCCTCTCAACATAATAAAACCATATTACCTATCAAGGTATATCGAGAGCTGGAGGAACGATCAATTCTCATACTGTTTAGTGAGTGCCACATTTCTGATCAAAACTAATGCAACAATTCCTCTTTTATATTATACATCCTTTATGTTAGGATTGCCTTTTAGAGATTTAGAGGCCTTGAAGTGGCTGAGAATGATCTTGTTATGACAACCTTGTCAGAGGAGGGTGGATGTTCTTTTCCGCTCCTTGTAATGCGGTCAAAGGTATTGTAGGACAAACGATAGACAAAGCCGCAAGTGGCAAACAGAGTGGCTGCTCATGGGGATCATTCACCTTCACATCGTCAGTGAATTCTGTTACAAGGCAGGGCCCAAATCTTGGAAACCACTGCGCCATTAGTCAAACACAGATTGGGTGTGACAGCTAACCTCTCACGGTGATCTCCTTGCACCACATAAAAACTCTCGTTGCTGCATAATCATGCTGTACTGATATATCAATCTCACAGCACAGCTATAGCCCGTAGAACAAAGCAAAGACACATTTTTTGCATCGCTTTTATGTGGAATAACAGACCGGCAGAACATTTGAACCATCTAATGAAAATGTTGTTAACTACAAAACTCTGTCAAACGAAAATGAATGAGAAGGCACTCGCATAGCACTGACCTCCATCATCATTTAAAGATGTGTTTTTGGCATTTTAGGCCTTTATTTATATAGGACAGCTGAAGACATGATAGGGGAGAGAGAGAGGGGGGGATATGGAATGCAGCAAAGGGCCGCAGGGCAGAGTCGAACCCACGGCCACTACGTCGAGGAGTGAACCTCTACACATGGGCGCCTGCTCTCCCAGGTGAGCTACCCAGGCGCCCAATGACATGCTAATCTGCAAGTGCAACCAATATAGTATACATATATGTGTGGATATAGTTCCAAAAACTATTAGAATTATGTCAATATATAGTTGTGCTTTGCTGAAGCTTTGGCTTCTCACCTATGCATTTAATATCTATCTAAATTGGAAATATTTCACACAAGTATTTAGCTATTTTACGTATGACCAGAAAACATATTATGATGTACAGTATATATGTACAAATATCAAATGCTTAGACTGAAATAACATTATGAAAATGGCAGTGTACAGGGAAACCCAGCCCAGCATATAATATGACCTCTATATTAGAGCTGCAACGATTAATCGTTTAATCGATTAGTTGTCAACTCTTAAATTAATCACCAACTATTTTGATAATCGATTAGTCAGTTTGAGTAATTTTTTAAGACAAAAGTCAAAATTCTCTGATCCCAGCTCCTTAAATACTTTCTAGTTTCTTCTGAATATCTTTGAGTTGTGGACAAAACAAGATCCACATCTTTCATCATTTTATAGACCAAACAACTAATCAAATAATCGAGAAAAAAAATCAACAGATTAATTGACTATGAAAATAATCGTTAGTTGCAGCCCTACTCTATTTCATCAACCACTGCACAGCAAGCAGTTGGCAGCCACATGTTACCGTCATCGCAGTCTGGCTAACTGGATGTACAGTGCTGGGATAAAGCCTGGAGCCGGATGTCCCTCCCCTTCCACTATCTCTGCTGTATGTTTTAATTTATAATAAAATGGTTGTGATTGTTTTTAAGAAATACGAACAAGCCAGAGTGTTTTTTCCCCCTATTATAAACCAGATAGGTTGTCAATGCGAGATTACAATCATTATGATTTAGCAGAAGAACCAGCTAGGTTACATAATGCACGATTTAAGGGTGACACTGCATAACGCTAATACTATAACAATCACACAAACAAAAGATGTAACTCACCATCTAAACATCGTCTCTGAGCGTTTGTCTGCTGCGTCCCGGGTCACAGCTGCAAACGTTAACGGAGAGGGCCAAAATACACAGAGCTACCTTTAAAGCAGTACCCCACCTTGTGGAGAGGTCACGCCACACCTTTGGTAACTAATGCCCATGAAAAATAGTTTGTGTACCCTAGCAGTTTTTCTGTAATCCTGCTAAAACAAACCAACAAACCAAGTCAAAAACATGACCTCCTCGACGGAGCTAACAACCTGTCCTCTGTGACTGAAACCTTCAGTCAATAATCAACTGCTCTTTCTATAACACTATATACAGCTGAGCCACAACATGCTGAATTTAATTTCAAATACCTTTTAATAGGCTTACTTCTGGTTGCTGCGTCCCTTTAATGTTCATGTCTTTAATCTACGGCTCCTTCATGAATGACAAATTGCTGCCGGTTTAACAGTTCAATACATTCTTGCCCTCTTCGGATGATTTATTCAATTGTGTATAAATTGTTATTTACTTTTTTTTTAAATGAATGTCATTACCTTTCAGCATATCTCCCATGTATTCAAAAAGTCACTGTCTCCAGCTGAGTGATGGGAAGATGTGACCCAAAGAACATTGCAATATTTAACTGAGATCATCTGTAAAGTAGACAGAGAGTCGGTTTCAATTAAGCTCTCATTAAAATCTAAATTAGGTACTGACCTTTGAAACATACTAGCACAGGGAGGGGAGAGAAAGGTAGACATGTACGTTAACATCCATCTCTGATTAAAAGGAGTCCTGTCAATGTTGTGTTTCAAGGGTCTCTAACACATTCAGTAAAATGCCTCCAAACAACAAAAAGGTCTTAGTTACATCAGCCTCATCTAGTCATTAGGGTCAGGTCAGGGCTTTCTAAAATACAATTTCAATTGTCACCAACTGTGTATTGCAAAAATATCTACATAGCATTTTCCTTTTTATATTTGCATGCTGGCATCGAGACTGCATGGATGTCTAGTGGTTAACAATCAAATCAAGTGTTCTCAGCTGAAAGACGTGCTTCTGTTACACAAATATCTGAAGTGATCAGCTGCACAATAGCTAATATTCATGAGTAGCTACTTACACTTACATTCATTTATGAATGAATGAATATTTCTAAACAAATCTATGAAAAAACGTTCACATACACAGACACAATCAGAAAGACAAGATGGCGTACGTTAGCGGTGTTCCTGCAGCCAGACAGTAGCGTATTATCACCTGGCCTCACATAGCCTTGTAATCTGAGAGCGGCATCAACAATCAATGGAAGGAGGGAAAGAGAAGACAAGACCAATCGATGCCTGTTAGAACGCTACAGTAATTGTGCACTTATCAGTTTGGAGCAGCAACCTGCTATGAACAAAGGAGCCTGAACTGGGTGATCATTCCTATAATGACACTTAGGTTTATTTATTTTATTTATTTTTTTAATTACAACAAATTTAATAACACATTTGTGTAATCACGGTATTTTATCCCAATTTTGATGGTAACATGAATTTCTGTACACTGAATTTCATGAAAAACCATTCAATAGACATTTAACTAAAAGCCTAAAAAAAAAAAAACCTGCTTGTGGCTCAAGAGGAAAAGTCAGGGGATGACCAAAGTATTTTGGCTTTATCCTCTGGGGACCATGAACAACTGGTGGAACAACCAACAGATCGACTAATGAACATTGCCATAGAGTCTCGCCACTAGAATGGCTAAAAACACTAACATATAACAGCCTTTCTTTGTTCACTGTTGCAAAACGTAACTGAAAAAGTTGGACAAAAATGCAGGTACCCAAATACTGGGCTACAATGAAGCCATCAGACATTGTTGGCAGTCAGTGTCAGCTGGCTGGTAAATGTTACCACAACCTGCTTTACTTTTTGGCCAAAATGCATACTGAATTATCCAAAAGGGCCACACTCCCTAACATGGTACTGTTATATGAGCCCATCAAATTATCCGATCAGGATGTTGCACTGGTAATATTGTCACGAACAGAAGAGGACCCAAGAGCGCAAGTTCAAATTCAGAGTTCTTTATTGGAGGTTACAGGCGGGAAGAGGAGTACCAGGGGTGTCAGGGGTACTTGGGACACTGGAGTTTTTCAGGGTCCTGTGGGTATCTGTGCTCCGGGGGTCACCAAATGTCCGGGGGTGTCCAGTCCAAGTGCTAGTGTGTGTGTTCCCCAGTGATGGAGCGGCGTATCGGGCTGAGGGTGGTGAAGCGTCTGGGCTCGCTCATCTGGTGGTCGGAGAACTGGGGGAACACACACACAACAGCAATATGAATGGCAGGCAGAAGTACAGATCAGGGCTGGGCAAATATCGTGGTGAGAGACAGAAGGCAGAATCGAGTTACCGGAGGGGCTGAAGATCGGAGAGTAGTCGAGGTCCAGAAGGCAGGTCGGAATAGACGGGGCAGTAGAACAAGGAGGCAGTCAAGAAAGGATTGGTATCACCAACAGGAGTCAGAGCGCAGACAGGCAGGTTACAGGTCCGGGTTTGAAGATGATCTGACAGGGTTTGGCTGAAAAACAGGGCTTGATATACTGGGAGAGGTTAGTGGGGAAATGCAGTTCAGCTGGCAGAGTAATTAGAACAGAGTGAGGCAAGGTGAGGATGGTGAGTGGGAAATGCAGTGCAGCTGGCCAGGTAACAAGAGCAGAGCAGGGCGGAGCCAGGTGGAACTCGTTAGGCAGAGTAGGGAGAGAGTGAGCAGAGTGGCAGAGAATTGAATGCAATTAATGTTGCTACCAGGGAGAGAGAGTGCTCATGACAGAACCCCCCCTCCAAGGGACGGCTCCAGAAGTCCCAAGAACAACATCATGCCGGGAGGGTGGAGGGGAGCAGGCGGCGGGTCAGAACTCCTCCGAGCGGTCCGAGTGAATATCCTCATCCTCAGAAAGAGCTGGAGGGTCACGGTCGGGAGACAGGACAGGCACTGAGACAGGAGCAGGGTCAGGCACAGGACAGGAAGCAGGGCGGGCAGGACGGCTAGGGACCCCTCTTGGACGGCCCCTACGGATTGCAGGCTGATCAGGATGTAGTCGGTGGAAGTCAGTGATAAGGGTCCGGTCCACTATGCTCCTGGCCGGGATCCAGGTCCTCTCCTCTGGACCATATCCCTCCCAGTCAACGAGGTACTGGAGACCCCTACCCCTTCGCCTAGAGCGGAGCAGCCGCCGGACGGTGAAGACAGGACCGCCATCTACGAGGCGCGGAGGAGGTGGCGCCGGAGCTGCAGGGACCAGGGGACTTTCATGGACCGGCTTGACCTTGGAGACGTGGAAGGTGGGATGGACCCGCATGGAAGCGGGCAACTGAAGTCGAACCGCCGTTGGACTGATGACTTTCTGCACAGGAAAAGGACCAATGAAGCGAGGGGCCAGCTTTCGTGATTCAACCCGCAGCGGCAGATCCCGGGCAGACAGCCAGACCTTCTGACCAACCCGGTAAGTAGGTGCTGGGGTCCTCCGTCGGTTGGCACCGACGGCGTAGCTGGTTCCAGACTTCAGGAGCACAGTGCGAGCCTGGGCCCAAGTGCGGCGGCAGCGGCGGGCATACGCAAGAGCAGACGGACAGGTGGCATCCGCCTCCTGGCTGGCAAACAGTGGAGGTTGATACCCGTAGACACACTGAAAGGGGGAGAGCCCGGTGGAGGAACTGGTGAGTGAATTATGGGCATATTCCACCCAGAGCAGGTGTTGAGCCCAGGCCCGGGGATTTTGGGAAGCCACACACCTCAGTGCCTTCTCCAGCTCCTGGTTCATGCGTTCAGTCTGGCCGTTTGACTGCGGGTGGAATCCAGACGATAGGCTGGCGGTGGCCCCAAGGAGATGACAGAACTCCTTCCAAAAGGTTGCTGAGAATTGCGGGCCCCGGTCTGACACTATATCCTGGGGTAGGCCATGGATACGAAACACATGTTCCAGGACCACCTGGGCGGTCTCCTTAGCAGAGGGTAGTTTGGGAAGGGGCACGAAGTGGGTCATCTTACTAAAGCGGTCAACAATGGTAAGGATGACTGTGTGTCCGTCAGAGGGCGGAAGGCCCGTAACAAAGTCCAGTGAAACGTGGGACCAGGGCCTCTTGGGTATGAGTAGGGGTTGCAGCAACCCAGCAGGAGGCTGGTTGGGGGTCTTGTTTCGGTTACAAGTGGGACAAGCTCGGATGAATTCTTGGACATCCCGTCTCATCCGCCGCCACCAGAACCGCTGGCGGACCAGATGAAGGGTGCGAGTGATGCCGGGATGACAGGCCAGACGGGATTCGTGCCCCCACTGAATCACAGGTGACCTGAGATTTGCTGGAACAAACAGACGGTTGGGGGCGCTGGTGCTTGGGCCTGGCTGGTCTCGAAGAGCCTCCATGACCTGCTTCTCGATCTCCCAGGTGAGGGCCGCTACGACAAAGTGGCTGGGAAGAATGGGGGCTGTCATGGCGGTGGTCTCGTCCTTCTGAAACATCCGGGAAAGAGCATCAGGTTTGATGTTGCGAGATCCCGGGCGGTAGGAGAGCGTGAAATTGAAGCGCGTAAAGAACAGAGACCACCGCTGTTGACGGGAGTTCAGCCTCCTGGCTGTTTGGATATACTCCAGGTTCTTGTGGTCTGTCCACACTACGAATGGTTCCTTTGACCCCTCTAACCAGTGTCGCCATTCTTCAAGGGCGAGCTTGACAGCCAACAGCTCGCGGTTCCCAATGTCGTAGTTGCATTCGGCAGGGGTTAGCCGACGGGAGTAGAAGGCACAGGGGTGCATCTTGCCATCCTCAGCTGCTCTTTGAGAAAGCACTGCACCCACTCCCACGTCCGAAGCATCTACCTCCACCACAAACTGCCTTGCTGCATCTGGCATCTGGAGGATGGGAGCAGAAGTGAAACATGTCTTGAGGATATTGAAGGCCTTATCAGCAGCTGATGTCCATTGGTACGGTTGTTTAGTGCTGGTTAGCGCCGTGAGGGGTGCAGCCACTGTGCTATAGTTTCTGATGAATCTCCTATAAAAGTTGGCAAAGCCCAGGAACTGTTGCAACTTTTTCCGAGACTCAGGAACTGGCCAGGAAGTGACAGCCGACACCTTCGTGAGATCCATCTGAATGCTGCCCTCGGTCACCACATACCCCAGGAATGAAACGGTCTTGGCATGGAACTCGCACTTCTCTGCCTTCACGAAAAGAGAGTTCTCCAGCAGGCGGCGCAGGACCAACTGGACGTGGTGCGTGTGTTCTGACAGAGTCTTTGAGAATATTAAAATATCGTCAAGGTACACAAATACGAACGTATTTAGCATGTCCCTGAGGATATCATTCACTAGGGCTTGAAAAACTGCTGGGGCATTGGTGAGGCCGAAGGGCATGACGAGATATTCATAGTGGCCGGTTGGTGTGTTGAACGCTGTCTTCCATTCGTCTCCCTCCCTCATCCGCACCAGATGGTAGGCATTGCGAAGGTCCAGCTTTGTGAATACGGTGGCTCCCTGCAGCAGTTCGAAGGCAGACGAAAGTAAGGGCAGTGGGTAGCGATTCTTAACCGTGATGTCGTTCAGACCCCGGTAATCTATGCATGGACGAAGAGAACCGTCCTTCTTGCCGACAAAGAAGAATCCCGCTCCTGCGGGGGAAGATGACGGTCTAATTATCCCGGCGGCAAGAGAGTCATTAATGTAGTCCTCCATGGCCTTTCTTTCCGGGGCTGACAGAGAATACAGACGACCCTTGGGAGGTGCTGTGCCAGGCAGGAGATCAATTGCGCAGTCATAGGGTCTGTGTGGGGGTAGAGATGTCGCCTTGGATTTGTTGAACACCTCTTTCAGGCTGTGGTAACAGGCCGGAACATTGGATATGTCGGGGGTAGCGCTAGATCTTTCCCGGAGAACGGGCAGGGTGGCCCCCTTTAAACAGGTCTGGTGACAACTCCTTCCCCACTCACGGACTGTTCCTGTCTCCCAGTCGATGTGGGGGTTGTGCTGACGGAGCCACGGGTATCCAAGAATGAGTGGTTGGCCAGGTGAGTGTAGGAGGTGAAACTGGATGGACTCCTGGTGGTTTCCTGACAGCAGGATTGTCACAGGGGCGGAGATATGAGTGACAGTGCCAAGATGATGCCCATCCAGGGCTCGTGCAGGAATGGGTTGTGTCAGTTGATGATGGTTCACACCCAGTTGCTGTGCAAGCTCAGGGTCCATGATGTTTGCTTCGGCTCCGGAATCCACAAGGGCGGCCAATGTATGAGTCTTGTCAGAAAGCTGAAGGCGGAGATGAAGCAGGGTTTTTCGGATGGAGGGAGACTGAAGGTCTGTTGAGCTCACCCGGATCTCCATGGGCTCAGGCTGATTGAGTTGGCTATGGGACTTGACAGGCAGGGGCTGGACAGAGGCGGTATCGACCCGAGTGCGGATGGCAGGTTGACTGAGACGGCCCTTCTCCCTCCTCCGGGTCTGTATACGGCGGTCAATGCGGACGGCAAGGTCAATGGCGGCATCAAGCGTTGAGGGCGGGTCATGGGAAACAAGCTCGTCTTTGATATAGTCCGCCAGGCTATGGAGGAAGGCTTGCACCAGTGCCTCTGGGTTAAACGAGCTTTGACTGGCCAGGGTACGAAAGTCAATGGAGAAGTCTGCCACTGTCCGATTGCCCTGACGGATGGTGAGCAGAGCTTGTGACGCTTCGGCTGTTGGCGAGCCTAGGTCAAAGACCTTTAACATCTCCTCCTCAAAGGCACTGAAGGAGGCACAGGCTGGGGTTTGCCGGTCGAATTCCGCCGTTCCCCACAACCGAGCTCGACCGGTGAGATGTGTGATGACATACCCCACCTTGGCTCCCTCTGTAGAGAAAGTCCTGGGCTGTAGTGCAAACTGGATTCGGCAGCTGCACAAGAATGGTCTTACTTGCTTCTGGTTGCCATCAAAACGTTCCGGGTTCCCAATCTTTGGTTCAGGAGCGTGGGGATCTGGTGGCAGCACTGCCGGGCCTGCAGCATTGGGACCTCCAGCGGAGGGATGAAGGAGTGTCGGTGGTACAGGAACAGAAGGACCAGGGGGGGATGCAGGTGGAGTAGCCGGGTTTGAGAGTAGTTGCAGGGCTTGGGCTAGCTGTTGTTGCTGCAGTTGGAACTGTTGTTGCTGCTGGATGAATAGCTGGAGAAGAGAAGCGATGTCGCCAGCCATCCGATTTATGTCTCCCTCAGAGCGTTCCAGTCGCTGTAGGGCAGTCATCTCTGGCTTTTCTTCCATCGTGGTCAGGGAGTGCGCTGGGTCCATGATGGTCAGATCATTCTGTCACGAACAGAAGAGGACCCAAGAGCGCAAGTTCAAATTCAGAGTTCTTTATTGGAGGTTACAGGCGGGAAGAGGAGTACCAGGGGTGTCAGGGGTACTTGGGACACTGGAGTTTTTCAGGGTCCTGTGGGTATCTGTGCTCCGGGGGTCACCAAATGTCCGGGGGTGTCCAGTCCAAGTGCTAGTGTGTGTGTTCCCCAGTGATGGAGCGGCGTATCGGGCTGAGGGTGGTGAAGCGTCTGGGCTCGCTCATCTGGTGGTCGGAGAACTGGGGGAACACACACACAACAGCAATATGAATGGCAGGCAGAAGTACAGATCAGGGCTGGGCAAATATCGTGGTGAGAGACAGAAGGCAGAATCGAGTTACCGGAGGGGCTGAAGATCGGAGAGTAGTCGAGGTCCAGAAGGCAGGTCGGAATAGACGGGGCAGTAGAACAAGGAGGCAGTCAAGAAAGGATTGGTATCACCAACAGGAGTCAGAGCGCAGACAGGCAGGTTACAGGTCCGGGTTTGAAGATGATCTGACAGGGTTTGGCTGAAAAACAGGGCTTGATATACTGGGAGAGGTTAGTGGGGAAATGCAGTTCAGCTGGCAGAGTAATTAGAACAGAGTGAGGCAAGGTGAGGATGGTGAGTGGGAAATGCAGTGCAGCTGGCCAGGTAACAAGAGCAGAGCAGGGCGGAGCCAGGTGGAACTCGTTAGGCAGAGTAGGGAGAGAGTGAGCAGAGTGGCAGAGAATTGAATGCAATTAATGTTGCTACCAGGGAGAGAGAGTGCTCATGACAAATATGGAAAGCAATAGTAGGTTTTATGGGAGGACCAAACTCCCCAAGGGGCCCCCATTTATGAGCCCATAAGATCCCGCCCTACTTTTTTACCATTTAATTTTTTCTGACTTAAAGCACTCACTACTTTATTCTGCATGGCAGAAGAAGAAAAATGGATTTAATATCATGCAGTGGGCATGCTTTCCTGTACCTTCCTATTCTGGTGCCATTGTGGTATTCCTTAAATGGGCCAAATTACCTTGGTTTTGCTTTGCTGCTTTGGTGGACTTAGTAGTCTTTTCAATTCATTTTTAAATCACTGTTTGTGGGTGTTGTATGAATATTCTGCCTATACTGCAGAAGCCAACGCTGTCACCTAACTCCATTTAAACCAGTTACATCTTTTAATTGTCCATCCTTGTTTACGGGTAGCTGTGGGATAACTAGATTGCATTAAATCAGGTTTCGCCATAAACATAACCGTCATTTCTACCTCTTACTGCATCCTAACAGATGCAAGTGAATGCCCTAACAATCAAAATCCAGAAAGCCTTGAAGAAACAAATAGCACGCCAAATATTTCCACTCAATTGACAATATGTGAAATCCTACCAAGCCAACTGACAGTATTCCATCAATTATTCAGGAGGACAAAGGCTCACAAAAAGTACTGCACCCCCGGCTATGCAGCAGTAAATCACTGTATAGCACACCATCTGCTGCTTGTCAGAGCCAACGGTTGCTGTGTGGCACAGGAGTGCTGAACAACATTGATCTGGAAGTCTGGGTTGATTTCCATTGTGAATCATAGATCAGGCAGTGCAGGTAAAATGTCTGGGTCAAAATGTAGACACTGAGGAAAACATGCATTATATTGAGATATCTATAGTACTCATGTCACAGTTTTAAAGCCATAAGTGAAAAGGTAACTTGACAATGTGCACACTGTGAGCAGTGTGATATTTCTGTATCCATCTTGTGTGATTCACCTGGGCTGGGATGTTACTGTAAAAAGAATATTTAAAAAAAAATCCCTCATTAAATATTGAGCATCCACATGATGGGATGTAAGAATGATTCTTCCCCTCGGTCTTTGGGTCCTTCACCCTTGTTGGTGTTTCAAAGCGTAACCTGCTGCAGAGACAAAATGTCCCATATTTGGACTTCAATAATGCAACGCCTTCGTTCTTAGGGCCAAGGGCTCGTCTGACATCTGACTAATCGCTGACAAAGCCACGGGTTCAGTTCGCAGACTTACTGTGCACTGGCTATTTCTGGGCATACAAACAACAACATTCCCCACAATATTCAGTGCATCAGTTTTCACCATTTTATAACAGTAGAAGTGGATATCTTTTAGACAAACTGAACCTTTCAAATTGAACTTCTCCAGGTTCCTGTTTTTGTGACAGTTTTGACTAATTGACTGTCTGCATAGCGCATTTAGCAAAATAAGCATTTGGTATCTGTCAAAGGACTAATGGCATCGTCCAATCGCCCATTCAAGAACTTATTGGGTGTTAGAAAATATGCAACAGTCACAACAGTATTCAGAAAATTGCAGATATGTCAGGAGAACAAAGTCACTGTGGCTTCTCATTATGTTGATTATCAGTTATTCTGCACGTCAAACTCAATATTGTGTCTTGTCAGTAACCCAGTCAAATAATGACCTGTCTAATTATTTGCTTCGAGTGACATCTGCCGTGAAATGATAAATGAAGCAAAACAGTCCCGATAAGCGTCCTACAACTTTACAACACTCTACGATTTAACATCACAGATGTACACAACAATGTTTTGGTTTTATTTTCCCTGATTCAGTTACATTTCCCTCCTTTAGTCAAATTAACTGATTAATTTGCTCTTTAGTTGCTTAGACCAAAGGATGAATTTCAGTGGAATTTGAAAGCACTGTCTCTTTAAAGGAGCACTGTGCCTTCAAACAGCAGCACTTGATTATGTCTCTGCATCAAATTCAAAACATTGCATCATTTGACCAGCACCCCTGGCGCTGGCAGAGTTTAATGTCACCCAATATTGTCATTAAATAAATACTGACATAGCTGTAAAGGATTTAGCTTCACAGAGTTGGAGGAGACATAATCCCAGCCAGTATACGCTCTGTGTTTCATAACTGCCTGGTTTGTGGGTGGTGCTGCTGGTGTCTAAAAGTAACAGCAGCCATTTTAAAAAACTCAATTAAAAGGGATTTTTTTAGTAGAACATAAAAAGTAATATTGAACTACATTATACATTTGTCATTTTGCAGAAATTATGCAAACTCTACACAATGCAAATGCCTCATAAATCAGGGGCTCAGTTTTGCATCTACTAAACGCTCCAACATTATGTCTGAAAAAAGCCCACAAGGAGTGGCAGCTTAGCTGGCAGTTTAAAATGCGCACATAATGCACCGTTGATTTCATTTCTAATGCAGCTTAACTTTCCAATTTGGATTCATTTCTTCATTTTATAATATGAAAATGGTGAGGCTGCAAAAAATGAAAAGAACATTTCTAAAGAGATTTTTAAACTTTTCAGCCACACGCCAGGAACTAGATAAGGAGACAATTACAATTTCAATGTGTAAATGACTCTGTATTGGCACAAGGCAGGTTTAATGTGCTTTCAGACTCAGAGCAGCACAATCAGCTAGTCCCGAACGCCCATTCATTTCTCATAGAGCCTAGGCACCGGGGAAACCCGACCAACGTGATGTCAGACAACAAGCATGCAAGCTGAGAAGTTGTTCCCCTTTTTTGCATACACTTCCTTGTTCTCTAACCCCTTTCCTTTTTATTTTATAAATAATACTTCAGTCTCATCCTAAAACTTTAATGTGGAAGTAGTGTGGAATGTGAAAGTGGTAAATGATGCAGTTATATTGTGGGAGTTTATGGTCTTTCTCTCCTTAATTGATTTTACAAAGAACTAATTAATGAACTTAATTAGCATGTTAGCATTTGAATTTAACTTGAATCACAAAATATTCTAGTTCATTTATTTAATGAAAAGTATCATTGCAACAAGTAAATTACTCATGTTAGATAGCATAGATTGTAGAGAAGTCTGTCAAATCCAATCTCATCATCTCCCTATTCATGCAAATGACCCCACCCAACTGAACCAATTGAACAAACTAGAGGAGTGTCTATCCGAAATTAGGAGATGGATGTGCAGAAACTTCTTACTGTTGAATGCTGATAAAACAGGTCCTGGTAGTAACAGTAGGTAGTAACTGGCTGCGTCGCATGGCGTTTCTGTTGCGTGTCAGCTGCGTGGCGGCTGCGTGGATTTTTCTGTCTTTACACACACAGAAACGTGTCTGATGCGGCGCTGCTGCTGCTAGCCTTGTCTGTACACATGGATGTTTCCCCTTGATTTACTGCACTCAAGCAGTATACTTCATGTTAAACATAAATATATTCGGATTTGATTACAGCAAAGACAACGTCGGCAGTGTTGACAGCAAAATAGGCTCCAGAATATTTCGTTCTGTATTGACAGGTGCAATATTTGACATTACATTACATTTATATCTGCATCTATGTCAAAACCTAGAAACTTTCAAACATCAAAATGTCATTTATTAATATGAATGTGTGTCAAAATGACATATAAACACCTTTTCCTATTCTATTTTGCCTGGAAACGCTTCCAACACGCTTGCATGTCGTGTGAAAAATAGGCGTCGGTTCTATTTCTAGCATGCACGCGTTTTCCTGAGACGTGCGTGTCACGCAGGTAGTGTGTAAGCTCTAACCTGTTAACATGGGAGCTGAAATAAAAACGGACACGCCACGCAGCTGACACGCTCACGCCACGCAGCCAGTGTGTAGCCGGCCTAAGGCCTCCCAAGTGCAAGAACTCAGAATAACTTAGATGGTAGCATAGATCATTGAGAGCAAAACTGTTAAAAACCTTGGTTTTATTTTCGACTCTCAGCTAAACTTCCTAAGCCACATTAAGTCACAAAAACTGCTTTCTATCATATGAGCAATATTGCAAAGATTAGATCGATTTTAACAAAGCGCGATGCATCAACTCTGATTCATGCCTTTGTGTCTTCTAGGCTAGACTACTGCAATGCCCTGTTTTCCGGCCTCCCTGCATGTTCACTTAGAAGCCTGCAGCTTGTCCAAAATGCAGCAGCCAGGGTACTCACAAGGACCAGGAGATATGACCACATAACTCCTGTCTTAACCTCCCTCCACTGGCTACCAGTACAGGCAAGAGCAGATTTAAAAATCCTCCTTTTAACCTTCAAATCACTGAATGGCCTTGCACCCTCATACCTAACCGAACTGATTAACCCCTATACCCCCTCACGACCACTCTGCTCCCTGGGTACCAATCTTTTAGAAATTCCTAGGGTCAAAAAGATATCAGCAGGCCACCTTGTCTTTTCTTATCGAGCACCGTACCTCTGGAATAACCTTCCATTGTATGTTAGAGAAGCCAGCTCTTTTGTTTTTACCATTGTACCACTTTTTATTTCACTTTTATGTACCTATATATCCGCAATGATTTTAATGTATTTTTTTGTATGTTTAATCCTAACTTTTACTGAATTCCCTGTTGTACAGTGTTTTGAGTCCATGTCTTATGGTGATATTGCACTTGAAATAAAATAAAATTGAATTGAAATTGAAGGGTAAAAACTTCATAGCGCAGATTTCAAATGCAAACTGGTGCGTGCACAGTGATCAAAGGGCATGACAAACTTTAAAAAATTAAGATGGGTGTAAGAAGGATAGCAATACCAAGTGTCTATTTCTGCAGAAAACTTTTCAAGAAGACGTCAAGGAAATGTGATGAGGATAGCTGTGGTGAGTCTCACCAGTCTTATCTCTATCAACATACATGTACAGGTCCATAACTACCACTGAAGGATCCAGACGATTTCAGAGGTAACTATTTCACTTTTCACTCCAGCACATTTATTTGACGTCTTTATGTACTAGTTACATTACAGATTATGATTTTACATAAAATACAATGCATTGATATATAGATTAAACTAGCAAATTGTATAAAACTTATTAACTTCATCTCAACCAGCAACATAAAATACTACTCATGCATTGATGCATCAGTATTTCAAATCTAATAATGTGGCTCAGAGAGGCCATTATTCTGCAGAAGAAATACTTTTACTTTAATACTTTAAAGTAATAATCAAAGATTCTCATTTAAATAAATGTCTGTTATGTCATTATCTCTGAATAAGCTAACACCATGGTAGTCTCGCTTTGCCAGAACTTCCTCCACCACTGTGCTGCGGAGGAAGGTCTGGCTAGTCCACATAGCATTCCAGGATGGGAGAAAAACGTGCTCTGGTTTATTGGCATTTCTTTAAGCCAATCACAATCGTCTTGGGCGGCGCTAAGCGAGCAACAGTGCTTCTGCAAAATAGCCTCGGGAGGGAGCTTGTTTTGGTGGAACATGTGTACGTTCAAAAGTTGTTTTAGTCGTGCAACAGAAAACTCAGATTGGACAGATAGTCTAGCTAGCTGTCTGGATTTACCCTGCAGAGATCTGAGGAGCAGTTAACCAGAGTCCTCGAGACTGGGTAAACCAGCCCGATCTGCCGGCGATTTGATGTCTCCCTGCAGCTCAGGCTGGAAACCTGTATGTTTATCTCTCCTGCTGTCGTTACAAATTTGCGGGAACCAATCACAAACTGGCTTATCCACCTGGCGCGCTATTTGCAGGTTTAACACAATGGCGATAGAGAAACGACCAAGCAGCTTCTTCTTTACATTCAACATGCCGGCCACCGAAGCGCAGCAACCCGTTGATGCCGCTGTCGCTGAAACTATACCTGGATCTTTGGTCTGATTGGTTGAAGGACTGTCCAATTGCGTACAAAGTCACTTGAACTATGCCCGTTGGCGGAATTTTTGTCGGCAACGGAGCAATCCCGGAAGTGGAACGTCGAGGATATTGACTTACACAATGGTGATTGAGCCTGTGGCCCACTGATGAAAGCCCTTTCATTTGCAGTATTACGAACTGTGTCTGTGGCGACAGTACCGGAAAAAATCACAAGCGGCGCACAGTTAGTGACACGTTTTCCATCACCCAGCAGTGGTTGGAAGAGTAGGCGGAGCTAACGCAACAGACTCGCTCTTCTTAGTGTGTGAAGGTTCAATGTTATTCTCCAGATCCCACCACGCTTGAAGCAGGCACCCCAACTAACCAGTAGGAGGACATTATCCCTCACCGGCTTCCCACCCACTAACATAACCAACTGTGTTTGTTGAAATGCATTAACAAGCTGGTGCTGTACCCAGGTCTCTGCAGTGGTAGGTGAGTGTTTTGCCCCTGCACCACCCGTGGATTTCTGAAGGCAGAAGAGCTAATTGAATTATTGCCCACCATGTCAAGGACATTTTCCTAAGAAAGTCTGAAAGAGGGAAAAAAAAAACAACTCAATATCAAGCTCACTGTCACAGCCCCTTTGACGCATTTCAGTGAGGGGGCACAAACCAGCCATGCCCTAGATAAACGGTACCCTGCACTGCACTGAAAGACTCTTGACAGCAGTCAGATTTACATAACAGACAGTACACAGGCATGCACATCACTTCCAGCTCCATACAAATCATGTTTTTGTAGAATAGGTATAGTTTACTTTGCTGGATTTTTACTATCTGGTGAGAGCGATGGTATTGCAATTTATTTCTGTTTCCCAAAAGAGATCAGGTGAGATACAAATGTAAATGTAATACCCCTAAAATAGGACATACAAACTTTCAATTTGTAAGATGATCAGGATTGACAATGGTTTGTAGGTTTAGAATATGCATATTTATTCAACAAAATGCTGGTTCTCTTCTCATAAATGCGGTCACGTTCTGACTGCTGTGTGTCAAGTAGTAACGAGTCAAGTAGGACAGACCACGGCTTGTAACTGGCAGACACAAGAGGAGAATCTGAGAGAGAGTCAGGCCTAAAATAAGAAGAGAAAATATAAATCATTAATCACTGACAGCAGTGAATAAGGGGGGAAACACTGGTTTGGGCTTTTGGCGATGGAGATGGACAAAGGATTCTTGATTGACACAGAGGTTGCGTGTTCGGAAGATTCTAACCAAATTTCATTTATCATTACGTCAGTAAAGTCTATAACCAGCATCAGCTGTTTTAGACAGCAAGGGAAACAAATTGGTAACTGTTGGCAAGGTAATGCATCAACCAAAATTAGGGCTGCAAGATATGAGGAAATTATCTAATTGTGATTATTTTGTCTGATATCGCGATTGCGATATCATTCACAATATTGCAGGGACTGCTCATATTTGTATCATTATTCTCATTTTCATTGAAAATTATTAACATTGAAAGAAATTAGAATGATTATATTCTGATTTTTGCGAGGATCTGTACCAAACAAAGATGTTTTCTTTAGTCTGTAGGATATGATTTGTAGGCTGGGACGTCTCTGCAGCTCCACAATACTTCATTCAGAAGGGTTTGACACATATTTTGCCTTTAACAAATATTGTGCCACCCTGCAATTTGGATATTGCACTAGTCCATATTGCAATTTCGATACAATTGCGATTAATTGTGCAGCCCTAACCAAAATGCAAAGAATGTACGTTGCTGACTCACTAAAACAACATGGAGAACAAAATTAGACTGCAACAGTCGTGATTCACCAACGCTTCGAATTAGTGCACAGTTCCCTCGAGCATAGAGAAGAATACAAGACCACTACAGTGACATCTTCTGTTACCTTTTTCTCCTCCCGAGCTGATATTATACAGCCACTCTCATGCAAGCTCTTGGCAATTAATACAGCCATACTATAATTCAAAAAGCATTCTTATTTAACCAAAAGACAAACTGTGGGTCTCTGTATCGCAAGGCTTTGTGTAATGATTCAGGAAAACTCTCCAGATGAGAATAAAGATTGCAAAAAAATTATTTACAAACAGCTCTCCAGATAACAATGCTGTGAGTGGGCTTATATAACTAGACAAAAGGATGGGAGCAATTATTTTTGATCAATATAGTACAATGAATGCCATGTCCATCCCGCTAGCGTCAACTATTACCAGCCTTATCATGGGAGGAAATAGATTTTGCAACCCTCCATCATGCTCTTGGAGATGCCAACCAACTTGCTGTCAAGTCAATAATCTCTTTGGGAGAGATCAAATCTGCAAGATGTGTCCAAGTTTGGCTGGTGCACACTGCCTACAAAACACATTCAGTCATTGTACTTGACTCTTTTTTTAAATCCGAGAAAAGTAGGATTAGTCGACGTTTGTTTCGTTTTGTTATTGACACTTTTTTACACTGCAGTCTGATTCAAAACAGGTTTGCTGAATACAAATGGAATCTTTTATTCTAGGGATGGCAGCAGCACAATAACCTGAGTAGAGAATAAGTGAAGAGGATGGATCAACACTCTGTGAAGCACCTTCAGCTTTACAAAGCACCATAAGTGACCTGCCACTCACACAACTTGAGTTGTTCATTCAAGTCGCAAAACAATGTGGTAACACGCGGGACGTCGAACCTTTGTGATGAACTCCAATGACTGAGTCATGATTGCTTTGTTAGTACTGAGTCATTGTTTTTAAAAAAGAACTATCTTGATAAAAAAGCTGCATTTGTTATACAGAGATAATCCTTAAATTATATGTCAAAGTTACAAACACTAAAGCATGCTGTACAACAAGTGAAATGCATATTTAAATGTATCCATGCCTGGCAGCACAACATAATTCAACATTTGAAGAGTGACATACGTTTTTCTTTTTTACTTTGATTCTATGTTATCTCCAGTCTTGTATAAAGTACTTGAAAGCAATACTTGAGTAAAAGTATCTTATCAGAAAATGACTTTGGTAGAAGTTAAAGTCTCCTTTTAGAATATTACTTGAGTAAAAGTCTTAAAGGTCCAGTGTGTAACGTGTTTAGTTGTTCATTATCAAAATCTGTGTTGATCGTTCACAAACTTGTCCTTTTTCATGAATATTGACCACCACCATCAATTCCAAGTATTCCTATTGGCTTGAAATTTAACATTTGCATTTGCATGAACTGGGGTAGACGCTCCATATTCATGCACCATCTTGAAATACGTTATCCGGTAAGAGACATACAGGACATACTGCTCCGCCTTTCGTGTTTTCACTGTCACATGATAAACTCACAGGTGCTGCTAATGCTGCTAATGGGTATCGTAGCTTCCCGGCCCCGGCCATTTTGAAGGAGGACCACACGTATTCAAAATCCAAATTTCAGGAACAGGAGTCTTCTTCTTCTTCTTCGCCCAGAAAAAGAAAAAGGAGATTGAAAAGAGCAAGAGACCGGCGTCATCAGAAAAAAGTGTGAAGGCTACCGTAGCTGTAATACGTACTTTGAACTGCGTGGTGCGAGAGAGTTGATTGCGATATATGATCTCAACGCTAGATGGGAGAAAGTCCTACACATTGGACCTTTAAAGTATCTGATATTTATTGTACTTAAGTATCAAAAGTAATTTTCTGATATTAAATGTACTTAAGTATTAGAAGTAAAGTAAGTTTGATTATGAACTTTATGGCCAAAGGTGTGTAACGTTATCTTCATCACCACTGTCATCGGGGTGGTCATTGTCTGTTACCATGGTGGCAGAGCCTGCACCAGGTGCTTCCATGACACTATCAGTCAGTATGCTTCCTCCTCTTCTTCTTCAGTTTTGGCCTATGGTTGGGTTTTTTTGCCGCTTGGCAACAAACAGGCATTAGGTCACCAACTGGAACTGAAGGTGCATTATTTTGGCAATCTAGGAGCAATGATTCACCAAACCTGCTTTTTTCCAGTGTAATACATTACGGTAAGACTTTACTTGAAGGTATCTACATAAGAGTGACATGACACTCTCATGAACACATGACACTGTCATGACACATGAACCCTAACCATAACAAAAACCGAATGACACTTACTAAAAGAAGCATTATGTCATAAACGTTTATGACTTGTTTATAATGTTTATGACAAATTCATGACAGTGTCAAGTAAAGTGTAACCCAAATTTCTTCTGATTGTATTTTGTAGTAACGAGTAACTAAGATGCTTAGAGGAAATGCAGTGGAGTAAAAGTCAAAGTTTCCGGATATATAAATAACAAAGTAAAGTTCTACTTAAGTACAGTAGCGAAGTATTTGTACTTTGTTACATTACAACACTGGTTATATCTCTCAGTCCTACCACAGGTAACACTGCTTTTAGAACTCACTCAGGGATTTTTCATTCTGTAAGCTGTGTCCTTCGCCTGCACACTAGCCTCGAAAAGCTCAAAGAGAAAAGAAGCTGCCTTCATGCTGAGCCCCTACTCACACAGCTAAAGTATACTCCTTCCTCCTCTCTTTCCCTTCTCCTTGTTACTCTCTCTAGCTGATATCACATTGCACAGCGTTCCCCAATAAAAAAACATAAATCCTTGTATACCTCTGATTTATAAACTAAACAAAATAGGCACAGATCACAGAAGCTTGCAGGTTGCATGGAACAACAAAAAATATAAAATATCCTCACAACTGCAGCCTGCAGATCAAACTAATTTCAAGACATTTCATAGCTTGACACACACACACACACACACACACACACACACACACACACACACACACACACACACACACACACACACACACACACACACACACACACACACACACACACACACGCACACACACACACACACACACACACACAGAACAATTTCAAAGCCCAGGTTTATTTTAAAAAGCTTCTTTTTTGTCAATGTTTCTGTTGATGTTTGCACCGCTCCAAGTGTTCTGAATGTCAGATGGGCATATTGTCACTTGGCAATGCTAAGAAATGGCAACTCAGCTCTCCCACTGCAAAACCCCGTGGGACTGGGGAGAGAAATAAAAGAGAAAATGTCTCCTCGTTTCTAAGATGTCAGGGGACAGAAATAATATATTTAATATGGCTCTGTGTGGTTTCTCTAAGCAGAAAACCCCTTCAGATTCTGCTCCCAGATGCCTTTTGGGATAGGTTAGGAAGAAGAAAAATAGAGGAAAATACATAAAAAAACCCTTGAACTAAATCTTAAACACACTGAGACCCTGAAGGCGTGTTTCTTAAGACGACTGTTGGCAGGCTATCATAAAGTTCACCATGGTTATTTAGACAGATTAAATCACTGTGCCTAACAAGCTTGATATTACAGCTACATGATGCACCTTGCACCTTTCTGGGGCTTCTATCTTCAAAGTTCAATTGTATCGGCCTGTACTTGCACCTGATAATGTCGAGGTTGTAATTTAAGTGTGATTTTGTGGCTCTTCAGGAACTGGAATTAAACTGCCGTCAGTACCAGCTTCCTCGCTGTGTACAGGGAGGCTTGGAGTCGACACAGGGTGCATTTCAAATGCCTCTGTGCAATCCCTCAGCCCTTTTGACAGGGACAGATCCCCACAGTAGCTTTTGGCAGACTTCTCAACAAAAAAGAGGAGCTGCTTTGAGTTAAGAATAAAAAGGAAATAAAACATATTCAATACGACATATGGAGAGCACTGAAAAACACTTTGGTTTCACAAGCATGTGACGCTTTACTGTAAAGCAGAAAGGACATGAAGGCTGGGCATGTTGCAGCAGAATAGATGTCAAGAACTCAGAGCAGCTACAGTGACGATGAGGTTAGGTGACAGGGGTGCAAGCAGTGCAGCGTGATATAGATTGGATCACCGGCCAGGCAATATCACCCTGGAGACAGAGGAGCTAAACAGGTTCCTGAGCTTTGACAGCACCAAAGACCAACACGCTTATACATACTAAAGTCTGGATGCATTTAATACGTGCCTGCATAGACATTTATTCATAGCCAAGAGTGATCCCGGCATATCCTGACCGCATCTTTGTCAAACCCATGCGCATGCATGTGCATAACTACAGCACATTGCTTGTAAGTGTGAGCTGGCTGAATGTCTGAACAGGAAGATGTGCAGGAAATGTATTTCAAAAATAAAACTGAGAAGAGAATAATAGTGATTGTCTCAGGAGACAAAAGCCTAAAAATGCCTCTCTCCTGTAAGAATGTGTGCCCTTTTATAAGCAGTCAGCACAATCTCACCGCGTAGCCAACACTGAACAACAACCTAGAATCTGTGAAGGGGATGTCTAAATATAACACCATCCTGCAGGATGAAGACACTCCTCCAATTCAGACAGATGAGAGCTACACCAGATGTGTCATATAGGAAGCTGCTTTGCTACAAATTAGATGATTAACAGAGCCGTGCAGCCAGCAGTGAGGCATTTGGCTGTGGTACGCAGCTCAGTGGAGAGTGATTGGCTTTGAGGGCTGAGGGAGCAGATGGGACGGGGACACAGAGCTGGACCAAACAACAGAGGGTGCCTCCATGGTTTTGCATCAAAACAATCACTTCTATCCTCGTCTGTACTTAAGAGTGATTCAACGCACACATAAAGAGGTAGCTCTGTTTATAGCAGTATTGCAAGCGGCTTGTTCTTCATGGCAAGTTATCTCTGCCTTTAGCTCCGCCCCCTTAACATTAATTATGCAGCTCAATGCAGCACTCCGAATCCCCACTGCAGCTCACCCACACTACAATACTCTGCCGCGTTCTCCCACTCTCTCTGTCTCTGTCACACACACACAAACCACAGTGTTTCTCTTTTTTCCCTTCATGATTACATTGTCAACTATCCATTGGTCAAAGACAGCATTTTTCTCCATGCATTAACTTGTGAATAGAGTGCTGTTGCAAGGACGAAAGACATCACTTTTTTGCAAGATAAGACAAGAATAGATATACTTTATTGTCCCAAAGAGGCCATTTTGCCTGGGCAATAGTGCTACACACAGCTGCTATCAACATAAAACAATAGCCAACAAGACGCTACAGTGGTACATTAAAACAAAGTAATAAATTACATACAACAAACCATAAAACAATAGCACATAATGCTTAAAAGGTAATGCAACAGTGCATTTTTTGAGTAGTGTCTTAGACATTAAGTAGTGTTATAGACGTTGATGGTCTCTAATTTTTTATGTGAAACATAGGTAAAAAAATGATTTCTAAACATTGTTGTACATATGTTTTCCAGCAACGTTATAAACACCATAATTCAAAACATCTGATACATTTGATGTGAATGAATACATTTACAATAATAACAAGTTGGATTACTATATTTGGTTGCAGTGTGACTCACTACAAGTACACATTTCTTTGCCTTATCATTTTCAAAGCCCAGTGCTGATTTCTGTGCAAATCAGAAGCAAACAGAGTCTGATGTGCCGAGGCAAACACACTTAACAGCTCAAACACCTGTCTGGCAAGGTGTAATTGACTCAACTACTCCTGAACATGTACACAGCGAGAGACACAATCAGACCTTGTTACAGGAAGCAGCGAGAGAGAGAGAGAGAGAGAGAGAGAGAGAGAGAGAGAGAGTCCACACTACACAATGTGAGTCAGCTACATCAGCAAAGAAGAGGGAGAACATACAAAGAGGGAAGCTCTCGCGCTTCAGCCGTCCACCCCCCGGGCAGGCAGTGGGAAGGAAACGTAGCAACTGTTTATGGAAGCAGAAACAAGCTTCTCCTTCGTTTCCTAGAGCGTTCACATGATTAAGATTCATTTCACATCTGCATGCATGTGTTTGTGTGCTTGCATGTGTAGTGTGTTTGTGTGTGAGAGTATAGCTTGTCGGACCAAAATTAAATGTAAAATGAATCCAACTTAAGTGTGAGGTTACCCTGTGTGAATCATTCATGCATACTATGCACTGCCTTACTTTAAACTGAATTAACAGGCGATTTTTTTAAGGTGATAAGCCACATCAGATGAAGGTCTAAGCAGTTATTCATGGGATTGTTATTTGTTATTCACCACACAGGGAATCATCAACAAAATGTCAAACCAAAGGCAAACAAACGGCAGCTATTTATGGGTACATGTTGTTTGTCTCCCTTTTGTTGCCATTTCAATAAGCTCAATAAAGTGTCTGTCTATGTTTGCAAAGATGCTACCTTTTGGAACAAAAGCAAACAGCGAGGCAGATGTTCCTAATGAGGAAAGCATGGCCAGGGAATACGGGATCATTCAGCTGGTACTGGGTGAAGTGAATGTGTTCTATGCTTACATAATCCAGGGAGAGCGTGAATCGGCTACTCCCTCTCTCTACATGACAATGCGCTGGCAGGCGCAGGTCGGCTGCTTTTGTCATGAACTCCATGTTTCCATCACTCCTTAAAATAAAATCTGTGCATCTTGAGATGTCCAGAATACATAACGGCGGGTCAACAGCTCTTTGCGAGGTTGCTGTTCATCAGCAGGCAGCCTTGCGTGCCATGCAGCTCTGCTGCTGCAGGGGTCTTTTCAGTGCATGGAACCGGATGGTGAGCAGAGAACACAGCGGGGGCTGGGCACTGCAATGTACTGCAGTGCTCGTGGCTCTGCTATGCACACCCACTCTCTTCCATTCTTGCTCTGCCTCTGACTCTGATCTCTCAATCTCGCGCTCCAGCTCTCGCCCATAATTGTATCGTTTGTCATACATTCCCCACTTCACTTTCTTCTCATTGCTTTTGTTCTTTTCAAGCCCATTTTACTCCACACTATTAACGCTGTCTGTGTCCAACATCGTCTCTTATATTCTTCGTTTAAACTACCCTGCCCTCTGTCACTCACATGCACATTTACATGCACTCTTAGAAACACATTTACACAAATACATGCATTGCATAAAACAACATCCTGTAACCTTTTCCTGGAGAGTATGATTTTCCCTTATGGAGAAGCCACACACGCTGCCCGTCTGCAACTTCACTGCATTCATCACGGTGTCATTCTAGTATCACCGAGAGGGTCTGCTCACCTTAAACATGTGCCCCGTTTCATCTGCACAACAACCTGGGTGTAACTCTATTTCTGCTTTTTTGGTGAGTTTTCACAGTACCTCTTCTCATCCTGATATAGGATTTGGGGATTGTTGCTAACTGAAGTATGTCACAGTGACAGACGTTGTTGCTCCGCTATGATGCCTACACCATCAATTACAGGGGCACACTAAACGCCCATGTCGCACAGTCTGGGACAGAGGGAGTCATACACACAGGATGAGCAATGACAGGCCCAACAGCTGCTCCCTTTTTCCTAAACCCCCACATATCTTAGGAAGTTACAGTACATAACTTATTTACATGCATAAGAATAGACAAAAGACAAACCTTGAGAGGCAACTTGATTATCCCACCAGCAATCCTTCATTCAGCGTATACGCTGGGGTAAATTGCCCTGCTATGCCATGAACTACTACAACTACTATTTCTAGTCATTGTTCCATTATCTTTATTGTAACTATTATTGTCACTGTCCATCACACCCCCAACCAGCATCATCAGACACCACCTACCAAGAGCCTGGGTCTGTCCGAGGTTTCTTCCTAAAAGGAAGTTTTTCCTCGCCACTGTCACACTAAATGCTTGCTCTTGCGGGAATTATTGGAATTGTTGGGTCTTTGTAAATTATAGAGTGTGGTCTAGACCTACTCTATCTGTAAAGTGTATTGAGATAACTCTTGTTATGATTTGATACTATACATAAAATTGAATTGAATTGAATTAAATTCTTGCACATGGCCAGGAGTGTTTATGTTGTGATGCTGAAAACATTGATTCAAGATGCTGCACTGAATTTGACTTTAGTTTAGGTAGATCACAGGATGCAGGTCTGTGTGTTTAAACTAGCCACTCTATCTGATCACAAGTGGTTAAATCTCCATCTCTGCCACATGCTTCTATCTTAAGGAGAGATATTGGCTCTTTCTTAGGAACAATGGGGGTTATCATTCCTGTTTGCTATTAAAGAGCACATGCTTCTAATCATTGCTATCCGAATGAGTTTCTCAGTATGCTTGCAGCATCCTGCAGAGACACTTTCCTGCTCCCTCTCAACCATGATATGAAACAAAGCCTGGTGTGACAGCAGGTGTCAAACAAAATACAGGCTGCAGCCATCACATGTTTTACATTCCTTTTTTTAAATGATTTAACATAATACCGCTGTCTTTTAGCACTTCCTCAATAGTTTTAAAATTCATTTCTGGGAAACAACGACTTACTGGCCACTATGAGCCAGTGTTGCAGTACTTGCAACACTTTTTGAGGGTCTCATCTCGCACTCGACCACATTTTTGTCTTGTGGATGGTCTCAGATAAAGAGGACTCTGGATTATATTTCAAGACTGTTCAAGACCAAAACTGCCCTTTTGATTATTTGATCAATGCGTTTCTCATTATACCCTTATGGCAATAAAAGAGGTGAATGAGAATTCATTTGCTTTCTGTGGGTGTTTTTTTATGCAAATGTGGATCTTTCAGATCAATTTGAGGAGTGCCTATGGTTAGCATGTTCCACATTTCATCGTGTCAGGCAGTGTGGGACTAACACTGGTCTGGTCTTGGTCTTGGTCTTGGTCTCAACCCCTCAACGTCTTGGTTTTGTCTCAGTCTTGATACACTCTGGTCTTGGTCATGACTTGGTTTTGACTGTCTTGGTTTAGGTGGTCTTGACTACAACACTACTATCAGCAGACATCATGTATAATGTCCGCTCTTTTAATAATATCATCCTTTTGATTTTGTGTTATGACCTAAGCAGACCTAAGGTCTTTAACCTTTAGGCCACCATTGCTTATTACATTGATGTGAGCTTGTGACCGGGAGGTTCAATCCCCAGACCGGCAGGATAAAATCTGGGTGGGGAAAGTGAAAGAGCAGCACTTGTCCCTCCCTCATTACCACCATTGAGGAGCCCTTGAGCAAGGCCCTTAACCTCACCTCTCCAGTGGAGCTGCTCAGTGGCCAGCAGGTCAGACTGTGGTTGGACTGGGCAGCTTCCAGGTATGAGTGTGTGTGTGTGTGTGTGTGTGTGTATGTGTATGTGTAACTTTGTGAATGTAATAGGTCGTCGTTGCAAATGAGAATTTGTTCTCAATCAGCTTACCTGGATAAATAAAGGTTAAATAAAAATAAATAAGAACAGATTTCAAACCTGAGTGATGTAGACAATGTCATTCTACAGTTTAATAATTTATGTAATATTTCTTTTATTTGCCAAGTACATTTACACAATTGAGGAATGTATCCTCTGCATTTAACCCATCCTAACTAATTGGGAGCAGCAGTGGACAGATAGTCATGTGTCACTCTAAGCTTTGCAGTGAAAAGGAAGGTAGGAAAAACACAGCACTACCTCTCCCACCTGGACTATACAGTGATAATCCAGGTAAGCAATGACAGGAAGGACGGGTTTTTCTTTTTTTTTTAAAGGAAACATTTCAGCACCTCTGCAAAATCATGGTTCTCTTTGAGATGGACTGTGTTCTAGAAAAGGAGAGTTGCATGAATAATGAAAAGTGTTTTCAACTGAAAAGGCATACAAAGAGACGAAGAGATGAGCACAGCCAACGGCTGTATCAAAAAGCCAGACAATTTATCAGGTCATCTAAATACACACTGATAGAAGAATTAGCTTTGTTTTAAACTGTCATCCAACCCTCAATACTCTACACTGGTTTGCTTCAAACTATTTGAGGGAAGCACTTATCAAAGGTCTTTGTTCTGGTCTCTGTCCATGGTGCTGAAATTACTTACATTTCCTTCCCAGCCCTCTCTCCGCATATAACTCGGTGTTGAATAATTTAAACATAATTTAAAATCAGTAGCTAGGATCAGTGAGCCCTGTCAGGGTCATAATTGTCTTGCACTTATATCGACTATCTAAGGGTGAAAGGCATTAGCCTTACATCTGAGCAAAATAAAAACACCAGTACATACTGTACTCTTCATCCTCTCTAACAACGCTTTCCAGCGTGCCCACACAAAATACACTAAGTCCATCCATTATTTCCTCCCATTCTGCAGCAGGCCAGTGCTCACAGAGAGAAAACACACACTGCCCACTGCTGGGCATTGTGTGTTTTCATATCTTTATTCCCAAATAATGAAGGTCAGACATCCCAACAAAGACAATGGGGTGTAATAAATAAACTGTAAAAAGTGACTAAAGAAAGCTGATAATGAATGCATACTAAAAATGTGTTAGTATGGGTGATTCATACTAACACATTTTTACTGTAAACCAGCCAACTTCACTTTCCTTAATTTGAGCTTATTTTAAAATACTGATGAACCTTATGTTCTGTGTATATATACTCCAGCTAACGTAGACAGACATACTATATATCCGCTTCTTTGGTACACTGTAGTCTAGCCTAGTTCACCCAATCAGAGTGCCTACTTTTGCTGCAGGCTCAGACTGAAGGAAGTCCCAGAACACCGGATAAACAAAACAAAAACTCATCACCAGGCTCAAACACTATCAGAGCCAATTCATTATTCGTTATCTAAGCAACCCCAATGATACCCAGAATACATAATGAGAGCATGCACGACAAAACTCAAATGGGCTGCAGCAGCCTCTTTGGCACACTGAGCTTATCGGTGTGCACTGAATTTACAGTATAAGGGACAAAACTTTGCTCTTATCCCATCCATAGAAGACAAATAAGTTAACGGTCGGTTTTTAGAAAGATTGTTGCTGGTTTGAATCATTCTGCCTCAGACTGGCTGGATGCTGAGGCAGCTCCGCTCAGGGATGTAATGGGATACTGCAGCACTAGAGAACCGTGTGCACAGAAACTTGCCTAGAAGCATCAGGGAGTCCCGCACTAACCATCCTCCTCCCTCTCTCTCTGCCTCTGCCTCCCCCTCTGCTTTTCTCTCAAGTGTTTATAATGTAAAAAAAAAAAATCATTAAAGTATTCCGTATATATCTAAATGTAATAACACATGAAAGATTGAAAGAGGGCAAAAAAAGCCAGAACATACACTGACAAATAACAACTTCAGAAGTGTAAAAAACCCAGCGTGCCTGTAGTAGGAGGAGAACGTAGCTGCTTACCTTTTGTGCAGGTTGCTCTCCTCAGGACACCAAGCTCTTCCCCTTCTCCACAGGCGCCGAGACACTTTGAGATAGAGAGAAAAAGAATCAATCTTCTCTTACTTTCTCTATTTCCAGTTTCAGAATGAATAAGTCAGGAGTCTATCTAACACAGTCCTCTAGACACACCTTTACTCTGTCCTCCTGTAAACTCTGCCACATATACACACACACACCCATTCAAATGCACCCCAAGACTGGAGTACACAAATTGATAAAGATCTGCTCAGGGGAGGGATACAAACTACACACACTGCAGTTTTTTTTTTCTTCCTCTTGCCCACTCGCTCTGCTTTTTTCCTGCCGTCTTTGCCTGCACTGCCTCCTGATTGGCTAAGCTGCTCTTCAATAACATAAGCTTGCTTCTTTAACTGGAACGGGGCCAGTTGTGTGGTGCACCAGAAACACTCCCGCCCAGCTCATCTCTTTTTCTAAGTGCCTGTGGAGAAGAATGCTGAGCTCTGCAATTTCATACGCATCGAGCAAAGAAAAAAAGGAATGGAGGACAGAGGGGGTGGGGGAGTATGTGGGAGAGAAAAGGAGTGAGAGTGGGAATGGGACAGAGCATCGGCGGTGGATCAGTGGAACGCAGTGGGACAAGCAGAAGATGCGTGGGAACAAAGAGCAAGGGGCTATTAGGTGGGGTGAGGGCAGATTTGGATGCACCGTCCACCAGCACTACATGAAGGGAGATTTCCCTGCACTCACTGCAGCGCGAAGGTGGCTCTGCTGCAGTGTGGAGTCTAATTGCCAGGCAAGAAGGGGGATGGGAAGGGAGGAGGAGGAGAGGGGGTTGGTTGCAGTGATGCCGAAGTACAGTCTTCCAGCCAACCATGGATATGTGGGGGAAATGGGCAGGCAGCCGCAGTGTACAGCGGCTAATGCCTTTTTCCTCATGAATTATTGAAGGTGCCCCAAAGGAGAGTGGGAGGGTCACAGAGCCCGTTCAGACAGTCGCACTGCTTACTGAGGTTTATGATAATTACTCAATCCTGAAGTAAATGTCGTCAAATTATTAAATGGAGCCCCCTTTAAGTTAGATTATTTGATCCAACTAATGAAATAGACTGCTTTGAATGGAGATTGTGTAGTTTTAGCTCTCCACATCCCATCCTGAAGAAAATGAATGTGTGGAATTGACTTTGTGGTGTCAGGTTCTCTGCCACGCTTTCTTTGACTCATCTGGTACCTCCAATGTGTCCCAGCTGCTTTGAAGAACAATACCCAAGTCAATAATGGATCACCCAATACCTCAACCAGAGGCTACAATGAGCACTCTAGAAGTTCTATGGCGCCCACAGAGAAATGCAAATACAATGTTTGCTCAATCAACAACATAATTGCCTGGTGGATGAATGCATAAAGAAAGAGCTGCTTGATATTTTAGGCTCAATGTCCTGGTGTAAAATAAAATGTGACCAGAAGGGACAGGTGAACAAATCCCAGTATCATCTAGATTTATCAACAAATCTAGATTAGTGTGTTTCAGGAGCAGCCCTCATCTTGTCAAATGGCTGAAAGCTGGTGATTGCAGAAGTGACTGTAGATATGATAATAGATGATCAGTAAACATGTGTCATCTACTTGAAGAAGTTCATGAAAGTTCGGTTGATTTGGAAAAAAGAAAATTTATTTTATCTGTACATTTTTTTCCCCAATGAAAATAGTGGCCACATACTGTGGGAATGATACAGAAAAGTACATACACTTATAATTACAATAAACAAACTTTCCTATCAATCATCTGCGCTTGTTTTCCTTCATCACTGTGGTCTCTGCTTTCTCAGGGAGGCTGTAGACTGTGATGGAGACGTTTGTGTGTTTGAAGACCTGTTCCAGTATCTCTGACACTTTGCTCCACTGCAGTCGATCCAGGCCACAACCAATACTGTCAGTAAGAGAGAGGCAAAACAAAACTCGTCACATTTAAAATGCATTCGTTGAGCAGAAGAATTCCTCTCCTGAACTTGATTTGATTAAGTATCACTAAATAAAAATACAAACCGAGGCATTGATATTCGTGTTACTCCGTTGGCTGCACAGTGCGACTTCATGCACTCCAGGCTCTGTCTCAGGCTGTCATAGGTGGGCTTTTGGCTGGCCTTTTTCTTTGTGATCTGCAATGTAATAACAGGATAATAATATTATTATAATATTATGTTCTTATTATATTCTAATATTATGTTACAATGAGAATTTGCAGGGGAACAATTCTAATTATCTGCTACATATTTACCAGATAGTAGACAAAACGTCCATCTCTTTTTAGTACAGCACATTCTCCTGTCAGCTTTTCTGTTTGAAGATAAAAAGAAAATATCCACATCAGAATAGGACATAACACAAACTCCAGGCATAATGTTTTTAAACCCCTTAAAAGGAACACGCCAACTTATTGGGACTTTGTCTTATTCACCGTATCCCCCAGAGTTAGATAAGTCCATACATACCCTTCTCATCTCCGTGCGTGTCGTAACTCTGTCTGACGCACCCACCGCTAGCTTAGCTTAGCACAGATCCTGGAGGTAACCGGCTCCATCTAGCCTAGCTTAGCACAGATCCTGGAGGTAACCGGCTCCATCTAGCCGAGCTTAGCACAGATCCTGGAGGTTACCGGCTCCATCTAGCCGAGCTTAGCACAGATCCTGGAGGTAACTGGCTCCATCTAGCCGAGCTTAGCACAGATCCTGGAGGTAACCGGCTCCATCTAGCCTACTGCTCCAAGTGACAAAATAATGCCAACATGTTCCTATTTACATGTTGTGATTTGTATAGTCACAGCGTGTGCAAATAACAAGGTCACATGAGACACAGCCATCTTCTAACCGTATATAAACTGGGAACTATATTCTCAGAAGGCGGAGTGATTTGCTCGCAGCACCTGAGAAGCCCCCTGGTGAGGAGTAGAGACTAACAACGGTGCTTTTCAGGTGTTGGCGAATATGTATGTATGGACTTATCTAACTCTGGGGGATACGCCGAATAAGCTAAAGTCCCAATAAGTCGGTGTGTTCCTTTAAGCTGGTAAGCACTGGTGATGAAGTCATTACAAAAACATGTTACAACCCACAGGGGTTTATTTTAAATTTTAGTGGTGATCCTCAAGTTTCCAAAGAGACCAAATATATCAGCATGGATTTTGGATAAGTGTGTACAAAATGATGCATAAGACATCAAGAATATTTTCATGTGATTGGATGCTGAACCCATAAAAGCAGCCAACTTCTGTATCAATTGATACAGAATATATATGTGATATTGTGTAGAATAAGATGTTTTTACAACTGTAAAGCTAGGATTTTTATTAGACTTCTGCTAAACACAAAACCAGATTTCTCTGTGCTGAACAAAATTATCGCCTGGGAATCAATACCCCGAAATATGACATTTTCACTCTTGATGAATTATTAATAAAAAGGGCTGACTCACTCTGTTCCTTCAACTCCTCTACCCCTTTGAACTCCTTCTTGAACATCACTGCTATGCCTGCCCCCATGCGGCAGTCCTCACTGATGCAGTGGGCCAAAGCCTCATCCTGGGGGCAGGAGAACAGGCTCCCAGTGACATAATTCAGTCTCCCGCTGTCTTCTGCAGCCTAGCCAGGAGAGGGCAGCGTTGTACCGTGTGATGAAGCATCATGATGATGGAACAAGAAATAAACATTAGGGTGAAGGGAAACTATGGCAGAAACACCCCTTTTAGCGAAGTGAAACCAAGACAGATAACATTTTTTCAAGCTTTACCTTAATGTTGTCAGTGTTGACTGGTTTCTCAAGCTCAGACGACATTGACAACAGTGACTGGAGCACTTGAGCGGTGAGTTTATTTAGTGTGTTCAGTCTTCGGTGTGTTTAACACACATTAAAACAACTGCTAGAAGACTTGTAAGCTAGGTTATCATGCGACAGGAAAAAAAATTCCGTATAACTTACAAACAGTTGACTGCAGGTGACCGTTTTTAATTCTAAATAAAGTAGTTTCGGGGTGGTCTTTGATAGCTCAGTAGACTAGTCACTGCAGGAAGCAGTCTTCTCGCGAGAAAACAAGAGACTTTGTGGAGGGGCGGTACCTCCTGAAAAAAAAATCAAGGTTTCTGGATGATATTCTGTACTCAACTGTATAATTTATATTATCACCAGAATCCATGATTTGACTACCTATTTGAACAAACCTTTTTTACAAGAATATTAACAAAAAAAACTGAAACCTACTACCAACGTTTCTTTTGTTGAAAATCGTGAAATTGTCTTTATCAATCCTAATATTTGTCAATAAATGAAACTGTATTGTTCTCAATTCTGAAATGAGTGCATTGTTTACCTCATTGAATACAGCAAATGTCTATCAAACAAAACAGGCCGTGTGAAATTGACATTATTATTATTGTTTTTTACAGACACTGCAAACCTTAGTCACCAAACTGAGTAAATCAATGAAAATGATAGGTATAAATTGTCCCGCCCTAACAGGTGCAACAAAATGAATGAGGAAAATGTCAATCAATCACTCTGTACACACCCACACAGTCCTGAGAAGAGGTCTAATCAACTTGAAACACTTGTCCATGACAGATCACAGTTGTGTAGGGGCTTTAATTATTTTTATTTAATCACTGTTATGCTCATTTTATGACAAAACAAAAAACGAAAATACAGGAAGCACCTTGTGTCTGCAGCATCTGTAAAATACAGACATACATATAGACAGACCTACAAGATCATAGCGGCCATAGTTTTACAAGCAAAGTACAGTATTGTTGTGGACATACCGGTACTTCTATTTCTTATAGCATACAGAACAATACCAGGATGACTATGGTGTTGTCTTTTATAACTGCAATAGATACAAAATCACAACATGATTGGTGTACAGAACGTGACAGATTGATAGTCCATGTTCCAGCCTTAGGAGTCAGAACTGCGCCTTCGCTCGTTGATCCAGTCCCCGGGGTTGACGTCCATCTGCAGCATCTTCATCACCCACTTGTCTCTCCGTGCTCCATCAATAAACTCATCCAGCGAGAGCTCCCCTGAGTGAAGAGGGACAGCCATTATTTCACTCTACCCTTCTTTTAATTCATTAATTTGATGATGAGAGGACCATTGTACACCTGAGTCACACTTTCCCCTTTTAATATACACAAGCAACAACAGACACATACACACACCCCACAAAGCCATTACAGCAGCCTGACACAGACCTTTTGAATCATTCATGAAGCATTTTGAGCTGTCAGAAAACTGACTGACTGACACCCACCATCTCCATTTTCGTCCACCAGCTCAAATATCCGGTCAACCACTTGGTCTGGGGTCAGCAGAAGGCAATCTTCATCCAGCTCTCCATGGCAGGCTTTCTTGAGTCGATAAATAGACTGAGAGTGACAGGAAAGTAAGTTACAACAGCTCTTGCACTGACTACAGGCTTTATCTTGAAATATTCTTTCAAAATGGTTTGAAAGCTTTAAAGGGATACGCCACTGTTTGTTGAAACAGGGCTTATCACGGTCTGTAGCTGTAGATAGGTGGGCCAACGCATTTTTTGTCTCAGTGCATGTAATAAAGTTGTTTTTTTGTCTTTTACTGGCACACTTTTACTCACAACATGCTAACTGGCAACATAGGATTCCATTCACTATGCTAAGCTAACTAGCGGCGGTACCAGCGCTGCCGGTGTTGCACCGGACTAAAACAATGCACGCACAAAAAAGTGTTGGCCCACCTACCTACAGCAAGGGGACACTGTGATAAGCCCTATTTCAACAAACGGTGGCATATCCCTTTAACAGATCAATATTTGCATACAGTATACTAGTAAATATTACCTCCACAATTTCAAGAAGCTCCGTTTTATCAATGCATCCACTTCCATCTTTATCATACATTTTGAATGTCCATTTAAGCTTATGTTCCAGTTTACCCCTCAGGACCAGGTTCAAGGCTGCCACGTACTCCAGAAAATCAATAGTGTTGTCCTGTGTACATGAAGACTCAGCGTTAAAATGTTATGAAGCAAAATGTTTCTTTACTTTGACAGGAAAAAAAAATGTCTGTACTGCAACATACCCGATACACTATAAAGAGTCTTCCTACTAGAAACAACAATTAAAAGAATATGTAGGGCTCCAACCAATGATTCATTTTTTTAGTTTATCTGAAGATTATTTTCTCAATTAATTGTTTAGACTACAACCTACCAGAAAATATTCATTGTGATTTCCCAAGGCCAAACGTTGACATTTCCAAATTGCAAATTTCAATTGCTTGTTTTGCCTGATAGTCAGATTAAGATATTTAGTGTACTTTCATAGAGGACTATGAAAATCAGCAAATATTCACATTTCATAAGCTGGAAATTGTGCCTTCCAACTATCAAAATCGTTCTTCAAAATAAATAAAGTTTAATTTTCTGTCGAGTGACAATATGACCATTGTTTCAGCTCTAAACAATGAGCAAAACAAACGGCAATTGTCACTGATGCTTCCAATCAACAAATATTCACTATTAGTGTCAATACCAAAATGAGACAAAGGACTACAGCGACCTGTATGTACGAGGCTCACACTTCCACACAACAGAAGTTTGTACTTACGCCGTTCTTGTCAAAGGCTCGAAACATGTTTTCAATGTAATCTCCGGCCGCCTTGTTATCAGCAACGCCAAAAAATCCCTTGAACTCATGCATGAAGAGAGTTCCACTTGGGCACTCCACAACAAATTTTTTGTACCATTCCTGCAGCTCTGCCACATCGATTTCCTCGTCACTCTCCTCACTTAAGCGCTGACCCATTTTGGAATTTTTTTCTTCAACTCCCTAAAGACTGAAATTATTTCTTACGTTACATGAAACTGTTTGAGCTGTGTAATTGTTTTTTTTTTTTTAAAGCTTCCCTCCACATTACAGAATCCACAAATTTGAGTCCTCCGTTATCGAGCCAATTACTGCGACAAACTGAAAATCAGCAAAGATCAAATCGATTGAAATGACTTGAAAGTCCATACAAACTGAATTGTTATTGGATTCTCTATTGTGGCAAATCCCCTCTGAGAGTCAGACACAGACATAGGCTATTATGGACCACATGATAAGGGATTAGTAATGGATATTTGTCAAAATCAATTAGTTCACAAAAAGATCATGAGAGGATTTTCTTCTAGCCTGGCTTCTACCTATCGTGGAAAGTACATCTGTTAGCTTTGTAGAAACACACTTCCTAATAATAGGTTTTAAGAACCTCTATGGTATAATGGACCTTGTATTACCAATGTAATTAGTATAGGCCTATGTATGAATAAAGTTTTGCTTTTAGTTTGCATGGTATGACTCAAATGACTTATGTGTGTGTAAAGTTAAAATATGCTAAGGTGAACTCAGGATTAAGGTCCTTATGTCATATGATAATGACAAGCGTCCTAATTTTACCGATCAGTCAGTTTACAATCAGAGGGTCTAATGAAAAGATGATATTAGTTGCATTATGGGAAATGTAGGATTCAGCATTTCTGGAAGAGCTTGACCCACTTTTAGCTAGTAAAAATCAGGATCTCTCATGCACTGCTGTTTAGATTTTGACAATTCTTCATTAATTTGTCTCTGGCGAATCTCCAAACGTTATGGTAGTGGAATAATAAATCGCTGATGTATACCTTTAAGTAATCTTTCCCGGTATTATAAGTTCCTGACCAGTCTGATGATTCACACAGGCTGTGTTTAGTTATCCCAGACAGCTCTGACTTTGCCATGTTATTTACTACTCCCCTGATTACAGTTTACATGGCTGCTTCAGTCTCACTAAAGCCTATAATAAGTGTGTTGTAGCTAAATTCTCTAATGACGGACATTACAACTTAGGCGTGAAGCAAAAATATATTTAGGAAATGGGTGGAAACATCTAACAACCTTTTGGCCTTCTTTAAGTATTGGGCAGTCAAGTAGTCCATGGGAATTTGGAAATACTGTTAGTGTTAACCGTAGCCATTGTCTGCAGAAGAAAGCTTGGCCTGGCCCAACACCTCGCTATGCAGACGACAGGGATAGTGATAATCATAGCTTAGAAATGTCAAGGCCACCTAAGGTGTCAGGATGTTATCCTCACATGATAACAATTATTCACAGCATCAGAGATATTTAAAGTTCCACCCATAGTTTCCTTCATCCAATCAATCAATCCTACATACAGGGCTGGACTGGGACAAAAAATCGGCCCGGGCATTTTTGGCCCAGGCGGCCCACACCCACCGTGATTGGTCAGAGACATTCCCTGCAGACAGTCCTCTTAAAATATGCGTCCATTCTACGATATGAGTTGCCTAGTGTTCTGCGTTCATGTGATGGTTTTGGATCCTTCAAGAGGTCTCAAGACTTATCTGTTGATCTTACACTTAAATAATTAATTCATTCTTAGAGTTATGATTTGTATATTTATGGTATTTTTTATTATTATTATTGATATTTGATATTGTATTGCCATTATTGTTATTATTACTATTTTGCTTAATATTGGCTTAGCAACTTTTAAAAACTGTTTACTGTTAATTTTAACCATTGTAAGATTCATATTTTGTCGCTTTGGACAAAAGTGTCTGCTAACTACAATAACCATAACCATAACCCTTCCCAAAAGCTACAATAAAGCTGGGAGTAGTACATGCCCTGGAAAAGAGAAGCAGTGTACTCACTCACTTTTGACTGGCGACCTGGAGGCCATAGGGTAGCCTACACAATGTCCATACTCAAGTGCAAGTCATTGCCAAAGATAAAGTTTAAAGTATAATTTCAAATTATTTAACAACATTTAAGTATACAAGTGTATTGTCAGTAAAGTCAATCAAAATGTTGCCTTGGCCCACACCAATGAACAAGAAAGATTTACTCTAACAAGGTAACCTTTAAAAGAGTGAGAAACAGAGAGAAATGTCAGCTAAGTTAAGGTATAATTCATTTAACTTAAATCTCTGGGCAATGTAGAGAGACAGCTGTACACAGTATACATGAGCCTAGTAGAACAGGCTGTATACATAGCATACATGAGCCTAGTAGAACAGGCTGTACATAGCATACATGAGCCTAGTAGAAAAGGCTGTATATATAGTATACATGAGCCTAGTAGAACAGGCTGTATACATAGTATACATGAGCCTAGTAGAACAGGCTGTGTACATAGTATACATGAGCCTAGTAGAACAGGCTGTATACATAGTATACATGAGCCTAGTAGAACAGGCTGTATACATAGTATACATGAGCCTAGTAGAACAGGCTGTATAGATCACAGACTTCAGCTACCAGGCCAACCCTTAAACAGTTAGGTTACCTGACAGCCACTAACTTTAATGTTACTGCCAAACTGCTTGTTGTCATTATGACGTGAGGCGCGCGCACACCCGCACACACACACACACACACAACCTGTTAATTCACGTACTTTTACCGTCGTCAACTAGGCCTACTCTCTCTTCCATCTGTTCCTCCCTCTCTCTCCCGTGGCCCTGTCATGGTCGCTCTCCTCCTCGGCCTCTTCCCTGTCACATGATGTTGTTTCTGCTTCTCTGTATAGCCAGCCACCTCTCCTCCTTCCTCTACTTCAGGTAGCCTAACTGATGTTGAAGCAGCTACTACAGCCCCAAACATGTCAGACATATTGGCACATTTTGAGGCATTCGCCTGTAGATACTTAATCTTTTTCTGTAATTTCTGTACACATCGCTTGCGTATGGGGTTCCGTGGTCGTTTGTCCATTTTAACGTGGATGCTAAACTTCCAGCATATTATACGTTTACAGCTCGTGTCTCAGGGCCGGGAGTGGGGAAGGGTGTTCCTGGATTTGATTGGGTTAGGTCTAGCTTACTGTAGTTGAGCTGATTCCGGTTTCCAACTTCGCCCCAGGGATGTCAGTTAAAACACGGACGGAGACAATTATCGCTCTTGACGCTTTATTACACAAGGCAACAGTACAAAATGGGCGTGGGTAGCTCTGCTATGGCTGTGTATTTGTGTGTGGTTCTGCAAAGAAACAAATAACATTGTGAAGGCTACCATACACAATGCATATGAAGTATACATATAGGCCAGCAAACAACAACAAACCCACTATTAATTACACTATATCAATGTAATGTAACTACTGCAGCATAATACACAGAGCCGATCCGCCCTATACGCTCACTACGCAAGCTGCGTAGGGCCCCGCAAATTACTCGAGGCCCCGCCTCCCCACTCGTGCCATAGCCCGTCAATTAATGTTTATAACATCCATGACAAAATGAAGCGAAACTATCCTTCTGGTCACGAAAAGAGGAAAAAAAACACCATGAGAGTGAATTGCGGGAACAACAATCAGGTAAACTTGTGTTCTCTCCTCTCCAAGTTTGATGTCAGCAAAGTAAAGTTATGTTATGTGCATTTCTATTGTGTTTTTTTTTCCGGTCTTGCTAACCTAGCTGGGCAGGCAGGCAGTGCATCTCTTGTCTAGCTGCTAACGCCAGTCACTTCCAGGGCTGTGTTTTGTGACTTTGTGCCTGACAAAAGTGAGAGTAAAATACAATTATTTATTACGTTTGATAAACGACAAAGTGCAACGGTGTTTGTTTACTGCAGCTCGGAAAAGATAACCGCGGCGGGTGTGTTATCATGCGTTAGGCGCATACATGAAATGAAACGCGCATTTTTCAAGCAGAAATATATGTGAAGACCAGACAGACCGTAGGCTACAATTTATGGGCGTGAATGATTGCACTCCTCATCAAAGTACACATTATACATACTTTTAAGACACTGATTATCTAGTCTCAGACAATGTGTAGTTAAAAACTCTAAACAACTGCACTAATTATGCAAGATGGAAAGCAATATATTGACAATTTGACATTGATTTATAGGCTATATTGAATTTAAAATGTTGATTAGCTGGACATACTGGTCAATATGGATTCACATCCCTCAGTAAATAATAACCATAAATCAAGAATTGCTTCAACATGCATAATAATAAATACAAACTTTAACATGCTATGGCAAGCCATTTTAGCTTGTATTCATTCACAGTTTATGCATTTTTGATATCAAAAATTCGATTTGCAAAGTGAATTCTTGATTATTTTTACTAGTAGGGCCCCTTAGTTAATTTTTACCTACCAATGTCTATTTTGATATCAGGAATTACATGTTCACTTGTACAAAAGTTAATTATTGATATCACTCACAGGGATTATTGATATCTGCATCACTAGTTCACTATTTAAATATTACAAGAAAGTGCAGAAAAGGAATATTTTGATGGTAAGATTTTAATTCAAACATTCAAATGTTTACACATTTGTAACATGTAACGAGTAGTGTAAATGACTGCTTAACTAACTATGTATATTATATAGATATTCTTCTCAGTTTATTCTAGACAGTCCAAATAGTGGTGGTGCCCATACTGATGCCGAAAATGCCCAGGCTGTAGAGAGAACCAAAGTTAATCCCAAAAGCCAAAGTTCAGGGTTATAATTTCTTATTTTCTTATTTATGTTTACGTTAATATTCACTTATTTAATAATATTCACTTGTTATCTTAATATTATAGAAAATACTCAATTCAATAAATATTGTTTGTTTGAACCTCATTCTGTTCTATACTGTTGTACTTATTCTTTGACTGTTTTGTTTAAAGGAGGGAGGATTGTATTGGGAGCACTGAAGTATCAGGTGTGACTGTGTGGCAATGGCAAATGGTTTACATAGCTCACGGCATCACAGGTCAGGTAGAGGGCCCCTTAGCAGAATTTTGCTTAGGGCCCCAGGGAGGTCAGGATCGGCACTGATAATACAATACAATAATAATACAATAATGTAGCTAAATACAAACGTGAGCAAAAGCTTCCAACAACAGGTGATTAACACAAACATCGAAATTACCAACTTACTTCAATGTACAAGAACTACAGACCAATACCACAACAGGCCCAAATGAACTGACAACGTAAGCTATGGGACGCACAGTTCTCAAAGACGCACACACGCGAGCTCAACTGATTATCCTCTGGACGCACACAGTCTCTTTTCTCTTTCTCCCACTTTTCTCTCCGTGTGGCGCGTGCGCGCGCTCGCAGTAAGGCGCGTGTCCGCGCTACCCCCGGCATGCAGCCACAATCAGTCCTGACAGACGGACTTTTGTACAATTACCGAATGGGCCGCTGTCAGTTATCTATGGGCCGGCGCGGCCCAAAAAAATAAAAAAATTAAAACAAAGGCCTATAAACTATATCGGCGATTCGGCCCAAAAGTGCGTCGGCCCACCGGGAAAATGCCCGGTATGCCCGATGGCCAGTCCAGCCGTGCCTACATACCATAAATTGTACTACTGTACCGGGACAGGTCTGCATTGACATGTACTTCCTGTACTGTTTTGGCCTATAGAATAACTAGCTAATGGCTAGCAGCTCTGTGACTTGTACTTGAGCTAAATGCTCACATCAGCATGCTAACATGCTTACAGTGATGATGGTAGCACGTTGTTGCTTTGAAGGTTAATTTGACCATGTTCACCGACCGTGTTGGTTTAACATGTTAGCATGCAAACATTTGCCATCAAACATTAAGTTCAGCTGAGGCTGATGGGAATGTCATGAATTTTGCAGGCATTTTGAAATATTGAAATTTTGACCAGATGATGGCACTAGATGAGAAGTCAGGAGATCAAATGTATTACAAATCATCCTCAGGCCAAGAATGTGTGTATGTCTGCATGTTAGCGTGCTAACTTTAAATATGAAATGGCTCATAATGCTAGCCTCGTGAGACCATCCTGATCTCGCGAGCTCCAGTTTTCTGCTCGCAGATCAGTCTGGCATCTTGGGCAGAGAAAATTTGGAGCCGTTCGCCAAACGACCGGCCAATCAGCGTTGGTTTTGAGGCGGGTTTAGGTGTGATGCAACGAAGAGCTGGCGAGATCAGGATGGTCTCACAAGGCTCAGCAAGCGGAAGCAACGCATGCAAATCTGACCTGATCTAGACCATAGACCTATATATAATAGATCTAGACACGTTTTCAGACAGCGGTAGCCCTGATTCTGTTAGCGGCTCGGTAATGCTTTTTTCTCTTGGATCCTTCTTTTGGAATATGGACCGGGAACCTGAAATGGGGCCTTTTATTCCTAAATTCTCGTTACACAAACGGCAAATATCCTTTACGACATGTTGCTTGCTTGCTGAGCTAACGAGCTATGCTTTGCCTGCAGCAGCAGGGGGAGCCTGGCTTCGCCGTTGCTCTGTTGGTACATCATACACTTCGTTGATCTGATTGGTTGATTTGGTCCATCTGGCGGAGTCAAGTTATCATAATGCAGCATGTTTGACTAATGACAAGAAACCCTCATTCATGCTTTCATAACCTCCCATTTGGACTACTGCAATGGAGTTCTGTCTGCGGTCCCCAGCAAAACCCTATACAGGCTCCAGTATGTCCAAAACTCTGCCGCCAGGGTCCTCACCTACACCAAGACGTTGCAGCACATCACCCCAACCCTCATCCACATTCACTGGCTCCCAATTAAATCCTGCATCACATTTAAAATAATCAAATTTCCATGGACTACTCCACTGCCAGGACATTTAAAAAAAAATAAAACTTCTGAACCACCACCTGTTTACCACAGCCTACAACCTCATTTAGCTTAGATACAGTAATTCCGTCAAGTGTCCTTGAGTTTCATGAAAGGCGCTATATAAATAAAAGTTATCATTTATGTTGGTATGTTAACGTGAAGGTTATGGTGTACAGTTGGGATGCTAGCATATTATGCCAGCATTAAGTCAAAGTACAGTGGTACAGTGGAAGACAGAAATAGGGTTTGAGAGGTGTCATGAACGTAGTATTACACAAGAGGAGCTTTTGTGCGGTGCGGAGTCACTTGTGTAGCTATTGATGGGTGGCTATTCCAAGGGTGACCCCTCAAGTCTGGCTAAAGGGTAATCCCCATAATTCAGTCAGTGCCCCTCGCTGTTCTGCAGATATTAAACATAACTGGATTTGCAATAAAAAGAAAAAAAACTCCCTTAATATTAACTAAGCATACTACACTTTAAATTTTTAGTATTTATTGCTTTCCATACAAGCTCAGGCATTTGACTTCCAGCGATTATCAGTTTTACGAAGGCAGTGGACATGTATTACAAGTCTACAAAAACGGATTTACAGATGCGTGCTGTAAAAATCCAAGCTATCAAAAGGGAAATTTGTACAACAAGTGTAAAAGTATCGTGTGTTCCGTTGACAGATTTTGATGCAGAAATGGCAAAAAACAATATTCTATCAAACCAAACTGGTTACTACTGGCAAATGGTGTGTTTATATTGGCTTCATACAGCGACAAAGAAAAACTTTGACAATTTTTCACATTTTTCAAGCAAACAAGTGCAATATAATGTTAATAAGAAATACATGTGTATGCTATGTGCTTCATGGAAAAAGCACAGACATTTGTGAAGTGCTGCTTCACATTCTTAACGGCATGTGTTCCGATTCAACACAGGCGAGAGACACATTCATCAGAAAAATAGTCAAAACAACTATGCTGAAGCCAAAACAACTCAAACTGTCAAATATATAATTTTGGAAATGCATGACAAATGACTTAAGAATAATGAAATTACTGAATACTTCAGTTATCGGGGTTAAATTATAACGCTCATATAAAAATCAGGGGAAAAAAAAGATTAGAAAATTGTTTAGTCAACAGTGAAAAAAAGCAGTCTCCATAATCTTTAAATCATGTCCTTCCAGTTTAAATACCATATGATGTGTGGACTTGAGTATTGGAAATTGAAGAAGACAAAGATATCCCTCTGTGTAGAATCTCAAGGTTCACATCGCTCCTGGTCCACAGGTCCACAGTGCTACAGATATACCCCTTGGTGTGGTATCATACAGTGTAAAAATAAGTCAGTTGGCAGGCTGGGTTTCAATTTAGTCATGTTCCCCAGGCTCTATTGCAGTCTCTGCGCTGTTTGAACTGTCAGCTGCGCTGTTTGAACTGTCAGCGTTGCCCTCTGTTGACAAGTCAGGCGAACTACTAGAAGAGGGGACCTGCTTGTCGCTGGCTTCTCCATCACTACAACTACTACTACTACTGCTGCTGCTGCTGCTGCTGCTCGCCCCACGTTCCTGCTCAAAGCTTGTACCCTTCTCTGATGGAGCAGGCTGCTCAGGGTGATCCCCAGTGCTGTCCTTCTCCAGACTGTGGACACCCCCCCTCTCAGACGAGTCTTCTTCCCTTTCAGAAGGTTCTGCCTGTGTGCTGCTGGGCTCTAAGGACCAAAAGTGGACAACATTAGGGATGCAACCAACGATTATTTTCATTATCAATCAATCACCAAGTTGTTTATAAATTGTCGGGAAATAGTTGAAAATGTCCATCACAAATTCCAAAAGCCCAAGGTGACCGATTTGTTTTGTCCAACCAACAGTCCAAAACCCAAACCTTTTCAGTTTACTTTTATAGAAGACCAAGGAGACCAACTAACGTTTTTCTAATTGATCAAACATCAAACCATTAATCCACCATTCTTTGCAGCTGTAAACATTTTACTGTTACATTCAGAATAACAAACAATATGTGGTTGTTAACTAATAAATGTATTTCTTGTAATATATTTAGCACTGCACTTCTATAACATTGTCAGACTGATCACAATCGAATCGAATATTAGATATTTATTGTCCCATGAGGGAGATTTGTTTTCGCAGTCCGTTTCCTGCACATATGTATATTGTACATGGCAATATACACGGACAAATACATCAACAGTTAAAATGAAGACAGATATAAAGACACATAGAAAAAAACCACATATACGACAATGACACCAGATCTATACAAAGTCTGCGAGATAGTTTGTTCAGCAGTGCTATGGCAGAAGCAACAGAACTTCTGCCAAAGCGAGTCCTTCTAAACCTCAGAGTCCTGTATCTGCAGCTAGATGGCAGCAGTGTGAACTGTGGATATAGAGGGTGATTGGTGTCATTGACAATGGCGAGGGCGAGGCGTGTGATGGCTCCATCATTCAGGTCTGAGATGTTGGGTGTGCGGGAGCTGATAATTTGATTGAATTTTGTGATCTTGGTGAGTTTGTTTTCGTTAGAAATGTTGAGCATGTTTCTAGAAACGGGGAACAGTACAGCAGGATGGGTTGGATTATGCTTTTGTAAAGTAACAGGAGGTGTGGGGTCAACAGAAAGTTCTCTGAGTTTACGGATGACATGTAATCTCTGCTGAGATCGTTTGTGGATATCGGTGACGTAAGATTATTCTCTAAAGTGAGTCCAAGGAATTTGAGTTTGTTGACCTGTTCTACTATCTTGTTATGAATGGAGACGGTACAGTCCAGTGTTTGGTGCATTGAAGACCAGTTATTTTGTTTTCTCCATGTTCAGATAGAGGTAGTTGTCATATGGTCTTTTTTATTCCATGCATTCTTCTTCCTGGTCCCTAGTGCATACATTACCCACAATACAACCTAACCACAAAAACAGACAACAGTGTTGCGCAGTCATTCTAATACCCACATATTAATGTTAAGACTCTCTCAAATTCACTTTGTGATAACAATAGCAGCCAAGAGATTTGCACTATTGTAGAAAGATCCATTTTGTTTCTTCTGGTGTCCGTGCAGACAGTTTGAAAAGGTTCTTTAACATGTTTTTGTTATATTTATTTAATCTATTCATGAATATTGAGTGTCGATGTTAATTAGGAACTAAAGTTAATTTTGCGTTGCACACGGACACTTCAAGGTGCAACAGGAGAAACACACACATGGGGTGAGAAGTTATTCTCCGTGTGTGGATGACAAGAGTTACTCGTGTTTTGAGCAAAGCAATGTTTTTCATTTTGGTTTTTTGAATCGGGTATTTTCAAGTGAACTCATTCCCTCTTGGTTATATGCAGCCAGCGAGGTATGTGTATTACGTTTGTATTTCCGAAGTGTATTTGTACTTACCTTTTTTATAGTGTATGTGAACATGTTTATCTTTTACATTGTCATACTGTAGTTTGACGGTGGATTGCCAATGACGGTGGATGTGATGGCGGTGAAAAGGATGACAAGTGCAATAAATCCATCAGTAACCAGAACCATGGTGTCGTTTATTTCCCGGAGGGAGTGATATATGGCATAGCCCTCTGTCTATGAAGACACCACAAATACCTACAGTGTTGTTATTGAAACACTTAAATATACATACGTCAGCCTAGGTGAACACTTACCATGATCCGCTGAAATAGTAGGTGTGTCACTAGATGTTCCACTTTTGTACTCTTGACCACATGATTCTTCTGAAGATTCTGGTTCTTCTGACGAGCTCTCCGACTCTTTACAGTAAGACGACTTGTTTTCATCACTTTCTGTTTCATCCTCCTCTTTTTCATCAAATTTGAGTCTCTTGACCTCATGTTTACCAGCATCAGAATCCTCCTCCTCGGGGTGCTTGTTCTTTATCCCACTGTTTGGTGTAATTTCACCCTCTGATGGTGAGGAATCACTGCAGCAATGACAGAAACACAGGGGATCAGTTCATTAAATGATATACGATTAAAGTAATGAGTAGCACATATATATTCCTTTTACAGATGGGGTCTTTGGAAGATCTCCTTGTGGATAAAATGTCAGGTCTTGACAGATATTGGTGTCCCTGCATTTTAAATAACAAATACTGAGTAGACTAACTCAGTAAACTACACCATCACTCACAGTGGCACATACAGTAGGTACATACTTCTTATTTCACTTACCCAATATGGTGCTCCTCCCCCTCCTCTGTGGTTGGCTCTGGCTCTTTACTGACTGCACAGTCAGGCAGCCCGTTGGTGGAAAGCAAAGCCGACAATGACAATTTTGGTCTGGTGAGCGGTTTTGGTGTGTCTGGTCCATTTACATTTTGACTGCAAAAAAAAGAAAAATGTATTACCATTTATTATGAGAGTCATATCACAAGATGGCAAATCTGCAGAACTACTAAGATCCAAACTGACAAGGCAATATACTGTATAACTGCCCTTACTATTAGGGATGCACAACATATAATTTTTTTTATCGTCATTGCGATATCAACTGGTGCTAATAAACACATTGCGAAAGGCTGCGACATATCGCAAAAAACACTCCGAGATTTGTGTTAGTTGAAAGAAAATATCAGCAGAAAACTGCCCTTCAAAATGCAAGTGGCATTCTTTTTTAGTGGTGCCAATTTTATATTCAATTCCATGTTCAATTTGTTCAGTAAAAGAATATTGTATATGATTTCCTTTCATTTTTTAAATTCAATTTGTTGTACTTTAGCAGAACACTGAAAGCAGCAGAAATGCAGAACTGAGAACACTTTAATATCTGTTTATTTATTGCAAGTAATATCGTCATCGCGATATTCAATAACGTTATCGCATATTTTCCTCATATCGTGCAGCCCTACTTACTATAGCCTTGTTGGATTTTTGGATATTTAACTTTAAACTAATTCACCTTTCCACTTTGGTGGTGTGTGAGGCAAATTTTGATTTGTGGAAGTCAATAATTGACAAGTATGTGGCTCCCACCTGTCTGAATAGAGAGAAGAGTTACCAGGAAACATCACTCCATTCATTCTGTTGACACTGGATGCCCCATTTTTCCTTCGAAAAAAGTAGAAAGGCACAAAAACAACTGGCTGTTAATTGTAACTTTGTAAGTGTGACTTAAATAAGCAAATTCAAGGGAGCTGTCACTGTGCATCAGAAGCAGATTCACAGAAATACTGCAGCCAGCAGAGCAGGGAGAGCAAAAGCTTAACAGCTAATGTACTTACTCTGATGTGGGGTACACACAGCTGACCACCATTACATTCTGCAATACAGAAACAACAATATATATTGGAATTCAATTTAAAGCCATGGCAAGTATGTGTCCGGACAGTACCTAGGTAAGGACTACTAGCCAGTCAGAAGCAGAGTATGTGGGCGTGCCCTGACAGTACCTAGGTAAGGACTACTAGCCAGTCAGAAGCAGAGTATGAGGGCGTGTCCTGACAGTACCTAGGTAAGGACTACTAGCCAGTCAGAAGCAGAGTATGAGGGCGTGCCCTGACAGTAGCTAGGTAAGGACTACTAGCCAGTCAGAAGCAGAGTATGAGGGCGTGCCATGCTAGCAGCTAGGCGAGCATTATAACGTGTGTTCCAAAGTGACCACGTTTGTCTCTGAAGTAAAGGCTGGACTACAACAGAGCTGTTTGGAGCAGTTTGTGAACAGTGTTTTCTGTTGGAGATGGTTTGAACTTTTTCACTTTGTAAACCTCTAATGTGCACAAAAAGATATTTAACACAATAAAGGAAAGGGAAAAAGCCAAAAAACATAACATGAGCCCTTTAAAACAATATTCAACAATATTGTTTATCATGAGTGAAAAGATTTAACATTACAGTCTGTGGACTTTGACACGGAGCAGTGCAGTGCTCACCTTCTCTAAACCCATGAGAAACTTCTCTGTTCCTGTATAGTTGCGCTTGGGGTCTGTTAGGAGTTCACATAGACGCTGGATGGTGAATGGGATTCTGGAAAAGTTATCAAGATATATATTTTGGATTAGTCACACATAGCCCTTTCAGGGCCACATGTTTTTTTGTGAGAAGTCACACCAAATATTAAGTTGAGTAACCCTAACTGAACATGTCACTGAACTGCTACATTATTTAGTTTTGTATGGGGTTGTTTGCAGTATGTTAAGTCTCTTAGTATCAGCTGTACTCACCCATTGTAGCCATCCACTATTTTTAAGATCCTCGTCTTCATCTCTTCGAAGGGAATATAATCTACATTGGGATTATGTGGTGCTCTCTGTTCTGGTGTTGAAGCGTGGAAATCATCCATGACTTTTTCCAATTTAAACACAAAGTATGTTTTGAACTGTGACCACGAGATCCTGGAAGATATTGGAAATACAAGTTTGCATGTCATACACACAAAAGAATAAAACGTCTTGGAACACATCTTTACTAAAACAGCACGTTCACCAAGTAGGCTTCATTTACAGGAAAACTGATGTCTTAATTGCTGTGTGTTAAGACTTGTAATGATTTGTGTGAGCCCTATAGACTACTCACATTGGCTGCCCCGTCTTGGCAACATGACACAAGAATTGCTCCAATTCTGGACAGGTCTCTTTCTTGCCTTTCTTCTCAAAATCTGAAAATGCCCACATGAAAAGCAGAAACATTAGTTTATTGGTAATAACGTTAATCCAAACAGCACACAAATCTAATCCAAACTGAACCAAACAATGTATGTACCTGCACTGAACTTAATCTAAAGTTTAAAGTGTTCAAAACAATCCAGAAGCATACAACCATTAGATAATATTATGTAAATTATTCTGGAAAGTTGTTAGTTTTGTTTTAGGCCAACGTAACTTCTGTCACACCAAGTGTACCCTGTCAAATGATTGTAAAGTGTCAATTATAAAGCTGTATCAAGTGGAAATATGCTCCACAGGAAAGAAAACAAGTTAAACACAACATCATAAAATCGCCAAACACCAATGTCAGTGAACTAGCTAGCCAACTAGAAAGTTTTTGTAAAAGTTAGTAAATTAGCATTTTAGTTGTGATGCTAACGTTACCCAGCTAGCGTTAGCTGTTTACAGTATCAGTAACGTTACGGAAATAAATGTGTCAAACGTATACAATGTGACGAGCTTCTTTCTTGAAGAAGATAACATTGAACTAGCTAGGACAGGTCAGATTGTCCCTTGGTGCCTATTCTAAACGCTGAACTACGTTAATCGTTGTTAGTAAGCTAGCTAAGTTACGGTAAGGCACGTAACGTTAGCGTAGTTAGCTAGCTAGCTAACATTACATATTTTTACCGGGGGCGTCAAAACAAACGTCAAAACCATTTACTCATGAAGAATAACTTATTTTAATAACTGTAAATATTGCCTTGAAACGCCTCCAATAACGCGTCGATGTCCATAATTGTGTCCAGTCACAGGCAGGAAATCTTACTTGCTCGTTAGCAGTAGCTAGCATGTAGCTAGCAACCAGCAGCCCAACAAAACTGGTGGCAGCGAAGACTGCCCAATGCGCATGTCTACAATTACGTATTTGCGGAAGATGAGTCCACGTCCATAGAAATATGTTCCAGTCCACTTTTTTTTTACTGTCTATGGTTCAACCTGGAATTAACAAAGCATTTGCATGCCCTCGTCGTAGCAACGATTTTATTTTGAGTTAAAGTATGTGCAGACTTTAGCGACAGAAACTTCTGGATCACTCTGGTGCGCTGTAGCTAGATAGATGCCGCAAGCAGTCAGCGGGCGTCACCGTTTGTTGTGACGGCGCAAACCGGTGAAGTGACCAATGAGTCAGCAGCTGATCGGGGTTAATTTTACCTAACGCACCTATATATAACGCCAGCAGCCCTGGTGAAAACATCTGCACAAGAGACCTGCTAGTTTTTTACGAAGTCGTTCGGTTTTTAGAGCTAAAGATGGCAGTTCCAGTAGCTGCATTACCACTGAGCACACCATCCAGCCCGGCGCTGCTGGAGCACAACATTCACATCAGCGACATAGATTTGGAGAGGATTTCAAGTGACAATGAAAACGACACTCTGCCTTTACATTCTCCGTGGACTTTCTGGCTTGATAGGTAACGTTTGTACACAGTTGTTGTTGTTTTATACCCTCCGTTGTTGTATTATTAATCTAGTGTAGGTGAACTCTCTGTTGGTGACCTTTTAATGAGAACAAAGAAGGGAGATGACGAATATATCAGGCCTGCTATAACACAGCTTTTAAAACCCAGAGACAACATAGGCGACATAGAAATGGTCTGATGTCTTAATAAATCACATATCACATTATAATAAATTACAACAAACAGTGGTGTTGATGCATCTTTTCTGCCAACTCTGTTTTCTCTCTGACCTACACACAAGTCATTCACTCGGAAAAATCTTAAACTTATCAAAAGGGCGTGATTTATGATTTAGCCTACTGGCGCCTATAAGCCTTTATACATGTCATTTTATGAGCATGGGTTTTATTGTTAAAAAATGTGTCACTCCTTATGTGTCGCCATTCTTTAGTGAAGTATAATAATAAGTTAATTAAATAGTTTAATTAAAACTTAAGTAGCACAACATTTTAATTCAGAGTTCCCAATTTAGAATGCTACGTTTTTATATCAAAGTGATTTCAGAATTAACGTTAAATAATCACAACAGAGTTGAACACAGGTGAGGGTGGGGTTACACAAGCCTCATCATTCACACTGTGTACAAATCAGAGGGTGCTGTGTTCAAATGGGGTCACTGTTGTTTACTGTTTACTGACTTATGTCATATGATCACCCCCCCCCCCCCCACCCCCCAAACCTGCCTGCCCAGAGGGCAGCTCACTGAAACATATGTCTGAGTAATGTAGCACTGAAATAAATGTATTTATAACATGCCAAGTTAGAGGACCTACGGTCTTCACAAGCTTGTAATTTGTGAAGAAGCAAGTAAAACAACAGTTTAAAAAAAGATGTATGTATCTATTTGTGTCAGATCTCTACCAGGAACAACAGCAGCTGAATGTGAGTCAAACCTGAAGAAAATCTACACCGTCGAGACCGTCCAGGTAAGATGCTTTACGAGCACAGCGCCAGCAGGCACCGTGTTGGTACATTCTGCCACACTGGGAGAGGGCGCGATGACACATTTCACTAGCAAATGTTTCCTTATTGACACTCAAATCAAGATAATATGGTGATTTCTTTCCACGCTGCTGTTGGGAGTTTCTCTTTCTCCTGAATGCGCCATAACCCCAGCCACTCTGAAACGAAGAAACCCATACAGAGAAACGGAATGCTTTGTTCCTCAGTGATGTCTTTTCATTCAAAGCAAATAAAAAAAAGTATGCAGGACGTTCTGTACGTACAGGTCAAACCACATCATCAGCCTGAGGTTCAATGGCATTACACATTTCTTCCAATGATCTGCCAGCATTGATGTGTGTCACTATGTGCATAACTTATTAGTAAAGAATTTAGAATTTGTGATAAAACGAGTTTGTTGACATGGAAGCACCTGCTAATTAACATGTCAATCGGTGTAATTACTGAATTACTGACCTAATTAGCGTGGCAGATTATTTTGAATGTATCATTGTAATTACGGCAGAATTTTAAATAGCTCACATACCACTTTATGAATCACCAACCACAACTATGTTGGATAATAATAAGATTAAAGTTAAGTTAAAGTTTAATAATAAGTACAAATATGTTTCTATGTGTGTGGTTAGGAGCAATGAGGAAAAGACCTTTGGCAGATATGTTCTACATCGTAACAAATGTGAAATATTAACAAAGCCAGCTATCTGCACTCACTCACTGTGCCAGTAAATGGTTCACTAAAATAACCTGTTTCCTCTCTTCACCTTGGCACCGGAGTAGAACTTTTGGAGAGTTTACAACAATATACCCGGTGTCTCCAGCTTGCCATTGAGATGTAGCTATCATCTGATGAGAGGAGAAAGAAAACCACTCTGGTGAGTTTAAATTTCCGATAAATGCATGGATGCGTTTGTAGTATTTGAAGCTGTCTAAAATTGGTTAGTGTAACGTTGCCTGCTGGTTTGCATCCAGGGAAGAAGAAAGCAATGCTAAAGGTGGTGTTTGGAAGATGAAAGTACCCAAAGAATGCACTGTAAGTGATGTAATCAATATAAATCCAGATTTATTATGTACCGTCTTCTTCTCATTTATTTACTATTTAACAAATTTGTCTTCACATTTACAGTCTGTTGTCTGGAAAGAGTTGCTATTGGCTACTATTGGAGAACAGTTCAGTGATTTTTGTGCCTCAGGTACATTTTTTTTTCTTGAGTTATAACAAAAATGCAGGGGCTTTACAGTAGGTCTGGAAACAAATAATTGTATTTTATGTACACAATACTGCGAGTCTGAAATTGATTTTACACATTGTCTGCTGCTGTTCTTGCAGACGACGAAGTCGTCGGGGTCAGCGTCAGTGTAAGAGACCGAGAAGATGTGTTCCAGGTCTGGAATGGAAACGCTTCTTGTGCAAACGAGTCCAACATCTTAGGAAGGATCAATGAGCTCCTTCCACAAATACCTTTTAAAGCAGTGTTTTACAAACGTGAGTATTTTCTTGGAATATTAACCAGGACATAGTCTTTTTTCAAATATATTAACAATGACACCATAAAATGTGAGTACTGGTAATTGTTCTTTCTGCTAATATTTCAGCACATGAGGAGCACCACGCATTTGAAGGAGGTCGAAGACATTAGCACATATTGCACATCAGGAGTCTTGAGATATACATGTTTTTTTGCATTTGAACATGTTTTGGATATTATTTGGGCACATTTTGAAGCATAGTTTCTTAATGTATCATCTTAAAGCTAGGGTAGGCATTTTCTTTTGGGAAGAACTTGCTATTACAGCATTGGCAGCAACTGCCTATGGTGCAAAGCAACCCAAAGAAATGGAAGATAGACAATAAAGGCAATAAAACACACGTCAATATCGGCAAAGCGTTTCAGAGATGGAGAAAAAATGTTGCTAATAGTTTAGCCTTCTGCTAACAGCTATGTAACGGCATCGGGATCACAATCACAATGGGGGTGATATGCCGGTGCTCGTTTGGTGGGAGGAGCTTAGGACAGAAAGGGAGAGCTGCAGAAGGAGGGCTGTTTTTGTTGTTGTTGCTTTTTTCAGAAAACTGCCTAGACTGGCTTTAATTACATTAAATGTAGCTCATGTATTATGATTCTCAATCAATGGAATTTCCCATATTCTGAGCACATTCATTATACTATCCAAAATACTGTTTGATTTTAGTCAAAAACAAAAAACATTTTAGTTTGATTTTATCTTTGGCAGTGTTTGTGTGTTTTTATACTTCCAAATTTTGCAAATCCTTAACCAAAACAGCAGATCATGTACATGTACATGTCAGGTTTATTTAGATGTAGGTATGCATATTGTGTGCAGTTTGCTGAGCACAGACACAGCTAGGTCTTTGAATTAAATTTTCTCATTTTTTGATCTAAGAGGAGCACTAGTTTCACAAAGCAAACCTTTATCTTAACAATGCATCGCAAGGCTTTTCTAGGGAGCTCTTTTCTCCGGTTTGTATGTTACAGCCAAATACTGTTGCCTAACATAAATCTTTAGAGCAGAAAATTGCACATTCTTTTTTTATTTTATTTTTTAGGATATCAGCAGATTGTAAAAGGAAATATGTTCTTGTTGCAATAAAATGACCTCAGCGCACAAATCATCATGAGTAGATGCTAAGAAATATATGCAATCATTTCTATTCTGTAGAATTTGAAGCAAATTTGCAGTGTTGTGGTTGTCATTTTGTTTAAGCATCTGTCCCAAATCAAGCACTTTGTGTGTGTGTGTGTGTGTGTGTGTGTGTGTGTGTTTGCACGTGCATGTGTGTGTGTGTGTGTGTGTTTGCACGTGTGTGTGTGCGTGCGTGCGTGCGTTAGTGGTGATAACTGAGACCAAATCTACTTTGGTTTTGTGTAACCTTTTCAGATTTGGGTAAAACCTGTTTTTGTTTTATTATTTTTCTGCTTTTAATAGTAACTTGAGATGTGTAGATGATAATGTTGAAATTATATGTTTTTTTATGTATTCATATGATCTGTGTAAAATTGAATTTGTGAAGCCTACTCTTTGTAGATACTATTGGCCCCAGGATAAATGATAAACACAACACATGACACCAGAAGATGTAGATCTAAATCTCACTTTCCTTGAGCGACTGCTCAGGGCCTATTTTAGTGTATTTGCACAAATCGCGGGTGTTTGGTGAAGTGATGCAACCCCTGCAGCAGGGTCAAGTCTGTAAGTTATTAAGAGATGGTTTACTGCTGCACCAAAACAAAGTTCAGTGTCTCTCAAAGCCATAGCTTTTTAGATTTATTTTCTGTGGTAATGTAAAAGGCTGTATTTGTATTATTGAAAATTATAATTGGAAAAATTATGAAATTTAGGAAGCCCCTGTGTTTGTGTGTGACAAAGTGTATGAGAGGGAGTTAGATTGACTATTCTAGGCTGCATATATCAGAGCAGATTTATTTGAGAAGTCATACTATAATACTAATATACATTTGAGGTCATTTCTACATCGCTATGAGTACACATTGACACCCACAGCAAGACTGCTGTTGTATAATTGGTTCGGATTCTCTTCTGAAGAATATTCACAGGAGGAGATAGTTTTCCGACCGATCATGTTTTCTTTTATTCTTCTGTCGTTCATGTAAGATAAGCACATACTGTAGGATAGGAAAATACTGTACCCTTGCACAAATACAGTTGACCACTCAGTTCAGATCTCAGACTTTGTAACTGGTTGTTGATCTTGGATGGTGCCTTGTGTTTACCAGCAATTTAGAATGTCATCTGAGGTCAGCATGTTGAAATTGTATAAAGTCATGTTTCTCTGCTAGTTTTACATGTTTGAGAAATAAAAACGCCTAAACTTCCACCATGTTCTGTTTGGAATACTTACTGTATGTGTGATGAAAATAGAAATATTGCATTGAATAAAAAAACTGCATATTATTCAGGCTGTTTATTGGCATGGTCTGCTGTTACATTCCAAGATGTCTACATCAATTTGGGTGTCAGTAGCTCAGTCTGTAGGTAGTTGGGTTGGGAACTGGAGGGTCGCTGGTTCAAGTCCCTGAAGTATGGAGTATGGACTGGTAGCTGGAGAGATGCCATTTCACCTCCACTCACTGTCAAGGTGCTTTTGACCAAGGCATTGTGCATTGACTCAAATATAGACTTAAATTAAACTTTATTGTGCAGCAGATATTAGACATATTTTAATAATGAAAGTGTTTTCATGGCCATGGGAACTACATTGACTGGCATGAAAAGGCCTCACAGACTCATGCCCCATGTTTAGCTCAGGAATAAACCCTAGGAAGATGTCACCCTCTTGTGGTTGCATCAATGCATGGACATACACAATTGCTTACAAACAAGTTACATTCGACTCCATGTGAAGGCATGTGAAGGAAGTCTTGTCCTTACAATGACCGTGATTGCACGTAGCAACATAACATAAAGATGAGTCATTTTTGCAGTAACTATCATTATATGCAGCACCAATGCACTATGGGTCTGCTCTGATCATCTTCACAAGCTGTAGTTTTATAGGCTGAATTACATGAAGTAACACAAAGTTTTTTTTTTAAATGATGCATAATATCACATCTTCTAGGACAGAGATCTTCAACAGGGGGTCCGGGACCCCTAGGTGGTCCTCAGAGTTACTGCAGGGGGGCCTCCAAATAATTGTTAATATTTGAATTTTTGTTCAAAAATCAAAATGTCTTTACATGAATCCAACATATTATTAACAAATATAAATCCCCATTGATGATAGGCTTACTGGCCTATGGGTAAGCCATCCACAGACCACTGACAATGATTACTTTAAAAGCATATGCACTAAAAAGGTATGTATAAAAGGCTTTAGGCCGCCCTACACTTTATTGTAGGCCCAGTTTAATATGCAACTTCATGTTTTACAATGTATTTAGTAGGGGGTCCCTGCTCCGTCTCTCTTTCAGTTAAGGGTCCTTGGTTTACAAAACGTTGAAGACCCCTGTTCTAGGAGGATAATGTTACTTTTTACTTCAAACCAGAAATGTTATGGATATAAGGATTACAAGATTAAATGTTTGTTTTCCGGGAGGGACTGAGCTCAAACCTTATTAAATTCATAAAATCATTTTTGAGCTGTTGATGGAACTTTGTAACTATCGTTGTCAATTTATAATCCTGTGATATTTTTTCTTTGAGCCTTTACTTTTTTCAGGAGCAAATTAATAATTTGTTTTTCTCTCTCCCTGTTCTTGCCATACATTGTGCCCTTGATCTAATAAAGGGACCTTGTATTGTATATGTACAATTCTGCCATTGAGTAAAAAAAAAAATATAAATCAAAATAATACATAAAAAGTACATTAAATATAAAAAATATATACATAAATAAACAATGACATCAATAAGAAAATACAGATACAGAATACAGAAAATAAATACTTAAAATATAACAACGTGCGTTCACTTTTTGTCATGAGGTAACGTGTATTCAACCAGAAAAAGTTTGGAAGGACTAGATCATGTCTTATGTAGGCTGTTATGTGAAATTTCGTATAATATATAAACACTATATTATTGTTTTTATTATTATTATTATTATTATTATTATTATTATTATTATTATTATTATTATTATGTATACACATTTTCTATATTTTTTAATTCTTTTCTCGCGCGTTGCGTCACCAATGTTTACTTTTTCCTAAGCCACGCCCTCTGTTAGCAACTTGTGGCTAGCTCGCTACCAGGCAAGGCAGAGTGCTCCGAGATCTGTTCCTCAGACACCACCCCAAGACTGTCCGCCCGTACATAATTCGGTGAGTAAATATGAATTCAGCAGCGCGCTGACAATCACTGGACGAATGGATTAACGTTATTGTGATACTGCCGGGTGTCCAAACGAAGAGGAAAGAGAAACGTTTTTTACTTGCTAACGTGAGCAAAGGCTGCTAGCTTTTGTTGTGCCGTTAACGTAAACGACTCCCGCAGGGTTGGTCAAAAACTGTTTTCCAGTCTAGCTAACATATGTTATTAAACACAGCGGATATATAACCCTAGGTTATTAATAAAGGTTAACATACTAACTTTCAAACCTCCTGTTTTCTCCGTATAAATACCTAGTTAAAGGTTCAAGTCCTCAACGCAAACCTCATACTGCAATGGTTGGTGTTAAGGACGGATATCAATTCCATTCATATTAAGCTAACGTTAACTAGTAATAAACCGCATTGATATAATCAGCGTTACTAACGTTACATCAGATCATGTTTATTCAGAATTTGACTTCTCACGTCGGGTGGAGGTTCTGGAGGAAGATGTAGCTAAGTAAACTTGGGACAATGTGAACCAAGCTTTTCTAAATGAGATTTTGTTATTGAGAAGAATTTAACGAGGATTGTGAATGATCGCACTGACTCGGAGCACAGAAGAAAACAATGTAGACTGAAACCTAGACCAAATAGCCTAACTGATTGAGTGCATCATGATAATGATAAAGGTAATGCTGGTGAATTTAATTGGTTGTGGTACGTCTTTACCTTTATAAAATGCTAATATTTTATTTCACTTAATGCAGCAAAACTGTATGTATGTAGCTACTACTGGATTATCATAGACACAATGTGTTGTTGTTTTTGATATAAAAAGGGTCTGCAGTATCAGCAAATGTTAACCTGCCAAAACATTATTCCCATAAATTGTGGAGAATCTTGTGGATTTATCTGTATCACTCATCTCCAGTTGTTACACATATGTAAGCATCAATGATTTTTTTTAATTTTTTTTCAAGGGGACTTCATTATATAAGCTTCTTCATTTTGGGTAGCCATAGCCATTTTGATGATACCGACTAATAGCATGTGTGAAACCAGTTGTCAAAAACTATATTCTTAAGGGTGTAGGCTATGTTGTTTACATTTGCTTAAGGAAAGGCCTCTTTGCAGTGTTTCCTTTACATTCTTTGAAGAGAGAGCCCACTTCTGGAGGGTTGCCCTTGTTGTGAGAACACTTTAAATAAGGTTAAACTGTGTCATGGGCTTATTACATATTCCATCCCAGAAATGGTTGCAATGCAGCATGACAGTTCAATCATCATAATCCTACAGTATCCAGATAATATCTGTTTTTAAAGCAATGCATATTGGAACTAATGAGGAATTGACCCTGCAGTCATACTGGTTCACAACCAAAATCACCCCTGACATCTTTAAAAATGTCTACAGGAAACACTGCCCTTTGTCTTCAGAACTAATCCGGATCCTGAAAACAAAAGTAAACTGAGTGGAAACCTCATCAACAACTGCCTGTTTTATTAGAAAACTTTTAGGTTTAGATTACAGGAATTACCTCAGTTCTTCTAACCATCTAAGTTATGACGCATTGCTGCTGCTGGGCATGACTTACTACTCAGTAGTCAGTAGTCATCTACAGGATTAGTCATTCTTAAATGCAGGAAACACCATCAATTGGTTTGTAGCTAACTGTTGGTACAGGTTTGGTCATGAGTTTATCTGGGTGGAAATCCAATTGGATCATCTGTCAGATGTTGCATAAATGTTGATGTTGGCTCTCAGTGGTGCCTTATTAAATGATTGATTAGCAGATTGATTTCAATGTGTGAATTTAATAGTTGGGCAGCCCTGAAAATAATGACATTATCCTTGAGGCTAAGTGGTCTGTTTCATTTGAGGCCTTCTGTTTAGGTTTCCATCTGCTCACATTATTAGTTTGCCTACTTTTATTTACCTTTGTTTATGCTGCTTAGCTTTATACTCAAGCACACCCAAGCTGTATACATAAAAGAATACTTGTGCATTGTACTACCTGCCATAGCCGTTTATCGCACCACCTGGTTAATGGTAAATTGTTTCAAAGGGAAGGTATGTTTGCACATAAACACAGACCCAGGGCCCCTGTGTTTACAGAAGTCATGGCAGCACTCGGTTATTCAACAAACAGACCTAGCATGTTCCTCTCTCACTTGTAGAAGAGAATATTTGTCTTGGTGGTGGGTAGAGCTAAAACAGCATAGTGCTTAACTTTAAGTGTTGTTGCTTTATACATTCAACACATTATTGGCTCATTCGGCGATTATTGTGCATTGTTAAATGTTTTTTTAGAGAATGGACCTTATCACCTTGTGAAGTAAAAGGCTTGTCAAACACATCCAGAAAGTGGTATTGTGTTGGTCTGCTCCCTGTATGTCATAATTGTGTCCTGCTTTATCCAATTGTTTTCATTTATATGTATTTCCTTTCTCAGGTCATTGAAGTCCAGATGCATGAGTCTGGGTCAGAACCAACACACACCATTCCAGCAAGTCAGACAGAGAACGGGAATACTGGTGAGAATGAGAGTCGAGTGAGGAGCAGCCAGACTCCTCCTCCAGAGGCACCCAGGGTCAGTCATCCCCAGCTGCATCCATTCAACACATTTGTATACATACAGTGCTAAGTCTGTGCATATTCCACGAAAATATGACATGATTATGATGCTGTTCAAATGTATGTATGAGCTGAAATTAGATTAGATTCAGATTAGATTAGATTCAACTTTATTGTCATTGTGCAGAGTACAAGTAAAAAGACAACGAAATGCAGTTTACATCCAACCAGAAGTACAAAAAGAGCAGAAAATGTGATATACAAAGTATAGACAGGTATAGACAGGTGGTGCATAGACGGGACAAGAAATATAGTGCAGTGTAGACAGTAGTGTACAGTTGGTTTACAGAAGGTGGTTTAGAGTAATATAAATTAAACATAAATATGTGCAGTGTATTAGCAGTTACCTTATAAGAGCAGAAGTGGTCAAATGGATGTCACCTAGGACTTTGTGATGGGCATTATTTTATTAATGTTTTACTATTCACTCACATATTATTGACAAGATGAATGATTGATCAATTAAGAAAACAATATGCAGATGAATCAATAATGAATATAACCTTTACTGTAGTTGCGTCACTATTTAAACATATTTGTTTTGGGAGTTTTGTTGCTCCCGATGTAGTGGTATCTATTACATCATAATAGCATATTGCTGATAATATTATAGAAACGCTTGCTCAAAACGGTCAAGATTCGAACAAATGTGTGGTGACATTAAAAAAAGGAACACAAAGGGGGGCGTGGTCAGGATCTTGGACAGCTAAGTCTTGATTTCTGACTATGTTTTGAGTCATTCGAGGCAACCAGCTTCTCAGTTCTCAATTGTGAGGATTTTTTTATTTTTTTTTTGCTTCATGTGATAGTAAACGGAAGATCTTCATGCTGGGCTTTTTATAGACCAAACTATTAATCAAAAACACAATTGACTGATTCATACATAATGAATATGTTGAATGTGAATATGATTAATACATATGAATAATGTTAGTTGCAGCCCTGAAGCAAATGGTGTTGTGTTCAGAACCACTTTTTCTTTTTTTTTTGTTGCTGCTGAGTGCAGTCACTTTGCTATAACACCATACAGCTACACAGGGGGATGTGTTGGGAACAAACATGTACACATGTTTGTTCCCAACACTAAACCTATGTGTTGTAGCTGGTTTTACTTCATTAAAGTGTGAAACACAATTAGTTATGCTACATTTGAATTTATGTACAGCTTGTCTGGTATCCAAACATATCTTTTCTTGTCAGTATTCATACACATAGGGCAGAGAGCATTACTGTTATATGACAACGCTGGGTACTTTGTTCGTTTTGTTTTACGGGTAAAGGTATCCCTGAATATCTCACTTTGAACATCTCAGTTTTCTCCAAACTGCAGTGTCATATATTCATGCTGATGGGGAGCACAGGGATGGGGGGAGGTTGTACTGAGGTTGAGAAGGGGAACACAGCTCCTGCTGGGTGGAGGGATCAGTGTTATATTGGTAGTTTAGTTTAGGCTCACATCATGTAGGTTAGCATTGCTCTGTTAGATTGTCAGGCGGAACGTTACTCCTAAACACTGAGCAGCATGTGTTTTTTCAGTGCCAAGACAGACTTTTCAATGGAGACTTTGTCCAACTCATTCTGTATTTGTTTTATGAGCCTATATTTAATCTGTTTTTAATAGTTTGCTTGTTTGTCAATTAAAATAAAGTCACTGTCTGTGGTTATTCTATTTTGTAATTTTGAGATGTTAGATTTGCTCTTATTCAATCTTCTGTTGAGTTTATTACCAAATATGTATATATTTATTTGCAAATGTCACTCCTTCTGGGGCCACACCCATTGGGTGATATTAGTGAATATTAAATGTCATAAGGGAAAGCAGATTGGGTTTGTTTTTCAGCAAGTTTTCTTGCTGTCAGTCATCTCCGAGTTCACAAGACCAGTCTTGCAGGAACAGATTATGTTTACACTCAATTGCTCACGGGTATGACTTTCAACAATAACAACAACAGAAGATGTTTGGACTTGCTGCTGGCTGCCATGGCAACAGGGATTAAGCAAAGGCTTGTTGTTGTGTTGATGGTGTCCACAGAAAAATAGAGGGGCCAACTGCCTCTGTTTGTGGGATAGACCTGTTTTCATCGCTCCGGTGGCCACCTCTGGTGCATTGAATTTCATAAGAAAGGACAAAGTAGAAGGCAGTCGTCTGTTATTGTTAGCCCAAAGCCTGTGTGAAATTCACTGTCAGTTTGTTTACGCACCCGATTCAAAACAGACTCTGCCTCGGAGAGAAATGTTTGTTTGTGGTTCAGACCTAAATTAAAATACGAATCTCAAGTTCTGCTTTCATAAACAGGCTCTGTGTGCTTTTTTTTATTCATTATTTATATGTCTGTGCAATTTTGATTACTCTGTTTATGTTTACTGTAGACATCCCTTGAGCTGTGTGGCTTGTGAGGGGGATGGTGTGGTAATTGCTGCATGCCTAGCAGAGGATGTTGTTGTTGTTGTTGTTGTGGTACTGTTGTTGTTTTGATCAAGTTCTAACTCCCTGAAGACATCCTATGTTGTTGTTTTTGTTTGCTTCATCTTTAGCAGAAATAGCAGAAGAGCCAAGTTCAGCTTGCTAGATTGACCAGAGTGAACAGAGAATAATATCATAAAGAGTACTGTGAGTGACTATAAGTTCTTGTTTTGAATTTGAACAAGAAGCATATGAGCAGAGCTGCAACAATTAGTCGATTTATTGATTAGTCAGCCAAAAGAAAATTAAGTGTCAATTATTTTGATGTTCAAATAATCGCTTGAGTCATTTGTTCAACCACAATGTCAAACATTTGCTGGCTCCAGCTTCTCAAATGTGAGAATTTGATTCTTGGCTTTGTCATGCATGATAGTAAACTGAATCTCTTTGGGTTTGGGGCTGTTGCCTAGCCTGAATGCCAGCCAAACTTAGCCCCGCCCACAACATTTGAGGTCGGGAAGTTCGGTCTGGACTTGATCCGTTGTGAAGCAACTATGTCGGGGCGGGCTTTATACGATGATGGAGAGATGATCAACAGTAACATAATCAACCATGTCACCAAAGAGTGCTTGGGTTCGTTTACAACTCCATTGCTCTGATTGGTTGGAGGTCTATCCAATTGAGTGCAGAGGCATTTTCTTTCCTGGTTTGGTTGCAACACGCCCCATAATCACAGCCCAATGGAGCAGCATCAGACTCATATTCTGACTAGAATCTGAGTATGACGACGTCAGGCTAGCTGTTGCTCAGAATAAACAAGACATCTGAAGGCATCTGAAGCCATTTGGGCTGTGGAAAATGATCATCAGATGAATCGATAATGAAAATACTTGTTAGTTACAGCTCTATATAGGAGGTTTGACAGTTTGACGTTACATGTGTGTATATATTGGCATCACTTCTTTTGTACAGTATGTTCATAAAGGCTGGTGAGACGATGCAGTTTAAAAGTGGAGTCTGCGGTTCAGCGAATATCTCCTCAAGGTCCACAAGCTGTCCATTCTGTGTGTGCACCGTGTTCTTACACAGCCCTGGCTCTGTAAATGGGAAAAACAAATCAAAGTGGAACTATTCTGTTTGTGCTTGTGCACAGGACAGGGAAGGACATGGATGTATAAAAAGAAAGGCGGTGTGAGTGAGAGGGACAGTAAATCGGGCACATGCTAACATTCTGAAGCAGCACCGACGGGAGGGGTGCATTTGTTTGGGTGTTGACTTCAGATATCAACAAATGTCAATCTTTCTGCAGAATCGCAGACTCCACCTTTAAAGTAAACTACCTTCTTAGTCTACCTACTACCATAGTAACCAAGGCTGGCATATATTAGGTCTACAAATAAGAGTTGTTTTTGTCTTTAATATCACAGCACTTGGACCGACAGTGCCGTTGAGTGAGTGAAAACTGTAGTGAGACTGTGTGTATGTGTTTTGAATTGTACAAATAACCTACTGTCCAGCTTTGGAAACGTATTAAGACCTGTTTGTTTCTGTTTTAGTTTTGGATTTCATTATTTCGGATGCACGAATGCACCACTACAAGTTGTTAATTTTATCCTGCTGTCACAGTGATCTCTTTGTCTTGCACATGTGCTCTTGTTAAAATCTGTCAGAAACTCTGTAAACATACACAACCAAGAAATAAGATTACTCCAGCAGAAATGTAGCTGTGTGTCTTAATCCTGTACTCTGATTAAAGAGATACGGTTTCTTCTCGTTTACATGTAAACGCACTGATTGTCTGCACTAGAATGCAGTCCAAATAGATTGATTGAGCGTAGCTTGCACCAGTGTTGTAGTCAAGACCACCTAAACCGAGACCAAGTCATTACCAAGACCAGAGTCTATTGAGACAAGACCAAGACCAGACCAAACAACTGAAACATACAGTATATACACAACTAGCTAATATGCAGGGGCGATTCCAGGATCAGACCTTTAGGGGGGCTCAGCCCCTAATGAGAATGTGACAAGGATACAGTGCCTTGCAAAAGTATTAATTCAATTTGGGTTCTAATCTGCGCCATAAAATGACCAACTTCTTCTCTGGGGACTACCAATGTTAAACTTCACAACCACACTTCTGCTCTCCCTCTGACAGATCAGATAGAGACTCAGCCAAAGGCAGGAGTCTGACACAACCACCTCCGATTGGCCAACACTACGATTCTGTTAATGGCAATTGTTTGTCACTAACAGACAAGTTCACAAACTCTAACTTGAAGAATTAAAATTGATTTTTAAAAAAAAGCATCACTTACACGTGGCTTACTTTCCTTTACACTTCCTTTCTAAGTGCTGATACAAATTTGAGGTGGTCCCTGCTGTCTCAATCAGCGTTACATTGCAGAACTTACACACTGCTGTGTTTTCTTTTAGTTGCTGTTTTGCAAATAAACTCAAACTCAAAAATATAATAAATGAAATGTAATACATAAAATGTTATTATTGACGATTTGGCTGACATCTCCCAGACAGCCAGAGCTTCTTCTCCTGTCACCAACATTCACTTTGGGAGTGCGTGCTAAAGGGGGTGGGGGACGGGGACTAACAGTAACATATTCCAAACTAGAAATGAACCAAGTTATTGGTTGCATTTGAAGCAGGAAGTTTTGAGACCAAGACCGGTCTCGAGTACTACAACACTGGCCTGCACACACATATACACACACCCAGAACATTCTATGTTGTATATGTTTGTGTCCATTCAATTTTCCTTCTAAACATTTTTTTTTATTTTTTTAGTTTTTTTGTAGTATGGATTTTAAATTACATTCTGTTGTATGTTTTTTTTTATTGATTCTGCAGGTTCCAGTGTCATTATCTATGATGACCCCACCAGCAGAAGCCCCACAGCAGTTGCAGCAGACACCGCAGCAGCAGGTCCTCAGTCCTCAGCAGCTCCAAGCGCTGCTCCAGCAGCAGAAAGCACTCATGTTACACCAGGTAATGGGCTGTATCTTTAGACTAGTTATGCGTTTGTCGTAGCCCACATCAAATCCAATGCTTATATTTCTCTTAACTCAATTGTCATCTACATTTCTGCAGCAACAAATTCAAGAGGTCTTCAAGAATCAGCAAGAGCAGCTAAATATTCAGCTGCTGCAACAGAAGAATGCTGGGATCGTCAGTCAAGAGGTAACTGCATCATTGTAGCATTATTTTTGTATCGGTTTGTGAATATGTGTTTAAATATTTGGTCATTGTAATATTAATCAAAGATAATTTATTCCTGAATCCTGAAAAAAGTCTGAATCAGTTCAGTTGTAAATGTAAATGGACTGTATTTATATAGCGCTTTTCCAGTCTTAACGACTGCTCAAAGCGCTTTAACATAGTACAGGAACCATTCACCATTCACTCACATTCACACACTGTGGCCGGGGCTGCCGTACAAGGTGCCACCTGCTCATCAGATAAACATTCACACACATTTACACTCCAATGCAAAGCATCTAAGTATCAAGTACTAAAGGTTAAATGACTTAAATGAGTATTTAATACTAAAGTTATAGAAATGATTATACCCAGATACAGTTCTCTGTGACGACAAGAGCTGTCTTCGAAACCGTTCCCTCATTAACTCACTCACTATTCCCTATAGTGTTTACTAAGTAGTGGACTATATAGGGAATGACCAAATGAGATTTCGGACACTCACTGAAAACACATTGTTGCGTGACTTGAGTCAGTAGATGCGCCGGTTACTTGTGTGATGGAGGCGTGCACGCCCAGCATCATGTAAACAAACCAAAACAAAAATACTTCTAATACGTCCCTGAAACAAACCGAATGTATTATATATGTTGCATGTTACATTTCCAAAGTTTAGAAACGAAAGCCGCTCCATTCTTCCTTTTCAGTTTTTGTGGTTGCTTCTGCTTCTTCTTCTTCTTCTCCTCCTCCGGGAAAACACGACTATGTTGCATTGTGGGATACAGGAGTAAAATGTAGGGTACATTGTATATATGCACTCAAATTAGCTGTGCATTGTGGGTATTTTATAGTGGACTATATAGCGAATGAAATTAACCACAGATAATTCTAACACCACTAAGGAGTACCAAGGTCTGGGCTCTGCATAGTGTGTAAGTAATAAAAAAAACTACTTTAGGCTGAAGCTGTATGTAATGATTTCCAGTTAGTTTAAAGGCAGTTGCGTGCAGTGTTTCCACTTCAAGGGCTGTAAGTTTATCCATTTAGGGTGCATCACATGTTCAGAAACTGCATGTTGCTCTGTCCATCTTGTGGACTTGAGTGCAACCAATGTGTGTGTGTTGTGTGTAAAAAAATAAATAAATGAAACACACTGTGCTCCCACATCAGCTTGTGTGCATGTATTTGCGTGACATCATCAGATAACAGAAATTCACAACATAAAGTAGGCACTTGGCTGAGTGCACAAGGCAGCAGGTGTTGGAGACAATGAAAATAATTTGATGTGCTCTAAGCAGAAATGTGCTCGACATATCTAATTATATGAAAACAAAAGTGGGCATTTCTTCCATTAGGTTCTCCTGGACACAACCAAAATGGCATAATAATTGGGAGCATTTGTTTATGCTCACATTGTTTGACCAACAGAGAATATTATGATAAAAATAAGCAGCATCAGACTTGATCACTGTTCAAATAGATGTTTGTTTCTTCTTTAACTAGGTAATGACGTTAGTTGATTTCATTACCTTTGTAAGCTATGTGTCTGTCACTGGTTGCCCAGTGAGACAGAGCTTTGTGTGTGTCACATTTTCGAACCTACAAAATATGTCCAGTGTGATGTCTTGTGGTCCTACACATTCTCTATTATATTGTCATAGAGTTGATTTATCTTAGATAAAGATGTCCTTCCTAAATCAGACTGTAGACAAATCCGAGATCAAGCTATATTCCGTATGAAGGCATTTACTGACAGATGTTGTATCATCTCCCTGTCACAGCTGACAGCCCAGCAGATTGCCATCCAGCAGCAGCTCCTGCAGGTGCAGCAGCAACATCTCCTCAACCTGCAGAGACAAGGCCTGCTGTCTGTCCTTCCCTCCAGCCCCATTACACTCACAGGTATGTTGTGTGACAGCCCTTACTGCATTGCTGTGTGAGGACTTAAACACTTAAGTCAAATACTTTCAGGTAACAACAACACTGAGGCAAGGGTCAATGCAAATTTTAAAAACATTGAGCCTTGTATGCGCCATACTGACCCATTTAAATAATAGAAACACTTCTCGGTTCAACAGCACCACAAACCATCCTCCAAAATGATCATAAAATTGCATCAACCCCTCTCTAAAAAAGTTTTGACACAAATTGAACATTATAACCTTCATAACGATAGGACTTATGCAATGGCTGTTGTATTAGACTGCATTAGTTTTAGCTAGGTATACCTAATAAACTCAGTGTACACTCAGATCTTAAGCTCATGCAAACGTAGTGGTACCCCAGTGCATTAGAACTAAACAATTTGTTTATATATGCAATTTCAGGCTGTGAGAATGGTAGCATCCTGTCCACTGGTGGAGACACCAGAGAGTCTTCAAGTCAACGATCTAGCACCAACGGTCATCACACTCTTCTGAAGAGGAAAGAAAGGTGCTTTAGCTATCTATACTGTCCTGTCAGAGCTTTAGTTTCTGTATATCCTGTTTTTATTGCGCTTGAGCAGTACCAACATGTTTACTCTGAGATGTGCCATTAAGGGTTGATTTGTGTCCTTGTTGCAGTGGGTCACTGGATGAAAACACACAGAATAGCCATGCACTGTATGGAAATGGAATGTGCAAATGGCCTGGCTGTGAGACTGTCTTTGGAGATTTTCAGGCATTTCTCAAGTGAGTGGTGAAACTTTGCACACCTCTAAAGCTGGCATAATGTTTATTTACATCTATCATGATGTAGTATTTATATAGGTAAGAAATGTATGTATGTTCTAGAATTTCTATGTAGACCGATGCTGCACTTTAATCAGAGCTGAGCAGAGTCATCTAAAACATTCTTTCCCCCAATTAATTGTACTATTATGTATTTCCTATTTTTGTGGCCTAAAGCCAGTATTCTATTTTGCATTTTTTGCTCTCAGCCTGTGCAACAAATGGTTCTCCCTAAAGAATGTCATGGTTTTGAATGTGTGTCTGCAGACATTTGAACAACGAGCATACACTGGACGACAAGAGCACAGCGCAGTGTCGTGTGCAGATGCAAGTGGTTCAGCAGTTGGAACTGCAGGTATGCATTTGATTTATTTTCTAATAACTAAGCTATTCATTATTTTCAAATCAAACAACGAAAAGGGACGACACATCTTTGATTGATTTATTAACAGCGGTTTACTTTTACAAGTTTAACTTATTACCATTGCTTAGTAGAGTGGAGTATCCAGGCCTTTTTTTAACTATTTAAAATAAGAAAAGGGAGAACTTTCTAAAAACGTCTTGAATATGTGATAAATGTTACCTGTAGTGGTGTGTTGTCACACCTGGGCTGGAAACAGAAGTGATGTCCCTAGATCATTACACTTTTCAGGATGCCAGCAACTGACACCAAGGGCCCTATTTTGCACCCGGCGCAGCACAGCACAAAGCCCGACCCAAGTGTCTTTGCTAGTTTAAGACCGACGCAGTTGTCAATTGCCCGTCCAGCACCCGTGTCGTCTAAATAGCAAATGCACCTGCGCTCATCTCTGCGCCCATGGGCGTGCTGGTTTTACAGGGAGGTGTGTTCAGGTGAATTCTGGGTGTATTGCTATCTTGAGGCAGCGGGAAGTGATCGCGCCATTGACCAACAACAACCTGGTCTAAAGTCAATAGTGCAGCATGTCATTGTTATTTTAACAGCACATTAGTAAAATGCGCCCAGGCTTATGCACAGTGCACGCACACTATGCTTGTTACACACACAGGAAAGCGCAGCAGCACACAAACATGCAAAAGATTACAAATAAAAATATTATGGCGCAAATTCGCCATCATAATAGCAATGCACCAAGATACAAACGTGCCTGGCTTTTAAAGGGAATGGGAATGAATGAATTAATGAAGACACTAAGTACAACCCTGTTGAACCATGCGCCCGGCGCACGGACCCTTTTTTCCGCCGTCAAACTAGCAAAAGTGGATTTTCCAGGCCCTTCACGCCGTGCGCTTACATCCTTAAAATAAGGCCCCAAATGTAATTTAATCGTTTAACGCAAGCCTTGAATTCACCAACTCTCAACTTCTACTGTATTTCTGTCTTCTCATCTAACATAGTTGAAAAAGGACAAAGAGCGACTGCAAGCAATGATGGCTCATCTGAAGTCCTCTGAACCCAAACCCGCAGCACAGCCTGTAAGTACCTGTCACGACTGTTTCCTTCAATTAAAATAAATATTGTTTTGCTTGTAGTTGCACTGACGTTTTTCTGACTCAACTGCTTTGTTTTTTTAGGTGAATCTGGTGTCTAATGTATCCTTCTCCCAGGCAACATTGCCCAAAGGCCCTCCTCCTATGAGTTTGTCTCAGAGTGCCACGGCACCATCCACACCCCTGACACCGCTCTCTGAATCCCCCTCAGTCCTCACTCCCAGTAGCATGTTCACTGGAACTCCTGTACGGAGGCGATATAGCCGCTCGGTGAGCCAAGGTAACGGTGAGATCATGAATCACAACTTCATTAACTTTTTTTTTGTTGGTTTCAAGCTGAAACATGCTTCTGCTAAGATGCACATAAAGAAGATAGAGTCATAGGGACACAGAGAAGGTGCTTATTTTCATTTTCACAGTTATTTTTATGTTCTTATTTATTGTATATTACTTCTATTTTCCATGAATGGAAATGTTTTCGTGTTTCATGTTCATTCTGTATCTGTTTATGTATAAATATTGCTTGTTATTTGATTTTGTTTTGATTTTTTGTTCTTTATTTCCATGTCACACAAAGTGCCCAGCCCTCATGGGTTTATAAGACACCAACATTTCAGTTGCAGTGTTCAAACATTTTATTACATTTCACAAAACTATAGGTTATTGTAAAGCTTGGTCTTAGACAAAGTATTATGTCTTTTCTCGTAAGCTTGACAAATATAATCCGCTATAAAAAAAGGTTTATTTCTTGAAGCACAACTCAAAATGTTCATAACCATCCAGCCAGAAGAAATCATTATAAATAGAGTTCATTTTAGTAAAAAGTACATAACAAATTGTTGTCTTTCCACAGATATAGTTGATAATAAGGAGTTCTACTTGAGCACAGAAGTTAGACCTCCATTTACATATGCGTCTCTCATAAGACAGGTAACGTGCACTTTACTCATTTTACACGGTAACAACAATAAAAACACTGTTGAAAATAGGAATAGGAAGTTTTGCATGGCCATATTGGCCTCCCGAACCGAAATGTAGCAAATTCACATTTTTTTATTGTCTAACTTCCAGTATCTCTAACATGCGCTTTCTCCCTCTTCAAGGCTATATTTGAATCACCTCGCAATCAGCTGACGTTAAATGAAATCTACAACTGGTTCACAAGAAACTTTGCATATTTCAGGCGCAATGCAGCTACCTGGAAGGTATGGACTGCATTACATATTAAATGTCTTGGGATATTAATATATGAAATGGGAAAAGTCTACGGAAGCATTTGGCTGCATTTATATTTAGTTTTCATGTAACTAGATACATGCAAATTCAATACTTAAGGCATGTAAGATTAGAAGTCCTAATTCTATTCTTTTCTTTAATCTTTCAGAATGCTGTCAGACATAATCTCAGCCTCCATAAATGCTTTGTACGTTTGGAAAATGTGAAGGGAGCGGTGTGGACAGTAGATGAGATTGAGTTCCACAGGAGAAGGCCCCAGAAGACTGCTGGTAATGGGTAGGTGTTGGACATGGAGCCAGAGTCCTGTGTGTTTTCAGATATAACAGACATTTTTGACCTTCTAGGTCAACCTTATAAGTACACGCAGTATTTACTGTAAGCAAGTTTCAAAGGCTAAGTCCAAAGGCTGATTTATAGTTGTACCTTGAGGCTATGGCGTAGCCTACGCAAGTGGCCTTGTGGCCGTTGTGAAAAGGAGGGTGAATATTCTGTGCTTGTCTGGCCGCTGAAAGACATGGACAAGGAAATGCATGCAGTTTTATGGCACAATGGTAAATGCCACATGCTTGTTTTATTTGGCTTGTCATGTCTTGCCACCATGACTCAAACTCTTAACTCATGTGGATTTTTGTTAAACACACAGATCTGGAAGCGCATTGCATATGTTAGCAGTTGCTCATAGTCTCAGCAGTTTGAGGATATCGGACTAAGCCTAGCCCTGTTGCTATTTTAGCACGGCACATATGCAGTTTGTAATGATAACAGTGGCAGATATAGGCTACTCCTTGAAATTCATATTCATTTTTAAAACAACAGGTCTCTGATTTCAGATAATGTTAACTCCATGTGTTGGTTGAAATGCATTCTCTTGCAGGCTTTTTAATGTTAACAACTGACCTGTTGTTAAACAAGAACCCTGTAAAGCGGTTTTAAATATGCATTTAATGGCTAAATGCATGATATTGTGTTAAAGGACTAACAGACATCTTCACCAGTTGATGAGCCATGTAAAATAAATAGTGTTCTTGTACAGTGTACAGTTTGGTAGTATTATAAGTATGAAAAGGAAACTGATCACTCTATAACATAACCCTGTTTGGCTGCTTAGCTTACATGCATGGAAAAGCAAGACAGAAGTTAGATTTATGCTGATTTATGTTCATATTTTTAGTAGATTTTATTTTTAAGTTTACAAGAGAAAAGGCAACCAGTTTGGCTGTGGTTGCTCCACACTGGGCCCTATTTTAAGCGCATGGCGTGCAGCACATGGCGCAGGTGCGTTTAGGGCGTTTACGAATCCACTTTTGCTAGTTTGACGGCAGAAAAAAGGGCTGTGCGCCGGGTGCATGGTTCAAAAGGGTTGTACTTAGTGTCTTCATTCATTCATAGGTGTGTTTTGGGCGTAACAGCATGTTACGCCCAAAACACTCCTATGAATGCAACATGCAGAGTGTCATCTCCCATTCCCTTTAAAAGCCAGGTGTGTTTGTATCCTGGAGCATTGCTGTTGATGGAGGATTTGCACCATAATATTTTTATTTGTAATCTTTTGCATGTTTGTGTGCTGCTGTGTGTGTTAACAAGCATAGTGTGCGTGCGCTGTGCATCAGCCTAGGCGCATTTTACAAATTTGTTGTTAAAATAACAATGACATGCTGCGCTATTGACTTTAGACCAGGTTTTTTTGTTGGTCAATGGCGCCATCACTTCCCGCTGCCTCAAGATAGCAATATGCCAATAATTCACCTGAACACACCTCCCTGTAAGACCATGTGCGCACAGATGAGCGCAGGTGCATTGGCTATTTAGACGATGCAGGTGCTGGACGGGAGAAATTGACAACTGCGTCGATCTTAAACTAGTCAAGAGACTTGCATCGGGCTTTGGGCTGCGCCGGGTGCAAAATAGGGCCCACTCTGTTTTTGGAAAGGCTTAAAAAAAGCCAACACCCTCCAAGTCCTTTCAATACTGAGTATCACTGTATACTGAGTAGTTATTCAAGCCCGATCAACACCTCTTCAATGTGTTAAGAAATCCAAAGCTTGACAGGCCTGTCATGCCTGGTGATGGTTGGTGATTGGACAATCACTGTTCGGCGGGAAAGGGTTTAGAGAACAGTCAGTTGCGAGTGCACCAAATATTGTTCTTATTATGCTAGCCCCAGACTATAATGCTTATCTCCAGTGCTTTAGGTGTTGATACTAAATCATATATACCTTTTTGTTGCTGTACTAATAGGTCTCTGCTGAAGAACTCCCAGAACCACCAAAGCTCAGCTGGGTCTGCTCATCAGGTAAGAGACATCTCATATTTTAAGCTCCATTTTCAATAGTATGATAAATTAAGATGAAATATGACATGAGGCTGTTGCAGTGTACATAGAAAGCTGAACGGATGCGACATGTCACACTGCACTTAGACTATATCCACGACGTTCCACTTCCGGGATTGCTTCTTTGGATTTCACTTTTCAGCCGAAAGTCCGTTACTTTTTGTTTTGTTTGTGTTGGACTTTAAACTGGTGGATTTCTGAGGACTCTGGTTAACTGCTCCTCAGATCTCTGCAGGGTAAATCCAGACAGCTAGCTAACTACTGTATCTGTTCAATCTGAGTTTTCTGTTGCACGACTAAAACAACCTTTGAAGGTTACATGTAACATGGAACATGTTCCACCAAAACAAGTTCCTTCCCGAGGCCATTTTCCAGCGGCACCGTGGCTTTTCCAGGTGCTTAGCTCCACCCATGACAAAATAAACCAGAGCACGTTTTTCTCACATCCCAGAATGCTGTGTGGACTAGCCAGACCCTCCTGCGCAGAGCTGTAGAGGAAGGTCTAGCAATGCGAGACTACACTGCATTATACTTGCATACTATACAGTATATCGCAGTGGCCTGAGAATTGTCACAGCTATGTCTGTTATGTGTTGATGCAGTGTTATAATGAGAATGTTTACTTTTTCAGAGTGGCGGTTTCGACGGCAACAGCTCTCTCTACAACCCAGCCTCTATGGGCAGCATCCCATTTCACTCCCTGTCTCATGTTCTCCAAGAGCAGATGAATGGAGTCCTTGCTAATGGTTCTGGATACCAAAGTGACAGCAGTGCAACGCAGTCGCCTCCACAAGCTTTGTAAGTGTGAGCTATGTTCCCTGACTCTTAAGTGGATTTGACTCGGTTGTGATTTAATGTAATTGTGTGATCACAAGTCCTGATTACATTACGTTTATTTTTTCCTCACGTTTATCAAACCAGCATTAAAGAGGAGCAGGAGGATGAGGAGATATGTGAAGCGTATCCCTATGAATCTCCAGAGAGCACAGACGAGCACGGCCCCAGCCCGGAGATGCACCACGATGAAGACAACGGCAGCCCGGAGAGGCCCAATCTTCATTTTGATCGCATGCCTTCTCTCTGACTAAGAGGTCCAAATTCTCCACTGCAAGGCAGCCTCACTCACAACCTGTGTGACTTTGTATTCCAATAGTTTCCAAAAACAACTGCTTCATCTACATAACCAAGCAGTGCAAGCACTCTTTTACTTGGGGAAATTTTGTATCAACATTTGTTATTTTTTGTTCTTAATCTAGCTCTCAATTCTCTCTGTAGAGTGAGATCACAAAAAAACGCATCTGTTTATGATTTTTCTCATTTTATATATGTGTACACAAAAAGACCATGATGAGCAGAGAAGCCAAAGGAAAGGGAACATTAATAATTAGCACTTCACAATGAAAAATGTCCCACCTCTGTATAGCCACTTTATGCTACGTGGGGGGGCCTCACTACCTGATTTTATTTTAGTAGTCATAATATATAAAACATTTTGTAGAGGTAAAAAAAAATGTTGCTTTAAAAAATGTAAATGTTCACTGCCAACATGATCTGATATATTTGTATCTAAGGTATAATCAATTGATCAAAAGAATACATAGCCTCTTTATACTTGTTGGTCTTTTTCACCCCTTCCACGAACATTGCTAAATTTGCTCTAATTGAGCTTGTGAGAGTAGATTATATAGATGTACCATTATTGTAAACCAATGCATCTCTATGAATAATAAATCCCTCATGAAAAATGTGTACACTGTATTTGTCTTTGATATAGTTTTATGATTGGCTTGGTGGTAAGTGGTGTTTCACATAATGAAATTATGGCTGGGTGCAGTTATGATATAACAGCCTCACTTCGCTCAGTCAACGGTAATGACTTACTAATGGAAGGTAATGGAAAAAAAGCAAATGGTCTGACTGGCAACCTTCCACTGTGGTACTGTGGTATGTCCATTCTATAGATGTTATAAAATACCTGTGTCTACAGACCACTGTGGTGTCAGAAGCACGGGCTGCGGCAAGATTATAAATTGCGGTAAGATCATTTAATGTAAATGTTATTGTTATTGATCATTACTTGCTGTATCCAGGTGTTTGATAAGTGACTCGGCTTGACTTTCTATTGACATATTGCCATAATTGAATGGATCATCCATGCATTATGTATCACAGATTTGTACTTGTGGCTCCTGATTGGCGAGTATTGATTGATGTGGAGTGTTGCTCACAATGTGGGTGTGTGTGCATGATGATGGGAGGTGCTCAAGCTCACAACGGGTTCACAGTTGCAGATGCTACCGATCACACTGTTGGATATTTAACCCGTACAGACAGGTAATCTTAAAAAGTAAACTATTTGGCAGAATGAAATAAGCAGTATATGTTTTGTTCATTTTCAACTTCAGTGTACAGGCGCGTTTCTTGCATGACTCTTTAACTTAACGTGGAAATGTGATGTTCCAAGAATGATTTATTGCTGTCTTTCTTCAGTCAAGTTATTGAGGGTATTATAATACATGCTTTGCTTTAATAATGCTTTGCATGTGTCTCTCATGCTGTGTATTCTCTTCACTTTGCTCTGCATAAGATGACAGCTCCTTTACAGCTTCCTGTGAATAATCAGGATGGTATCGAGCTTGAGAAAATAGAGGACCATGTGTCTGATGGTATGGTTCTTGTTGTTTACTCCATGTCGGATCAGTCTAAATACTGCTTGGATGATGTTATTGTTAGTCACAACTGGAATAGAACTAGTGTGATTGATAGATGTGGCGCATGACAAATGTTAGTGGAGGAGTATATTTTCACACGGTATATATTTTCCTCCTGCCTGATTCAATCCAGGAAACTAGATCCAAATAAAAGCTTGCAAATCAATAATCTCTCCTCGCTGAAGTTTTATTGAGCAAGCCTCCTCCATTATACATTCAAGTCTCACCTCCCTGACATACTGCATGTTAATGGTGCTCTGAATTATTAAAACTGCCTCATAGAGGATCTGAGTAACCAATCACAGACAGGACTGGGTACTGACCTGCACGGAATTTGGATTTCTTGTATTATTCTTTCAAAGGCAGCATCCCCAGGCCAGTGATGGACAAACCACCTAGGAAGATGACAGGCAAGTTGGCAAGTGAGGTATGCAGACTGAGCACCATCTCAGAGCAAGAACCAGACACCAATCCCAGTTCCCATGATCCCATGGGTGGCAGTGAAGTGGGTGGATCCAGCTTCTCCCTGTGTTCTGACAAGTTTAAGAATAGCAGCAGTCGTTTTTCCTCCGATGATTCATACCAGCCTGGCAGTGGAGGTATTGTTTAACTGCTTAAGTACAACAGTTGACGAAATTGAAAAGCCCTGAAACTAGTGTTATTAACAAGATTATGGTTATAATGGTGTAGTTGATATCTGGTCAGAGGTGCACTGGATGACACTTGTGTCATTTCTTATTACGCATTTTTTGCTAAAGCATTTCCATTCATTTTGCCTCATTTTGATCTTATCTTCTTCTATTCTACCTCGTAACTGCCACCAGATGACTGTGCAACACTTCTTCTCGCCTGTCTGCATTGTCGTTTCCATGAGTTTATGGTCCTCCTACCGGATACATGTGAGAGGGCTGTGAGTCGCTGTTTTCCCTCCTACAAATATATCACAGCGTCCAGTGAGAGAGACCAGCGGGGAAAGGACTGCTGCAACTACCACCTGGAACTGGACTGGAACTGCTGCGGCTCCTGTCAGGACGCAGGCGAACTTATAGAACTGGCCATGGAGATATCAGAGGTGTGCTATCGCTGATACATTCCTCACCATCTGGCCTGCAGACACAATGAATGCCCTTCAAAATCAAAAAACATAAATCTTAAACACTTAAATGCTCAACAAAAATAATTACTGTCTCATCTTATTCACATATATGTAATAAATTGCCTGCATTACTAAGTTGTTGTTTTTTTATTGCCCGCATGTGGAAATTCACATAATCTATAGCTTGTGTGCCTCAACATTATTCAGGCAGGTATACTGCCACCCTGTGAAACAGTGTACAAGACAAATAGCTCATTTTTGTTACAGCCACACTCGCACCACTGCGCAAAGTCAATCCAACACCCTGTCCTGTCAGAGTGGAAGGGAGGACAGAAGTGCAGTATGTTGAGTCATTGCCATGTCCTCTTCACTGACATCCTGTATGTTTCTGGGGGTCAGTCCATAAAGCATGACAGAGTGGGTGAAGACATTTAAGAGGCCGGGGATCTGGGAGCATGCTTTCAAATAACAAATCCAGCCATTCACAACAAACTGAGTCAATCTAGTCCAAGTGAAAGGAACATGGATTCAACAAACTGAGCGGTGTCAGATGGCAGAGGGGACGTTATCAGATGCTAAAATGAATTGCAATAGCAAATTTCCCATTCATTGAGTAAAAGGCCAAAACGCTTCTACCTCAATTGTAGCGCCCCCTGAAGGCCGATCATCACCAAATTTGGTATAGAGCCTCAGAGTTGCATGTAGCATTTACTGTGGCAGAGATATTGCAATTGCAAATTTCCCATTTAAATGCATTGACTTATTTGCCAAAACGCGTCTACCTCGATTATAGAGCCCCCTAATGGCCGATCTCCACTAGAGTTAGTAGAGAACATCGGAGTGGGATATTGAACAATAATACCAAAATCTGCGCTGATAACTATTAATTTGGTTGAGATATGCTAAAGTTTGTGTTTGTTGCATATAGTTTATCGTAGAAAAATTCTTTTGATAACTTTGGTCAGGTCCCTCTGGCAATGTAGTCTGCCAAGGTTTGTGCAGATCGGATGCATGGCCTAGGAGGAGTTCGAAAAAGTTGGTTTTGCACATTTTGCAATATTACGAAAATATGTCTTCGCTAAAAATGGCCTATATAATCTGATCCAGCTTGTTACAGGGAACACGTGGATGTAAGTTTGTTTAAAATGCGATGTGAAAGTTATAGGCAAAAACACGTTTAAGGCCATTATAGTGCCATCTACTGGTCCAACTGTGTAATGTTTGATATGTGAGGTCCATGTTCCATTGTACATCTGCCATGTTGATAGCAATTACTTCAGCAGAGAAATTGCAATTGCAAATGTTCCATTTACATGCATTGAGTTATTGGCCAAAACCCATAGACGTTAATTATAGCACCCCCTGATGGCCGATCGTCGCCAGATTTGGTACAGAGCATCTGGCCAAATTAGATACATCTGGTAGCATCTAATTTGGCCGAAATATGCTAAAGTTTGTGTTTTGTAGCTAGCTACGAAAATTAGTTTGGTTGTAAATTGCGCATAGTTTAACGTTGCAGAATTCTTTTGATACCTTTTTGTCAGCTCCCTCTGCAGATGCTATATGCCAAGATGCAGGTAGGTCGGACGGTCTAGGAGGGGTTCGAAAAAGTAGGTTTAGGATAAATCACGTTTTCCCCCCCATAAAAGTTTAGGCGGAAATGGGCGTGGCCTAGATCAGGAGATTCACCTGAATTGAGGGAATGTGCAATCTGTTTGGGAGTTATAGGGCCAAAAGCGTTTTTTCTGCAATAGCGCCACCTAGTGGTAGAAGTGGGTGACTTTTTGTTTCCAAGGTCCTTGGGTTCTGGACTAGTCCTGAAATACGGCACCGCCCCACCATGCATGGGTTAGGCTGTAGAAACGGTTTTAGAGGCGGAAAATTAAGAAAAATCATAATCCTTAGGAAAACAATAGGGTTCCACAGCTCTGCTGGATCTGTGAACCACGGTTCATAAGTTGTTAGGTATGTTCACTGTATACACTCTGTGGTTATACAGTATGCATTAGTGTGCTCCATTGACTGAGGGATGTGAAATACCTTTCTATTTCAGGCTGTGGTCACTCATGTGTAAAACATGCACAGCTGTGATGGAAATAGTATTCAGATCCTATACTCATGTAAAAGTTGAATAAAAGTACTCCAAGTACAACCGCTGCATTCAAGTTTTTACTTAAAAAGAGTACTTCACAGATTTAGCATTGCAATCAACATCGTCAGACTCATGAGGGCAAAGTAAGGTCAGTAAAATATACAAGGGATCAAAAGTTAAAGTAGCATGGCAGAGAAAGGTCTATCATTGATCAAGAAAGTGATTTTTCTGATGATCCTGCATGTGGCAGCCCTTGAACACCAAAAAGTGTCTATAATTGACTTTAGGCCTACTACCAACCATTTTTGAAAGCACAAAAGAAATATTTTGCATAGAATTGTTACTGTAAATAGTCTCGATTGTGGTGTTTTTCTTTGGGTTGTTGTGTTTCCTCTGCTTGCCTGGCACGAGGACCCTCCAAACGCACCTGTTTTCAAAATGTGACTATTTCAGCTTGTTAACAATGCTAATGGGTTGTTGTTGATGCATCTACAGTAAGTACTAAGCTACACCTTTCTAAAGAAGATGATTTACAGAGTGGTAAGCCCCTAAGCTTCTGAGTAGATTTATAAATTCAGAGAAATTAATAACCATTATACTTTTCAATGTTTTCTGCACAGAAGGTGCTGCCAGCATTGCTTCATGGGGAGGTAGTGTATACCCACCAGAGGGGGCTGCTGACAGCAGAACTGCACCCTGGCTGTCCCTGGTGCAGAAATCCCTGAAGGAGCGTCGGAAGAACTCTGCTGGGCCTCTGAGGATTCCTCTACCCACAGGACTGGGATGTGCAGGTTTAATAATGGACTATAAAACCTGTCTGTCAACAATGTTTTGCCCTTTGAGCTTAGTAAAAACACAATTAGCATTTACATGTTGTAAGCTGTGTATACGTGCAGTTTAGTGTCCAAAATTCCCCGTAACCCCATTTGTACAGGTCCTATCCCCTGACCAATCGGCTATCCTAACCATAAAGGAGAATTCCAGTCGATTTAAAAAACATAGCTATGTTGTTTGTTGTCACATAGTGCTGTCAGTAGTGAGAAAACCAAAAACAATTGGTGTTGCCTACACCGAGTTATGCTACTGCTAGCCTTCACACCCAGGCGGCTGAAACGGGGCAGGATTTAAATGCGCTTTTAGCCTCTTAACATGTTTGAGATGTCATTACAAGTGCATACCCATGTGAAGTGATTCCTTCCAAGTGAACACAGTGAATCTGACTGCAGTAGATGTGAAAAAAGCATAAAAGTTGTGCTTTATTTTCGTTTTTCTCGCTACTGACAGCACTATGTGACAACAAACAACATAGCTATGTGTTGAAATCGACCGGAATTCTCCTTTAACCATCCAAGGTCAAATGCCTAACCCCAACCAGTCAAGCTGCTTCGTAGGGCGGGTCTTGGCGTGGCCATAGTGGAATTTGGGACACTAAACTGCACGTAAACCTATAAGCAGTGGTTAAATTGGGCCAGGGCTCTCCTCCGGGGCTCAGCCCAGCACATAAGTCTGCTTGTTTGTGTCCGGATGTGCCTGCTTGCAGTCAGTTGCCTACTGGAAATATGTCACATAAAATTTGATGAAAGTGATGCTTTTGAAAACACGATATTTCTGATAATAAATGAAAGATTTTTCAAAATGGCATGTCTGGCGGAGCTGAGATGAGAACAATCGGAGATATATATAACTATTTTGTGGGCACCTATGTCAAATTTCTCAGGTTAACAATAGATGGAAAAAAGCTGGAAATCACACATAAAACATTAAATTCCAGGTGTCAAGAAGCATAGCAAGGCGAAACAGGTTCTAGATCATAAATCACTCCACATTCTCTACTGGTTTCACCTTATTTGTGCAGAGGCTTTAATAATTACAAAAGTACATTACATTCACTATTCATTTTCCAGAATAGAGCAACACTGATCGTTTTACAATGCTGGGTATAGGGATTCATTACAGCTAGAAGTAAAGTTGGCAGACCTGGTTAAATTTCAAACAGCACAATTAATTTTTAAAGCAAAAATAATCAACTACCGATAGAGAAATGTTCACTCAAAGAGATGGGAGTTATAGTTTAAGGGGATTATTTAATTTCCAAACTGTAAAGGTGCGTACGACCAGTATTTCTGTCTGTGGTGTACAATTATGGAACAGCTAGAATGAGGAACTCAAGCAATGTCAAAACATGAAACAGTTCAAAAAGACATATCTTCCCACTCCTTTCCGGACATGTCAAAAAAAACAAAAACGACGCATCTAGTGTTGTCGTTCACGTATCTGGATATGCTTTCTATTATGTGTAATGTTATTATTTTCTATATGACCCTTTCTGTTTTCTTTTTCAGTTTCAATCTATCAAACTATTAGTGGAGGCTGGGGTCTAAACAGATGATGAATCATAGTCTCGTAAATCAGAGTTGTAATAATATAGAATATATCTTCATAGAAGTTATAATTGTTAACAAATAACATTTAATTAACGTAATATGTCTGCTTCCGACTACATGGTAGCATCTTATAAACTCTTTATGATTAAATGTTTGTTCACTGCTTATTAATGTTAAAAAGTAAACCTTTGCACAAAAATCTAAGCATAGGCAGATTTAGATTGCATTTGAAATCATCATTTTTTGATTTTGACAAAGTAAAACACAAGCTGTACAGACATTCAAATATAACTTTTAATATTTCTCACACGATAATGTTCACATTGAGTACCAGCAAGTTTGACTTCACTAATCTGAAACAGGTGCATACATGAACTATTGCTACATTCATCTCATATAAACTGTAAGAGTCACAACAGTGGCTGTATGAACCACGGGGATGACGGGGGCAGAAGAGATCTAAATTGAGCTAACATGGTTCTTCATTAGTGGTTTACCCATAATGTGCCATAATAATAAACAGCTGGAAGATTCATTATGAAAAAGCAGTCATAGTGATGACTTTAAATGAAGTGCCACCACCTGTGAAGCTGATGTTCATTCTAACCTGTCACATTTTAGGGTTTAGATTATCTATCTGTTACATCAAAAAAAAGAGCTGATCTGGGTTCAGTCAACAGGCAATGTTACAGGCCTGTTTGTATTGCACTATTGAGGCATACTAGCTTGGATTGGTGTCACCATAAAGACCATTCTGCCCTGCAGTCCTCTAAGCTGTAATTCATATGACAAAAAAAAACTTAACTTAAGGTTCACTTAGCCTGTTCCAGGCTTTTAACCACATCTCATATCTTAAAGACAGAAGTTCCATACTACTTCACGGCCACGTGACGACAGCTCAGCTATCTCCATCTGCTGATTAAGACTGTAAGATGTAGTTCAACGCTCCAGAAAAGCTATTATTAAGTCAATCTTCAGTTCATTTTTCCGTCAAACTACTGATTGCCATCATGTATTATGTAATGCTTGTAACAACAGAAGAGATACACCACTAACAGGTGCATTAGCTAAGCTGTTAAAAATTCAAAAATGATGATACCTTTTTATATAAACATATTGTATATTTCATTTTGGCAACACATTTTGGCAGTCATCACTTTGAGCTACATTCATACTAGTCTCAAAAGGAGGATGAATATTCAGTACAACCTTGAAAACATCACTTTCAGTGTAGAATTTAACCTTAATTAAAATAAAAGCCTCTCCAATGTGTTCAATATTACATAAATAAATAAGACTAACATTTTCAAATAAATCATCATATGAGTCTCTGTGAGTACTGGTTAGCAGGAAGTACAGTTGAGGCTGATGGGAATGTCATTAGCTTTGCAGGTATTTGGTCATAAGTCAAGTATTGGACAAAGTCAAGGGATCGCCATGGTCATTGGGTGACATGAATATCATGGAGATCCATTCAATAGTTTAGTCAAGTTAAAGCGTAACTCTCGCCAAAATGCATCCTAGGGTCTTTTTGTGAATGTACCCGAGTCAAACTTTCGTTTAAAAGCATAATTAGGACGGAAACGCCACTTTTAAGATTTACCGTATTCTCGCTTTCGGTCAAATGGCCTTTTGAATGGGAGAGCTAGGGGCACTACTATGATCGCATCAAAATCACTATTTTTAAAACACTAAGAAGTCTCGACACAACATGAGACTTTGCTCCACACATGAACTCAGCATTGAGAACATTGTTTGTGTACACAAACGTTTTGACTGGCAAGATGGCGGTGTAGGAAAAGATGCGACCGACTGCTCCGGTTCAAAAGGCCAGAGTCTTTCTGACTCCACCGGTCACTTCTCAAGCTTTCCCCTTTAAGATTTGTGTTTGTTGAATGGCAGACCAGGAAATGAATTCTCAGGATTTGTTCAGTTAAACTATAACAATGTTTAGTAAAATGATATTGCAAGCATTACAATCATATGCATATGGATCAGTAGCTCCTTCAAGAGTGGAAAAACCAACTGCTACAGTGAGTAGTTCAAAACCTTTTTAGTAAACTCTGTGAACACAAACAACGTTCTCAGTGCTGAGTTCATGTGTAGAGCTCCTGGTGATACTTGGAGCAAAGTTTCATGTTGTGTTGAGACTTCTTAGTGTTTTAAAAATAGATATTTTGATGCGATCATAGTAGCGCCCCTAGCTCTCCCGTTCAAAAGGCCATTTGACGGAAAACGAAAATACGGTAAAAAGTAATTATGCTTTTAAACTAAAGTTTGACTCGGGTACATTCACAAAAAGACCCTAGATTGCATTTGGGCGAGAGTTACGCTTTAAGGCATTTCACTAAAAGCCCAAAACGTCAACCTGCTGGTGGTGCTACTTAAAGTCAGGGGATCCCTAAAAATAATTAGGATTCATCCACTGGGCACCACAGATGTGTGCACGTCGGGGCAATCATCTAGTAGTTAAAGTACAGTAATAATATATATTTCAGTGTGGACAAAAGCAACATTACCATGTCTAAAGCCACACAGCTAGTGAAATAATGTTATACCTTATCAAAACTCAACTCATCACTGTTAAATGTTTTATCATTCTCATTTCTATAGCATTGCAATTTCCCCAGTGAGACTTTTCTAATTCGAAATGTTACTTTTCATGACAGTGTAGTCTTAGCCAACAATTTGAATAAAGGAAGACTTTTGAAAAAGGGCACTTTAAAATAAAAGATTCTGTACAGAATTAAAAAACAATAAGTAAACACGGTTAATATGAAAATAATGATGAAATAACTGAATGACTTTTAATAATTTATTAAATTATTTCAGAATTCATTGGTTTACTTACATTTAACTCTATTTACTTTTATGATCATTTATGAATGCCTTATTTAGTTATCAAGTACTGAACACTTTGGGGTTCCAACATAACAAACCATGTGTTGAGTCTGAGAGGCTTGTAGTTTTATCTTGTGCTGACAGACGGCCCTTTCCTACTGTATTCTAAAGTACTTTGGCACTCTTCAGTTAATCCTTGAAGCACCAAACACCAGTATAAGCATCAACAACATTTTGCATCACTGTCTACAACTCCTCTTACACCAACAGAAACGACTTTAAGGCACTTAAATCAATCAAAAAGATAAATACTTTGACACTGTTTCAGACTAATTCATAAGGAGATCACATTATCTAGTGACGATGCTGCTGTGCAGGCACAACTTCAACCATTGCATAGTTTAACAAAATGGAGGCTGTGCTGTAACAGGGCTCTCAAAGTATGGCAGGTAGTTATTAACAAAGGCATACTTATGCAATGTGCTACAACTGTTGAAACAAACTGCTGAAATATACAACAGTACACCATGAAGAATCTACAATCGCATACAATATTTTGTATGCATTTGAAAAGCCAAATACAATAGTTAGTTTATGCTTAGGTAATTAGAGAAAGGCGAACAAACCGCGTTTCAAATTACAGAGGTCATTCCAGTGTTTTGACATGACATGCATTTCATACAAAATCCAAAAGCAGTCTCCTTATACTCCTTGGCAATATAAATGTTCACATAATGGAAAAAAAAAACATCCTGAATGTGAAATGTCACCTAAGTGGTGTAAAAACAACAATAATAATTTAGGAAATGGATGGACATTCATAAAAACTCAGCACTTTGCATCAACACGTGTCCAAAGTATTACACTGTGGGTGCTAAAATAGTAGCAGTATTACCAGTTCTGTTAGTCTGATCACTGCAGACAAGAATACAATAAAACGTAACTGGTTCATCTTACATTAATCATCTATCAAAGATTTAGAGAATTATGCAACAATCAGATCTTTCAAGTGAAATCAGATTATTGTGCTTGTGTGGGGGCTACAACAGGCCTTTTATGATTTGAGCTACGATTTTACTAGTTTTGAGACTGCATTATGAAAAATCCAATTGGTTTTGGCAGTGAGGAATGTATATTATGATACACACTGCTGAGCAGTCAGAACTGGATGGTTACAGGATGCAACAGTGCGGTGGAACTTGACATTTCTCTTTTGTTTCTGGATTGTTGTGCTGCTTCTTGCTCATTATGACACTGAGTAAAAGACTACATTTAGCCATTATCAATGGTGATTTTTTTTCTTTTTAATTAACTTGAAGGAGACATTTTAGCTTCCTATATTTAATGTGCTTTTTATTATGTCAGTTATTTAAAAAAAAAAGGCTTTTAAATGCCTTGTTAAAAACATTTTTTTTTAAAAGGGAAATGCGTCTATAAAGTCCTGTTTACATAGATACATAAATAAGATCAAATCTACAAATGATTATTTGTCGAGGAAGAAATTTCAACTGGAAGACTCACAAAGACTCAGCTAACAGCCAACAATGTGCATAGCAATACAACACACATCTTAATAAGGCATTGGCACATTCAAGTTCAATCTAAGACACAAGTGTAAAGCACTATAGTAATAAATAGATTTTATTTCTTCTATTATTGCTAGTGATTTGAAAAGCAGTGTTCATCTCAACACAAAAATCTACACTTCTGACCATGATTCATAACTTCCCTAGATTCTTTGGAATCAATAGAAATAAACACAATCTAGCCTCTATTCAAAGATAAATGCATTTTTTTTTTTAAATAAAAAATGTCTATGTTTGCAACTCATTGTCATCAAAGTATTGATTAAAGCAAACCTCCTTCATAATCAGTCAAGGTTGAGGGTTTAAAAAGACCAAAGATATTGCATAAAAACTAGCAAAAACATGAATGGAAACGATTCAATACATGTAAACACGGGTGGGGAAGAAAAACAAACAGCACAACAAACAAATGACACAAACAGAAAAAAAGGCCTCTCCAGCAGCTGGGAGTGTGTTAGCTACCGACGGGAACACTTGCAGCAGGATGGAGAAGGTTGGGGATGCAGGCGAGGTGTCTCCCAGTAGGGGGTGCTAACAGGCCTGATCATTCTCATCCATGCTTACACTGCTCTTACGACTGCTGTCCTTTGAGGTGTCTGGGGAGACGGACGAGAGCAAAGGGTCCCCCCCTCTCACCGGTGATAAGGTGTCTTCCATGAGGATGTCGTTGAGTTTGGAGCCCGGCTTCCCGTGAATGCCGTAGTGACCCTCTGGGACGTTGGAGTGGCCTTCGTTTAGCTCCAAGGCGCCGAGCGGTTCTGGAGTGCAGGATGTGTGGTGTTGGTGATGGGGGTGGAGCGTGTACAGGTCCTGGCGACAGTCCTCCAGAGCCGTCTCCTGCTTAATGGACCGGGCCGCAAGTTCAGCAGAGCAGAGTGCTGAAGACGTGATGACCAGACCGTGAGCCCGCGCCTGCATCTCTAGCTCCTGCAAACCCCAGAGAGAGAGACACACACACACACACACACACACACACACACACACACACACACACACACACACACACTAAATAAATTTAAATTAACTAGTAAATGATGATCAACTGAGAGCGAGAGAGAGAGAGAGAGAGAGAGAGAGAGAGAGAGAGAGAGAGAGAGAGAGAGACTGCATAATGAGTACTTTTGGTACTGTAAGTATATTGGTAAGTATTTTAATTCTAATAATTATTTCATTATACAGTACATTTACTTAAGCAATATTTTCTGTGTTTTAACACTGTGGTATTACTGCTTTTACTTAAATAAACAATCTGAGTCATTTTTCCAAACTGGTTAGCGGAGGAGTTAAGTGCTGGTGACTTTTTTGTTTTATAATCCCCCCTGACTGTGACTGTTTACCTTCACTTGTCCCACTTGAAGAAAAGCTTTTTGTTTTCGACCCTGAGAGTGCTGCTCTAAATAATTGCCGCGACACAAACACACAATGTGATCAATCACTCAATGTCCCCTGAGCCGAATGCCAAAGATCTTGACGCCTGTTGTCTTGTGATCAATTAGTTACAAGATGATGGGTCTAAAACAAACCCCCCTCCCTCCTCTTTGTGGCCTTTGCTGTGCAGATTTTTCCTGTGCACGTTTTCCCTGAAGCTCGACTTATTTTCTAAAAGTGTAATCATTTTTTCCAACGTTAGCGGACACCCTCTTCATCACTGACCATCCTGTCTCTTTTACTCCGTACACACTACACAAACTGTAGTTTTCCTTTTAATTTTTTATTACCAGTGTATGATAAATTACCAATTCATATAGTATGGTTATAAAGCAATTCAACAACACTGTGACTCTACCTTCTAATCACTACACGTCATGAAACTTTTAAAGTTTACCTGTATCCTCAACATCATGTGTCGATTGGCATGCTCAAGCTTCTTCTGGCGAGTCTCCAGGTCCTTGGCCCTCTGCTGTTCCCGCTGTAGTTTCCTGATGTAGTCCACTGATGCCTTCAGGATGGTGCCTTTGTTCCAGCGCATGTCCCTGAAAATAGGAAAGTAGGTGCCGTTATTTGTACAGCCTACTCTTAGATCCCTATAGTTTTGATGTCAGACAAGCAGCAACAAGCCATCTCTACTCAGGAAAAAAAAAGATTATAGGTTTTTATAAGACTCTAATAGACTACTCACTACCATTTCGCTCTGTTCAGTTAGAAAAACAAGAGATGGAAGAGAATAATGAGGAGGAGGGGGGTCACAAGGGTGACCAGCAGTTAAAAGTCTTGAGTTCTCTGCAAAACTGAATGCTGCATTGTAAATGTAGCCAGGGGAGGTCACTGAGATCACAAGCACTCATAAGGATGACCCCGATCTGCCTGATGAAATGGTTTCAGTGCAAGTTTTGCAGGAATAAATTATATATATATATATATATATATATATATATATATATATATATATATATATATATATATATGTATATAGATAACTAAAGGGGCTGCTGAGAGCCCCAGGCAAAGTCAAAGGGCAAAGAAAAAGAAGCGTGAGCTTTCAGTGATGCTTTTAACCTTCAAGCGTCAACCCCATAATCTGACCAATCAAATGATTCATTTTGTGTGTAATTTAATAGTATGTGTGTATCAGAGTTTATTCCTTTTTTAATTATTTTGTCATTGATTCGCCATCTCTTTAAATGATGTAAAGTCAACAGATCTATGTAGCCAAATAGTTCCAGTGATTAAAGTAAAATAATATACTCGCAAGCAATATGTAGGAGATGGGGGATAACATCTAATATGAGGATTTAACAAAAGGCCAGTTTCCATAGTGCTTTCTTTATTAGCTGCGATGGAGGGATAGCAACACAAAGAGGGAATTTTGTACTAAGAGGACTGCAACTTTGGGAGATACTTATTGACTATACTGATAGACTTGATTTGTCTTCAGCTAAACTTTAGAATACATTTTTGCACAGAACAGGGTCTGTGTATAACATTAAAATCCCATTTGGAAGGGATCTCTTTGCGGAGGAATGATTCCAGTGACTAGTAGTGAATACAATAAGTAACTTACGGGTCATTGGATTTAGGAATCAAAGTGCCCAATTCCTTAATTCGATCATTGATGTTAAACCGTCGTCTTCTCTCAACTACAGAATAAAAAGGGAAGAGAAAGAAATCCATGATTAGCTGACGAAACACCATCTGAAAGTGTATTTTCATAAAACAATTTATAGAGTAACAAAGAAGATGACACTGCCAACCATAACCACATCTAAGTGTCTTCAAACATTATATATATATATATATATATATATATATATAATGTGTATATGTATATGTATGTATGTATATATATGTATGTATATATATATGTGTGTATATATATATATGTATATGTATATATATATATATATGTGTTTATATTTGTATATTATATTTGTATGTTTATAAATGTATATATATATATATATATATATATATATATATATATTGAGAGCAATAAAAGTGCAATTAAAACTCACTCAAATTATGGTTATCCTTCTTCTGCCTTTCCTTTGCCATCGCTCTTACCTCTGATTTTGAAAAATCAAAGTTTTGATTAATGAATATAATCAACAGTGCTGTGCAGGTATCAAAAATGAGCTTGAAGCTAATAACCATACGTACCTACAGGGAACCCTTCGGGCCTTTGATAGTCGTCAAATTTGCCGCAGGAACCAGACTTATCCATCATATGCATGATGGCCGGGGATTGTGAAACTGTGATAAATAATGTTTTCAATATCCAAATGTGCAGAATGGATACATTGAAAAACAGGTCAGTCATGCACAGTCAACATCCCCGCACAGAGGAGGATTAAAGGACTATTTATAAAACGCTACATTATGGGCTGCACAAAGAGAGTAGAGCTCCATGTGTATTGTTAGAGCCTTGATGTTTTCATCCAATAGAAAAGCTGAATGGATATTACAGCTCACTAATCTGTAAACATTTGATATATTTTGATGACAGAAGCCATGCGTTTGAGTCTCTTGCTGTGACAGACTGTGCTGCTTACCAGAGTATTCCCTTTTGATGTTGGCAGGGCAGGAGTTGCTGATGGGTAGACCTTGCTGGGACATACTCTGATTACCATACATGTCCATGAGGTTAGCATTCAAGGGGATCTGAGGGGACACAGCAAAGACATTGAGCAAGGATCACCCCCCCCCCCCCCCCGGCCCTGTATATGAGCATGATACGTAGAGTGGTGACGGGATACATGGCTATTATGCAGTGAGAAAGGTTAGACAAAATGTTATAATACGCAAGTTAAAGTGCTTTCATGCTAAGAGTTGGATAAGCAACAAGACAGGAAACAGCTAGACTGGCTCAGTTCTTAGGTAAAAAAAAAAAATACACCTATCAGCATTTCTAAAGATCACTAATTAACACGTGATACCTCATTTTTTTTAATCCATAAAAAACACTAAGTGATTTCCTCGAGTCGCCACTGGTAGCCTGGCAACCTCACAGTGTCGAGAAGACTCAAGGACATATCTCCAAAATGTGACTATTTCTGTATATCTGGGCAGCACAGCTAGCTTTAACATTCAAATAACTGTAACTACTTAGCTTAACTGGGAAATCACAAGATTGAGATTTTGTTTTTATCATACAATTTATGTTGATGTTTTAACCCCAAAACACTAAATAAGACTCATTAAATGCCTGGTCTGTATGCAGGACACACACACACACACACACACACACACACACACACACACACACACACACACACACACACACACACACACACACACACACACACACACACACACACACACACACACACACACACACACACACACACCGTGTTAGCCATCTGAAGTCCTGGGTCCATCAGGCTGAGGATATCATCACTGTAACTGGACTCCAGACTAATAATGTCATCAATGACATCATCCATCTAAAACAAGATGACATAAAGGGCAAAGGACATTCAGATTAGTATGATTTCATGAGTAAAAGATCACAAAAAGGCATATTCCGCGAGTTATTGTGAGAAACACGAGTCACAAGCGGTCACCTCTTTCTCGCAGTTAGTGTTGAGGGTCAGTAAGGCCATAGGGCTGTTGGGCGCGCTGTTGCCCGGCCCTGGCGGCATGCCCCCGTGGTCAGAGGATTGGTTGTGGCAGGGAAAGCTCAACACCTGAGAGCCAAGCTTTCCCAGGTACTGCTTCACCTGCTGCTGCTGGGAGCGCTGGATGTGGTACTTGGTTGGGTTCTCCAGATGAGTCTGGACCTATTGGTGGGAGGAGAGAAAGGGAAAAGGGCAAGCGAGCAGAGTAGAAAAGTGGGAAAATGAAAAGACAAAAACATAAAAGATATGTATTAGTGACAGGTTATATATTGGATGGTGCTGATGGTTACAGGTGCCACACAGGAAATGTTGCTTGTTTAGAAATAAATCATACATTCAAATAATCCCCCTTTAAACTGCAACCATATTTTTCTTGTAGTCACAATTCACATTTGGCAATCTAATAAATCTGGCATCTAATAAAGGACTACTTTATTAGATCAAAAAGACTAACAAAATATTTAAAGATATATAAAGATTAAAGAGACGCTAAATATACCCCAAAGCCTGGCCCTAGTATTGCACAGAACTGATGAGAGTATTAAAATAAACTTGGCATGGATTTCAAATCCTTTGATGCATTATGCATTTTTCTTTTGAGACACGGTCAATTGTTGTAATCTCAAAGAGTCCCAGTAAAACTATTTCTACATATTTTTCTTTAACTACTGCTGTACATCCTGCTTTTCTACATTTATAGTCCACATATTTAAAGTATCAGAAATTACACATGCACACATCTCTGCACGGTTATGGATACAGTTGATATCTGTGGAGCATAAATCCCCACGCCACATTAATGATTCAGAAAAGCTACTGCATACACACAAACACCCTTCAGAGACACCGTTCGTCAGGCTGTAAGATATATTCAATGAAGCAGTGCTGCTGCATTCCAGCTCACATTTGGAGACTGTATTTAAACCTTCTATTGGCTATTGCCTGAATTGTTTTTGACTGATTTTGTTATTTATGAAATAACGACACAATACATAGTTCATCATTAAATGTGGAAACGTACATAATACATGTATAAAGATGCAGCAGCACTGTAGTTGCTGTAGTTAACGATACAACTGTATTGGCTTTAAGAGAGAGAATTTAGTCTCATACTGTCATGTTATTTTTAGGGCTGGGCAAGTTAACGCGTTATTGCGTTAACGCATTAATTAACGCCGACAATTATTTTATCGTGCATTAACGCAGTTTTTATTATTTCCTTTATTATTGTAAAAGTATGTTGTTCACAAGCTTTTATTTTGAAATTGCTGCATAAACCATGGATCAGAGTGACAGAGAAAGCATATCAAGACAACAAACCAACAAATATGGAGAAGGGTACGGAACTTTTACATGGCCACTTTCATTTTAAAGTTCTTCCAGATGGCGCAGTCGACAGAACCAAAGTCTGAAATATCACCTAAATACACTAAATACACACAGTTGATACCAGCAAATCATTCAACGAAACAGACTACGTTAGATGCAGCGTGTGGGAGAAGTATAGATAAACAAAGGAAAGAGAAGCTAACAAATGCCATACTGAAGTGGATAGCTACAGACTGCAGGACGATACTGTTGTGGAGGACGTCGGTCTGAGAAACATTCTGAGAATCGCAACAAATGACGGCAGGTATGAGATTCCCTCAAGACGCACCATCACAAGATGAATACACGAGTTGTATGAAAAGTAGAGGACTGCAAAAGCGACAGCTTTACAACGTGCAACCCGCTGTTGCTCTCACTGGGGAATACTGGACATCACTGGGTAACCATAATTACAGGTCTCAGAGTTACAGTGCATTATATTGATGAACAGCGGGCGCTGTATTCACATGCTCTGACTGTAATGAAAACAGAGGAGAGACATTATGCTGAAACGTGCGCGGGACACTTTATTGAAGTTTCACAGCAGTGGAATGTGTCCTATTAATGATAACATGAATGCCCTGGCAGTGGCAATATAAGCTTTCATTTTGTATTTGCTTTGATTACATTGTTTAAGTTGAGATTTACATCGTATCGTTTTACATCGTATCGTTTTACATCGTATCGTTTTACATCGTATCGTTGCCCAGCCCTAGTTATTTTCCATGCATAATTTTAAAAAACACATCTCCAAAAAATGATTTAATTTTAAACATACCTCATAAGGTTGATATCCAAGCAGCTCAAGCATCATTTACAGTAAACTGATCCGTCCAATTTAACTAACTTCTGTGTTTAACTTCTATCTAAACTCAGAAGTGCTGCAGCTGCTTCCCTTTGCTTTCACCAGAAGACTAAGCCTGCTAAGGACACACAAATCCAGCTCATCTTTTAAAAGACAAGAACACAATAATTAGTTATGCATATCAGGGTAGCACAATAAGCTTTTTCAAATGTGTGTTGTTTTATGTAAAATCGGAAATGTTTATCACTTGATGTCAGGATGTGCTGCTAACAGTTAGTGTCTTTGTTTTGTAAGACCACCTCTTTTACTGAAACTAGCCTGGGGCTCTTGCTTTGCCACATCCACTTTGTTAACCCTGTGAATGCTAGGCTTGATGTCCCAGTTCAACACAGAATAAAGTCTGTTACATCCTTGTATTTATTATTTATTTATTTATTTATTAGTATGCCTGCGGCATGCCGCTCCTCGTGTCTCTAAATGGCATTCTTAATTGGCAACAATAGGCATTAACAAGAAATGTCCTCCTTGCTACTTCGTTTTATAAATGTATCTATTTGTTTTGCCTAAACTCAGGGGATTTAGGTTCATTAACAGAGCTCAGGAAGTCACAGGCTCCAGACAAACTCTAAGCTACCTTTGACATTTACTTTGCTTCTGCGTCTGCACACTGTACTCGACAGTTGAGATGATATGATTATGATAACACATGGAGCCTGAGAAAAAGACTTTGTATTGCTGGTAGGTCTGGGCGATAGGGAGAAAATCAGATATCACGATATTCTTGACCAAATACCTCAATATTGATATTGCGGCGATATTCTAGGGTTGACAATTGGTGCAAAATATCTTCACACTTAGATTTTAGATAAATAATCATCAGTAATGTGGACATCATGTCTAAGTGGGGAAAAGGCAAATAATAGAACAGCTGGAACAGTCTGGTAAGTTCAGAAAAGTACATCACTTTACTGTAATGCAGCCTTTAGAACCAGGAAAAGACACTTATGTCATATCACAATACCCAAAATCTAAGACGATATCTAGTCTCATATCACGATATCTATATAATATTGATATATTTCCCAGCCCTAATTGCTGAGCATGGAATTGTGGGTCTCTGTAAATTGTAGAGTGTGGTCTAGACCTCTCTATCTGTAAAGTGTCCTAAGACAACGTCTGTTATGATTTGACGCTATAAATAAAATTGAATTGAAATAGAATATATGTGGTAACTGGAAGCTAATAAAACATAGCAATGATTAAGATAACAAAGTCCACATGTGCACATTTGTAATCATGTATCTGTGTATCCTTTAGAGCAGAGATATTCAACAGGGGGTCCTCAGAGTTATTGCAGGGGGCCCGCCAAATTATGTTAAAAAAAATATATTTTTTAAAGATTTTTTTTTTTAAATTAAGATGTGTGAAATATACATTAATATGAATTCAACATAATTAAAGCAAAGTTAAATTGGCCTATTTGTTTGACACATTGAAGATAAGCTTCCTAAGGTAGCCACTATGGTAGCCATACAGTTAAGCTTAGGGATTCACTGTGCCTTCCACATGCATGTTTAACATTAAAACATTATGTATAATGTACAAGAATACTCATTCATTTTCTTTCATCCGGCCCAGTTTAATATGCAACTCAGTTGTATAGTATATATGTAGCAGGGGGTCCCTACTCAGTTTCAGATCCCTGCTTTAGAGATTGACCAAGTGTATCACTTGCCACACTTGCCATCTCTTTAGCTGTAATCTCTTAGATTGTATTCTGTATCTACTACTACTACTAATCAGTGTCCAAAATTCACTTTCTGACTCACTGGCCAAGATGGCGGGTGGATGAAAAAAATCCAACAGCCAAGTATATTTTTTACCAGACAAAATATATATAAAAGAATTTGTAGCATACACCACACAACTTTGTCCTGCTGGTTTATCCTCCATTTTTGTCGTTCTTTTTTTGGAAGGCTGGCTGACTCCTGCCATAAAACCGTGAAATTCCAATGTGCAGACAGCAGAGGAACAGAAGAAAGTAGCTGCATCTTCACCAAAATGTAGACTGAAAACACAACTATTTTGGTACAAACATTTATCCGCCACGTGATGATAGCCCTCTGAGATTTACTCTCCAAATGAAAAATGTACCTGCATTTGGCGCTTGGCGAGTGTTAATTTCCGAACCCTGCTTCTAAAGTGTATATATAAATACTAAAACCAGCCAGTTTATGTCAGGTTATGTGACTTGACTGCCTTGTTGTAACTAAAGCATTACATTTTTCCACTTCTCACCAGAACAGAGACTCTTTCTCCATGCTCAGAGACAGCATCATTGTTCTGCAGGAAGATCCTCATGTGAGAGGTACATTAACATTTATCACCAGGTATGACGTCATTACAGGGTTGTAAAGGTGACACCACCACTATACATATAGCTCAATTGAGAAGAACCATGCCAGGCTTTGGGCTAAAGTGCAAAACAATGACACTCTTTAATCTTGCTCCTAAAATCCTTGAGTCTTTACTTTGTTCCCATTGTGGTATTTAACTCAACTGTAGTACTGGTAAGTATCTTGAGGGTCATTTCCACTGTTGTCAGAGCATCAACACTAAATCAACTACTCTGCAAATCCACAGTCACCACCAGCACACAGGCATTACTTGGTCTATACATTACGGACCACAGTGGCGTTGATCCTGAAAATAGACTAATGCTGCATGTTATGGGCCACAGAATATTTAGAAACCTAATCCGCATTGATAATACTTGAGCCACAAATGAGTAATCCACTTTTTTGCACTCACATGTGTAAACGATGGCTTAAGAAACCCAGAAGGCTAGTTAACTATACTATTTATATATTATCAACTTAACTGCTATAAAAGTTGCCACAATAACCTGAGTCTAATAAATCTCTTCACGTATTTTTCTTATCTCTTTCTTCACAATTTTAATTTTGTTTTCTCTCTTATAGGTCTGTGTTTTAGGTCTGTTAATTTTTTTCAATTAATCCGTCAATTATCTTTTTGATTAATCATTTGGTCCATAAAATGTCAGTAAATAGTAAAAGCTGACATATTCAAAGTGCTTGTTTGGTCTGACCCACAGTCCAAACCCCATAGATATTAAGGTTGATATCAAAGAAAATAAAGAAAAGCAGCAAATACTCACATCTGAGAAGCCGGAAGCAGCGAATCTTTGGCATTTTGATTTAAAAAACGACTTGAACGATTAAGTGATAATTTAAATAGTCGCTTTATTCATATCCTTTCTGTCTAGTAATTGAATTAAACTCTAAGTTACTTATCAGCATGTAGAATATAGAAAACATTCAAGTTGTCATTTAGCTAAATAATAACTCTGTAATATATCTGGAAAGTCTTACATTTCCGTTATATGAACGTCAATCTTTGACAATTAGATATTCAACATTTAACAATTCAAATGTTTTGTTTACAGTCCAAGGGATTTGGATTGTGTGTTAATAATGTTAAAACTGAAACGTTTTGAGTGTTATTTAATTGTTGAAACAAAAGCACAGCCATGAACACACAATGCTATTTTTCCTTCAGTCAAAGTGGCATGTTTTAATTTGCAGTCAGTCAGCTGCAGTCGTAATATTTAAAATTCACATTTAGCTTACGTACATAAGAAAATAGTTCTCCTCAGTTGGTTCCCGCCATCGTTCCAACACCTGAGGCGTCAATGACCTCGAGGTTTACTGCGTGTGCTGTCCTACTCTGTGGGAACAATTGCTGTTTTATAGCAGCTGCTTTTGAAAAAAAGAGGGACCTGAGCTGCTTTAGCAACTGCAACGTTGGTATCTGCCTGAAAACATTCAGAAAAGTACAATTGGTTGTATTGTGTCGTATATACAAATTTAAAATTATGCTTTTAGCTGTTCTGCCGTTTCCTGGCGGTTTTATTTGTTTATGACATTGACTACTTAGAGGCTCACCTCATGTCCTGCCTCATACTAATCTGGTGAGGTAATTGATGAATTAATAATAATAAATAACACGTGATATTCACAGATTTCCAACACATATTCTCATACGTTCTCAGTTATAACTCCTTTGTTCTTGTTTTTTTGGTAGTTCTGTCAAATACTGCAGCCAGCTCCCAGTCTCTGATAATATGAGCTATACATATACCTTCAGCTTAGGGCTGGGCAATATATCAATATTATATAGATATTGTGATATGAGACTAGATATCGTCTTAGATTTTGTAATCGTAATATCCTAATATGACATAAGTGTTGTCTTTTCCCGGTTCCAAAGGCTGCATTACAGTAAAGTGATGTACTTTTCTGAACTTACCAGACTGTTCCAGCTGTTCTATTATTTGCCTTTTCCCCACTTAGACATTATGTCCACATTACTGATGTTATTTATTTAAAATCTAAGTGAAGTGAAGTGAAGATATTTTGGTAAAGCACCAATTGTCAACCCTAGAATACCGCCGCAATATCAATATTGAGGTATTTGGTCAAGAATATCGTGATATCTGATTTTCTCCCTATCGCCCAGCCCTACATCAGCTACAGGATCAATGCGTTGACAGGATGAAGACCCGGGGGGCTATTGCACAAAACCAGGATAATGGATTAAGCCGGGATATTCCAGTTATTCTGTGCAGCTAGCCTGCTCCTGACCAGGCTAACAGCCAGGATTTATTAATCCTGGAGCCTTTTCTGTTCACTCAGCAGTGGCTTTTACCTTATTGTTATCAGCCTGCATTAAAATACAACAGGTACATGTTGCTGTTTAGTAAAGCACTGTTATTATTTAAAGTTGACCATTATTTTTATAACTATTCATGTGACCGTCATTGTTACTGTTATATTGCTGTATGAAAACTGCTTGTTAGAAGTTTAGTGAATATATTATGGAGATAACTAGAAAAGGCTGATTTAAATGAAGTCAGCGATGAAGGATAATATATAAAGTGCTATACACGTGTTAGTGATTCTAACAATGGCAGACTGGTCAGGGACCAGTTGAAGGACCATGTATGTTCCTCTTCCATGTGCACTGTATTTGGCATTCTTAGCACACACTGTGTGTTGTCTCCAGTAAACTGGGACTATAATTTGGGAGGAATAAACCTTCGTGAAACCCACCAAGCCAGGATGCACAGATGAGACTAGGTCAAGCCTCGCTTTATCAGTTATCCTGGATTTAGAAATTCTGCTTTTGTGCAATACCCCCCAGGACTGCAATAGGCTAATATAATATAACAAAATGTTACTCCAAAAGAATTTTAACTTCATTCATTTCTGTGCCCCACCCTGGCCTTTGTTTAGTTTTTTTGTCTACTTGTGACCACATATATCCGGGTACAGGTTGTGGCCAAATATATATATATATAAATATATAGTCTAAAAAGAAAGTGAATTTTGTGTAACAGAAACATATTTGTCCTACTTTCTTATCTTCTTATCCTGTTAATCATCTCATGACTTTTCACTCACTGACTCTGTCTGTCTGTGTGCATCTTCTGTAAGTTCACACATCTACAGGACCGATAGCTGTTACTGTCTACAAACTGTACAAAGGATTACTGTAAGAGCCCCATACATCTCTCTGTGTCTCTCTCTCTCTCTCTCTCTCTCTCTCTGAATAACCACGGAGGTCATTGAGGGTAACAAAGTACAAAGTAAATGGTGCCCCAATCAAAAATCCCAGAATGACTTGATAAACCTAGTATTTCAGTCTGTAAAGCCTTGACTCCTTCTCTTCATGATTTTTCTCATGTTTAAAATGGTCAGTCGATCAATGGATTAGTCTACTGACAGAAAATTAATCTGCAGCTCTATTGATAATCAATTAATCATTTAAGTAAAGGCTTAAGAAAAGCATGAAGGGGATTCTTCATAATGTTCTAAAATGTTGTAGACTAAGCAATGAGTAAACAATCAGCAGATTGACTGATAATGACAATTCTCAGCCTTAAATGTTTTCGTTTAGGTTGTTTTTTTTATTAGGTATTTGCTGCTTTTCTTTGTCTCATGGCAGTTAACTGAATCTCTTTGGGTTTTGGACTGTTGTCCTTGGGTTGTTGCACATTGAATTGTTTGCTATATTTTGACTCCATATAGACCAAATGATTAATCAATTAGTCGAGAAAATAAGCAGATCAACAGACCTCAGGGTGGAAACATTCTGGCCTTGTCAATACATACTGTAGCTTTTGATAGGATGAACTGCGCCAAGGGTGAACAAGTATCTGTTTTTAAAAGTGAAAAAGGAAACTTTTCATGGTCCGCTTACAAAGTGGACACATTTATACAGACTGGACTTGTACAGGGTCACTTTAAATAAAGTCCGTATAAGGAGTCTATACAAGGTGGTGTGTGCGTATAACAGCGTTGGTTTAAGTCCTAGATACACAGTGATATTATACTAATCATTCTGTTTGTCAGCTTGTGTAAGAGCCAATGAGCAGAACAATGGATTAGACAGATATATTAGAGCCAGCAGGACTTGAACTTTACTTTGCCCAACGTCACTTAATGTGCTCTTTCCAAAGTACACAGTTTAGAAATGTGACATCAACTGCTAACTCACAGCATCTGCAACCACAGCAAGCAAGACAGCTTGTTGTTTATCAGCTCGCTTTTGGCCTTCAACAGCCCTGAGGACATTGGAAACATAACCCTCAAAGAGTCAAACACTCACTTGCACAAAGCAGCCTGCTGTACTAAGAGGATGCAGGGTGAGAGCTGACAAACACTGATCTGTATTTTTACTTGCATGCTTTGGGCATTCCATGATGGCCCTACCAGGATACATTAACAAGAATGCCCCCATTTGCTATGCAGGCTAGAAGAATAGGCCACTTTGTCTCACAGTTAAGCTGATAACGTGCTCTGTGGAACTTGCAGACAGCAAGTGTGATGCTAATGCGAGTAGCTACATCAGAGCAACCTGTGGTCTTCTCCACCTCTGATGTATTGTCATGCTATCATCCAACTGTAGCAAATTACCAACGGAACACAAGCCTTGTGTCCTTAAATGATAAATGTTGTGGTAAAATTAGCATAAAAGCTTAGAAAAAAGGTCTTAACTGTGTGCTTTGCTGTTTTACACACTTATAAAGAACAGGTGTAATAATTAGAAAGCTAATAATAAATCACTAAATCTATTAAGCGATATTGGCGAATGCATTAAATGATAACACTGCACACTTAATATTTTTACACAAAGTATAATGCCATTTGTTTTAGATGGAAGACTACAAAATGTGCATTTCTAACAAATGTCCTGTTGCATTAACTCACACATAAACTGAAATGAGATATCTCTGTGGCATCGCTGTATTCTCCTGATACGTACTGGTCACGAGCTACATCGATTATAATCCAAAAGAAACGTACATTTTGTACAAAGTTGAAGAGTACTTTGTTCTTTTCATGGCACCATAAACCCTTTGAAAAAGAAATCATTTTTTAACCCTTTTAGGAAGTTATCCTCCATACATTTCAAAGCAGTGTTTTTTCTCTCTTAAATATGCCATGGAATGAAGGCAGCGGGGGCTAATTATGAGCATTCTTCACTGAATTAGCGTTCGGTGTGTGGTAAGGCTGTGCTCGCCTTTGTCTTGATCCCTAAACTGATCCCTTACTTATTCCCCAGAAGGTCAGAGGCCACTTGGTTAATTAAGGGTCCAATCAGTCTTTAGATAAACTCATCTAAGCTTAATGTTTGCACTTTTTGAGGTCCAGCAGCTCTGCCTGGTACCCCTGAGCTTTGTGTGGACTCTGCTAATCTACCCACAGACAGGGGAGAGTAGGTTAACCCAGCTCAACAGCGCCAAGCTGCAATGGCCTTTTCATTTGAGGACTTCAGTCAATGAAGAATGTCGGTAAGCTCTCGCCAAAGCAGGGAAAATACTCTAACTTGATGTATTGTACACAGGGCGAGGGATCGGGGGTGGGTGGTTGGTTGGGGTGGGGGGCCCTAAATCTCTCAAAGAGCTGCAGATTATGGAGAGTAAGTAAGTAATACGTAAGTAATGTTTATGCTGCATGAGGAGGGCAATGTTTTCAATGGAGATACTGTATTTGTCCTCTGCTGCTGGCCCATGATGCCACACACATCCAGGGTGATGAAAGTGTGGCTGAGAAAGTAACCATGACATCTCTGGTGTTGTGTGTATGGATTTAGATCAACAAAGATGATTCAATAGCCCGTAGTATATCAGTACTTTACTGACTGCAGTACTACACCTAGTGTGAGGTTATACGATTAAAACTTTGATGTCTCCTCTAATTAAATCTCCTCTTTTCCATCGAGGGGTCTAAACAACCGCTTAAGATCTACAACAACACATACAGTCTGTATAGCAGCTATATTATCTTTCTAAATGCAGTATTTCATAACACTAACATCTAAGATAATGTACTTCCCATGGAAACCATATAACCTATTTGATGTTGTATAAAAGTCAGATTGTTTGGCACCAAAGTATTTTAAATATGTTGATATCATCATCTTGGAAAGTCAAATGAACAGTTTTACTAGTATTAATGGTTGCACAGCATTTCAAAATCAATGTACTGAAATAAAGATGGAAATGGACAAAACCAAAAGCTGAATTTGTGTCTTTCTAAGAGAAATGGAAAATCTAAAACACATAGAAAGGTAAATACATGCACACAAGAGTATATGGTACATTTGTCCTCATGCCAAAATCTGCAAACATTTCCATCACCTTTGTAATGATGTAAAAAACAAATACTCCAAAATAGTACAAACACAAAACTAAAATTTAAGCGACTCACTTAAGTGTTTCATCATGATCAACTTAAAAATATCCCTAAAATCTTTGTGTTGTACAATCACACACCAAGTTCTTTATACAGATAATCACTGAATTAAAGGAAAATGTAATAGAAAATAAGAATAGATGTGACCACAAAATAGCAATAACACACAAATTCTGATACACATGTTCACTGCCACACAACACAGCCCAACACAAATTCTATCGATATTTCATAAAGATTACTAATTCTATGGAAACACATGCAGAGGACAAACTTACCAAACTGCTTGTTAAAATGATCCCTCAAAACAAAACGGTCTCTACTCGTACAGAAAATCTGAACAGTCTCCTGTCCCTCGGACTGCCAGGGAATCAAAGCTATGAAAAGATGTGAATCTAGCTGAGCAAATAGGATTAAAGATGGCTAAATCCAAATGGCTGGAAGCACAGCATGCATTAAAGAGGAATTCTCTCAGGAAAGATAATCCCCATATACGCATTTTAACACACTTCACTCACTCCTGTGCTTTTTTATTTTTTTTACACACAGTCATAGTAAAACCCCAATTGCCTGACTGTCCACACACACAGTCAATCAAATCTATAAATACAGCGCTGCCTGGACCATTCAGACTGCGACCATGACACATACAACTTCTAATTCCAGAGGTGGAAACTTTATACATATACTGTAATAACTTTGACAGCCTGCTAAGCATACATGATGCTGCCATATATCCCTCTTCTTCTCCCACCATCACAGACTAGAAGCACGGTTGCGTACCTTGAGCACCTCCCTTGGCACCTGGGCAGCAGGGGGTAACGTGGCAGGGACGCTGACATTGATGGCGGGGGTCTGGGCCACTGTGGTTTGTGGGTACTGGGAGGCCCGTTGTCTCTGCTGCTCCCGCCTCTCCTGCTCCTGAAGCTGCTCCCGCATCAGCTGCTGCCGCAGCAGGATGCGTGATGTCATGGCCGAGGAGCTCAGCGGGGGCTTGGAGGAGCCATGCTGCTCCACCGGGCCGCTGCAGACGGGAGAGAGATGCCAGATGAATGAGCGGAGACAGATGTGAAGATATAGCGAGGGGGAAAGCAAAGAGGGGATTGGAAAGGTGAGGTGAAGCGAGTCGAAGAGGACAGAGAGTGATAACAGAGAGAGGGTAGAGAGAGGCCAGACGAGGAAAAAGAGGTCAAGCAAAAGAGACGAGAGAGATTTGAGATTAGAAAAGGTAGAAGAAGATGAAGGGAAAGCAAATGGAAGAAAAGGTTAATATAAGGATGACTGAAGGGGCAGAGTTCAAAAGGAACATCTCAACTGTAGAGCTGCAATAATTAGTCAATTAATTGATTTGACAAGATAATTAATCAGCAGCTGTTTTGATAACCTGTTAGTCAAATGTCAAACAATTGCACTGTTCCAGCTTCTCAATTGTAAGGATTTGTAGTAGATAGCGATAGGGAGAAAATCAGATATCACGATATTCTTGACCAAATACCTCAATATTGATATTGCGGCGATATTTTGGTTGACAATTGGTGCTTTAACAAAATATCTTCACACATAGATTTTAGATAAATAATCATCAGTAATGTGACATCATGTCTAAGTGGGGAAAAGGCAAATAATAGAACAGCTGGAACAGTCTGGTAAGTTCAGAAAAGTACATCACTTTACTGTAATGCAGCCAGGAAAAGACAACACTTATGTCATTTCACGTTAGCACAATATCCAAAACTAAGACGATATCTAGTCTCATATCAGGATATCGATATAATATTGATATATTGCCCAGCTCTAACAAAAACACAATAACAACAAAAAACATCAGTGTGTCCAACAGGGACGTTGTAGAGCGCCCTCTGGTGGACAAACTCTGCAACGCCAACACTCATAACATGATTGAAGGATGTTTTGTCCGTTTTTATTTTATTTTTTAAATATTCATTTATCGGCCATTATTAATGCCGATACTGATAGTTTGGAAAATGCCTAATATCGGCCCGCCGATATATCGGTCAAGCCCTAATTTGTAACCTTTCTTCGCCAATTATGAATGACATGAAATGTCTTTGGGTTTTGGACTGTTGGCTGGACAAAAGAAAGCAATTTGACGATGCGCTGGGTGTTGGAAATTGTGATTTCTATGCTTTACTATCTTTTGACATTTCAGAAAGTAAAATAATTGTTAGTTGCAGCCCCGTTTTACTGCAATATGTATTTTTTAATTTCTTAGATAATAATACATAGATAAGATAAATACTACAAATTAAACCACTTCAGTGTCAAAGCGTCAATTAAAAAGCAATTTCAAACAGCTGAACTATCTGATCTGAGGATTTTGCAAAAAGCACCCAAGCTGCTCTCACAAAGCTTTTTAACTTTAACAGAAAAGAGGAACAGGTTTCAACAAAGGTTGCTTCAGTTTTCCCACTCTTAAATTTAGACGGCTACTCCCCAGACAGAGCCCTGCAGTCCTAAAATAGAGAGACTCTGCTGAAGCAGAAGTTGTCGGGATGAAGCCTTCATCGAGTGAGTGATCCTTTTGACAAAACTCAGTAAAACGTCTGGCCAATCCAGCTGTGCAGTAATCGCACTAATTAGCCAGTGGAGTCAAACACAGCTTTGGTCTACAGCGTATTCAGTGGGCGTTGAGCCCTCAACATACCATAATTCTCCCCCAAGTACTGGATATAATCTCGTTGTCTGATACCACACCTACTGAACACTACAAAAGAACAAAAACATGCTAATGGTATAACATAAAACCACATTTTCTTACCATTATCCACAGTCACTTAAAAGATTACACCCACTTTAACATTATTTCTGAAGACAATGCGAATGCAGATACACTGATTATTGATCCTGGATAAATCAATCAAGTAGATTTAATGACTGAATTACAGCAGAACAAATACTGTAGTTTGGTCGCTGAAAGTACTGGCGCAGTAGCCTGGTCCTACCAGACTCTGGTCCATCTCATTAGTCAAGAGAGTCTGGCCACTCTCCACTGAGAAGTGTTAACTTCCTTGAAGGCGGGTACTCTGTTGAAGTTTACAACTATTGGATCTACCCAGAGACACTCTGGATCTGCCATAACCAATCACTAATGTTTGGTCGTGACGTTGGCTTAGCATCACTAGCGTTCGCCTTAGCCAACTCCTTCACCACTAACGGAGTGAACTGGAAAATCTAACTTTTCCTGAACCCCGTGGGGACGAGGGCCACGACATCACGGCCACCAACTAAACTCAGCAAAGATTGTTCTTGCTCGGGCTTTAACTTCTGGATATTCGGCAGCGTTGCCACAACGGACCGAATGGCTTCACTCGCATCTTTCTCCGCTGCCATTACAGAACTACAACTCAAACTAGCGAGCAACATCAATGTCATCGTTCTCAGCCACTCCCTCTGTTCACTGATTGGACCGGTAAAGATGCACTGCAGCAGTTCAAGTCCCTCAAACTTTGTAAAACTTTGTACTTCACCCAGTACATAGAATCAGGTTTAGTGTTCATGCATAATTCCGTTGTCCGTGGGACTTTGGGTGATTGTGTTTCCTTTCACCCCCCCCTAAATTTCAAACTAAAGCCACTGGATCTAATGTTAAAACAGCTTCTATTGTTCATTCCCACTGCCAGAGCTGAATCCTTTGCTTATTTCTTTCTATAATCTGCTTCACTGTTTGAGTGTTTAAATTTCAAGACAACAATTGTTACATTTCCTTTTCCTATTCATTTTCTATATGTTTTATGAAGAAGGAAATGCATTCAACATGTTTGTTTGAGCTAAAGGATACACATAGCATAGCTTTTGTTTGTTTCCAATGAAACTCCACAGGGCATCTAAAGTAAGTAGTAACCGCTGCATCTGTCCTCTGTTCGCATTTCAGTCCCCCTAACCTACCTAAAAAAGGGAAAACTAATCCTAGAATAAACAAAAAGACGAATAACTGAACTACCGGTAGTCTCCAGCCCAAACTAACACAATGAACTAAAATAACAAAACTCCAGCACCTAAATGCAAAAGAAATGCACAGCTACATGCTGAGGCAAAAAGCAAAATCCATCAACGCTCCACCACTCTTCAAAGCCTACAAATACCACTCAATGTGGAAAACCGTGTTTAAACGAGCCTACAAATAAAAAAGAGAGAGAGACACAGACAAGAGGCACATGTAACATCCCCACCCTAAAATAGTGAATGGGGGAGCGCCGCGGACATCATTCACACATAACGGCCAATTAATAGCAGCGCAACAAGGTATCAGCCAAGACATTATCTCGACCTTTAATGTGCGGATCATGATATTAAAAGACTGTAAAAAAAGTCCCCAACGCATTAGCCTCTGATTCGCATTACGCATCGGCTTAATAAACACAAGAGGATTGTGGTCAGTGTAAATAATGATTGGAGCACTAGCAGAACCAACATAAACACAACACAAATCCAAGAAAGCATTTTTACTAGCTGCACCTTGTCCCATACAACATTTTATACACATTTCCCTGTTAGCCCTTGGAAGGCAGACATCTTGATATTAGCCCAACAGACTCTAGATATTTAAGGCAAACACAGATATTTACCATAATTAAAGTAACTAACTTACTGTGATGTCAAATTATAGCAGCAGTCATTAGGCACAGCTGCGTCAGTATGGTTTTGAGCTAAATGCTAACATCAGCATTCTCACAATGACAATGCTAACATGCTTAGCAGTTAGTTCAACATTTGTATGTATGTACTGAGCGGGACATTTTTACAGGTAAAATCTTATTTTGGCTCTTCAGAAATCTATGGATGAAGTCACGGAAACTATGTCTATGTTACATACAGTCTTTGGTTATAATGTCTCTGTTATAATATAAACTTGTCAGCGCTCTCTGGTGGACAAAATATGTAATGGTGACACTGTTTCTAAATGACTTCAAACTACGGTAATCTGTTTCTTTCTGTACTGGAAATTATTGCTACCTATCAGCCGACATGTACATAAATATTAATATATCTGTGATGAGATAATAACGGCCAATAAAATCAGGCTGTACTTGACATCAATTCAATATAACTGTTACAATATCAACCCCATCAAAGGTCTGAAGAGTTTAACTACACTTGAATGATTACAGGAAGTTAATCCCAACATGTTTCCAAATAGAGGATAGGGGTTCAAGCACAGATCTATTGAGAGTTGTAGCACCTCATGATTTTTTTTTATACATTCCTGATTTTCAGATTGACATGTGGGTGTTGGTGTGTGTATGACTGTGTGCATGAATGACCAGAAGCCTCTCTACAAAGCAAAGCTCCACTTCTCGCTCTCTTCTCTCTCTCTCTCTCTCTCTCTCTCTCTCTCTCTCTCTCTCTCTCTCTCTCTCGCTGTTTCTTCCTTTAGACTGTTTGGTGGCTTTTTGCCAAACAGACCACTGGCACACATAGAAAGCTCTTTTGTCCTTTTTAACTTTTTTTTCACACTCTTCACACTCTTGTTGTGTGTGCAAGCAAGTGTGTGTGTGTGTGTGTGTGTGTGTGTGTGTTTGTGTGTGTGTGTGTGTGTGTGTGTATCTCAAAGGGAAAAAAAACAATGGCTGTACAGTGCTGAAGAGCCCCACCCACCCAACTCATGATTCTTCTGATTCTGCTCATTACACTACTCCATCATACTCCATTATTAGCCAAACAATCAGAGCTAAGTCCTTTGATGCAGGTTTTAATGACAGACAGAAAACAGTGAAATGAAGTAGCTTTGCATCCTTGTCTTGCAGAGACAAGAGAAGGTAAGAGACAATGTTCAGTGCAGCGACAGAGGTCTGATCGGAGTCGAAACACTGAGCTGTTAAAGGAAAAATAATGTGCAGATTAGAACAGACACACTGCACCACTAATACTGCTGCTGGTATGGTAATAGACTGGAGCTAATAGCTCTGCCTAATGGACAATAATGGTATAACAGCAACCTCATCTAAAAGCTATTTCACTCTTACAAACAACTCTTTATGTGAGTATCTATTCAAAACGGTGAGTGTTATTCATCAAAGTAACAGAAAATCTTTATAGGTGCTCACTTCTTAATTAAAAATCAATAGCCAATTGCAATTAGGTATATGCTTGTTTGACTAAACAAGTAATTATGATGTTGATTATTAATCAGAACCAGTTTAAGACAAAACTATTTAACACAAGTAAAAAACAGCTGAAGCTATGATTGTTTACTTCCCACACATGTGCACACTGTCCTTCATGTGTACATACAGTGTTGTACACACACCAATAAACTCCAAAATCATAACAGCATGCGGAGGCTCCATACTCACAAACAGTCAAATGAACAGGGTCTGTACACTTGCACTCCTATGGCCTCCATATTTGTTTTGGTTTTTTCCTGAAGGTGCACCACCCGCCCTTGGAGAGCAATGAAAGTCATGCTGGTAGTGCAGCGTTGAAAGTGTGTCAGAGGGGGGAGGCTCCGGGACCCGGCCTGGAATCTCCAATCGCCACACAGAGTGCCAGGCAGAGGCCTAGCCCCGTCCAGTGCAACAGCAGAGCACCCATCCCACACTACCCATCAACACGCTGCTTTAAAACACCACAGATACTGTTTGACTTGGAGACGTGTGTCGTCACTGTTCAGTGGACAGGCCGGCCTGCAACTCACTTTTAGTCACTGCATGTATCTCCAAAATGTTCAACAATTCATGAAGTAAAAACAGTGCTGTTGTCATCTTTGTGGTGATGCATTTCTCAGATAATCTAATTTTAAAATAGTTTAAAGTCCAGCTCCTATCAAAATTGGCTTTAACTTATTTTTACTTCACTTTTGAGCCTGCCGGTGCAGAACGATGTTTGTACAATTTGATACTAAAAGGCTGTTTATACTCATCTGCTAAAGAGGGGGAAGTTTCTATGTGCTCACCTTATTAGTTTGTAGCCAAGTCCAGGGTGCAACTTACATGTATTATGTGAAACTTGAAACCTACAGTGCTCATACACTTCAGTGAAGTACTAGACATCTTGTGTCCAGGAGAGCTGCAACAATTAGTCAATTCATATTTTGATAATTGATTAACTCATTTTTTTTAGCAAAAGAAGCCAAACATTTGCTTGTTCCAGCTTCTCAAATGAGAGGAATGAGCGTGAGTAGCACAGTAACTATATACAATCACACACATGCTTACTTTTAGCATAATACATGGTGATATCAAACAAAGTATGCAAAGTATAAATATAACGGTATAAAAACAACTTGAACTAGAGCCCGACCGATATATCGGCGGGCCGATATTATCGGCCGATATTATCGGCCAATATTAGGCATTTTCCAAACTACTGGTATCGGCATTTATAATAACGTATTTAAAAAATAAAATAAAAACGGGCGAAACACCCTTCAACCATGTTATGAGTGTTGGCGTTGGCAGAGTTTGTCCACCAGAGGGCGCTCTACAGCGTCCCTGTTGGACACACTGATGTCTTTTGTTATTGTGTTTTTGTTCAAAGGTAAGTTTCATATCTTAAGGTTGTATTTTTATACATTTTATTTATCAGAACTTTAATATATTTTAATGTTTCTCTGTTCTGTTGTGACAATAAAACAAACAAGTTTATTTTGAAACTGCATTATCATTAACTATATTTTAGTGACAACTCATAAATAACTACAAATAACTAATGTCAGGGAAATCTGTTTATGTTTTGTTACGTGTTTCTGGATTTTGTTTTAAATATATATCGGATTTTTAAATCCCAAAATATTTGTATCAATATCGGCCTTAAAAATCCTTTATCGGTCAGGCTCTAACTTGAATACCCTGTGTTCACACTGTCATTGATTCAAATATCTTCAAATTAAGATGACAATCATACCCCAAATTATATAAGAAACAACCACTGAAATCCAGACATAAAACATAATTCAAGTTCTTAACCATTCACCCACCAGGGACTGCTCTTCCATCTATTAGCTCCGTGAACTTCATCTGACATAATTCTGTAATTGCATATGGTGAAAATAAAGTGTGAATACACAATGACTTATGAAAATCACATAGCTATAAAGGGAGTGCAGTGCAAGAACATTGTGAAAGGACAAACTAGCGAGATCTCATGTTAGACTGTAGCCAAAAACACCCCAAGCTGCTTGTGATGATCCCGTCTCCTTGTGTTTGTCCCTACCAGACTGCAGGTGCCTCACAGAGTAGATCAGGCCCTTCTGGCAGACTGCACAACCTCCCAGCTGGAACACAGCTCAGTGATTATGACCCTACATGACAGCACATTGATCTGCTGGCACTCCCCTGCTGATCACAACACCCCAGCGTTCTGCAGCTGGCATCACCCCCCAGGAGATGGTTCCTAGCAAGCAAATCGGTGATAATAGGAAGCATCTGTATGCAAGTGCATTATGTTGGCTTTCCAACCAGGGGGAGGTGAGAGAGAGAGAGGCAGAGAGAAGAAAAGCACATTGTCAAAAATATAAAACATGTGCATCCTGCATTTGACAGGCCAAACCAATAATAAACCTTGTATCTAGAACCAAGACACTTTATCAATTAATCAATTAGTTGACTGACAGAAAATAAATTGGCAACTATTTAAAAAAAAACTAATTTATTAGATTTACGTCATTTTCAAGCAAACATGCCAAACATTTGTCTGAAAGCAGTACTGTGATAGTAAATTGAGTATATTTAGGTTTTTAAACATTTTTGAAACAAAACAAGACATTTGGGAGACGTCCCTTTAGGCTTTGGGAAATGGTAATGCACTTTTTTTTTTTTTACAAAATGTCCAACATTTTAAACAATTATTCGAGAAAATAATCTGCAGATTATTTAATAATGAAATGTTATGAAATAATGATATTGTAAATTGCAGCCATGCATGTTTGCATAATACACTCTAATAGTGCATTGTACTGTGCAGTACATATGATATCAAACACATATGGACATATCTATATTTAGGTGTATTAACCAATAGGGTTTATTGTGAACTCAATTATATATCAGACAATTTTATATCTGTATGCAGTGTAAAGGATATACATTATCTGTAGATACACAGCTATGCAATTGAGAGATTCACAATGAACACTGGTTAACCTATCTAAATGTGTGTGGCTTTCTGTTTGATATCATATGTACTGTGCAGTATATCACACTACACAAAAGTGTGTGATTCAAGTATGGCAACAGTAAAGGATTACTTCTATAACTGATTAATCTGCCAAATAAATTCTTGAATAATAGTATAAAATGTCAGAAAACCAAAACCAACCAAAGGGGACATCTTTAAATGTCTTGTTTTCTCCCAAAAAGGCTCACAACATCGAAATACTTACATATAGATATGTTTAAAATCAATTTGAGAAATTGTTAATTCCTCCTAGGGAAGCTAACCCTGCCCCTCTGGTAAACCAGCCAATTGCCACCTAACTCTACAGCTGCTTGTCCATAAACCTATAATTGGTAATTACCGCTGCCAAGGAGGTTATGTTTTGGGCTCTTGTTTGTCTGTCAGCAGGATTACAGAAAAACTACTGGCCCGATTTTCAAGAATATTGTTGGAAGGGTGTAGCATTGGCCACGCGAGAACCCATTACATTTTGGAGCAGATCCCAATTACAAGGCAGATTTCATTTCATGTGGTGTCGGAACGTTCGGGAAAATTAGTTCCTGACTGGGAAAATTCACACTGCAATAACATTGTGAAATAGGTCATGCCTTGGCTGAGGTCTACACTCTCCAAGTGCTCTTCTAGCTACGTTGTCCAACCAGAACTTCCAGAACCATCACCTTTTTATAATACAATATCAAATAAATGTCAAATATAACATATAGTAGGTACTAGGGCAGGGCAATATATCGATATTATATCAATATAGTGATATGAGACTAGATAACGTCTTAGATTTTGGATATCTTAATATTGTAATATGGCATAAGTGTTGTCTTTCTGGTTTTACAAGCTGCATTACAGTAAAGTGATGCAATGTTCTGAACTTACCAGACTGCTCTAACTTAAACCACATAGTCATTTCATCCGCATTACTGATGATTATTTATCACAAATCTCATTGTGTATATAATTTGTGAAAGCATCAAATGTCAACCCTACAATATTGTCGCAATATCGACATCAAGGGGAGACATTCCCTCCAGGGCCGATGCTCTTTTTGGCAGTTTTAACAACAGATGAAGCCACTGTGTCGTTGTATTGTTCACTGTTAACTCACTTTACATACTGGGTGTTCATCTAACGTGTTTGTGTACGATTCATTTCATCATTTGCATGTAGGGTTGACAGCAATCAGTTTAGGCGGATGACCACTGTTTGGCACGACACCGGTAGCAGGTGAACCGCAATCAATGAGCCTTCTAGAGATGTAGCAACTCGATGTAGCAACTCCCCACCCCCGCTACTGTACTGCACATGTGGGAGACACACACTCACAGAGATTCCTCAATTTATAGTTAGATAATCAGGTTCTTTCCAGGAAGTTCCAGGACCTGTATGGTAACTTGAACTTGCCGGGTCTTATTTCTGTAATTATATTCTGTGACCTTCATAATTCCCATTTCAACAGGACGCCCTGCTCCGACCTCCTCCCTCTGTGCTTCAACATGGAGAAAACAGAGCATCCAATGACAGTCAGGAGGAGGATTTCATACACTTTCCTTTGGCAGGTGAAGTGAGTCCATAAGGTTTTCAGGTTCATGAAAATAAGGACGTTGTACAAACACAAAAAAAACATCACCCTTAAACACTTAGAGGCTAATTTGTCCTTGATTTTCCTAGAATGCGACAATAACAGACAGCCAACACATTGTCACATTTTGAAGGAACCCATTCATTGCTGCAAAAACATGACTCAAAGCAACACACACAATTACCATGAGAAAGAAATATAACGGTGTGATTTTTCCTGAAAGACATGTTTCCTCGGAACTGTGTCGAACAGTGTGCAACGGGCTTTGAGATATTTATTTACCTTTATTTAACCAGGAAGAGACTCATTAAGATTAAAAATCTCTTTTTCAATTGTGTCCTGGCCAAGATAGGCAGCAGTACAACCACACATACATACAAACACAAAATACACAAAAACACTAAAAACATACAACAACTGAAACAGCAAATCCCTCAAAGTCAACCAGAATCCTAAATACATCAGGCAAAACATCTGCCAGATGTGGCTGCCTCCAAGTAAATCAACATCCTCTTGAAAGCGACCAATGAGAGCAGCTCAGTAAGTTTCATGGATTTCTGTAACTTGTTCCAGGTAGAGAAAGCAGCAGCAGTAGCTTAAAAGCCTTTTTCCCCAGCTCAGTTCTAACTTTTGGAACAGACAGAAGGAAAAGATCCTGGGAACGAAGATTGTAAGTCCCGGTACTATTTACACTGATCTAGGTCAGAAGGTAGGATGGAATTAGGCCTAAAATAGCCTTGTATATGAAGGTATGCCAGTGTTGAAGTCTCCTTGTTGTTAAAGAAGGCCATCCAACACGTACATTCAGTTCACAATGGTGAGTGAGGGCTTTAAAACCAGTGATGAAACTCAGAGATCCATGGTATACAGTGTCCAGTGCATGTAAACTTTGAGACAAAGCATGCATGTATAAAACATCACCATAATCAAGTATAGACATAAAAGTGGCAGCAACCAGCCTCTTTCTAGACTCGAACGAAAGGCAGGATTTGATTCTGAAATTAAAACCCAAGTTTAAGTGTAACTAGGCTAGGCTTACAATTTAAGATGACTGTTATAGAGTTTTTGACTAATGTCTTTATTTTTTAAATGCTGAACAGGGGAGGATGTGCAAGCTCTCTTTTCACGCAGAAAGCAACGGTCTATGTACTCATATAATCACTGAAAAACTGAAAGAATAAGCCAATCCAACATTTAAATAATTTTCAAGCAAAAATTACAAAATCTAACTGGTCACAACGTAAGGATTCGCTCCTTCTCCTTGTCATACGTGAAAGTAAACAGACTGTCTTTGAGGTTCTTGAGAACGTATTACTCAGATCAGACTCACTGATTTAAATAATAGTTAGCTACCTACAATAGTTTGCATCAGGCAGGATGTGACCTGTGTAGAAAGTGGTGTTTTACAGTGTTGTTGCAGTCCCTACTGGTCACCAACAGAGGCTGACAAAGATCACATATTGCTATTATTAATATTTGAAGTGTAAGGCAGACATGTGCTTGAAAAAGCCACAGAAGAGATTGAGACACAGTCAGGTGTTCATGACTGCAGAACAAGTCGGTCGAAACGACTTTTACAGCAGCCACAACACCTGTCTGTGTCATTAAGCTCGCCGGTCCGTCTTAGATCACGGCATGGATGAAACCCTTCACCCTCAGGCATCACGTCTGGTATTCCCTACGGGAACAGGCTGTCACCAACACCAACTTGCATAACCCTCACACTCTGACTCAGCTTTCTGTCACAGGTTGATCTAAATGTAATTCTATTCTATTCCTAATTTCATAAAAACAAATCTTGACACAAGTTTATAGCCAATCTGCAACCTACTACAAAGATAAAATAACCATGTATTTGATATTGCAATATGTTCGTATTTTAAAGCCATATTGAAATAAGAGTATTTACTGTCACCTCAATACTTTGTAAATACAGACCGTCAAGTATTGAAAGTTGTCATTGAATGTTTGATCACATTATCAGTCTTATTTGTCTGTTCTTGAAAATATCTCCTGATGTAAATACAAATCTTGAAATCTCTGAATATTTTTTAGACAGAGCTCATGCACGAATACAGCATTAAACAATATTAAACTTTAAAAGTCTGGCATGTATGAAATGAAAACAAGTTATTGTGAACGTTTTCATTCAGCATTCAGTCTATTCTTAATGCTGATGCAAAAAACTCTGGTATTGAACATCCGTTCAATACCTGAGATCATATCTGGATTGATATGAAACTTTTGAAGAATATCCAGCTTCTGTCACAATTTGCCTCATGCATTAGAAAGCATACGACTTTTAGCCTCAATCTGACTTTGCATGCCAAGTAAGCCTTCAAATAACAATCCCCCAACTCTGAGTTTTAGATATAACACATACACAGCTATATTTATTCAGCTTATTTACACTGCATAGAAGACTAGTTTCACCAGCTGTCTCACATCTATGTTTGGCACAAAAAGTCTGGCACATCATCTGCAGCAGTCTGAGCGCTCTGTCAAGCTGACAAGGAGATAGCAAGGAAACAAACATATATTCGAAAACGACAATTTGTCACACTTCATATTTTAAATTTAGAAACCTCAATAATCAAACAGACTAATGATATCCATTTTGCGCAACAAGTCTCATAACGCAGTCACCGTGACTATTATTATGCTGGATCATCCTCATGTGATGGGAAGAGGAAGTAGGATACCTTCAATCGAAACAACTTTTCAGACAACTTCACATATTCCAAAGGAAATGGCATGACATGAAAGAAACTGTGGTTATTCACTTATACTGAGACTGCCACTGCTGCTCTACCAGCAACAACACAACATAGCTCAGATGCAGCCCTTGTATGTGTAACAGTATAATGACATTTCACTAATGAAGAAATTAGTTTAAAAAATGCAGAACTGGGTTAAAGGTTAGGGCTGTGCATGATCACAGTTATTTTTCTCCCCCGAACTGGTGTTTTGGCTGAATTTAGTCAAAAGGAGATAAACTCCAATGTCCAGAGGGGAAAAGAAATAACAGGAGTCTACCAAACGTCTGCAATAAGAGCTCTGTCTAAACACAGTGGTGTACTGTCCTCTGTATGTCTCCCCCTGACAATGAAGCCATGTATTACTACCACTGAACAACATAACGGAGACGTGTAGACACAAAATACAGATAATGAGACACCTATTCTGTTAATAGATGTATTGTCGTCGTCGTCGTCGTCATAGGGGCAAAGTGGTAAGTTTCACAACTTCCCAGTTGGATCACAGCTAAAAACGTGTTGCATAATGTATCAAAATCACACAAAAAAGGGACTCATGTTTTTTGTCATAACTAAAAATAAACCTGGTTTTGTTTGTTTTGTTAGCCAATAACTCAAAATATCCTGGTATATATCTATATTAAGCACACTTTTTTTTTTTAAGTTTATGAGTTCATACTCTCTTTTTCTTAAAGGAATTGTTTGACATTTTTGGAAATACTACTTGCCGAGTTAGATAAAAAGATTGCTACCACTCATGTCTGTCCATTAAATATGAAACTACAGCTGGTTAGCTTAGCTTAGTATAAATACTGGAAACAGATGGAAACAGCTAGCCTCCTTCTGACACCTCCAAAAGCTAATTCATTAACATATTAGATCTTGTTTGTTTAATTCGTACACAAACTGAAGGGTAAAAATCACAAGTGGTAGTTTTTATTAGACTTGTCATCACTGTGAGGTACTGGAAGGCTGATTTTGTTACCTTTTGTACATAGCCGGGCTAGCCATTTCTCTGTTTCCAGTCTTTATGCTAAGCTAAGCTAATTGTCTCCTAGACTCAGCTTCAGATTCAACAGACAGACACGGTATCAATCTTCTTGTCTATCTCTCTGGAAGAAAGCAAATAAGCGTATTATCCAACATTTCAAACTGTTCCTTCAATCAATTCCTAAGATCCATGTACTGATTGTTAGTTATTTGACTGCACAAATAGCCTCTGAATATGACATCAAACAGACACATCAGACTTACTCTGTAGTACTTCCTACATACTGTAGACCTGACTCAGCTCAATGTTGACTGTTTGGAGAGGCCTGAAAATAGCTTTCTGATAAGTTTGTGTTCATGTCCTGAAACACTATAGGAGCTATTAATGTTTGCAACATTTTTTTCTATGAACGTGGTTTGTTTTGTCAGGATTTAGATCACTTTCTCCAACGATGACATGCAGAATTAATTTGTCAGCTCTTGATTTAAATTCAAGACTTGATTCAAAAGCAGATTTTGTGTCTTTACACAACTAATTAGAACCAGCTTTCAACTAGCATAGGCCTATATCATCTGTAAACATTTTGCAGTGTATGACAAGCATCACCACAAGCTTCTCTATCATTTTCACTGTAGATGGATTTAGGCATTGGACCACAACGTACTTAACTAAAAGAGTAACACAATATAATACTGACTAACACAATATAATATTGACTAATCAAACCAGTCATTGTTATCCTGCAGACTGCATTTTCCATGCACATTGTCACGCAGCCTCTAAAATATGTTTAAGGAGAATCCAAGCATCAACCCACCCATCAGCTTTAGCAGCACATCAACCATAAAAAATGGCTGAGCAGCATCTCATCTAGTAAGTGACCTGTCTGCTCCTCTATTAGCTAATATTTGAAGTTGATGTTGACAAGGCAACACCCAAGTGTTGCATAACTTGACGCCAGCAGGATAACCATAAGGAGACCGTATGGGAGGCAAGTTGGAACCAGTCCGGAGCTCAGCGCCCGGGACAAGCTCAAATATCTTCAGTGGAGAAGCCTCCTGAAACATGCACGGACCCCGGACAACAATTCCGTAAGTCTGCAGCCTAATTATCACCTAAACACCAAAACCGCTCCAGCATGGGAAATAACTGTCTACAGCTAAATAACTGACCTGTTTTTCAAGGGTTGACTCTTCAATTCGTAATACGTTTTAGGTTCCTCTTTGAACTCCTCTCCAACCTCGAAGTCGGGAACTATTCCCGATTCAGACTGCATACTTGCAGATGTCAACTTTTGGAAACGTTAAAACCCCCTAAAAGAAACCCAGGCGGACGATATTCTGTGCCGCCGTACTTCGCTCAGTACCAGCCGCTGTCAACGCAAGCCACCTCTGTCCACGACCCGGAGCTCTGTAGTCCCCCACAGCAGCTAGCATAGCGCTACTAACGCGCTGCACGCGACGAACGAAATACGAGTACCAGGATGCACCTCGGCTGTCAATGTCAGCATGGTTTTCATTGGCTACAACATCTGAGGAGGATTTTACACAGCTTGTTTTGCTCGCGCTGTGAAACTTGAGTGTTACGTTTTTAATATCCTTCAGGAATTGTTAATCAACGTGAACAGCTGGTTATCGTTGCAGTTTATTTTGAGTAAATGCAAACACTGGTTTTGAGTTACACGAAGGTTGTATAATCTGCGACCTGCAGCAGTGTTATGCGTTATTACACTTTAGAGACATAGGCCTACATAACACCTCACTGTACATCAAGACTATATCTTTAAAATATTAGACTGAAAACTTGTACAATCTGAATCAAGGTGGATTATTCTCCATTATGTGCAAATTTCACAAAAATGGAGGGAAAGCACAGTTATTGTTGCACTAGAGGACACAATCAGTAAATGGTCAATTATTATTATAATCATCATGATGTTCAAGGGATCATGCTGAACGTATTCTCAGCCACTGGTTGTGTCAAGTTCAATCATAAAAATTTCTTTAGAACATATAGCTGTTTTAGGCTACTTAACAATCATCTGGCAGGTCGCTTCACCACTTCATCTACTTTGTGATTCAAAAAGACAAAAGTCCACTTTTGCACCAAAACGACACAAAATCATGCACTCATTGCATTGCTGATCATGTATAGCCGTCTACATCTTGCAGTTCTCTCATCCTCTTAGCAGTTCAATCATACAATCAAAAACAAACCTGGAGACTCTGTCGACCCTCATGTGTCACCCCATTTCCTGTGCAGACAGACTGACCTGACTTTGCTGCTGTCTGTTCATCGGCCCCTCACTCTTCTCTCTGCTCACCAACTTTGGTCCTCTTGGTGCACTCCTATCTGCCACATGGTGGCAGTATATAGCTAGAGACGCCGGTGTTTTAGGCCCACTGGGGGGGATGACTTTCTATTACAAAATGGAAATCCAAGTTCAATATTTGCATTCGCTTACTCTGCTGAACTGGTTTGAGTCTGCATTTCACTAATGCAAATATATCATGCAAATGTGCTTCTGCTGGAAAGCACAGACTTAAAAAAAATAAAGCCTTAAATGGCATGATGATAATTGAAGGCAGACATAACTTGAATAGGAGACAGAATTTGCCAGCATTTACAAGACATTTTCTCAGAGACATATGGAAAGCAGACTGAGTTACAGTCAGAACAGGAGAGACATGATGCAGGACCTGCAGGGCTTCACACTCAGTCAAAGAGGAGAGAAAGAGCCAGACACACAATAGACTAGACAACACGTATTATTCTGGGTGTTGTTGTGGAGTGAATAGCGGCACTGATTACCCAGGGCCTCCAGCTGAGGGAGGCCCCCACCGTTTGAAGACTACAATACCCTTTGTAATTCCTCAAGTGGATGTAGTGTATAAATATTTGATATTTCAGTTCAAAATGTTCTGTCTTTGATGCTTGATTTGATGAAACCTTTAAGAATATCCTGGCTCTCCTTTCACCCCCAATACAATGGGCTCTTTTGACCCAGAGTTTGTGTTATTGTCTAACTGTTGGGTTATACCCAAAATAAAATATGGTTGCAACCTGTTATGATCTACTCTAGCTCTTTTTAAACTAGCACTATTTGTTACAGATTGTTAATAATATATCCTTTGCAGTTTTGAATATCATGTGCATGTTTTATACAACTAAACAATAAATCAGTTTTAAGGTAAAACTTGAGGTTGTTGTGTCGAACACCGGCAACAATGATATAAAAAAATACAGACTAACACTAACACAGGGTTAAAATAAAGTCATTCTTTTGGGTTTGATTAGTAACCCAGTGATTTTTTTTACCCATGTGTACTGAAGTCAAATTAACCCAGTATTGTATTGGTGCTATAATGACCTAAATATGATTAAATTACAGCATGAACAAACCTGTCCTTTAGACATTTTCTGGACAGAGGGCTAATCATTAAGACATACAATCAGGGCAAACCACATACATTCAACAGGTTACATAATGTGATAATTGATAAAGTTCTCTTACAGTATGTGCAATCACATGGCCAGCTTCCCCCTCTGCTTCCACATCCAGCATTCGGCCATTATACAGTAAGTGCATGAAGGTTGCACACAAATGCAGTAGTAGAGACGGAACGCGAATGTCCAGCGACATGCTGGCCCTATGCCAAGAGATAACTGAACACATGGACGTAATTACAAAGACTAATGCATCATCGTTTACACAGTGTTGTGCAGATTTAATAAGCAGTGGCAGCCAGTGCAAACACTGTTGGCTAATAATTAGACAGAGCATAGTCTCACATTGCCAGACCTATCTCCACAGCGTTAGACAGAGCATGACCTGAAATGTGGGCCGACAATAGCAGAGAATGGTGTCAACAGACACTCTTTACTATTTTGCTTTCATGGGTTTGCCGAAGAGCACTTCCTGTATGTTGCAATCAGATCAAGATTCTGAAATATGAGCCAAAAGTGTCCAGGAGTTCCAGGACATTAGTAAAGTTTCATGTTGACTGTTGTCTACTGATCAGTTTGTCAATTTGTGAACACTGACAAATGGTCAAGGAGCAAATGGTCAAGGAGCAGACTCAATGGCCAGTAAATAGATAATAGATAATAAATTCATTACCATTACATAAAATGAATTGGTCCATACATACATGATATGAATACTGCAGTGTTGCACTTACTTCTTAGATTTGGTTTTCTTGGGAAAGTTGAAACATATATATAATACATATAAGAGCTGGGCAATATATCAATATTATATCGATATTGTGATATGAGACTAGATATCGTCTTAGTTTTGGATATTGTAATATCGTAATATGGTGTAAGTGTTGTCTTTTCCTGGTTTTAAAGGCTGCATTACAGTAAAATTACGTCATTTTATGAACTTCCCAGACTGTTGTAACTTTTCTATTATTTGCCTTTACCCACTTAGTCATTATATCCACATCACTGATGATTATTTCTCAAAAATCTCATTGTGTAAATATTTTGTGAAAGCACCAATAGTCAACACCACATTATCGTTGTGGTATCGATATCAAGGTATTTGGTCAAATCGCCCAGCCCTAATACATATTAAAAATTACTTGTGCAAGCTAAAACGATAATGATGTTTGTGTATTGTTATAGAGGAAAGTTAAACCTGAAATTCCTATATACCTCTTACAAATCTCAGTTGTAATAGCAACATTTCCAGACACATATAATTCTGGTGGGCATCATTGCCCAATGAAGGCTCCTTGTTGCTATTTCAAAATGTTGATCCCATGTGTCGCACCAAATGCATGCTCTGGGGGGAATTGTTGGTTCTTTGTAAATTATAGTGTGGTCTAGACCTACTCTATCTGTAAAGTGTCCTGAGATCATTTCTCTTGTGATTTGACACTATACTGTAAATAACACTGAATTGAATGGACTGTGCTTTCCCGTGTTTCCAGAACTTTATTTTTCCATTAATTGCAAGTGTTTTAGAATCTACATTGGCAGCACTCTTACTCAAAGTATTTATGTGACCACGGATAGTTATTTGTAGTTGTTGTTCAGCTCCTTTAGTTTCCATTGCTGTTGCTGGTGTGGATGCGTTTGCAAAAAGTATCTGCCAACATTTGACTTTGTTTAAATAGGGGCTACAAATTAATTGCACACATAAATATTGCATAAAAATACATACACATCTCCAATTGCATAGTAATCTTGGATACTGTTATGACGATTTTACAATATTGTTATTGTGCAAAATGATGAAGAATGATGATTAGTTACATACAAACTTGCAACATGTCAGATTGAAAATAATGTGCTATACAAATGAAAAGCAACCTACAGTGTGAACTATTGACATTCTGACATTAAACGTGTATTGTAAAATGTACAGTAAACGTTTACATTGCTGGAACTGGTAAGGTTTTACATGCCAGTTATAGGATGTGTTTCCTGAATGTATAATAAGTACAGCTAGCCATTGATAGAATTAAATTCCTAACGAGAGTAACGAGGATAATGAGATAATGAGGAGACTCACTGGACAGATGGTTTTGGGGGATCTTAATGAGATACTTAGTCATGTCAGAAATATATGAGCAAAGGGGGGGTGGGGAAGCCTCACTCTGCTGTAGACTGTAAGGACTTATAGTAGCAATACAGTTTCTAAATGTATCAGTTATTTTTTTGACGATATTCTATCTCAACATGTATTTGTGTAACAGAATAACATGTTGTGTTTGGGGACTGTAACAAGGCAGCTGTGCTGGCTTCTTTGGAAAATTACCAGCGGAGTAAAGAGTAAAGACCGTAATGAATATTTCAGTGGCACCGTCACTCCTGAGCTGAAGTGAATACCACATGTGGAACACACACCAATAGTCTGGTTCAACTGTATTGTGTCTTTTGAATTGCACGTGTCAATGCTGTAAACTGAAGTGTATAGTGACATAAACTTAATAATAATTGACTTGGTAGCATAATAACAACCAACACCCAGAAATTGGCTCATGTACACTTTCTTCTGTAAATAGTGCTAAATGTTGACTTTGACCCACATTTCAATGTAGGTCAACTTAGGTTAAAGATGAAAAGTCCTTTTTAAATATGGCACTGGTGTTTGGCCATTAAATATGCTGAAAACAAAGTCAGGGCCAATCATCAAATCATTTCATTTGTCACTCAGTGTCAGTGTTCATCAGTATCAATAGTCCTTTCTTGCAGCTGATGTTGATGGTCAGACACATTGTGATAAAATGATGTTTGAACTGTCAATGGTTATACCATTTCCTGTATTTTGTTCTTTGTGTCATGTGTAAAATCCTCCTCAGCATGTTTTTTTTAATCACGTAGTAGATCCTGTTTTACTGCCCCGGGTCAGTGTAACTAAGGGAAAATAAACCTTTGTGCAAATACAGTGCATCCAAGCAGATTAAAACATACATTAAAAAAAAACGCTGTTAGCTGGACTGTCAGGAATCCTCTTTTGTTATATTACCCAAAACAAACAAACATCAAAATAAATATTTAAAAGAAAAGTGTTAAAATACTACAGGGATACAGTAAATGTATTAAGGTATATTATTTTCTGGAGCTACCTAATGTGACTGAGTGGTCATATATTGGTACATCAACAAAAGACTAATGCAATGAAAAACATGTAACAAAAATAACAAATTTGCATTTAGGAGGGCATAAAACTATATTACACTGTAAGTACTTTTTTAAATTACCCAGTACATATTAAATAATTACAGGGTACAAATAGCTGTGTCACAAAGAGGACTAGGTGTGACAAACTCAGCTAATAAACTTTAAACTTTAAAATATAAAAGTAGAAGTAAAAGTAGAATTTCCCAAAGCCATTTTGTTTATTTGACAGGGACAGTGCTCACTAGACAACAGCAGAGTTAGCTCAACAGGCTAATTTACATCGGTTGTCCCTGGCCAACCATTATTTATCCAGGTAAGTCAATTGAGAACAAATTCTCATTTGCAACGACGACCTGTCACATTCCCATAGTTCCACAGTCTGACCTGCTGGCCACTGAGCAGCTCCACTGGAGCGGTTGGGGTTAAGGTGCCTTGCTCAAGGGCTCCTCAGTGGTGGTAATGAGGGAGGGACAAGCACTGCTCTTTTCACTTTACTGTTGGTCTGGGGACTGAACCGACGACCTCCCAGTCACAAGCTCTCTTCTTTAACCTTTAGGCCACCACTGCCCAAAATGGCAACCTGAAGTTTTGTAAAAAGAGACGTAATTCACTTCAATATCAACACTGTTGCTCCATTGTTCCTTGTGACCCAATTGTATACTTCTGTACTCTATAATTGATAAATAGGTAGACTCAATAATTTAAAAAAATACTTGCAGTGAAAATTGTCTTGGTCCCCCCCTCCCCTACACAAAGTGTTTACCCCCTTTGATCCCCAGCCTTTCTTTCCTTATAGGGCCTACTACATAGACTTAAGTGTTGTGATACCCTGTATAAATAATTCCAATGTCATTTGTGGCCTGTAATCTAAAGTGTTACCACATTTATTGTTATTTCTGGTTTACTATCATGCAGTTTGGTTTTGATATCATTTTTTTAGATTGGTTGTAATATAACATTATAATACATTGTTTATTAGGCTATACGGTATATATGTTGAATATGGAACCTCGGGAGAGTTGTTGTCATGGAAACAACTAATGAGCATCCCAATAAACCGATGTTATATGACACAATAAGGACTCCAGAAATGAAATATTGAGTATATGGACATAATGTGCCCCATGTGGACAATGTAAGACTTTTTGAGATAGGACACAAAATCCAGTGTGATAAGGGCAGAATAAACAGTTGAGGCCTGTCACAGACAAAACACGTTATAATAAATACTATGTAGGCTATACTGTCTAGTCGGCACACTTCAGGCCATCACACTTAATTATTATGAGGATTCAGTGTGAATCAGGCCGGCCGGCAGCTGCTTGATGAGAGGCAGAGGGAAGGAGGGAGGGAGCGAGGGAAGGAGGGAGGAGATGCGGGGCTTGTTCACATAATAGCCGGCGGGTGAAGGCGTGGTAAATGTGGCTCAATACGGGGCGAGTGTGCGCGCTACAGTAGTACCGGAGGATGAACATGGACCGCGGCTCCACAGCGGCTCCCCTCCCTGGCAAAAGCAGCTGGGGAGAAAGCTGAACTGGAGGTGATCAATATGCCGGGGAAGCTACACCGTATCGATACGTAAACCGGTTAAAGGGAATACAAAGGTAAGGCGATATATATGATGTGATGGAGCAGATTCAACCCGCCCCAGAGAGCTGTGGGGAGACAAAGTAGACCGAGACATGGGCGCATGTGATCCGGGGACAGAGAGCATCAATGGAAATTACAACAGCATGGATTTGGCTCTCCGCAGCGACCGGCGTGTTTCCTTACTAAAACTAGCAGGAGTGAGGTTTTATTTGACACATATGTCTTAGTCATGGGGCTCAGGTGGAAACCACCCAATACACAGTACTACAGTAGCCCACAGTAGCACATTCATTGTTCTCCCTGCACAGTGGAAACTGGCCCTGAGGTGGGCTAGTCTCATTATAGGATGCTGTGGACAATACTGCTGTTTGCAGTGGATATGAGATGGTATTATTAGAGGTGTTTAAGTCAAAGAAAAGTAGTCTGTGAGCTATTTGTCTGGACTGATTGAATGTAATATGGAGAAGCAGGCTGTATATTAGCCTACATTGATTTACTGTAGGTAGTGTGGCTTGGTGAATATTAAACAAAATGCTAGATGAATCACCATTTACCCTTTTGCAGCACTGTGAATTATGCTTTTCCAAAGCATAACCTAATTTTTGTATGTTTTTTTTGGTAAATCATTTTGTGCATAATTATAATTTTGTTTTGTTTTGAAGTGTATGTGATTTGTGACTATGGTGCGAATTGATGGCCCAGGCCAAGCCTTTAAGTCATTGATAAAAGGACATTAGTTTGAATGCAGGCAGGCCAAGGTATCGTCCTTGTTACCTCATGATTTTTTCATTTCAATTTATTGTTCTGGAGCTCTATTTTTACTCCACTGGTGAAAAACAAGGATAGGCCCCGCAAAGGTTAACACTGACATGCTGATGTTATCTCTGAGTTGAAGGAAGAGACGCATGTGTGTCTGTATTTAAAGCATCAGGCATTGTAAACAGGAACTGTTGTGATGGTCGTGTCTATGACACACGTGTCCAGCGTGAAACTTTGTCGCTCATCCTATTTGTTGGAGAGGATGTCCTGTGTCATTTATCACACATTTCTGACCAACTCTTTGACAGGTTCACTTAAAGGTGAAGACACACTAACCAGGCAGGCCAACCCTTGGCAGAAAAGGCAGTTGGACTGATCAGTTGGCTCCCTGAGGTCCAAAAAGTGCCTCGGAACACACCGAAGCAATGCTTCTGATATTCTACTAAAATAGTTCACCAAAACATGTTTTTGAAAACATTTTAAGCGAGAAATATGCCATGCAGTTGCTGAATCTGTCTTCATTTCAGATCGACAAAGGTCAGTTTAAAAGATTTTTGTCCGATTTTGAGAGGCTGCCCGCTCGCTATTTCCGGCTCTGAACGGCCTTGTCTCAAACTGAACATGTCAGGTCGGCCAAAATGAAGGCGGACAGCTCCTCTGACGGACGACGGCACAGAACACACCGAACAGACTCGAGTCACTGACCTCGCCAGACTGTCCCGGTGTGTCAGCGGCCTTTTCTGGTTAACTCCTTCAATACATGAAACAGAATCAGTCAAAACTCAGCACACTATTAAATATATAATTTTTTCTTGAAACATCCTTACTTGTTTGTCAGTTTGAGAGCCTTAAGAGGCAGTCGTTTGATGCTGCTGAGAAATGTCTCAGCGCTTGGTTGGCAAACGTCCATTTAGGAATCAAAGCTTCCTGAGACTTTCTGAGAAATGCGCTAAAGACAGAGAGGGAGAGAGATCTATTTTTGGACAGGCAAGTAATCTTGTATTTATACACTTTACACAGAGGGAGTAAATCTAATATATATAATAATGTGAAAGCCGAGTAGCATCACTGAAGTGAAACAGGTTGAGAACATAGTTAGAACATAGTCTTACTGCTGAATCCAGTCTCAACATATCAGCTGATCCTTGACATTTGCTTTCAGTGAAGGTAAAGACAATAAATGACATAACATGATTTACATCGCTTGGAATATTGCTCTGATATGATGATTTGATGATCACTGGGCTGCAGACACTCTTGTACTTCATTCAGGTCTTGAAATTTGGTCCATGTTCCATTTTTTTCCACCCATTAACATTCTTGCCTCAGTGCCCCATCCCTGAGCTCTGCAGAAAGTCACTGCAGTTCCGTGTAATGAAACTGCAGTTTTGTGATGTCAGGAGTGTCAGTGGGGACAGCTGTGATACCCAGAGAATGAGGGCAACTGGTGCTAAAGCTCTTACAATTGCTTTTAGTCAGTCCTATGCTCTGTTGTGTGCTTTGAAGGTGTTTCTTTTCTGCGCTGAGATGCTGCAGTCACAGTGTGAGGCTTTTAAAGTGCTCATATTCTGCTCATTTTCAGGTTCATAATTGTATTTAGAGGTTGTACCAGAATAGGATATGTGGTTTAATTTTCAAAAAACACCATATTTTTGTTGTACTGCACATTGCTGCAGCTCCTCTTTTCACCCTGTGTGTTGAGCTCTCTGTTTTAGCTACAGAGTGAGGCATTGCGCTTCTATGTTAGCATTGTCACTGTGAGCATGCTGATGTAAGCATTTGGCTCAAAGCACCACTGCGGCTATGTACAGCCTGTTTGATCGAGAAAATGCACATTTTGAATTTCTCTGTAAATACTATTACAGGTTTGAAGAAAACAAAAATAGGTGCTGCTGCACCATGGGTCAAGAAACTTGGTGATGTTGAAGTATAAAGGACTGTCCAGCTTGCTTTTAATGGAAGTCCATGGTATTGGTTGGCAGTCTTAGGCCAGCTACACACTGGCTGCGTGGCGTGAGCGTGTCAGCTGCGTGGCGTGTCCATTTTTATTTCAGCTCCCATGTTAACAGGTTAGAGCTTGCACACTGCCTGCGTGACACGCACGTCTCCAAAAACATGTGCATGCTAGAAATAGGACCAACACCTATTCATGTGTACAGACAAGGCTAGCAGCAGCAGCTGACACGTTTCTGGTGTGCAAAGACATAGAAAACGCCACGCAGCCGCCACGCTTTTCCCTTTCTTTATCCATTATGTAGCTTTTCTTAGTTTGAACACATCGTTACAATCCCTCAAGGTTAGTTATCAAGACAGCAGCTGAAATTCTGTCACTTCAGTCACTTTAATTAGGAAACTTTAATTTGAATTCAAATTATTTGTGCTAATTTCACTAGCATTACAACCAGACTACAGTGACTAATGGAAGCAGATTTGACCGCTACTGTCACTGCTAATACAATATTGTGGTCCATGCTACTTGGCAGTTGTAGGGCAGCCATGAGAAAATATATCACAATGTCCTGCTTTTGTAGACGTCCTTTTCGGGGTGAGAATAAGAACTTGCACTGCATAATGACGTCATTCAACTGAATCACTCTTCCGTGATGCAGCCTGCCCTGTCTATTACAGATATGCTGTGCTATAAAAACAAATTAATATTTCTTCCAGGTTCTAATTTCTCCATAATATCCTGAGCCTCATTGTGTTCATGAATTTTCCGGATATCACAAAGAGCCAGACTGGTTCTCTTTGGGAGATGATGCTAGACAGATACCTTTTTGACCGCTGACAACATGAGTCATGATGAGATATCAGATGCAGTTTCAGATAATCCTGTGCTGAATCCTTCAGCCCACAGCCTCAGTAAGCAGGGCTTCTCGCTGTGTACTCAGTGTTCTGAGCAGTTTTGGCTTTGGTGTTTTTTATTTCTTATCTTTGCTCTGCCAATACACCTACTAATTTAGCATCCTGTCTGTGGGGTTTCTTTAGGAGAGCTAAGACTTTCTTGTCATAACGTAAGACCAAAAAGAAAATGAAGATATCACTTGTCACTTATAACCTTTTGGAAACCATGTAATGAAGTCATCGTCAATCACGCAGGTCTTTGTGTTATTACCAGTCAGGGTCAGAGGTCAGCTACATTATCATAAAATTATGGAGAAACTGTAAAATCTCATGTACTCAAAACACAGAACTTAGTGTGTTTCCCTTTACCGCCAGTGTATTGTGTCCCTTGATGTTAGGGAGTCTAGCCACTTAAATTCACTGTTTTCTTTTGGCATTTTGTCTTTGTCTTAATGGGTGAATCCAGTTACTACTTTTACCAGTGTATTGTTGTACAGGTTTTTCAAGAAATCTAAACAAAAATAGTTTGGGAATGTATAATCTATAACTGATTGCAGTGGGTGTATTCAAACGTGTAAGCATGTAGCATAAATGTAAGCATAAAGAGCAGACACTGACTTGTGTGTGATACCAGCCTTCATCAATAATGCATGAAAATGGGAAACTGAGATAAGACGGGCTGCAGTCTGGACATGACATTTAACCAGTGTGACGTATTAAACACTGACAGCCAGTTCACTCAGACAACAGAGACATTCTCGTGTTACCTAATTGTGCAACTTTCAAGCTTGATATTTGTTGGTGAAGCTGAGAATTAAAAGTGTTAATTGTCCATGTTTTTGTCTGCTCATCATCAGAAAGATTTATACATCTCTACATCTTACCAGCTGATGTCTTATTGTACTGAACATGGTTATTCTTGTTTCTTTGTGAAGGAGGTCACATGTGCATCTTCTCCATGTCTCCGCTGGGATGTTTCACTGTAGCACGCTAACAACATCAACAACAAGCTAACCTCAGGCTCCAGAGTAGAGCCAAACCCGCACCCTGCAGCGTCTCTGGAGAGACAAACACAATGACTGACAAGTTCTTTCCTCTCTTTCCACTGTCTTTTTTTTAACATGAAGGTTCAATTCTTGTCTTAACCCCACAGGGTCCAAGGCTGGCCTTTTATTGTGGTTGAATAAGTTGGGTTGACTAAGCAGTGTTGTCTGCTGTGCTGTGACAAACACACGGACATCATGAGATGACAAATTAATATATTTAGATTTTTAGTAGTTGTTAGTAGAGCTGCAATGATTAGCTGATCAATCGATCAACACAAAGTAACTATTTTGACACTTAAAATACTAAACATTTGCTGGTTCCAGCTTCTCCGATGTGAGGTTTCACTACTTTTTGTTGTCTTATGTGAACTTGATCTTGATCTTGATCTTCACGTTTTGGACTGCATGGGCAAGCTATTTTGAAGTGGGGTTTCCAGCATATTGTGATGAGCGTTTTTCACTATCTTTGGACATTTAATCAGGGATGCAAATAATCATACGTTGCAGCCCTAGTTGCTAGTGTGTGCATCGCTGATTATTGTTTATTCTTAATTATTATCCACCAGTTTTAAATCACAGCCTGCACTGGAGACTTGTGTGTGTTGTGACAGAGAAACTGCTAGTCAGGGTTGCTGGGCTGCTCTGTCAGATATAAATAGCAGTTAATGTAGTGATTATAGCTCTCACATGATTAATAGTGTACAGTAGATTCCTAAAAATCACAGTGCCTCCTCCCACTCACTTCATCTATATTGCATAAGTACCTCATCCCAGCTGAATATGACTCTCGTCTGCTGAACTTATAACTGCTTATGAAAATTCCTCAGTTGCACATATTTGTTTAAGAGGCCATTTTCTCCAACTTCTTCTCCACATAGAAAATAATAATCCCTGCACCATCTAGTGGCCAGCGCCTTTACTGTACATGCCAGGCTGGAGTCATGTCATGCTTATATCAGAGACAAATTGTGTGGCCCAATCCTAATGCAGTCATAACTAAATCAGTCTCAAATCAATGTAATAATACTCCTGGTGAATGTCACACGCAGCCACACACTCCAAATGATTTGAATTTATTGAATACACACTTTTAATTAAAATCATGACAGGGAATTTATGACTTTGGCAAAAAAGACACATTATTCAGAGGCTGTAATTGACAAAGTGCTCGTTAAAACATTACAGATGATGTGATTTAAAGAAGTGACCGGGTGCGTCCCATCCCATTCAGGAAACAGGGCAATTAGTTTAATCATTTGTTAGTGCAATCACTTGAGGAATTAATACATGAGAGGTAGAGTGTGTGTAAAGTAAAGCCTCTTTGAGTTGTTTTAATCACTTTAGTGCCTCTTTTATCAAATCACTCAGTTAAAATGCACAGGAAAAGGAAGTAAGATACATCTGATATCCTGATTCAAAGCTATTCAGCCACAGAACTGCATACAACAGGTGAAATAAAATGTCTCAGTAAATTCAGCAGAGAATATAGACATGCTTAACCACCTTATATTGGCCACTTATGGTTCCTGTCTGACCCCTATTGTTTGTATTAAGAAGCAGAAAGTGTGGTCAGGAGTCTGACCCAGACCGCCCTCATTCAATCAGCTGTTAAGGCTACACCGTATAAGCTGCCACTGCACACGGCCATGGCCTGGCTGCTTAGTCAAGAACCTGGATGGAACAAGTTGTCGGTTCATTCTGATCCTCTGTTGCTGCTCAGTCAGAACTTACAATTTCATGGTCTGGATCCAAGAGGAGACACTTATTAAAGGATGATGTCTGGTCAGGGATGCATCCACACCTGCTCTCTCCCTGGAGAGCTCTACCAGGTACAGCAGCTGCTCGGTTCACTCCGAGAAGTTGTCATCAGCCTCATTCTGTCACATGAGTAGGGTGTCTGAAGTATATCTTTTTCAGTCTGTGAGCAGGTTTTGTTGTGTAACTGGTTAACCTCAATCTGTCATTTTTACCGGCTATTTGATTTATCGAGCGTGCAGCGCTTTCAGTGTATCTTAGTAGATCAAGCAGATTCTGTGATGAGAAGCGTTGTTTGAAGTGCATCGTGGTCAAAATGATCTTGCACAAACAAACATTTGCTTCTCATGTTGTGGGCACGAGTATCAAAGAACTAGATTTAATGGATGCAGGGTTTAGTCAGAATCTAGTCTATATCTTCGTCGTTCAACTTCCGGGATTGCTCCGTTGCCGATTTTAGTCATTTAGGCCGGATATCCGTTGCCTTGGGCTGTCTTTGTGTCTAAATTCCAGTCGATTTAGGAGGACTCTGGTTAACTGCTCCTCAGATCTCTGCAGGGTAAATCCAGACAGCTAGCTAGACTATCTGTCCAATCTGAGTTTTCTGTTGCACGACTAAAACTACTTTTGAACGTACACGTGTTCTTCCCAAGGCTATTTTGCAGAGGCGCTGTTGCTCTGTACGGTGCTTGTGATTGGTTTAAAGAAATGCCAATAAACCAGAGCACGTTTTTCTCCCATCCGAATGTTGTGTGGACTAGCCAGACCCTCCTCCGCGGGTCTGTGGAGGAAGGTCTTGCAAAGCGAGACTAGTCAGAATCTGATATGAGGTTGTAGTTTACTGCTATAAGCGGTTGCATTTTGGTTGGACCGTGATGCATTGATTGAACAAGGTGAAAAGTTTACAATTATGAAGATATGTGGAGGAAGAAGTAGTCAGAACTTCTACTTAAGTAGAAGTAGTTCAAGTTACAATTTAAAGTCCTCTTTTCAATTTCTTACTTAAGTAAAAGTACATATGTATTACTGACAAAATGTAGTATCAATGTACTCATTGAATTGCTGTTATATTATTGCATATTATGTTATTTAACTTTAATGGTTGCATTCATGTCTGATTGGATTTGAATTACTTTATATATTGTTAGGTAGTTTAATCTGTAGAAATGCACATTTTATATACCGATCATATGTTTTGTGTGTAAAATGTTCACTAGTATTTGATAGTAACTACAGCTATCAAATAAATGTAGTGTAGCAAACAGTAAAAAGTACAATGTTTCCCACTGAAATATAGTGGAGTAGAAGTTGTAGTAATACTGGAACATTAAATGAGTAAATGTACTTATTACATTCCACTGGATAATTCTTAACTCGTTAACCTTGAACGAGTAAAAGTTCAATGTGAAAGGTTCAAAATGGAACAGTCTTTTTTTTGGTTACTATGGCAACAAATCCTTGAGACAATAGTTTTATTGTCATTAACCATGTCAGTGTGTTTTTTCCCCCTGTATTTACCACCAAGGCTTTTGCTCAGTTTAGACATAGTAACATTATTTAAAACTCTTCAGATACAAGACACAGGCCTTATGTGCCTACAGCTATAGTTGTAATAACATTACCAACACATGATGTCATTGTGTCTTGTGATGATAAATAGCTTGCAATCTGTGGCACAAGCGGTCACAAGCTTTGAACTTCCTCTTTCTTTTCCCTGCAGATGACCGAGGGCAGACTGTGCCAAGTGCAGCTGCTGGATGACAGGAAGCTAGAGCTGCTGGTTCAGGTATGAATGCTGCTGACTTAAAGCGGCTGTAATTCATATTTTTATCATAACAATGGATCAACTGGTTATATTCAATGTGAAAGGGGTCGCTGGTAATTATCAACCCATGAAAAATGATCACCTCTGTAGTTCCCCTCAGCTCGTATGAGCGTCTCTCAGCTCATTGTTTGATTTTTCTGGCTCTAACTGTACTGTTATCGTTCACTCTCTTTGCGTTGTTTTTTTGTCGTTGTTTTCAGCCAAAAAGCTCTAAAAAAACACTTTACACTACCTGCTCAGCATCAAATGGCAGGCAGACGCTCAGCAACTAAGTGGTGAACATAGTGAAACATTTGGCAGCTAAAGAGCCAGATATGTCCTTCAGGAGTTGGTGGCAACCAAACCAGAGCTGAAAGGAGAGTGAATATTGGACTTTATTCATCAAAATAAATGCTAATGTTGCTCTCTATCTGCTGGACGGGTAAATAAGCAACTTTTTACCTAAGAAGTTCACATCTTGTTTCCTCTGCCCCCAAGTGACCCCCCAAAAAAGGATTGCAGGTTTAAAAACAATGTAAATAATATGCAGTATATCTGTGGCATGTTTTTAGTGGGAATGTATTACAACATTAGTAAAAAGGGTTGGAAGGGCGGTATGTTTCCACCTTCACATTCCCCCAAATACACGTGGGCAGCATGTTAACTTAGTGAGAAGACCACTCTTCAGCGGCATGACTTGGGTTAAGTCCCTTAGTGTGTGAGCTGTTGAAGTGTCCTTGAGCACAACACTAAATCCTCACTCCAGTGCTACAGTCTGCTCTCTAGTTGATCTTTGAGTCTTACTTCTCTTTTGAGGGATGGAAGCGACAGGGAAAATAATTTCCTCAAGTATCTGTGACACATTTACCAATTATATTACTCTGGATGTTTACCTAATATTTTGAATTACAGTAGGTTTCCAACTAAATCTAAATCTTCTTCCACAGCCTAAGCTGCTGTCGTACGAACTCCTCGACTTGGTTTCCTCCCACTTCAACCTCAAAGAAAAGGAATTCTTTGGACTCGCATTTTATGATGACAAGTATGTAAATAGTTAGGTTTATTTTTTGATCAGTGGTCTGCATATTTGTGTGTGTGTGTTTGTGTGTGTGTGTGTGTGTGTGCGTGTGTGTGCGTGTGTGTGTGTGTGTGTGTGTGTGTGTGTGTGTGTGTGTGTGTGTGTGTGTGTGTGTGTGTGTGTGTGTGTGTGTGTGTGTGTGTGTGTGTGTATGCGTGCGTGTAAAACACAGCTTTCTGACGCTTCAGTCTGTGTGCTTTTGCAGTGGTCAACGTAAGTGGTTGCAGATGGACCGCAGAGTTCTCGAACACGACTTTTCGAAGAAACCCGGACCCATTGCCCTCAACTTCCTGGTCAGGTAAGAATTCATTTTTCTCATGCAAATCACAAGATCTCCAGCAGGGGGCACTACTTTGTTGACATGGAGTATAGCTTTTAGCTGTTAACAAAATGTCCGGGTCCTATGACAATTGTCTTGAATATATAACTGTTGGCTGAAATAACTTTGGCTGTGAAGTGTCTTACTGGTGTTTTTCAGGCTTTTGCACATCATAATAAACTGTCACTCTCACCCACACCTCACACTGCTTACGGAAGTATTCACTAGGAAGAGAAAAGTGCTACTTGAGGATTTCCTATAACACGCGGCAATAACACATTGACAAGGTATCTGTTTAACCTTTACATTGTTGTGTGTGCATCTGCTTTTATCCTTCAGATTTTATGTAGAAAACATAACACAGCTTAAGGACATCATAACGGTGGAGTTATTCTTCCTGAATGCAAAATCTGCTGTCTACAATGTAAGTGTTGTTCTCTTGTTTTTGACGTAATAAAACATAATGCTGCTAGTTGTTTCTGTTTTCAGCAGCTCCCTGATGATTCACTGTCTCTGGACCCTTGCAGCTCAGCAGACAATGCCTGCAGGGCTCAGTAACTCTGCTGGCTGGAATGTAAAGTAGACAGTCTGAGAACATTGTAAAAGAGTTAATTCGCAGAGGTTATTGTAGGGCAACGCAGAGAAGATTCTATGTTTAGATCTAGAAAGTGTTCTTCACACGGAACACATTGTCTGCATCTTGCTCAATTTTTTCCTAATTGATTTATTGTGTCTCTCAGGGGATTATCGAAGTGGAAAGTGAGAACGTCTTCAAATTAGCTGCCAATGCTTTGCAGGTTAGTGCTTTCAATAGCCTTAATATACATTAATTGCGGCATCTAAAATCCCTTTAAAGCACGTCATCTGATAAGATGTTTGTTTTTTTTCCTCTAGGAGGCGAAGGGAGACTACACAAGGTAAGTGCATATATTATCAGCTGGGTAAGAAGTATTTAACAGCAGCAGGACAAGTTAATAGGAAGCTTTTAGGTCACAATGAAAATCAATGGCAGTGCTATGTGAGGTTTACCACAGACTGCTGAGAAGCTTGCACCAGGCAGCTAATGAATCTCATAGTGCTGATAGAAGCCAAGTATTGCAGAGCAGAGGCGCCTTTACATTACAGAGAGCAACTATTATCTGTGTTTAACAGAACTGCCTCTCTGGCTCCTATGTGTAGTGTTCAGAGGGAATACTGCGGGTCTTTGTACAGGTCAACATCTGGTTTTGACCAGCTGATGAAGTCAGATGGTTCAGGAATACAGACATCTTTGTTCATATGAGTACATTCTTTATTATGGTAACTGTTGGAGCTGTAACTTCCACTCAGGACAATAAGATCATGTCTCTGTATTTCTTAAAACCCACTCATTTATAGGCTTATCCAGAAGTTTTGTTTAGACTCACTATATTTACATTTGAGTACTGGTAGGCCAAAGAAAATAAAGGATTCAGTTTTTAACCAGAATTGTGTTCCTGGCAATGTAGAAAATAAAATGTAAACAAAATGCAATGGATTGTCGTGGAAGACGTTTTCTGAAAATGTACTTAAATAATAGTTGCAACATACCACAGTGTAAAAATAACTCTGTATTATCTACAAAATGCACATGCAAGGACTTCTTATGCAGAATGGGCCCTTTAGTGTTAGCGCAGCTGTTTGAGATTGAATTTACTGTTGGGCAGTTATTTTTAGCACCCTTAATATTATTTAAAGGAACTCCAGCTGTCAGATAAATGCACTGAAGGCAAAAGTTCACAATTTGCTTCTGAAATGTAGAAAGAGTAGAAGTATAAAGTTGCAAAATATAAAAATGCTCAAGTACCTCAAAATTGTAAAGAAGTGCAGTTAAGATATTGCCCTGTCAACTTCCAACACTGTTATCACAACTATTTGTCTTGTCTGTTTCAGTGATGAAAACACTAGAGGAGAGTTGAAGAAACTACCAACTCTTCCCACCAAAGTACTCAAGGAACACCCATCACTTGCATACTGGTACGCTTACAAGAAAAGCTTGTGTGAAATCTTGCCTACACTAATGAATTGTAAGTCATGCAGGCCTGTAGACTTGAATTTATCACAAAAGCAAGATACAGTACAGAATATGGATGATTAAAGGTGCCGTAGGTAGGATTGTGAAGATCCAGGACTTAGCCAAAGAATTTGAACATCGACAACTTCTCAGTCCCTCCCCCCCTTTCTGCTAAAGCCCAAAACGGTCTCCTAAGCCCCTCCCCCCACAAGGGAGAATGTATGAGCATGAGCAGTGATTAACACGCAGTTAAACACCCCCCCTGGCCCTGATTGGTGCATCTGAACAGGGAGCGGTGGATTTTTGCAAATCGCACTACAGGCTGTAGGTGGTGCCAGAGGAGCCGGATTGTTTTTTTAAATGACCTGCTTCATGTAGTTCTACTAGAACATAGGGTCAGTTTCAGCAAATATGACAGAAAGTTAGTCTTACCTACGGCACCTTTAATATTACATGAAGTGGCCGGTGTAGTTTTATGCAGGAAGTTAGCTTCAGTTAGGTAGCTGAAAAGGCTGGTGCTCTCCATGTTTAGCTACCAGCGTTTTCAGTTAGGCTAGCTAGCCTCTACACAGTGTGTGCCAAGACCAAACAATAAGAAAAAGAAAATATATAAATACTGTAGAAGAGTAAAATAAATTAGGTTTGAATTTAATTAATCAATGGATGGGCAGTCAAGGAAAAACTTCAAATAAAAGGCTTTTTGTTTTAGCAACAAACTGATTGGTGCTTACTAAAAGTATAAAGCTATTGTTATTTAACTAAAAAGTATATTTTTTTATGTATTCAGTTACATTTATGATAACCTTTTACTACATTTAGTCAGTAACGGAGCTACATACACATACAGTAAACACAACAGAATGGCTTGTACATCTGTTTAAAGCGTAAAATGGTGTCTTCTTTATGTGACATTGCAGTGAGGATCGAGTAATTGAACATTACAAACAGCTGAAAGGAGTCTCCCGAGGACAGGCCATTGTGCAGTAAGTACAGAAGACAAATGTGGATTTGCTGCAAATGGTTCAACACTAGTAATTAGAAGATGAATGCTATTAAGCTTTAGGTCCATTAATCTTCCTCTCACCTCTATTGGCCCTCCCTTCTCTCCGTCTCTCTCTCCGGCACTCCTTTTCTCATCATCTGAGAGAAATCAATAGCTCCTCTTCAGCTGCAGTCCAGTGAATCACACTGATTCACTGGGCAGAGATCACATTCCCATTTATATCTTTTTACATTCCCAAGGTAAACCACATGCAGATGTAAAAAAAACAAACAGCTGCTGGTTTTAATAAAAATTGTTTTTGTTCTAGGTATTTGACGTTAGTGGAATCTTTGCCCACGTATGGCGTGCATTATTATGAAGTAAAGGTAGGTCTTCTGCTGTGATTAATGGGGAATGACAGCTGTAGCACCTGAAACTGAGTCAACCATCAAGCTGTGTTCTTGCCACACAGGATAAACAAGGGATCCCATGGTGGCTTGGAATCAGCTATAAGGGCATCGGCCAGTATGACCTGCAGGATAAATTAAAACCTCGAAAGGTAAACATTTCCTGCTGCTCTTTTCTCTAAAATGGTTGCTGCTATTTCTCTGCTCCACTAATCCGACTGTGGACATGAATGCACAGGGATAAGGATTGCTGCTGTTGCACATAGCATGGTGATTCACCAGCCTCACGCATCATCTGTTTCACTCCAACAAAGGCTGGGCTGCAGCTGCTGCAGCAGACGAGGCCAGACTTGAAAAATTGGAGCAAAATCTCAGTCTAGAGAGATCTGGCAGTTTGCCTTAATGAGGGTAGTTTTGTATAGTATAGAATCATACATACAATATGAACTTGCTTTTCCTGTTTCATTAGTGTTGTATATAGGGTGTGAGCTGATAGGAGAACCACCCATGTGAGTGATCCATCAGCTATGTTGACCAGTCTGTGACTCTGCAGGGTGCAGACATGCAGCGTAGTGCTGATATAGAAGAGGAGGAAAGTTCAAAACTATTCACATTAATTTACTGGGACTGTCGGCCTGTTCAAACCTGGTAATCGCTCCACATGATGCAATCCATCTTTGCCTGCTGCGTACCAAAATGTTGTGCAAGCAGCCGACCGTGTGCAGGCAGCGGCGTTTGTTTTGGAGAGGAAAAGGAGTGCGCTGGTGATGTCAAAGGGAAAGGGGCTGGATTTGGGGCGTTATAATGCAGGTTCTGCTATTACCTGAGGAGACAAATCTGGAGCTGACAGGAGGAGGAACAAAGTATGGGTTTGTGTTGACAGCAAAGTCAGGGAGGATTTAATAACTTAAGAAACGGGACCTGTGGACATCTATTATACTGGTAAGATTGGACAGTTCACTTCTTTGTTTGTTTGGAAGTTATACTGCTTAAATAACATCTACTAATTTGTGTGTTTATTTAAAAACAGAAACATTTTCAATCAATTCTTAAAATGATATACATATATTTGATATACATATAAAGCTGGATTTTTGCCGCTCCTTGTTACTGAGTACAGCATTGTGATACAAAATACTCCCCAAAGCAACCACATGTAGTATCATTTTCTGTGCGCTGTCTGTGTCTAATTCGGATCGTGTCCAGACGCACAGTGAGTCACTGACCCAAATAGATTGTTCATATCTGGCTGTTGTCAGTGAGCACCTGGGTGATACAGGGATGGACGTGATGAGCCATGGAAAGTGTTGCGTACTGCGATATGTCTAAGTGTAATGTCCCCTTGTGGCATTCTTAGCTTTCTAACACCTGCATTATTGCAGACTTGGCATGCCACGGGGCCTAGACTGTAATGACAGTTCATGTTACAGCCTGGCTTTTTTGTTTTCTAATGACTGACTGAAACATGCAAGCCAAAACACCTGCGCTACTAATCTTTTTTCTAATCGTTTATGTGCTGTCAGTTATGATGGTCATGGCAGTATTTGGAAATAAAAACATGAATAGTTACCAGGATTGAAGACACAAATGGACACGTTAAAGCCATTATCCTGGCCATATACTGCTGCTCATCTCTCTGCATTTCAGGTTGTGAATTACAGAGCATAATATCAATTTCCCTAATTGAATATTTCTAATTTCTATCCCCAGCTTTATCAGTGGAAGCAGCTGGAAAACTTGTATTTCAGAGAGAAGAAATTTGCTGTAGAAGTTAATGACCCACACAGGTGAGCAGCAGGAGAGATTCTTCTTTGTTAACCGATTATTTAGTTGTTTTCATTTTTTATCGTGCTTACAGTTGCTTAGCCTATAATTTAGTCTCTCTCTTTTCAGCATTTATCTTAAAGTGCTCATATTATGCTTATTTTCAGGTTCATAATTCTATTTAGAGGTTAGGCTATATCAGAATAGGTTTACATGGTTTAATTTAAAAAAACACCATATTTTTGTTGTACTGCACATTGCTGCAGCTCCTCTTTTCACCCTGTGTGTTGAGCTCTCTGTTTTAGCTACAGAGTGAGGCATCGCAATTCTATTCCATCTTTGTTGGGAGTCGCACATGTGCAGTACCTAGGTAAGGACTACTAGCCAGTCAGAAGCAGAGTATGAGGGCGTGTCCTGACAGTACCTAGGTAAGGACTACTAGCCAGTCAGAAGCAGAGTATGAGGGCGTGTCCTGACAGTACCTAGGTAAGGACTACTAGCCAGTCAGAAGCAGAGTATGAGGGCGTGTCCTGACAGTACCTAGGTAAGGACTACTAGCCAGTCAGAAGCAGAGTATGAGGGCGTGCCATGCTAGCAGCTAGGCGAGCATTATAACGTGTTCCAAAGTGACCACGTGTGTCTCTGAAGTAAAGGCTGGACTACAACAGAGCTGTTTGGAGCAGTTTGTGAACAGTGTTTTCTGTTGGAGATGGTAAGTCCCTTTGGGGGGGACTTTGGGCTTTTTCACTTTGTAAACCTATAACATGCACAAAAAGATATATAACACAATAAAGGAAAGCCAAAAGCCAAAAAGCAAAATATGAGCACTTTAAGATTCACATCACTGTTGCTTTTGTTTGAATTATCGGTATGTTAAAAATCTGTTTCTCAACCCCCGGGTTTTATTTCTTCTGTGTTTCTTGCAACAGGAGAGCAGTAACCAAGCGGACCTTTGGGCAGACGGGCCTACTCATCCACACATGGTATGCCAGCCATTCTCTGATCAAAACCATTTGGGTCATGGCTATTAGCCAGCACCAGTTCTACTTGGACAGAAAGCAAACCAAAGTAAGTGTCAGTCTACTACATTACTTTTAATACTTACTTTTAATACCATCCACTAATCTGTGTTGTAAATCTTTTTTGGAATTCTTTTAGACTAAATTAGGACTAGCAAGAAGTGTGGAGGAAATTGCCATGGATCTCACAGAGCACGGAGGAGCAAAAATACACAGACTGGGAGACACAGGCCTGAAGAATAACTTCATAACTGCCAGCAATGGCAGCCTGGTGTCTACAGGTTGGTTATAATTATTCCAGTTCATGACGCAAGTGTCTATTAAGTTCATGTTTCTATAATAATCATCATTTCAGATCATATTAATGTGCCCAAATATCTCTGACTAAGCTATGAAGGATAAACACTGAGCTGTTTGTGAATTAAAGAAGTAAAGGTGACATGATGAAAAGTCAGCTCACAGTATCACATAGATGTCATGTTTAGGTGTATGCAAGAATAGTAAGAATATTGTTTTCACAGGTTCAGCAGACTCTGAAATGAGTGAAGAGCAGAAGAAAGAGAAACTCTCTGAACTGAGGAAAAAAGAGCAGGAGATCCAAGATATTTTGGCCAAGAAAACAAAAGAACTGAAGAAGATTTGCCTGAGAGAGGCGGTGAGAAATCATTTCGTATACACTTTTTTCTCCACTCTTTTTTTCTAACAGGCACATCCATTCAGCTGATCTCCCATTATTAAGATGAATGGTTTTCTGCTGTTGCATTCACTTTAAAGTGCTTTAGGGGAGCTTAAAGTATTTATATGGGACTTATTGTTTTGTGTGTTTCAGGAGCTAACTGGCAAGCTGCCAAAAGAGTATCCCCTCTCTTCAGGTGAAAGACCGCCGCATGTCAGACGGCGAGTTGGCACTGCTTTCAAGTTAGATGACCTTTTCCCCTACAATGAGGTCTGTATTATTCAGTTTGTCTGTATCATGTATGTTAAAGTTTATACATTTCACTTTTGGAGTTTAAAGAATGCATTTGGTGATAATTTATTTTATATTGTTGTCAACAAATGCCACAAAAAGATCACAACCAACAATGAATTGATCAACAATTAAATATATTATTCCTCTGTGCCATAGAGCTCAATTGTTGTCCATGAACAGGAGCGCTGCAGTTAATGTTGAGTTGATCCCACATACTGTACACCATTCTGGTGCCGTAACAAGGCCTATTTGCTAGCGCACCAAATCTGCAGAAAATAGTCCCCAACAATTGTAGTAGTTACGCTTGTTTGAGTAACAATAGCCAAAGAGTACAGTGTAGGAAATTCTGGAGCCTTTTTGAAAAATGAAAATATATATTTTATATCCATTTTTAAAGATGTAGCACTTCAGTAGCAACCAGTTGGCTTGTGTCACTAGCCTTTTCCTTAACAGTACTCAGCTACTAACTAAACTAAGACATGACAGTATTGTATCTATAGTGTATTTAAAAATATCATCAATAATGTCAATTTGACATGAAGATCTAATCAGATTATTTCTTCAACACATTTTTAAATGAATAGGAAAAACAGGTGACAATAGTAGTTACTTTATGATTAAGCTACAGTATGTGCAGCAGAGTTGTTGATACTTAAGGTACACTTATCTCTGGCGATGTGCTGCTTGTGTTTTGCTGCAGGATCCCTTCCTGAGGAACCTGGAGAGCAGATTTGCCCTACAGCGAAAGATTGTGGAGGCGGCTAAGAAGCTCGCAAATGAGCCAGAACTGTGCAAAACAGTGAAGAAGAAGAGGAGGAGAAACTGTTTGGATGCCATGCAAAAACTCCAGCAGATAGAGGATGAGATGAACCAGTATAGAATCAAGAAGGGGAAAACGCCCACACAGCGGGCCTCAGTGATCATTGCAGGTATGGTGCAGGTTAACTGGTGTTACTGGATTATCATTTAATTATATTCACAGTAAACGTGTTATTTTCTCTTTCTCCAGATGAACTCATCCGTTCAGACTGTAGCTCGCTGTCTAGTCTCCCACTGGATGATGGTGAGCGAGACTGACCTGCGGTAACAATCAGTATGACTACTTTTGAATGAATGAGTGCCAGTATTGTTACCGTGTATTTTCTTCTTGTTGTATTCAGACGACTCAGACGGTGTCAGTCAGAGGCCACGGTCACGGTCGGCCCAAGGTTCCCCTCAGCTCAGTCCGATGAGATCGCTGGGAGCAGAATATGACGTGGAAAGACGAAAGGGATCTCCGAGGGAAAATCACCAAAACAAGAACCACAGCAGGTGGGGAAACAGATTTCCTGCCTCTGTCTGCTGTGAAGTATAACTTGTTTCACGTTTGATTTTATTGAAAAGCTGTTGTTGTTGAATGAAGCAATTATTTCATGTTTTGGCAGAGTCCTTTCCTCACATCTCATCTCATCCCCTTTTTTCTTTTTTTTCTTTTTGTTTTTCCCTACTCTCCACACCCTTTTAGATTAGCTTTTGAAGGCCAGGATGCTTCCCACTACTCCCAGAATGCAAGAGAGGTGTCCTCCACCCACAGTAGTCCCTATAAAACCCTTCCCAGACCTCCTAGAGATCCACGCAGCATGCCTCCCACCCCGGTTATGACCCGCAATGCCTACAGCAGCAGCCAGCTCAGGTGTGATCCACTGCATTACCAACCCAATATCTTTCCTTCTCCCCAACATTCACTTCACTTCAACCTAATCCCCACTTCTCTCCAACCACCTAACCTTTAACCAAAGCTCCCATACAAATCCCTAACATTTATTTTAACTAATAAATCCAGAAATATTATCCCATGACTGATTTTGTTCTTTTAAGGAGACAGTTTAAAAGTTGTGTTCTTGTTGCAGGTTGGAAGGGTCTTCTCATAGCTTCAGGCATCGCAGCGGGAGTCTGGAGTCGCAGCCCCAGCTAAGAAAAGACACAGACTCCGAGAAGCCCGTCTTCATGTTGTCACCAGCCCACCGCAGCAACAGCACAGAGGTGTTAGAGGATTGCTCGTCCTACACCAGCCAGTCCAGTCTGGACTACTGCGGGGCGGCCAACTCCCACTACAGTACACTGGACTCCCGAACCTCAACCATGCATCGTCTCCACAGGAAGGTGGAAGTGTATGGAAATACTGGGAGTATGCCCAACTTGGTCCAGCACCATTCTGGCTGTAGTTATTCATGTGAGACCTCACCACACTATGCACCCAGTGCCTACTACGTCGCCGGCTACCCCTGCCCGGACATGGAGCCTTACTCCAACGGTGCCTATGTGTATGAGAATGAAGTAGAAGGCCACTACAACGTCAACCCTTCCTACCAAATAAATGGGTATCATGGACATGACAGATTCAGGAATTACAGCAGTGACCGGGCAGATAGTCTTTCCCAGAATCCCTACGCAACAGTGAGGCCGCCGCGGAACAGAGAGGGGCCCAGGAATGAGCTGTTGGCCAAGAACATGCAGAAGGCCCTGGTGGCAGAGCATCTAAAAGGCTGGTACCACCGAAGCAGGGGCCCCAGGGAGGGAGGAAGGGGGATGCTGGCTGGATATGACTTCGACAGCGGCTCTCAGCTCAGCCTGGGCTACCAGACCATGCCGGCAGCCTTCAGCCACTCCAGCAGAACCACTTCCTTTTCATCAGGTGAGAAGATGCCCGTCATCAGTTTGAAAAAGTCAAGTCAAATGTGTTGCTGTATGGAAAATCTCCCAAGAAAATATAATTTAATAAAACCTTTTTTTGGCTTCTTCTAAAAAAAAGGACATATATATTTACGTATATATCTTCTGTAGATTGTTAATCACACACACACACACACACACACATATATATATATATATATATATATATATATATATATATATATATATATATATATATATATCCACAACGTTCCACTTCCGTAAATTACCCCGGATGTCCCTCTTATCGGCCAAATGTCCGTCACCTTCCGCTTTCTTTGTGTTGGCATTATAAACTCCAGTCGATTTATGAGGACTATGGTTACCTGCTCCTCCCCCAATCTGAGTTTTCTGTTGCACGACTAAAACAACTTTTGAACGTACACATGTTCCACCAAAACAAGTTCCTTCCCGAGCACCGTTGCTCCGTCCGGCACCTAGCGCTGCCAATGTCAATTGTGATTGGTTTAAAGAAATGTCAATAAACCAGAGCACGTTTTTCTCCCATCCCGGAATGCTATGTGGACTAGCCAGACCCTCCTCTGCAGCGCCGTGGGGGAGGAAACTATAATGACTATTAATCACATAATGGATATCTCTATTTTTTTAACCATATCTAATTCTCCCACACTCTGAATTTCTACACCATGCAGAGCTGCTAATCTATCCAAGACATGGTTTCAGTGGAGAGTTTCACTTTTCAACCCGCTTTTCCAGGCTGCCAAAAATAGAAGTCTGGGAGAAAGTTAGCCCCACTTTGTGCCTCTGATGTGTTACTGTTACATGCACATAGTCACAGTCAGTCATTATAGTCACTGAGCAAAACATATTTTTGTTTTCTGAAAGATACATGCCTTACTGTTGACTTACTACTCCTCTAACCCTCTGGATTTAAAAAAGTTTGTGTCTGCTGCACAGATTTTTTACCTGTTTCCCAAGTTGTGACACTATTTCCTAAACCAGGTAGCCGGAAATTACATATCTCCTATCTCATTTGAATCAATATAGACAGAATTGATGATAAAATAATTGGTTTATATTGTCCAAAGTAGTGTATAATTTCTAGCTACCATTAGTGTTTGGATTAGGAAATTGAGTCACAATTTAGGGAAAGGGTTTAAAACCTTTAGTGTGTAACTTTTTGATATTAACGAACGCCCCCATTACATTCAAGCAATTGCCAAATAAGTTGATACGACTATCAGCTCCACACAACTCTCTCTGTATTTCTCAGTATGTTTAGAAACTAGTGCAGAAAATTTAGTAAACATAATTACCTCTTTTGAAGAGTCCATCGTGTTTTCTTAATCCTCTGTGTCCTCCTTGGCTACTGGCAACTGCGTGGAGGAGGGGTGGGGGTGGTGCGTGATCACGGAAGGCTTGTATCATGTGGACCACCGGCAATTTTGTTGTCATTACATAGAATTCCTCATGGGGTCGACAGAAATAGGCACTACAGCTTGAAAGTCTTTCTTATTGAATGTAATAGTGAGATATGAGATACCCAAACTGGTACTTGTAATTTATTAAAATGTGTATTAAAAGGTTTAAAAAATTGGTACAAAAAAGAAACAAAAAAGGGTTTGGCAAGTGTGTAAGTCTGTATCATACATTTGTGAAATTCCAATGTAAAATGGCAGTAATGGCACTGTAATAACATATTGTCATATCATGTGAAGGGTAATTGTTTGTTTCACATTAGTGACGTTTAGCTGGACTTAAGAGTGTTTCCAATAACAACAATCACTGTTGAGTTGCACTCCAACATCAGCTGAGTGTTTTTGCTTTTGTCTTGTTTGCAGTGTCCTCAGTGGAAAGCACAGGTAACTGGCGCAACCAGCTGGCAGTCGGCCTGACCGAGTACGATACACCCGACACACCTCAGTACTCACACCCTGGGGCGCCTGCTTCTCCGTACAACCGAAGTCCATCACACAGCAGGTGAGTGCTACTGTACAGTTCAATAAATCTCCGCACTGAGCTGTAGATGCAAAAGAAAGTGAGCCAATCACAGACAATTGGGGGTTGTTCTTTCAGTTTAATTATTAGTGGAATTTTAGATAAAGTCTGGTTGAGGATACAATAATTACCCTGCTAATGTCCCGTGTCGATGCTCAGTGGGAGGTCAATGGCACTCCTGTTTCCTGTAATGCATGTTGCAGTCTAAGGCCTTTGTTTTGATTGCAGCTCTGCCTGTCTGTCTGGATAAAACATCACTTTGTATTTCTCTGCATTTGTAAGAAAGAGGTTTGACCTGAAGCTATATCGCTACTAACAAATCTAACCACGAGGACCTTCTCTTTTTTCCCATACCTTTCCTCCTTCCTTTCTTGACTTATGATTATTGCTCATGTGTGCAGATTTCCTCCAGAAAACAAAGTGTCCAACACAATGCCTAAAAAATCAGAGTCAGTTGAGGTGGTTGGCTCTGAGGCCACCACTAGTACAGATGAACCATCAGACAACCACTCTAGCACTTGAGGGTGAGACCAAACACAGCAGGCTGCTTTGTGTGGTGTTGCCAGTAGTTGTCATCTCCATTTTGACATCCCATCTTCATCTGTGTGTCACTTCTGTATAGATTATTTAATGAAATCATCCACATTTTCATATTGTGGTCAGCTGTTTTCTTCATGCACACAGCATCACTTTTGTATTTGTACAAAAAATATTCCACTCATTATCTTGATGATCTTGCACCTGAGAGGACATGGCTTAAATATGTTTATCACACATTCAGAAAGTAAAAAGCCTAATGGTACGTGTCCGATGTCAGCGTCATTTCCACACTTCCCATTCTGTTTTTTATGGGACCAGCCATGCAATGCATTTTGGTAGCGTCGCGGGGACTTTGGAGAATGGGGCGTCGAGTCGCCCGCTCCTCATTTGGGTAAAGTTGAATCCAGGCAACTTTATGCAAATGAGGAGCGGCTGGTTCAGCTCAACGCCTCTCAAAAACTGACGAAAATCTTTTAAACTGATAAACCATTATCGATCTGAAATGAAGACAGATCCAGCAACTGCATAGCATAGCCTATTTATCGCATAAGATGTTTTCAGAAATGCGTTTCGGTGAACTATTTTCGTAAAATAAGAGCGCAGGGCAGTGCTTTGAGCTAAATGCTAACATCAGCATGCAAACATGTTCACATTAACAATGCTAACCTGCTGATGTTTAGCAGTTATGCTGTTTACCATGGTCACCATTTTAGCTTAGCATATTAGCATGCTAACATTTTTAATTAGCTAAACAAAAAATACAACTGAGTCTTATGGGAATGTAATTATTTCTAAATATTGGACAAATAAACTTTTTGACCTGATATTCGCGCCAGATGAAAAGTCGTGGATCACCGAAGTTATAACAATTCGACCTGAAGGGAACACCATGAATGCCCAAATTCTTGGCAATCCATCTATCAAGACATTTCTCTAAACTGAAAATGTCAACCTCATGGTGGCACTAGTGGAAAACTCAGGGGATCACCAAAGTCGGAGGGTTTCATCTGCCAGGGAAAATGAATGTTTGAATCAAATTTCATGGCAATCCGTCCTATAACTGAGACATTTCCGTCTGGACCAAAGTGGTGGGCCGACCAACTAACATTGCAGTCCCGCAGCTAGCGGCTAAAAAGTAGGCTAATACAAGTTTCCATTTACTCCATGAGGCCGAAATCATGTTGCATGCCTTCACAAAGTAATGTGGACTTCTTGGTGTATTGCAATTCCATTTCCATTCCTCAGTTTTTTAGGTTCAGTTGTTTGTTCCTTGTTCTCAAACAGTTGAACTACAGTTGATTTGACATATTCTTGTCTCACTGTCTGTACAGATTTTACCTGGATGGAAGCTACATGAGCATCCGCTGAAAAGGACCAAACCAAACTTTGGCACAAACAAAGCCATGGCCAGCAGCACATGACGGGGGTGAAGTTAAAACACACATAGGCTGTACACAAACATTTGTTGCTGACATAACCCTGTCTTGGGAGATGTTCTGTCTGTTAGTTGTTTTTTTTGGCAAAGTCTACATGTACGCTGTCCTCATGTTAAAGTAACCTCTGAACACAGTGATGACACTCTTGAATGACTTTCCCATGTGCCTTGGATTGGAAGAATTGTACAGGCAGATGAGAATGTGTCAAGGAACTTTAAGATGTTGCACAACCACACTGGATTCAAACCCTATTGTGTTTTAAAGATGAAAAATGAGGCAAAAGGAGGTGTTTTTACTGAAACCCAACTCTGTGTATTTTAGAAGGAGCTAGCTACTGCCTTACACAAAACAGTAGGTTATAGAATAAAAATGTTTTCACCACTTTCATCCCAGTAAATATATAACACCAAATTGAAAACAAAGCTTGAACATGTTCACAATGTGAAAATACAAGAACTGAATTGATCAATCATTAGAGCAGACTGTGTATTTGATGACTATCCATTTCTTTCTTTTGTTAAACTTTTAATCAGAATGTGTTCTGTCAATATTGTTTATAGAACCATTTGTATTTGTCGGTGGTGTAATGTGTTTAAAATTGCATGGTAAGAAAATAAATTTTTTTTGATAACTTCTTTTTATATTAACAGAAGACCACTGCCGTAAAAACGACATATTCAAGTCTCATTGTTTGTTTTCTCACACATCTGTACAGTCATGTGACGTTATATGTTGTTAGATGTTGTCATAAAATATTTTCCACTGGGAACCAGGATGTGAATAAATACATGTGTGACACATAGACGGCTAGTGTCACTTTCTTTGAGAGGCCTGTGTGGCTGCGGGTTCTGTTACTGAGTATATAAGTAAGGAATAGTTCAACTTTTGGGTATTCACTTTCTTGTTGAGAGCTAGATGAGAAGATCGACAACACTCCCATTTTACAGGTATATGTCCATCAAAATATGGAACCCCAGCCAGCAGCCGGTTAGCTTAACTTAGCATAAAGACTGGGAAAAGGAGGGGGAACATCTAGTCTGGGTCTGTCCAAAGGTAAACAAATTTTTCAAAATGTGAATGTTCAAAATCTGAATTTTCAGCCAAGACATTCCTGCTAAGTATGGCTAAAACTGTGCTATGAGTAATGATCTAAAAAAAACTGAGACAGAAGAACTGTCTTAACTGTTAGTATCCATTCTCCTATTGAGAAATGACTTCTTCATTACCTCTTCGGGCTCAGTCTCATGTGTTTGTTGTGCAGCACTTTAGAGGTTATGAGCTCTGGGCGGCTGGGAGGAGCTCTGTGTGCAGAAGACAGACCACTACCAGCCCAGTGAATATGATCCACCTGCTGCTGTCAATCCTACACGTTCCTTTGCCTGAAGCAACTGTCATCCCAAAAGATCCTGATGGCCAGGCCAGCTGGGAGCAGGGGCTGAAAGAAGAATTTTAGCATGGCTCCCTGCTTGTACCTTAAATATCTTCCATGCAGTTCACAGGATTTAATTTTAGACTCCACATGCGGTAGGAGCAAAGCTGAAGTCAAAGTCAGAGGCTTCTCAGTTTGCTCTGTCCTGAGTCATAGATTGGACAGAAGTTGTCCTTCCTTTTGATATCAGCAGAAGAAAGAAGTTTACGCAAATATGTCAAACGGTAGGAAAGACTTTGAGGATCTCAATGAAGAGGATATGGACGAGGATGAACTCCTTGCAATGCTTTCACCCGAGGAGCTTAAGGAGCTCCAGAGTGAGATGGATGTTATTATTGCCCCAGATGAGAGGGTACCGGTGGGGCAGAGGCAAAAGGACCAGACTGAGAAGCCTCCGACAGGGACGTTCGACCACAGATCCCTGGTCGGTTACCTCTACTGGGAGAAAGAGTCCAACCGTATGCTCGAAGAAGAAAGAGTGCCTGCTACTCTGCTGCCCAGTGAGGTAAGAAGTCACACCCTTAAATGTTTAGGTACAGATCAATTTAGATTTAAATCTTACAGGCAGAATAAAAAAAAAAGTGTTTGGAATAACAAACCTTGATCTGATGTTGTTTTCATCAGAAAGCTTTGAGGGAGGAAACTGAAAAGAAAGACGAGGAAGAAGATGTGGAATATGAAGTAATAGAGGAAGTAATTGAGGAAGAAGCTGTAGATGATACAGATGGAGAGGAAATTATAGAGATCATTGAGGAAATTGTTGAAGAGCTTGATGAAAGGGATGAAAATGATGAAAAGGACAAAGGGGTGGATGAGGAAGATGAGGAAGAGGTGAAGTCACCTGTGAACAATGGCAAACATGAAAATACAGACAAACATGTAGATCCTCCAGACACTAACAGAGAAAAAGTGCCAAAAAACAATGCAGATGACAGTCAGCCTTTTCCAGAAACAAAGGAGAAGTGTGAGAGCGTAGCCCCAAAACACAGCACATCACAAGTTGAAGAGAAAGAGGAAATTAAAACTACAGACTCTTCACTTCCCAAAGAGGTTCCAGAGGAGCCCAAAATAAGCGAAACCAATTATGAGCCCCCGCCGAAAGAAGAGAGAAAAATTAACAAATTACAACTTCCAAAGCTGGCATTCAACAATATAAAAATGACATCAAGACCCTCAGGAAATGAGACAAACTTGGAGTCGACACTCGACAAAATCCGCAACAACAACCCGTCTATCACTGAGGTAAACCTCAACAACATAGAAAACATTCCCAAAGAGATGCTCTTGGATTATGTCAACGCTTTGAAGAAGAACAAACATGTGAAAACCTTCAGTATTGCCAACACTGGTGTTGATGAAAACATAGCTTTCAACCTGGCCAACATGTTACGAGAGAATCGCGGCATCACCACTTTGAATATCGAGTCCAACTTTGTAACCGGGAAGGGCATCGTCGCCATCATCCGCTGCCTCCAATTCAACGAGACTCTCACAGAGCTGCGTTTTCACAACCAGAGGCACATGTTGGGACACCATGCAGAGATGGAGATCTCACGCCTGCTCAAGGCCAACAACACCCTCCTGAAGATGGGCTACCACTTTGAGCAGCCGGGGCCCCGGATGGTGGTGACCAACCTTCTAACCAGGAATCTGGACCGCCAAAGGCAGCTGAGGAAGGAGGAGCAAAAGCAGCAGCAAGTGAAGGAGCAGAGGGAGCTGATGCAGATGTATGAGAACAGCCTAAACCTGCCGCCTGGTTTACTTGAGATGCTCGGCTACATACCGCCTCTAGAAGTCCTGCAGGAGCATGGGCTTGTCCCACCATCGTTTGAACTGAGCACTGTACCTCAAACCCACCAGCAGATGGGACAGCCAGAGCCTCAGAAGCAGCTCAAACACAAAAGCGCTCCCAAACAACCCAGTGCCGAACCAGCAAACGCATTGAGGGACGTCCAGTTGAAGAGGACTCCCAAGAAACGTGACCCTTTTCTGGACCTGGACCCGAGGGACAACAGGAGACCAGAGAATGCAAGTTTCAAACTGAGGAAGACTCCCAAAGAGAGGGATGCAGGCAGTGGAGAGGTGGCAGATGAAAGAGAAAACCTGACTGACGTGATTAAGACTTTGAAGCCCGTCCCTCGCAGACGACTGCCACCTAAGGTTGATGTCACACCCCGCGACCAGCTCCTAGATGCAATCAAAAAGAGCAATGTGGCCTATCTCAAAGCTGTGAGTATCCAAGAAGTATTACTGTGAGATCTATCAAGATGGGATCCTGTGTTTAGGAGTACTTATAACATTTGACAAGTTAGGGGTAAAAGGGTTACTGTTGATGGTGTTAAAGCTCTCAAAACAGAAGAGCATTTTTCACATGTGAATGTAGCCTATTATCTAACTTGTTTTACAGCTTGTAAGGTGTTCTAGTAGGGCAGTATAGAAATCTAAGTCATCTTTTTATTCTTACCTTTGTTGCTGCTTGCAGGTGCCGCTCCCTAAAGTTCTGGAATCAAGTGAAACGAGTCTCCTCTGAGGCTGCAACTTCAGCCGTTTGTTTTCTTCACCATTTAGTTTTCTTTATTTTACATGTATTCTCAAATGCACTGTGCAAAATAAGAGTGAACCATACTTTCCTAACACATAAAACATATTGGCTGGTTGTTGTTGCAGTCTTGTGTTGTTATCACACTAAATGCTGTCTTTCTGTCGTAACAATAAAGGTATACAAATTAACAACACCCTATTCAATTTAAATCAAAATAGATAGCCTTATCGTTTGCTATTGCCGTTGATCATATATTTCTTAACGTGTTGTGCAAATTGATTTCTAGAATAGTTGTGCTAGATTCCATGTTACATTAGCATTTGCTATAAAGAAATCTTCCACTTTTTGCCTGGGGATTGTTGTTCCTTTTTCATTTAAATGGAATAGAATAGCACTCAGTGCCAAATTAAATGGATCCCCAGTGAATCATTGCAGTCACTCCCAGTTATTTTTCTTCTGATTGTTAGAGGTGTAGATGTGAAAAACGAACATATTACTCAGAGAGATGAGTCAGAATCCTGAAAATCTGATTCCATGAGGATAATTAATCAAACTGAATGGAATGACAGTATGTACACACTTGGAGGGGATATTCATTAGTTTGCTTTTTGTGATACATAAATATGTCTATATATTCATGAAGAGATTAATTTGGAAAAAGACTGCAACGTAAATCCGGTTATCTTTATTTTTAGAGGACAGCCATGTTTTACTTCCAGTTCTGTGATTTAATCATCGCTTTGCAAAAAATGAAAAAGTCACATAAAAACATAGATAATATATGATAGCATCCATATAACATAGTCTTTCTGAACTGCTATTTGTGAAGGCAGCATGCACAAACTGCAGTTAAGGTGCACATGTGGAAAAGCAAACAGGAAACAACTGCTCTTACTATCAGGAGTAACAGCATACTACCTAACATACCTAACATTACAGATGACAGATTTAATTTAGGTTGTATTTTTAACCAGGGAACAGGATTTGATCCCAACAGAGAATGGGGAAAATAGCATGGGAAGTTAATTAATTTAATCACTCATTTTGTCTCATTCCCAAAAGTATGTACTTTGTATCCTGTAGCCATTTTATACATTTCTGCATGCTATATTAAAAAAATAAAGACACATCAGAAATAACAACAAACATGTACATACCTTGACATAATATTCAAACAATAAAGCGGCTCTTGCCATTCATTTTCCAACATTGCATAGCTGTGATCAGAATAAGATGCACTCAGGCCAGCCTGTACGGTCAGGAACTGTGTGCACACATCTTTTGAGAATAGGAATATTTCAACACCAGGATTATTAATTAGGCCATATAACCATGTCTACACATCAGTATTGATACAGCTCTTGGAGTGACAAGATGGGAGTTATTGCTGTTTAATAAGCAGTTAACAGTTCACTGGGTGTTGGGTAATTTAAACATGCTTGTTTTGAGGTAGCAAACTGAAAGGATCTGATTTCTTCTTTAGAAAAACACAATTGATACTGTGATATTGTGTTCAGACATTCTGCTTCATTTTGCTGAAATAAATATTCAGTCATCATGTGGAACAAAGTGTGTCGTTGACAAGGGAAATGATTTGTTTTTGGAACATTTTTGACACAGGGGTGCCCTTTGGTAACCTTTGGTGCCTCTCAACATCCAATCCACGCTGTGATTGTGCAAACCGTGCTCTAAAATGTTACTATCCATCTGTGAGTTAAGTTACACAAAAGTATAAGAGAATAAAGTAAAACGAAGTGCATAAAAAGAATGGGAATGCAAACATTAGTAACTTTACATGTATAGAGGGGATAAAAACTCAACAAATGGGACTATACTATGGACATTTTGGCACGTTTGGCTAGAGCATTATTCCTTCAGTTTGCTTTCAATGAAATCCTGAATCTTGTTCATTTTCTCCTCCTGCTGATCCAGGAGGTCCATGATGATGCCCATGGGGGTTTTCTTTAGCCCAACTCCCTCAATCTTGTTCTCCAGTCTGTTCTTCATGTTGCGCAGTCTCAGGGAGGCATGAATCAGAATTACTACAGGAAAAACAGGTATTATTATGTGGCAATAACAACATACATTTCAGTCTCTCAAACTTAATAGATGATTTTCTCTAGTCTGGAATACATCTTGGGAAATAAGAAAACAAAATGCGATACTGTTGCAACTCAGACTTTACAGCAGGTGTAAGGATTGGCGTATCTTTTAATCCCATGGCAGGCAGATACTGAATGCATGACATCAGCCAGTAAATGTAGTTCTGTCCAAATCCATAACCCATAGCAACCCGTCAACACAGGCAGGAGTGGGCAGGCCTCCTGGGAAGCGATCAAACGGCCTCATCTATCCGCCATTATGTTAGAGCTGCTACATTTGCTCTAACGATCCAACCCATCAATTATCTAAAACCGCTCTGCTGACTGCCTGACTCAACATTTATTTAGAGCGCTGTAGCAAATCCAAAACTATACCTCTGAACTACAGTATACAGCTCAGTCTGTAATGCTGACTTCATTTTGCAATCTGTGTCATGAGTGAATGCATGTCAGTAATATTGTACACGCTGTTCAATCCCTACAGTGAGTCAGAATGAGAGCGCTTGGAAAAACTTGTTCACCCACACACAAACCTCAGTTTTTGCATCCCAGTGTGACTCACCGTCTCCCTTTACAGTTTAACATATACCATTAGTCAACGAGCGCTGCAGTATACTGGAGGGAACACAACTTAAGATTCTAATTAGACAAGGCCAAGCACTAGCCTAAATCTAGAAATATACTTAAAGTGAACGTTGTTCCTTAAGAGAATAAGTTCCTTTGTCACATATCTTAAATGTAAGTGTTGTCAAGCTAAATGCAAGTAAAATAACTGGTGTTAACAAGGCTTCTTTATGTATTTGATGCCTCAAAACTAGCAGATGTTTTGCATTTTTGTGTCAAAAAATATAGCAACATTGGAAAAAAATCAAACTTGTATTGTTGTACTTGGATACTTGTATTGATCTTGGAAGCAGCAGTTTGATGTTATCATGTGACCGAAATACCATATTCATGTGGTAACAATTAAAAACCATCTCCATGACAACTGAACGAACTCCAGTTTCCACATGCCATGGACTCAACTTTTTTTTTTTCATTCCACAGTGGGAATTGTTTTAGGGGACTACAAAGTGCATTCATTTCATATTAGAATTCAGATTGTCAAATAAAATGGGGGACAGTTACTATAGTGCACTATTAGACATATAGGGGGATATTTCTGACACAGCTTGAATATAATCTTATAACAAAATTATCCATTCACTTTTTGAATGTAAACAGAACACCTTGTGACTTACACAGCAAAGGGAAGGTGATTCCGAAGATGAAGACCATGACGCCACCACACAGCGACAGCAGAAAGTAGCTGGTGACCATGACCACGATGACGAACAGAGTGGGATTCTTCCTTTTAAAGTTCTTAACTATGGCCTGGTTCTCTCCTGCCCACACTGAACCCACGAAGACCAGAGTCACCACAGCTCCGCCCAGAAACATGCCAAATGGGTTCAGGAACCTGAATATTGGAACATGAAAGTGGCATTGTGCACAGTGCTCCAGTGGGTGTAGGCATTTTGCTTTCAATAGCACAACCTGGTGGTACCAACAACAACAAAAGCTAACATCCTGGCCAGCTTAGGGCAGATGCCTGCAGTAAGGCCTATACTCATGTCTATAGCATGATCTATTCAAAGAAAACTACCAAACCAGCTTGATATATGCTAAATCACGACCAACTAGCAGCAGTGATAAGTGTCTGTAGCCTACAGACACTTATCAATGATAAGTATATGTGATATATATATCACTGATCACTGAGCTACATTGGCTCTGGAGATCCAGTAAGATCTCCAGAGCCAATGTAGTCAATGTAGGTTCTCAGAAACAATCTTGCTTGCTGGTGTGTAGCTTAACTGCTATAGGCCAAGAATGGTACATATCTAGCTAAAAGGCACAGGCTACAAGAGCTTCAAGGGCTCAACAATAAGTACAGAAATAATGGGTGTGGATAGTTCGGTATGCAGGCTAAATAAACACAAAACCAGAGATGCTAGGACTCACCCTACAATGAGGAAAACCACCAGTGCCACGGCGAAATAGTTGGTCTGGTAGTACAGTAAATTACTGATCACTCTGTTGTTCCACTTTGTTAAATCTCCAAACTCAGGTTTGGCGAAGCGGTCCGTTCCGGGGAAGAAATCATCCCAAGGTCTGAGAGGTGCTAGCTCCATCTTGGCTGCCATGTCTTCAACACAAGAACACAAACAAAACCCACACGCGCTGCGTAATATTTGACAGGCCAGCTGATCACCGTCTGAGCGTAGAGGAAGGGAGTCAAACAACATGCCGTACTCTCGCTCCAGATCTCACGAGAGTCGGATTCTCGAAGAAGTGTTTGGAGTTTTAGACTTGCGTTCTAGAATGCGCAGCAGCACAAATGTTCCCTGTAGGAGCAGTTTCTGCTGCTGTGTGCAGCTTTGACACTTGGGAACACAGCAGACACAATCGGGGACATGGGACCGTGAAAGTATGGCGGATGCCGAGGAGCCGTAAGTTTCAATGAACGAAAAATATGATTTTATCGTAGATAAACCCGCGCCTTTTGTCGTTAACCCGGCTTGCTTAAACCCGTTTTACTCTCTTCTTCCAGGGAGAAGAAAAGAAGGCGAATAGAGGACCTGACTGAGAAGTTAGTGACGAATGCAAAATAAAGGTCTCTGACTGGCAGCAGGTTTGCGTTGCACTCTGAGCAGCGACTGCCTGGCCAGGAGACATGAAAATAAACATTTTAGCTAGGGACATTAATAACCCAGTTAGCTGTTTGTACAATTCGTTCACACAATGTATCCATTCACGGTATCAAACATATCGCAGAGACCCTTGCTGCACCAATCCTGCGTCCTCCTTTCATGACAAATCCCAAATGACAAGCACATAGCCTACAGTAGCTGTGCACCATTTCATACTAACGTTACATACTAAGCAGGTTTTGAGTATTTAGTGTGTAGACTCAAACAACTCAGAAATGCATTCTTATAAATACTTGACTTGTGAGTGTGATGTATACTCACAATGCAATGCACACAATAACAAGTAAAAACCTTAGAATTGGTTAACGGTGTGTAAAAACAATAGTGGTGAAAAGAAAAAAATGAAAGAAAGTTCAGTTGACAGTGGCAATCCACATTTTCAGTTGATGTCTGATGTGGTATTGTATACTTTCCTTTTAGTATGAAATAGTAAAGTATATTGAGTTATTGGATTGTAATTGCATTGTTAGAGGGATGAGTAGGGAGAAATGTGCTCATTAAGTTCTGGTACTTGTACTGTACGTTCAGTATATGGTGTGTTGTGTGTCCAGAATGGCTGTAGATGGTGGACACAGGGACGGTGGTTGCGACTGGGACGGCCGGTGGAATCATGTGAGGAAGTTTCTGGAGAGACCTGGCCCGTTCACCCATCCTGACTTTGAGCCAAGCACTGAGGTGACAGAAATACTTTCATGGAAACAGAGAGCTAACCCAAGTGCTCATATTATGCTTTTTGGCTTTTTCCCTTTCCTTTATTGTGTTATATATCTTTTTTGTGCATGTTATAGGTTTACAAAGTGAAAAAGCCCAAAGTCCACCCTAAAGGGTAGGGTTGCACGATTCAGAAAATGTCACGATTCGATTCAAAATCGATTTTTGATTCAAAAACAATTCTTGATTAAAAAAAAAAAACGATTCACAGTATGTAAATATAGTTACTTTTCCCATGTGCGTGTGTGTGTGTGTGTGTGTGTGTGTATATATATATATATATATATATATATATATATATATATATATATATATATATATATATATACTCATTCATTCATTCATTCATTAATTCTGACTGGCTAGCAGTCCTTACCTAGCATGTGCGACTCCCAACAAAGATGGAACAGAAGTGAGATGTCTCACTCTGTAGCTAAAACAGAGAGCTCAACACACAAGGTGAAAAGAGGAGCTGCAGCAATGTGCAGTACAACAAAAATATGGTGTTTTTTGAAAATTAAACCATGTAAACCTATTCTGGTATAACCTCTAAATACAATTATGAACCTGAAATTGAGCATAATATGAGCACCTTAATGCGTTGAACAAATTGTTCTAGTGTGATAAAGTTTGTAGCTTCACACTGTTGAGTGGTAGTGATATTTCAAATCACAGTACATTCTTTTTCTTTAAATAAAGTGTTTTTTTCTTTCATCTCAGTCTCTACAGTTCTTGTTGGAGACGTGCAAGATTCTGGTCATTGGTGCAGGAGGACTTGGATGTGAGCTCCTCAAAAACCTGGTAGGAAATAGCTTCAGTCTATGTTAAATGAATGTCCCGCTGAAGTGTAAGCTGAGCAAACACCAAACTATCCTCACTGCTTGCATCTTTAGATAAGGTCTTACTTAGTCTTGTTTTGTTTTAGGCCCTGTCTGGATTTCGCCTTATTCATGTGGTTGACATGGACACGATTGATGTGTCCAACCTCAACAGGCAGTTTCTTTTCCGGTAGGCATCACCTTTGTTCTTGATCATCATGATACGTAGTTTTAACAGTAGTTTAATATTTGACAAATACATTATGTGGTAAAAATAAATTGCCACAAAGGTGTGAGATACTCATTTACGTTTTTTATAATATTTCCTCTAACTATTTACATAATGCAGAAAGATAGTATGGTGTAATAGTCAGGGATCGTACAGAGGCTTAATTATTATTATTATTATTATTATTATTATTATTTTTAAGATTTTTAGGCCTTTATTCGACAGGACAGCTGAAGACATGAAAGGGGAGAGAGAGGGGGGAATGACATGCAGCAAAGGGCCGCAGGGCGGAGTCAAACCCGCGGCCCGCTGCGTCTGTATGTGGGCGCCCGCTCTACCAACTGAGCTATCCGGGTGCCCACAAAGGCTTAATTTTAACCGTTATGTTTTGAAGGTTAGGAATATTCAAATTTGAATATAAAATGCCTGATTTTCCACAAAATCTGATGTTTAATCTGCACAATCACTTATTTTTTATAGCCCTCAGTTAAAAAAAAATGAGAGATACCGCGTCATCTGTACCTGCGACCGAGTTACTTGAATATTCCTCTCAGTGACTGTAGTACCGTAACAATCCCAGTGTGATAAAATCCGATTACATGACATTATGACATTATGTCCTATAACTATTAACTGTTCGATGCATCTATTTAGATCCAAAGATGTTGGACGACCAAAGGCAGAAGTTGCTGCCGACTTCATCAACAGTCGTATCCCCGGGTGTAAAGTGGTCCCGTATCCTTTGCAGCAACAGATGTTACAGTTGAGAAACATGTAAAATATCTTCTTCTTTTTTTTTAAAGCTTCTTATAATATATATATATATATATATATATATATATATATATATATATATATATATATATATATATATATATATATATATATTTTTTTTTTTTAAGATTTTCTTTTCTTTTGGAGGGCTTTTGCTCCTTTTTAATGGACAGGTGAGAAAGGGGAGAGAACCCTCAACCTTTGCGTCGAGGCATAAACCTCCTATGTATATGTCCGCCTGCTCTACCCACTGAGCCAACCCGGCCACCAGTGCGTAAAATATCTTGACCGTGATTTTGATTCCTTATTAATAACATGCAGTCACTTTAAGAAGATCCAAGACTTTGATGACTCGTTCTACAGGCGTGAGTGTTTTTCTTACAAGATCTACAGCATGCTTTAGCAGAGCTTACCAAGTAAGCACCTCAGATGTTTAAAAGCTTGTCTCGTTGCAGAGTTCCACATCATCGTCTGTGGACTGGACTCCATCATTGCCAGACGCTGGATGAACGGGATGCTGGTATGAAAGAGGGATCTGAGTGTTGTGTTCGCTTGATAAACCTTTGCGTATACTATAAGGGGTGTAGTCTGTGGTGAGTTATAATGGATGTTGCCTTCTCCAGATATCCCTCCTTAGCTATGAAGACGGAGTCCTGGACCCCAGCTCCATCATCCCTCTCATTGATGGAGGAACGGAGGGCTTAAAAGGAAACGCTCGTGTCATTCTGCCCGGCATGACTGCATGCATCGACTGCACATTGGAGCTGTACCCACCACAGGTCACTTTTTCTACTAGTTTCACTTCAAAGATTAATGTAAATCCAGTAGAATAAACTGTTCTTTTCTTATTAATTGGAGAATGATATGACAGAATAGTTACTCAACCTGTTTTACAAAAGCTTTCACATTTCCATCTGCACCAACAGCTGTTGGCTTGAAGAAGAAAACCGATTTGGGTCATTAACATAAGCAGTGACAGCTACCAGGCCGAACAGAAAAAATAAATATTGCCAGAATATTAGAGAAAAATGCGTCACAGGCAGACGGGCAGGTGAAGCGTAAAACCAGCACAGCAGTGACTATTTTGCATCACAGATTTTGCCAAAACACACAAAAAAGATCAATTAAGTAAGAATGTGATGATTTAACTTTTTCATGGACAGCTTCAATCAGTTGTTTTATAGTTTTGATATTATAGCTGTTATTTCATGCTGTACAACTGAGAAAAGGGTAATGTAAAGGTATTTTATTTTCACATACACGTACATGTAGCAAAATTCATTCTCTGCTCAGCGCCCGGGGACCAACCCCAGTCAGTGCCTTGATCAAGGGCACTGACTGGAGAACCTAGTACATGGTTGTTGTTTTTTTTTGTATGGTGGGAGAAACCGGAGCACCCGGAGGAAACCCACGTAAACATGGGGACAACATATAAACTCTACACAGAAAGGCCTGGATTCAACCCAGAAACTTCTTGCTGTGAGGCCACAGTGCTGACCACTGGGCCACCTTGCTGGGATTCTAGTGCTCCTTTAATTGCATTTATGCTTGACCTTAATTTTACTATCCACAGATTAATTTCCCCATGTGCACCATTGCGTCAATGCCTAGGCTACCAGAACATTGCATTGAATATGCCAGAATCCTACAGTGGCCCAAAGAGAAGCCATTTGGAGGTAAGCTAAAAATATTCACATCTTTTTTACCCCCCCCCCCCCCCCCCCCCACACACACACACACACACATCTAATCACATAGCTTGGCCTTCTGTCTGTGTACATTATTACGATAAAGGCTGACTACAATATGTTTTTTTTCAACCAGATACCAGCTTAGATGGAGACAACCCAGAGCACATCCAGTGGGTGTTTGAAAGAGCCAAAGAAAGAGCTGCAGAGTTTAACATTACAGGAATGACATACAGACTCACTCAAGGTGAATTAAATATATCATTAATGTAGTACGTCAGTGTTGTTTCTGATAACGTTGTCATTATAATGATATTACATTTTTTATTTTACATAATAAAAACCTGTTTTTGTGCCACAGGAGTTGTGAAGAGGATCATTCCTGCTGTGGCATCAACTAATGCTGTTATTGCCGGTATGACACTCGGATGTTTTTGAGGCAGTAGCTGTTGTTCAGACAGAAATAACATATTACACATTCTTTTTGTTATACCTGGGATGTCAAAAGAAAAAGACGTTAGGCTAAGCCCCCCTGTAGTTACTGTTGCTACTCCTGTCAAGCTCTTCGATTTCATGCAGACGTAAACAAAAGCAGAATAAAAGCATGTTCCTAGAAGAAGACACACACACACACACACACACACACACACACACACACACACACACACACACACACACACACACACACACACACACACACACACACACACACACACACACACACACACACGTAAAGGAGAGATGTCAGAGATGAGTTGGCTATTTTGCCTTTTGAAAGGCAACAAAAAAGACTGCCCTACTACCGGCATGTGGAGAAATCCAAAGCTTGATGGGGGGGCGGCGCTAAGCAAATGCTAAATTGTGATTTAACAAGATTAATTTTGTCTCTGTTCTCCACAGCTGCCTGTGCCACTGAAGTTTTTAAGATTGCTACAAGGTCAGGAGCAGCACACAATTCTTAATGTCCCACACCAATTATCTGCTGATTTGTCAAGTGAATATTACTTAACATCAGATTTTCTTTTGCAGTGCGTATATTCCTTTAAACAATTACATGGTCTTCAATGATGTGGATGGACTGTACACCTACACTTTTGAAGCCGAACGAAAGGTTTGTTGTGCCCCACAGTGCTGGGATTGTTAACTGTAACCACCGTCTCGTCGGCAGTGTGACGTGCATTTCTCCATACAGAGAATAACCAGTTTACTCTGCATCATCTTTGATCGGCAGGAAAATTGTTCCGCATGCAGCCAGGTCCCTCAGGATCTTCAGTTCTCTCCTTCTGCCAAATTACAGGAGGTTTTGGAGTACCTTACAGAGAACGCCTCACTGTAAGTATTCAGAAAAAACAAAAACATTTTGTGATGCTTCTTTTGGAAAAAAATAACAAGGATTAGGTCAAAATGGTGTATCAATGTTTTCCAGACAAATGAAATCCCCAGCTATCACCACAACTCTGGAAGGGAAGAATAAGACACTGTATTTGCAGGTAATAAACAGTATTCCATTTGAGAATGCTGCATGGTGTTTGGTTACCTACATTAAGGGTGCAATTTGCCGGGAGGGGTGCGTGGGATCCCCCCCACGCACTCTTCCTACATTTAATGATAAACTACGATTTACATTTTTGTTCCAGTCTGTAAAGTCGATCGAGGAACGAACCAGGCCAAACCTCTGTAAAACACTGAAAGGTAAGACGAAGCGGTAATCCAATCATTCCCAGTCCCTCCAAAGTAAAGCAGCTGATCATTCATGATCACATAACATTTTTTTTTCATACGCATATGTTTTTATCTGTGCTGCAGAGCTGGGCTTGTCAGATGGACAGGAACTGGCTGTGGCTGACGTCACAACCCCTCAGACAGTTCTCTTCAAGCTCAATTTCACCACCTGAACAATCCTTACAGCACCCAGCACTGGCGACAGATCGACTGCATCCCAATGCAGTAGCACATTTGATAATGTAAATAATACGAGTAACTCTTGATTTAGTTTAGGGATGCACCGAATCCAGATTTTTGGGGATTCGGCCGAATACCGAATCCACTGGTTAAGATTCTGCCGAAACCGAATACCGAATCCTCCTCCCATCTTCAGTCCATTAACACAGTAAACACATTAATGTATGTAATGTACCTGAAGTTGCTGCATTCTGGCTGCTGTCTGTAGATTCCTTGTTGCACAACTCGTATTCTTTCGGATGTTTCATACCAAATGTTGTAACAGCGGCCATGTTTTGTATTGTTTAGGGTCCTCGCCACCACGAGACAAATCGGCGTTACGAATTGAACATGTAATTCGACTTGAACGGCCTTCTTTTGACTGAAAGTACTGCCAAACAACACTTTTTCTGCTCACAAGTTCCATTTTCACTTTCTCACCGCCAACTGCGTTGAACACTCCACCTACGTAAACACCTTCCTGTAATCAACGGCGCCGTCATTACGTCGACCAGCATAGCGTGCGTAGTGGAAGCGTAGGGTTCGGTTCAGTAGAAAAAAAATTCTACCGAACCCCGTCAAAAAGCCCAATATTCAGCCGGATCTCAAGCCGAATCCTGGATTCAGTGCATCCCTGGTTTGGTTGTCATATGAAGATGGACTCATTTCTCATTTAGCATTGTTTTTTCTATTAGTAACGTTGTTTACTTCTTGATGTATTTGTCCTGTTTTGACTTATTATATTGTAGCTATTTGCCTGTCAATCAAAGGAGAATAATGATGTGCACTATATGCTCTAATAAAGTTGTATTATCATGGTTGTAGAGGAAGCCTCTTTCACCAGATTGTCTTTCATCTTTCTTCACTTAGATGCAACTGGGCAGCTTTACTGTTTATCTTTTTAAGAACTGTAAGTCAGAGTGATAGAGGAGACATGGCTCTGCTGTAAGTGTATTAGCTGTAACTGAGTTACACCCACAACACATTGCACATACATGTTATTAAAAACATAGTTGACTTGGTAGTAAGTCTGTTATTAAGATTAAAATGACATGGATGTTTTATTTAAATGTTTTATGTGACAGATTAAAGGAGGGGTATTAATTGTATCATCTACTTCGGTTAGTGAGCGAATTTCCTAAAATGTCGAACTATTTAATACCAATCACTGAGCAATTAAAAATATTGGTAACACTTTACTTCTATCTACATAAGGTATCTACATAAGAGTGACGTGACACTGTCATGGCACATGAACCATAACCATAACTTGTCATGACAAAAACCAAATGACACTTACTAAAAGAAGTGTTATGTCATAAACGTTTAGGACTTGTTTATGACAGTTCATGACAGTGTCATGTCACTCTTATGTAGATACTTTCAAGTAACCAAAATATTTAATTCTATTATATTTTTTTCATTATTTTGTACTTGCTGTACTTTTAGGTTGAGGCCTAATTGAATGTTTATAGCTCAGTTTTACATTTTGCTTCGAGTGGTGTGATCTGCCTCATTAGTGGGTTACAAATAAACATTTTTATTCTAGGAACCTGTGAAGCAAACACACACGTGGGGAAATCTCACATTTGCTGTTTGACAACGTGACAGCGTAAATAAAAAGGCTAGAAAAGACAAAATACTTCGTGAGAATCGGACTTGGCCTTCAGATGCAGTTTCTATATCCTCTGTCCGCGTGACAGGATGTCGATACTCACTTTAAGCTTCTTATAGGGCGCTAATGAAAGTGGCCGCACATTGTCCGGGGAGCAGATGGTTTCTGTCTTGATTAAGTTTTAATTTTCCTGACGGGAAAAGCTGTCAGGCTTTGGTCGTCGGAGGGACCCTGCTGTGTTCACAGACAGACCAGCGTGTCTCTCGTATCACATTCTGCCTGAAAAGGTAGCCTGTAGTCCAGGTAGAGGAGCTCAAGTGTGAAAGTGCATGTTTTCACCGAGCGACTGCTCTCTCAGCTGGGAGTTATTGAGCAGCAGACGGGCGGCTCTCTCTCTCTCTCTCTCTCTCTCTCTCTCTCTCTCTCTCTCTCTCTCTCTCTCTCTCGCACACTGCTCTGAATGGAGACAGAACACTTCTGAAACTCGTGGATCATATCAACTGAAAACTTTTGCATCCTGGCTGAAACGACCACAGTATGCATGATGTTAACCCAGACACTGGAGGCTTCTGCAGCGGATTATCATGTATACCAATAACCTGAGCAGAGGTAGGCTAAAGTGGTTAACTATTTAAAGTTGCCATTGCAATCAGTTCAAAGTCTGGCAATATTCAATATATCTATATTAAACATGTATAGTGTTTTGGCACACATTTTACAAAAAAAGGTATGTTCATGGATAATTAGCTGTTGACTAATGAGAAATAGCTTTGCCACTGAATATGAATGTTCAGTATGTGTTAAACGTAATTAGAATTAAAAGAATTGATTAATTGTCAATCAACAGAAAATAATGAAATGGCCTACTGTATTGATAATCGATTCATTGTAATTTGTCATGCAAAAATGGCAAACTTGCTGGTTCCAATTTTTTAGATTTAGGTATTTTCTCAATTTTCTCTCTTTTAATTTTAAATTTTTATTTTAACTTGAGCTTTAAGTTGAACATCTTTATGTGTTGGAGTCAAAGCAAGCAATTTGAAGCTTGGGCTCTGGGAATTTGTGGGAAATTGTAAAAGGACATATTTTATTGACTAAATGTTAAATCAATAATTAAAATAATCATTAGTTACAGCCCTATACTTTATATATAAGGGGTAAGTGGTGAATGAAAACGCCTCAAGCAAACATTAAGCAGTGATTTTTCACTTCATGTCATCTTTGTCCTGCATTAGATATTGCTGTATGATTTGACATAAAAGTCCACGTCCCAGTTTTTGTGTGACTCATGTGGAAAACAACCTATTTTGGATGGAGAATTTAGCTTTGATTGCAGAGATGTTTACAGCTGAAGGGATAATGTGAGTCAGAAATGAATGCAAGGACCCCCTCAGATCTGGCTCCAAAGTCGGGCCTCTGATCAAGCTTTTATTGGCATTTCTTTGATTTGCCTTGGCTTAGCTCAGAGATGTGAGAGTCATGATTGAGCAAATATATGTGATATGATAGATATGAACCACATATCAGGAGTCAGGAGATATCAGAACTCCAAATAATTAAGTTTATGGTCACACACTTAAGGGAGAAGTATTGGCCTATATAATTCCGAAGGTTGCATCACCTCTTTGTCTGTGCAGGCAAGATGATGCTGAACATGTTGGCCCGACCATTACACTGGAGCCTCCTGCTTCTTTGTATTGTAGGCTTCTGCAGCCAGCTTGTGTCCACTGGCAACCAAAGCTCCCGAGGACAGACAGGTAGGTTTCAGACCCAACCAGACCAGTCACCCCCCCCTGAGGGACTCATTATGGCTCCTGGTCACCAGCCCGGTCGCCTGGAGTTCAGTTTAAGCAACAAGAACCTGAAACTCACTGTGCTTCAAACTGTCATCTAAATATAGTTTTACTATATAGTTTAGTATAGTAGTATAGTTTACTCAGAACCTGGTATGAAAACAGGAAATTCACAGATGGGAATATTAAGGTTAAGATGGTGTAAAAGGGATTATGAGTGGCCATGCACTTTGTTGCCATAACATAATATACTGTACATGACATACGGAACATTTTACCTCCATATCACATGAGACAGATTGTTTTATTACAGCAGGAGTGGAAGAAGTATTAAGATCCTTTACGTAAATAAAAGCACCAATACAATAATGTAAAAGTACTCTATTACGAGTTAAAGCCATTGATTTAAAAAGTACCTAAGTAGCATCATGGAAATTGAAAAAGTAAAAGTACTGGTTGTAAAAAAAGTAAGTCCCCTGTGATGGATACTTTAATGTATATTACATAAGACTGCTATTATGAATATGAATCAATGCATTTAGATTTTAGATGTTTCCAACTGAAATGTAGAAGCATAAAGTAAAGTAAGTAAAGTGGCATTAAATAGACCTCTAAATTGTACTACAGCACTTGAGTAAACGTATTTAGTTATTTTCCACCCGTGCCACGCATGGATAACTCCAAAAATTAAACCTGAGATTTGTCTTTGATTTGTATAATTAGCCTACATGTTTCATTTGTTGATCTCTGCTTTGATTTTAAACCCTGCTTTGATTATAAATTAACCTTCCAGTGCAGGTGTCATTGGTCATGCAGCAGCCGCACAGACACCTCAGTTCTAAATTAGCAATTTGCATGCATGAGTTTTTCCTCTTTATGTTTTTACTTCTGCCTTGTTGCACCCCTTCAACTGAAAAATTCAGTTTAAGTGTGTCAGCACGAATCATCAGCAGTGTGATAATCACCAAAAGTAACGTTCAATTCCTTTTATTTGTTTTTTGGTGAAAGGATGCAAAAGCAGGTGTGGGTCAGACATTTCTCGTCATGCTGTTTATGCAGCTCATTTTTCTAAATTCACGCAATCGGAAAATTAGGTATCTGAAAGTGCTGCTAATATGTTTTGACATTTTAATGTGTTTTTGCTTGACTGTGGCATGACTGCTGATGCTCTTTCTCCACTTGGTGGTGCTGTAGCTTTAGAAACATCAACATTAGGGTTTATATTGTATGATTGCTTATTTGGTCATCTGAATGAATGCCACAAAAAGACTACCACATTTATTTAAATGTAACATCTAATACAGCCAATACAGCATTGCAATTTGATTTTAATACTACCATCTGTAAATCCTGAAGTCATTCAAACTGCCTCTACTTGCATGCAAAACATAGTATATAAAAAGGGTCATCTTTTCCTCTAAATTCTCTTCCTCAGGGTCATCGCAGGAGAGGACAGGGACTTGTGAAGTGGTTGCTGCTCATCGTTGCTGCAATAAGAACAAGATTGAGGAACGCTCTCAAACTGTCAAGTGCTCCTGCTTCCCAGGACAGGTGGCGGGAACAACGAGGGCTCTGCCCTCTTGTGTGGAAGGTATTATTACTGGGACCCTCTTCTACCTCTCTTAACCAGAAATATTCTGACATGACATGAATATATTACTTATAAAAGTGGAGTCAGGTTAGTCAGTTTCACTGGAGTCCACTGATACTGAGGTGGTCAATGACCAGAGAATGTGGCATCAGATTTTTTTCAAACAACCTTTTATGACGTCCTTCTGTCTAAGAAGTGACCTTCAGCTATGTTTTTCTCCAGCCTCTATCGTTCATCACAAGTGGTGGTGTAAAATGGAGCCGTGTCTGGAAGGGGAAGAGTGCCGAGTTCTCCCTGACCTCACTGGTTGGTCATGCATCTCTGGAAATAAAGTAAAGACCACAAAGGTAAGACATGCAATAGTTTGAGTCACAGTGGCACCAATACTGTACTAAAGACATAACAAAAAATGGCTTTAGTAGGCATGATATTTATAGACGCTTAAATGCTGTCATACGGTAAATCTCCTTTTTTATTGCATTACTCTTATGCTAAACAGGGGCTGACAGACTTGTGAATACTCATCATAAAGCTTTATTTTAGTAAGCTCTCCTCTGATGCTGAGATATTCCACAATCAAGCATAATCACTGCTCCCATTGGCTATATCAACCCTCTTGCTCTCCGCCAGGCACAGTTGGCTCAGAAAACCTACTTCCATAATCTGGTGAATGATGGGGCCAAGAGGACAAACAAAATAAGATGAAAACTAATACTGAACAGTAAAACCCATGTAATTAAATCTGACGTCCAAAGGAAACCCCACTGTGTTTAGAAATGCATTTTCTCAAAAGCTGCCTTTTTGTTGAACTGTTGTCTGTGTACGATTCCTGGGGGAAACATTTTACAGTGACATGGGCAAGTAAGCACTGGCAGCATGCAGCCAGTGATCAAAAGATACCCAGCCGTCATGTGGTCCATCAGATTATACTATTAAACAATAGAATAAAACAGAAGAGGGTCGAAAAGGACAGAGGGTGTTCTGTGTTGTACAGATTGTAAAGCCCCCTGAGGCAAATTGTGATTTGTGATATTGGGCTAAAAAAACGACTTGACTAGAGAAGAGAGCAGTGTTAGAAGTATTCAGAGCTGTTACATAAGTAAAACTAATAATACCACAATGTAAAAAACACAGTAAAAGTATTAGCATCAAAATATACTAAAAATGTTGGGCTCAAAGGCTATGTAACCTGTTCCTACAGTTTACATACATTAGTCAACTATACCTATAAAATGTAACGCCGCCTTAACCCTGGCACTTGAAATCAGCTCTGTAATATGCAATGCGCCCCCACTGGACGTCGTATTACACTGTTGAAAGCGTTGGAAGCGAGTAGAAAAAAAATGTCGGAGAGACTAGAACGACTGTTGTCCAATTCTCTATGACCTCTCATCTGAGGGCCATAGAGATATAAACAGAAAGGCTGCTGCGTTGAGAAAAGTTGGCCAGGATGTTGATATGTCAGGTCGGTTAAATGTGATATACTGTAGCGGTATAATGTCAATAGTTTGATGTCTGTTGCTAACCAACTTATGCCTTATATATGCCTATATATGCCTATATGTCTTATGCATTGTTTCTGCACGGAAGAACTTTTCTCATACTCCAAAATGAATCGATTACATGACAACATATCGTTATGAAATCATTATTTATTTTATTAAAAGTTAAGAATTCAGATTTGTTTATCAGTACCATAGCAACGCTAACTTCCGCTCGGATTGTCAGATAGGAACCGTCCGTTGCCTGTCGTACGAGTTCAACTTTTTAACTCATCCTGATGACCAATGGACACGATTTTTTTCCGCATCGCACTCGTTCGCATCGGTTCGGACCCATTCGCATGCTCTGCGAATCTCCATAGGAAATGAATGACTTCCGGTCGTTTCGCAGCCGTATCTACTGTGCCAATGTGAAGGTGGCGTAAGGATGTTTTGCTGCCTTGTCATCTTTGCTAGTTAACAGTTGGCAACCTTTAAGGTGGAATGTTTATATCCATGTTACTCAATACATGAGTTGATGTTGCATGAGATGATCTTGAATCTGAATGACATCTTTCACTACTCAATTTGTTTTTATTGGCTCCCATGCATGACATATGCTTCAGTGATTATTGGATCTTCAAGCGCTTAAAAAAATATGAATTTCATTCAGATTATGCAAACTGAGAATATTTTTCAATTTTCTCACTTGGAGAAACAAAGTGGTGGAGCGTCGTTCCGGTGCTTTCCGGCCGGCTGTATACTTGATACAATACAATTACATCCTTCAGCTTTATCTTGTTTACAATATATTGAAATAATTGTGATGGAAATGAACAAAACCAGAGTTGTGTGACATTTTGTTCTTTCAAATGTTTTTAGGTGGCGCGGTAGCAAGACAGGAGCTCCATCTAATCAGTCCAAGCCTGTTCCAGCCTGGTGCAGAGTCACCTTAAGTAACACTGGACTCTGAAGACAGTGAACGCCCCATCAGATAGAGCAAAGAACAATATAGATTTAATTAGATATCTCCTGGCTAAGCTTGCAGGAACACATTATTTTAATTTCCCTTTTACTTGAACACAATTTCGGTTAGGGTTAATCCCATGGAGTGGACAATCTAACAGCAACTGACTTAAGATAAAATGAAGCAGCACCCTTATGCAGTCCAAACAGGCAGCTACTGCAAAGGACTGTATCACTATTTTAGTGCTTGATATGCTGGGCACAATGTGATGCACTCAATCAAAGTTTGGACGGGGCCTGCTGGCAGACACTTAAAAAGAGATTTTGTGGATTTTCAGGCGGCAGAATGTGAATCCAGTCAGTTGCTTGTGACTCTCCGCCGATCAAAGCAGAGGACCTCAAATACTGAGAAATGTATGATTATGTAGCATTTGTGAGCAATGCTGTCCTGTAGAATTTACTGTGAGCTTTGTAAAGAGGTCCGACCCATTTGGACAACTCCTTTCCACACAGAGGCACCCTCCCAAACACACACACACACGCACGCACGCACGCACGCACGCACGCACGCACGCACACACACACACACACACACGCTGCTTTTCAGCTCCACTGCTTGGACAGGCCACCACCTGCAAGGCTGTGATGGCATGCACACAAGCATGAAGCTCTGATGCAAAACAAGGACTGTTTGAAATGCTAATCATGGGCAGAAAGGGGAGAGAGAGAAGAGAAGAGAAGAGAAGAGGAGCTGCTTCACTGCTGAGAGTATTTACATCATGCTTTTGTTTGTCTCTCTAAACTGAATACTCCTGTGGAGGGAACTCCGTTTATAGTAATGATGGCAACATTGGAGAGTCTCTGCCTTGAAGCAAATTGTAGCTACCAACAGAACAGAATATTTACCGTTATTGCATTATATCAGTTGTCCTCTTCATATGAATAATATTCCTTCTGGACCCACCCTGATTGCCCCTCTTTTATCTCTTTAATTCAGTCAGACACTTTTTGCATATACCTTTCCAATAAAGAGACATTTTATAATAACACTAATAGAGCGACTGAAAATCATCCTATCTGAGGCATCACACTGCTAGTTGAAAGCAGCTGAATTCTAAGGACTTTGCTCAACATTTACTTGATGCAATCAAGCCGTATGGTTGTCATGGTACTGACAAGATTCTTCACTGAGCAGTCATGCAGTCCAAGGCACTTTATGCATGGCTTTGCTTTGTAAACATTCAACTTCTGATTAGTGTTTCATGTTAGTGAAAGTAAGTGCTGCGAAAACATCATCATCATTAAGATTCATATAATGATAGTAATGATATTGAATGTGTCCAAAAATTCTGGAAAACCCCCTCCTCTAAATCAATGATGATATCTACTTGTAGGGGATAAACCAATATGCCTTTGGTATTGAATGGCAATGATTTTCTAGATTCACTGAATGCTTATCGTATAACAAATTGGGATTCTGTTCATGGGCATCGTAAACAGCAGCAATAGCTCCAACATAACTGTGTGTCATATTGTAGCTACTCTTATAAACCCATTAGAAGCTTATGATGCAGCTGACAACAGTATTATAAGCACGGTCTGACAAGATCAGCCACATAAAGTAGTAAGATGGCGGCTCAACATATTGTTTACAAAAGACCTTGGGTGTATTTCATTTGAGAGCTGACTGCAAAATAGGGGGATGCAATACAACGTACAATATAATACAAGCCTCTCCATCCATGTCTTAAATGACTGTATGGCATACAAATTACCATATATTTCAATCAACACCTCTCTGGCTCAAGATACAGCTGTTGTATTGTATTGTACCCTGTTTAGGATTTAAAAGGAGTGCTACAATGACGTGTGCTTAAACCACCATTATACAATACAATTTTATTTGTATAGCACATTTAAAAACAACCGGGGTTGACCAAAGTGCTTAACAAGGCCAAAGGATATACAATACAAACACAATATCAACATAATACACAGGAAACAGGAAGGACACACATATCAAGATATTTTAAAAGCTAATGAGATGATTTAAAAAGTGACAGAGTTTGTTCAGATCTGATATGAGATGGTAAGATATTCCATAGCTTGGGTCCACAGGATGCAAAAGCACGATCACCCCTGTTTTTTAGTCGAGTTTGTGGGACAGATAGGGAATTTGAGTCCCCCGATCTTAATGATCTTGACTGAGATACTGGACGGAGCAATTCAGACAAGTACTGTGGAGCCGGATTTTGTAGTGACTTAAAAACAAATAGCAAAACTTTAAAATCAATTCTAAATTTAGCCAATGGAGCGAAATCAGAACTGGTGTGATGTGATTATTCAGTATTATTTCAGAACATCTGGACTAGATAAATTACTCAACATATAACTCCCCCTTGTAACTGTTCAAACCATTTTTCAAGCAAAAAAATCATCTGCTCATCATGGCTGCAGCATCTCCAACCTGATCTCACAGAATGAACATGGCAACTGAAGCTTCTCTTAAATGCAGGCAAAATCTTGTTAATGATGTAAACACCAACTCTGAGAATAAACCAATAAATACAAACATAATACAAAATATTCCTCTATTATACAAATAGATTGAGATCGGTATATTTTTTGTACTTTTCAGTGACTGCTTTCATTTCTCAGGCTTGAAAATGAACTTTACACAGAGGAGTTAGAATTGTTGTATTACTGCAAGTTAAAATCAGGAGCTGTTTGGGCTTCTGTAGAAGTTCAACAGTAGATAGATACTTCATTGATCCCCAAGGGGAAATTCAAGGTCCCAGTAGTCCTATCCCTTATTCCTGTTTATTGGACATATCCCATCTTGTATTTATGTATTCATATTACAGAACGTTTATTGAAGTTAAACCTCCCAAGATTCCCTGACTGTTCTAAAAATCTAAGCAGATCTGGACAAGAAAACGTTGGAAAGATCAGGAACCCATGGAGTACATTTCCTCACCGACTGCAGAAAAGATGAACCCACTGGGAACTGAAGTGAATAAGTTGATGTGTGACTTTATTACCATCCATATACTCTTTTCAGTGTTTTACTTTTTCACAAACATATTGAGATGTGCATTTGTTATTCCTGTATACTGTACACAGTATGTATTGTACTGTCATGTTTGTATATTGTCTGTCACCTTTATGGCCATATATAGTTTTAAAAATAATAGATTTGTTTTTCAAATTCTCAACAAGAACTTCTTTTTGGAATCAAAGTTTGAAATAAGGTAAAAATCTTTAAATCCCATGGGTGTGGGTGTGGGTTTATGTCACCCACATTTTTCTCTTTCTGATTCACTTTCAAAGGAGCTGGTGTGACATTCATTAGGTGACTTTCAGATGTGTCTTAGATAAACTCTGTGATTCTTCATACACACTCTTCTTCTTACAAACATTTAAGAAATATTTCCACGCTGCTTGCTTACCTTTTATCTTTAAAATAACCCTAAAGCCAGTCAAAAGAGCTTTATCTCTGTTAGTCTGGAGAAATTGAGTCGATACCCTCTGAGCACCTGTCATAATACATGGCTTTAAAAACTAAAATCATTTCCAAAATTCTAAATTAAGGCAGCCAAAATAAGGTAATCAAGGGATCGTCTTAGTGTGGACATGCATGCTGCACACAGGAAACATGCTTTACAGATGAGGCAACAACAGACGCAAAAGAAGATAAAATAAGTTTACAATTCTTTCAATTTCATCCACAAAATGAGGCATAATAACCTCAATTTAGAGATGTTATTTACAAAGATCTGAACAATTCTATAGATTTGAGTGTCCTAATTCAAACCCGAGTCACAAATAACACATTTCTGCCAGCTTTTTTTTATATCAATTTGCAGGTGATATGAGGCAGAGAACCTTCTCTCTCTTGTGACTGTCTATTGGGGACAGTAGTTCATGTTCACTAATAGAAAATAAACTGTCCTGGGGCACATGAAAAACATAATGGAAACGCTGTTCTTTTCCCCTTTAACAACTTTTTCCTCATATGGAGTTGACACTTGTAATAAAAATGTAAACACAATTCTCCTGGTCTCTCTCTTTGTGTGTGTGTGTGTGTGTGTGTGTGTGTGTGTGTGTGTGTGTGTGTGTGTGTGTGTGTGTGTGTGTGTGTGTGTGTGTGTGTGAAATTAGCCTGCTTTTACTGCAGGCAACTACATAGGCGACTCAGAGCAATAGACTGAGAGTGGACTGGTCATGGCTGAGAGGTTTAATCTATTTGGTTTGTCATTATGCATACATACTATCTGGAGCAGAGAATACATATGCTCTATTTAAACAGAGAGCTGAACAATTACATTTTAATGAACAAACATGAATTGCACATCAGCTGCGTGTGATGTATCCATATGCATTCATACCTCATGGTTGCATGTTACACTAATAAAAAGGACAGTGTTATGCAGCCCTGCAGGGCGGAGAGAGACATTAGCAAAACTGCATTGAGAATCATTCTATATATGATTTTATACATGTATTGTGTGAACGCTTTTTTTATTTTATTTCTGAAATAGGGTGAAAAAAGTGTAATGGATCTCACATTGTAATTACTTTCCTCACCCAAGTGATAACAATGTTTCTCTGGTAAAAAAAATAAATAAATAAAAAAAAACGTGATATCTTGAGGAAAGAAGTCATTCTAATTTTGTTTTCTAATTTTGTTTAAGTAATGGCAGGCAGGAGATGAAACTGCGAGGCTTGTGAAGAGCAAGGATTTTTGCTAATGTGGATTAGAACAGTGGATTAAGCAAATTTAACAATTAAAATATAACATATTAATTAGTGAGCTTTAGGGATGCTGGTAGGCAGATTGTGTTGGACAGAGCCAGGCTAGCTGTTTCTGCCTGTTTCCATCATTCTTCTCATCTAACTCTCAGCAAGAAAGAAAATGGCATACGTGTTTCCTAAAAATGTCAAAATGTTAGGACAAGGAAGCAACAAAAAAATATTATGTTATTATAAAAAAATATTCAGATGGATGTACCCTTTACTGTTTTAGGACTTGGCCTTCACACACTAACAAGTTTTCAATTTGCTACATTCATCAGTGGTGGAAGTAACAAATTACATTTACTCTCAGTGTAAAAAACATGTGTAGGCCTACTTGTACTTTTTTGAGTCTTTGTTCAGTACTTTTAATTTAAGTATGGTACATTGTAGGTTATGGTTGACAATATTCCATCTTGTTATAGCTAAAAAGGTTTAATCTACCTTAAAGCCAGTCCCTCCAGAAAAACGCGATTAAGCGATCGCAGAGTTCAATGCATAATCAGCCAAAGTTCGCATATTTATGTGGGGGCTGCATTTTGTTCAAATACGCCGCACTTTCGCTGCATAAATTGCCGATTTCCACGCAAAATATGCGGGGCTTGCATGATTTCATAATTCGTTGCAAAAAAGTCACATATATCTCAGCAGAATGTTGCGTTTACTTCACCTGTTGCCATGGGAACGTTATGAAGTGACGTAATTTCGCCTAGTGAGAACACGGTGTTGGGGAATCACTTTTTTTTCTCTTTTTCATCAAACCGCAGTTTTTGCAAGTTCCCACAATTTTTGCAAGTTCCCGCAATTTCATTGCATAAAATTGCATAAATATCCTGCATATTCCATTGCATTTTTTAGGAAAACGTGCCACATAATCAAGGATTTTTGCCCGCAATAATCACAAAATCTTTTTGCGTTTTTCTGGAGGGACTGTTAAAGGGGCGCAAATGCAGTTTTGGCAATTTCTTCACTGTTTTCTTGCTTTCTCTATAGAGCTCCCTCTACAGCATCTGAATAGATATTTGGCAACATTGTTGTAAAAACTCGTTGGAGACTCTCCCATCATCTTCATGTGCATTTGTTTTCATAGAAGCTGGCGAACGCACAGAGCCATGTCCACCGATGTAGACCGCTAGTAAGCTAGCTAGTAAGTCCGTAACAGACAGCGATCATAATAAAAACCTTTACAGACAATAGCAAACATCCTGAAGTCACAATAACAAGAAATACAAAGATTAAACTGAGTTGTTTAAACTGAAAGTGCAACAGCAAGAACGCCAGGTCAGCATCCGATTAGCAGGCCTCTGTTTGTCTCAGTTCTCGCCATTCTGAAAACGCAGGTCCGATGTTTACCCGTGTCTGACTCCTCGCTCGGTCAGTCTGCCGTTTCCTCTTCCTCTGTTCCTCCGACAATGCTTTCCTAGCTTTCTGCTTCTTTTTTGCCGGCTCAGCCATGACGATAGTGTGAAAAACTCCATCGCTACCTTGTTCTTATAGCTAGCCGGTTCCTGTATGGGTGCAATGCTGTGAAGCAGTTTGTTACATCGCGAGACCTGATATCACGCAATATTTCCTGACGCTGAGGCCGGCGGCTCGCCGGCCGAAAGTTGCAAGGGTGGTTTTTCCGCTCACAGGCGCTAGGGGGGAACGAGACGACCACCATTCAACCCGAAACAAAGTCATATAACCACTCCAATGACTCCGAAGCTGTTCAGTTAAGGTAAATTAATTTAATAAAATTAAGCATAGTTCCCTTTTAATTAAGCAGTGATTCCATGCACTGCCCGGCCAGCATGATAAGTGACACAAATCAAACACACCCATGATTTTGCATTACCAACAGGTTGTGGAATGCATTTAGCCACACCCACCTAGCATGCACTATGCTAAAATGGTCATGGTGGATCCTCTAGGTGATTTCTAGCTTCAGTGAGGTGTGTGAGGCCTTTCTGCTATTTGTGTCTGGTAATCCCTGATGTGACAGCACTGCAGAGCCTCATTCAGCTCAAAATGTTTGAAACTTTAAGGTGTGCAGCGGTCTGAGTGGACTGGTTACACTGGGACACAGTGGCTCTAGTGGACTGATTATGTGATGCTTTGAGGATGTACGAGCAGAGAAGTTGAACCTGGCTAGAGCACTTTGTGGAAGACATCTTGGTGTTAGACACACACATAAAGCTGTCCAGACAGGTGAGTACAATAACAAACTCATTCATTGTTGTTACTCATTGTACAGATTATAGCGTTGCCTGGTAACCCTCTGTGTGTGTGTGTGTGTGTGTGTGTGTGTGTGTGTGTGTGTGTGTGTGTGTGTGTGTGTGTGTGTGTGTGTGTGTGTGTGTGTGTGTGTGTGTGTGTGTGTGTGTGTTTGTGTGTGTGTGTGTAAACTGTGGGCCACAGTAGCTATGGAGTTTATATTGATGACACATCTCTGTATTTTGTCTGCCTTGGTGATGTTTCATTCTGCTGTCTAGTAAGGCTGCACTGAGAAAGGTGATTGTATGTTTATAATTGATAATCAGTTGCATGCACAGGCTGCAACGTGTCCTTGAATTTAGTCTCTTTAGAGTATATTGAACCATTTAACCAGGTGTCTTAGTTTATTGTGATGTGAAAAACTAAGTACTTTCACTGCATGCATCCCAGGCTATCTATAGACATTGTAACACATTCCTGACCTGCTAAAAGTACGTCTGCCGCTTCAACGTTTGTCTGGTGATGTAAATTGAAAAGATAAGATGTAATTTCTGTGCATGTGCAGTAATTGTTCCCATAGCATACTTTATAAGCCATCATTTTGATGAACAACATGTTTTCTTTTCTCTAAAACGTATGGAAAACTCACACTTCCCTTTGCAGAATGTTTCCTATATTTTAGGGATAAACAAGGACAAAAGGTGTAAATGCTTGTCCTCTGAACTTTCCTATGATGTGTCCTCACAGAACGCTGTGCATTGCGGGCCATGTGTTCAACCTTCAGATTAGGGCAGCCTAATTTCTTGAACTATTTTTGTCTTGTATGGGTAATTGTGATTTACTGTCAGTCTCCATTAAAGTCAAGTGTAAGGGTGAGGCCAGAGTGGTGAGGAAGAAAATAACCCACAGCAAGACACCACAGTCAGGGAGAAGGATTGGACACAAGATGGTCGCTGCTCATTTCAAGTCCTTCGCCTCAAAAGATGAAATCTCATTAGGTCATTGTCTGCCATGAAACAAACAAACTAATTAAAATATCAGAGTTTCATGTAGGGCTGCACAATTAATCGCAATTGTATCAAAATTGCAATATGCACTAGTGCAATATCCAAATCGCAGGGGGGCACAATATGTGTTAATGGCAAAATATGTGTCAAACCATTCTGAATTAAGTAGGCCTACAAATAGTATCCTTTTAATTTCTTTCAAAGTTAATCATTTTCAATGAAAATGAGAATAATGATACAAAAATGATCATTCTCTCCAATATCATGAATCATATCGCAATCGCAATATCAGTCAAAATAATCGCCCTAGTTTCATTGTGAGAAAAACAATAGTATCCCTATATAAAAATAGTTAAGGACCTTTTTATTTTCAAGGTTGATACATTAGAAACCAAACTACCGGTCTGGGTAAGTTGTTAGTATTCATTAGCTGCGCAACTTCAATTTATTTTTTAGGTTTTTCAGAGACAAGATTTTCAGTCTGCAATTCCAATATACCAATAATAAGAGCACACAGCCCTCTTTCTCAGCCTGGAGTAAGTTACCATGTCATGGTAAGTCTGTTCAGCTTCTCCACAAAGCTGCACTTTTCTACCAAACCTATTTTTGCATCCCTGTAGTTATTCTGAACTGTATGCTGTTTTGTTCACAATAGCTTGACAAAAGGCAGGGGGTGCTCATCTTTAATTCAAGGCAGTTTTTCCTCACACAGTGATAAATCCTCTTCCTACTTATAAGAAGAATGAAATTACCTCCCAAGTATTCATTTTTCTATTCAGCAATTATTTAGCCTACCTGTATTGTCTGCAATTTCAGAGACGGATTCAATTTTGTGTTTCCGTTCAGGCATCAAGCTGATGCTCTTACCCGCAGTGACACTGAGTTCCTTAAACTGATCCTCTTCCACAATGCCGACCTTCCAGCCCACAACATATGGCCTACACCACTTTCCACACAATCACTTTGGGTTCACAGCAGGTCACACCCTATTGGAATTACCACACCAGTATTAACATTTTGTTGTATTTTGTCTTCATGGTGCAGTGTAATTGTATTAGAAACCCATTTTGAGCCATTTGATTTAATTTACTCTCTCACATTTGTCAGCATGAATATCTGTAAAAACGTCCCTGCAAAAACACAAAATGTCAGCTGAGTGCCCCAGCATCGGTCTGACATCGCTTGATATAAGTTGGTGCAACAGATACTGTGCCGGTGTCAATGTAAATCTGTCTATGTTTGCTTTGTGTGATCAAGTTGTTATTCCTTTGTGAGGAGCTAACGGCATGAAAGGCCTGGTGTTCTCTGCATGAATCATTTAGATGAAAGCCTGAAGAGGAGGCGGGGAAGGAGCATGAGGCACCTGATGTCAACTTTAATTAGAATCCAGTTTGGTCTGCGTTACCTTGACTTTAAAATCTCAGACTCCTGCAGGGGCAGTGGAGACAGTTCTCTGTTACAGGATGTGATTAGACTGGCTAATCTTGGCAATTGCTTGATGCCACAGAAAACAACTGCAGAGAAGAGTTAATGGCTTTTACCTTTTTTTAAATGCTTTGTGTACACTGTATATGTGCATGCCTCGCAGTTTCTTGTACGTGTATCCAGTGCAGATCTCATCAGACACAACAGTCATGCAGTTCATCTTATACAAAAAAGGCAACTTGAGCATTGATCTTCTCTCAAGCAGATCATTATCAGTGTGTGGGGATTTGTCTCAATAGTAGTCATTTCACATTTAACACCTTATCATCATATCCTGTTGCTTTAAGTTGCACCTTGATATTCATGGAAACAGAGCAGCGACTTCCAAGTGCAGAGAACGGAGGATGACTAGACTGTCGGAGTGTTTTGAATGAAAAGTGTCTTTAGAAAAACCCCACAGGAGCCTCAATTCCCAGGATGTCCCTGGTGCATCATAAAAAGAAGTCAGGGCACATCACCATCACTTGTGTCTTATTTCTCACTGTTCTGCAGCTTGATGTGAGACATCAGAGCCTACAGCAGCAGCCCAGAGAGCCACTCCGAAAACTGACAGAAATAGAGATGCTGCTCGCCGCCATCTTGCACATATTATGCCCATTTAGCAATCCCATGTTGGACAGGGAACATTATTTCAAAGGCTATCGTTTGAATTGTGATAGCCTGAAGCAAATAAAGCACAAACTAAACAGCATTTCATTTTTAATATTTTGCTATGTCACTGCTGCCTCGGACAAATGCTGTAATTTCAGTACAATGGATGATGGACAGTGTGCTGTAATTTGGCATCTGTGTTTATACTGCACCATCCACATCACATATAGTGCCAACATACATGTGCAAAGGCAGAAACACAACAGGGAAACACTGAATACATGCTATTCAGATGCCTATTCATTCACTTTTGATCGCTAATACAACCACGTACATGTCCTCCTCATTATTAAAGTTTCTAATTGAGTCAAATTCACTCAGTATGGTAATGAATTTGGGGCGACAACTGCTAGTACAAGTTGACTCTAGCTGCCATGCAAAATAAGTATGTGTTTTCAGTGAAAGCCAAAGTCTTGCCCCACTTCCAGGTTAGCTCCTGTTACACTTGCATTGTACTGTATTTTTGCACATTAGGTTTCTATCATAAGTCTTTCTAGAAAATCAGAAATTTATACTGGGTTTGGGATTTTCAGCACTTAATACATCACTCACATACTAGTCTGGATCAGCAGAAGTAGGCTACATTTCCAGGATAATTGCCTGACATCTCCCTCACCTTCTGCTCTGTTTGTTGCTGTTCTCAAACTCAATTCTCTTTGGAAAACAACAACAAACTTTGAGCTAGCAAGCTACACGCTGACATGGCAAGTTTTGAAGAAAATTTGGATCGTGCAACAAGGCAGGCCTTCCTGGTTCTTTCGGGGACTGATTTGTTTGAATGAAATTGGAGAGGATTGCTATGGACGAAGTAGGCTACACGCGGCGATACACTTATAAGAGCAAATTACGTTTAACCACGTATCCAGCTAATTGAAATACCTCACGTTACTGTATTGTGTCAACAGTTAACTTCATTTAGTATGTGGCGTTTGCCTTGGGGTAAAACCAACGTTTAAATCCTATAATTCCATAGACTGCCATCACCGGCCTGTGCAATTGATGTAACACATTTTCTATCAAAGAGCAGAACAACACAGTATGTGAAAATATTGGATTCAAACAATAGTTTTGCCACGGGTAACCATTTTATCTCTCTGGGACAGAAATGTACTGTACATCTGTGAGATCAAGACCATGCATTTGAAGATGCAGCCGGCTTCTGGATAACAGGTAAAAAAAATAACCTTTTGACTTTCCCCCAACGGTTTGCACAGCTAATGCTGTCTAACCGAATCACAGTTCCAAATATAGAACCAGGCTTTTGAGAGACTCATGGAAGCTGTCATGAACGCTACCAGAATAATCACTGTTTTATCTAAAAATGGCAAGATGATTAAATGTCACTCACAGGTACTGTAGATACCCTGTATCATATCATCAGAATAACTGATAAAAGAAACCTCTAAAATGCAAAAAAAAGATAAACTGTGCAAAAGGGGAGTGAAACAGAGGCTCTCTATTCTTATTCCAAACATTGATGTTGGCAGATCAGTTTAAAAGCAAAAGCAAACAAAAATCAAGCATTTATATTCTTCTTGAATGGGATAAGTGGTGCTTTTGAATGAACAGACAATTAAAGCTGAGTATAAGTGGACAGTGGAAAATAATGTGCAAGGTCCAGGAAAAACTTTAATTTTTCCAGAAGATGGATGACACACAGCACAAGCAGTCACCCAGAGTTCCTCCTGGAATCATTCCAGAGGGGCAGAGGCTGTGAAAGCAATGGCCAGCACCCCACTGTGATACTGCATCAAAGTGTTGTAAATACAGAAGCGAGTCCTGTTACCCATTCATCTATGTGTGTAATCGTTGTTAGATTTATAAACCTGTGTGCACAGAGAGCAAGCGTAAGTCTAGTTGATAACTGGGGTGTCTGGCTTAAAGATGCAAGTCTGAACAACCCAGTCTCACGGCAGTTTGTGAAATGGTCACATCATGTTTTATCTATTGATTCGTGTACACGGACACGTTGTTTTAAACTAATGTATTTCAATGGGAAGCATCTTTCGTGATCACAGCATGATTCTTTCAGTCGGGCGTGAAATGAACACGATTGCCGAAAATTCCGTGATGGACCCACGGAAGAATTCCGAGTTGGGTTTAGGAAAAGAAGAACTGGGAAAGGAAACGTGACACGCGGGACACGATCCCTGGTCTCTGGGGGACGCTGGACAACAACGGGACGGTTGGGTTTAGGAAAAGAAGAACGGGACGGTTGGGTTTAGGAAAGAAGAACGGGACGGTTGGGTTTAGGAAAAGAAGAACGGGACGGTTGGGTTTAGGAAAAGAAGAACGGGACGGTTGGGTTTAGGAAAGAAGAACGGGACGGTTGGGTTTAGGAAAGAAGAACGGGACGGTTGGGTTTAGGAAAGAAGAACGGGACGGTTGGGTTTAGGAAAAGAAGAACGGGACGGTTGGGTTTAGGAAAGAAGAACGGGACGGTTGGGTTTAGGAAAAGAAGAACGGGACGGTTGGGTTTAGGAAAGAAGAATGGGACGGTTGGGTTTAGGAAAAGAAGAACGGGACGGTTGGGTTTAGGAAAAGAAGAACGGGACGGTTGGGTTTAGGAAAAGAAGAACGGGACGGTTGGGTTTAGGAAAGAAGAACGGGACGGTTGGGTTTAGGAAAGAAGAACGGGACGGTTGGGTTTAGGAAAAGAAGAATGGGGAAAGGAAACGTGACACGCGGGACAAGATCCCCGCCCGGTCTCCGGGGTGAAAGTCCTGTGTTGTTTGACCCGTCCACCAACCACCCTCCCTATGCGGATTTTCGGCCTTTCATACTACTCGCTACCGTAGTCGCTCTTACATTAGTTTAAAAAACGTGTCCGTGTACACGATTCAATAGATTAAATTACGTGACCATTTCACGAACTGCCGTGAGACCGGGTTGGTCTGAAGGGGGAGTTTGAGATGTTTTCAGTTGAGATGATTATAATTAAAGGAATGGCTTGACATTTTACGCTTATTCGCTTTCTTGCCGAGAGTTAGATGAGAAGATTGATACCACAATAATATCTGTCTATTGAATAAAAAGCTGTAGTCATATTATCCACTACACAGCATGCTATTAGAAATTGCAACCTACGTGATTAAACTCCAACCGCAATAACTTTGTGAACCACAACACCCGTGGAAATTTACCAGCCTGATTCTGGGAAATGCATGTCAAATGCCTCCAAAAATAGAAATATTTAATAAACAAAAATATTGTATCTTTTTCGTATCCTTATCTTAACTACTGTACATGACATACTGTTGGGGAAGGCTCTGTTACAAGGCTAAATTTAAAAAGTTATTTGCGTGTCATTACGATTTTGAATGAGGTTAAGATCAGGGAAAAAAAACACTTTCTATATGAAAATATGAAATGCGATGCATTATATAAAGATATAGCTAAAAGCTCATTTTTATCCAGTCCCCGGGCAGGTGACCAGTGATACAAACGGCATACATTACACACGGCAAGCATTATAAAATACGACTACCAGGATGCATATGGTATTAACAGAACAGTTGTGTAGCTCTCAGTAAGAAAGGTATTTTGGGAAAAGCTATTTCCCAGAACGTCAAACTCTCCGGTTTAAAACAGTGGTTTGGCTACTTCAACAGCAGGTGTATTCAGATTACTTTGAGTGCTTGTAACTGATACCTGTAAGGTTCAGTGGCAAGGATGTGCTTACATTAGTTAGAGGAACAGTGACTTTAATGAAATTTCAGCACATATCAATAGATGGCTTCATCTGTACAATATCATCATTTGAATGATTTGACACAAATAAGGCATTTCAAGTATCGAAAACAACCTACCGGTATCACATTTTTGGTGAATAAATCGGTTTCAGGGTAGCTGACACGTTACCAAGTTTCACTGGTAAAGCCATTGAAGAGGTGATCACAGGCTTCCAAGTACCAAACAAACAAAATGGTAAAATGTACAGTGTTGAGACACACAAGCTGTATTTTGTAAAAACATCTCCCTCACAATGCATCTGTTTTATTTTTACATTACATCATCAAACTTTGGCTGTGTTGGATTTTAAGGGTAACAAGAGAGAAGATCAAGACTGCATTCAGGGACTCGAATGATCATTTTTCACCACCACCATAGATAACGTTCATGTACACAAGAAAGGACAACAATGTATGTACAATATTTATTTTACCCTTGCAATATTAAAAAAAAAAAAAAACCTGAGGGCTGTCAACTAGTGTACTTGCTCATCCCATGTCCTTTGTTGTATTTCTCTCCTGTTTGGCGCATTGTAGAGAACATCGGTCTCACTGATGCATCAGCAAGGACGTCAGATGCTCTCCAGATTAATCCAAATGCACAGGCATTCACATTCCATCTCAAAGTCGGAAAGAAATGATGGAAAATATATTCATTACAAGGTTATGATGAAGTTCCCCGCAGGCATCTTGAAGTGTCAGTATTTTCAGTAGCCTTGAGCAGGATGTGGTTTATGTATTCTACATCTTTTTACACTTTAATCTGAGAAGTGTTCACATTTCATAAAGCAACAATAGGTTCATCGTCTTTGTGATAATTGGTCCTGTGACAGTCTGAAACAAGAATAAAAGACATTTAAGAAGATGTGAACATCACAGAAATGGATATGAATTGAGTGTTTCCTCCTATCCCGACAAAGCTTAGCAAATAAGACAGTTGAGAGAAATTAGTTAGCATATGGTGATGTTCCAGTATAAATGGAAGAGGCTAACCTGCAGATTAACCTTTTCCAGCAGAGGCGTTCCTTGCATCCTTTCAGCAAAGTGTTAATATGTTGATGTTGTGTATGGCTGAGTGTTCTGTCAAGAAAAAGAAGAAGGAAATTAAGGGGTTAGACCATGTTGTTATCAAGTCAATTTGCAGTGGAATTAAATCCTGATAATTAGGCTGTTTGTTGAGTGTCAATGCGCTGTACATTTCTCTCCCACTGTTCTGCTATCATGTCTTCTTTCCTGCGGTCAAGAGAGGTTATCTTACCCTCGTGGTTTTGATCTTGTTGCCAGCGTAACACATCCAGCCTGAGTTGTCAGGGAGCGTCTTGCATTCCTCCCCCTCCAGGCAAGGCTCCATCTCACACCACCACTTCCCAATTACTATGGATGCTACAGGCAACAGAGACAAGAGAAATGGTGATGCAGGTGCCTTTCACCCTAACAGGGCAAAACCAGATAGCACAGCCCCGCACTTTGCAGATAGATGGCAATTAGGCTGGGGTGTCTAATCCTAATCATCAAATGTGTCATGTCAAAGGATGCAGTAAGTAAGTTGGCTGTATGTTTTACATGTATGTATGTGCTTCAGATATCCTTTTACAGTGCAAAACTGTTGGCTATTACAATGCAGTTTCTTTATTAGCTGCAGTTATAAATGAATGCGGTGGGTGGAACTGAGGCTTTTTATTGCGTGAGGGGATCGGTAGGTGTGACTGTGACTTGACGTGACTTTATTGCATGCCGTCAGGAAAGAAAATTGCCTTAAATACAGGGTAAGTAGACAGTAAATGGTTTGTAATGTGTGACAGAGGAAAGAAATCTGTCAGAGCTGACATCGAGCAACCTCATATTCCCTCAGTCCGCTCAGAGATTTCAGTAATATTTGCAAAAGGATTTAAGATAAAAGCTGCAGGTGAGAGGTTTTCCTCAGGCCATTATGTGTTTTAGTTGTGTCAGACCTGAGCACCAAATCCATTTCTTACAAGGGATTGAATCTGTGTAGTAGACATTTGTCAAAGCATGTATAAAATCATCATGAAAAATCGACAAGGTACCTACGTATGTAATCAAGATCCTCTCTCCTCCGCATCTCTTTGCATTTTGCTATTCTTTATTTCTTTTCTCTTCCCTGAGGTGTGCTACATTCAGCTGTTTGACTGTTGGCTTACCCCTGCAGATACCTTCTCCTGTCTGACAGCAACAGAATTTGGATGTGACATTATCCCAGTTAATGTTAATCTTTTCTGGGACAAGGCATTGCATGAGTGACTTAGGCTTTCATTAGGAACAAATCTCTGTATCTTTTCACAACATATAGCAGTTTTGTCTGTCAGGATTTTTTTTTGTATTTGTATAATACAGTGCGTGTTTAGTTGAATTAAATCTAAAAATGAAAACCTTTCTTTTCCTGCATGTATGAATGTTGCTTGCATTCAAAACAAAAGTTTTTTTTCCTCATGCAACCTTTGGACACAGGGGCGTCAGACTGAGTACCCAGGGCCCTCATGTGAGGAGGTCCCAACAAGATGCTAGAATGAATAGCTGTGGATGTGGGGAGGGGCCCATAGAGAATGCCTTTCTACAGGGCCCAGAATGTTGTACTATGCCCCTGTTTGGACAGTGTTTTAGTAAAACCTAATAATTTTTTCTTTACCTGCTCAAATACTCACCGTCGACACATGAAGGTCTGTTTCTGGTGGTTCCAGCCACCTTCCCCGGCAGACAAGAACACTTGACCGTCTGTGACCGCTCCTCAATACGATTCTTATTACAGCATCGGTGAGCAGCAACTACTTCACATGTGCCCCCCTCTGATAAAAAAAAAGACAAGAAACTATATTAAGTCAGCATCTCGAGGGTGATCAAACAGAGCTTCTGAACATAGTACATCTGAACTTCTCACTGTGTGAAGATTTATTGCTACACATAGACTGCCATCAGTGGTGGAAAGTAACTTAGTACATTTACTCGAGGACTGTACTTAAGAATTTATATTTTACAGTACTTTACACTTCTATTTCACTGCATTTTAGAAATAAATATTGTATTTTTTACTACCATTGGTCAATAATTGATGGTGATTACGAGAAAATGAATTGCAGTTGCGAGGATTTTCTGCTTTCTTTGATTTGAAGACGTCATATTGATTTTTGAGACATTTTCTAAACCAAACAATTAATTGAAAAAATAACTGAGTAATTGTTAATTGCAGACTAGTCTCGCTTTGCCAGACCTTCCTCCACAGCGCTGTGGAGGAGGTTCTGGCTAGTCCACACAGGATTTGAGGATGGGAGAAAAACTGGTTTATTGGCATTTCTTTAAACCAATCACAATTGTCTTGGGCGGCGCTAAGCACCAGACAGAGCCACGGTGCCGCTGCAAAATAGCCTCAGGAAGGAACTTGTTTTGGTGGAACATGTATGTTCAAAAGTTGTTTCAGCTGTCTGGATTTACCCTGCAGAGATCTGAGGAGCAGTTGACCATAGTCCTCATTAATCCACAGAGTCCAACACAAAGAAAGCAAAAGGTGACGGACATCCGGCGGAATTTCTGGCGGCAACGGAGCAATCCCGGAGGTGGAATGTTATGGATATAGACTACTTGCAGGCCTACATTAATCTGGCAACTGTTACTGTTACTAGTTACTTTTGAGATTAAGAAGTAACATACTATAACCTTATAACATGCATTGTTAAAGATTAAACCAGTTGTTTCCATCTTTTGTGACTTGAAACCCCTTCATTATAAAGCAGTGGTTGTGGCCCCTTGTCCTGTTCCAGATGAGTTATTAACAGTTCCATTAAAGAGACATTTCCTCTCTAAATTTCTCTAGTTTCATTTAAATGCCTCTTCATATTTTCCAATATTTAAAAAAAGGCATACAAAAGTCCAAATAATTTCATGTTCTACTTCACTTTTACTTATATTTTGAATGAAAGACATTTACTTGTAATTTGTTTACAGTACTATTACCTTTACCTAAATCAAATATCTGAATACCTCTTCTACCATTGACTATCATATCCATGTTTCTGCTTATAATTTTGAGTATTTTTTAAAATACATGTTAAGGTATCTTAATGGCATGTATGGTATCTCCTGCAATGTCAGGAACTCTTTATATTCACAGGTTTATTTATTGCGGAAAAATAACTGTAAAACATTACACGTTTGCCCGTAAACAAGATAAATTGTGCTTTACACTGTTTGAGCGAACGAGACCCCTGCAGCTTGTTGAATGTTGATGAAGAGATGTGTGAGAGCAGGCAGAGAAAAATACTCCATTCGCAGGAGGAGAGGCCAGCATCAGGGTTATCGTGAATATGAACACTGCCTCCACCATGCAATTATCACCAAGCCTCTGGCATTGCCCTGAAGGCTAAGAGGACTGGAACGAATGGACTCGACCCACCTCAACCGCTGCCCCCCCCCTCCCCGCATGCTCAGACTCTCCACATAAGAGTTGTGCAGCAAAGGACCATCTGACAATTACACCCGTCAGCATGATACCAGATCAAGGAGGTTGTAGAGAGGACGAGCAGAGAGGGGGAAAAGTAGCTAGTATTTTGCAATCAAAGTGATTTGAAGTAATGTTTGACAATGAGCTGTGGGTTTGTGAACTGTTCCATGGCTAGATTTGCATATATTACTTTACTACATTTGAATGTTTGGGTTTGTGAGGCCCTCCTGATGCTGAGCAGTTTGTTAGAAGCAGGAATGCAGCATCTTAGGAGAAGTTAGAACAGTGCACAGCACATCGACTCACTGCAGCTCAGTCAATCATATTTCAATCAATATAAAAAAGCCAAGTGGTGACATTATTTAGCCCTTACTTCAACATTCCCTAAAAGCATTTAGAAGCAGCATATACACATTAATAAAACACTATAACATTGCTGTTAGAAGATATAAAGATTTTTTTATATGGCAATTACTATAACGCCTCCTTTTATAGTTCGTATACCATGACGTATCAATTGCTGATATATAAATGAATAATTACTGCTTGACATATAATATATGTAAACCAAAATAAGTGGTTGCTTAATTGATGAGTTGAAAATGAATCTGCAGTAATTGATACTCAATCATTTCAATTGTTTAATAAGGCGAAAATACCAAATATTTTAATATCTTTGGGATTTGAGTAACACTTTACTTTAACCCCCTTCTAATTTAGTATCTTTAAGCAATACAAAAAATTGCTCTATGCACAATATATCAATGTCTTTGCCAATATATAACATGGGCACATAAGTGGGAGAAGTTATAATTGTTGACAAATACTGTATATAAATGAACACTTGCGTACAACTACAATATGATGCATTGTAAAACAGTTAATACGTGTTTATATACTGCTTAATAAGGGATGTTAATGTAAAGTGTTACTGTGTGGTGGTTGTTGCTCTGATAAAACAAGACGTTTTTTAAGATTATTTTTTCTGCATTTTAGGCCTTTATTTTTATGGGACAGGTGAAGACATGAAAGGGGAGAGAGGGGGAATGATGTGCAGCGAAGGGGTGCAGGTCGGAGTCAAACCCGCGGCCGCTACATCGAGGAGTAAACATTTATACATGGGCACGTGCTCTACCAGGTGAGCTACCCAGGCACCCAAAACAAGACATTTGAAGATGTCATATTGTACTAGAAAAAGAAGTATATGTATATATTCTATTTATTCAAGGCTTATAAATGCTAAATGGGGGCTAAAATTAAGTGTTATTAATCTTGTACAAATAGTGTGGACGCATACTGCTTAATGCATAATGCTTTCCATTATAGATATTGTTACTTTACATAGAATATATATTATGTTCAGCCCACAATTTTAAAACAGCAAAACTAAGCCATAAAGTATCTTAAATTTAAAGAGAGAGAGAGACAGAGAGAGTGGCGTGTCAGTTTTTGGATATAATTGAACCATCATGTGAGCTCCTGTGGGGATTAACCAACAAGGCCCTACCTGACCTGTTGGAGAGAAGTAGATCAGCGGGCTCATCTCACACTTGATTCTCTCAGTTCTACCACATTGTGTTATAAAAAAATAAAAATGATCTTCTGGTGTGTCCATAAAACTTCAAGAGTATAATCAGAATCAGATCATGATAAACTTAGTTGCAGTTCATTTGGGATTCGGTGTTACTGAGTAGTGGATATGTGCACTAGTGTCAAGGTGTTGATTGAATAAGACGATTTTAACAAAATTAATAGCCAAATTTCAATACAAGAGGAGGAAAAGAAATTAAGAAAGCATGTTTTTTCCCCACTTCTTGCCAAGTCTGTTGAATTTCTTGGGGTTATGATGACTCCTGGCATTGTGTTTCAGAAAACATCAACAGCCTTTGGTCTAACTGAAAAATATCCAGATCTTGTATCTGGACTGGGAGAATGTTGCCTGCTGCCTGATGCACTCAACAAAAGGGCATGTCTGCACAACGTTAATCTTGATGTACCAGTGGAAGCAGTGGGGCATCATTTGGAAACAACAGCCCACAGGGGTTTGTTCTTCTTAATGCATCTCCTTAATTGCATAAGACAGCCCTAGATTTCCTCTTTGATCTATTAAAAACACACTACGCAACAGAATTAACTTGCATTGCTTGTTGCTAGCAAACCAAGCAAAGAATCGGGGTCCTCTATATTTGGAAATCATCACCTCCGAAGAAAACATTAAAATCAAATAAAAATGCAAATCAGTGTGGTATTGCTAGCTCGCAGGTGTATTGGGTGTCTTTTTTAAACAAAAGAAAAGCAACGCTTCAAGTTCACTCATGGTTTTAGCCTGCAAGTACAACACGCTGCATGCTCCGAGACCCCGTCTTTGCATTATAAATGTTTCAGAGGGAGCCAGAGAATAACATGGCTGGAGATGAAAGCTCTCATCTGGAGCCATGCAAGGGTATAATTGTTTTCTGTATTTCCATTTCCCCCCATAATCAGTGACAAAGTCAGTCTCCCAAATGACAGCTTCAGTGTTTGTGTGTGTGTGTGTGTGTGTGTTGTCTCTCTAGCAGCATTTTTATTGACAGGGAACAGGGTCAACCAAAATGATCATTTGTGGGGTCAGAAGTCACACAGAAGCAGAGGGTCTCAACTGGACCTGGCCTTTTTGTTATTTCCATGCTCTGTGCTCTTGCCTTTTTATTACTCTGAGGCGAGAAACGGAGGCTGTCAGGAAACAAAGTGAACACTTACAGTCTGCTCCCAACAGGGCACAGCTCATTTTCCAGCCTGAAAGAGCTGTAAAAGTCATAACTTAGTGCTGTATGAGGGGAAGGTTCTGTCGTGGTTTCTGGGATGATTTGTTCCTGGTCTTGGTTTTATGTTGATTTATTTCACTGTGCTGAGACTTCTTTTGCTTGTCTGTTCTGGCTGTGGAAAAAAACAACCCCCCCCCCCCTGCTGTTTCCTGTTTCTGTGGTCACAAAACATCTCGCCACGGGACTACGGTTGAAAATTAGCCGGCTGGCTAACGCTGGCCCATTTACAATAATATTGATTAATGTGCGTTGTCCTCGTAAATAAATAAGTGAAATGAAAATGTTCCGTTCTCGGTCTTTTCTGCACTCGTTTTGACTTAGTCACTTTATTCGAAGACTAAGTCATGCAGACCATGGGCCTCTTGAATTATACACTTACAGATGTCTTGTCCAATTTTTATAAATTATTAATACAGCAAAGTAACGCACACCAGAGTTATATTGAGGTGCTGATCACTGAATGTAAACTTGAAAGTAGGAAAAAAGTTTCACAAATTCTGTCTCTATTTGCATTTCTCTTTCATTCAGATGATGTTTTGGGCCTCAGGCCTTCTTCAAGATTGATTGATTGTTTATCTTGAAGAAGGCCTGAGGGCCGACACGTCATCTGAATGAAAAAGAAATTTGTATGGAGTCAGAATGTGCAAAGCATTTTTATCTTCTTCCATTTTTAAGAATTAAAATGAATTCAACATCAGTGTCTTTTTAATATTTAGCCAAATTAAATTGCATTTACTTTGGAAAGCGCTTTTCTGCAATTTCATGTTCATTCAAGATATACAAAAGCACATGCTAAACTACATACTTGTTTTTTTCATTTTGTTTTCTATAATTTAATTTAAATAATAAAAAAACAGTCCCCAACACTGGATCCTACATTTCCCATAATGCAATTTGATAGCATCTTTCATTAAATCCTAGCCTGGCTCTGCCCTCCTATGTACTTCCGCTCAATTTTCATTTACCTTCAGTACTACGTCTGGGCTTGCGGTATATTCTTTTGTTTTCTCCGGCCATAACTTTACCGGTCCAATCAGTGAACAGAGGGAGTGGCTGAGAACGATGACATTGAGGTTGCGCGCTAGTTTGAGTTGTAGTTCTGTAATGGCAGCGGAGAAAGATGCGAGCGAAGCCATTCGGTCCGTTGTGGCAACGCTGACGAATATCCAGAAGTTAAAGCCCGAGCAAGAACTGAGTTTAGTTGGTGGCCGTGATGTCGTGGCCCTCGTCCCCACGGGGTTCAGCAAAAGTTAGATTTTCCAGTTCGCTCCGTTAGTGGTGAAGGAGTTGGCTAAGGCGAACGCTAGTGATGCTAAGCCAACGTCACGACCAAACATTAGTGATTGGTTATGGCAGATCCAGAGTGTCTCTGGGCAGATCCAATAGTTTTAAACTTCAACAGAGTACCCGCCTTCAAGGAAGTTAAAACTTGTCAATGGAGAGTGGCCAGACTCTCTGGACTAATGAAACGTGCCAGAGTCTGGTAGGACCAGGCTAATTAGATCCACCACAGGCTCCTAAATACTCACTTATTTCAATCTCCACACCTCCAGCTGGTAACACTTAGTCACAGGCATAGAATAGAATCGAAAACCCAGGCAGGCTGAAACATTGGGTCAAAATGAGTCCAGACTAAATCTTGATTGAGCTTTTTCCATATTTTTTTGGTGTGATATTAAAGTTAAGGCTTAAAACTTTATGTTATTATACAAGTGACAAAATAAAATACACAAGTAGACAAACAACCCATGCTCATATTTAACAAGACAACCAATCCTTTGATGTGAAACTCTATCATTCTGTTTTTCTATCTTTGGAAAAGCTTCCGAGTTGGTACAGTAAGACAGGAGAGTCTGACAGACTTAGTGTCACATGATGTTCTCATCATTAGACAGGCCTGCTACTGAGATACCTTCTTCAGTCTTGGCCTTGGAAACAATCTCACCACAAGGTTTCTTTGTGATACTTCTACTTTGCTGCTCCTCCCAAGTCTGCATTTACAATTCATATGATTATTAATGTTGGTGGTGGAATGTAACCGAGTATATTTATTCAAGTACTTGAGTACAATTTGAGGTACTTTACTTGAGACTTTCCATGTCATGAAACTTGATGCTTTTATTCCACAACATTTCAAAGGAAAATATATTTTTTACTCCACTACATTCATTTAAGAGCTCTAGTTACTAGTTAATTAAGATGTTTAATATCAAACTTATGATCAACTTTTAAAATAATGTTGCGTTCGTTCCCTGCAAAATTATGGTACTTATCTAGTCATTTCAGTCTATATTTGAGTACTTGTCCCCTTAATTTTACTTTCAGTGCAAATCAATTAATTTCAAGTATTTGCTGAAATCAAGTCTAATTTTTCATAATTCTAATGCAGTGACATGCATTGTATGTCTTCCCCCACTGGATGTCCAAAGCACTTTAAAGACTTCTCTTTCATGTTGGAAGTCATTTCATTTTTACATTTATTTTAGCATCTACAAGTGCAATTCAGCTGGCCAGGCGATTCATCTGCTGATAAAGATAATGTGATATGATTAAAATTTCTAGAACTCCAGCTACTAAACGGATGTACTGGTGAGATTGATTTCATAACTACATCCCTGCTGTATATTTAACCTGTAGAAAAACAATCATTTGAATTGAAAATGCAGACTTGGAAGGAGCACTCAGCCTGAAAAGTAGAATATTACAAAAAACTGCTGTTTCCAAGGCCAAGAATGAATAACTTACCTTAATAACAGGCATGTCTAATGATTTTGAAAACTGTGAGAACTACCCACATACCTGATGAAGGTCGGACAGACTTGAAATCAAATAAATATTTCAGCTAAGCGAGACAGTGTGCGGGAGTTCTTCTCATTGTTTTTAAGATTGCACTTTCTACCAACACACCTGTCAAACATTGCAGAAGTGCAGTGCAGAGATTTTTTTCAAAATATTTTGGAGGATCACTGTCTAATGTTCTCATCATGTGACACTAAAGCAATCTGTCAGATTCTCCTGTCTCACTGTACCAACTCTGGAGCTTTTCCAAAGTTAAAACAGAATCAGTCAACATTATCAGTTTAAAATCAAAGGATTGATTGCCTTGTTGTACTGGAACATGGGTTGTATGTCTACTTGTGTTATCCAAAAATGTGTACATTATCTTATCTCTTATATGATGACATGAAGTTTATTATATTTGAGCCCAAACTTTAATATCACAACAAAAGAAAAGCTCAATTAGGATTCATTCTGGACTCATCTGGACCCTATTTTGCTGTCTGGGTGGGTCTTCTATGCTATTCTACTCTATTCTTTGCCCAACACAACATGGCTTGTTTTATGTCTTCAAATCAAGATGTTACAGTGTGTTGGCAGTTACTGTAAAATAAATTGAATAGTGAGGATAAAATGGCTGTTATGAAACCTAACAAACCCTCTGGCATGCTGTACAACTTCTCTCAGAGGGATTTGCTTTGTTCAAGTCTACCAAATGGAAATTTGTCAGAGCACTTAACTGTAATGCTATTATCTACACAAATGACAACACCTGGCATCAGCAGTGTCTCAGCTGCTGGGTGGAGAGCGAGTGCCGTCGAGTCGGCGGTCACTGGCACAATGAGTCACGCTGGAAGCCAACAACACTGCATCAGAATCCAATGAGTTATGGACAGCAAGCTTGGATGAAGGCAAATACTGTCAAACCATGCATGACATGAACGCGTAGCATCAATTCTGAATTCCTACGGATCTGCAGTTCTGCCTGCCTAATGAATGTGAGCACAGTTCATATGGTTCTTCAAATGTGATGTAACAGCCATTGTGCGGGCGAAAGTGGTCAGTCTATCTCAATAGAAATGTCAGTGTGCAATAAGTATGCAATGACTCGCTGTCTGCTGTAATGAGCCCAGACTGTGAGGTTGTCTCTGGAGATGCTAATAGCAAGTATACCGTCTGAATGGCAACACTCCTCTGCCATGTGTTCCAGGCATTTGACACTGGTGTGTACATAAAACAATACTGTACGCAATTTATAGAGGAATTCTGAACATCTATCATTTGGGTAAAATCTAATAATCCAAGTGAAATATGTGAATTCAACGAATATAGCGTATGACTGAAAGAATAGCAGCGAGGTAAGTCATTGTTACAGTCCATATACAAACCAAATGGAAAGCCTAAGGGACTCAATTTAGCAGGTAACCCGTCTCTCTGGGGCTTTGGATTTCGGTGATTGGCAGCCAGTGGCACTATTTGTACACCCTGTGCTGAGTGTGCATGCTCACACACATTTAAGTGCCACGTGACAATACAATACAAACTGATAACTGTGTGACATCTGAATACCAGTAGCTCCCTACAGGCTCAGAGTCCATGTCACATGTACGTCCCTGCGAACTCTGAGGCCTTAAAACCTGTGGTGAATTAATTTATATCTAAAAGTCATTAACAAGCAACAGCAGGCCCTGACTTCCAAACCACAGCAGTCCATGTTTTAGAGCAGCATGCCTGTCACCTTTTAATGGGAAATGCATCCAAGGTGACCCATAATAGGCTCCACTTTCTCTGTGCATGCTCTCCGCAGACATCCAAGCCAGCAGGCTACAACAGTTCTGTTAGAGAATGTCAAATTAATGCAGATTGGAGACAGTAGTGAGAGGCACAAAACATGTGACTGCATGGTGTCAAATTGAGTGACTACTTTCTTCCCTGCCTCCTGTGAAAACATGTAAAGTCCCTGTAGTACTGCTGTTATTCTAGACATAAATGTTGGTGTGAAAGTGAGTGACAAATTGCTTGATTAACAGCAAGGCAAATTTGTTTCCAGCTGAAGAAAATGCAGAGGTCTTGTGTGTTGGTGTAAACGATAACAACGCTGAGTAAACTTGAGAATTCAAAACGTTTTTCAGAATTAACAGCATTTTGGCAAAAGCTTCAGGAAGTAAAGTTGTTTTTATTTTACACAACAAAGTAGATTTCTTTTTTAATGCATGTGTGTGTGTGTATGTGTTTTAAGTTTACACTTGTGTGTGTGATTGTGTGTTTGTAGGAGAATGTGCATGTGCTTGCTGGAGAGAGGCATCAGAACAATTTACAAAACTACCAATTCTTTAAAAAAAAAAAATCACTGTCCATGACATATAAAAGCATAAAAGTATTGCAATATGGCTGACAGTTTTGACATCGTGTCACACAAGGGGGCTGTAAGATTGGTCCTGTGCAGTGGGCCAAAGATGGGTGATACTTTATTGAAATGAAGAACAGAGCAGAGCTGGTGTTGTTTTAAGATCCATGAAAACTACATGGAACAGAGGAAGCAGCAAGTAGTAGAGAATGGGTTTTGCATTTGCATGTGAGCCACAAAGGCTGCCGTCTCTGCTGTCACACACAACACAAGCCCGGGACACCTAAATACTATTCAGACTCTCAACGAGATTGGTCCTGTGCAGTGGGCCAAAGATGGGTGATCCGCACAAGAAAAACGCCTGTGGCTATTTGTTTTTTATAGTGGAGATTTGTGGCTTGTTGAGCATGACAGCGATATACTGTACAACAGTAATCACACAGCAGCTTTCATGTCCATTAAACACATAGAAACAAAAGCGCTCTGTTTACGCTATCCTCTTCTAACACATTCACTTCTGAGTTTTTTTTAAACAGAAAAATAACTGTAAGAACATGTCTTCTGTCAGTGAGATGTCATTCATTATTAAATGTCAAGCTGTTCCTGCCCTTCGTTCTGGTCCTTTTCTAGCATATGTCCAGAACTGGTATTTCATTTTTTTTTCCTGCTCTGATGAAAGACTTGCATTCAGAAGAAAGAAAAGGAAACCGAGATAGAGCCGAGTCAGGGAGTCTTTAGAGAGCAGCTGCTAGCCTCTGATGTGACTGCTGGCCTTCTCACTGCCAGCCAGACGATCTACACAGGGTGCCAATGTGCCTGCAACATGTAAGCCGTGTATTAATACATACTGCAAAGGCCAAATGACCTTTAGTGCTGTATGATGTACTCTGAGGGGTCGACGGTGATGACTACGCAACTCCTGCAAGCTGATAATGGAAAAAATTGGCAGCGAGGGTTCTTTACTTTCAGTATGATGCAACAGAGCAAATTGTGTCACGGGATCAACAATTTGATCACATCTTGCTGCAGTATAGAATGTGTGTAGCTGAATGGTGTAATATACTCGGCACCTATACATAACATAACGTGTTTAAATGGTAGATATGGTTATACGGACTGCCTTATTAAATAGTGTTCAATCACAGGATACCGTATCAGATCATTATAGGAACCTATAAAAGGTATGAGGCTTTTTTATTGTAATGTAATTTCATCTAGAGAGGCAGGAAGTATTTGTCAGTCCTTCCATCATGTTCTTCATATTTGATGAAATACATTTTCCCACTTTTGTCCCCCATTTTCACACATGCATGCTCCAGTCTTTCCAGGAAAGGTAATTGGATCTGTGGTGTAAATATGCCAGAAGACTTATGACACACCAAGGAGATATTAGAACAGGAACAAAATAACTGAAATCTGCAATAGAGCCTGATAAACCCAATATTAATTACTTTGCTTATTTCTCATACCACCCTCCCCCTTGAAACCAATTAGTAAGTTGAGATGCTTCTTTTCAGTTTAATGAGGTCTAAGTAGTGAAAGTGAATTTCATATTCCTGCCAAGCATTTCAAATAGCCTAGTGAAACCACAAAGGCAGTGCCATATGAAATGATCTCTCAAGCATAATTCCCATTCTGCAAAAAAGTATTTATTTCATTGAGGAAATCACAAATGAGGAAATGAAGTCCCATTTTCACCGCTACAAATACAGGGGATGAATTAATAAACGTACTGTAGTTCATCTTCACACTAATGCCATTTGGGGTTAGTAGGGTATTAGTCACATGAAATTGCTCAGAATTTACAGACCCAGTTTTAACTAGACTTAAAGCTACATTATGTAAGAATTTATCCCATCTAGCGGTGAAATTGTATATGACGACCAACTGAATATTACTTTCTAGCCCCCGCCATTCCAATCGAGTTTTAACTCCTACAGTGGCCGGACCCGAAATTATCTCTTAGTATCTCCATTGTTTACACGCAGCTGTTCTAGCCACTCCAATATCAACTTTGGTCTTGTTGCTTTGCCTGTCGCGTTGTCGTTTGAATTCTCTTTTTCCCTCCCGGCTGGCATTCGTCACGGTGCCACTGAGTGTAAGAGGGCGAAAGGCGGAGGTATGTCCCTCTTTGGCTAATGTATTTTAAAGATGGAGTCATTCGAGCAACTTGCCTGTATGTATTCTGAATGATTCTAAATGGCAGATTGTACACTTACAAGAATACTTTGATTAGTTGGTGGAAGTAATTACACATGAATGAGCACATATTTGTGAAAGAACAAAGGGTTTTTTGCTAAGAATCAACTCTAAAAATTACACAATGTAGGTTTAAATAAACAATGTGTCTCATAAGTGGGTCACCAAATCTTCAAAATCACATCTTAATCTTACCACGAATGGCCAACACTGAAGTGACAAAAACCCTGTTCATCGTCTAAAGAGCAGGGAGAGCCGGAGGACTGCCACACCTTGAAAATCCTCCACAATGAAAAAAGCCAGAGAAGGACAAAAACATGCTGTGACAAACTTGTTCCATCTCTCCATATAATGTGGGTTAACAGGAAAAGTAGGCAGCAGGGTAGCAGTTCAGCTTGGCAGGGAGCACATTTGCTGGAACAATCCTCAGTACACAAAAGACAAGAAAGTCTGAACTCCCTGATATAATATTAACAAACAGTGAGGACGCAAATCTATCATTAGTTTAACAGTAGTTTTGGTTTCATGCGGAAAATGTTGAATTAAAGAGGAGCAGAGCTCACACATGAACCCACACAGGCTTGAGCAACCACAGCCATCAGCAATTACTGTGAAGTGTGGTGATGGTTGGATCCTTTCCATTGTTAGGGCTTGTTTTGATTCTATGGGAACAAAAAATAAAAGAGGTTGGATTGGTTGTTTATGGTATTAATCGGGAAATTTGACGATGTGTCATTGTGTGGGGCACAGCATTTACTGTAGTCTGTTGTCCTGTAACTCAGGGGGTGTAAGGGTGTGACTCCAATTATTGAAAAGAAGTGCTTAGTGCTTCGGATTTGAGATGTTCACTTTCCTATCACTATTTCATGAAATAACGTTCTTTAAGTAACACGCGATGACTTCTTGCTTCAGCACAGATTTGTCTGTTTGTTTGTTTTTACGCCCCCTGGCGTAATACTGCAGAATACTGCGATAGAGAACACGTTGAGCACGAAAGCCTGCGTGCACTCATAACTCCATCTCTGGAAGCCCCTGCCATGGTGTATTGCGCAGGCTTAAACAAAGCTTTTGTATAATAGATGTATTATTGTACGGGCCTATGGGGTACAGGCTCAGGGCCCCTGGACCAGAACCTCAGTATGAAGTGACTGTTAAGATTTCTTATTGAAAAGTCACTCAAACTATGTCCAAAGAGACATGAAACAATCCTAAAAAGAGAAGCACAACAAAGACAAAGAGATGAGAAATAACTAAAAAGAGACACAAAACTACTAAAGAGAGAAGAAAAAAGACTAAACAGAGGCCCCGAAAGACCCCGAAGTGACGCAAAACGACTACAAAGCATGTCCTGCAGGAGGAGGTTTAGGTAAAAGGCATCCCCTTTTACATGTCTGTGCCCCCCCCACCATCCCGTTCCCCCTCATTCAAAGGTTTCTAAACCTTCCGCTGGTCTAATGCAGAGGCACAATTCACAGTAATGAAACATTAACACTAATTACACCTAACATCATCATCATTACACATTTATCAATGTGAAAAATGAATGTAATACATGAACTCTGTTAAGAAGCCACTCATTTCCTGTCGGCTACAGATAGTTCTAAATGTTTTGCAGGCTCAATTACTAACCAGAACATTGTTTAATATGAGCAAAAGTTTCTTCTTTTTTGCTGTTTGCACACAACAAAAATAACAGTATCTGTAATAGTTAAGCTTTGCTTTGGACTATTTCTGGATTAGAGCAAACTGAACGCTTTTATCAGGACTCAGGGTTTGAGAGTCAACTATCGTTCAGCTATGTCAGCTGTCACAACAACATATTTAGAAAACTGCTGCTAACCACTAAACAAAAGAAGGGTCTTAAAATCTTGCTAATGACCCCAAGAGGATGCTCTGCTTCTTTTACCCAACAGAGCAAAGTGGTTTGAAACAATCAACTAATAATGCCATTCTGAGGCAAAGTGTGTTTTGCAGTTATTAAAAGCCAACGTCTCTTACAAACCTCCTTTATGTGCCGTCATGATTATTTCTTTTGGCCAGGGGCTGCAATTTATGGTAGCAGTGCTCTAACAAAAATGCACTTCTTAATTGGGTTGTAAAAGTATATTCCCCATTAGCTGTTTAGAACACAAAGTGTTTTAGTTCACTCAGTCCTCTATGTGATCTAAATAATTGCAGGTCTATTATAATAATACACCCTACTTACAGTTTACATCTTATAAATTGCAGAACATTTACTCAAAAGTCTAAATCCCATCCATAAGAATTTGGAAGTGTGTCAGTGGTTGACTAACCCAGCTCATGCTGTTTAATGTTTTAACTTTTAAAAGCACACCTCATCTCCTTAGAGACCTTTTGTCCCGGCTGTTTCAACTTAACAATTCTCTTGTGTCAGAATGTTGAAATAGTTGGAAATCCTTATTTGTAGCCAGCAGCAAGGCTGTATGGATGGCAATGTCGCATGTTGATTGGTCAGTCCACCACTTTGGTCCTGACTAAAATATCTGAAATGTCCAACAACTATTGGATGGACAGTCATTGTGTTTGGAGGATGAAGCCTAAATACTTTGGTGATCCCCTGAGTTTTTCTCTAGCGCCACCATGAGGTTGGCATTTGTGGATTTTAATTAGGATAATTATTTATCAAGGAATGGACAGACTCGCTGAAATTGTCTCAAAGTTCATTTACTTGCAAGTAGAGTCAGTTTTACAGCACTCACAGCATAAGTACAGACTGACGGAAGCCTTCTACAACAGCTTTTTCTATGAGTCCAAATTAAATCATAATACAAAAGGCTATGTTGTCTCCCACAAAGTCAGGAAGTGGCTCCCAGGATTTATCTCATGAGAACGTCAGCAGTATTTTGGCTTTCTATCATGCAAACAGTTTAATATTAACAGAAACAAGAAGAGTTGTTTAGTTTTTCTAACAATATCTCAACGACTAATTCTGCAAAATGTTGCAGATGCATTTAGCTCACAGCACAGAGCACCGCATAAGTCTCTGACCGTGACCTCAACACTGCGAAACACATCGAGCTGTGAACTTTTTCTGCTGTTAACACCCCTTTTATTAATGCTTGGGGATTCTGGCTAAGGCAAGAAACAGCTGGTATAGTCTTAAGAGAGAAAGCTGGCTAATTAATTAAGCTGTGGGCCACAGAAATTCATTTTGCATATAAGCGTTGTGACCACAAACCATAGCCCCTGCACAGAATTGGCTCAAAGACTTCAATTAAACATGCTGTTTAAACAAATATCCACAAGCTTATGGAGCTCTCTCTTATGAATAATTCATAGCCTGGATAAGGGAATAAATCAGAAATACTGAAATATGTAAAACCTATTTGTAGCTGTGAGCATACAGTAATAATTAGGGCACTGATTGTCCTTAGATTCATTTCCTTAAAAACATATTTTTCTTTCAGGGCTAACCATGAATGAAATGACACAGATAGTTTATTTCTAGTTGAAATATGTGATACAACACCGGCAAAGTAAACAGTCTTTGCCTTTCCACTTTGAAGGCTATAGAGGAAGTTCCTGGTGTTTTTACAGGGTGGTCAGGGCCCCTTCGACGTCACAGTGGCGTGTGTAACAACATCACAAAGTGGGTTCACTGAGCTTTAGATGTGGAGAGGCCTCGGGCTGAGGCTGCACGCCACTTCCTGTTGGCACTGCAGTGGAGCAGCAATGACACTATTGAGAGCATGGTTAAGAGGAGATCTTGAGGAAGGGTGAAGGAAGATGTATGTCAAAATAATGTGCCTCCAGGATGCATTATATAAGGCTATTAAATTGTCAGTGTCTAAAACAGTGGATACAACCTTTGTTTGTGACAGCCGAAAATCCATTTTTCATGTTTGTTTCATTGTGAGCTTTGCCAGCGAGTGGTTTCTTTTGTTGGAGCACACTAGAAAAAAATAAAAAAATAAGCTCTGATCCTCTACTCCTCATTAAAGCTCCTGAAAGGGAGACATGAGGGATTCAAATGGTATTTTCATTCTGTACAGTAATGGAACTATAGCAGCACTCCATATTCTAGAAGAAGGCTGATATTAAAGTTGCTTAACATTGAAATAACATCCATGTTGAAAAGGTACATCGTTAAGAGGGACTGACAGAACTGAGGAGGGAGGGTAACTATAGCTGCTATAGAGGACTATCATGAGGAAGACAGAGGAATGGATATCACACCGAGTAAAGTATTTATGGCTTAAGTCTGAATAAATTGCATTATACAGTGGATATTTACAAGTGAGTTACTTCTGCATGCTCTGAATATCTTATCGCGGTGTGATCGTTCACTCGCAGCTGCACATTTTCACAGCAACCGCTAGGTAAGAGATTATCCACACAGTGTTGAGAATTGATGACCTTTCAGTGATGAACAGGTCGACCCCTGCAAAGCATTGGTGGGAGTAAGTTCACAAGGGAGCAAGGCTGCCTCAGGCAGCTGCTATCTGCTCTGTGTCCTACTCTCTATTATCACCTGCACGATCAATGGCATGATTTTCTCCACAGGAAATTGACTGCTGCTCAACATATTCAACGCACCTTTGTTCTCTCTGCAGGGAGCACATATTTCAGTCTTTACTAAATATTATACAAGAGCTGAGATGTTACTCCTGAAACAAATGTGATTTGCCACAGCTGCAACGCATATTTAATTGTTTTCAGTAGCTGGACTAAGTCTTAAAATCGATGCAAGTGGGAGGTTATTTTTTTGTTTAGCAATCCAATGTTTTAGACGAGGAACATTCTCCTTCTACAGTTTCCTCTGGACATGTTCAGGGGTCGAGAAACGCATGACCCCAAAAGCAGCATCTCTGCCCGCCACTTTACAGATGCATGACAAACACAATCTGTTCTCTTTTGTGCTCAGTTCACGCTCTTTGCACCAAATAAATACAGCACCTGATGAATCATACCGCAGAGAGCAACACTGCCTGTACCAGGAAGGCAGAAAACCGCCGTAAGCATATCTAAGAGAGTGGCAGGCAGCAATCTGTAAGTAGAGCTGTAGGGTGGAAAGACGGCTTCCTTGTCCGAATCACTGAGCACACACAGGCACCTACTCAAGGGTCATCCATCTAATGGACTTCTGGACACACATTCTTTGCAATAAGACTGTCAATATCTTGTTGCACAAGTGCAACATTTGCTAATATGCTGTCAAAAGAAATTATCACTGAGAACACGTTTGGAGTGAGCAACAGAATGCTGCTGATACATCTGTAATTTTCCTGTCTCGATGCCTTTTCACGCTACAGGTGGTTTTATTCACAACTAATAATTTATCTAGAGTTTGTGTGTGTTGACAGGGTCTGAACATCAGGTCACAATTTAGCTGTTCCCAAAGTCACTTGTGATTGACTTGGTTTTCTAAACAACATCCCCCCAATAGATTTAAATTTCTATTGGCAAGGACACAACTGATCTCTCGGCCTCTGTAATCTCGATTTCCGCTGGTAATACCAGTCACCGTGAACTTGTGGCATTTCGCTGCCTTTGATGATTGGCCCAATGGTCTGCAACCAATGGCCTTCTCGCCACCAATTCATGACCCGTCAACCCCAATCGTCCCACCAATCCAACAGGCACACAACACACAGCACAGAACAAATGTCCCAGTGTCGGAATCAATCCAGACAGGCTTCCCATCCTCCTCTCATAAAACTGGCATCTCATTTATCCAGGAGTGAGGACTAGCCATACTATGGTAAATGGAATGACAGGGTATTTACACTTTTAGTGGCAGAGGGTCCTGAAGGATTTGAATTGTTCGCTTTCAACTTGTTTTCTCCAAAGAGCTACCTGAATGCGCATTTGAAATATTAATTCCATTTCCTTTTTGGTGACATGAGACCACTTTCTAGAAGATATCTTATTTGCGAGTGTATTCTTCTCTTTAAAAAAAAAAGTCTTCTCCTATACATATGTGCAGACACGAGTAATGAAATGAATGTGTAGGAACAGGAAGTCTTCTGACTCACAATATTGAGAGTATTGAAAGGACCCCTTGCTGATATGCTTGAGGTGCACTGGAGCATAGAGGAAATAACAGACACCAAGGACCGGCACGCTCATGCAGCTACTTCTCCCTTTGAAGTTCTGACAGCATTCGGCTTCCTCTCCTCTGTTGAATCCTGAGATCATAATTATTTACCATAAACATGGCACGCATCCGCCTGGTGAAAACAAAAGTTTGACCGCAATGATTCGGTCATATTCTATTCAGTGCAATTTCACAGCGACTGCAGTCGCACAGATCAAATTGAGAAGGAGCAGTGTAGCATGAATATCAACTGTAATAGCTCAAGACGGAAAGTGCAAAGGCATTCATATCTTTGTGATCCTCAGTGCAGACATGTTCACGCTATCAAGGCCAAATCTTAATGTTAAACAGCCACTGTACAGTTTGCTTGCTAAATAATTGGTTGTTAATCCAAGCTTAACCGATAATATATCAATGAATGTATCGACTTCATGGAATCCAGATGGAAATATAAACCCAGAGCAAAAGTGTTGTTATTTTCTCCGAGCTTATGACAATCTAATTAAACACATGAGCAACCACACCCGGGATGCTACAGTAACAGGAGTAACAGAAAACATTTGCTTCTCATTTTTGGTGTTTTTTTTAAAGAATCTATAGTGTAGAGAAAGGTTCTGGAGAACTCACCAATCATGTGGATGGTGGTTCGTCCAGGCCTCGTCCCATGATGCTGTTGGATGGTGTCGTAGAACGTGGCCTGACACAGCTGAACGGCAGTCACGCTGACCCAGAGGTACAGGCAGAGCAGCCAGGACATGACAGGACACATCTGCTAAGGACCAGCACAGGTGGAGTCAATAGAAAATACATTATGTTCTCAACCTATGACCTTAACCCTCGCACCCCCCAACAAGCGCACATGCACACACTTCCAGATTTGTGAGCAAAAATATTGCAATTATTAATACCAAATACATTTATTTCAATTTTTCATGATTTTGTACAAGCACTCTATATACACTCTAGTCTATAATTGGCCTTAATGCACATCAGTGAAGTCTTTTAGTCATCGGAATTTATCATTAGCATGATTATATAAGTATGACTTCTTCACTGTTTTGTCTTCCTAGTTGGCCCTGTCTTGTCCCTGAGCCATAACGCTGGAAATGTGGAGTGATCCCTGGGGAGTTTTTCCCATGCAGCAGAGATTTCCCCTGACAGGCTGACTTCCTTCAACTCCTGAGCTGTGCTCCTGCCTCAAAACCTAAATCAAACTTAAAGATAGATAAGATTTTGCAAGCAGCTGGCTGCCGAGGCTCTTCTGTATCTGTCAGAATAATGTGACAGTGACACAGCAGTAATAGGAATCAAAAGCCTTGTAATGTTTCACCATGCTGTTTAGATAAGAAAAAGAAAAGAAAAAATACAACAGTGAGCAATGCCCCTGGCCACAGGAGAAGGGTGGCTGTGAAGGAAATCTATGAAGGAGAAAATACAAAACGTTTCAGCCCTGAAATCACTTCACAACAGTTTTATTCACAGCAGCAAACTGCCAACAAGCAATAACTTGTTTACCCTTTTTTATATCATACCATATTTATAAGATTTATGAGATCATTTGGATTCAATTCTTCAGGATATTATTTTAACATGATATAGATTTTTTTCAAGTCCCTAAAAACTTTTTTCAACATTAGGAAGACAAATTATGTGTTGCATCAATTAGTACTATTAATGTCATAAAATAAGTGCATTCTCCAGATTGTATCAGCCCTTTCACATGTTCATTGGGCTTTTAAGCATCCAAAGTAGCAATAGAACAGTTCAGAAAATAGCTCAATAAACATCTTAAATAAAATTGCCATTCTCAGTACAATCAATATTAAATCATATGGAATAAGATGAAAGAAAAATGCATTTTGTTCTTCTCAACAATGTGCCATAAAATACAATTATGTGTGTAAATTTCACACTTTTCACACTTTAATACAAATACATTGTTACGGTAAATATGGTAAATAAAGCAAAATCCTCCTGACAATGACATGATTTATGTTTTGCCTAGAGGAAAGAAGAAAATCTTACCTGAGCAATCCAACAAAGAGTGTATAAATATCTCAACAGAATGACATAAATCCATCCATAATGCAGCTCATGTTGATGCCATCCAATAACTCTGAATTTAGCTCGAGGAGAGAACTCCACTGACTCTGCCTCCCTGCTCCACACTTTGATAGCAACAGTCCAGTGATTCAGAAATGACCGTCAAGCCGGCGTCAGGAAACAGATTTACAGCTCTTTCAATTCCACCTTTGAAATATCACAGCTTCCCCTTGAGGAGCTGCTCCCACTGACACTGAATTCATTTGCCCCTTCGCATTTATAGGCATGTGCGGAGTGCTCCTTAATTAACTGTTGTGGAATCTCTTCTTTCAGCGTCTGCATCCTTCCAGTGAAAGGCAGCCTGTGAGCAGCGGCTCTCTCTGAGTCCCCCCTTCAGCGAGCACTAAGAAACAAATGTTCCCGTACAGCCTGGCTGTTTGTAAAGACTGTATCACATGTCTTAAAGCCAGACTGCCTCTGGATTAGATTGGCATAGTGGGACTCCACCTGAGCATATGTTTCTGAAAAATGCAAATCAGGGAAACTGGCACCACTCACTTCGCTGTGACCACATGATTAACAATTATTTAGATTTAGAATGGATTTCTTTTTCTCATCAGGGAACATTTCTTTTTATTTCTTTTCCTTTTTTGTCATCAGTTTCTACTCTGCCCTACATAAAGAGAACTAAGTACATGCTTAATCTTTTCTAAATGATTTAAAGTTATTCCAAGAAACTTAACAAGAAAAGGATATTATATTACCCGATGTGAGCATGTGAGGAGAGAAAGACATAAACCCTTTGTCCTTAGCTTACCTTTGTGTTGTTAAAGGAAGGTGCAAAAAAAAAACTTTGGAAAGAATATATTTTAACAAGCTGAGCAGAAAGGGACTTTGAAAGCAGACTGTGATGATAAATAGTAATGTCAATTCATCTGGAGGTAATCTTAACCTACAGTGGGGGAGTTCTTTAGTGTATGATTTAGACCTAATGGTGATCGTAGCAAAGAAGGAGAGGTGAGTGCTGTTATTTGGAGTAAATCAGCGCCGATCTGTATGTGTAGGAAACAGCTCCATCCTCCCCTTTCCTCACCACCTTCACTACATGGTGAGCTCTACTTTTGCATTGTGTCTGGATTTTTTTATCACTAGCATGCAGAACATGCCCAAGGCCTGCAGCTCACACTGCCATCTCTACGGCATAAAGACTTCACATTTTATTTTGATGCTTGCTCAGGAAGACAGGGTGCATTCCCAGTTCAGGAAGGAGTGAAGAATACCCAGAGAGAGAGGAACAGCATGAAACTACTTGAGATGTCGGCATACTACAACACAGCATTAATGTCTGAGGCTTTGGCAGAGTCAACTCTGTGCAGTGGGGATTTGGGACATATAGGAGGAAGCCAAATATCATAAATTGCTGAGATGTTCTGAGCAGAACAATAGTTTCCAAAGATGGGGCAGTCATTAATTGTTCAAAGAGATTTTCCCATTTTGACACTGTGCTTTGATACGAGCCATTTGTTTCACATGGAGTTTGTAGAAGTATGTAGAATTCTTGGAGCACACCGGAGGCTGTGTATCCGAAACACAGAACCCTTAAGTCAATATTATAATTGATCTTTGTTCCTCTGAAACACACAGGCAATTATCCAGAACACTTGGAAAAGAAAAGTCAAGCTTAAATATGTGGAATAGGGGTGAGTTATACCACAAAATCTGGATCAGATGTAACACCGGGGAATCACAGATATTGATACTGACACCAATACTTTTTATTATTAAAAGCGGGAGGCTAATGTACTATTGGGAAAGCAGTGTGTCATGATTTATGAGGTAAATTTATCATTAATAATCTACCTCTCAAAACCTTTTCAAGCAGAGTGCATGCACCAAAGAAGAATGTATCCAGAGGCATCCATCCTATTAAAGCTAGTGCTGTGCTGACACTCAAAACAAGACTTAGTATCGGTAGTATTGAGTTTTTATCATCAATCCAACCCATCCCTAATGTTCAACAACCGTTAACCTTTATACATGGCTAACAGAAGGTCTCTAAATCCCTGGGTAAACATAGTAAAGGTCTGTATTAATGTTGTGCACAATTAAATCACTCCAGTGAACCCAGTGAAGCACAGTCAAGAGGTTCTTTTCTGCTTGTTCAAAAATAATAAGCCTTTTTAACATTTTATTTTTGCACGTCATGCATGCTGTGGGCCACATCATCCTAGAATTCCCAAAGTTTATAGTCAGTCATACAGTAGGTATTATGTCCAAGAACATTGGTTCCTACAGAAGAGGTATATCTTTCAAACTACTTTTCAACTATAAACTATAAAATATACACTTTTATTTGAATTGTTATATAGGGCTCAGTAATTTCCTTAAACAGTGGGGCACTGCAGTTTTTTTTAGCAAAAATTACTCAAACTTGAGAGTTTGTTGGGGACTATTTTCAGTGTTAATACACATTTCGGTGCTCTAGTAAGATTTTGCAGGCAGCAGGTCGGTGATTGTGGAATTGACTTACAATATTGCCCATGTCCACGGATGCCTTCAGTGTAATGGTGTGGCTCATTTATGTATTTTGGATAACAATGGAGCTCTGTGACACAGACACAGGTTATCACACTTCAGGCAATACGTGTCTGTTGGATTTAGTGACATCTACCAGAATACCTCTTTCCTCACCCCTCCCTTTCCAAGCGCTTAGTAGACAGGTAACGTAAAAAACGAGAAAGGCGCTCTCTAGAGCAGGGGCGTAGGCAGAAATAGTATTTTGGGCAGGCCAGTACAAAAGTGAGTGGGCCATTTTCAAAAAGACTAGAAGTAGCAAAAAGGACAAACTGAAAAAATAGCAACACTTTTACCTTTACATACTGCATTACAACGGCAATAACAGTACTGTCTCTACAACATGCTCAACCAACAAAGCTACAGCAACAATATAGACAAAAACCTGTCGGTTTTAACCTATTCAGGCTAAAATATATTTACACCGGCAGAACCAGCAGCATTGGTTCTGCACTGTTATAAAATTAACCATTTTATTGCACAAAGTGGCAACTAAACATGAACCCAGACAGCAGAGAAGGCGTTTATATACTGCATGACATAGAACAGCCTACATCAGACAGAAATCACACATGTAACAATAACAATGCAACAACATTGTTGCTGCAGGACTATGGTCAAATCATGAGCAGTGAATGCTACCAGCAGTAAAAGAAAATCAAAGAATGGAAACTTCCAGCTAAGTATTATTTGAATTATGAAAGATATAATGAAAAGTGACCAGCAAGGCGCCAAATCTTAGACAGTGTATCGAGTCCACAGCAGTGACAGGATCACAGAAAATTAAAAACTACATCACTCACAGATCAGTTATCTTCTTATTTAATGTGGGCAAAACACAAACGTGTTTCAGCTAGAAGTCATCATCAGTGTTCACCATTTCTTACTGAATAGAAAGGTTACTAGGTTACTTAACTAATAACCCAAGAAGCATGAAAGACGTTTTACTGAATGTTACCAAAGACAGTATATAAAATGGACTCCGCTGTTTTTGACAGAGACCAGTGAAGTCTATTAGAAGCACTTTTCCGGTGATGGTTGAGCGTTACTGCGCAGCTGCAAACTGAGCTTCCCGCCGTAGATGTGACATGAGCAACGTGTCTGAACGTTGTAAGTCTTCTGGTAGCTGTGCAAGAGAAATCTCAATCATTCCCAATCTATCAGAGACGGAGAGCGTAGGTATATGTAAGGAGATAACATAGGCACAGGCTAATTATTGCTAACTAAAATGCTAGTTAACATCAGTAATTAAACTAAACAGCTAATGTAAGTCGAAACTGCCTGCGAGCTTCTACTATACGGTAATTTCTTTACTATGCGACAGTAAGTCGCGTGGTTATGACACAATCGTTAGCCTATTTTTATAAAAACATCTGCTACGGAGCCATAACGTTTCCAACGTGTTTAGTTGTTCATTATCAAAATCTGTGTTGCCCGTTCACAAACTTGTCCTTTTTCATGAATATTTACCACCACCATCAATTCCAAGTGTTCCTTTTGGCTTGAAATTTTACTTATGTATTTGCATGAACTGGGGTAGATGCTCCATATTCATGCGCCATCTTGAAATATGTTAGCCGGTAAGGGACATACAGGACATACTGCTCCGCCTTTCATGTTTTCGCTGTCACATGATAAACTCACAGGTGCTGCTAATGCTGCTAACGAGTATCGTCACTTCCCGGCCCCGGCAAGTTTGAAGAAGGAAACATGGAGGACCACACATATTCAAAATACAAACATTTCAAGAACAGGAGTCTTCTTCTTCGCCCACAAAAAGAAAAAGGATATTGAAAAGAGCAAGAGACTGTCTTTTTGAAGCGTGAAGGCTACCGTAGCTGTAATACGTACTTTGAACTGCGTGGTGCGAGAGAGTTGATTGCGATCTAAGATCTCAATGCTACATGGAAGAAATTCCCACAAACTGGACCTTTAATCTTTACAATCATTCCCCGAATGAACCAAGCAGGCCTGCCTTATTGCACGATCAAAGTTTTCTTTAAAACTTGCCATTTTCAGCATGGTTGCTGCTCCTCGATGCAACCGGAGACACGTAAACATGTAAACACAAGGAAAGCGGAAAGTGACCATCCGGCGGAACTTCTGACGGCGCTGGAACTATGAATAATGAATAGTTTTGATCGTCGATCCAGACTAGTTTTGGGCTGCATCCGAAATTCCATACTAAGATGCTATTTAGTAGCTAAAACAGTATGCAAGATTTTTTTGTATGTCTGAAACCAATAGTAGGTGAATTGCTTACTATTTCCGGTAAAATATTACAGTATGCAATACTGGACACTACGGCGACATAAATATCCCACAATGCAATGCGGTAGTAACAACAACGTTCATAACAGACAAATGGACAGAAACCAAGGAGCTCTGTAACGTCAGTGACACTCTTATTTACATGTCTACATATTTAAACAACTGTTGGTGTAGTTATTCACCTCTTTCAGTGATTTAAGCATTATCTGACGATGCCGCTAGAGCAGAGTTCGTCAGGGGTTACCATGGTTATGCGTCTTCAACAGCAAGGAGGCTCTCAGGAAGTGACGTTGAAAATTACAGCTTAGTGCATCCGAAAAGATACACACTACTGTTTATTTGCACAAAAGTATGTTGAATGAAAGTATACATAATGAGTATGTAGTGCAGAGTATGCGATTACGGACGCAACCCTGGGCTAATGAAGAAACATAGTGATGATGAATATTATATTCCATTTCTGCTAGTAGATCCCCCTAAGTCCTACACACTGGTCCTTTAACGTCTAACAATGTGTCCACAATTCATAATTATTTTCACAGATGTTAGTTTCAATGACTCACAATCACTTTACTCATAACAAAAAACAAACTTTGTTGTTCAAATAATTCCAATTTTGAAAGAACACAAATGCCCCTGAATTTAAATCTATCATTCTTACAGTGCAACAGACAAATCAAACCGACTTTTTCCTGACCTGCACAACACCAGTTTCTGTCTGAAGAAGGTTCATGCACTGCTGATTCAATGGACTCCTCCCTGAAAGCTTCTGACGGCTGCTCTCTGAAAAGTAACCCTGACTTTTTTTTTGTAAGAATGTTCACAAGAGTCGTCTCCTAAATCTAAAAGGCATTGGCCTGGCTCCCACAGGATTTTGGTCTGAATGTTACATACTTACAGTGATGAGATTGTCAGGGACATTTCCAAAGCATCATGCTTTTCTTCCATCTGCAGAAAGGCAACATAAAGTCATGTATTTTTTACAAATAATGGCAGCAATATGTGGCTTCTCTTAACGCCTGTCTGATTCCATGTCAAATTTCTTTTCCAAATGGCATGCCCACAAGATAAGGTGTTGGTTGTTACTTTATGCCGAGGGTGGCTAAGCAGAGTAAAAATGTCAATAAATCGTTGTGTTTTGCTCAGGGTGGGAGAGCTGGAGATGTCTCAGGAAAAACTATGGATCTGATTTCTATTTTGCTTCCCCCTCAGCTGTGCCTACTCTTGTCATAACAGGAATCACTAAAGGTTTAGCTGCCCTAAAAAACATGTGACATTTTAAGATGATATTACTCTTGATTGCAATAACACCATTCCCAGGAGGCTGATTTCTATTAGATATCAAGAACACGCCATACTGTAGATCACGTCATGCATCAACACGCAATGCCTTTTGGACAATGAAGGAGGAGGGGGGAGTTCTTGTAGATAAAAGTCGTATATTTCTACAGGCATTCTTGCTATGATTTCACACAAATCCTCACATGCACCTTCTGTTCACGCAGGCTGTGACATTAAAAAAAGACAAGTAGTGTGAAAACAGCTTCAAAGATTCCACAATAGAAGAAGATATCATCTTGCTGTTGGTTTATAACAACTCAAATATCTTTTCTCTGAGATCAATAAATCACTGCCAGGAAATTACTTACAGTGAAACAGTGAGGGACCCCTTTCAAGTGATTCATTTGCATTTTCATTGAGTGTTTTTGTTTTCTGAAGCATTCTCTGCTCCTTTCTGGAAAGGTCAATATGGAAACGTTTGGTGTCTACTTTATCTGCATGAGCCAACTCTTAAGTTCAGTCAAGTAAGAAATCAGATTATCTTTATAGAAGGCAGTGTGAGAATCTGGCCTTTGAATCTTTTTCAGTAGAGTATTAATGTCTTAGTGGGCAGAATCAGCCCAAGCTGCTATTAAAATAACTGAAGTCTTGAGCGGGATGTTTTTCAATTCGCTGAGCTCCTCATGTTTAATGGAAATTGAGTGTCTCACCTTTACATCAGTTGATCTTAACATTTAATAGATTCTTTTAAGGATATTAATCTTTTCCATTATATCTTTGTCGTGGATAAGAGAGAGGCATATTTCTCTCAGGCCAAACAACTCATTCATTTCCCAGACACAAACCTTTCTGCACCTGAGGTTTGATATGAGAAAACTCAGGTGAAAGAAGTGGAATAAAAAGCTAACAGTTTGCCAATGTAATGCATGCGTAGTTCTCCCTCATTTTTTTTCAAGCATATCATTTGAAACTAGAAATGCCTTTGCTCCTCCATTATTTCCTGAGTCCGATTGACATTTACTGAGAGCTACACTATTTGATCCCACCATTAGGACAATGTCATTGCATGCACATTATGAACATTTTCAAATCAACAAAGAGGGCTACAGTGTTGCAGTGTCAGGCAGAAAATATAGAGCCAGCATTTCAACATAAGTAGCCATTCTTTTAGCCCAAACTGCTGACGACAGGCTCCATAGAGAGCAGATGCTATTGCCTTCTGGGTCTGGGCTTCATTGTTCCATTCCAGTAACTGCCTCTGTGCCTCCTGAGATTTGCTTCTGTAAAACCTGCTCTCTCGCTCTCTCATGGCATCCAGGTGACAAAAAAACATACATACAATAGGCAGCTCACACTGCCTTTAACAAATGTCATTGACCGTCAGCGTTTTTCTGGGTTAAGGGCCCATGCAGGGCTGTGTTAATACAATTGAGATTAAATGCAGATGTCAAGTGTGATGTGCGTTTGGGTGTATTTTAAGATGTAGAATTAGATATAAAAACATTAAACAAGGAGATTACAGCTTCTTGATTTTGAAAAGGGACAAAATCTTGTTCTCTTTAAAGTCAAACAATCAATCATTGTCATTGTCTTCGGTGTGTCATTCTCATCTCATACGGTCGAGATTGTGCATTGAAGTCATGTTGACTCCATCACATCACATGACAACCCCGAAATTGTGGTTGTTTATGTAATTGAACTTGCCAGGCCTCCTCTGATGCCTGTATTCATCTCCTGAGATGAAAACACATTTGCCCTCTAGATATTTACATTAGCAACAACAGCCGTTGTTCTACGTCAGGGATGCACACGCCAGATCATTCTTGTAAAGGGGTTGTATGTGATGCTGGATTGTATAAATAAATCCTCTTTTCTTTTTCTGCAACTGCCAAATGCCAGAAATCAGAAAACTGGTGTAATACAGAACAACCCCCCCCCCCCCCACACACACACACACACACACTCACACACACACACACCCCACCCCACCCCACCCCCGTGACAAGGTCAGAGTGTCTCATGCAACCTTTTGTGGAAAGCACTCAGCACAACAAATGGACCCCAAATGGCTTGAAACCTGCAGTTTGCACTCTAGAGGCAGCTCACTTGGGTTGAGAACTCCACCTTGATGCTCTCCATCCCAGTAGAATACTTGTTCTGGACCACTGCTGGCTGAATATGACTTGAACAGCTGGAGGAACCTCACAGGCAGAGGTCAGCTTTTCTAGCATAATCTTTTCCTTATTTTTATTTTCATGAACCTGCATACTGCTTATTTGCTTTCTTAGCGAGAGTTATAAGAGAAAATTGCGGCGCATTCTCACAAACGGGCAGAGCCGATCCGCCCAATACGCTCACTACGCAAGCTGCGTAGGGCCCCGCAAATTACTCGAGGCCCCGCCTCCCCCTCATGTCATAGCGCGTCAATTAATGTTTACAACATCCATGACAAAATTAAGCGAAACTATCCTTCTGGTCACGAAAAAAGGAGAAAAAAAACACCATGAGAGTGAATTGCGGGAACAACAATCAGGTAAACTTGTGTTCTCTCCTCTCCAAGTTTGATGTCAGCAAAGTAAAGTTACGTTTATGTGCATTTCTATTGTGTTTTTTTCGGTCTTGCTAACCTAGCTGGGCAGGCAGGCAGTGCATCTCTCGGTCTGTGTCTAGCTGCTAATATAACGCCAGTCACTTCCAGGGCTGTGTTTTGTGACTTTGTGCCTGACAAAAGTGAGAGTAAAATACAATTATTTATTACGTTTGATAAACGACAAAGTGCAACGGTGTTTGTTTACTGCAGCTCTGAAAAGATAACCGCGTCGGGTGTGTTATCGTGCGTTAGGCGCGTGCACGAAATGAAACGCGCATTTTTCAAGCAGAAATATATGTGAAGACCAGACAGACCGTAGGCTACAATATATGGGCATGAATGATGGCACGCCTCATCAAAGTACACATTATACATACTTTTAAGACACTGATTATCTAGTCTCAGACAATGTGTAGTTAAAAACTCTAAACAACTGCACTAATTATGCAAGATAGAAAGCAATGTTTTGACAATTTGATATTGATTTATAGGCTATATTGAATTTAAAATGTTGATTAGCTGGACATACTGGTCAATATGGATGCACATCCCTCAGTAAATAATAACCATAAATCAAGAATTGCTTCAACATGCATAATAAATAAATACAAACTTTAACATGCTATGGCAAGTCATTTTAGCTTTTATTCATTCACAGTTTATGCATTTTTGATATCAAGAATTCGATTTTTTACTATTTGCAAAGTGAATTCTTGATTATTTTTACTAGTAGGGCCCCTTATTTAATTTTTATCTACCAATGTCTATTTTTGATATCAGGAATTACATGTTCACTTGTACAAAAATTGTACTATTTACTACTTATTCTAGACAGTCCAAATAGTCTGGTGGTGCCCATACTGATGCCAAAAATGCCCAGGCTGTAGAGAGAACCAAAGTTAATCCCAAAAGCCAAAGTTCAGGGTTATAATTTATTATTTCCTTGTTATTTATGTTTACGTTAATATTCACTTATTTAATAATATTCACTTGTTATCTTAATATTATAGAAAATACTCTATTCAATAAATATTGTTTGTTTGAACCTCATTCTGTTCTATATTGTTGTACTTATTCTTTGACTGTTTTGTTTAAAGGAGGGAGGATTGTATTGGGAGCACTGAAGTGTCAGGTGTGACTGTGTGGCAAATGGTTTACATAGCTCACGGCATCACGGGTCAGGTAGAGGGCCCCTTAGCAGAATTTTGCTTAGGGCCCCAGGGAGGTCAGGATCGGCACTGCAAACGGGTTTGTACGATATCGTTCACAAAAATTCCATGAGACTGGGCTGACGCGTGACATCGCTTAGAGCACCTTTGAGTTTAGCTGACAAAAGATAACCATCTTGCAGTAACGATGTTAACGAGTTTCTTTTGTGACTGTTGGGAGATGAAAATTGATACCACTAGTAAATATGAAGCTATGGCAAGCTTCCAGTTAGCTAAGCTAAACACAACGACTAGAAATGGGGAAACAGCTAGCATAGCTCTGTCTGAAACCACAACTTGTTCTTTTTAAACTTTTTTGTTCAGATTAAACAAACAGGATACAATGTGTTGTTAATTAGACAGGCCATTTCTCCCTGCTTCCAGTCTTTATGCTAAGCTAAGTGTCCCCTGGCTCAAGCTTTCTATTTACCAGACAGAGCTGAGAGTGGTATCGATCTACTTAGGTAACTCTGGACAAGAAAGTGAATTAGGGATATTTCGGTAACAATTTACTTGAAGGTATCTACATAAGAGTGACATGACACTGTCATGAACACATGCCACTGTCATGACACAGTCATGACACATGAACCCTAACTCTAACTCTAACTCTAACTCTAACTCTAACCATAACTGGTCATGACAAAACCAAATAACACTTACTAAAAGAAGAAGTTATATCATATTATGACTTGTTTATGTTTATGACACGTTCATGACAGTGTCATGTCACTCTTATGTAGATACCTTCAAGTAAAGTGTAATTGATATTTCTTTAATTTGACTTTGCTAAAGACGAGAGAAACATCCTGACTTAATGTTACTGTGAAGACAAGTCAGTGCTTTCTTATACAGGAATAACAAGAATAATTACCTATATTTGTAATATTAATAATAGAAAAACTACATGGTTAAATAGAAAGGTACACTACAAAGCAGGCTGCAGAACCTGATTAGAAGATTGTAAAAGACTTACTGGAAGTCTTTTTGGAATATTTTCCAGAGCTGTTAATGTGATCTTCATTTTACCATTACTGTGCTCACTGTTTCTCCCCACCACCTCCACAGGAATAATAGGAAAATAGCTAATATAAAAACTGAAATTGTATTCTTTCCTCTGTAAAGAGAGATGATTGCATATCAAGTTGGCTGGTTGAAGTACCTCCTGTGTATGACTCCTGTGTGGTGGGATACGAAGCATTTTTCTTCCAACCAATGGAAGAGTGAGTCAGGTTTATGACTATGGGGAGCAGAGGGTGGCCTTTATTTCCCTGAGAAGAGTCATTATTATTGCCCTGCAAATTTATGGCTTGCTTCTGGAGAGAGCCTACCAACAGAGTGCCTGTCATTTCTCTTACTATCTTATGCATTATTGATAAGTCTATGGTCCTATCATCTATTGTGTGCTGTTGCCATAACTCAACAGCAGAAAACAACAGTATACTGTATACTGTAGATGTGTAGAGTGAGTCTCTCTTTTGTTCTCTCTACTGTATGTTTTGCCACTTGTTTTTACAAGGACTTTCCCCTGTTAAACAGATGTTATGACAATACCAAGCATGGTATCTACAACTTTGACCCCTCTTAAAGAGAACATCATCACTTGTCTCATAATAATAATAATAATAATAATATATATATATATATATATATATATATATATATATATATATATATATATATATATATATATATTAGTGGTGGGCCGTTATCGGCGTTAACGTGCTGCGTTAACGTGAGACTCTTATCGGGCGATAAAAAAAATATCACCGTTAATCTATTCTCAAAGTTGGGTTAGGAGCTGGTCTATAGGATACTACGCAAGCTATGATGACTTTCACCTTGATATTTTAGCGCGGATGTATACAGCCTACTGACTGTAAAACAGTTCATCACGTCCAGCTGGGAGGAGGCCTCGGGGAAGACCCAGGACTAGGTGGAGGGTTATATCTCCAACCTGGCCTGGGAATGCCTCGGGATCCCCCAGTCGGAGCTGGTTAATGTGGCTCGGGAAAGGGAAGTTTGGGGTCCTCTGCTGGAGCTGCTGCCCCCGCGACCCGACACCGGATAAGTGGACGATGATGGATGGATGGATAAACAGTTAGTAACAGTGTTTCCCACACATACTAATACTAATACTAATGTGCGGCGGTGCGCTTCACAATCAACACCGCCCGCCGCACTTGCGTTTATACATTTTTTTTACCGCTATTTAAAACATGCAGCTATTCGTTCAGCAGCATATTTACTTCCCTGATCTCCTCCGTCTCTCTATCACGTGCGTCTGCCAGTGTGTTAACGTCAGAGTCCCGACCCGACTCTTAGCAAACCAGCGATTTCGCCCTCTTTAGAAAGTTAACTAGTCGCAAGTTTGCGGTAAAATGCAGTTGGGTTGTCGAGGTCAAAACACTATACGTAGCAGCTGTGAATCAAATAAATAATGTTATGTCATTTTTTTACTCTTACACTGAATGTTTGCTGCTTCATCCCAGATGAGTATTGAAAAGTATTTTCCGTGACTGAAAAAGACCACCGCAGAAACACTGTAGTAAACACAAGTAGGCTACATCTTATTGAACATGATTTATTTTCATCACCAATTATCATAGTAGAACAGCTTTCTCAAGCAGTTTGTGATGCATTCTGGAAACAGGAGATGAGCCCCTGGTCTAATGTGCCACCTGGCTTGAGAAACCCGTTCTCAAAGACTTACTTTTAGTCATTATTTGGGTAGCACACATATTCTGAATGCCTTCGGGCAGAATTCAAATGAGCCATTTTAATCTAGATTAATCTAGATTAATTCCAAGATTAAAGTGAGATGAATCTAGATTAAAAAAATGTATCTATGCCCACCACTAATATATATATATATATATATATATATATATATATATATATATATATATATATATATATATATATATATATATATATATATATTAGCATTCATGACTGCAACATCAAACATAGGAATGATTTAACACACACACACACACACACACACACACACACACACACACACACACACACACACACACACACACACACACACATACACACAAGCACAAACACAAACACAAACAAACACACTCACACACAAACACAAACTTTAAAGAATGATTCCCCTGCAGAATTGTCATTTGCAAAAAATAATTGGCAAATCAAATTAATGTCAGTGTCATGAACCAGTTTACATGCGTTTGACGCTTGGGTTCACAAGAAGGTTGATGCGACTCAGACAACGGTTTCAAACTGAATGGACGTGGGCTGTAATGAGCATGCTAATACACAGCAAGAAGCTCTGGATCAGACACAAGGGACAAGAGTGGTTTCTCATTTTCATAATGCAGGTGAACCCGGCTATAAAAAAAACTGATAAAAAGAGTGATGGTCATTAAATCACCTCTTTGAATTATATAAACATAAATTAGATATTTAAATTTGATTACCACTAACTATCATGTGGTTATCAATGCTTATTTGGACTGTGCAAAAGCAACACGTCACATGACAATAACCAGAACAACTAATTCATTGCAGAAGTCTGCTTCAATGAATATGTCATGATAAATGGTCGCTATTAGCTATTTAGCTATATACTTAGCAGTTATTTGGGGAGATAATTAGATCTTCATGCTGTTAAAGGATAATAAGGATTGGCCTCTTGCAACAAAGGATGCTGCCCTCCTTTGACTCTGTCCTTCACCCGGCCGTGAACACTGTTCAAAGAGAAGAAAAAAAAAGAATGTCCAGGCTCAGACATCTTTCATTTTCCTTTATCAAAAGTGCCAGTGAATCAGCCATTAGACATGTGGACGCACAGAAATTGTAGCTGTAGGTATAGACTACAGGTGCAACTGCATACACACACAGACACACACACACACACACACACACACACACACACACACACACACACACACACACACACACACTCCTCTCACTGAAGGACCCTTCAGACCAGCAGCAATCATCCTATTTAGACAGCTGAGAGGGCTGCTTTTTGAAACATGGTATTGTATAATGCGGCCTGCACTTGCAATCATGCTCTTCACTCTGCGATGATGAAATTAATTTGTTCTTTCATGTATATTTTGCTTATTTGATTGTTTTACATAAGAGGTTTAATTCACCTGCAAAAAACAATCTTGTTTTTAATGTTAACCCCTGAGTTGTCCTCCTGGGTCTTTTTTAGACTTTTAGCTTTTTTCAACATTTTGCTTGCATTTTCTGATGTTTTTGTCAATTATTTTGTCCTTTTTGGCACTTTCTTTCCATTACCACCAGTATATACACAACTAACACCAACTTATTAACACTAGTTTTACACTTCTTTTTGGAATTCATGATCAATTAACCTCATTTATATGAAATTATATAATGTATTGTGCTTGAAAAAAGCTGAAATAATGAATCATTTTGACTAATATTTAAGATCAGAGGAACGTATGTTGATGGCTAATAATAGATATGTCATAGTTTAGTCAGGATAATGCTATAAAATTAAATAAAACACCCCAAATCAGTAATCTGATCCTTAATTTCAGTTGCAGAAAGCATTTTATGGAACCATCCATGTGATTTTGGGTAATGTGGTTGAAAGAAAACCATATTTCTGATGTAGAAACTTTGAAAACGGGTCAAATTTGACCCGAGGACAACAGAAGGGTTAAACAATTTTTTTTTTAATTCAGGTTGTATGTGTTCTTTTTGCCAAAGCATGCTGTATAAACCTTCAAATCATTTTTACATACCATAACCATCATCTTGGATATTGTATTCTTTGCTTTCTTCTTGATAGTAAAAATATGTCTGCGTTTTTTTAAAGCTGTTCATACTGATGCATCCTGAGCTGCAACAGTGAAGGAAGATAAAGACTTAACAAATTTGTTTGTTAGTGTCCCAATTTCTGAAGCTCAGCCAATCCATTACCACTGAACGACCTTATGAATACATTACAATACATTAAAGCTGATTGGCTGCACAGGAGTCACTCTGAGTTATGTGGTTTGTCATTCTGTTGAGTTAGCTCTTAACTCATCTCTATTAAAAAGATAGATTCTACTGCAACTGCTTGCTAAAATCTCTGGAATTCTGTGTCAAATACTTCTTTGAAGTGTAAGGTTTCCACATGAGAGAAATAAAGGAAATCATTTCTAATTCTTACTTTAGGCTTCAGTGGAGCCTTTTGCAGAACCAGCACATACTTGATAACTAAAAAGCTGACCATAGATTTGTGTTGCCTGGCAGGAACAGGAATGACAAGTCTGATTTTAGAGGGGAAACATAACACACACTATAGAATTGTTGAAATGACGTGGAATCGATAAATCTTCATACATAAACACAGTGCTGTCCTTAAGGTGCAGTAGGTAAGACTAATAAAAATAACTTTCTGTCATATTTGCTGAAACTGACCCTATGTTCCAGTAGAACTACATGAAGCAGGTCATTGAAAAATCCACAGCTCCCTGCTTAGATGCACCAATCAGGGCCAGGGGGGTGTCTAACTGCGTGTCAATCACTGCTCATGCACACTCATTCATTCTCCCTTGTGGGGGGAGGGGCTTAGGGGACCGTGTGGTATCAGAAGTAACGATAAAGATTCTGATGATGTGAGTGATGGGACTGAGAATTTGTCGATGTTCAAATTGTTTGGCTAAGTCCTGGATCTTCACAATCCTACTTACAGCACCTTTGATAATCGTAGGTTATATAAATGAACCAAAGCAGCTAAAGCAGCAATCATCTCTAATCTTCATTGCTAATAGAAAGGTTCAGAAACCCAAATTACTGCAGTTGAGCTGCCACTGAATGCACATATATTTAGTTACAGAATAAGTCCTTCTTTTTTACTCATACAGAAGATCCAGTGTCAGAAAATATTCAGTGATACTTCACCCTTATATGCACCCATGAGTTATTTTGAAAAATCCTTATTACTGTGCTGCTTTAATTATTACTTAGTTTATTTGTCAGGGAAAGTGGATATTAATAAACATTACTGTAAATATGCTATGAATTAGCAAGGAGGTGTTTTCATCCTTAGTCCATGGCCAGGTGTGAAGTTGGCAGTCTAAAATCAAGAAACAAGTTTAAAACAATAACCATGATGTAAGGCATATCAATTGCAGTAAAAGTAAAACAAAGACAGACGCAGGTATAAAAGAGTAAGGCCCCATCCAGACGAAGACGTATTTTGATGCAAACGCACATCTTTTGCATCGTTTGGGCCGACTGTCCACATGAATCCTGTAAACGCACTGCCCGTAAACACACTTTTTTGAAACCTGGTCCCAGGGTGAATAAAAAAAAGCCGGCTCACGTTTGGCTTCGTGTGTACGGCGAAACCACATAAGTGCATATTGATGATGTCATCCCCACACACCTCGGACTCAAAGCTCCGCCTTCAACCCAGCTGACAGCTCTAACAGGGACGCAATGCTGTTTATAAAGTGGAAGTAGAGAATTTATCAACTAGCTCGCTAATCTGTCTGCTTATCAACTCCTTGAACGGATTATAGTAACTTTTAGCACCGCTTATTGTGAAAGGCTACCGCAAGAAAAACGTGTAGCTAGATTATCAAAAAGACATCAGATCATTGATGTTTGTGTGACTGCCGATGTTGATGTTAGCTAGCTAACGCTAGCTCTGCTAGCTGCAATCATGTCCGATAGAATGTAAACAAAGTTTACATTCTTTTTCTAGGTGGTCTTTATATAACGAGCAGTGGTGTAAGTTATTAAAGTCTAGTCCATGGATGTGTTAAGCTAAGAGAACTAGCTAACAGTCATATTATGAAAGGAAGTCACTGAAGGCTGCTCTTCTTCTTCGTTCCGTTAATTTCTGTAGCAATAACAGCGCCGCCTACAGGCCTGGCAAATGAAGTACAGTGTTGAGTCATTTACATATGGATTCATGTGGACGTGAATTTTCTTGAACCGAATCCAGGGAAGACGGATGCGTTTTCATCCTAACGTCTTCGTCTGGATGGGGCCTAAATTAGGGTTCAACAAAGCAAAAACAAACAATTACAGAACAACTTCATTACAGAGCATCTAAAATTACAGAACAGCTTTGCAAAACCAGACATAAGCAAAGACGGAGATGAACACTAGGACAGCAGCAGAATTAGTTACGCAACAGGGCAGTTCAGCCTACAAATTGTGTAGTGTGTATCAAATACTGTGTTCACAGGTTTGGTGGCTTGTAAGCCATATTCCTAACTGCCAAGAAAAGCACCTGTAAGTGGTGAGTTCCCTGATGTAGAATGGTACAGCATTCCATTAATGTGCTGCTTTAAATGAGTGTAGATTGACTGAGAGCAGATGTTCTTAATGCAGTCTCCTCTTGTGACTCCTCTTGTAATCTGATTTGTATTTACTCATTGCCATGCCATGAACAATTGTATAGAGGGATACATACAGTTTATGTACTGAACGTTTGATCAGGGTTTTTTTCCAGCTCAGGTACTTTTTTCCCTGTATGTTACAGTGGTGCAAACATGGTTTGTTTATATAAGGATCTATTGGCCACAAGGTTAAACTATACTTGCCTCTGACCAGCTTCTTAAAGGCAGGTTAGGCGTGATATAATCATGGCATTCATATATATTCTAGCATCTTCGGTTGACATGAACCAACATTATACCATTCCTGCTGTCTCTGTTAATGCAGACACCAGGAATTAAACATATACCTGCAGTCTCAATTAGGCTTCTTAAGACTTAAAGTATAATGCTGGTGTTATTCTAAACTTTTAATACTCTCCAAAAATTAGTCCTCCGAAGAACAATGTGCTCCAAATTAGATAGCATTGCTGTTTAATTGTCCTAGTCCTTGAGTTTTTTGTTGTTAAGGAATACTTCTGAAACCTACAAACAAGAAAAAAAGGTTTTTAATGTCTTTCTTTCCAGCTGTGTAGCTATTGACAACTCCTGAAAAAAACTGTCGCTCAGCTGCATGAAATCTAAAAAAACAACCTTTGTGTTCATCCATATTGTGTGCTGCACACAAATGCATCCACTTTCTATTGGCATTTCCTTCTGAGAGTATATAGGCTTGACTTTAAAGACATTTATTGGCTTGTCCATATGGTTTATCGGTTTCTAAATGGCTCGACTTCTCTTTAGAAAAAGAATGGGAATTTAATCACACACCATTGGCAGGCTTAGCGAGGCAGCTGCGACAGTCAACAACCTCGTCATGTCAGCCTCAGACTCAGGAGAGACTGTCCTTGAAACACAAAGAACCCCTGATGACATTGATTCACTTCAGCTACTGTAGCGCTCTTTCGCGGTTACAAAAGCCGGTGTGCTCAAAACCTTTTCAGCTCAGACGAGCGACACTAAAACGACACAGTGAACTCTGGGTCTCAAAATAAGGTAGTCATTAATGCCTCCCACATTCCCAAAGAGAGCTCCCTGCTCATCAACAGTTTTGGTTCAGTGTAATGATACATTTAATTATTCTGGCTGGATACCTGCCAGAAATGTGCAGATGATACAATATGGTAACAGAATCCCAGTATTACAAGGTTCCTCAAGTGTGATTACACAGATGGTATGAGTGAATCAGGTACTGTATAACGGCTTGCAGTTGATTTGTGCCATCATGTCTCATCCTTCTTTTCATTTGAGGCAAGGACAAGCCGATACGCCTCAGTTGCTCTTATAATTATTTCTGCTCCTCTCCCTTTTCCATGCCCAGTCTCTCTGTCATGCTCTCAGTCTCAGCCTAGGCCTGGGTGTCGATCCCCGAGGACATGACGCTGGAATGTCTATCTTAGGCATCTGCAGATGGGGATTGGGAACGATCTTTGATTCAATACTATTTTCCAAATCAAGACTAAGGAATTAAATGAAATCTTACAATGTTATCTTGGGTTGAATTGGTCACTCAAGTGTGCTGCCCTGATAGACTGATAATACAAGCCATGTGCTGTTTATCATCCACATGCCATGGATTACATTAGAGACTGCATGTGTGCACAGTGTCTAAATGCTACAGTGCTTGCGGGTAGTTTATGTCATCCAGTCCTTTAGCTTCTCAATCAAATTTGTTTATGTAGCAGTGTAATACAGTGTGGTATTCAAAAGATAGATTATAATCCACAAGACAATGCAGGACAATATTCTTCCTGTAATATGCACACAACAGCACCATCGTCCCCAGACATGCAAGCTTTAGTGGTTGTCTGTGTTCACCAGATAAAGAGGAACAATGGTTCTAATAGGCAGCAGAGAGTCTCCACAGCCAGTGTTTCAGCAGCGCACATTTGTTCTCACAAAGGCTAAATGTATTTTGAGTGGCAGATTAAGGATATTGGTCAGGGGCTCTGCATTGTCAACTCTGAAAAGTGGGGTAAATGTGTGTTTGGATGATAATTCACACGTTCTTAGGCTCCATGGCGGACAAAAAAGCCGTAGTGTTTTGGGAAATGTGTTCACAGATTGTTAATTATGGGTAACATAATCTCATTAAGTCCTTTTGCTTTGCGACTCAATTTCTTTTACAAGCATTAGTCATGATTGATTAGTTTAGGGGTTTATGTTCCTCTTTTGTTTGAGTTCAAAAAATGTCCGTCTTCATAAGGGCCTGTTTTGTTCAATTTGTATTCCACAAGGATGCCTTATGTCCAGCTGCAGCAACAGCGCAGTTTGTCTGGTCGAGTGTCGGTAATACCAAACTGTCTCAACATGGTAAAGACATAAATATTCAAAAATGGTTTTCTTCTAAAGATTGTTGAGATTCACTTTTCCAGTATGGTTTTGGCATGTTTTAAAAACTAAAAAGATGGATATATGTATTCAGATCCTTAACTTAAAGTAATATTCTCAAAGATTTCCATTTAAATTTACTATCTATCACCGAATGGGAACACAATGGGTGGGGATTGAGCCTATGGCCCATTGATGAAAGCCCTTGCAGTGTTACGAATTTGGAATCTGTGGCGACATTCCCCGGAAAAATCCGATGCGGCGATCTCTGGGACCCAAGATCCAAAAACATACCTGCGATTACTGCTTATGGCTATAGGTGGCACCAAGGAGAATGAAACAGAGATTTTCGAGATTGTAATTTTAAAGCTATAATCAGTGTTCGAATTATACCGTGAGCTTCGGGGGGTACAGCTGTTTCGACTGGTGACGTCAGTCTCCATTTTATATAGAATTACACACATGAGAACCACTAATCTGTGCTACTATATGTTGTTCGGGACAGGAGTGAAGACCTATCTCGCGCCTAAATGCAGATAGACTAGCTAGCCTAGCTGCAGCAGTACAAACACCCTTCTTGTCTTAGTTTCACCAAGATACAAACAATATTTGCTTGGTACAGAGAGCTGCAGTAGCTGCGTGAACTTTTAGCTAGCTAGCTAGACTATGACTCATTATAGATGAGAGAAACACTATGAACAACCAAATTAAGACAGTTCTGAAAACCTGTTTAGATGACGAGCTGCTCATAACATTTACCACAAAGCACAACGCATGATGATATACGTTCATGGCAGTCAAAACCATAGACAGAGATTAAAGTTGATTCAGCCACTTACTCTTAATTTCACTGACACACCAGCGCTTGCGCCCATACCCAGTACGTATGTTTTGACAGCTAATGAAGTGATATCAAAGAACCATAGCAAAGAACACAGTCTGAAAGTGCCAGAGAAATGGTACAGCCCAATGGGGAGTGAGGGTTTGAAAATCGTATTTCATTAGATTATTTCCTGAATTGTTGGTATGTGATGGTAATACTGCATTTACACATACACTTTTGAATAGGCTAACATTATAATTTATTAAATTGTTTTCAGTACCCCCCAAACTATTATTTTCAAGTCTCATCTAGGGGGGTCGGACCCCCCCAATACCCCCTGTAATTCGAACAGTGGCTATAATCGGTATTTCATAATAAAAATGCATCAAATGACAATGTGAAAACATTGTGACAATGTGAAAGGGGTCTCTGGAAGTAACATAGGGGTCGCTTGTAATGATAAACCTACAGAGTATTATCACCTGAATCTGTAGCTGTCCTCGGCTTTACGGAGATTTTCAGCCTGTTGTTTAGCTGTCCGGCCCGCAACTTTACTCCTTTGGTTCTCTCACCGCTCTGATAACGTTGTTTTTCGGCCATAGCAGGCAGCTGTTTTCAGTTAAAAAGCTCTAAAAACAAAACACAACACTACCAGCTCAGCACCAAAACAGTTATGAATGATAATGATGCTCCATAGCTGCTACTGTGTAAATAATAAGTTATTATAACTGTTTGCTAGCAAGCTTGCCATCAACTTTAAATGTATAAAATATATGGACTTTGGGAAACCTTTTTTTTTACATTTTAAAAGCTTACCGATCAACAGAAAAATCAACAGAATAATACATATATTCATTAGTTTCAACTCTTTAGTATTTGATAAGCTTATCATGTTTTTTATGTAAAATCCTGGTGGCCAGTCTTTGTGCATTTGTCTGTCTATAGAGAATTAGTCTCGCTTTGCCAGACCTTCCTCCACAGCGCTGTGAAGGAGGGTCTGGCTAGTCCACACAGAATTCTTGGATGGGAGAAAAACGTGCTCTGGTTTATTGGCATTTCTTTAAACCAATCACAATCGTCTTGGTTGGTGCTAAGCACCAGACGGAGCAACGGTGCCTCTGCAAAATAGTCTCGGGAAGAAGTTGATTTGGTGGAACATATGCACGTTCAAAAGTTGTTTTAGTCGTGCAAGAAAAAACTCAGATTGGACAGATAGTCTAGCTAGCTGTCTGGATTTACCCTGCAGAGATCTGAGGAGCAGTTAACCAGAGTCCTCAGAAATCCACCAGAGTTTAGAACGCCAACACAAAGAAAGTCAAAGGTGATGGACATCCGGCCAAAAGTAGGGACATCCGGTGCAATTTCCAGCAACACCTGAACAAACCTGATATAGACTAAAGCAACAGTGACATACATATCCTCAAGTACTTCCTCTGTTTTTCCCTCTTCAAATTGACTGCTTGAGCTCGTCTGAGCTGAAAAGATGATTTTATGCCACATAAATATAAAGGCAGGTGTTATGGTAGTTGTTTGTAAAGATTATTGATTTTGAGAATAGGGAACTCTTTGCCTTGTTTCATCAAATGATCTCAGTAAATCTTTGGTTCATCGTGGCCGACAGTCAGTTAAGGCTCACTGCAGGACATGGTGTCTCTTATATCTCTGGAAGGTGTGGTTGAGTCGTTGAGAGCTCCTTGGATAGACTGACATGGCAATAGCTCCACCGTCGACATGTCCTGTGTATGCATGTTAGCTGCCTTGGCTATCGATGTGTATTTTGAGACCAGCGATGTGTCATCAATAATTCTGTCCACAGGGCTGATGAATAAACTCTTAAGTCTCTGGTATTCACATGCCGTAGCCTTCCCTCTGAGTGCAAACATTGTGAAGACAGATTAGTTCTGCTGCTGTGGGTAAAGAAGATTAGCAGAGATTATTAACAAACATGTTGGATTAAATAAACAGTAGCCTATCACTCCCGTCTTCACAGACATCCCAACTGTGTGGCTAAAACAGACTTTGGGTTTCAACTGCTGAAACTAGCAGCGTGGTTAAAACATCATGTCTCAGCATGGTCGCATCACAGGGATTGGATGCAGAGCTGCCTGGATTTAATCGTCTTGGTCCCAATTAAAGTCAGATTTACTGACATCAGCCACAGTTCATCACAATGATTATGCTCAAGCTGTTCAGTGAAGAGATGATACAGTGTTTATGGGAACTGCCACTAATTAGAGGTCTGCGCTCTCTCACTTTGTGTCCGCTCAATTGATATTTCCCATAGGAATATATGACAAATTTGTCATATATCTGCATAATTATATTGCTACCTACCTTTTAAAACACATTGTATTCATGCTTCCTTCTACACACTAAACAAAACTGACCCAATTTAGGTACTGTTGGCTTATTTAACCACACTAAAATATGGTTTGGTTGCGAACTGCATTTACTTTTCCTCTTTTTAAACTTACATGTCAGTATTTGTTTCTGGTTGTTAATAATAGGTATATAATTTGCAGTTATGAATGTGTTATTACAGTGTTGGAAATGTTGTATGTGCATCTACTGTACATAAATATAACCACCTCAACCAAGAGTAAACGGCTACTTACACATTAATGCAAGAGTAATAATAATACAATGATATACTGTATAATAGCATATATATATATATATATATATATATATATATATATATATATATATATATATATATATATATATTAGAATGGTGGCAATTTCTCTGCAATGTGCTGCATGAATACTTCTGATATTTTAGGTACATTTTGATGAACAGAACTTCAGTAACATATTTAATGTAGGACTTCTAATTATAATGGTGCATTTCAACAGTGTGGTATTGGTACTTCCTCCCCCAATGCATATGCACGTGATATTTTACAACTAAATACATTTGCGACAGTTGTATGATCAAACTAGAGCTTGTTATGTCTAACACTGGATAAAAATAACAACTTTGGATAAATAACACAACAGCAATATTTTTGTTGATTGAAATTAAACCAGCATTCAAAGAGAAGACCGTCCACCCATAAGCCATGGACTTAGACTGTTTTTATGATTTTTCAGATAATGTTATCTAAGGTTATAATGAAACGTATTGATTCCCTCAGTTTTTTGTCCAGTTTTCGTCCATCTGAAAAAGGAAGTCAATATGCACCTTGCAGGGACATGATAAGAATGGATCATTTAGGCATACTTTTCTACTAATGGCATTGTTCTTTTCCTAATCGCTACAGTATGATAAATGTGCCAGTGTTACATGCACAATACTTTTTATGTCAGTGAGGCTAAGTAAAACATTTCAGTTCTTTACCCGCAAATGCAAAATTATTATTAAACGCATGTAGGTTTCCCAAGACTTCCCATGCCACTAAAACATTTCCGTAAACTCATACTGAATTTTTTTATAACTGTATTAAAGTGATGTCCCAGTGAAACAACTTGTACAGATCCCAAGGGCACTAAAAATGTATTTAACTTAAAGAATGATTTTTTTCTCTAAAAGTGGGAGTTAAACTTATGGGCAGCATGAGGGGATTTCAGGGAAGGTATTTTAAGAGAGATAGTGTGTAGACTTTACAACAGACATTTAATTTTCTCATATTTGAATTGCTGCGCCCTTGGCGACCCATTCATAGTATCTGCCAGCCCATGGGAGGGTCACGACCCAGACTTTGGAAAGCAATGCTGTAAAGAACCAAACCACCAATGAAGCTGCATGTGGTTTATTTGAGGTTTACTAGGAGAGATGTGTTACACTTGGTAGTGTCCAGTGCCATCTAGTGGTAAGAAGATGACATAAATGGTAGAGGTATGACTACTGTGGTGTTTCAGTCCCTCAGGAAAATTACTTTTTATTCATCCACTGAAGAAACAAAGAGGAACCTTATTAGTTTATTGAGCCATTACAATAATTGCATTCAAACGAGCTGCAGCAGTTCTGGATGATTTATGATCGAAGGCCATTAAGAGTTACAGTTGGCACATGATGTAATAATAACATATATAAAATAACCATTAAAATACTAAATCTTGATCTGCGTAGAAAAGGTTCAAAGACTCCAACAACCTCATCCAAAGTAGAAAATAACTGTATACACATACATATACTGTACGTCCTGCTGTAAAGAGCCTATGCAGTGTCATCTGTCTTTATCATTGGTTCCCAAACTTGGGTACATGTACCCCCAAGGGTACGCAAAGTGACATAGGGGGTACGCTAACAAAAATAATTCATATAACAGTGCGGGGTTGGGGAGGTATGTAGCTGGAGGCTGAAAGTCTGAAGGGGTATGGAACTGTAAAACGTTTGGGAAACACTGCTGTCTACATCGACTAAAAATCATAGCCAGCATGTTCATCCATGTGTTTCATGTGCTGTTTCACCATCCTGGCTCATTGTAAGTTGCACTGCCTCATCACAAGTCCTCATCTCCAAAGCCACAGTCTGCCTCTGCTCCTCGTCCAGTTTCTTGTAGTTGAAGTAATGCATGATGAAGAAAAATATACCAGGCACCAGCATAAACACTCCACATGCATAGTACATGTATTTGTATTCCCCGAAAATATCAACCAGAGCTCCTGAAAGAGAAGATGCACACTTTTTTGGGCACCATTTTAGAAATTCCTACATTTTGTTTGTGTTTACAATCTGAAATAAAAAAAAATCTTTGTACCCGAAGTTTACAAACCTGAAAGGGGAGGTCCAAGAAGCACCGGTCCACACTCAATAATGGTGACAAGTCCAACTGCACTGGAGAAGCGATGAGCTCCAACGAGGTCCATCAGAACTTCAAAAAGCAGTGCGGAAAGCATTCCAAACGCCAAACCAAAGAAGACAGCATAAACAACCAGACCCACATATCCAGGTAACAGTGGGCATATAAGGTGGCACACACCATTGTATGAAACTGCAAAACTAAAAAAGTATTGGATCCGGGGCCGAATCCACTTGGTGTTGCCAATGAAGCCAGTGGCTGGTCTGATAAACATATCCACCAGAGCAAAAATAGAGAGCAAGAAAGCTGCTGAATATTCATCAATCCCTTGATGTTTGGCATACGGAGCCAGAAAGACCACAGGCGCAAAAAACCCAAAGTACATGACCACATTACCAATGAGATAAATAAGGAAGCCCCGGTGTTTAAAAAGTGCGGGATCTATGATTTTGTGCACACAGCCCTGACTCCTGCTCTCCTCTTGGTTTTCTTTAGTCAGAAGGTTAGCTGACTGCACACTGGTGTCTGATGTAGCAGCTTCCTCAGCAGCTGCCCCATTGCATTCTGGTGGATCAGTCTTTGATTGGGCATTTTTGTTGACTGGTCTCATCAAAGCGCCAGCTACGCAGCAGTTCAAAACAATGGATCCCAGGATGAGGAAGCTCCCTCTCCAGCCAAAAGAATCAAACAGAAACTGATTGAGGGGGGCCAGAGTGAACAGAACAACTGGACTACCTGTCATGGCGAGCCCGTTAGCCAGTGGCCTTTTGACCTGGAAGTAGGTACCTACGATCGTCAGGGCCGGCTGTAGGTTGAAGGCGAGGCCCAAACCTGTTCAAATAATAAAATGGCTCATTAACATACCATAAAAAATAGAATTTGTGATCATGATGCTGATGTCTCATTTAAAAATGAAATGTAAAGACATAAGGAAACATTGAGGCATATGGACAACTTCTTCATCATCAGCTTTAAAAAAAAAAAGTTTGCTAACTTTCACGTTGTTGAGAGAGGAATGCTGATTTTGATTTAATTACAAACTACATTATAAAACTACACCATAAAACCATCACCTCAACCTTGAGGGGGTAGTATAGCATGTTTAGCTGATATAACAATTCAATATTATTATTTGATCATTTTTGCAATAATGTGCTGATTAAAGGGTTCAAAAATGTACTAAAATATCAATATCTGAAGATGTCGCCACGGCTTTAAGGAAATTGTGACAGACTTGTTTTACTATAACTATATCTGCAGATTAATCAGTAATGAAAATATTTGTAAATTGCAGCCCTATTAATTCTGACATTATATTAAATGTTATGTCCATAGTGTTCGAGTACTTCTTAATTTTTATAGATAAAATCAGGCACTTTGCCAATGTACTGTTTCTTTCTGTGCCGCATGTAGATCATCTCTACTAGATTATAGAATAGGCTAAAGTTTAAAGTCTGAGAGGTTTGTTTACTCACTTGTATTAGCATGAGGTCTGGCATAGCCATCATGGAGGCATGTGGGGATTTTCTAAATGCATCTGATTTAGTGAGTCATTTTCAACAACAAGGTCTTACCCAAGTCTGCGTATTGCTCTGATAGTACAGTTTTAACAAGGCATGGATAATTCATTGTGATTTGAGTACACATGTACACATTTCACAGAATGGCCCAAGTTAACTCTACACAGCGGCATACAAGACACTAGTGGACTGACCCTGATATTCAAAAAACTCCTTCTTTCTGTGTAAGCTGGCGATAACCAGACAACAGAAAGAAAACATTACAAAGAACAGCAGCAACCTCACTAGTAAAATTGCTGAAAAACTAAATTAACTCTAGCTCATCTAATATGATTATTAAGAATATATGTACAGTATGTATACATTACTTACCTCCAATTACTCCAACGCAAAGATACAGATGCACGATAGACTTGCCAAAAGAAGCAAGTATCATGCCAGTGCTAACCATGAGCCCACCGACCATAACCACAGGTCTGCTGCCATAACGGTTGACAAGTAAACTGCTCACAGGTCCTGTACAGAGGAGAGAAATATATCACTTTCTTAGTACCATCTTTCACTAAAGGTTTACAGCACTGAGGTTATATTTTTGTTTGTTTACAAAATGCATGATGGAATAGCTCAGTCAAAATATTGTTGGGAAACAAGAGATTTTTTTCTTTTAAATGCCTTTGTCACATTTTGAAAATGTATGCTGTCCACTGACCTCCTGCATACATAGAAGCGAGCATGACTGAGGACAGCCAGGCAATCTCACTATAGGAAACAAAGAAATATTCCTGAATCTCCTTAAAGTAGATGGTGAGGGACTTGGGAAAGGCATAGGAGAATCCTATGGAGATGAAAGCACCAAAGACGACAGCCCAGCCCCAGCCTCCATCTGGTGGTGTGTAGCCTAGTTTGGTTGCTGTTGCAGGGGCCATGATCAATCCACTGACTGGATAGTGGGAACAAGTAAAAGAAGTGAACAGAGTAAAAAACAACTGCACATTGTCAAAGCTGTGGTAATTCACATGATGCAAACCCAACAACAACATTCACAAGAGCTCACCTCTGCACAATCCTGGAAACGTGTTGGCCAGACTATAAACCCTGTTGTTGTACCAGACTGTGGCTGCCTCAGAAAGACCCTGCTTTAAGGCCTTTGATCTCATCACGTGTGCTTGCATGACAAATACAAGTGACCATACACAGAAAAAGCAACAACCCTCCTGGAGACAACATTTATTTTGTTAGGCATTCAACAATAACATGAGTCCCTTGAGTCTCAGCCACAGATGTTCAGTCAATGCCTTGTGGGACCTGTGGTTGTTGAATAATATATACATATATATATATATATATATATATATATATATATATATATATATATATATATATATATATATATATATATATATATGTATATATATATATATATATATATATATATATATATATATATATATATATATATATATTACATATATATATGTAATGTTCAATTTAATTAGGATAAAACACATCTGTGTTTTTTTAATAAATTAATGAGGTGCTGACATTTAATTAGACATTACAGGATATAGAAATTTAGATAAGAATATAGCCAAGAACCCCAAATATTTTGTTTCAGCTATTTAGAAAGGATTATGAAAATCTCTCTGTGGAAAATCACAAAATAATAATGTATGATGATGATGATGACGATGTAAATAAGGTATGCTGAAATATTACTAAGCCAATAAACTTACAGATGCTCATTTATCTTACATATCTCCTAAAGGTCTCATCTAACTCCAAAAGACTAATAAAAGTGAGAAACTGCTGTCTTTTACGGAAGCCGAGAACGGCCATTGATTTTTTTTTTTTATCTCGTGATAACGACTTATTAATGTTTTTAAAAGTTTTTAAAGATGTTTTTTAACCCAAGGAAGGAGCTCCATGAACGGACAGAGGTCTGCCGTTTCTCCCTCCTCTTCAAAGGGGTTAAATTGAAGGCTGTTTAGCCTGTTTTAGTGGGATTTTTTCCAAGTATGTGACCCGGAGAAGAGGAGGGAGAAACGGAAGACCTCTATCCACTCGTGGAGCTTCTTCCTCGGGTTAAATGGAAGGGTGTCTTAGGCAAAAAAACAAAAAAAAATCCATAAAAAAAAAAACACATCTTGAGAAAACAAACAAAAAACAATCTCGAGAAAACAAAACAAAAAATCTCGAGAAAACAAACTTTGTTATGTCGAGATAACGAATTAATAAATCGTTATCACGAGATAACAGTGCATAAAAAAACCATGGCCGTTCTCGGCTTCCGTAGTCTTTCAAGTTGGGGTGGGATTACAACTTTGTTCCTCTGACATTTGGATTGAAAAAAAGCAGCAGAGTGGGACGTCTCGCAGAAGCATCCACTACACTTGAGTCACCCGATGACCACCACGCCTCCTTCCGTCATGCTTTCCCAGCGGGTCAGCTGCGGCTTCTGCTATTAACAGTTTGTATGAATTTAACTTTCATTCACCAAGTAGTCGAATGGACGGACGGTAGATAATGCTTGAGGTGTTTCTGTCAAGCGTTTACTTTGAACACCATCAGCGCGTGACTAGCTGTTATCCAACCGCTTGTGTAACGCATGCATTGCTGACTGGTAGCATTAGCTTATGTTTGCTAACGTTACGACAAAGCCAGGTAGTCTGCTGTGAGGAAGGACCGGAAGGACATTACTTAACGTCATCGGTGTAGCTAGTTTGTTGCCTGTTAAATCAGCACGTTCACCGCTGTGGTGGGTTCGGTGTATTTGCAAATGTTTTCCCAAGTGAGAGCATGGTTAGTGTCGGGTTTGACCAAATTTCCCAGTTGTGTAAACTCAACGACCGCAATAAGTGTGGCACCTGCCCTCTGCAGCAAGCATCAGCATCGGACCTTCAGCTCGGAGTCTGCAGGTGTCAAGGTAAGCTTATTTCTGTGGTAACGTTACTACAGTCGACACATACGTACACGGTGTGAGTTTACTATGGCTAATTGACTTAACGAGTCAATGACACAACTGCAGCTGCTTTAGTATGCCGTTTGGCAGTGTCACTGCAAACTTGAAAACACACACAACCATCAGAATCAGCTTTATTTGCCAGGTTTGCACAAACAAACAAGGAATTTGACTCTCTTTGCTCTCAAAGTACTCACTTAACATATCAGAATAAAAACAGAAATGATAGTAATCATATTAAAAACAAAAAATACTGTGAAGTATGCAGAATAACAATAGCCTACAATAGAATTTAGAAATTTACAAAAAATATACAATAACAGTTGAAGAGAGGGAAGGAATAGTGCAATATCAGTATAGTCTGAGATTTAAGATTTAAATAAAAAATATAGGGCAAGGCAGTTCAGTGCAATGGTGAAATATTATACCAATATTGGAATCGTAGGTTGAAAATATACATGAGGTAGATGAGCAGAACAGTGTTGATTGACTTGGTTCAGTGTAAGGGTGGGGGCTATTTCTGAGTGTTCAACAGAAAGAAAGCTTGGGGAAAGAAAGTGTCTCTGTGTCGGCTGGTGTTGGCGAAAAGTGCCCTGTATCAATGAGGGCTCTGTTTACAGGAGCTTTAGGGGCTTTGGTTTTTCACTTTCCGATAATCACAGTCTAGTCAGGGTCTGTCTACCAATGGTCTGTATTTCTCTGTAAGCTGTTGCATGTTCAGGTTGTTTGCTTTTAGGCATGCTTTTAGTTTTGATCAGTTAGCCAGTTAACGTGAGATTAATTCCAACCATCTGTAAGAAACACAATGACTAAATGTATTTTTTTACTAATTTTTAATTTTTTTTTTAATAATTTTTACTTTGATCTCATACACTTCCTGTAATTAGACATATAAACGCAACAATCCTATCAGATGGGGTAGCCTGGTAAAAAATAGAATACAAAAAGATTTTTATATGTCATTTTGACGCAAATACATTTAATAACATTTTGATGTTTGAAAGTCTCTAGGTTTTGACATAAATGCAGATATAAATGTAATTTTAAATTGTATTTCAATTCTGATAAAACAATAACCAACTTTATTATCTCAGGAATGGGAATTGAAATATAAATATATATCGAAATGTGCAAACAAATGTACACACACAAAAAAAGTTGAAGAACACGCTATTATTTCATTTTATCAATGAAATGACACGTTTTTGGTGTGCAAAGACATAGAAAACGCCACACAGCCGCCACGCAACAGAAACGCCACGCTCCTGCCACGCAGGCAGTGTGCAGGAGCCCTAAGTGTCATCACTCTAGCATGCTTCTGATGCTTATTTACTAAATCCAAATTATGACTATCTCATCATTTTATTATGACTTCTGTCTCATATTGATGTTGATGATTTTTGACTTGGTGGGTTGTAATTTTGACAATTTCATCCATCAGAACTTCCAATCAATGTTTTTCTTTTCCTGGTGGAAATGGTTACTTGCACAAGTTATTTCCTTTTCTCCACTGTTAGTCATTTTAATGAAATATTCAGTGCTGAAAGAGGAAATTAAAGAATATTTTCCCTGCTCTGTTTCAGGTGCTGTATGATGGGCTTTGTCCCATATGTGTGACGGAGATCCGGTTCCTCCAGTTTCTGCAGAGAAACCGGTCTGGGAAAGTATGTTTTATTGATATCTCCCTGCCAGACTATGATGTAGAGAAATACAAGGATGTCAGCTACGAGATGGCCATGGAGGAAATGCATGTAATTGATGAGAAAGACGAGGTAAACATACATTCCACTGGCCTTACTAGGACTGTAAAAGCAAAAGTGTACAAAAGGCCGTCAATCAGCCGTGGTTGTTGGGTGTGTGTGTGTGTGTGTGTGTGAGAGAGATTGATAGATTGATTGATTGATTGATTGATTGATTGATTGATTGATTGTAATATCGTCAATATCTGTTGTCCTATTCTGGGCGAAGAAGACCCCTGTTCCTGAAATGTGGATTTTGAATCCGGGTCCGGGAAGTGACGAGCAGCTGTGTGAAGGGCAATACACATTTTCATAATAAACAACTACAAACGTTACACACTGAGGGTTTAATGTAGTAGTATTAGCCTAACTATTATGCCAGTCGGCTGACCCCTTTTTGCATTGGCAGGTTCACCGTGGGATCCCAGCATTTGCAGTCATGTACAGTGCAGTGGGCCTTGGCTGGTTGGGTGGCTTCATGATGTGGTCACCTGTGAGACCATTCATGGACAAGACCTACGCCATCTTTGCCAGAAATCGCTTAAAGTGGACCGGACGAGGGGAGGAGTGCAGAACGGGACGCTGTGAAAAGAAAACTCATTGACTCGTGACCACAGAGAAAATAAAGTATGTTCCATAAGTTAACTGAACGTGAAGAACTGGATGGTTTTTCCTGCTTAACCATCAGTTTATTATGAATCTGTGTGGAAAGATTAAAGACTGTTCTTAGCTGGAGGGAAATATTTGCTGCCTGATTTGAATGTGTATGTTGTGAAGCTATAATTTGCTGCAGAATTTCTTTACTAGATCAAGACTGTAAGTTTGATTAAACATCTTCAGTTAAAGTGATGACATCTACTACAAAATATCTGAAAATGATGACAGTAATAGAGATGTTGATATTGCAAGATAAATGCTGGAAATTGCCTAAATAAAACATTGATGTGTAATGTTAAGTGTCATATTGGCATCCAAATAAATGTTATTTAAAAAAAAAAATACAGTTAAAAAATGGCTCACTCTGACTAATATTACTATTTCCCCAGGCATTTTGTATATTTGTATCAATAACTCATGCTTGTATTCTCATCATCTGCATCTCTAAACTTTGTAACTCCTAACCATAAAAAAACATGACTTTGCAGAAAAAAAGTAAAAAGCTTTACTGCAAAAGAAAGAGAGAAATTGTGTACTGTCAGACTGTCATATTTTGACTAATCTAGAGAACAGAAAATCACTGAAGCAAAATGCAGTTAATTTCCTGTTGCACAGTGTCTCAGATTGAGGTTCATTCAAAAGCAGATGGAGAACCAAACTGCCAGGAAGCTGCCACTAGATGTCATTTTAAGTCTTCAAATAATCAGGGCTAACCCTTGTTACTCAGGAATTGTGTTATATGGCAGTCATGATTATTTGCCAGATCATGATTGACCTGTTCATTTAAAGTTGACTTGTAAAAGATATAAGCAGAAATGATGGGTGATATCAATATATAGTATATCTCACAGTAAAGGAAACTCAAAAACCAAAACTGACTGAAAAGGCATGGTATTTGTAATTTGAATTGCAATGTGTAAGTAATATCTGTGTGCTGGTGGACAGATACAAACAAGAGTTTTTAATCCCACAGGAGCCTGTGTGTTTCATCAACAATACATTATACAATGCAGAAGAGCGTGTGCTCTTCAGAGGTTATGAGTGTTGTGGCTGTAGCCTTTAGGACAGTGATGTTGACAAAACATACTCTGATATAAGGCACACACATTTTTGATTTACATGCTTTTTGTATTTTGCTATTTTTTTCCACAACAGCAATCTAAATGACTGAAATGCATTTCATCCCATATGTGTGACGGAGATCCGGTTCCTCCAGTTTCTGCAGACAAACCGGCCTGGGAAAGTATGTCTTATTGATCTCTCCCTGCCAGACTACGATGTAGAGAAATACAAGGATGTCAGCTACGAGATGGCCATGGAGGAAATGCATGTAATTGATGAGAAAGACGAGGTAAACGTACATTCCACTGGCTTTACTAGGACTGTAATATTCTGTATTGACTAAATGCATTTCATGCTTTAGATAAACAAGGCAGGAACAATGGAGTAATGGGGTTGGTATAAAAATGCAATTCTATAGATCATTTATTTTTAAGATTTACAAAAATTACACCAAAACTATAAAATACTTTAGTTGTATATATATATATTTTTTTTTTAAAATTAAGATTAAATACTGTAAAACTGTTCTATTGTTCACACCCTTTTTACAGCAATTACAGTCAGTGTAGTATATTAAAGTTTATTATTAAATGCTTTTCATGGCACAGTTGTTGTGAAAGGACATGCTTGTACCTTATAATTACTCAATCTGTACTGGGTAATTAAAAGTACTTAGAGTCAGTTAGTTCTACAGACGTGTTATTGTTTTGTATCATGTGGCTTGTGCACAGTTTTTAAGAAGTCAGTTTGTTTTGGAGGGGGGTGTGATTGTGATTGGGTGTGTTGTGCTGTGATGTAAGAAGCCGCTAACATCAGCTCACTGAGATCCTTGAGTTGTCACCCGGTCCCTAATTTAAGACTTGTACTTTCAGTCTGGTCAACACATGACTTTAACTTTAGCCTGTGTGGTCTTACAACGCATTGGTCATGCTTGCTCTCCCCCCCCCCCCCCCCCCCCCCCCCCCAGCTCCACCAATGAGATTACTGCACAAGAGAAGGGTTAAATTAAGTATCAAAACACACAGAAGAAATGGTGCTTCTGAAGGTTTGCCAGAAGGTGTGTACTGGATTTTCTAAAAACAGACGTGGTTGAAGAAGACTTGTGAATACAGAAGAACTAGCTGTTGTGTTTCAGGTAAATCTTCAGTGTATGCTTTTATCTGACATTCCCTTTCAAGGTTAGAGTGGCTATAAGCTACTTTGGTGTATGACCTTCCCCCTACTTAAGTGGAATACAACTATAGTAGGCTACAGCAGTTGTAGTTGTGACTATTAAATGGCCAAGCTGTTAGCCTTTCTCTTTGTGAATGCACCACAGAAGGTGTTAATGAATGCACTTTGTTTGAAATATTGATTAGGTATACTCATTTGCTTAGAGCCACTATAGGCAAAGCTGCCTGTTTTTCTCACATTTCTGTCACATTGCAGACAGATCCATTGGAGGAATAATATGGATAGGATATGTACACTGATGTACATGTTCTTAGGTTTCATGTCACATTTATGAACAGACAGTACTAGGAAACGGTGGCAGTGCAAGGTTATTGTGGAACATAATGTTTATACACAATCAGCTAACCCTGAAGTGCACACTCTGTGCCTCTGCTCGGAACAGAGGAGATATTGATATGTCAAACTTACCTGATACTTGGACATATATTTTTAAATGGCGTTTGTGATTTCTGTTTAGCAAAATAATTTCGATGAAACTTTATGTTTTGTATAACTTATTGGATTTAAGTTAGTATAATTTGTTGGGCTGCAACTAACGATTATTTTCATAGTCGATTAATCTGTTCATTATTTTCTCGATTATTTGATTAGTTGTTTGGCCTATAAAATGTCAGAAAAAGGTGAAAAATGTGGGTCAGTGTTTCCCAAAAGTCCATGATGACGTCCTCAAATGTCTTGTTTTGTCCACAACACAAAGATATTCAGTTTACTGTCACAGAGGAGAGAAGAAACTAGAACATATTCACATTTAACAAGCTGGAATCAAAGAATCTTTACTTTTGGCTTAAAAAAATTAATCAAAATAGTTGGTGATTAATTTAAGAGTTGACAACTAATCGATTAATCGATTAATCTTCGCAGCTCTAATAATTTGCATATAGTTTTTTCCCTAGAGGATGAATCCTAATGTCTTTGGTCATCCCCTGAATTTTCCTTTAGTGCCAACAGCAGATCAACATATTCAATTGTTAGGGTAACATTCATGGTTTCCAGACGATGTGTCCTGCTGACTGGTGATTCTTTGACTTTTCCTCCAACGCCACCAACAGGATGACATCCTTTGTTGTTATCGAAATGTATCAACAACTATTGGATGGATTGCCATGGCGTGTGGTACAGGCATTCATGTTCCCCTAAGGATTGATTGTAATAACTTTGATCCCCTGATTTTGACATCTGGTGCCAGGTCAAAATTTCAAATTGTGCTATACTTTAATTTATGACTAAATACTTGCAAAAATGACATTCCCATCGGCGGTGTTGGGTGTTATCAGGCCCCAACGTCGTCTTCCAGGCAACACTGCCTGGAAGGCACTAGGATTAGGCAATGGTTAGGTGCCTTGAAGTTGCCGGCCTTGAAGTCGATGTTGGGGGCTTAAAACACCATCGAGCTCAGTTGTACTTTGTTTAGTGCTAACGAGCAGATGTTAGCATACTTTTTGCTTACATGTTAAACTAAAATGGTGAACATGGTAAATACTATACCTGCTAACATCAACATCCTACATTGTCATTATGAGCTTGTTAGCATGCTAATGTTAGCATTTAGTTAAAGCATCACTGTGCCAAACTACAGCCTCACAGAGCTGCTACAGTAAAATGGCTGGAGACTTGTTCTAATGTGTTTTCTTTATGTGTTTTCCTAGATTCCTGTTGCAAATGCTACTAGGACCTAAATCTATGCAAGTTTAGGGTGACATTCAGACTTTGATTGATTGCTGCTCACCACATCAGGTCAAACATGGGTTGCTACCTCTGCACCAACTTGTGTTCAAGTTCTGTGAACAAGACGTTGAGATCATACTGCAAAATTAGGTACCTAATGAGCCTTCTCAGAAAGCACCCTCGTCTGGCTAAAGCAGCACTTGGCCCGGACCTCCACAGATATTCACTGCTGTCATCTCCTCATCCGTCCAGATTGACGAGAAAAGCAACTTTTAAAAATGTAAACCACAATGATACAGGCTCTACCTCTAACCACTTCCTCAGAGATTTTACCAAAGAACTGAAACATCTCCAGCCGGTGCGTTTTTACTCGTCCTCTAATAGGAATACATTCAAACCGGAAGCTCCAATTGGGATCTTTGAGGAGCCTCAGAAAAGTTTTCTTTTGAGTTCGCTGGGAGGACGTCTTGGTGAATCATTTAAAAGATTGTCCAGACATATTAACATTTATTTCAAGAGAATTGGTGTTGTACATCTAGCTGAAAATGCCAGCCTTGTTTTCACAACTCCAGAAAATCTTGGCAGATCACAAAGGCGTAGTCAAAGTCAACGGGCAGCCAAAGAGAGATATATATCCGAGGGCAAAGACACAATGCAGACCTTGAAAAACAAAGACAAACAGGAAAGCTCAGGAACAAGTCCTTCAAGACAGAACAACTCTGGACTCCAACTATTTCACATCAGCAATTTGGCGACAACATTCGGTGAGAGCTACAGTTACGTGGCTAGTCACATTAACTCAGTCTTCTCTCGTGGTTTTGCAAAAGTTCAAATGCAGGAACATTTGGAAACCATGTCTTCCAGCAGAGGGATAAACAAGAGGCTAAAGAGGAGACACATGCAAAACACTTACATCATAAAGTCTAAAGAAGTGGAAATGTCTCAAGTGAAGTCGGGTGCTGATCAGGCAACAGTGGAACCTAACAATATCTCCAGCAGCTGGGAGGAGGGCTACCGCCACTTTGCAAGGCACATCAATAAATACTTTGGTGCCAAGGTTACCGACCAGAATAGGAGAGAACAATTTCCTGTGGAAATAAGTAGCACTTACAAAAAACACTTTTCAGCAAAGTCCACCTCACAAACTCAAGGTGCCATGTCTCAACTGAAGCAAGACGAACCTATCATCCATGAAACTGGAGGCCTTTTCCACAGCAGCCGTAAAACCACTATTTTTGGGGAGAACTTCTTCCAAATGGCCGGTCACATCAATCAATATTTCAAGGGTCAGACTGGATTGGATGAGGACATTGATAGAAATCTCCTAACGGAGATGGACCCTGAATCTGCTACCTCTGAGAGACTGAAGACTGTGTCCTTTATGGACTGCCTTCGCCACCCCACAAGTGCCATCCCTGATTTCTTGGGTGCTTATCTAAAACTGGGCCCCTTGTCCCAGACTGGTAAGCTCAAACCGGCTATGACTTCCCCAGAGGCAATGCTGAATAGAAAGGTGAGTTGAGGTTACGTGTTCAGTGATGTTACGTTGATAAAAATAAATTGATTGATAGTCTAGAAGGCTACACAGTGTGTCCCTTAAAGCATGACCTGACATGTCTCATGCATAATCTCATTCTTTAAGCTTGTACAGCATGGTGTTCAAGATTTTAATATTAACTAGTGCTCAGGTCCCCTACAGCAGTGCTTCTCAAACTTTTTACAATATTGTACCCACTTTGAATTGCTTTTTTAAGCCAAGTACCCCCTGACCAGCACAAAACATTTTTGGTAGAAAAAAAGTCTACATAAAGAGGTATAATACAGTGCCGGCAGTGATAGATTCCCTAAACAACAACCTTTTTTTTAAACAAAAACATTTAAATGCTACATTTCAAATGTTTAGAATCCATCACTTAATTCAGTCATTATTATAGTATAATTATTTTAGGAATTATGCATGACATATTTTTGAATTAGCATTTTTGCAAACATTTCACGTACACCCTGCAGTACTCCAAAATACCCCCAGCGGTACATGTACCCCCATTTGAGAAACACTTCCCTACAGGCTGTAAAAGCATTGCTGGTTATGTTGCAGAAGCTTAAACACATCAAACTGTTGTGCAAAAGTAATTTCTGGTTGTATGTTCTCAGGTTGTCTTGAGTTGGAGGCAGGCAGAGGAAATGACACGAGGGTTGATTGGCACTCTGTCACAGGCTTCCTCTCCAGAAGATCTGACTGCCTGCGTGGAGGCACTCAATGAACACCTTATCCATTACCCATCATGCAAAGCTTTAATGTGGCAGGTCTGTTGGATGTGATACAATCACATTTACAAACGTTAAACAAATATGTTTTGACCTCAGTGTTTCTGTTTCCAGGAGAAAACCGCGGTCACATTGTTAAGAAAGCGAAGAACCTGCAGAGATAACCAGGTTCTTCAGAGTGCCTTAAGAGAAAGCTTTGCTTTAATTGGCTATGTGGATCCAGTCAAAGGCCGTGGCATTAGAGTGCTTTCAATTGATGGTGGTGGCACAAGGTAACTGTCAGAAAATGTATCATTAATGAATGATGGCCCTTTAACAATGCAGAGAGCATGAACAGCACTAGAGCAGCAACATCTGATATTTTCATTATCACTTAATCTCTCATTTGTTTTCTCAATAATCAGTAGGTTGTTTTTTGTCTATAAACATCGGAAAATAGTGAAAAATATCCATTAAGTCTTCAAATTGCATGTTTCATCTGACCAACAGTGCAAGACACAACAATATTTAGTTTACTGTCATATAAGACAAAGAAAAGTAGCAAACCCTCACATTTGATTAAAGAGCTGGAAAGAGAGAATGTTTGACTTTTTTGCTTGAAAATGAGGATTTATCGATTATCAGAATAGTTGCCAATTGATTTTCTGTCTATTGACTAATCGATTTATCAACTAATTGTTACAGCTCAATTCAGAACCCTGTTCAAGATAGTCTCTGTCCTGTGCTTTGTATATACTTACTTTACTTTTCAACTCATCATAATGTTTATTCTTCATTTAATATTCAGTATTTTGGCTTTGCCTTTTCCAGAGGTGTGGTGCCTTTGCAGGTATTAAAGCTACTGGAAGCTGAGACAGGCAAGAAAATCCACCAGCTGTTTGACTACATCTGTGGAGTGAGCACAGGTAACAAACTACAGAAATGAAAGTTACTAAAAATGACAATATCATTTATTATCAACAACATCTCGATGATTCTCAGTCTGAGTGAATCAGTTTGTGTCTCACTCGTGTGTCTCTGCATGTGTTTATTAAAGGTGCCGTTCTAGCCTTCATGCTGGGCCTGGCCCATTTTTCTCTGGAAGAGTGTGCTGATATGTATCGTCGTTTTGGCTGCGAAGTGTTCAGGCAGAACCCGCTGGTTGGTACCGTAAAGATGGGCTGGAGTCACTCTTACTATAGCACTGAGACCTGGGAGACAATACTACGGTATTTACAGAAAAGATTCAAACACTATACAAGTACTCCGGTGAATGTAGTGAAATCTCACATTTTCTTTTCTAACATTTCAAAACTGACAGAATTTTCTGTTTTGTCCTGTTTAGAGAAAAACTGGGAAATAGAGTACTTATCAAAACAGCCAGGGATGAGTTGAGTCCTAAGGTAAGAACACTGCAATCACCATGGCAGTTGATTTTATTAAATTTTACAAATCACCATCAGGCTCACAGCAGTGATAAAATAATGTTGTATTAATGATGCTACAGCTGCTGAAGTAAATCCCACCCCTGTTGAAAACAGAATATGATTAGACATACAGGTATTTGGTATCTGCTCAGGTTTCAGCAGTCAGCGCAGTAGTAAACTGGGGTACCACTCCAAAAGCCTTTGTCTTCCGCAACTACAACCACAAACCAGGCTCTCTGAGCCGCTACGCCGGAGGCTCAGTCTGCCAGATGTGGCAGGCAGTGCGAGCATCATCAGCTGCCCCAGGATACTTCCAGGAGTTCCCCTTACAAAGTGACATTCACCAGGTAGGAAACTGCTGTCGTTTCTGCTTTTTCAGTGAAAGTCAAAATGATGCTACTGAAGACAGAAGAAATTTGGTAAATGAGTGAAAAGGGACTGAGCGAACCTTGTGTTTCATTTCATTTAAAAAGACCCTCCCCAGCATCAATGTATGTTTTTGGTCTTTCCCCTCGACTAAGAGAGAAAAACATGTTTACCTTAAAGTGCAAAAAGAATTTAATATGGTTTACCAAATTAGGCTATATGTTAAAGGTACAATGATTATCACATGGCCAGCAATTACTAAAATGACCGGATTGTTGTCCTTTGCATATTGCCAAACCACCTTTATAACTTGTGGTGTACACAAAGCCTTGTTTTTTGATCAAGAAAATAATTTAAGATCTGGGATGAGAAAAAGTTTAAAGACCCTTGCCTGTTCTCCCTAAAATTTAGAATATCCTCTCTTCAGGAAAGAAAATACATAACCGCCCCCCTTTTCTGCCCCCCTCCCCACCTCCCTAATAATTTTCTAACCGTATTACAGTTATTACTAAAGTTGTTTCATTATCTGTATTCAACCTTTAAGTTTATTAAATAGAATCAGGATGTTGAAAGGGTTCTGTGTTTTGGTACAAATGGCTTTGAGTGGGTTAGAATTGAACAAAATACCTGTCCTATACACTTTTAGATTATTGTCTGTGTCTCTGACTCTGTAGGATGGAGGAATTATCTTGAACAATCCCTGTGCCTTGGCTGTCCATGAGAGCCGTCTTTTGTGGCCCAACCAGCCCTTCCAGTGTGTGCTGTCCCTTGGCACCGGTCGCTATGACAATGCAAAGAGGGGACCTGCCACCTCCACCAGCCTGAGGGCCAAAATCAGCAATATGATCAGCAGCGCTACAGACACCGAAGGGGTCCACACCCTTTTGGACGATCTGCTGCCTCCAGACGTGTACTTCCGCTTCAACCCCATGTTGAGTGCTGTGGTGTCCCTGGATGAGAGCCGTCCACGGGTCATGGACCAGCTGCAGAGAGACACCCAGAACTACCTGGAGAGAAACCGGCCCAAACTGGCCAGGCTGTGTTTGGTGCTCGGGGCAGAGCGCTCAGCTGCAACCAGAACTAAGGACTGGATGAGTGAGAGGGCCTGGGAGATGAAGCAGAGATGGGTGTGAGTAGGTACAGGAGGTTGCATGTCTACATACAGATGCACACCCTGTGCACAGATACCTATACAGGCCGTGGACAAAATAACAGAAATACCTTAGAGTACAACAACCATCCTGATGTACTGATGCAGTTTGGTTAGTTATTGAGACCTTGCATGTGTCGCTTCAGCTGAGTGGTAATTTTTAGCTGTGGTTCTATGGATGGCAATGCCAGTCTGTCCACAACTGTTGTATTTTGTGTTTAATGCTAATAAACAAACATTTTGCTAACAGGCTGAACTAAGATGGTGAACATGATAAACATTATAGCCTACCTGCTAAACATAAGCATGTTAGCATTGTTATTGTGAGCAGGTTAGCATGCTGGCGGTTTCTATTTAGCTCAAAGTAGAGTCTAACATATCTGCTTGTGTGAAGTATTCACACTTGTGTACGAGACCAGAGTTGTATTTTTATGTCTCAAATCTATTGTCTTCTGCTTTTTGCGCTAGAGCCATTGGGTGTTGGGCCCCTAGCGATGCTAAAACACAGTTGTCCTAGACTAAATACTGTGCCTGAACGCATCCTGCGTAGACACAGACGGACCACTAGCTGCTGCTGCTCTGCCAATGTGGTGCTTTCCTTATGTGTAGACACATTGATGGTGAAGTTTGTAGTCTTATTAATCAAATACCTTGTTGAGGGTCTACATGTGACTACAGTTCTTGTTGTTTATGCCAGTTTTCTGTTTTTAGTATCTTGTTTTGAAACTTCCCCTTGGCAAAATATGTGATTAGTAGTGTTTGTAGCTGAACTCACAGCTACGTAGGTGAATTGTATCAAGTTATGTACTGATCTGCAGCATGCATCAGATTTAGAGGAGGTTGAACAATCACCATCATTTTTATAAGGGATTTCTCATGTCTGTATGAGACAACTTCCTCAGGAAGAAAGAAGCCAGATGCTGCACATGCTAAGCATCAACATTTTTTGTATCATAATATGTTTCTGATGTTTTGTCCACTTCCTGTTATATATGTACTGTTTGTCAAATCAATAGGATGTTGTCAGCATGCTTCACCTACATACAACACTTTGTTTGATGACTTGTTGATAGATGTACAGAACGTTCAAGAAATAAGCACGTCCATGCACTTTATTAAAACAGCTTTGTGTAAGGTGCACATTTTACATTATTTACTATCTGATCATAACTATTAATGTTGCACTTGTCAGTGTTACATGTAAAATAAGCTTTAAATCATACTTTCATGTGACATCACAGATGATATAGTGCAAATTCTGCTATTGGGTATAGCTTTAGAGTATTTGTTTTGAATAAATTCATATTTATGAAGACTACTTCCCTTGTCATTTAACATGTTTTGCCCCGTACTGAACACATTTAACCATCACCATGTTTTGTAAACCCAATAAATAAATCACCCTAGTGTTGGCAAATGATGTAAGACTTCTCAATGAAGGACAAGCCATCCAATCACTTGAATGTGACGGGTTAAACCCCCCCATGTGTGTGGAAGCTATGCCCTCCCTGTCCACAATAGACTGACTTTGTTCCAGACAGAAACGCTTTGTGAGAGAGAGTGTGCGTTCGTGCCAGCCAGAGTGAAGATACGAGGTCAGTAATCCACCCCCCCATCTACCACACTGCAAATTTACAGCACACGTGAAAAAATAACAAAGAAATAATTAGATCTCTTAAGCAAGCTGCAGTTGATTGTTGCTAAATAGACACTGAGTGACACCTAAATCTAATCCACCAACTAGTCTGCAAGACATGCTACTTGTGTTTAACTCTTTTCTCCCATCACTGTGGAGATGACGCTATATTGATGTGTGGATTTCACAATGGATTTATTATAATAGGCTCTCAGGCCCCGTTTGCCAGGCGTGTGACCCAGGCTTGGGACAGCCGTCCTGACGGGCCACATGAGCCTCTGTTATCTCGCCTGTCACCTGCTTTAAGCTGATGGAGTGACACACATAACACAAAAGCCAGATGCTGTTGGGAAAGGTGAAGCTCACTGTGAAGATGAGAAGAAAGTAGGAGTCTGCTGTCACTGCAACGAGGAGAAAAGGGGACCCAGAAGCAGAGAAAACACTTAAACCACATTCAAAGGTAGGACCCGTAACATTCACCACTTTGTACTTTGTTTAGCTAATTTTGAATTACTTTTTGGATATAAAGTACACAGTATTTTAGCACATTAAGACATATTATAGAGTGTATCACCATCTCAATGAGTGCTTTAGTCCTTCCAGCTGTCGTTTAAGACCGCTATCAATGGTACTCAAGGTTTTAATGATGTCATAGTCTGAGTTGAGAAGTGGGATGGGTCTACAACTGCATCAGCAGATTTGTATGAGAGTAAAAACAAGATTGTTCTGCTCTCACACCTGCCGTTGAGATGACTGGCATGAATTTGCATCACTTTTTATTTGGCAATGTTTCAGTGACACGTGCATTTGAGCACACCACATTGAGGTGGATATGTGTGGTTTTGATTTGAAATGTCGAAACAACTACTGTACGTTTAATGGAACTTGTGTTTAGGGCTAATTGGCAAATGTTAGCATGCTATCACACTAAAGTAAGATGTAACATCAGCACGCTAGTATTTTTATTGCAATCATGTTAGCATGCTGATCTTAGCAATTAGCTTAAAGCACGGCTGTGCCTATGTACAGCTTCACATTGTCGCTTGCATGTCTGATTTAGAGATAGAGATAGATTTTTAGTCTTGTTACAGGATGATCTTGGAAAAAAACTGTTTTGCCGTAGTTTACCGTTATCTCACAGTGCTCACGTTTGTGAGACAATAACGTTTTGATAGCACAGTGGCGATGACTCAAGGCCTCTTTTTGTGCTCTCCCTGACGCAGTGACGTCAAAGTGCAAATGAAAGGTGCTCCAAGTCTGAACAGGCAGCTTGTGTGCCCAAACAATCCCTTCCACATGCCATCTGCTTTTACCCGAGCCCTGGGCACACGTGCCAAAGGAGACCCGCGAGCATAGAGACCTTCTTGTCGTCACTGAGCTGGCCCTGTCCGCCTCTCTGCCTCTTCACTGTGCAATCTGGTGCATGGCACTGATCACTGCTCACTGCCAGGACTGCTTCAGTCCGATGTATAGAGGGGAAAAAGACCATTCTGAGAGCCAAGAAGCTCAACATACCACTTCTGCTTTTGTTTTCTGTGTGAGGCAAGGCAGGTTGTGTTTCACATGTGAACACAGAGTAGGGGATCAGGGCCAGAGGATGCAGAGCGTCAGCTACAGAGCTATGAGATACTTAATGGTTTATGTCACAAGCGATCTGACACTCTTTCCAAATATGATTAAAAAGTTGTTACATCCCTTATGATGAGCAATATATTTATGCAAACTTTGCACATTTAAATCAGCTTTATCATCGAAATACGAATCTTAATTGCAAGTTTAGTTTCATCTGTAGGTAGAACCCCCTCAGGTTTCCCCCCTCCCTCCCCATCACCAAGCTATTGTTTAGCCCAGTCAGTGCTGGTTTGTATACGCAGCCCTGTGTGGATGCTTGAAAGCCTACACAGGTCAGGACTCTGTCAGCAGAAGTGAGATGGCTTTTGTTTTACACAAGTACAGCTTCTCCTGCAACTTTGGCACTGTTTCTAGAAAAGAAAACGGCTGCTTCCCCCCGTAGGATTTTCTCAGCTGAATGGCAATGACCTTTTCCTCCTCTGAAAAAATATGCATTTGAATGGTTGAGTGTAAAAAAAAAATATCTTACAAAACAGAGGATAAGTTCTAATTGGTATTATGGAAAATCAGGGAAATAAAAAGAGGAGGAAGTGTGAAAGGGGAATTTACTTTGTATTATTTCATATCACAGAAGGTCAACAGTGCAGAGTAATAGTCAAATTGATCCTCTTAGAAGAATCTGTCTGGCTATCATTAAACTGAATCAAATTGATATTGACAACAATTTGAATGTTGCATATTTCCATCCTTTGTCAGAGCTATTGCATTGGAGTCATGTGAGTTGAGATTTGCACATGTAAAACTCATACGAGAGAAACAAACATTGCTTTCATACTGTTTTCCCAGTCCTCTGCAGTCAACAATAAAACCCACATTTTGATGTCATCAAAAACCAACAAGAATGCAAATTGTTTTTGCCTTGAGAAATAAAGATATGCCCTCAGTCCAAATCATTTAAAATGCCCCAACTGTTGGTGTAATACATCCAAACATTTATGTATTTTCTTGAGAACATCAGTGTGTTTATTGTGTGAACAAACTTTGTGAATGTGTTTGATTGAGATAGATTGTTCAGAATCATGAGAGCCAGGCCAGAACAGTGAAGTGATGTGGGTGAGGAGTAGGTGGTGTATGGCACTCATTCATTATTCATGAGATGGGTGGGCAGAGTGTAAGTGGCAGTGCCAGACATAAACTCCATTACTGAAGTGTATCAACTCCTCTAGGGTTCTTGACCTGATATTTGAAGGACTGAGGCTTTAATTGGTATACTGCACAAACAAGAATAATTTTGGGTGAGAAAAGTCATTGGAGTCATTGATGCATTGGGGAAGCTACAGAGATGGGGAGGAGAGAGCCCTGATTTGACTGTCCATGAGAGAGGTAGGTACAACTTTTGTTCTGATCATACTAACATGACTCATGGTTCATAACATATTTACAGCAATAACGTGATGAAAAGATTTTGAAGAGTCATCTAATGAAAGATATGTTATGAGTCTTATTATATACTACACTTTACTTTTTATAGAGCTGCACAGACATTCAGAGGGTCCAGCTTGAAACAGTTTAATCCCCTCTTTTAGTTGTACTATGTAAAAATTATGAGAATCTTAGTAGTGGAGATGTCAGTGGTGAGAATAAGTACATTTACTCAAGCATTCTACTTTAGTACAATTTGAGATACTTAATTTAATGTATTTAATGTGATGTTACTTTCTATTTTACTTCTATTTCAGAGAGATTTCTTTTCAGTTGTTTCTCCACAGCATTTACCTTCCAGCTATAGTTACTTTTCAGAATAAAATCAGAAAAAAGCTTATAAAATACAATACATTGTTATATATTGAACCCATTGTTCCCAACCTTTTTTGACCCTTTACCCCTTATTAATCATCTCAAGACCCTTCAGATTTATCTTGTGACCCTTTGGAGGGGGCTGACCTATGGCTTGGGAACCACTGGATTAAACTACCAAACTAAATATAAAGGGGCCTTTTTCTGCAGCATTGGTACCTTTATTTTTGATACTTTAAGTACATTCTGATGATAATGTTATGTCCGTTTACTTAAGTAGGACTTTGAATGATGGACTTTTAATAACTAATGCCATACTTTTTACATTGTCGTATCACTTTTTCCACCACTGAGATGTCTATTGCTGCATTCCACATTATTTGTGAACCATTAGTGAAAACAGTAGTAAGAAGTGTCATAATAGTAATTTGTTATTGATTGTATCTGCATGACATGAATGTATTACTGTATAAGTAAATAACTGTATATAATCCTGTCATTCAATGACAGAACAGACGAGTTGGTAAAGAAAAGAGTGGCTTGGTTCCATGCTCTGTGAAGATGGGAACACTGCTCGAACCAGCGCTGCTGCTGCTTTTGTGGCAGAGTGTTTGGGCTTTCGACATCCCTCTGGAAAGTGAGTCAGTAACTGTACTTGCATGTTTAAAATTTGTGATATGCATTGTCTTACCTAATGTCTCTGCCTGCAGTCAGGCAGCCCCCAACCATCATAAAGCAGTCAATGAAGGAGCATATTGTTGATCCCAAAGACACCATGGTCATAGAATGTGAAGCCAAAGGAAACCCTCATCCCATGTAAGAGCAGACGTAGCCCAGTGAACAGCTTTGTGAAAGACATGATTGTCTGCAAACCACCACACTGTTTTTTCTGTCTTTCTTTACACTTTCATGAAGTTTCTCATGGAGGCGTAATGGGAAGTATTTCAACGTGGCACGTGACGCTCAAGCATCAATGCGCAGGCGCTCAGGGACGCTGGACATCTATGCCTGGAACAATCCAGAACAATATGAGGCAGAGTATCAGTGCATTGCATCCAATGAGTATGGATCTGCATACTCCCACAAGATCAGACTACGACTATACAGTAAGATCAGTATTGGGACTTTTAGATAATCCACTATTTGTTTATATCTAACACCACTGACACACCACTGACAGGCACAGTGACCTCAGTGTGTGCAGTGACACACTGAGACATATGGATGTTACTTCAGAATGAAATGCCACTAACAAACTAAACGGCAACATTCTTTCATATTTTCTATACAATATGTAGAGTAGTCGATCTGCAACTTACAATTTATGTGATATGTGATTATGTTTTGCTCCATACCTACATTACTTAAATTGGACTGTGTATGAAAATTCAGCGGCATTACTCATTACTGTATATTGAATATTATTTAAAAATATAAGTAGAATCATACAAAAAACAACAGCAACAAAACTTCTTAGAAATTATAAGTATAAGGCTGGCTATATTCTGTATTTTTGGTATTGGTAATTCATCCCATGAAAGAACCAACAACAATGCATCAGTCTGTTGCTCAGTACTTTTAAACATCCCTAACCTGTCTTTAGCACTCAGCCCATTTGTTCCTACCAAAGATGTAAATCTTTAAAAATATGTCAGAAATACTTTCATTTAAAAAAAAAAAGGCTAAATCATTTCCCAACACACCTGGGTACCTTTTTATCTAGCAAACATTACTCATAAATAATGAATAAATGTAGGGACTATTTAGCTGCAGATTTGATGCTAGTGACAGCAAAACAGCAGCAGGAGGATGGTTTATTTGGGCCTGACTCAATAAACAGTGCTCATGTTAATGTTAATGAAGGAACATGTCTACCAGTGCAACAGTGAGGCTTATTGATTAGTTTTTAATAGTGTTTGGACAACAATGGAGCTCTATATGGCACAGAAGAATAAACTAGGATTTAACTAGGATCAGTTATTTGCTTATTTTAGAGTATCACCAGACCTGTCCTATCAGATATACTTAGTATATACTTATATCTGGTAGTTTATTAGCTCAGTAATCAGTGTGTTAGTAATACATCAAACAGCAAAACTAGCTTTGCTGCTCTGTAGCGACAAGTAAACGTCTGTGTTTGTGTAGGAGCTCCTGTGTGGCCGAGGGAGGTTCTGGAGCCTGTGGTGGTCAGCGCTGGCTTGCCTCTGGTCCTGTCCTGTGACCCGCCACCAGGCCCGCCAAAACCTGAAATCTACTGGATGTCCAGCTGTAAGTGTCTCTCTACTCATGGCCCGCGGGCCAAATGCGGCCCCTTGCAAATGTTGATCCGGCCCACATATCAATTTCAGGTTCACAATACATTTTGGCCCGGGCTTGTTGTGCACCAAACCAAATAAACTGTTTTCAAACTCCAAATGACGCGACTCTCAGAGCAGAATTTGGCAGATTCAGAGCAGAATTCGGCAGATTCAGCGACTTTGAGACTCAGAAACTCCCACAGAACCAGCGAGTATTTTAATGTTCAGGCGATGAAACAGGTTGTTGTAAAAAATGTAATCATTGTTTTGCATGATTTGCTAACCTCTGTGATGGTGCGACAAAAGTCAAAAAGAGCGACAAAAAAGCAAAAAAAAAAAAGATTAAAACGTCTGAGAAAGCCACTAAAATGACCAAAAAAGCGGCATGCAGTAATACAGTCAAAGATATTTTACTTTTTTCGATGTATGCATGTGATTTTAACTCTACGCCTGGCCCTTCGATTCTCTTTTCCAGTGTGGCCCTAAATGAAAATGAGTTTGACACCCCTGCTCTAGAGTTACATCTCGAAACAATAAGCCTCAACAAAGAGGCATTGTAATAATCTGCTAAACAAACAAGCATTCAATAACTCTAGCTGTAAAAAAGCAACTCCTGTGAGATGATTTTATTTTTTATACCGTGTTTCATTCCAGGCTCGTATGCGAGACCTTTCAACTGGCCCATTCAGACAGCTTTCCCTACCATGCAGCCTGTGCGGCAGGACCGCAGGCTATCCATGGGAGTAAACGGAGATCTGTACTTCTCTAACGTCCTGTTCAACGATTCTGCTGCTGATTACTGTTGTAATGCCCGCTTCCCCTACAAGAATGTCATCCAACAGAAGATGCCCGTGGTTGTTAAAGTGCTTACAAGTGAGTATGATTGTGTGTCCATACTTACAGTGTCTAGTTTTTAGCAATTACCTGATTGCTTTGGTTCACATCTAATTATTTTACATACATTTTCAGGTATTTACACTGGTAACCTGCATGGTACATGGGTAAACGTCAGACACGGGCCTGACCTAAACACAGAAAATTACAAAATGCAATGGATGTAAAGGAAACGTATACTAGGGATTGTTATATCAGGATCTGTGGCTGGAGGATTGGCCGGAGTCTTCAGCCTGTTGTGGGACAGGTTAAACAGTCAAAGATTACTCCAGGCGAACCACATTGGATTATATTTGATAAGTACATTTTCTTATGTACATTTTGCCCAAAACATATTGGAAAATATTACCGGTGTTGTTTTCCTGTTGACATTTCTATACTGCATCTCTGATTTCTGCCAACAAAACATTCATTGGGAACAAAATAATAATTGTGTTACTATAGCTTTGGACACATACTATGGTATCACATAGGCAAGGTTGGACTAGTATTACAATATGGACTGCAGTTTACACATTGTCAAAATATACTTTTGCACAATCTGTTCTGTTCATCAATATTAACTTGACTTTTTCTTACTAAACTGATACACTAATAACAACTTTTTCCGCTAACTCCCTGTAATTTAGTGATTATTCTACCTATAAACATGGACCATTTGGTTTTATTTCAGATGATTCCCCTAAAATGACTCCTTGTTTGCTCCAACTAAACTTACTAATTGTGGTGAGTGTGTGCTCTGCACGGTCAGACAGGGTCTGTGACTGGGGTGTTGTGGTGTTTCCTCTGCAGCTCGTACAGTGTCCGAGGCTGCCCCCACCTGGCTGTCTCCCACAGGCTTGTCCAGCTCCATTCTCGTCCTGCAAGGGGAAGAACTGCTCCTGGAGTGTATCGCTGCAGGAGTGTGAGTGTCAACTCAAGATCACAAGATATACTGTAACTGTAGGCATTTTGTTATAGAATATTTAATGCTACTGTTTCAAAAAGTTATCTGTCTTTATGTTCTCTGTTCAGTATAATTTTGGCTTTGATTTTATGAAAGTCGTCCTGTGTAAAGCCTTATTTATCATCATCAAGGCCAACTCCTCACATAATGTGGACCAAGGATGGTGACGACCTGGTGTTGACGTCGCGCATGAAAGTAAAGAACTTCAACAAGATGATTCAAATCCCAAAGGCATCTTTTGATGATGTGGGTGAATACACTTGCACTGCTACCAATAAGATTGGATACATTGAGCACACAATAACCGTCAGAGTCAAAGGTAAGAGACACTTTCAGAAATCGTTCTTACTGCACAATAGTGTTAACACAGTTAACATACTTGTATTTGACAGCGGCTCCTTTTTGGCTGGAGAAACCCACTGATCTGGTCTTGGCCCCGGAGGAAAATGGACGCCTGGTGTGTCGTTCTGATGGGGCTCCTCGTCCCACTATCAGCTGGTTCATCAACGGGGAACCAATTGAAAGTATGTTATTTGAGATCATACCTACTAGCTGTAAAAGTAAATCTAAAATAACTTAATTTGTGTTGTTTTTTCTCTCCAGCTGCAACACCGCAGCCCAACAGACAGGTGGCAGGAGACACACTGACTCTACGCAGTGTGACTGCTGAAAACACTGCCGTCTACCAGTGCAATGCTTCCAATCAATATGGGTACTTAATGGCCAATGCTTTTGTCAACGTGCTACGTAAGTTACCACTCTGTCGTCCAATGTTGTCCATGACATTTATAGTGTAAAACATTGTTTCCGATTTTAAATGGTTCGCCAAGGTGACACCAAGTTGGAAAAATGTAAATAATACTCATGAGGTATATTTCAAGCATTCTTCACATTTTAGTCTATTCACAACTCAAATACATTTTCTATGTCATGGCACATCTAAAAGTTGCTTATACAAATGAAGTAGTAGGACATTAGGGAACTGTTTTGAAATGGAATTTTAAAATAAATGCTGAGATCCATATACTGTATATTTATGTGATAACAAAAAACGCATTTATATACAATATAAGAATATATATATAAGCATTTAGAAATTTGGTGAACGTGGCTGTTAAACATCAAATGCCATGTAATCAAATACATCAAATACACAATAAGATGGCTAATCAATGCTTTATTTCTGTAATAACATTAACTATTGATGACTAAATAGGTAAGAAAGTTATAAAGAAAACAAAAACAGCTATTATTTATCATAAACGTAACTCTCAAAAACAGTGTGGGTGAAGTTTGATCAGATTTGAGCGACTTGTTTCTGATACAAATGTTGCTAAATTCTCATTGGTGCACTTTAACAATTATAAAGAACACAGACACAACTAAACAGATCAAACTCAAATTGCTCATGTTAAAAAAAACTGTAACTGGCAGAAATGAATGTGTTCATGTAGAACATCATTCATAGTAAGAGGCTAATTGAGAAAATCCTTTTTTTAGGGTCTTTAGAGAAAACCGTTACCCTGTAACACTGAACTGTTTATAGTGATTTGTAAATATTAAACATGCACAATAAGATATTACTTAACATACTTCCAGAGCAGCTGGAGTGATTAGATAATTGCACTGTAGGTAAATATCTGGTTGTGGGGAAAAACAAGATGTAGATTTCCCGTCGCATTTCTTCTTTTTCTATCCACCCGCAGTACACACACACACATCACAGTGAGAGGCATTTGGGAACTGTACGAAATCACCAATTACACTTGATGTATAGTAGACAACTCAGGTCCAGGGAAAAAGGAAATTATTTCATAATAAAACCATAATAAAATGAATCAGAAATCAGAAACAGTTTTATTGCCAAGCAGGTTTACACACATAAGCCATTTGTCTTAAGTGTAAACAATAAACACAGTGCAAAAGTCAAGAGAAATAGTATAAAATAATTTAGAAGAGTTGGCTGCATCAAATGTGTAAAGATATATCTGTTTTAAATTGGAAGAGGTGTACCATTTTGAGCAGGAGTGTCCACAATATTGACTAGGGGGTGAGCAAAGGTTCACAGTATGAAGTACATCATTATTATTATTAACTATCAATGTTTTTCTAGATGCAACGCCACGTATTTTTGGGCCCAGAAATGAACTCATCAAGGTGATAGAGGGCAGTCGTTGCCTCTTAGACTGTCGCTACTTTGGTTCCCCAGTGCCTGAATTGCGATGGTGAGAACATGCTGTTTGACAATTTAATGCAGAGTGTTAAGACATTAGCTCACTGTGTGTGTGTGTGTGTGTGTGCGTGTGCGTGTGCATGTGTGTGTGTGTGTGTGTGTTTATGGGTCTGCCCACGCAGGTCCAAATATGGACAGGGGAATCTGGAAGGAAATCGTTTTAAGACCCACAGTAACGGGACCCTGGAGATCAAACACATACGGATAGATGACCAGGGAACCTACCTGTGTATTGTCAGCAACATCGCAGGAAGAGAAGAAAGTCAAGTCCGAGTAGAGGTAAAAGGTGAGGGTAACACTGTTTCATACTAAAAATATTTAGCTTTTTACTTTTTGATTGTGTGATCCATGATATGTTTTCATCCACTCTTCTCAGAGCCCACTTTAATTGTCACAAGACCACAGAGTATGAAAGTCATCCGTGGAAGTGATGTGCGCTTTGAGTGTGGTGTAAAAGCAGATGTCACTACTCCTGTCACAACCACCTGGATGAAGGACAAAAAATACGTCACTTTTGGCTGGAGGTACAGTACATATTTTATGAATGAGTTCTACACAGATATACACTATACATTTACACTATTTTTATATTTAACGTCCAGTGTCGATTCTAGCGGCCGCTTTGGACAAAAGCGCTAGTGTTTTAAACACACCTGCTGTCTTAAAGGTCTTTCCTTTACGGTGCTGTATTGCCCACTGTATTACTGAATTAGTGTTACCAGGAGGTCATATACTGTAGTTGCAAAGAATGTTTTGCTCAGACAGAAAATCATCCACCATTTACAATAAGATAATAAGTCACAGATGCATTGTTGCATTTCAGTTATTGCATAATACTTAGCCTAGTTTGGATGGTGTCTTTGCTGTTTGTTGTTGACAAAAAGTCTCCTCTAGGGTCATATTTAGACGCACTTGGTCAGGACTCTTGGCGTCACTATTTGACGCTCTCGGGACTCGCGTGTAGCCCTTTGGCGTCATATTTAGATGGGATTGGTCGGGACTCTTGGCGTCTCTTTTTGACGCTCTGGGTCAGGACATACATTTAAAGGTCGACTGTCGTCTGTCACTTTCCCTTTTAGATATCATTTCTTCTCCGTTAAATATCCTTTTTTTCTGTGATGGCTCAGCCATAAAAAACTTCTGAAATAAAAATCTCCTGCTACTCTTTACCTGGCTGGATACAACAACACAGGCTTTCCCAGTGTTAAACCGAAATCTGTGACCCGTCAGAATGTGTGCTCTGTAGCGCCGTCTGTCTGCTGCAAATCATTTTGTTACTTTGCGGGAAAGATTGGACTTAAGGCGTTTAAAAGCTATATAAAAATAGTGTTCTTTTCACTGTTAGTCTTGTTTGCGGTCATTTATGATCATCAAATAAAAAATGTCACAGCTTCAGCAACATTTAAAAGTTTCATATAGTTATTTTTAAAAATGTTGTTCAGCATGAAACATTCAGCATTTTGATCACGCTAGTTTTACTCGCTTGTATCCTCAGAATCTCTCTGGATGAATCAAATCTGGTTATCACTAATGTAAACAGAGGTGATGAGGGCAATTATACCTGTGTCATCAAGAGTGAACTGGACCAGAAATCTGCCTCAGCACGCCTAATGGTGATGGGTATGACACATTTAAAATAAATGACATTTCATCAATCATAGAATGTGTTTGAAGAAGAATGTTTGGCTGTTTAACTGCTCATGTATGACTGTGTAGACCGTCCAGATCCTCCCACTAAGTTGGAGTTGTCAGATCCATATGAACGCAGTGTAAGACTCAGTTGGGTCCCTGGAGACAGCAACCACAATCCTATAACAGGTAAGAGCAGTAATATAAATACACTCACAGAAATAAGAACATTTATTGTTTTTAGGTAATTCTTGATGTATTTACATTTTGGCTATATTTCTCCATTTATTGCTCTGTTACAGAGTACATAGTGCAGTATGATGATGATGACTGGTTGCCTGGGAAGTGGCGAAACCTCTCAAGCTACCCAGGGGACCTCAACTCTGTCATTCTGCACCTTACACCCTTCACCTACTATGAGTTCCGGGTTATCGCTGTCAATGCAATCGGAATGAGTCGCCCTAGTCGCCCATCTACGCGCTTCCAGAGCAGCGGTGCACGTGGGTTTGATACTCCTGAAATACATACTTGTTGTTGGAGACTGATTTTACACTAGCAAACAGCCATTTGTGTAGCACATTTTTATAGAACGATTCAACATTTTGTGAAATATGCTACTTTGTTTCCCTGTCTAGGTTTAGATGAAAAGAACGATACCACTCTTATGTCTGTTCACTAAATATGAAGCAATCAGCCAGGAGACAGTTAGCTTAGCTTAGCATAAAGACTGGAAGCAGCTAGCATGGCTCCAGTTTTTGTGCTTAGGTATGCTAACTTCTCCTGGCTGTAGCTTCATATTTAACTGATAAACTATGTTGAGAGTGGTATCAAATCTTCTTAAGGCAGCATGGCGGCTCAGTGGTTAGCACTGCTGCCTCAGAGCAAGTGGGCACTGTAGAGTTTGATCCCCGGTCCAGGCAGGGCCTTTCTGTTTGGAGTTTGCATGTTCTTCCCATGTTTGCGTGGGTTTCATCCAGCTGCTCTGGTTTCCTCTGACCACGACGTGCATTCTAGGTTACTAGAACTACAGTTGAAAATTAGCCGGCTGGCTAACATTGGCACATTTTCAGAAATGCTGAATAATGTACATTGTCTTTTATATTTAAATAAATCTAACTCTTGGGCGAGAAAGCGAATGAGCAGATTTCCTGAAATGGTGAAGGATTCCTTTAAAGTGTATGACCTTACACTGAATTGATTTTACATCACAGCCCCAGATGTCATCCCGAAGAACGTAAAGGGTGTGGGTACATGGAGGAATAACATGGAGATCAGCTGGGAGGTAATGAACCCAATAAAAACTGTAACACTTTTATTTATCTTGACCGTTATGTATAACATATCATATTTTCATTGAAACTAAATGCAATCATGCTGGTCGCTTTCAGCCTCTGACCTACAGAGAGTGGAATGGGCCCCACCTGAAATATCTGGTGTGGTGGAGAAGGAGAGAATCCAGAGAGGAGTGGAAGAATGCAACCACTAAATGGGCGAGATACTACATCTACGATGCAGATACCTTTACTCCATATGACATCAAAGTCCAGGCTGTCAACGACTTTGGGCTGGGTCCAGAGTCTCCTGTTATCATTGGTTACTCTGGGGAAGACCGTAAGTACCTAAGTCCTCTACATTATAATATAGAGAGTATGTAGAGTAAAAAAGAAAGTCAAAACTAACATAATGTAATGTGTCTCATGCATTTAGCATTTTATCTGGAAACATGGATATAGGTCCCTTATTTCTACCCTCTAATACGACCCATACTGTAGGGGCGTTTAAGCACCTCCTGGCGGTGGAAGGAAATACGACCCACAGGAGCGTTTTCCATCCTGATATCTAAATGTAACAGTCATGGTTTAAAACACTTTGTTAACGTTGTAAAACGGTCACAGTTTGGTAAAGTTTAGGCAACAAAACTACGTAGTTAAGTTTAGAAACAAATCCTGGTTTAGGTTCAAATCAGTACAGTTCACTTGCTGTTACAAGATCTGATGACAGCAAAAGCATATTATTTACATGATTTTCATACTCATCAAACCACTCATCAAACCATTAAAAGTTTTGACAGCATGTATGCATGTTGTGTTTCGCCACTATTTTATTTAGTTTTTTCCATTAATTTGTTACCTTTCTGTGTGACATATTTCTGTCACCTTACGTCAGTTATTTGTTAGAGTAAAGTCTATTATGTTTACAGCTGTGAAACAATCCGATCAAGATGGTTTTGTGGTTCATATCATATCATCTACTGGCAGTGGCGAGATCTCAGAGAATAAAGCAACACAAAGCAGGGTTCAGTTCACAATGTTCTAAAGGTTTAATAAGACACACAAGGACATACATATTTTCTAACAATCGCTACATTAATTTAGATGACATGTAGTAAGATACAAATGAGTCAGGATGGGCAGGAAGGATTGTCCCAAACACACAAAATGGTAAACAGAGTTCTCACAGAATGGAATGTGGAATGTCACAACAGCAGTTCTGCTGTAACCTAAATCTTAATCAACAGATAAATACAACCCCTTACCATTCTGAACATACCTCTTCTTGTTGTTTAGTGTATTCTTTTACTTGGGACCAAGTTGTCCTTCTCATTACCTCTGTTTGTGTTCACTGATAAGAAAAGAAAAGGGCATCTCTGTTTCCCTCAGGTCCCTTAACTGCACCCCTGAACCTGAGAGTGTCCGATATCGAGAGCACCCAGGTGACTTTGCACTGGGACTCAGTTACACGTGGCTCTATGATGGGAGCACTGAAAGAATACAAGGTGTGTCTCTTGTGAATTTAATACGCTCCCTACTATTTGTCTTCATTATTAGTATGTTAAAATATTGCCCATAAGTTGTGTAGCATTTGACTATTTATTTGAAAGCTATCACTTGCAATATTGCCTTGATATTTTAATATTAGACTATTTACTTCATATTTTCTTAAAACTGCAGTCAGTAGAAAGCAAAAAAAGGCAGGATTTGGAGAAGACTGAGACCTCCTCCTGCAGCTCTCCCTTCCCCCTCTCTGTTGCACTTGCATATGCATTTGCAAAACAGCCAATAAGATCGCTGTCTCTCTCTGAAATGACCTGTGATTGGACAAATTCTCCCATCACAGGCTAGATTTTCTAAAGCCTGAGAACAGAGCCAAGAGGAGATGCAGGAGTCTAGTTTTCTCTCAGATCACTTACATTACAAAATGCTAAAAGATTATTAAGGAATATTTGCCCAACAATGTCAAGAACCAATCGCTTACTACAATAATTGATCTTTGTTTGTTTCACCATACTGCATTAGATATTAAATGTTTTTTTTATTTGTTTTTCTTTAAGGTTAGGAAGATGTTCTCAGTTGGACTGGTTATCTGTCTGCCTCCCCTAATTTGAAGAGCCATCAAACCTTTTATAAAATGCTTCCTCTTTCTTTTTTTCTATGTTCATTTGTGCAGGCACTCAACCTTTTCTTGAAAAAATAGTTTCCAAAAATAATAACACAGTGCTGGGTGTGTTGCTTCTCATCTCTCAGGCCTACTACTGGAGGGACAGCAGCCAGCTCAGGTGGCTGAGGGTCAACAGAGGGATGAAGTCGAAATCCTTTCCAGACAATGATCCAGAGCCCTCTGGGGTCCTCACTGGGCTCATGCCCTATAGCAACTACAAGATGTATATAGTGGTGGCAAACAATCGATATGAAGGGCCGCCCAGTAATAATATACACTTCTCAACGCCTGAAGGAGGTACAAAATATATAAGGAACAAGAGAACATCTGTGTCTTCTACCAAGCACAAGCCTAATATTTGTTTCCAATGCTTATGTGAGTTATTTCCTGCTGTGTTTTTGTCTGTAGTACCATCTGCTCCAAGATCCTTCAGGATCCAACAGCGACATCTGGACAGTATTTATGTCGACTGGGACTTGCCAGCAGAACCCAACGGTATCATTACTGGATATTCCCTCAAGTACCAGACAGGTACCCCAACCCAACATCTGAAACCTCCCTGAAATATGTCATAATATATTATTCTGCATTCCCCCTCGGAGAAACAGCTACTATTTAATAACTGAAAGGAATTTCACTAAATAAATTCCACATGACACTTACTGTAAAATCACATCTCGGTAGCACATAATAGCACACTTGAATATGCACTCAAAGACCAAAATACCACTGAAGTATACTCTCAAAAGGGTAATGAACGCTTGTGTAGACATTCTCTGGGCAGGTAAGCTACTTACCAGCTCAGTTGTGTGCACTCTACCGGCGTCAAGAGTCCTCCTAAAGGAACTTCCACTCTCTCCACAGTGAATGCCACCAGGGGTGAGGAGCTGCGGGTAGAAGAGTTCACTCCAAATATAACAAGTTTCTCACTCCGGCGATACGACCGCTACACTCGATACAGATTCTACGTGGCGGCAAGAACTCGGATCGGGATAGGAGATTGGCATACGGAGGAGTCACCCCACTACACCACTGAAAGTAATTTACTACTTCCCCCATGCATCAACACATTTGGTGGTCCACTAAATAAAGACTTTGAAGAGCTGTTGAAGTGGATGGTGAGTTTGTTGATATGGGTACTTAGATGTGCGTTCACATGTTTATTTGTTTTTCAGCGTATGCTCAGGACCAGGTGGACATCTCCACTCAGGGCTGGTTCATCGGGATTATGTGTGCTGTGGCTCTCATCGTACTCATCCTACTTATAGTCTGCTTCATCAAAAGGAGCCGAGGGGGGAAATACCCAGGTACAGTGGTGATTCCTCGAAACTCTGCAATGTCCAATAGCACCACACTGTATCTCTTATTACAGTGAGGCTTGTTCTAATTTCAGTTCGGGAAAAAAAAGACATTTCATTGGAGCCAGTGGATGACAAAGATCAGGAGGGAACATTTGACTACAGGTAAGCATTAAAGCAGACAGCTGGTAGAAAATAAACATTAATGGCATGGTAATAATACTGAATAGATAATTTCCCATAACACTGTACAGCACTATCATTATTGATAATTATAACAGCTGTGTATTTACATCCATTTGCTCTGTAGCTGTGCATTCACTTTCTATTCAAATGCTTGTAAATTATGGAATGTGGTCTAGACCGGCTCAGAAAAGTGTCCTGAGATAACTTCTATGATTTGACACTATAATAAAAATGTAATTGTTTGGTGAATTAAAGCTGCCCTGTTGAGTTATCTTTTAAACAGCTAGCATCCAGTGTTACTTACCACAACGTGCTTAGTGTATTCTTGAGGCCTGACAAACATGTTAAGTCTATTTCCTTACTTTGTCTTTTAAATTGTGCGTTGTTTAGATCCATGTTTGCTAGATGTCTTCTTCACTGCTTTTTCTGGTGCATTGCTATGTGTGCGCATTCTGTCCGCCAACCGCCGATCAGTTGAATAGCAGGACACCAGAGGCAGGGAAGTTTATCACGTGATATCACATGCCCGTATGTGCACAATACAAACAAAATGGGATTGATAACACTACTAGTGGTCAAAATCTCCACAGGGTGCCTTTAATTTGATAAAATCTTATCACGATGCTGCACAGGTACAAATCAAATCTGGTTACAGTATTTATGGCCTTATTTATGATTTATTTTTTGTTTCTTGTATTTACTCTACCTTTTCTATCTAAACCTTTATTCCCCCCCAAACCCTATTCTCTTCCCATTGAACCACTCAAGGTCTCTTGAAAGGTATGAAAAGACTACATATTGACATTTCTACTACCCTGCATGGATTGGTATTTATTGATTTGTTTATACAATATGTAACGGACAAGTATTTAGAGCTATAAATAGTATATCAATAACAGAATACTGGGACTGTTACACACATTTCATGAGTGGATGATCAATGAATTGGGCTAAAATCATCGATCCTGTCATACTTATGATGATCCCATTTAAACTCTCTTCATATTTTAGGATAGCACGTGTCTCCACTCTGCCTTACCCCCGGCGGTACGTAGATTTACATTTAAATAATACATCAGATAGAGTTTTATCATCCACCCTTTCTTTCTTCTAGTGCTGACATAATGCACCATTCTTTTTTGTGCGTGTGTTGCACTATTTTGTAGAGAGGAGGAAAGAGGGCTTCAAAGAGGCCAGCCGTCTATGGAGGCAATGATAAAGCGATCAGACAGTGACGACAGTCTGGTGGACTACGGTGAAGGAGGCGAGATGCCATTCAACGAGGACGGCTCGTTCATCGGCCAGTACACAGGAACCAGAAGAGATGTCAGGGAGTTGGACTTTGGTGGAAGTCTGGAGCTGCACTCTCCAATGAATACCATCTACTCCCTGGCATAAAAATCAAAAGTCAAACTGACTTCTTATTTATTATGTGACTTTACCGTGCCTGTACCCTCCACCTTGAAATAAGAACACATGGTGCTTGTGGTTTGTCTGCAGGAGGGAACAGCTGGAGCCTGGGGTGCTGTTAACCCCTGTGCCCTTGCAGACAAAGCAACATTCATGCATTTGAAGAAGAACATGGTGGAAGAGTTGGGACAATATTAGAGCTGAGAATCCTAAGCAAGTGTGTTTCATTTCCCGTAAAGGAAAATGCTGCATGATTGTGCGCATGCATGCGCATGAGTACATGTTCAGTTATCCTGCCAGTGCAGAGACACGGGCTGTGGAGGAGACAGAAGTGGATCAGTTTATCATGTTGATAAAAGCAGTTTCAAGGACCAACTTAACTACTCTATTATATATTTTTCTTTCAGCTAATTTCAATAATGAGTTATTATTGTTGTGTGTTGGCTGTTTGAAATAATGGCAGCATACCATACTTTATGATCAAGGGAGCTACAATGTAATCTCTGAACTTGCGTACTCTTTGTTTTATACGCTAGTTTTTATGGTGCAATGTGAGAGTATACAAGTCTTGTTGGTGACAGGTGAAGGACAATAAAATATATCTAGGGACTAATGGTTCATCTGCACGGTTCAGTTAGAGAATTATGCTCAGCTGGGATGCAAGGTCACACCATTTGGGGAATCATCAAGTAGCCATAAACCAGCTCTAAAATCAGAAGTTGCTCATGTTTCTCTATGAACTTGCCTTAACTGTCTCCCCATTTCACTCACTATAGAGATGGATAGAAATCATTAATCTTAATCTAACCATTTTACTTTATTTGACCCCTAACACCATCTGTGTATTATCACAGTTATGTCTAAATGTAAATAAAGTAGAAATATGTATTTCTAGCATGTTTGATATGACTCTCAATGTTAAATTCAACTGCTCTGTTTCCTGGATTTAAAACAGTGGTTTATTATTCTTTGACTATACTTCTTAGAGTTAGTTTTGAACTGTGTTTAAGCCATCAGGACAATTAAATCAATGTGTTTCTATAATAGAATTGTGTACCTAATTTACATATATTGTTGTTTTTTTGCAGAGAGTTAGATCAGAAGATCAATACAATTCTCATGTCTGTACACTGCTTATTAAGCTTTCACCAGCAGCTGGCTAACTTAGCTTAGCACAAAGACTGGAAACGGGGGAATAGCTAGCCTGGCTCTGTCCAAAGTTAACAGAAACCACCTACCAGCTAAAGCTAATTAACATGTTATATTTATTTAGTTTAATCCATACAAAAACAAGTGTAATAATGACAAGACCAGTAACTTCCTGGTGTCTTCGCTGGTCCCATTATCTTTGTGCTACGCTTAGTTAGCTGACTGCAACTTCACATTTACCAAACAGATGTGAGTGGTATTGATCTTCTCATCTAACTCTCATTCTTGCAAGGAAGAAAATAAGCACATCAGCTCAAATGTTCCTTTTATTGTTAAGCCATTAGTTGGTCTTTCAAACAGCATAAAGCCAAACCTAAAAAAACGTTTCTATCTAATTGAACTCTGGCCATTTTGCTGCCATACGAGATTACTCATAGTTATGTCATCAACGGATCATACAGCTTAAAGGAAAAGGACATCTTATCACACACGCTTTGACATTTATCAGGCCTCTGATGATACTGTAGTCTCTGATTACAGGAGGGAAAGACAAAATCGTAAAGTATAGATTAACATACGGCTTTTGCTTTGTTGAGTTCCTACTGTATGCAAAATCAAGGTCAAGACAGACCCAGAGCAAACAGTGCTATTCAAGACCAAAATACGCAAATAATTTATAATGCTGTTAGATTTGTTTTACAAGGATCACATCGGAAATTGTAGTCCTGAAACCGAAACTGAAAGGTTGGTTAAGAAAATGTAAAAGTGATTAATTTTACAATCTTGTGAATTAAATTGCTAAACATTTGTTACACAAAAATGTTTAATATTTCATGAGCGATTGCTTAATAGAACAATGACTAGCAGATTGTTAGTTGTAGCCCTTCAGTATCTGATGTTTTAGATGGATAAAATGGCGAACAGTATCCGAGTCCAAGACGAGGTCAACACAAACAAACAGTTGTGTAAGCAGCAGGACTTGCAACCATAGACTGTTAATATTAGTTAGTTTTACAGTCAATGATTTTAATCCTGAAGTTACATAAAATGCAATGCATCAGTTCATACTTTTATTAAGGTCAGCTTATCTGCATGAATTGGCCAGCTCTCCTGATCTGAGTGACTTTACAGAGGCAAGTTTACATAACCTCATGTGCTCTGATCCAGTTTTATCCGTCAATAAAAACTGATTTTAACTTCATGTCATCTTCTGACAGCTTATTGTAGTCTAATGTGACAATTATCCTCTCCTGAAGCATCCATTACACCTCACTGTCAGGCAGCCTTTGTCCCGCTCTTATCACGTCTATAAAAACAAGTCCCAGGTGGATCGTAGGCTCATACAGCCAATCACCTTTGAACAGGTAGGTTCTCAGCGCACAGGTTTCAGTAGTTTACATTTTAAAAAGAAAACTCTAGAAAACTGTTTGCAGTTTTAAAAAACTATAATGCAATCTTATAATGATGTATTATACACATGTAGCTATTTATTGTTGCAGCTCCGAGGAAAAATCTCCGCTGACACAACATGGCTCGACTAACAATCTTGGCTGGTAAGTTACATTCTTTATGTTGTTAATTCATTCAAAAGCAGTGAGTCTTGTGCACATTTCTTTAAAGAAAATAAAATGTCTTATTTTTTAGGACTGTCTCTTTTGATGTGTCTCCAGATCGGTATGCATTCATTATTTAACTTCTTTATATTACATTGCCATTTGCTTCTCACATGTAATCACTGTGTCCTTGTATAGAAACATAATAGTAATCGTTTCTCTCCCTCTCCAAAGTGTCTTCTACCAAACTGGTGTGCTACTTCACCAACTGGTCCCAGTATAGACAAGGTGCTGGCAAATATCTGCCTGCCAATGTAGATCCCAACCTCTGCACACACCTGATCTACGCCTTTTCAATAATCAACCATTCTAACGAGCTGGCGCCCTATGAGTGGAATGACGACGTTCTCTACAAATCCTTCAATGAGCTGAAGAATAGGTGAGTTGTTTTTGCATGCAGTATCAATGTATCTGCAACCATATCCACTGTTATTTCACAACTACTCACATCAGCAGTCGAGATGAACTTTTTTACTTTTAGTTTTAGTGTGACTGGTTAAGTGGTATTATCCAGTTTTCCATATAAGGAGATTGTAAAAAAAACTAAAAACACACACGCAATGAACTTGTAGATTAACTGCAGTTGTAGAAATGTAAGTAAGTACAAAAAACTATGCACAAAAGAAGAAAAAAGGGAGAAAGAAATATACACAAAATTCAAAGACAGTTCTCAGTCCCTCCCCCCCATTCCGCTAAAGCCCAAAGCGGTCTCCTAAGCCCCTCCCCCCACAAGGGAGAATGAATGCGTGTGCATGAACAGTGATTGACACGCAGTTAGAAACACCCCAAACCCCCCCCCCCCCCCCCCCCCCCCCCCCCCCCCCTTGGCCCTGATTGGTGCATCTGAACAGGGAGCGGTGGATTTTTGCAAATCGCACTACAGGCTGTAGGTGGAGCCAGAGGAGCCGGATTTTTTTTTTTAAATGACCTGCTTCATGTAGAACATAGGGTCAGTTTCAGCAAGTACGACAGCAAGTTAGTTTTATAAGTCTTACCTACTGCACCTTTAAAGTAGAGGATCTAACTTCTAACACTAATTAATTGTAAATCATGTTATTGCACAGAAACGGCCAGCTGAAGACTCTACTGGCTGTTGGTGGGTGGAACTTTGGAACTTCACAGTGAGTCCATAAGGCTTCAACAGCAAGGAATCATAAGGATGTTGAATTGCATTTTCTCATATAATGATGCGGACATCATCATCAACAGTGTAGCTAAAAGGTTGTTTAACTTGTTTACAGATTTACCATCATGGTTTCATCCCCTGCCAACCGCCAGAGATTCATCCAGTCTTCTATCAGTTTCTTGAGACTGCATGGCTTTGACGGGCTGGACCTGGACTGGGAATATCCTGGAGCACGAGGGAGCCCACCAGAGGACAAGAAGAGATTCACAGTGCTCTGCCAGGTCAGTTTGTAAAAAATACACCTCCTCTAGTCAGCAGCATTGACAGAAACCCATAGGATGCCAACACCAACACAGCATCCTGATTTGACATGATACAGCAATGTAACTTTAAATATTCTTGCATCGTACACATGATTATCCTCAACTATTACCCTTTTGCATTTAGGAATTACTCGCTGCCTTTGAAAAAGAAGCCGCTGTGACGAAAAAACCCCGATTGCTGCTCACAGCTGCAGTGGCTGCTGGGAAGGGAAACATCGACAATGGATATGAGATTGCTGACGTCTCAAAGTGAGTTCCTGTGACTCTGAGTCATTTTAAAAGTTGAAAAAAATATATACTTTCTGTTTTTAATATGTGACTTCATCATTGTCTCACAGGTTCCTAGACTTCATAAATGTCATGACCTATGACTTCCACGGAGCATGGGACCCGTTCACTGGCCACAACAGCCCTCTGTACCGCAGCTCTTACGCTCAGGGCGACAACATCTACTACAATGTGGTTAGTATATTTCTCAACAAAATTCAGTTGTTATTCTCAAAACCCAATAAGCTAAATACCTAACATGTTGTTTTTAATATATATATATATATATATATATATATATATATATATTTTTTTTTTTTTTTTTTTTTTTTTTTTTTTTTTTTTCTCTGCACAGAACTTTGCTATAAAATACTGGAGAGACCAAGGAGCACCTCTTGAAAAGCTCATAGTTGGTTTTTCTACATATGGACGCACATTTCAAACAACAGCAGCTAACGGGGTTGGAGCATCAACAAGCGGACCAGCCTCTGCTGGGCCCTACACCCGTGAAGCTGGGTTTTGGTCTTACTACGAGGTCAGTGAAGGGTCAACACAAATGCAACGCTAACACACAACATAGCTAAATTGAACTCAGTGCAGATTTAATTAATACAAGCCAGCCCAACATAGTTTTGATCGAGTTTCAAGCTAAGACATTACAAATCATGTCGAGGATGTTTAAATGTGTTGTTCTTCCATTTCTACAGATTTGCACTTTCCTCCAAGGAGGCAGTCTTCACTGGATTGAGGAGCAAATGGTGCCCTATGCTACTAAAGGAAATGAGTGGGTTGGGTTTGATAACAGGCAGAGCTTTGAAATCAAGGTAATAAATAAGATATCATCCTCCACATCTATGTTTATGGAGATAATATGAACAAGATAAAAGTAGCATCACTACTTGCCAGCTATCAGTATCTTAGCTTCCTAAATTAGTACATTTCACTACGTGTATCATTATGAAGCTGCACAGGCAGCACAGACCGTTTTTAATAACTTGCATTGAGCAGCAGGTGGCACTCTAACACACAACTTTACATTTTGGCAGACCCCACAGGTCTGTAATCTTTTTATTGGGCCAAGACAGTTTTTTCTGCAATTTGTCATATAAACACCAGAAAGCGGAGCAAACAGTAGGCATAAACAAATTCATCACTCAGGTGGCTGTGTGCGATCTGCATGATTGAGTCCATCTACTCTCAGACTGGACCAATGAGAGCTGGATAACACTGTCAGATACTTACACATGGGAATTAAAACAAGCTTTTTTTTTCTTAAACATTAAACATTTTTTGGGCATTTAGGCCTTTAATTCCACAGGACAGATGAAGACATGAAAGGGGGAATGACATGCAGCAAAGGGCTGCATATATATATATATATATATATAAATCAAGTGGCAATTTTTTTTTTTTTTTTTTTTTAAAAGAGTCATTCTGAGATTCCTTGGGGCATCGTTTCCCATTGGCCCCCTTAATTGTATGTAATGTATTCAAACCTAAAAAACTTACATTTTAAACTTAAGTTCTCTCTATAATTTATATTCCATAGGCACAGTATGTGAAAGATAACAGATTTGGAGGAGCCTTTGTCTGGGCGCTAGATCTGGATGATTTTACTGGACAGTTCTGTGGCCAGGGAAGATATCCCCTCATTAGTTATCTGCGCTCTCTTCTGGATTCAGGTAAACAGAAATGAGACCTCAACACTGCACAGCATGTAAACGTTTTCCTTCCTTCCGTAATCTGTTATATTTGTTTCTTTGTTTTTAATAGATTTTCCACTTCCACCTCCTATAACCACACACCCACCAGTGAGCACCACAAAGCATCCCGGCTCAGCCAACAGCACGACTCCTGCTGCCACAACTACCACCACAGTTGTTGATTCTGGAAGTGGTTTCTGTGCTGGCAAGGCCGACGGCCTCTACATAAATGCCAAGAACAGCAACTCCTTTTATCAGTGTTCCCAAGGAAACACACACCTCCAGCTGTGTCCAGCTAATCTTGTTTTTGGTGTGAGATGCAACTGCTGCGACTGGCCTTAAATAAAGGATTCCTCATTGAAACAAAACACTGTCTCTTTTTTTTCTAAAGTCTTTCATTTAATTGAAATAATTTCATTTTTATAGACTATTCAAATGAATAAAAAAATTACACAATATTGCACAACATTAGACTTTTACATGCCTGTCTGGCCTGGTGTTTGTAAGAGTCAAATGAACCTACTAGCAGGACACTGACCCTGAACAAACATTGTATATGACTGGTCTGTCTAAAGTCCAAAGAAGCAAAAAAAAAGGGCTTTGCAGTCATTTGACCTCAATGTCACTAAACATTTTAGAAAATGGAAAAGGCAAAACACAGTTTTAGAACGCTGAAGTACTATAGATCAAGAAATTGTCGAATTGATGCCAACTAAAGTGCTAGATGGATGCTTAAAGCGTAACTCTCGGTAAAATGCATCCTAGGGTATTTTTGTGAATTTACGTGAGTCAAGCTTTAGTTTAGAAGCATAATTAGGACCGCATTGCCACTTTCAAGATTCACCGTATTGTCGTTTTTGGGTCAAATGGCCTTTTGAATGGGAGAGCTAGGGGAACTCTCTTGCTAGCCTCAAAATAGCTATTTTCGAAATACAAAGAAGGCTCGACACAACATGAAACTTTTCAAGGGGCTCTACACCTTAACGAAAGCATTGACAACATTCTTTGTGTACACAGATTTACTAAAAAGAAAGTTTCAGCTCTTGTTTTCCTGCTGCTGCCATATTATCAGTCCAAACTATGCTAACGGGGGGGGTGAGTGCTTCGTAGCATTAAAATGGCGCCATCGCAGCTTCGCTCTGAGGAGGCAGGCTTACCCCCTTGGTTAGCCTGCAAGGGGGCAGGCTTCTCTCCACAGAGTGAAGCCTCCTATGGCACCATTTTAATGCTACCAGACTCCTCTTTATTATTATATATTAGCAATTAAACTTAAACAGCTAATGTAAGTCCAAACTGCCTGCAAGCTTCTCCTGTACTGTACGGTAATTCCTCTACTATGCAACAGTGAGTCTCGTGGTTATGACACAATCGTTAGCCTATTTTTATAAAAACGTCTGCTACGGAGCCATAACGTGAGGTACAAGGTAATGGAGCCTTTTTACATTGTTGTGTTTTTTTAGAAATAAACAACGGACAAATAAAGTCTTTAAACGCTTCAGATGTAAAGTTATTGGCTGTCAAAGTGACGCCAAAATGAATGGCAGTCAATGGAATGCTAACCGGGGTGATGGTTTGGGTAGCATAAAATGGCGCCATAGCGGCTTCGCTCTGAGGAGGCAGGCTGACCCCCTTGGTAATAGACTACACTCGTCTCCATCCAGAGCAGCAGGATCTGTTGGTCCATTATATATACTGTCTATGGTTCCACACCAACTGGTTTCCGTATGTCGTGTTTACCTAACAGCTGCCATTGTGCCCTGCCTCTGTCAACAGGGCCCTATTTGAGGAAGGTGGTTTAACAAACTCAGAGTCTAACCCTGATGTCTGAGTTGATTAACCCTGAGATGGGAAACTGAGTTCATGAAAATCATGAGGAACACATTAAATTATGTCCTGTTGTATTGTCTGCAATGAAATACAAGTCAAAGTACATTTAGAAATCACTTCTTTCTTTTTTTATTTGTGTTTTCCATACTGTTGTGTTGTTGTTGCTGTGGGGTTGTATAATCTATTTCATTTAGGTGCAACACTGCGGACAAAAAAGTCTTAAGTCTACTAATCCCATTCTGAGGCTGCAGCAACATCATTAACAGAATTATAATCCATAATGTTTTATTTCAAAGGGTTTACATCACCTGCAATACTGTGGAACTCCTTTTAAAAACGTTTAAAACACGTTTCAGAGCGAGTCACATTCTTCTGACGGGGCTTTGCTACGTGGCTTTACTAATATGCTCCGCATCACCAACGTTGTAAAGACGAATGCCGTTTGCAAAAAAACGCAATGTGAAAAATAATCTGCTGGGATGTAAGAGCATAGATGGGGGACGTTAGTGATATGAGGACGGATAAGGTTAAGGCTACATAACTGATCAATTGGGAAGAAAAGTGATACTGCTCAAATAGAAGTTATCTGAAAATTAAAATGTCGGGGTTCAATATCATCTCCCAACATATAACTCCCTGCGAAGTAAAGCAGCTTCTTCATCAACGGGATCGTTGACAAAAGGAAATGCCATGTTTTGGTGAATTGTCATGGTGAATTGTAGTATCATGGCTCCATTCATGCTGCCTTTTTATTATGGTGGTGCACGCGCATGGACCTACTCTGAGTTGATTGAACCAACTCATATCAGCTGTTCTGGAACCGAAAACTCAGAGTTTCCCATCTCAGGGTTAATCAACTCAGACATCAGGGTTAGACTCTGAGTTTGTTAAACCACCTTCCTCAAATAGGGCCCTGTTGACAGAGGCAGGGCACAACGGCAGCTGTTAGTTAAACACGACATACGGAAACCAGTTGGTGTGGAACCAGTAGGGATATAACACCGGAAAACAACAAGACCTACGTGAGTTGTTCAAAAACTTTCTTTTTAGTGAATCTGTGTACACAAATAATGTTGTCAATGCTTGCGTTAAGGTGTAGAGCCCCTGGTGATACTTGAAGCAAAGTTTCATGTTGTGTCGAGCCTTCTTAGTAATTAGAAAATAGCTATTTTGAGGCTAGCATGAAAGTGCCCCTAGCTCTCCCATTCAAAAGGCCATTTGACCCAAAAACGACAATACGGTGAATATTAAAAGTGGCGATACGGTCCTAAATATGCTTTTAAACTAAAGTTTGACTCACGTACATTCACAAAAATACTCTAGGGTGCATTTTTACGCTTGCTGGCATAACGTCAGACAGCCAAATATTTAGAAATTCAGCGACAGAATGGGTTGGACTGTTTTGATTACTGTCACTCACAGGTTGTCGTTTGTTTTCTGCATGTGCCAAAGGTCTTTTACCAGCTTCTGTTATTTGACTTACCTGCATGATGCAACTGCTTAGTGTCCTAATCTTGTGGACCTACAATTTGTTCCTGGTAAATGTTTACCATGGATTGTGTATTTTTCATCAGTTAAAAAAAGCTATAAAGTGCTCTCCTTTTGATATGATAAGAGCCCATCCAAGCACAACCACCATGGGAAACCTATTTCTAATTGCAGGTAAGGCACAATGAAAAACAGGGAAATGTTTTTTTTCTCCAATATCTATGTTATCTTATATGTACTAACTACATCTGTAACTTTGAAGGTCTCTGTCTTTCCTTTGGCAGTTTGGGTGAGTTTCACAGCAATAATTAATTTTGAACAATCTTAGTAACAACTGAATAAAGTCTAAATTGTTAAATGTCACGTCATTGATTATTCCTCAAAGATTAATGAAAACTATTTCTGTTCTTCCGTGAGTAGTGTCATCTACCAGACTGGTGTGTTATTTCACTAACTGGTCCCAATACCGTCCTGGCAATGGGAAGTTCATGCCTCTCAATATTGATCCAAACCTGTGTACCCACCTGATCTATGCCTTTTCTGGTATTAACGAGGCAAACGAGTTGGTCGCCATAGAATGGAATGATGATACACTCTATACATCCTTTAATGGACTCAAACAGAGGTCAGTCTAACATTTTTAGCATTGTCTCTGTAAAACGTTATGTACAGTAGTGATTGCAGGCAACTAAATCTGTATATTCCCACAGGAATCCAAATCTTAAAACACTGTTGGCAGTCGGAGGCTGGAACTTTGGAACACAAAAGTGAGATATTTAGCATAAAAAAAATCAAAGTTCAATGTGTTGTATATATGTCCTCTTAAAAGCTTTACTTTCCCCAAATTCTACACAGATTTACAACAATGGTGTCCACACAAGCCAACAGAAATACATTCATCCAATCTTCTATCGAACTACTGAGGAAATATAGTTTTGATGGACTTGATTTGGACTGGGAATACCCTGCTGGAAGAGGAAGTCCTCTGGAGGACAAACATAGATTCACGGTGTTATGCAAGGTCTGATCCAAAATTACTTACTCTTCTGGTGTTTAAAATAATGTTTAACATGAACCACAAAGTGACTTTCCCATGATTCTATGATGTACAGGAACTCCTAGAGGCCTATCAGTCTGAGGGAACAGCAACTGGCCGGCCCAGATTATTGGTTTCTGCTGCTGTGGCTGCTGGGAAAGGAACCATTGATGCTGGTTATGAAATCACAGAGATGGCAAAGTACAACAAAATGTTACTCCCCCACATTATCCCCATGGTTATCTGTCATCATGTTTTGGTGTTCTTGATCTCATATGCACTTTGTCAGGTACCTGGACTTTATCAATGTGATGACGTATGACTTTCATGGCACCTGGGAGACTGTGACAGGACATAACAGCCCCTTATACAAGGCAGCCCAAGAAACAGGGGATCATGTTTACTTAAATACTGTAAGTACAGGGATTCGTTTTTTTTAGCTGCATCATGAATGTATTACTTAATCTTCCCAAGGCTAAATCCACAACGTTCCACTTCCAGATTTGCTCCGGTGCCGCCGTAAATTCCCTCTGCTTTCTTTGTGTTGTAATTTTAAGCTCCAGTCAATTCATGAGGACTCTGGTTAACTGCTCCTCAGATCTCTGCAGGGTAAAGCCAGACAGCTAGCTAAACTATCTGTCCAATCTGAGTTTTCCGTTGCACGACTAAAACAACTTTTGAAAGTACATGTTGCACCAAAACAAGTTCCTTCCCGAGGCTATTTTGCAGCGACAACGTGGCTCCCTCCGGTGCTTAGCACCGCCCAAGACAATTGTGATTGGTTAAAAGAAATGCCAATAAACAAGAGCATGTTTTTCTTCCATCCCGGAATGCTGTGTGGACTAGCCAGACCCTCTTCCGCAGCGCTGTGGAGTAAGGTCTGGCATTGCGAGATAAACTTTTCCCTAATGCCAACTATCTCTTTCTTTTTCAATAAATGCATTTCCATAAGCCTGCTTTTATACAAATTTTCAAATTGTGCATAAAAAATCCTGCTGGAAATGCTGAAAATAAGCTAAAATATTGCAAAATTCTTTTAAGCTTGGCTGAGGTGGAAATGTTGGGGCAGGTCTTAATTGCTGATTGTCCCCTGAGAAATGACTCACAGTCTTAAGGCGCTGACACACCAACCCGATTATCGGCCGTCGGACAGTCTGGCGAGGTTGGTGACGAGTCTGTTTGGTGTGTTCTGTGCCGTTGTCAGTCGGAGGAGCTGTCAGCTTTAATTTGGGCCGATTAATTACTAACAAATCAGCGCCCTTATGTTAAAACACTTACCGGAAATGACAAGCGGGATGAGCCTTGGCCTATTTCTCACTGAAAATGTTTTCAGAAACACGTTTCGGTGAACTATTTTCGTAAAAGCCCCACATGACACGTTCCTCATTTCCGGTTTTCATTTTTTGGGCGACAATACAGATTAGCGCCACCTGCTATTATGGAGACGTATTACGTCTCGCGCAGAGCATACGCTCAAGTCGGCGTACGAATTTGCATTACATTTGGTTGGAAATCTTACTTCTGTCTGTCTGTTTATATTCACATATCAGGACTTTTCCATGAGATATTGGCGAGACAAGGGAACACCTGTAGAAAAGCTAAATATGGGCTTTGCTACATACGGAAGAACATTTCAACTGTCTAGTCAATCCAGTCTGGTTGGAGCACCAGCCAGTGGTCCAGCTGCTGCGGGTGCTTTTACAAGAGAGGCTGGCTTCTGGTCCTATTATGAGGTGAAACTGACTTTTGACACTCTGTCTGTGTTTTATTAGTAACTCTATGTAACTGATTAAAATAAAAATAAATATTGTATCATGAAGTAATCAAACAGAGCTTTAATACAATACTTTAAAATCTGAAATGCAACCCTCTTTTCAGATTTGCACTTTTCTTCAAGGGGCCAGTGTCCATCTGATTGAGGATCAGAAAGTTCCATATGCGGTCAAACAAAATGTGTGGGTTGGATATGACAACAAAGAAAGTTTTGCGACTAAGGTAGTTGTATGTTTCTATATAAAAAGTTTGCTAATTTTTTTTTTACCAGTTACGTTAAAGTATGTATATTGTTGCTGTCATTATATATATTCAGGTCCGTTACCTAAAGGACAACAGATTTGGAGGAGCTTTCGTCTGGGCTCTGGATCTGGATGACTTTAATGGACAGTTCTGTAACCAGGGAAACTACCCTCTGATCAGCTATCTCCGCTCTCTTGTAGCCCCAGGTAAGTAGGATCATGTATTACTTCTTTCAGAAACCACACAACATTCATTTATTGACATTTGTTAACTTTACAGACTACTGATCATTTCCTATTACTTCTGCAGATCTTCCTCCTCTTCCCACTACAGGAACCAACCCAAATCTAGTGACTCAGTCTCCACACAAAAACACAAATCAACCTCATCCCAGACCAACAATCAGGACTTCATCCAACAACCAAGACAACTTCTGTGCTACAAAGACTGGTGGGGTTTATGCCAAACCTGATGCCCCAGGTTCCTTTTACAATTGTGCCAACGGCATCACATTCATCCAAAACTGCCCAGCGAATTTGGTCTTCCAAGATAGCTGCAAATGCTGTAACTGGCCCTAAAAGCTTGCACCTCATCAAAAGTGAGCAAAATAGTTGTTGTTATTTACAAGTTAAAGGTTTTTTTAACAATGGGAACGTAGTGCTTGTGAGACTATATCTTTTTTTAAGTGTAATTGATTATTGTGATGGACGTTTTTTTCTGGTGCAACAGGTGTAGATGGATTAGAAGAAAGTAGACTTATGAAAGAAATGTCAAGAAACAGCCGAGACTAAACCAAGTTGGGTTTGTTTACATCAGTATCAATTAATAATTTAGGTTTGACAGTTTGTAATTTAGTCATTAGAAATACAAAATGAAGTCTATAGTGCAGGCTAATTGAGAGAGAAAAAACTCACTAGGGCATGATATTAAATGAACTGTATGTAGCTTTCAACCTAATGTCAATCTTTTATTGTGTCCTAACCTATTCAATAAACAAATATGAATTAACCAAAATATATATTTTATTTCATGTTATCGTTGCCTTGCAACACAAAGTAATACAAATTGCTGTCTGTCCTTTTTAAAAATCATTATGAATGAAAGTTATTTTTGCCTATAGAGCAAACCTAAGCACAATTTATAGTCTATTAATCCAAGTTGTTACCTGACCTGGAAAATATATCACATTATTTAATATATAAAAAACCTGCCTGTCATACATTATCTGTGTGTTTGTGTGTCTCTGGGAAAACCCCTCCTCCAGCTGTCCTTCTTCCAAGGACAGCAGGACTCTTCCCCCCCAGAATGCATGTAAACACACTGTGTTTCTATTTCTGAGGTATGGCAACATTGAGAGGAGACTCAATGTACCCCTAACAGAGGCATGTGAATGTGTTTCAGGTTATCATTCAAAAATAGACAAACAGACCAAAATTGACTTTTTGTCCACTGGAACACTGAGGAAAAGAGAAGTCAGACAAATTATCAACAATAAAAAATATTTAACATCTCCTTTAATCCCTCTGAGAATAATGTACGGGTTAGGCACATTACACTAAATGGTTCTGACAAGAACTCAAACTTTCTTCTTATCTAAAGAAAGAAATGTTTTCATGTGCACACAGGAGAATCCAATTTAGGTAAAAAACAACTCCAGCAGCCAATTAAGGAGTTAAAACCGAAAAACGCACGAGTTTCATCGATCGCTTCCTGTTTTAGTGGGTACTGTGTTTCTGTTTTGTAGTCCGACCGCGGAACGATGATTACAGGCTGGCAATTTTTAATCAAACCCACATTAACTTTTGGTGTTGCTCAGAGATAACGTGGTTCCTTGAGCCAAAAATGGTGAAACATTAATTGAAAAAACTATGTTAACCATGCAAAAACAGGTGTGCATGTTTGTAGGCACAGGTTCCACCCAACCGGTGAACGCTGCAGGCACAAACACACGCTGGTGAAGGTTTTTCTAACTAATCAGTCCAGTCAGTCAGTCTGTCTCATGAGTATGAATGGTCCCAAGTCACTCCACTGATCTGTAGGAGATTTGCACAGAGAGATATGAGCATGTGAGCCAGGTACATGTAAGTATACTGGAGCTCTTTGTGAAGGTCATAAAAAAACAAACTTATCTGCATAGTCATCCGCTGGGTCTGGTGAGACAAAGGAAGTACAGTGCAGGTGGTGAGATTTAATGAGGTCATCCTTGGGAGGCATGACGATCTGGGCCCCAGCCAAAGGATTTACAGCTTGGCCCTGAGAAATGCACACTTTAAAATTTAAACAAAGTGTGCATTTCAGAATGTCAAGAATAATCAGTCAAAGAATAATTTTTATCAAGACACACAACGTTTAAACCAGTATTGGAAACAACCCCCTTTTCCAAAATAGACACATTCAATTTCTGCCTAATAAGTTTAAAATCAGACTTTGTAGAATGCAGGAAAAATGAGCATTCTGCTTCTCTTATCTAATTCAGGATCCTAAGGATCAGTAATGCCCCAAAAAAATCATATGAGTGGCTCCATTTCCCCAGGATAATCATTAGAAAAACAACTCATCTATCAGAAAGCTTTCTGATGTGTAGTTCGTTTTTTCCCAAAAATAGATTTTAGTAACCCCTTGAATAATCAATAATGTGAATTCTTTTAAACTCTAATATTTTAAATTGATAACACCAATGTCAATCATAAATTATGAGTGTCACTACTATAATTATACACACAATTAGACAGTTCTTAAAGGATTTCAGAAGATAATATACTGTAAATTGTTTAGATTATCCTTGTAGAAACCTTTTATCCTATCAATTTGTCCCTAGTAGCAAATAAAAAAACCTGTATCAGTGCAAAAGCATTTCTTCATTGCAATGAAGATGTGTGTGTGTGTGTGTGTGTGTGTGTGTGTGTGTGTGTGTGTGTGTGTGTGTGTGTGTGTGTGTGTGTGTGTGTGTGTGTGTGTGTGTGTGTGTGTGTGTGTGTGTGTGTGTGTGTTACTGTCCTCAATCAGCTTTGAGACTCAGTCAGTCAGAGTGTTGTTCTCCCTCTGAGATGTTTTTGCTTTTTCTTTGGTCAGTTACATACCCAATGTTCAAAGTCCTTGCAGTACCAACAGTGGTCTGGGTTGTAGGGCTCATTATTTCGTCCACGGTACCCTCCTCGGCCTCCTCTGTCTTAGTCTCTTACTTTGTTTGTCCTTTCTTTGGTCCAGGAGGTTATAGGTGTATGTGTGTTTTGCATTCTTTCCCTGTATCTACTTTATGCTTCATTCATTCATATGTTAAAGCATTTCCCCATCCTATTTTTTATTTACCCATTAGTTTCTTTTCTTCCTGTTCTAAATCCTTTTTCAGAACTTTTAATCTGCCTGTACTTTGTGTCCCCTTTTCTGGAAATCCAAACTTCCCTATCCAATATGATACACAATCTACACTGAGAATGCCACATTTGCGTATCATTTCCCCAAACAAATTAGCTGTTAGGGCAGGTGACGATTGATTGGAGCCCATTTCTAACTTGAAACAAGGGAAGTTATAACCTCTTAACCTTCGAGCTGGCCGTCACCAGCAAGGCAGCCTTTACATCTCGGAAAAAAGCTGCACTAATCTGTAAACAGTTCACTTACTGCTTAATAGGGGTTTACGTCTCGGAAAAACCCACACATCTGAAAACAGTTCACTTACTGTTTTACTTTTTTTTTTAGTTTTCCTCTATTGAAAAAAAAAACCTGTCACCTTTTTCTGTTTGAGGAGATTCTTTCAGAAATATGTCTGAGTGCTGTTACACAAACTCGTATACAAACAAAACCCAAAAAAGCTCTCAGTCTTGACTGTGTCAATCGACAGTATCTGTTTTCTTTGAAATTTCACAGGTCAATTCAAATTCAAATTACTTATTTAAATCGTTTATCTTACCCTGCTGCTTGAAATTTTCTTCCGTTTGTTGGAATCAGTGTGAAGCTTGGGAGAGTCCCTCTGCATGTGTCTGACCCTCTCACTCTGAAGCGTTTTCGAGGTTTGAGGCGGTTATCTGCCCTTGAAGGTGCACGATTTCCGGATTGCAAGTCTCCAGCCACACGCGGGGTCCTCTCTGTCTGCCCACCTGAATCCTGCCGACAACGGCAAATTGTGATGGAAGTTTTTCTGGTGCAACAGGTGTAGATGGATTAGATTAAAGTAGACTTATGAAACAAATATCAAGAAACAGCCGAAGACTAAACCAAGTTGGGTTTTTGTATTTTATTAAAATATATATATTTGCAAATATAGGAGGACCATGATTTCACAAGAGGCACGTAGCACAGTTGTGGAAAAGAGTCTTCGATCATTGAGCAAAAGCACTGAGCTTAATAGAGAGGGGGAGAAGGTAGAGGGAGGGCCATGTGTGCTTATGGCCTTATTCTAAACACGACTTTGCATTCTGTTACACAGGCATATCTGTAAGTCAGCATACAATCTAAATCATGAGTGACACCCTGGAGCCAAGCGTCTCTTGCTTCTACCCACTATCACCCCTAGGTCACAAAGATGCACTGGGAACAACTGCTAAACTAAGAAGATGGGTTACCATGACATTGTTGGCCTATCTGGTTCACAGAGGTCTCGTACGCATTTGACTAGATTCCGCAGGCGCTGAAATAGAAACAAAATGACTATCTATGTGCTGGAAATTAATAAACGTTAAGCATTAAACACACAATGATAAAACTTAAGGATTGGTGGCCTTTTCCCCATTACACTGTATCTTAAAACATAACATATAATGTTGTAGTAGCCTAATGGTCTATAATATGTAAAAAAAAAGAAAAGAATAAATACAAGATTGACATTATGATAAGAAGCCTGAACTGTCACGTCTTCTGATACAGATCTCATCTATTAAACCAACACTGTTGTCATACCCAGCTCTCTCTGCTATAGTTCCATGTTTTCAGGTTTCCTTCACATTCATCTTACTTTGCTCACTTCCTGTTTTATTTTGTTACTCATCGTGTGATTCTGTTGCAGGTCAACTTCCAATTATTGTCTGCTTTCCCGCCTTTTGTGATCACCTTTCCAGCCCTAATGTCCTGCACCTGTGTCTAATTGTCTCCCCTCCTCCAAGTGTATACAGTATATTCACACCTTTGCTCTTTGCTCTCTGACAGTTTGTCTTTTACGCTGGAGTTTAGCGGTCCAGCCTATTCCATGTGAGCTTATAAATGTTTGTTTGGATCTTCTGCCTGTTTTGACCCAAGTCTCAAAAAATATCCCTTTTTGTTTGAATGTTACTGTGTGTCTGAGTCCTGCATCCTCAGTCCCCTGTTTGCCCAGTCTGACAGCTGTGTCCTATTTTTTGATGCCACGCACCACATAGAACTGCCAAAAATAGTCACACTAACATCCAGTGAATATTAAAAATGAAAACATAAATACAAATGATGATGATGAGATCCGTCCAGAAATGTTGAAAGCTCTGGGTGTGGAGGGGCTGTCTTGGTTGACACGCCTACTCAACATTGCGTGGAAGTCTGGGACAGTGCCAAAGGAGTGGCAGACCGGGGTGGTGGTTCCCCTCTTCAAAAAGGGGGACCAGAGGGTGTGTACCAATTACAGGGGTATCACACTTCTCAGCCTCCCTGGTAAAGTCTACTCCAAGGTGCTGGAAAGGAGGGTTCGGCCGATAGTCGAACCTCAGGTGGAAGAGGAACAATGCGGATTCCGTCCTGGTCGTGGAACAACGGATCAGCTCTTTACTCTAGCAAGGATCCTGGAGGGAGCCTGGGAGTATGCCCATCCAGTCTACATGTGTTTTGTGGATCTGGAGAAGGCATATGACCGGGTCCCCCGGGAGACTTTGTGGGAGGTGCTGCGGGAGTATGGGGTGAGGGGGTCCCTTCTCAGGGCCATCCAATCTCTGTATGACCAAAACGAGAGCTGTGTCCGGGTTCTCGGCAGTAAGTCGGACACGTTTCAGGTGAGGGTTGGCCTCCGCCAGGGCTGCGCTTTGTCACCAATCCTGTTCGTAGTATTTATGGACAGGATATCGAGGCGTAGTCGTGGTAGGGAGGGGTTGCAGTTCGGTGGGCTCGGGATCTCATCGCTGCTCTTTGCAGATGATGTGGTCCTGATGGCATCATCGGCCTGTGACCTTCAGCACTCACTGGATCGTTTTGCAGCCGAGTGTGAAGCGGCTGGGATGAGGATCAGCACCTCTAAATCTGAGGCCATGGTTCTCAGCAGGAAACCGATGGAGTGCCTTCTCCAGGTAGGGAATGAGTCCTTACCCCAAGTGAAGGAGTTTAAGTACCTTGGGGTCTTGTTCGCGAGTGAGGGGACAATGGAGCGGGAGATTGGTCGGAGAATCGGCGCAGCGTGGGCGGTATTACATTCAGTTTATCGCACCGTTGTGACGAAAAGAGAGCTGAGCCGGAAGGCAAAGCTCTCGATCTACCGGTCAGTTTTCGTTCCTACCCTCACCTATGGTCATGAAGGTTGGGTCATGACCGAAAGAACGAGATCCAGGGTACAAGCGGCCGAAATGGGTTTCCTCAGGAGGGTGGCTGGCGTCTCCCTTAGAGATAGGGTGAGAAGCTCAGTCATCCGTGAGGAGCTCGGAGTAGAGCCGCTGCTCCTTCACGTCGAAAGGAGCCAGTTGAGGTGGTTCGGGCATCTGGTAAGGATGCCCCCTGGGCGCCTCCCTAGGGAGGTGTTCCAGGCACGTCCAGCTGGGAGGAGGCCTCGGGGAAGACCCAGGACTAGGTGGAGGGATTACATCTCCAACCTGGCCTGGGAACGCCTCGGGATCCCCCAGTCAGAGCTGGTTAATGTGGCTCGGGAAAGGGAAGTTTGGGGTCCCTTGCTGGAGCTGCTCCCCCCGCGACCCGACCACGGATAAGCGGACGACGATGGATGGATGGATGGATGAAATACAAATGAATTTGGCGCTGTAAAGCAAATGTTGGCATCTACAGATTTATTTATTTTACTTAAAATCTATGAACCTTTGTCACATTTGAAGATTTGTTAGACACTAGATAAATGGTTCAATGCACTGTACTGAGTAATTACAGCTAATTCATTGGGGAAAATCACTAGATATCTGACTTAACAGCAGCGAGCCCTTGCCTTATGGTTGATTAAAACACAGGTTTGTGGTATGATATCAATTATTGATAGTGTCCAACACAAAGTTGTGTTTCGGAGCAACAGCCCAAAGCACATTCACATATCCTACTTAAACTGCAGACACATTATAGCTTAACTGTTTTAGTGTTCAAACGCTGCCATTGTTTTACAATTGTTACTGATTATATAGTATATATATATGTTTTCATATTTTATTTAACTTAGTGTGCATCAGTATCTCATTCAAATTTGTAGTCTCTAAATCCATTTTATCTTTTTATTCCTGTTTCTTGTCTAATGTTTTTCAATCACTGCATTTTATTATGTTTAAAAGGTACAATAAAGCTTGACTGATAAATTTAACGTTGACTTATTATTTTGCACTGCAGTACACAGCGACGTATGCACCCAGCAGCCCAAGCTGGCCAGCAAACAAAGAAGGATTAATCAACATCTAAGGTAACATCAAATCTGTATGACAGAGTGTTAAAAGGCTGCCTAGGTGTGTGTGTGTGTGTGTGTGTGTGTGTGTGTGCGTGTGCGTGTGCGTGTGTGTGTGTGTGTGCCCATTTAATTTATTGTCAAGGAAGGAGAATGGAAACATAAACAAACAACATCTGAAATAGAACACCATAGCAACGATATGCCCTAAATGTTCTTTTAAGTGTGCCAATTACTGGCAAGGCTGACTAGGGAAGTAAAAGAAAACAAAATGAGAAGAAGTAAAAATTTAAAAATAGGCATATCAAACAACATGTTCTAGTGTCAGGTAAACACAAATTAGATCACAACACTGAGTTCAGAATACAAAAATGCTTGAAACAGCTAAATCCTCCTGCATTTTTTGATACTTTTATCTGTGGGCATGCTTTACCAACACCTACTTAATGTATTCACTTAGCTCTTCTCTTAATGCTGTTTTATATTGCTTGTTTGTTTGTGTGTTTGTGTGTTTGTGTGTGTGTTTGTGTGTGTGTGTGTGTGTGTGTGTGTGTGTGTGTGTGTGTGTGTGTGTGTGTGTGTGTGTGTGTGTGTGTGTGTGTGTGTGTGTACGTGTGTTACTCTGATTTGCTTGATGTCCATTCAATTGACTTGGGGACAACAAATGACATCTTAACTTGAAACGGGAATGCCATAAATTACACCCCAGAAAAGATCCAGTATGTCCTAAATCACACCCAATGAGCAAAATAAATTACAATTCCAGATAATGGCATATTTGCCCCCCCACTGCTGCAGCTTTAATCTGCTTTTCATCTGCTAAACATTCAATGCCCTTTAAGGTGTGGCAATACTCGAGGCTGGCAAGGAAATAAAGAAAAAAAAACAGAGAGATACAAGGAAGCAACAAATGAAAAAAAATAGGCACAACGCAGTATGGTCAGGTAAACACTAATTAGATCGCAACACTAAGTTCTGCATATAAATTTGGATAGACATTTAAAACCTACTGCAACTGTTGATACTTTTATCCATGAGTAGCAACACATACTCAATGTATTCACTTAATATTATTTTATAACTCACTGCGCTTCCTTGGCTCCTGAGCAATTCACCCGCCATGACAAAAGGCATGAAGTGTATTTTTTGGCAAAATGTAGGTCAACACTATATTGACCCGCTTGCGTACGTGTGTGTGTGTGTGTGTGTGTGTGTGTGTGTGTGTGTGTGTGTGTGTGTGTGTGTGTGTGTGTGTGTGTGTGTGTGTGTGTGTGTGTGTGTGTGTGATGTGTGTGTGTGTATGTGTACTCTGATTTCCTTGATGCCCATTCAATTGACTTTAATAAGTGTGTGTTTAAAAGAGGAAAATGTTCAGTAAGCGACAATGTTGTTATGTTACTATGCATATCTCTGTGAGACAGACTTTTGCTGATATTGTTTCCAACGTGTTTTCAAATGATGTCCACTTGTAAGTGTAGCAGTATGAGTCTAACTCCTAACTACCTGGCACTTTTTTGGCCAATCATGGCCGCAGGGGCCCCGTATAAAAAACAATGACAGTATATAAAAATGGACCCAGTGACTCTGCTGTTTTTGACGGAGACAAGTGAAGTCTATTAGAAGCACTTTTCCGGTGATGGCTGAGCGTTACTGAGCATTACTGCGCAGCTTCAAACTGAGCTTCCCGCCGTAGATGTTACGTGACCAACTTGTCTGAACGTTGTAAGTCTTCTGGTAGCTGTGCCAAGAGAAATCTCAATCATTCAATCTATCAGAGACGGAGAGCGTAGGTAAATGTAAGGAGATAACATAGGCACAGGCTAATTATTGATAACTAAAATGCTAGTTAACATTAGTAATTAAACTAAACAGCTAATGTAAGTCCAAACTGCCTGTGAGCTTCTCCTGTACTATATGGTAATTCTTCTACTATGAGACAGTAAGTCTCGTGGTTATGACACAATCGTTAGCCTATTTTTATAAAACCGTCTGCTACGGAGCCATAACGTGAGGTACAAGGTAACGGAGCCTTTTATACATTGTCGCGTTTCTTTAGAAATAAACAATGGACAAATAAAGTCTTTAAACGTTTCAGATGTAAAGTTATTGGCTGTCAAAGTGACGCCAAAATGAATGGCAGTCAATGGGATGCTAACGGGGGGGTGATGGATAGGGGTTAGCAAAATGGCGCCATCGCGGCTTCGCGATGTCACCCTCTGGCTGCTGTTTTGCCTCAGATGGCTTTTGCCGAGACTGCTGTTTCTTTTTGAAGATTGTGAGTATCGTAGCTACATGCCTGTCTTGCCTTCACGGCTACTGGGCCAATGTATGAGCTACCTGTTCCATATAAGCCATTGTTTTAAACAGGTGAATGTAGCGGAGGGGTTTGGCTCCCTACATTAATTTGGTTGATTTTGTTGTTTCTTTTTTTTTTACTTTTTTCTATTTTGTTTTCAATTTAGTTAAAAGTTGCAATCATATTTTGTTTAGTTTTCTTTTCATTAGTGAGTTTTCTACTTAAAAAATGAGTTTCTTTGGTTACGTTACAGTTTTTTACAATCACTTTGCTACTAATTTCAGAACCTTGACGTCATTTTTCAAAACTCTAGACACAACCAATGATCAAAATACACATTTTTCAAAACTCTAACACTTTTTTCAATTGCTTGGATACAATCCACATAAACCAAAGATCATTTGTTCATTTAACAAAGATCACCTGTTCAATATGACACAACTTAACATCAAAGTACTACCACTTCAAAAAGCAATTCACACATTACATTTCAGATGACTGTCTATTCATTTCATTGCAATGATCTAACTATCAATCAATACAACTACTCAAAATGATAAGTAACTGTTGCATTACTCTTAATGCATAGTTGTATGGAAACAGACAAACAATATTCCATGTTTAGATCATGAAAGTTTCAAGATAACGAGATTCATTGTCACCAATTACAGTTTTTTACAATCACTTTGCTACTAATTTCAGAACCTTGACGTCATTTTTCAAAACTCTAGACACAAAACTCAAAACGATCATCACTTGTAACACAGACTGTCCAATGTTCAAAACATTGCATTGTGCATTCATATCTTTAAATAAATCTTGCACTTGCACAATCATTGGTTCAAAAAACAAATATATTGTAAAATACCATTGAAACGTTTCTTTAGATCACAGACACACAAGCTACCCATAGTTTCACTGGGTCATCGTTCGTACAATCATTAAATATTGTAGTACAAAATAGGTGATACATGTTTCATTATGGTACTAGATGTAAATACATCCCTGTAAAAGTACTGCAGTAGTAGAGAGAATACTACAGACACAGTGGAATAATTGAACAAAACCTGAAATGTATTGATGAAAAACAATACAGTACGATCACAACATAGGTTTATTAGAATCAAAGCAAAATAATTAGCTATGAAATAGAAAAGAAAAGACTCTACTGCAAAACATCAAATGCAGTGTTCCTCAACTTGCTTGTACTGTAATAAGCAAAACAAAGAAGTGATTACTGTACTTCTACATATTCATCAACTCTGTCTTGTAGATTTGGCCGCAGGTTCTCATCTACATCACAATTAGCCAAACATCTTGGAAAAAACCTTATATATACCTATATATATATATATTAAGGGTGCTCCGATCAGGATTTTTGAGGCCGATCACCGATCACCGATTGCTGGAAGACGTATCGGCCGATACCGATAACCGATCACCGATCACTTTTATGAACTGAAAATTACGCCATTACATAACAGTCACACATGTTTAGAGAATGTATCAGTAACTGTTTGGCTTTCTGTCCTAGCTCAAAATCTAAAAAATGTCCTTTCAAGGTTCAAGGTTCAAGGAGTCTTTATTATCCCCGAGGGGCAATTCGTTGTGCAGCAATAGAATGCAACATAAACAACACATAGACTATACAGAAAACAAACCCCATCAATAATAGACAAAATAAATACAAACTACACAGACATACACATCTCGCAATGACTTATTTACAAAGCCTATAGCAGCAGGAACAAAAGAGTTTTTATGTCTGTTTGTCCTGCATTTTGGCAGACAGAATCTGCGGCCAGACGGAAACATCTTGTCGCTGTTCAGAGGGGGGGTTATATCAGCCAGGACTGACTGGGCTTTCTTCAGAGTCCTTATCTCATATAGAGAGTTTAAGTCAATCAGGGAGTTTTGGGAAATTTTGCCACACACTTTAGTTTTTTTTTTTTCAATCACTGCACATTTCTTCAGCACACACAGTCAGTCACACCGACACACACACACACACACACACACACACACACACACACACACACACACCGACACACACACACACACACACACGGCGAAACAGCTGTTTGAGCGGCGCACACACAGACACACACAGTCAGTCACACCGACACACACACACACACACCGACACCGACACCGACACACACACACACACACACACACATACACACACACACACACACGGCGAAACAGCTGTTTGAGCGGCGCCGGAGCTGCTAGCTACACGACTCCGCTCTGCCTTAGCGTTAGCTAACTTTGAAAACTCCTCATCCTCCTTTCTGTGACTAACCTTCAAATGTCTGATGAGGTTGGTGGTGTTAAAATGTCTTTGGAGATTTCCGCCTCGTGGTATTTCCTCGGTACACACGTTGCTAATCGCTAGTGTATTGCCTTTTTCCCAGATAGCAACGAGTCGGCGGACCACCAGCGGTGCTCCAGAGGCAGTAGAAGCTTCAGAATGGTGTAATCACAAACACGTTTGCCGGAGCACCACCGGTGGAAGACGCTTTTAAAAGCAGTAGCCGTCTTCCTACCGCCTTCGTTCCGCGGCCGCGGGCCAACTGCTGTTCTGCCACCGTTCAGACACTTTGTAGAACTGCCAGACCGCTGAATGTAGGGACGCCGCCATTTTGAAAATGTTCTCAGGAGTAGTGCGCTCTTAATACATCCGTGGTAGTGCGTCATCTGATCGGCCTATCTGATCGGCCTTCATGGAGACCACCGATCAAACTATTTAAAGCCATTATCGGCCGATACCGATCGGTGGCCGATCGATCGGAGCACCCTTAATATATATATATATATATATATATATATATATATATATATATATATATAGGTATATATATATATATATATATATATATATATATATATATATATATATACACAGTACTTTATATTATACTTTATTATATAAAGTATATATCTCAATCATCAGTAACGAGTTGGCAGAATTGGACAAATAATTCCAAGGGCCTGCATGCATACAGTGCAGTACTGTCAATACTGTAGATACTCTCAAAGGTAGTACATGGGACCATAGAAACAGTGTCTGGTAAACAGTAGTGCATTACAGTAAAGACTGATGATGAAATATTACATCCATGGATACTGTAGTCTGATTGGTTCATGCTCAACACTAATTGGTGACAATGAATCTCGTTATCTTGAAACTTTCATGATCTAAACATGGAATATTTTTTATCTGTTTCCAACTATGCATTAAGAGTAATGCAACAGTTACTTATCATTTTGAGTAGTTGTATTGATTGATAGTTAGATCATTGTAATGAATTGAATAGACAATCATCTGAAATGTAATGTGTGAATTTTGAATTTTTTTGAAATAGTAGTAGTAGTAGTTTGATGTTAAGTCGTGTCATATTGAACAGGTGATCTTTGTTAAATGAACAAATGATCTTTGGTTTATGTGGATTGTATCCAAGCAATTGAAAAAAGTGTTTGAGTTTTGAAAAATGTGTATTTTGATCATTGGTTGTGAGGTTTGTGTCTAGAGTTTTGAAAAATGACGTCAAGGTTCTGAAATTAGTAGCAAAGTGATTGTAAAAAACTGTAGTGTGGAGCATGAACCAATCAGACTACATTATCTATGGATGTAATATTTCATCATCATTCTTTACTGTAACGTACTACTGTTTACAGTATCAGACACTGATTCTATGGTCCTATGTACCACCTTTACTGTAATGTACTAGTGTTTATCAGACACTGTTTCTATGGTCCCATGTACTACCTTTGAGACTATTTACAGTATTGACAGTACTGCACTGTATGCATGCACGCCCTTGGAATTGCTTGTCCAATTCTGCCAACTCATTACTGATGATTGAGATATATACTTTATATATATACTGACATATACATATATACTTGTAGCACATTGTTCGCCATGCCCGAAGGTTTTTTCCAAGATGTTTGGCTAATTGCAATGTAGATGAGAACCTGTGGCCAAATCCACAAGACAGAGTTGATGAATATGTCGAAGTACAGTAATCACTTCTTTGGTTTGGTTTTTACAGTACAAGCAAGTTGAGGAACGTTTTACAGTACTGTCTTTTCTTTTCTATTTCCTAGCTAATTATTTTGCTTTGATTCTGATAAACATATGTTGTGATCGTACTGTATTGTTTTTCATCAATACATTTCAGGTTTTGTTCAATGATTCCACTGTGTCTGTAGTATTCTCTCTACTACTGCAGTACTTTTACAGGGATGTATTTACATCTAGTACCATAATGAAACATGTATCACCTATTTTGTACTACAATATTTAATGATTGTACGAACGATGAGTCAGTGAAACTATGGGTAGCTTGTGTGTGGGTGATCTAAAGAAACGTTTCAATGATATTTCACTATAAATTTGTTTTTTGAACCAATGATTGTGCAAGTGCAAGATTTATTTAAAGATATGAATGCACAATGCAATGTTTTGAACATTGGACAGCCTGTGTTACAAGTGATGATTGTTGTGAGTTTTGTGTCTAGAGTTTTGAAAAATTACGTCAAGGTTCTGAAATTAGTAGCAAAGTGATTGTAAAAAACTGTATTGTTCTAATTATAATTAGTGTTTTGTTTTCTTTTGAGTTTATTGCCAAGTCTTTTCTTTTGAATTTATATTCTTGTTCTGTACTGCCTCCTGGAACCACTAGTGGTTCTTGCAGTTTATATTGTGTCTATATTGTGTTAAATTTCTTTGAGTTTGTTCTTTTCTTTACAACCTCCTTATATTGATTTTGATATTCTTTTTGTGAACCCTGCTAATTGTGCGTACAGTGTGTGTGTGTGTGTGTGTGTGTGTGTGTGTGTGTGTGTGTGTGTGTCATTTTTGTTCCCATTTTAGTTGCTGAGAGCCAACGGTGCTGGTGTCCGGGTGGTGGTATTCCTTTCCTGTGTGCTGTGTCTCCCCGTTTTCATTTGCTGTGCCCACTATTGTGTGTGTTTTATGTGCTCACGGTTGACTTTCCCTGGTATCCCTTACTGCCCTCGTACTCCCTTTTCCACTGGTAAGCCTCAGCACAATTGTTTTCTCCCCTTTTTTGGTAAGAATGTGTTTTAAACTGTTTTGTTTTTAAAAAAAATTGAAATAAAATGTGCATCTTTTAAAAATGGAACCTCGTCTCTGGCTGCGTTGTATACTGACCTGTATGACCTTAAATATATCAATAATCTTGCAATTGGAAGTAAAATCATTCATTAGTAAGTGATATTATTCTCTGGGTGAAATTCCCAGGGTGGTGTTGTCGGTGTTTCTTTGTTTTTTTTGAGGTAGGCTTCCTCTACAAGACCACCTCCTCTGTTCTGTCAGCTCTTGTGCCGCCACATAAGGGAAACGAGGTAAAGCCAAATAGCCATTATTTATTTTTTGCTTGCTACCAAAAGCACACATTTTCATGGTAAATACACACACTTAAAAAAATGTGTGAGCTCTGATGAATGCATGTATGAAAGGTGCCTAACTAAACATTGATATCATATTTACATAATTTCTTACTCAAGTTTTATATTTGTTTCAGTGATGTCACACAAACCCAGCCAGTTACAAATACGTTATTTAGGAGGAACACAGGCAGGTTGAGGGCAAAGTAGTAAGGGACATTATTAAACATTTAAAAAATAAGAAAAACCTCTGCTGGCCATGTTCTTAATTTACAAACAGCCTGCAGGAATCATTTCTGTCATATCAGGAAACTCACAGGTGTAACTAATAATAGTGATGATGACAGTATTCTAAGCCAGTATTCACTAGACAATCACAGTGAAACTAGACCAGCTCTGGTATGGGGATATAATCAATGCTAATTACACCTGTGTACTTCCTGCTAGGACTGAAAAAACATTCGGCTACCAAAGAAAGACCTGTTGTTTCTCTGTAGACAAGATTAAATGATTGTTGGGTAAAGTTATGCTGGCCATAATAAGTTATCCCCTCTTAATAAGCTGCAGATACTGCAAACTTCTTTTTTTAGATCTGCCAATAGATATTTATCAGATGTATGGGTTTACATGGGGCTGGCCATTTTCCAGAAGAAGAGCTTGCTATCTTTAGGAAATTAAAAAAGGAATTGTCAAATTGACTGGTAATTCATATTGTGGTGGAAAATATTTCAGAATGCAGCAGGTGTAGATGTTTTGGAAGTAAATAGAATGGTGAAACAAATATCAAGAAATACTCGTAGACTGAACCAATATAGGTTTTTGTATTTTATTTAAGTATATATTTTGCAAAATAGGAGGAACACGATTTCACAAGAGGCACGCAGCACAGTTGTGGAAAAGGATCTTTGATGAGTAAACAAAAGCACTGAGCTTATATAGATAATAGAGAGGAAGTAAAGGGAGAGGGAGGGCCATGTGTGCTTATGGCCTTATTCTAAACACGACTTTGCATTCTGTTACACAGGCATATCTGTAAGTCAGCATACAATCTAAATCATGAGTGACACCCTGGAGCCAAGCGTCTCTTGCTTCTACCCACTATCACCCCTAGGTCACAAAGATGCACTGGGAACAACTGCTAAACTAAGAAGATGGGTTACCATGACATTGTTGGCCTATCTGGTTCACAGAGGTCTCGTACGCATTTGACTAGATTTTGCAGGCGCAGAAATAGAAACAAAATTACTATGTGCTGTACTGAGATGAGCTCTGTTTAAGCATAAATTAAAAGTACACAATGACATTCAAACAGGGGAAGGAAAAGAATCATGCTGAATGTATTTTTTGCCATTACAATATCAAATTGGTTTTTGACTGTCTAATTCTTTCTTTTCCTTTCATCTATACAGTAGTGCAGTGCCCTTGCAAGATGTGCCTGTTTGAAACGTTTATTGGTGTTTTAAGCCCCCAATGTCTCCTTCCAAGCAGCGCTGCCTGGAAGGCACTAGGATCAGGAAATGGTTATGGTTATGGTTAGTGTCAGGGTTAAGGTTAGGGTTAGGTGCCTTGAAGTCAACGGTCACAGCACTGCCTGGAAGGAGAAGTTGGGGCTTAAAACACCATTAAGCGTTTGAAACAGGCTGACTGCATGGCCTCCAGGATTGCTGATTGCATTTCCTCCAGAACCACTCATCCAGACAACTTCAACTCGTCACTGCGCTGCCTTGGCTCCTGATCAATACACCCACCATGACAAAAGACATTGAGTGTATTTTTTGGCATATTGACATGTCTAATTCTATGGAATAATTTCCAGTGAGAAACATGCTGTCTTCACTTAGAGACTATTTTTTACAGAGGAGTACAGAAGAGACACACTGTAAGAAACAAAATCTGTAAAGAAACAGATAATGTCCCGGCAGAAAACTACCAGTACCTTTTCCAATACGTGTATAATTAGGACATTGCAACAATTCCATGCAACAATGCAGCAATTACTCCTCCCTAGTTAATTGCCACATGCTGTCAGCTTACTGTAATTACTCACATCTTACATATGATGTCGTTTAAAAAATATTTGTTGATGGAAGGAATTCTATTAGCAACTGGCCAAGAGCTACAGAAACTTGGGAGTAATTATCCGCACCCTGTTTGACAGCTTCCTCACCTGTCTACCTGATATAAACTGCTCAGCCACACATCCATCAGACATCCATCAGACATCCATCAGACATCCATCAGACATCCATCAGACACAGGACGCTCTTTTCACCACTATATTTGTAAGTATCCCTTTTACTCTGATTTTAACAAACTACATGTTATGTGATTTCTTTGTTGGTGCTATGTATATTGCTATAGTCTACCTGCTCAATCTCTAACTGGCTATACTGAACACATTTTAGGGAGGGGGAGTGAAGTAGAATGTTTCTCTTTTTATTTTGTTGTTTGATTTCTAATATTATTATTATTGTTGTTTGTGGTCCCAATAATGTACATGCGATCATGTTTAGTCATAAAAATGTTTTTTGCATGATGCAGGCAATTAATCAAACTTGATTGATTATAATCATACAGTAACCAACCTGTTCAGTCATCACTCCTGATCTGAGCGCCATGTCCTTTCAACTCCTTATACTTTTGATAATGTTTTAATTCATGTTGTATCTATGACTTTATTTTAAAATTGATTTGGGTTAAGCAGATACTTAAACTATGCTGAGTAATAACTATTCTGCTATGAAACATTTCTTTTACAATACTGCCAAAAGGTTGTGGTATGAAGAACTCAAGTGTTTATCTTGGACAACATATATTGTTTAAGTTGGCTGCGGCCTACAGCAATTACTCCTGTTTACGTCTTAAATGCAAAAACACATCAGCTGTGTATGTAACATGTATGGAAATAAGCGTTCCAATACTAAGTAAACCCACAAACTGTGCTAAGTGCTAAGTGGCACTGATAGACACACCACAGAATATGAAACTGACCTTCTTTCTAAGACCAGTTTGAACAGGAAAGATGTGCAGTCTTCCAACGTGAAATGCAATTTGTGTGGCAACAGTTTTGATAATAATATTAATAATATTAGCTTAGTGTGAGGATTTGTTTTTGAGTCATGTTTATATTTTTCAGCTGCATGTTAATACAATTTATTTTATTTCTGCTCATCTACATAGTGGCAACATGTGCAAACTCACTCTAACTGCAGGTAAGGCCCACTGGACAAGTTATTGTAATGAATATTTTCTCACTTACCTCCCGTGGTATCTAGCCATGCAGATAGTTTTTGTTTTGTTTGCCAGTTTTTTATCTCTTTGAGATTACAGTGGCTTTTGGTTTGTGGTGCTTATGAAAATTTGCATTTGATTCAGCTCTTTACAGAAAACAGTGTCACCATTACCATTAATTTAGGTAAACTGATCTCCTTAGCTTTGTTTTTTAACCAAATAATAACCAGTCTGTCACTTTGAAGGTCTCTGCTTGATCATCACCAGCTTGGGTAAGTTCATAACATGCATTAATCATAATCAATAGCACTAGCAGATACATAAAGGTGGACAATTATGTAAACGGGGCAACTCATTTTTCAGCAACCGGCAAAATCTTCTGGTTCTTGGTAACCAAAATTCTAAACGTCATATCTTATCCTGTCATGTGGTGGTTGTTGTTAGTGTGTATTTAATTGAATGTCATTCATATTAATGTAATCACCTCTTATTAACTTTGTTACATCTTATTATGCAGATTGCAAATGTATGTTGTTTCTGTTTAGACATTTCAGCAGGGATATTAAATTATGATCAAACAGGGAGAACAATTAACACAATATGACTCTCTGATCTGATTCCTTCATGTTATCCTGGCCTCACGGATACAGCTGCAGTGCCAAATGATACCTTCTGTAATGGAAAGAACAATGGGCTATACTCTAACCCTGATGACCCACATTCTTTTTACAATTGTGGTAGTGGAATAGCCTTTCTCCTAAACTGCCCAACAAATCTGGTCTTTAACCAAACATGCAGCTGCTGTGACTATCCCACAAACACCAATTCGACACCAACTGATAACTTCTGTAATGGAAAGAGCAATGGGCTATACACTAACCCTGCTGACCCACATTCTTTTTACAATTGTGGTAGTGGAATAGCCTTTCTCCTAAACTGCACAACAAATCTGGTCTTTGACGAAACATGCAGCTGCTGTGACTATCCTGTAACTCCATCTACAACTACAACTCCTCTTACTGCAACTACAACTCCTTCCACCACAACTACAATCCCCCCTACCACAACTACCACAACTCCCCCCACTACAACTCCCACAACTCCTCCTACTACAACTACAACTCCCCCTTCCACAACTACAACTCCACCTACTACAACTCCTCCTATCACAACTACCACAACTCCCCCTGCCACAACTACAACTCTGCCTACTACAACTACAACCCCCCCTACCACAACTACCACAACTCCACCTACTACAACTAACCCCCCCCCTACCACAACTACCACAACTCCTCCTACTACAACTACAACTCCCCCTTCCACAACTACAACTCTGCCTACTACAACTACAACCCCCCCTACCACAACTACCACAACTCCCCCTACCACAACTACAACTCCCCTTACCACAACTACAACTCCACCTACTACAACTAAACCCCCCCCTACCAAAACTACCACAACTACAACTCCACCTACTACAACTAAACCCCCCCCTACCAAAACTACCACAACTCCCCCTACCACAACTACAACTCCCCCTACCACAACTACAACTCCACCTACTACAACTAAACCCCCACCTACCACAACTACCACAACTCCCCCTACCACAACTACAACTCCACCTACTACAACCACAACAAACAACTGTAAAGAAAGGTTCTGTGGGCTTATCCCCACCCCTACTGACCCACATTCTTTAAGCAGTTGTGGTAATGGACTACCCTACCTCCAATGTTTTACAGTGCTTTTATTGAAAGTGTTTTAACCTGCTGTATACCTGCTGGTTCGGAAATGCCACTGAGACTCAGAAAAAGACAATCAGAAAAACAGTTACAACTGCCAGCATGTTACGAGGGATAACACTACCGAGCATTGAACTCATTTACAAAGACAGATTGGTGAGAAAGGCCAATAACATTGTATGTGACTGCATACACCCCCTGGCATCTCATTTTAAACTACTGCCATCTATGCATCGTTTCTGTCTACCCCTTATGTTATGGGTGTATAGTGTATTGTAGTGTGTGATGTATGTTCTTCATGTTATGCCTGTCGCTGTCTGATGTATGGACTATTTATTTGTATCATATGTCTGATGTTTTGTCATAAAGTGCCTTGTGATTGTGCCACAAACCCAACTGCCCCACGGGGGCAATGAAGTTTTCTACTACTACTACTACTACTACTACTACTACTACTACTACTACTACTACTAGTACTACAATACTGCCCATCAAATCTGGTCTTTAACCCAAAATGCATCTGCTGTGACTATCCCTCAAACACTAATTGATAACTTATGTAATGGAAACAGCAATGGGCAATACACTAACCCTGCTGACCCACATTCTTTTTACAATTGTTGGGATGGAAGAACCTACCTCCAGAACTGCCCAACAAATCTGGTCTTTAACCAAAAATGCAGCTGCTGTGAATATCCTACAAAAAAAACACCTATTGATAATTTATGTGATTTAAAGACAGGGAACTTCCCTACCCTGGTGACCAACAGTCTTTTTACTTGTGTACGTGTCACGAAGGTACCGTCAAAAAATGCCTATCAAACCGGGTCCTTCAACAAAAATGCAACAGCTGTGACTAACCCACAAAAACACTCAGATACAGATATCGGAAACCTCTGCAGTGGAAGGAGCAATGGGCAATACACTAACTCTGATGATGACCCACATTCTTTATACAATTTTGGTGATGGAATAGCCTACCTCCAATATGCTCATTATATTTGGTCTTTAACCATAACTGCAACTGCTGTGACTATCCCACAAAAAACACTCAACACCTATTGATAACTTCTGTGATGGAAAGAAAGGGAACTTCCCTACCCTGGTGACAAACATTCTTTGTACATGTGACAGAGGCACCACAAAAAATACCTATCAAATTTGGTCTTCAAAAAAGAATGCATATGCAGTTAACAATTGTGGACAGGAATAATTTCATTATCTAAAAGGTGGCAATACATATTGATATTAACACAAAGGAAACATTATCAAAGCTGCTATATATTTTCTTCGGATTTTTCACTTTGTTATATGTTGAACATAGGGGTGTAACGCTACACATAATTCACGGTATCTCACTATATTGTATGGGTGTGTTCTTATTTGTTTATATTTAACCATTGCATGATTGTATTTATCTTACATTATGATACAGATGTTGGATATTTTATACATGTATATGATGTTTGTCTAAATGTAAATACATTTAATAATACAATTAATAAGTTAATAATTAACAATTAATAAGTTAATAAAAATGAAATGATGAATCAATAAAATACTATGTTTCCCAGATACATGTTGGCCCATTATCTTGGTTATATTGTTCTATGTCGGTTATCTTTGTATATCAGGTGTTGAAAAAAACTGCAAAAAAGTGAATCAAACAAAGTTATGAATTCGAAGACACAGGAGCAAAATGTATTTGTCAAACATTTCTTGACTTCAGAGCCACCTACTGCATTGTAAGATGAACTGCTCTGCAATGTAAAAATAAATTGTGTTTATATTATGTCGTGAGACTTTGTTGACTGTTGATTAAGGGTTTTATGTCCATTCATTTGGTAGAGCACAAATGACTTCCGGGGGCACGACCAGCTGTCGACCCTGTGCTCACCGTTTGTCTGTGTTTGTAATGCTGCGTTCCAGACACAATTTTTAGCCCGTAAATTACGACTTCAAGCCACGACTCACGACTTGGTAGCGTTCCAGGGTTCAGGTTGGGCTACCTAACGTTAACGTTAGCTATTACGCTGACGTTGACGTTAGCTAGTGGCTGCGCTGACGTTAGCTAGCGGCTACCTAACGTTGACGTTAGCTAGGGCTAGCTGATACTAGCGATTTCTAGTCAGCGACATATATTGGGCTTTTTAATAAACATAACCTGTAGTAGTACACAATTGTGTGTGTATTGTTTTGATTACAATGTGCGGAATTACTTTACGTTGCATATTTATGTCTATTTATTTCTATTTTACCGGCGTCTGGTACGAGTTCACGGGTAGTAAGTTACGGGTTGGACTGGCGTTCCAGGTCACTTTCACTTTCACGGGTAGAAGGTTGTGAAAACACGAGTTACGGGTTGCCTGGAACGCAGCATTAGTCTTGTTTTCTATGTGTTTTTATAGAGCAATCCTTTAGTTGGATGTGTAGCCTATATTACCTGATAAAAATAGCATCTCATTATGGACTTTATCGTCCTGAAAATCGCTTTCCTATGGATACTACTATGCCTATCAGCGTTTGTAACTGGGAATTGCATGCCAGGCCGTCAAGGCTACCTCACTTATACACGCGAGCACCTTCTCTCCCTACGACCAACTGGTGTAGCCCCAACAACTCTTCCTACCGACTGTATGGAAGTCCGACGGCCTGCTAAATGGCCAGAGAGGAGGAAGAAAGCAGGGAAAAAGAGAGGCTCAAGGGTAGGTGTGAGTCACCGACTTTGGAGACGCAGCAACAGATCCCCACTGCCTGTCATTACTCTGACCAACAAGATCGGTAAGCAACAAACTCGATGAACTGGCATTAAGAGCTGAACATGACTATGAATTCAGACAGAGCAATATTGTGTGTTTGACGGAATCATGGCTCAACGACTATCATGACACTCCAACTCTGTCTGGGTATACACCTATAAGAGCAATGACAGGTGTCGTGCCAATGTACTTACCCCCGCCAGGATTCGTATCCCCGCAGGAGCGCGCGTGCACTCAGAGCGGAGTTTAACTGCTGCACTTCGAATTCACCTCTTAAATGGAACAAATAGCGACGTGGAAGACTCGACAGGGTTTTCCATAGTAACAAGGGTCTCTATTAATAAGGGTTTTTATTAGGCTATATGTTTGTCTGTTACATTAAGGTGACGTGTGAATTGTTTCTCTGCGGGTGTTGTCTAACAAGGATGCCTCGTCTTTGCTACCAGTCCCTCCCTCCCCTCTAATGTGATTTCTGTTTCAATTTGATTTAGTTTAATATGGCTTTTCAATTAGCCGCTTTGTTCACCTGTCTACCATATAAGTTACATAGGGGATACATAAAATATCAGGCTGTTTTCACCTGATATTTTCTGTATCCTGTCCCCTAACTTGCAAAGTGTCTGTCCTCTCATCGTGTGTGTTATGTCACGTGTCTACCAGGTCACAATAAACAACATCAGATAATATGGAGCTGTCTGCCTGTTTATAACAAAAGTTACATAGGTGATACACAAAATATCAGGCTGTTTTCACCTGATATTTTCTGTATCCTGTCCCCTGTTGAGTTAAATAAAGTTTCAAGAATGGTGATGCTTGATAACCATGTATATATGCTTTTATGTTTTATGTATAATGTAAGAAATGATATGCTGCAGCTGGGTTAGAAAATAGGATTGAATTCAATGCAAACTCCCTCCCTCCTGCCCTCCCCCTCTCTTCCTGTCTCTTGTAGATAGACTAGATCAAAACCAAGCAATTAACATATAGAAAGGAACCGTCTGTTACACTTCTGTTACACAGCAGGGAATAACCTTCTGTCTTCCTCTGTCTCCAACACCCTGGAGTCTCAGACAAGATTAAGACAATACAATGTTGATTCCTGCATTACTTGTAAAGAGTTGCCATCTACATGTTGGAATCTTTTTGATCTATGAATGAAAATTACCTCAAGGGGACAGGGGCTAAAGCATGCCCTTCCTAATTGGACAGCGAAGAAACCAACGAGAAGCGTCCAATACGTCTCCATGCCAACGAAGAGCCAATAAGGATGATTCTTACTCAGGAGAGTAAGAAGTGTAGTGGCAAAATTATATTTTACCAAATTAACTATGTCTTTTCTGTATGTGCTCTTGTTATGTCTCCCCCAAGGAGAAGTTCTGTGAGAAAATAGCCAACGTAGGTTGTATCAAGGTGGTCTACAAGCTACAAGACATAACATCCCTGTGAACCAGATAGACCAGAAGGTCTCATCTTCATTTGTTATTAGATTGAATTGTGTGCTTAGAGCGATGTCACTCCCTCTCTCTTATATGTGTATTTAAGCTAATGTTCTTGATGTGTGAACTTTGAAGACTCTTCCACATCCTGCCGCGTGCATCTTGTGAACGAGTTCTCCTATTCTGCAGAATACATGTACTTTAATAAATTACAAAAACCTACATTGGTTTCAGTCTACTATTTCTTTGTAATTGTTTCATCTTCGATTATTCTAAAACAGTTAATTAATCTACACCTGCTGCACCCTGGGTATTTTCCATAACAGAAGTAACCGCCCCTGAGGCAAAAGGAATATAGCCAGGGGGGAGACACAAATTCGGGGCAGTAAAAATGTGACTCCACCGGGGAAGCATCTTTGCTGTCCGCTGCTTGCAGTGTATTGTATTGTATTGTCTTGTTTGTCCAATGTCAGCTCAATTGTAACTGTTGCCTTTGTCATGTCGCTTTCATCATAGTGTTAATTAAATATTCTCTTTAATCCTCCAATTGCTCCCAGGCCTTTTCTCCTTCCTCAAAGATCCAAGAACACGTCTTTTAGTTTTTCTCAACACCCCTAACTTGCAAAGTGTCTGTCCTCTCATCGTGTGTGTTATGTCACGTGTCTACCAGGTCACAATAAACAACATCAGATAATATGGAGCTGTCTGCCTGTTTATAACAAAAGTTACATAGGTGATACACAAAATATCAGGCTGTTTTCACCTGATATTTTCTGTATCCTGTCCCCTAACTTGCAAAGTGTCTGTCCTCTCATCGTGTGTGTTATGTCACGTGTCTACCAGGTCACAATAAACAACATCAGATAATATAGAGCTGTCTGCCTTTTTATAACAAAAGTTACATAGGGGATACAGAAAATATCAGGTGAAAACAGCCTGATATTTTGTGTATCCCCTATGTAACTTATATGGTAGACAGGTGAACAAAGCGGCTAATTGAAAAGCCATATTAAACTAAATCAAATTGAAACAGAAATCACATTAGAGGGGAGGGAGGGACTGGTAGCAAAGACGAGGCATCCTTGTTAGACAACACCCGCAGAGAAACAATTCATACGGCACCTTAATGTAACAGACAAATAAACATATAGCCTAATAAAAACCCTTATTAATAGAGACCCTTGTTACTATGGAAAACCCTGTCGAGTCTTCCACGTCGCTATTTGTTCCATTTAAGAGGTGAATTCGAAGTGCAGCAGTTAAACAATGCAAAGGGCAGCAGGTAAACTCCGCTCTGAGTGCACGCGTGCTCCCGCGGCCAGGGGATACGAATCCTGGCGGGGGTAAGTATGGAACGCCCTATTGATCACAAATCGCCACTTTCCTAGCACGTTTTGACCGACAGGACGACGTTTTTTACGTCGTCTGATGGCCAAACGCCGTAAAAAGCGCCGTGGAATGCTCCTTTAACGCCGTTTTTTACGTGGTTCGATACGCGTCACATAACGCGTCAGGCAAAGCCCCGTAAAAAACGCCGTGGAATGCTACTTTAACGCCGTTTTTTACGTGGCTCGGTACGCGTTTTGTTATATGTTATATGTATGTTATATTTTCATATAACATAACGCGTCACGCGACGCGTTATGTTATATGAAAATATATGAAAATGAGCTCCACCCTGTCTTTTCCGAAGCCAATACATTTGGACTGTTATCACCCAATCAGTAAAGGACAAGAACAGACCAGATTAATCCAACCCTGATCTAACTCCGCACAAGTTTGAGCAAAGCTCTGTGGATTTGGGAGAGGTTTTTCTAATTTTTTTCAATTTCTTTTGAGATGAAGAAGGTGAATCAACGTCAGTATGCTGTCAGGTGGAGAATATTGGAAACTTTGCCCGCAACGTGCGAAGGTAGGTTGCTAGACACTGATAGGCTATAATGTAAGCAATAGCTAGTCGTTTTTTAATGTTATTTATCACATGTCCATAAATTAAACTCGTGGGAGTTCATGTTTGTACTTTGTAGTTGTCATAACACTTACCAGTAAGGACAATTGCGTTAATGAATGTAAATGTGAAGCTTACAGTGCCTAACAGTTTACATTAGCTTGTAGTTGACTGCATACATGTAACATTAGCTCATTGTGCAGTAGCTTCTAGCTTTCTAACAAATGCAGTGATAAATATGATCAGCAACTACAAGGTAAACGCTACCAGCTAATGAGCTACCAAAGGCAGTATGATATGCAGTAAACTGCAAGTGTGAAATAGTACTGTAAACACACAAGCTACACAACCAACATATGAAAAGTCATAACACCATTGATAAACACCCACTAACACAGTAAAGGTAACTAGGTGTAAGTGTGCTAAAGGGTCAGCAGTTGTCATACTTTGCACTTGTCATTACACTTACCGGTAAGGATAATGGCGTTAATGAATGTTAATGTGAAGCTTACAGTGGCTAACAGTTTACATTAGCTTGTAGTTTACTACATGTAACATTAGCTCATTGTGCAGTAGCTTCTAGCTTTCTAACGAATGCAGTGCAAGATATGATCAGCAACTACAAGGTAAACGCTACCAGCTAATGAGCTACCACAGACAGTATGATATGCAGTAAACTGCAAGTGAGAAATAGTACTGTAAACACACAAGCTACAAGGCTACAACCAACATATGAAAAGTCCTAACACCATTGATAAACACCCACTAACACAGTAAAGGTAGCTAGGTGTAAGTGTGCAGGTTAGATAACTACTGGACTAACTAAAGCCTTCTCCTTCTGTCTGCAGTCTGGAAGAAACACCATCACCGGCAGCTGAGTCAGATCGCCGCTTCATGTTGAATAAACTTGTGTACAGTGTATAGCTAGTAATGTTTGAATAAATGTCATAATCAAGATACATGTTTCGTTAATGTCTTTTTGGTGGCATCTGAATATAATAATTCAGTTAGAAGTTTACTGTGTCCAGGTCTAATTAGATGGAAAAACAGACATTGAAAAACTATTTATATACACACCCAAAAACTTAAAGACACAGACAAACCAGTTTATTTTTTGAATGGCAATCTCTAATATAGCAAATCATGTATTCAGCATCTCTTTGGGCCTCCGTCTCCCTGCTGGTCTTTTGCTTTCCCTCTGATGCTAGCGGAGCCTCCGTTTGTTCCTTAGCCCCTGTTAAAAGACAGCAAACACAAGAAAAACATGTTTACCGTTATGAATGCTATAACGTAACGTTATACTTTTACATTGGTAAAAACTACTCATACATTTTAGCTTTCATTTAACGTTGCTAGGTGCAGCTGTGCCTCCCATGTTCCTTTGCAACATTCTGTCATACACCTTTATCTCTTGAACCACCGTAAGAGCTGAGCAAAAACAAAGAACACAACACCTTTACTTTACTTACAGTACATCATGAAGTGTCTCATTTTAACCCTTTTCCCCCTAATGTATTGACAATCTTCACTTCAGTGTTTTTATACTGTATGTATTTAACTTCCAGTATTTATTAACTCTATTGGCAGGCATCAATGTAGCACCTCTGGCCCTAACCTGATTGGGTAGATGAGACACATCACTCTTAGGTCCTATAGGAGAATACACTTGGAATAGATGACTCACGAAGGGAGTAAGTGTTGTGGGTTAACAGTTGACAATGTTAAAGCTTGTCACCATGAATCAACATAAACATTCACAGACAATACTGTATGTATACCAAAATAAAATAAAGCTCTTAATTAAAATAATAAACAATAGAATGAAGTCCCTTTTGAGTTGGGTGTTCCAACTGTATCACTCCTCTGTATTGAGGAAATGTTCAACCTCCAAGATAGTGCTGGGTGGTATGACCAAAAACGTATATCACGTAGGGGTGTAACGCTATGCAAAAATCACAGTTCGGTACGTACCTCAGTTTTAAGTCACGGTTCAGTTAATTTTCGGTACAGTAAGGGAAAGGAATGCAAACATTAAACTGCAGGTTGTTTATTACTATAAACTTTTTTTAAACAATTTGTTTACACTTTTAAACAAATATGTACAATAGTCTGAATCCAATGTAAGAGCATTATTTGTCACTTTTAAAGCTGCTTCTTCTGTTAATCCTGTTATTTCCTCACAAGCAGTGTAGCATTAAAAAGCTATTTTTCTACAGAGTCTGGTGTAGTGCAATGGTACAGACAGCGGCCTCGTTCAGTCACTCACAGCTGCAGAATGAATCCTGGGTAACAACTTATATTTGGAGTTTTTTTGCATAAAAAAAAAAAGATTTCTCTGGCCTCATGCTGGTATCTAGTGAAAGCCTGCTTAGTGAGTAGCAGTGTACCTCCAGGGCAGAGAAAGGTGACCCGTCCTGTCCCCGTGTTCTTATCGTACTCCACCCTCTCCACCTCTCCTCCTCCTCTGCTGAGCCTGGAGAAACTCAGCTCCAGCCGGTCCACTACCCTCTCCTCCGGCATGGAGGGAGGGGGGGGGGGGGGGGGGGGGGGCGTTGGACAGCTTCAGATCCTTTCTGGACACATCGAGGTGCAGCTACAGTACAGGGGTGACAACAGCAGACACTCAGTATCCATATGTGAAGAGTGGAGTGCTGTCAGCGTGGATGGATTGTCTGATTCTCTGAGTCCAGCCTTTAATAAAGCAGCACTGGTGTTGTACGTGTGTGGAAAGCAGTGGAGCACACAGAAAAGTCTTCTCTGCTGCTCACTGGACTATTAGTTAGAAAACACTTTGTAGTGGGCGTACTTCTGGAACATGAAAGCTGCGTGGGGAAATTATAGCTACGTATCAGATGTTAGCCCAACAGCTCAGTCTAACTGCTCTATTAGTAAACTAGATGCTGGCTCTGATTGGCTGACTGTCGTCATCATCGTCGTCTTTACTCTGACCATCCTCTCTCTCTCTCTCTCTCTCTGTGTGTGTGTGTCAACTTAACAGCAGGATCCATCATTATTATAGCCCCTGTTAAAAGACAGCAAACACAAGAAAAATATGTTTACCGTTATGAATGCTATAACATAACGTTATACTTTTACATTGCTAAACACTACTCATACATTATAGCTTTCATGTAACGTTACTAGTGAAGTTAAAGGTACAATATGTAACATTTCTGCATTAAAATGTCTAAAAACGACCATATATGTTATGTTATATATATATATATATATATATATATTGAGTTGTGTAGTTACACTCTCACAAATGTTTCCACCAAACTTCAAACCCAGAGAAATCTTTTTTTTTTTTCAGACACGCATTTCCTTTCCTTCCTAGTCGCCCGTCAGTGGCGTCATATAACCTTTCACCCTCTAGTTACTCGTAACTTCCTTGAAAACACGTTTCAGCATAATTGTAAATCATACAATGTCACAGAAAGAAATACTCCTAACCATAATACTGCTTTTTGTGCCACGCAGCATCATTTTGTGATTGATAACATGCCACTTTGCAACACAGTAATACAGCAGAGATCTTATTTATTGATACATATCAATATCGATCCAGTTTAACGTTACTACAATGTGTTGGTTGACAAGTAGCTAACTTAATGCTAGCTAGCTAATGCTTGGTGGATAACATTATAAGGTTAACACATCGTTCAACACGCTCATAAAGTTATTAGTAGCATGATTGTTATCACCACGGATAAAAGCAGCGCTGGGCTAACCCACGAATGAGTTTACCAGTAATGTTAACGTTAGCTGTATAGATTAGACGACTAATCTAATGCTAATTTAGCCAGCTAGCACCCGGTCTGTCTGCCTGGGATAAGAGCTGACAACAGCCGGGACATGTAGCTAGCAATAGCCAGTTACCGTTAGCCCACAGCCAGCCAACACACAGCCACCATTACACCAAGCCATACAGTAACTCCGGCGCCGGGTGCTTACAACGCTAACGGCAGTTTAATGAAGCGTCGGGAAATAGACCATATCAGACCCAGACCCAGATCCGAGTCGCAACACCAGCCATCCATAGCTAATGCTAGCTAGCTCTATGTCTCCGTTAGCGCTAGCTACCGGTGTTCGTGCCGAAAATCTCCTCTCTACCGAATTTCTCACCCCTTCGCCTTTAGCTGTCTTTGCAGTTAGCTAGTTAAATTAACCCGACAATCACCTAAACGAATAGTTAAGATTAAAAAAAAGTTAAGGGGGAGATCATTTCGGGCGACTTGGAGCAGCTCTGCTGCTGCACATGGGCCGTCCTCGGCTCGCCGTCCCGGGAGATTCCCTTTTTTAAATTGTTAAAAATATAAAACACAAAGAATGTCAAAAGAAACTTGGTGGTGTGTTAGGAAGAACAGCACTGTTGCTTGCATTTTAGCTAGCTAGCTAACTGGTCAGCTACCAATACAGATCGAATAATGAAAAATTAAATTATTTTGGGGGAAATGCAGCTATGGTTTTAGAATGACATGAATAAACCTACTAAACATAAAGTGAATACATTTGAATGGGTAAACTTGTACGTGAACAGATGCATTTTAATCGGCGAAGGTGTCAAAAGTCCGTGTTTACAATCCATTGTTTTTGCCTAGCGGCAGAAAGTTACATATTGTACGTTTTAACACACACATTTCTAAATCTCTGCTAACGTTACGCATATAGCTACAGTAACGGCTTATAAGAAGAGATGAAAATGCCACGCGACATTAAACTTTACAAACACAAAAGGCACACAAGACATGGCTAACAGCCTTATGGTAAATGATTAGCATGGGTGTATTAACTTAGCTTTGCACGGTAGTTAGCTAGCAGGCTAGGCAACAGTTAGGCTGTGGCTTTAAGAGCCGACAACATAAACACATTTAAAGACATTTTAAGAGAACTTACCCGAATGAAAATGCAGAGAACACACTCTCATCGACTGGGAAATGCGGAAGTTTCCTTCCTCTGTGCTTTTTCGATGTAGCTAGGGGTACGAAAAAACGGTGGTTTCTACGGTTTCCACGACAATCGTGTGAGACAACGGAGCAGTTTTTTTACACAACAGTGTCTTCCAGGCATTCTAAACTTGTGAATTATCTTGAATCTAGAATAGTGAAAAACATAATTCCAACAAAGACCTCCGCAACCAACGGATAAACAACACGAGCAGCTCAAAATGGTAGAATCTTCTTTTCTTCTTCTTCTTCTCCTTCTTCTTCTTCTTCTTTCAGGTTTATTGGCGGTTGGCAAACCAACTTAAGGTGCATTACCGCCACCTACTGTACCGGAGTGTGTAATATCAAGACTTAATTAAAAATTAATATCAATTAAGTAGGTCTAGGTTACAGTCTTATAATAATAATAATAATAAAACAAACTATACTTTAGGATCTAATCCTGTAGACTTAAGAAAACTAAATAGAGCTTTGCAGCACTCCCTTGAGTCCTTACCCATCACTAAAATCCCTGCTATGAATTCCATCCCCGTCCTAATTCATATATCTTATCACGAAAGATGTTCCTCTCTGAATCATATTTACTAAACTTCAGGAGGACATGCTCAACATTCTCAGGAACATTACAGACCTCACACTTATCAGACAAATTTTGCTATTATATACAGTCATGGCCAAAAGTGTTGGCACCCCTGAAATTTTTCCAGAAAATCAAGTATTTCTCACAGAAAAGTATTGCATTAACACATGTTTTGGTATACACATGTTTATTCCCTTTGTGAAAAAAAAAGCAAATTGGACATCATTGCACACAAAACTCCAAAAATGGGCTGAACAAAATGATTGGCACCCTTTTAAAATTGTGGATAAATAAGATTGTTTTGAACTATCCGTCGACATTTAAATGAAATGAAACGCTATGGCAGGAGACCCAGGAGGACCCCACTGCTGACACAGAGACATAAAAAAGCAAGACTACAGTTTGCCTAAATGTACTTGAGTAAGCCAAAATCCTTCTGGGAAAATGTCTTGTGGACAAATGAGACCAAGATAGAGCTTTATGGTAAAGCACATCATTCTACTGTTTACCGAAAACGAAATGAGGCCTACAAAGAAAAGAACACAGTACCTACAGTCAAATATGGTGGAGGTTCAAATATGTTTTGGGGTTGTTTTGCTGCCTCTGGCACTGGGTGCCTTGACTGTGTGCAAGGCATCATGAAATCTGAGGATTACCAAAGGATTGTTGGGTGACCCCAAACATACTTCAAAAAGCACGGAGAAATGGATGGCATCAAAGCGCTGGGGAGTTCTGAAGTAGCCAGCAATGAGTCCAGATCTAAATCCCATTGAACACCTGTGGAGAGATCTTAAAATTGCTGTTGGGAAAAGGCGCCCTTCCAATATGAGAGACCTGGAGCAGTTTGCAAAGGAAGAGAGGTCCAAAATTCCGGGTGAGAGGTGTAAGAAGCTTATTGATGGTTATAGGAAGCCAATGATTTCAGTTATTTTTTCCAAAGGGTGTGCAACCAAATATTACGTTAAAGGTGCCAATAATTCTGTCCAACCCATTTTTGGAGTTTTGTGTGCAATGATGTCCAATTTGCTTTTTTTCCTTCTTTTTTTTTGTTTTGTTCCAATACACACAAAGGGAATAAACATGTGTATAGCAAAACATATGTTAATGCAATACTTTTCTGTGAGAAATACTTGATTTTCTGGAAAAATTTCAGAAGTGCCAACACTTTTGGTCATGACTGTAGCCTAAAGGTTGATTTTAAGCCAGTAGACAACATCTCCTCATTCTCAATTATGTTAATAAAAGTAGGGGGAAACACATATGTTATTTACTTAGCTAATATGTAGCTACAATACAGCAATCTCAATCAACACTAGCTCATTCATTTTGTGAATGAAATGTGGACCTGAGAAGAATCAATCATCAAGATTTAAAAAAAGAAGCCTGAAAGGATAAACTTTATGTGATGAATCTAGAATATATGAAAGTTTCACTTTTTGAATAAAGTTAATAAATAAACTTTGCCACGATAGGCTACTCTATTTTTATGAAATGCATGTATCTACACAAATGGTTTAGTGATAGTGTGTTAGTGCCACATAGGTTTGATTAGGCTAATGAAAGGAGGAACAACAACTCAGATGTAGTTTATTACTTTAATATGCTTTAGGATTAAATCAGAAAAGCATCCCCATATGCACCTGCCTCATAAAATCACCTAATCTTGGTTTCACTGAAGCACAATAGCGAAATCTAAAAAGATAGGATCTGGACTGTTTTCTTATGAGTGTGGAAAGTATATGAAAACCTAACTGTGGTAGGGCTGCTGCACCTTTCAACGGGCCAGGAAGTCCATACACAATGTCATGAAGATGGCTGAAAAGATAATCAGATACATAGATATACATAATTATGCTCTTCGTGGAGAAGTTATACCAGACCAGGTTTCAAGATGCATCATGTAGGAACACACTTGCTGTTCTGCCTCCAGTGGTCTGAGTGGTCTGTGTTGCTGCATCCAAACCAAGACCTGCAGAATCAAAGCTTACACACAAGTTGTCCATTTGGAAAATGAAAAGATGTCGTTAGCGCCCCGCCCCCAGAGATCCCCCTTCCACCATTTTGAGCTGCTCATGTTCATTATTTATGTTGGTTGCGGTCTGTTGCAAATTTGTTTTTCACTATTCTAGATTCTAGATAATTAACAACCCTTATGTGTTGTTTAGAGATGCAGTTACACGTTTTCTCCAGCAGAGTGCGCTTGGCACAGGGTGATCGCATTAGCAGTGAGCGGTACCTGAAGTCCCTACTTTTGTAGCTGGGGGGGTACTTTTGAATGCAACACCTAGATCCAAGGGGCCAGGCTTCTCTCCTCAGAGTGAAGCCTCCTATGCCGCCATTGTGATGCTAATAAGCCATCACCCCCCGTTAGCATCCCATTCACTGCTATTCATTTTGGCGTCACTTTGACAGCCAATGACTTTACATCTGAAGCGTTTCAAGACTTCATTTGTCCCTCGTTTATTTCTAAAGAAACACGACAATGTATGAAAGGCTCCGTTACCTTGTACCTCACGTTATGGCTCCGTAGCAGACGTTTTTGTAAAAATAGGCTAACGATTGTGTCATAACCACGCGACTTACTGTCACATAGTAATGGAATTACCGTATAGTACAGGAGAAGCTCGCAGGCAGTTTCGACGTACATTAGCTGTTTAGTTTAATTACTAATGTTAACTAGCATTTTAGTTATCAATAATTAGCCTGTACCTATGTTATCTCCTTACATATACCTACGCTCTCCGTCTCTGATAGATTGGGAATGATTGAGATTTCTCTTGGCACAGCTACCAGAAGACTTACAACGTTCAGAGACGTTGTTCACGTCACATCGGCGGCGGGAAGCTAAGTTTGCAGCTGCGCAGTAACGCTCAGTAACACTTTCCCATCACCGGAAAAGTGCTGGAAAGAGGCTTCACTTGTCTCCGTTGAAAACAGCGGGATCGCTGTGTCCATTTTATATACTGTCTATGCCTAGATCAACAGACGGTAAAGCAAACGGATCGAATGGAGCATTTCTCAGTACAAATAGACACAAAACAGTTCCAAAACCTTGATTAATTCAGTTATATTGAATTGTTTTGGTATTGATAAGTTGCTTGTTTATGTCGCGAGCTGTGAACCTATTAGATTTATAAATGTCTTTGAACTCCGGTGAGTAGCCACATGTGTCGCATGATAATATGTTGTTTTGCTAACCATTGTGACAAGAGAATAAATGATAAAGGTTGTTTAGGTTCCTATACTTTTGCCATAAAACCAAACGGAGTTATATGAAGGTTTTCATGTACTTCGGTGTTCATTATGTCATTGTGTTTGTGTAAAGTAGATCGCTAAAGCTATTGCTAAAGCTATCGCTAATCGCTAGCTACGATGCTAACGCTAGCAGCTAATCTATATTGCTAGCTAGTTGGTTGGTGATCAACTGTGCTAATAAATGTTATGCTAATCGTCAAGATAATTGCTAGTTCTGGTTAGCAAAGGAATAGACATGGTGGTAAAACCTTAAAGGAGCATTTCACTTATTTTGTTGCTTCTAGAGCACCTTGATTAGCAGAATGAATCCACTTTAAATGTGATTAACTCATTCTGGTTGTTAAAATGCACTTGTTTAGTGAAGGGAAGGAATAATTATATTCACTGTTAATGTTTAAATTGTGAAATACTAACAATGTATAGGAGGAATGTTTACTAAGAAAAGTGGTTTAAAAAGATAAATAATTAATTGTTTACTAAAATACCATAAATAGTGATAAGTAATTCTTTGTAGTTGAAATATTAATTGTTGTGATACATGACAATTCATTTTGTATAAGTCTATGCTTGTTTTGATTAAGAAGTTGATGTAGTCACAGTAGAATCAGATAACTTACAAGTCTGCACTATTTGTGTAGTTTTTTTTTTGTTGAGTACCAGAAATACTGATGAACTGAAAGATGGTGAGCCTTGCCCAGCAGATCTGTGGACGGGGTTGGATATGTTGCGGCCAGCCATGAAGACTTTCCACAGAGGACTTGGATTTGCAGATTCATTCATTCTGACACAGATAAGAAACACACTAACCTACCCCGGTAGTAGCATTGACCTTGAACACACATATCCCCCCAAGACTGAACTCTCTCTTGCAGTAGTGCTGGGCGGTATACCGGTTTGTACCGTATACTGGTATTAATTTCCAGTATGATATGAATGTTTATATATTGTGATACCGGTGCATTGCCGCAGAGGGCACTAAGGCCGAAGTAATCTGCAAGTGAATTGAGAACGGGAGCTCTGTTAACTGTGTACCCTTCTCACTCATGGTAGTAACTTTATAACACAACAATTAATAACCCACAACTAACTATCTTTAACAGGATAAAACACCATAGCATACAACTATTTGTGACTTTAACAATTTCTAACACTAGCCAGGTAGCATAACAGTCTGTTAAGCTGGGAGAGGCTCCAGTCGCTACTGCACATTCAAGAACAGAGAGAAAAGAAAGTTAGAGGATGAAGAAAGACCAGAGATACACCAGAACAACGTATGTTCAAGAGAGAAGCCGTCTGTTCTTCCGAATTTTTTTGTTTCTAAAAAATCGGATATAATCAGCCACTGTGGTTGCCCGTTGCTAAAATTACTTGGTTGCGCTAACGTTACTCGGCTTTTTAGCTGAGCTGGACCAAAGAATATTCAGATCACTCTGTCAAGTTTACAGGAAGTGATGTAATGTACCATTGCACTACACCAGAATAGCCTTTTAATGCTACACTGCTTGTGAGGAAATAACAGGATTAACAGAAGAAGCAGCTTTAAAAGTGACAAATAATGCTCTTACATTGGATTCAGACTATTGTACATATTTGTTTAAAAGTGTAAACAAATTGTTTAAAAAAAGTTTATAGTAATAAACAACCTGCAGTTTAATGTTTGCATTCCTTTCCCTTACTGTACCGAAAATGAACTGAACCGTGACTTAAAACTGAGGTACGTACCGAACTGTGATTTTTGCATAGCGTTACACCCCTACGTGATATACGTTTTTGGTCATACCACCCAGCACTATCTTGGAGGTTGAACATTTCCTCAATACAGAGGAGTGATACAGTTGGAACACCCAACTCAAAAGGGACTTCATTCTATTGTTTATTATTTTAATTAAGAGCTTTATTTTATTTTGGTATACATACAGTATTGTCTGTGAATGTTTGTTGATTCATGGTGACAAGCTTTAACATTGTCAACTGTTAACCCACAACACTTACTCCCTTCGTGAGTCATCTATTCCAAGTGTATTCTCCTATAGGACCTAAGAGTGTGTGTCTCATCTACCCAATCAGGTTAGGGCCAGAGGTGCTACATTGATGCCTGCCAATAGAGTTAATAAATACTGGAAGTTAAATACATACAGTATAAAAACACTGAAGTGAAGATTGTCAATAAGTTAGGGGGAAAAGGGTTAAAATGAGACACTTCATGATGTACTGTAAGTAAAGTAAAGGTGTTGTGTTCTTTGTTTTTGCTCAGCTCTTACGGTGGTTCAAGAGATAAAGGTGTATGACAGAATGTTGCAAAGGAACATGGGAGGCACAGCTGCACCTAGCAACGTTAAATGAAAGCTAAAATGTATGAGTAGTTTTTACCAATGTAAAAGTATAACGTTACGTTATAGCATTCATAACGGTAAACATGTTTTTCTTGTGTTTGCTGTCTTTTAACAGGGGCTAAGGAACAAACGGAGGCTCCGCTAGCATCAGAGGGAAAGCAAAAGACCAGCAGGGAGACGGAGGCCCAAAGAGATGCTGAATACATGATTTGCTATATTAGAGATTGCCATTCAAAAAATAAACTGGTTTGTCTGTGTCTTTAAGTTTTTGGGTGTGTATATAAATAGTTTTTCAATGTCTGTTTTTCCATCTAATTAGACCTGGACACAGTAAACTTCTAACTGAATTATTATATTCAGATGCCACCAAAAAGACATTAACGAAACATGTATCTTGATTATGACATTTATTCAAACATTACTAGCTATACACTGTACACAAGTTTATTCAACATGAAGCGGCGATCCGACTCAGCTGCCGGTGATGGTGTTTCTTCCAGACTGCAGACAGAAGGAGAAGGCTTTAGTTAGTCCAGTAGTTATCTAACCTGCACACTTACACCTAGCTACCTTTACTGTGTTAGTGGGTGTTTATCAATGGTGTTAGGACTTTTCATATGTTGGTTGTAGCCTTGTAGCTTGTGTGTTTACAGTACTATTTCTCACTTGCAGTTTACTGCATATCATACTGTCTGTGGTAGCTCATTAGCTGGTAGCGTTTACCTTGTAGTTGCTGATCATATCTTGCACTGCATTCGTTAGAAAGCTAGAAGCTACTGCACAATGAGCTAATGTTACATGTAGTAAACTACAAGCTAATGTAAACTGTTAGCCACTGTAAGCTTCACATTAACATTCATTAACGCCATTATCCTTACCGGTAAGTGTAATGACAAGTACAAAGTATGACAACTGCTGACCCTTTAGCACACTTACACCTAGTTACCTTTACTGTGTTAGTGGGTGTTTATCAATGGTGTTATGACTTTTCATATGTTGGTTGTGTAGCTTGTGTGTTTATAGTACTATTTCACACTTGCAGTTTACTGCATATCATATTGCCTTTGGTAGCTCATTAGCTGGTAGCGTTTACCTTGTAGTTGCTGATCATATTTATCACTGCATTTGTTAGAAAGCTAGAAGCTACTGCACAATGAGCTAATGTTACATGTATGCAGTCAACTACAAGCTAATGTAAACTGTTAGGCACTGTAAGCTTCACATTTACATTCATTAACGCAATTGTCCTTACTGGTAAGTGTTATGACAACTACAAAGTACAAACATGAACTCCCACGAGTTTAATTTATTGACATGGGATAAATAAGATTAAAAAACGACTAGCTATTGCTTACATTATAGCCTATTAGTGTCTAGCTACCTACCTTCGCACGTTGCGGGCAAAGTTTCCAATATTCTCCACCTGACAGCATACTGACGTTGATTCACCTTCTTCATCTCAAAAGAAATTGAAAAAAATTAGAAAAACCTCTCCCAAATCCACAGAGCTTTGCTCAAACTTGTGCTGAGTTAGATCAGGGTTGGATTAATCTGGTCTGTTCTTGTCCTTTACTGATTGGGTGATAACAGTCCAAATGTATTGGCTTCGGAAAAGACAGGGTGGAGCTCATTTTCATATATTTTCATATAACATAACGCGTCGCGTGACGCCACGTAAAAAACGGCGTTTTTTACGGGGCTTTGCCTGACGCGTTATGTGACGCGTATCGAACCACGTAAAAAACGGCGTTAAAGGAGCATTCCACGGCGCTTTTTACGGCGTTTAAAAAAAGTTTTACGTGCTAGGAAAGTGGCGATTTGTGATCGATAGGGCGTTCCATACTTACCCCCGCCAGGATTCGTATCCCCTGGCCGCGGGAGCGCGCGTGCACTCAGAGCGGAGTTTACCTGCTGCCCTTTGCATTGTTTAACTGCTGCACTTCGAATTCACCTCTTAAATGGAACAAATAGCGACGTGGAAGACTCGACAGGGTTTTCCATAGTAACAAGGGTCTCTATTAATAAGGGTTTTTATTAGGCTATATGTTTATTTGTCTGTTACATTAAGGTGCCGTATGAATTGTTTCTCTGCGGGTGTTGTCTAACAAGGATGCCTCGTCTTTGCTACCAGTCCCTCCCTCCCCTCTAATGTGATTTCTGTTTCAATTTGATTTAGTTTAATATGGCTTTTCAATTAGCCGCTTTGTTCACCTGTCTACCATATAAGTTACATAGGGGATACACAAAATATCAGGCTGTTTTCACCTGATATTTTCTGTATCCCCTATGTAACTTTTGTTATAAAAAGGCAGACAGCTCTATATTATCTGATGTTGTTTATTGTGACCTGGTAGACACGTGACATAACACACACGATGAGAGGACAGACACTTTGCAAGTTAGGGGACAGGATACAGAAAATATCAGGTGAAAACAGCCTGATATTTTGTGTATCACCTATGTAACTTTTGTTATAAACAGGCAGACAGCTCCATATTATCTGATGTTGTTTATTGTGACCTGGTAGACACGTGACATAACACACACGATGAGAGGACAGACACTTTGCAAGTTAGGGGTGTTGAGAAAAACTAAAAGACGTGTTCTTGGATCTTTGAGGAAGGAGAAAAGGCCTGGGAGCAATTGGAGGATTAAAGAGAATATTTAATTAACACTATGATGAAAGCGACATGACAAAGGCAACAGTTACAATTGAGCTGACATTGGACAAACAAGACAATACAATACAATACACTGCGAGCAGCATCTCAACAAAAGAAATTGAAAAAAATGAAAAATAGACTGAACAAAAAGAGAAAAACCTCTCCCAAATCCACAGAGCTTTGCTCAAACTTGTGCTGAGTTGGATCAGGGTTGGATTAATCTTGTCTGTCCTTTACTGATTGGGTGATAACAGTCCAAATGTATTGGCTTTGGAAAAGACAGGGTGGAGCTCATTTTCATATATTTTCATATAACATAACGCGTCGCGTGACGCGTTATGTGACGCGTACCGAGCCACGTAAAAAACGGCGGCTTTGCCTGACGCGTTATGTGACGCGTATCGAACCACGTAAAAAACGGCGTTAAATGAGCATTCCACGGCGCTTTTTACGGCGTTTTGCCATCAGACGACGTAAAAAACAGCGTCCTGTCGGTCAAAATGTGCTAGGAAAGTGGCGATTTGTGATCGACAGGGCGTTCCATACTTACCAGCACTTTTCCGGTGATGGGAAAGGGTTACTGAGCGTTACTGCGCAGCTGCAAACTGAGCTTCCCGCCCTAGATGTGACGTCTCTGAACGTTGTAAGCCTTCTGGTAGCTGCGCAAAAGAAATCTCAATCATTCCCAATCTATCAGAGACGGAGAGTGTAGGTATATGTAGTGTAGGTATATGTAAGGAGATAACATAGGCACAGGCTAATTATTGCTAACTAAAATGCTAGTTAACATTAACAATTAAACTAAACAGCTAATGTACGTCGAAACCGCCTGCGAGCTTCTCCTGTACTATATGGTAATTCCTGTACTATGCAACAGTAATGCTGCGTTCCAGACACAATTTTTAATCCTTAAGTTACAACTTCAAGCCACGACTCACGACTTAGTAGCGTTCCAGGGTTCAGGTTGGGCTACACTGACGTTGACGTTAGCTACTGGCTACGCTGACGTTGACGTTAGCTAGTGGCTACGCTGGCGTTAGCTAGCGGCTACCTAACGTTGACGTTAGCTAGTGCTAGCTAGTGCTAGCTGATACTAGCGATTTCTAGTCAGCGACATATATTGGGCTTTTTAATAAACATAAGCAGTGCTCGAAGTGGGCCGGTACGCACCGGTACGCAGCACCGGCACTTCTACATTTTACTCTTAAGCGTACCTGGCCTTTTTCCTGCGTACCGCTACTTCTCGCATGCAGCCGGTACGCTACCACTGACAGAGAAAGCGTCAGTGCCAGAGAGATGACCCTAACGTTACATAAACTACACTACCCAGAGGGCACTACGTGTTTACATTTTAGATCTTGACGAATCACGTAAAGGCAAGCAGTCGGCCCACCCAATCAGAAGTTCGCTTCTCCACGGACGCTAGTTTGAAAAAGCTGTCAGCGTCAGCCTGACCGTAACAGATTTTTCACTGCTGGAAACCTAGAAACTAAAAATAAGTGTTGAGTTTGTAAGTCGTTATGTAGCCGCCTGGCTTCAGAAAGGTACGTAAGAATGCGTGAGCCAGACACGTCAACAGAGGTCCAAGTCCAACCAGAAACATCTGGAGGTAGTACGGTTCATGAGCTTCAAGCTAACGTTGATGTGAGCGCAACAGCTGGCGTTAATGAGGAGTCTGCCGCTACCAACCTTAACGTTACACCGACGTCAACAGTAACGTGAGTAACGAAACACACGGATGGCCTGACTGTTGGTCAAAGGACCAAATTATGTATTTTTGCTCCACGAACAGCTGGCTCGTTTTTAATGATAACAAACTGGGCTGCAAAACATGATGTAGCAGCATCCCGTCACTAGCTGCCCAGACAGAGAGGGGACTGAAGCTGTTCCCCCTGTCTCTGTCACACACGCACACACGCACACACACTCACTGAGAGTGACTGTTTTGCATCTGTTTGAGCACCAAATTATTGTTAAAATGAATAGTTTTGATGAATGAATGAATTTTTTTTTCTTAACATGACTCCAACATATTAGCAAATATAAATCAGCTTATTTGTGGAAAAAATAAACAATATTGATACTAGCCTATATGTAAATTACTCGCTTAGGCCATCTGTAGATAGTTAATAAGGATTCACTGTGCCACATGTACGTTTAAAATCAAAATATGATTTTTTTGAATAGCTTACGCACTAAAGTTATGTAAACTAAATAAATCAATACATTTATATAGTTAATAAATGACAATAAATTGTTGTACCAGCAATATCTCCAAGTTTTGGTTTTCACTATAGAAATCTCAAATGTCATGATGATCTGCCAATGCAAGAGAGTACCGGCACCTTTTTTTTCCCACTTCAAGCACTGAACATAACCTGTAGTAGTACACAATTATGTGTGTATTGCTTTGATTACAATGTGCGGAATTACTTTACGTTGTCTATTTATGTCTATTTATTTCTATTTCATCGGGCGTCTGTACAGCATCAACAGGGGGTTGCCATTGGTGTTTATGTGTGTGTGACCAGGGCATGAAATTAACACCCGCCCACCCGCCAAATGCGGGTGAATTTTGCAATTGGCGGGTAACACTGTCAATCTACCTGCCACATTGGCAGGTAGCCAATGAGAATTGAGTGATTCAGAGGCGCAACTATTGGTAAGCAGGGTACGCGGTTGCTTACGGAACCAGACCAATCAGGGGCCCGCATCACTGGAAGACATTGATTGACAGCCGGGGCCCCCTATCGCATTTGCATTACTCGCAACAATCCCAGCAGTCCCACGTGCAGCCACTGAAGCGGTAGTGAGAACGGGTCAAATTCATTTCCTTGTTTCTGATAATGAAGACAAGATGTGTGTGACTCGAACATTTCACATTTACCAACAAAACGTACAGCGACAGACCGTGCAAAACATTTCAAGCTGTCCTGCCAACCGGTAGAAATTTTAACATCAATGTACGCTGTAGCAATGTTTCACTCTAATGTCGCTGAAAGCTGCTGCCGTTTCAGTCCTGTCCTGGGCTGTTGCTCCATTTCCCCCGCGACGCGCGCACACACACACACACACACACACACACACACACACACACACACACACACACACACACACACACAGACACACGGACACAATCACACGGTGAATGCAGGAAAAAACGGAGATGAGACAAATAACCTAAATTGAGGACAACTACGCTCATTATTGTAAGTGCAATAAGTTAAAGTCCAATAAGTAGCTACTCAAACCGTATGAATGTGTGTCCCAGACCAGGATAGAAAATTAACTAACAATGTAAAGATCAACAAGCCACTGACACTGACACATAGGCCTACTGTATGTTCAAATTTGATTAATTCAATAAATTATTAGGTTTTGTCTTAATACACAGGCTACGAAGGATAGGATCAGAGAGACACAGTAATTCCTGTTTTTCACCTTTATGAGGCAAAAAAAATCTGGCTGGTAAAAAGTCATTGTGGCAGGTGGATTTTTAAATCCACCTGCCACAGTGGCTGGTGGTCAAAAAAGTTAACTTCATGCCCTGTGTGTGACGTCAAAAACTGTAACTGGGAGTACAACGATCAGGTACGAGTTCACGAGTAGTAAGTTACGGGTTGGACTGCCGTTCCAGGGCACTTTCACGGGTAGAAGGTTGTGAAAACACGAGTTACGGGTTGCCTGGAACGCAGCATTAGTCGCGTGGTTATGACACAATCGTTAGCCTATTTTTATAAAAACGTCTGCTACGGAGCCATAACGTGAGGTACAAGGTAATGTAGCCTTGTGTACATTGTCGTGTTTCTTAAGAAATAAACAACGGACAAATCAAGTCTTTAAACGCTTCAGATGTAAAGTTATTGGCTGTCAAAGTGACGCCAAAATGAATTGCAGTCAATGGGATGCTAACGGGGGTGATGGGAAAGGGCTAGCAAAATGGCGCCATCGCGGCTTCGCTCTGAGGAGAGAAGCCAGGCCCCTTGATTTTTTTCAGCGCCGCCCGACAAACCGGAAACAGAAAGCCTGAACGAGCTCCTGGGAAACCGGATGCCAGGACTCGCCGAGTGACTATATATATATATATATATATATATATATATATATATATATATATATATATATATATATATATATATATGTAACGGTGTAGAATATACATGGTTTAATTATGGCAAAAGTGGGGCAACAGCGCCATCTATTGGCACGGCGGTAGCTATGACGTGGGTTGGTATTTACAAAACTACACAGAGCGATACGGGAAGCGCTGTGGTAGGTCAAGTTCTCCCGCATTGTCCGGGATAATTAATAATTTTGTGAGATTCCAAATGTTCATACTTTGTATTTTACCGTGTAATGTACATATATTGAGTTTAGCTAACTGTCTTGAGCCCAGACTATAAGCTAACTAGTCTTTAAAATGATATTTTAGAGACTTACTGAAACGTACATTGTCAGTGTTAAGCTAGCATAATTATTTGTATCTGCTCCGTGTTTTATATAGACTGTTATCCTGAGACCAATGCTGATTGACATACCACTGCTGTACTGTGTTACAGGTAATATTCTATGCATTTCTGTGTTAGTTTTCATGATGTTTTATTGCATACTGTTGTTTACATGAGCAGCTCATTTTAACTGTCAGTTAAGCAGCTCACGCTAGTTTGGCTAGCTCATAGTTTAGTGAAGCAGCCTGTTGATTAGCCTGTTGTGCTCACCTCATGCTAAATGGTGAATGTAGTTCTTCTACCTTTTCTTATATCATAAAATGGATTATTGTGGGGCGTTTTCACTAGTGTAGTGTCAGTGCAAATGTGAATACAATGTAGCCTAAAGCATTGTAATGTATTAGAATATATTAGGTAATATCCACTATACGATCACATCAAGGTATGATAACTTCTTCTGTGTTGTTATTATTATTATTGTTTTTGTGTACAAAACTACACAGAGCGATACGGGAAGCGCTGTGACTGTTATCCTGAGACCAATGCTGATTGACATACCACTGCTGTACTGTGTTACAGAAACCACTGTGCAATAAAGAACCTTGTAATCCACCTGGCTGCCTGTGATGTGTAGAAGCGACAGTAGTGTGGAGCTGCATCTCATCACATACCGTTGTGACCCGTCACATATATATATATATATATATATATATATATATATATATATATATATATATATATATATATATATATGTGATGATTTTTATTTGCAATTTAAATAAATCTTTAAATGAATAGTAACTAACAGATTTCATCTCCAGATGACTTGTGATCATGAATGCATGATCATGATGTTGTGTCAGCGCTTTGAGGAAGGCAAGTTAAATTTGGTACAGTACAAAACATGTTAAAGTGTTTATTTTAATTGTGACAGCAAAACTTACTTGTTTTTTTTTCCATTTTCTGTTCTGTGACAGGGCTTTTTGATGGCCTGTTGGTAGGAGACAGGGGTTATGCATGCCAGAGGTTTTTGCTAACCCCCTATCCTGACCCTCAGACAGGGCCACAAAACCACTTCAATGTGGCCCTCAGTAAAACCAGATCGAGATGACCTTTGGCATCCTAAAGGCACGTTTCAACTGCCTAAGGCGCTTAAGAGTGTCACCAGAGCGGGCATCACAGATAGTGGCTGCATGTGCCATTCTGCACAATATAGCCACTATCAGAAAGGAGCGAGTACCACCACAAAACCAGCTTCTCCCAGATGAAATTGAGCCCATCACACTTGACCACCCAGCTGGCGCAGCTATCAGAGATGCAATCACAACACAATATTTTACTTAATAAAAACACATTCACACTGCAGATAGGTCTCAAACTGTTTTATTGGTCATGTGGCTATACACTGTAAAAAAAAAAATCATAAAAAAACGTTGAAAAAGTCTGGCAGCAAAGTTGCCAAAAACACACACCGTCAAATTACAGTAAAAAAACTTACATTATTTTACAGAAAAAAATATTTTTTTGAATACATATATTTCCTGTAAATATTTTCTGTATTTTTACAGTCTAAATATTGTAGAACTAAAAAACAATCTTGTTATAAAACATTTCTAGAATGTTAAAAAAATTATAAATCTTTATCAAAACTAAGAAATATTGCAGAAATACCTTAAAAGTACACAATTTAACTGAAAACTGCTGTTTAAATACAGTTTTCTTTGGTAAATTCACAAGATTATCCAATCTCTGAATGTAAAACACACAAAAATGTCAAATAACTTTCAATTACCCTCCTTTAGGCGTTTATTTTATGATTATCCAATCTATTTACAGTAAATTCCTGTTAAATACTGTTTTTTACTGTATAAAAAAGAATATAATGGGATAATACCTTGCATAAACCTAATAATAATAGTCATTACTTTATATAAACAATATTTGAGAGTATTTACAAGCAACTCTCCAATATATCTACATACTTTTACCATTAATGTATGGTGTTTACTTTAAATAAACATTGTTTCATAGTAATTTAGAAGCAAATATCCAGTATATTTACATACATTTACCATTATTATATGGTAAATTTTTACTTTAGGTTTACTTTATATAAACATTGTTTTTTAGTCATAAAAAGCAACTATTCAATATATAAACATAGTATTACCATTATTGTATGGGTGTTCACTTTATATAAACATTATTCGACAGTAATCACAAGCAACTATCCAATATATCTACATACTTTACCTCATTATTGTATGGGGGTTTACTTTATATAAACTGTTCTTTATAGTAATTCATAGCAACTATCCAACATATATACATACTTTTACCATTATTGTATGGTGTTTACTTTATATAAACATTGTTTCATAGTAATTTAGAAGCAACTCTCCAATATATCTACATACCTTTACTATTAATACATGAGGTTACTTTATATAAACATAGTTTTATAGTAATTTAAAAGCAACTATCTGGTATATCTACAGACTTTTCCTCATTGAAGGGGTTTACTTTATATACACATTATTTGACAGTAATAACAAGCAACTCTCCATTATATGTACATTCATGTTTATTTTATATAAACTTTATTTGACAGTAATAACAAGCAACACCAATATATCTACAGACTTTGTGCAAGTGCATGGGACTTACTTCATAAACATTATTTGACAGTAATTACTATTACTATCCAATATATCTTCACAACTTCCTCATCAGAAAATGGGGTTTTGAATGTACAAAAACCAAAAGTACTATGTAAAAGTGCATTTGCATCAACTACTTTTACACTCAATAAATATATAAATCTTTTCTGCTGACATTTTACAGCATTGTCCAATCCATTCACTGCACATCCCTATTTGAGATGTATGAGATTTTAAGATGTATCATAACCAGAAAGTAACAGAAAATTACCATTTACTGCTTGCTTTACAAATAAATGCACTATTAAACAGTGCTATCCTTAACACTTAACGTATGAATAAACTTATGGGGGCAAAAGCTGTAAAAAAGCTGCTGTACATTGCGATGTAGCAAAAGGGGAACTATGGGCAATTTGGAAATTCATGCATGTGTGTTCAACATGCCAGTGAACATGAACAACTCTCTCCAAAATCCAAAAACTAAAATTTGTGATGTCATCTGATATAATGTAATGTAATGTATAAGCTTTTCCAAAACAATGAATTGAGAAAGATTTTAAAGATGACACTGAGAACAGCCAGAGGGATGTTAGGAGGTAACGGGGAGATTTTGTGTTTCAGAATTGAAACGCTAACATAGAATAAATCTCTTTTCTTTTTTTTCTTTTTTTATTATTCTACAAAATTAGTTTCACATTTATTGTCTAAGAAGCAGCTTAGTAACATAATGACATCATAGTTTGAGTCTTCAATCTCTGGTTTGCGGCTTTGCGAGAGAGTAGCTCTTACTCACAGATATCTGAGGTGAGAATAAAGACATTTGTACACCAAGGACGTTTTTTCCATGCGATTATTTCACATGTCAATATATGTTGTAGGGCTGCACAATTAATCGCAATATTGTCGAAATCGCAATATGAATTAGTGCAATATCCAAATTGCAGGGGTGCGCAATATTTGTTGAAGGCAAAATATGTGTCAAACTGTTCTAAAATGAAGTATTGTGGTGCTGCAGAGACGTCCCGGCCTACAAATCATAAAATCATATCCTACAGACTGAAGGAAAAGATCTTTTTGGCACAAATCCTCGCAAAAAAACAAAATCACACTTCAATCATTTTTTAAAAATATTTTTCAATGAAAATAAACAAAAACATCATTCCCTCCAATATCGTGAATCATATCACAATCATAATATTGGTCAAAATAATCACAATTAGATATTTTCCTCAAATCATGCAGCCCTAATATTTTGTTGTTTGTATACTTATGAGGATCACCAAACAACAACACAGAGGCTGCTGTCTGATCTACAGACGGTACAGTCTGCAAACTTTATTACTCATTTCAACCTTTACAAAGGCAGCGTATGCCAGAAACATTCTTTCCGTTTTTACTTTTCACAAATATAACATTGACATTATGAAATATGACATTTTAAAATTGCAAGTGTTATCTTAACTACCTCATGTCCAGTTGATATCTCGTGAGGAAACTGCATGTAAATAAAAACAACAGTATTATATGGGGCGCCGAATGTAAAAGTCTGGTTACACTTTTTTAGCTGATAAATTTTCAACATTTAGCTCACTTTCCTCACATTTAGCGCATTTTCCTCACATTTAACACAGAAATGTTAAATCTAAATATTATATCTAAATCTAAATCTTAAATATATATCTAAATGGTATATCTAAATCTAAATCTTAAATATATATCTAAATGTTATATCTAAATCGAAATCTTAAATATATATCTAAATGTTAAATGTTAAATCGAAATCTTAAATATATATATATAAATATTATATCTAAATCGAAATCTTAAATATATATCTAAATATTATATCTAAATTGAAATCTTAAATATATATCTAAATATTATATCTAAATCAAAATCTTAAATATATATCTAAATCTAAAATCTAAATGTTATATCTAAATGTGTTGCCAAGTGTAAAGCTAAATGTCTAGAAAATATTCAAATCCCCGAGGAAACCACGCCCACTGCAGTGGCTTCAAATCGCGCTGCGATCCTGCAGAGCAATAGATTTTATAGCTATTATATTATAGCTATTACATTAGATATAATATTTAGATATATATTTAAGATTTAGATTTAACATTTAACATTTAACATTTAGATTTAGATATAATATATATATATATATATATATATATACTTACGGACACTATAACAAGATAATAATAATAATAATAAGGCATCAGTATAAAATTGAAACAATTTCATGACCAGTTAAAAACGTCTCGTAATCGCGTTAAATAGTAGTCTAGGTCGGTGTTTTGGTACAGTTGGTTTTAACACCTGATGCAAAGTCATCATTCACGTGGAAGGTGGGCACTTTTGGTCCTCGCTTTCTGTCTGTTTTGTTGATTAACCTGTAAAGCCCACTACAGACCAAGCCGAAAATCAGCCGTCGAACAGTCTGGCGAGTTCAGTGACTTGATTCTGTGCAGTTTGTTCCGTGCCGTCGTCCGTTGGAAAGGCCATCGGCCTTCATTTTTGACGATTTGTAGGGCATAGTCGGGAGGGCAGGCACTGCCGCCAATTGGGCTCAAATAACCAATCTGATTGGTGGAGTGCTAACCCTGAAACAGGGAGCCGAAATGAGCGTGACTAGGGTCTCTCAAAATCTAAAGAAAATCTTTTAAACTGACCTTCGTCGATCTGAAATGAAGACAGATTCAGCAACTGCATGGCCTATTTCTAAAATGTTTTCAGAAACACATTTTGGTGAACTATTTTAGTAAAATATGAGATCATATTCTGAACGAGTCGCCATTAATGGCCATTTGAAAAATCCTAAATCCAGAAGAAGAGAATCAGCTGCCGATTTCATTTTTGGGCTACAATACAGATTAGTGCCGCCTGCTGTAATGGAGACGTATTACGTCTCGTCTCCTCGGTGTGTTCTCTGGCATGTTTTGAACAATCCGGGGAGACTGATCAGTCCAAATGCCTTTTCTGCCGATGGTCGCCCCGTCTGGCCTATGTGTAGAGGCTTTAAGAACTTGGTCACTGCTTGTTTCCATGGCTTGTGTGTTCTTACTGCAGTCTGGAGACACTCTTTTAATACCCTATTGGCTCGTGGGTAGTAGACGTTTGAGCGCAGATGCTTTATCTCTCTCTCTCTCTCTCTCTCTCTCTCTCTCTCAGAAACTTTGCAAACTCATGGTCAGAGACCAGGCAGGTCAGATTTCCTTCACGACTGAACACTGCAGCTAAAAAGCAAATAAGCACCTCTGTTGTGACTGTAGAGGCAAATGCAACTTCAGGCCATTTACTGTAGTAGTCTGTAAGAGTAATGGCATAACGACAGGCCCATGTAGCACGTTCGAAAGGACCGGTTATGTCAATTTTGTTCCCATGGTCCATCTGGCAGTTTGACAGGTGTAAGTGGTGCAGGTGCAGTCTTCACTGTTTTGTCATTATATTGGCATGACACACATGAAGCTATCTTACTCTGTACATCTTTGTACATTTGTGGCCACCAATACAGTTCTCGCAGTCTCTGTTTAGTGTGTACCACTCCCTGGTGCCCCTCATGTGCCAAGTCTACCACTTAAGATCACAGTGATATAGGCACAATCAAGCGGTTAGTACCTCTCATGACAAGTGTTTTGTCTACAGCCAATTTGTCTCGTACATTGAAGTATGAAGCTAGCTCATTTGGTACATTCTTTCTGCATTTTGGCCAGCCTTTCTGTATTTGCTGTCGCTATTTAGTCAGTTCAGGACTCTCACATGCAGCAGTGTACAGCTAGTACAACAAGGACATGGTATGTAAAGACTCCATGAAACCAGTAGCTACTATGTCTGATTCCACTTCAGCTTCTCCTGTGTTAGGCAGGGGAATTCTTCTGAGTTTTTGTTGTATGGGCACAGCCGCTGGTTTGAGTTGAATGTTGTGCACAAATCCCTTTGCGCAGCCAATCTCCTGTATCTGAATCTCAGATGTATTCTGTGGTATTGTGCTTGGTGTAGTAGGTGCCCTTGGTGCAGTAGGATCATCAGAGCTGTCAGCGTTAACAACTTTTGAGCCCTCAATACTAGGGGTGGAACGGTACACAGAAGTTACAGTTTGATTCATACCTCAGTTCAGACATCAAGGTTTGGTTCGATACAGTGGAAGGAAAAGCTTAACAAAAATGCAGAAGGCATTTTTTTTATTGTGCATGTCTCAGGATGTATCACCTAAGGTCATACAGTCTCTCCGCTGAGCTAGCTGCAACAGCCTGAAGTGTGTTTAAGGTGTAACAATAAGTACCCCACATCATCTCCAGACTCCATCTGGAACTTGTAAATAAAATAAGACAATCAGCTATAAAACTGAAAATACAGCATCTCTTATTTATAAAAGTGCAAATTACATAGAATAATAACACAAACAAAATATGTGGACGGGATGTTATGTTGTAACGAGGTTCGAGTACATACAACAAATACGAGTGAATATGGGTGCATCGAAGATGACATGTAAATTCCGATTGCTTCACTGATTTTGTTTGGCCCTATTTGTATGTGTATCTAAAGGCTGGTTAAGCACTGTAGGGAGGAGAAGTTGGACCGTTTTTTTGTCTCGTTCCAGTGATTTGCACATCTGGGTGATGGTGTCGGATATGCGTTAGCATGTTAGATGTATTTCCACTCACATACCCGACAACTGCTGAACAATGCTGACCTTGTCTTATCCACCACTCTCTCGCCTGTAATACTGTAACTGACCTGAAGACCAGGCACCAGGCGGGAAGAAATGAGACGAGAGGCCGTGACACTGTAGGCTCCAGGCTTCAGTTATACAGTATTGAAGTTTTCCCAAACTTGCGATCTTAAGAGGCCGGCGGGGAACTCCTGTGGGTTGCCACCACTCGCCATACTCATCCTTTAGTGCTGCTATCTCTGACTCGCTCACTGGATATGCAGGGGCGGAGCTCTGCTCGGCTAGCTTCAGAGTTAAAGCGGGGCAACAGATTAGGTGTCCCCAGAACCTGCGTATCTAACACAGTCCTGCATTACATTAATTAATTTGCACGCAAGTTTTATTTATTTTTATACAGTGTATTCTCCGTGTAAATTCATGTACCGAACCAAGACGCCCGTACCATTTTGGTTCAATACGAATACATGTACCGTTCCACCCCTACTCAATACGCATGTGCAATGCTATTCTCAACTTTATTATGCTGCTTCTATGTACATAACATTCGCTTGTATCACCTCCTGCGCACTTTAGCGCCCCTAGTGTTCACCAACAGCATTAACAGCATTAACAGGACACAACAACACTGTAGACAATGACAGTAACAGCATACAAACGGCATATATAGGCAGCATGTGTAAATTTGTTATAAATGTACTCGTTAAAAAGTAGTAAGCATTGTTTGCCAGTTACTTACATTAAATGTTTAAAAATATGTTACATAAGGTACTGCTTATATTATTTCACCATCTGTACTAGAGTTTAGATTCTCTGCCTGAGCCCGACATGGCCCGATATTTTCCATCGCTATCCTCGGGCCCTTCATGAAGAATTTGTGTTTTTTTAATCATTACTTTATTACGGTAGCCTAATTCGGTGGGGAGAAAGCTATGCCTCTCCAGCTTTTCCCATAGCTCTGGGTGCATGTCCCGCACTGACTTGAGTGAGAGGTAAACTGCTACATCGTGTCTCGCCCATCTGCAGCGCTGTTGTCGGCTAGTGTGTCAGCATGCAGACCGTGGCGAAGGACAGTATTAATTAGGTGATAGAGACAAGAAAGTCTCCTATAAGGTTCTAGGGCTTCGATTATGTTGATGCCTTGACCTGTTACCCACACTGTTCGGCTGAGGGAGCTATGGGTCGAGTGTATTTTTTCATTCAGTTCACGCAATAAAGCAAGATACTGGTTTATTGACTGATCTGGTCGGATCCATTTGCGATCCATTCCATTCTGAATAAACAAACAGAGCAGTTTACATTCTTCGTCCTTGTTGCATTATTCATTAAGATATTTCTAAACAGATTACTGTAGTTCAAACAACTCAGAATTGTAGTTCCTTGTTCCCCGAAGGGACGGACGCTGCGTGAAAACGCGGTGGGAACGCCTCCAGCGTAGTGCGTCTGAAGCATGAATGAAATCAGTCAATGGCGAGACGGAACGTAGTAAGCGGGTGACGTCATCGACCAGGAAACTATAAAGCACCCCAGAATCACGAACACGCCAGCTTCGATGTCACTGAAGCAGCGATAACCGGGAATGCCGGGAGTATGGCAGGACACACAGCGTCCGTCCCTTCGGGGAACTAGGGTTACATACATAACCCGGACGTTACCCTTCAGGGACTACCGCTTCGTGAAAATGCGGTGGGAACGCAATACCCACGGCGCCATACGAGCAAGTGTATGCCGCATGAATCAGAGAGCACAAGCGGACACAAGCACTTGCGCCCCAGGAGTGGAGCTAAGGTCAAGGCTATAAAACCTAACAAAAGTATGCAGAGAGGACCACCCTGCCGCATCACAGACATCTTGAAGTGAGGCTCCTGCCAGGAGAGCCGTAGATGAAGCCGTACTCCGAGTAGAGTGAGCCCGTACGACCAAAAGTGAAGGCCGACCGACGGACACGTAAGCAAGTGAGATGGCCTCGACCACCCACTTGCTCATCCTCTGTTTAGAAGCAGGGCACCCATTATTGGGTGACCCAAAGCATACAAATAGCTGATCATAATTCCTCCACAGGGCAGCCCTGTGGACATAGGCACCAAGCGCCCTAACTGGACACAACAAGTTCAGCTTTTCTGGGTCAGACGTAATGAAGTGAGGAGGACAGAAAGCCTGCAGTACGACAGGTCCAACTACTGAAGTTGGGACCTTAGGAACATATCCTGGTCTCGGATGGAGAAAAGCCTTGGCCATACCAGGAGCAAATTCCAGGCACGAGGGAGTTACTGAAAGTGCTTGAATATCTCCTATTCTTTTTAGGGAAGATATAGCAAGTAGGAAGACAGTCTTTAGAGTGAGAAACTTCTCAGGAACCTCTACAATGGGCTCGAAGCGAGCTAGGGAGAGACCCTCTAAAACGATGGCCAAGTCCCAAGATGGTACCCTCGTACGTACTGCTGGCCTCAGCCTCAAGGCGCCACAAAGGAAGCGAGATATAAGTGGGTGTCTCCCGAGTGAGACTCCACTCGAAGGGACGCGGTAAGCAGCTAAGGCTGCCACGTACACCTTCAGTGTGGAGTGGGACAACCCCGTGGAGAGACGGTCCTGCAGAAAATCCAGCACTGTACCGACAGGGCAGTTAACTGGGTCCTGCTGGCGCTCTCCACAACAGGAGGTGAAAAGTACAGATAATGGCATATTTGTCCCCCCCTGCTGCACCTTTGATCTGCTTTTCATCTGCTAAACATTCAATGCCCTTTGAGGTGTGCCAATACTCGAGGCTGGAAAGGAAAATAAAGAAAATATGAGCGTGAGATACAAGGAAGCAAAAAATGAAAAAAATAGGCACAATGCAGTATGGTCAGGTAAACACTAATTACATCGCAAAATTAAGTTCTGCATATAAATTTGGTTACACATTTAAAACCTACTGCAATTTTTTGATACTTTTATCCATGAGTAGCAACACATACTCAATGTATTCACTTAATACTATTTTATAACTCACTGCGCTTCCTTGGCTCCTGAGCAATTCACCCGCCATGACAAAAGGCATGAAGTGTATTTGTTTTGGCAAAAAGTAGGTCATCACTATATTGCGTGCATGCTTGTGTCTGTGTGTGTGTGTGTGTGTGTGTTTCAAAAAATTGAAATGTTCAGTAAGTGACAATGTTATGTTACTATGCATATCTCTGTGAGACAGACTTTTGCTGATATTGTTTCCAACGTGTTATCAAATGATAACCCTTGTTAGGGAAAAGAGGTAAAGCCAAATTCCCATGGAAAACACACACACACACACACACACACACATCAATTGGCAATTTTGAAAAAAACACCTCTGATGGCCATGTTCTTAATTTACGAACAACACACAGTAATCATTTATGTCATATCAGGAAACTCACAGGTGTAACTTATAATAGTGATGATGACAGTATTCTAAGCCAGTATTCACTAGACAATCATACTGAAACTAGGCCAGCTCTGGTATGGGGATATAATTAATGCTAATTACACCTGTGTACTTCCTGCAAGGACTGAAAAAACATTCGGCCACCAAAGAAAGACCTGTTGTTTCTCCGTAGACAAGATTAAATGATTGTTGGGTAACAAGTTCTGCTGGCCATAATAAGTTGGTAGTTCATTACTTAAAGAGGTATCTAATCATATTCAGGACCCTCATATTACTCATATTTTTGGCAGATCAATTGGATTGGCATTGTTCCCAAAGATCTTAAATAAGCCAAGATTATACCTTTATTTCAACAAGTCCTCCAAACCATACGACCACATATTGTGGGTTGTTTGTTCCTACAGTTTCAGCCCCTCTAATACAACCCACAGGATTGTTTTCCGTCCTCATACCTAAACGTAACGGTTAAACATGTTGTAAATGTTCTGAAACGGTTGCAGTTGGTTATAGGTTTAGGCATAAAATTTATTTGGTTAGTTTAAGGCAACACAGCTACTTAGTTCAGTGAAAACATGGAGGTTTGGGTTGAAATTTGTACATGTGTTACATTACCTCACTCGTGCATACATACTTGACAAAATTACGCACGAGATGGAGAAATTGACATAATTTGTTTTGTTAATTTAAAAAAAAACATCATGTTCACAATTATTTTCAAACGGTACATGGACAAGTCCAGTTTTCTCCTTGCGTTGAAAAGGCAAGGTATATATCCTCTCTTAATAAGCTGCAGATACTATAAACTTCTTTTTTTAGAACTGCGAATAGATATTTATTAGATGTATGGGTTTACATACGAACATACATTTTTGCCACTTTCTCTCTTTTTTTAGAATTTTTTAAAATGTAATTCTCAAATTCATTTTCATAATATGAGACAGGCTGGCCATATTCCAGAAGAAGAGCTTGCTATCTTTAGAAAATTAAAAAAGGAATTGTCATCAAATTGAGTGGTAATTCATATCTAATTAGTTCTTGACTCTGTCTAATTCTTTCTTTTCCTTTCATCCAGACAGTAGTGCAGTGCCCTTGCAAGATGTGCCTGTTTGAAACGTTTATCGGTGTTTTAAGCCCCCAATGTCTCCTTCAAGGCAGCGCTGCCTGCAAGGCACTAGGATTAGGCAATGGTTATGGTTAGTGTCACGGTTAAAGGGATACTTCACCGCTGGAAAGATGAATATATCTATAAATTGGGTCACTTATGTAGCAGAAATGTGAAAAAAAAAATTTAATTGCTGCCTTCTAGGCCGAGAAAAGCCATAAAATGTGTTTTTGGCTCATATGGATGAAAGACACCAAATCCCAGAATGCACTTCGCTTCGCTGCTTTGAGTCCACTCCCAAGCCACGCCTACTGCTTGACAGACAGACAGCGAGGCATTCGACTCAACTCAATGTGTTTTATTGTTATTTCAACCATATACACAAAACAACGTTTCATCGTGGCTCAAGTGGTGTTACACATTTAAAATATATAAAAACTACATTATATAAAAACGACATACGAAACAGGCTACCTTTAGTGCACACACACATTATAGGCTCAGTAAAGTTCAGCTAAGCATACCAGCATTAGGCTTGGTGGGCTGTAAACACTGAGTATAAACACAGCGGTGAATTAGCGTGGAATGTCGAATGGTCGCCATGTAACAGTCACAAACTCCAGCGGTTAGCAGTTAGTTGGATACAAATCACCACATTTCTGCACCAGTCCGTGTAAACACAGCCCGCCTTCATACAGAGCATCTCTAGCTCGGATTGTCGGAGGGCTAGCAGGCCTGGTAGCTGGACAGTCTGGTTCACTGTTGTTCAGCCATGTTTCCACGAAAGCAAAAAACACAGTCTCTGAACTCGTGTTGGGAGCATCGTTGAAGTTGGATGTAGTCCAGTTTGTAGTTTAATGAACGGACACTTGCAAGCAGGATTGATGGGACAGGTGGCCGGCTAGCGTTAGCTCGCTCTGGATGTGCCTTTTCCCCGGCTAGCGTTAGCTTCCCACTTGGCCGATGAGGATGTCCACTTCCCCGGGTCGGGGCTTCAACGAGACCGCTGGTCTCCGTGCAGGCGAAACTCTCGTAGTGTGCCGATTATTCAGTCTGTAATAACGTTCCCTGCATATTCTCCGATCTGTACCGATGTATCCCGGTGGTACATGTGCAGTAGTTTGAATGCACATAATTGTTGTAAAAGTTTGCTGCTGAGAAGATAGAGCAGAGCCTATGAGCAGAGCCCTGTTTAGCGAGGATTCAAGATGGCTGACATTTAGTTTTTTTCCGGCTGCCAAAAGGCTACCACACATTTGCATATGAAATATACATATAGGCTAGCAAACAACAACAAACCACTATTAATTACACTATATCAATGTAATGTAACTACTGCAGCATAATACAATACAATAATAATACAATAATGTAGCTAAATACAAACGTGAGCAAGAGCTTCCAACAATCTGCATTATAAATCAACAGCCACGTGCAAAGTAGCTAACAGGTGATTAACACAAACATCGAAATTACCAGCTAACTTACTTCAATGTAAAAGAACTACAGACCAATACAACAACAGGCCCAAATGAACTGACAACGTAAGCTATGGGACGCACACACGCAAGCTCAACTGATTATCCTCTGGACGCACACAGTCTCTTTTCTCTTTCTCCCACTTTTCTCTCCGTGTGGCACGTGCGGCCGCTCGCAGTAAGGCGCGTGTCCACGCTACCCCCCGGCATGCAGTCACAATCAGTCTTGACAGACGGACTTTTGTACAATTACCGAATGGGCCGCTGTCAGTTATCTATGGGCCGGCGCGGTCCAAAAAAAAAAAAATTTAAAACAAAGGCCTATAAATTATATCGGCGATTCGGCCTAAAAGTGCGTCGGCCCACCGGGAAAATGCCCGGTATGCCCGATGGCCAGTCCAGCCCTGCCGATGATGCAAAAATCGTCATTTTACGTCATCAGAAGATTTTTTCCAGACCCCCCCAATGCAGATATTTCCTGTCTCAGGGGGATATGAGGGAGACTATTTTTACAGAGGAGTACAGAAGAGACACACTGTAAGAAACAAAATCCGTAAAGAAACAGATAATGTCCCGGCAGAAAATTACCAGTACCTTTTCCATTAAGTTTACGGACATTTCTGTTAATCTAAAAATGGAAAATTCTGTAGATTTACAGCATACCCTCTGTACCTTTAACGGACATTTCTGTTTAACCAAACAGTATATTAGCCCATATTTCTTCAGACTTTTCTAACAGTGAAAGCTTTGTCATATGTTGCAAGGGCAATCACCTCAAGCTCAAGATCAGCAAATCCACTCTTAAGTCATGGCCCAAAACATGTTTTGTGAGCTCACAGTGGCATTGACCTTTGATCACCAAAAATGTAATCAGTTCATCCACGAGTCTAAGTGGACGTTTGTGCACAGTTTGAAGAAATTCCCTCAAGGCGTTCCTGAGACATCACTTTCATGAGAATGGGATGGATGGATGGATGGACGGATGGATAAATGGGCAGAGAACCCCAAAACATAAGGCCTCTGGTCACGCTGTTGGAGGTATAAAAACACAGTTAGGCCGCTGTTTTGTTGTTCTTAACCTACATACATTACCTACATACTTTGCTTAATCTATCAATTTAAAGTTTTTGTAAGTGGTCTGACTCAGTCTCTAGTGCACATTAGACTGCAGGGTTCTCAGACCCCGAAAGAGAGGAACCTCCCTAACAGACAGAAATGTAAACATGGTGGTATCATGCTATTTCTGAAGTATAATTAGGACATTGCAACAATTCCATGCAACAATGCAGCAATTACTCCTCCCTAGTTAATTGTCACATGCTGTCAGCTTACTGTAATTAAGCACATCTTACATATAATGTTGTTTAAAAAATATTTGTTGATTGAAGGAATTCTATTAGCAACTGGCCAAGAACTACAGGAACTTGGAGTAATTATCCGCACCCTGTTTGACAGCTTCCTCAGCTGTCTACCCAATATAAACTGCTCAGCCACACATCCATCAGTCATCCATCAGACACAGGACGCTCCTTTCACCACTATATTTGTAAGTATCCCTTTTACTCTGATTTTGACAAACTACATGTTATGTGATTTCTTTGTTGGTGCTATGTATATTGCTATACCTGCTCAATCTCTAACTGGCTATACTGAACACATTTTAGGGAGGGGGAGTGAAGTAGCAGGCACTGTGTAGAATGTTTCTCTTTTTATTTTGTTGTTTGATTTCTAATGTTATTATTATTATTATTATTATTATTATTATTATTATTATTATTATTATTATTATTATTATTATTATTGTTGTTGTTGTTTGTGGTCCCAATAATGTACATGTGATCATGTTCAGTCATAAAATGTTTCTTGCATGATGCAGGAAATTAATAATCAAACTTGATTGATTATAATCATACAGTAACCAACCTGTTCAGTCATCACTCCTGATCTGAGCGCCATGTCCTTTCAACTCCTTATACTTTTGATATTGTTTTAATTCATGTTTTATCTAAATTCTGATCAGTCATTTCTTTCAGTTTTAATTATATTTGTGTATTTAAAGTTTTGATTGTGTTCTTTAATGATTACAGCTGCTGTTTAATCACTCATTGAATCTTTACCAACCATCCTGATAAAGGTAAGTGAAAATATCATTGGTGCTGTAAAATGGTATAATTTCTCAAGCAGGAGCTTGGGTCTGACTATGTGATGGTACAGTTGCTTTTTCGTACCAATATTATGACTTTACTTTAAAATTGATTTGGGTAGAGCAGATATTTAAACTATGCTAAGTAATAACTATCCTGCTATGAAACATTTCTTTTACAAAACAAATAATCTGCCAAAAGTTTGTGGTATGAAGAACTCAAGTGTTTATCTTGGACAACATATATTGTTCAAGTTGGGTGCGGACTGCAGCAATTACTCCTGTTTACGTCTTAAATGCAAAAACACATCAGCTGTGTATGTAACGTGTGGAAATAAGCGTTCCAATACTAAGTAAACCCACAAACTGTGCTAAGTGCTAAGTGGCACTGATAGACACACCACAGAATATGAAACTGACCTTCTTTCTAAGACCAGTTTGAACAGGAAAGATGTGCAGTTTTCCAACGTGAAATGCAATTTGTGTGGCAACAGTTTTGATAATAATATTAATAATATTAGCATAGGGCGAGGATTTGTTTTTGAGTCATGTGTATATTTTTCAGCTGCATATTAACATAATTTATTATATTTCTGCTCATCTACATAGTGGCAACATGTGCAAACTCACTCTAACTGCAGGTAAGGCCCACTGGACAAGTTATTGTAATGAATATTTTCTCACTTACCTCCCGTGGTATCTAGCCATGCAGATAGTTTTTGTTTTGTTTGCCAGTTTTTTATCTCTTTGAGATTACCGGTGGTTGTATTTGTGGTAGGGGCGGTTGTATTTGTGGTAGGGGCGGTTGTATTTGTGGTAGGGGGAGTTACAGGATAGTCACAGCAGCTGCATGTTAGGTTAAAGACCAGATGTATCCCGGTGGTACATGTGCGGTAGTTTGAATGCACATAATTGTTGTAAAAGTTTGCTGCTGAGAAGATAGAGCAGAGCCTATGAGCATAGCCCTGTTTAGCGAGGATTCAAGATGGCTGACATTTCGTTTTTTTCCGGCTGCCAAAAGGCTACCACACATTTGCATATGAAATATACATATAGGCTAGCAAACAACAACAAACCACTATTATTTACACTATATCAATGTAATGTAACTACTGCAGCATAATACAATACAATAATAATACAATAATGTAGCTAAATACAAACGTGAGCAAGAGATTCCAACAATCTGCATTATAAATCAACAGCCACGTTCAAAGTACCTAACAGGTGATTAACACAAACATCGAAATTACCAGCTAACTTACTTCAATGTAAAAGAACTACAGACCAATACAACAACAGGCCCAAATGAACTGACAACGTAAGCTATGGGACTTACACTTCTCAAAGACGCACACAAGCGAGCTCAACTGATTATCCTCTGGACGCACACAGTCTCTTTTCTCTTTCTCCCACTTTTCTCTCCGTGTGGCACGTGCGGCCGCTCGCAGTAAGGCGCGTGTCCACGCTACCCCCCAGCATGCAGTCACAATCAGTCCTGACAGACGGACTTTTGTACAATTACCGAATGGGCCGCTGTCAGTTATCTATCGGCCGGCGCGGTCCAAAAAAATAAAAAATTTAAAACAAAGGCCTATAAATTATATCGGCGATTCGGCCCAAAAGTGCGTCGGCCCACCGGGAAAATGCCCGGTATGCCCGATGGCCAGTCCAGCCCTGCCCATGACGCAAAAATTGTCATTTTACGTCATCAGAAGATTTTTTCCAGACCCCCCCAATGCAGATATTTCCTGTCTCAGGGGGATATGAGGGAGAGACGCACGGTCATTCAGAAATACTACCGGGTTTCTACTGATACAAAGCTGAATGCTAAATCGGTGAAGTATCCCTTTAAGGTTAGGGTTAGGTGCCTTGAAGTCAACGGTTGCAGCACTGCCTGGAAGGAGAAGTTGGGGCTTAAAACACCACTGATTGTTTGAAACGGGCTGACTGCATGGCCTCCAGGATTGCTGCTTGCATTTCCTCCAGAACAGCTCATCCAGACAACTTCAACTCGTCACTGCGCTGCCTTGGCTCCTGATCAATACACCCACCATGACAAAAGGCATTTTGTGACAAAGCACAACATGCTGTCTTCACTTAGAGACTATTTTTACAGAGGAGTACAGAAGAGACACACTGTAAGAAACAAAATCCGTAAAGAAACGGATAATGTCCCGGCAGAAAATTACTAGTACCTTTTCCATTAAGTTTACGGACATTTCTGTTAATGTAAAAATGGAAAATTTTGTAGATTTACAGCATACCCTCTATACCTTGAACGGACATTTCTGTTTAACCAAAAATTTGAATATGGAAAAACACCTGTGAAAAACCATTACAGAAAATTCCTTCATATTAAACAGTATATTAGCCCATATTTCTTCAGACTTCTCTAACAGTGAAAGCTTTGTCATATGTTGCAAGGGCAATCACCTCAAGCTCAAGATCAGCAAATCCACTCTTAAGTCATGGTCCAAAACATGTTTTGTGAGGTCACAGTGGCATTGACCTTTGATCACCAAAAATGTAATCAGTTCATCCATGAGTCTAAGTGGACGTTTTTGCCCAGTTTGAAGAAATTCCCTCAAGGCGTTCCTGAGACATCACTTTCATGAGAATGGGATGGATGGATGGATGGACGGATGGATAAATGGGCAGAGAACCCCAAAACATAAGGCCTCTGGTCACGCTGTTGGAGGTATAAAAACACAGTTAGGCCGCTGTTTTGTGTGCCGCTGTTTTGTGTGCCGCTGTTTTGTTGTTCTTAACCTACATACATTACCTACATACTTTGCTTAATCTATCAATTTAAAGTTTTTGTAAGTGGTCTGACTCAGTCTCTAGTGCACATTAGACTGCAGGGTTCTCAGACCCCGAAAGAGAGGAACCTCCCTAACAGACAGAAATGTAACCATGGTGGTATCATGCTATTTCTGAAGTATAATTAGGACATTGCAACAATTCCATGCAACAATGCAGCAATTACTCCTCCCTAGTTAATTGCCACATGCTGTCAGCTTACTGTAATTAATCACATCTTACATATAATGTTGTTTAAAAAATATTTGTTGATGGAAGGAATTCTATAAGCAACTGGCCAAGAACTACAGAAACTTGGAGTAATTATCTGCACCCTGTTTAACAGCTTCCTCAGCTGTCTACCCAATATAAACTGCTCAGCCACACATCCATCAGACATCCATCAGACATCCATCAGACATCCAACAGACATCCAACAGACACAGGACGCTCCTTTCACCACTATATTTGTAAGTATCCCTTTTACTCTGATTTTGACAAACTACATGTTATGTGATTTCTTTGTTGGTGCTATGTATATTGCTATAGTCTACCTGCTCAATCTCTAACTGGCTATACTGAACACATTTTAGGGAGGGGGAGTGAAGTAGCAGGCACTGTGTAGAATGTTTCTCTTTTTATTTTGTTGTTTGATTTCTAATGTTATTATTATTATTATTATTATTATTATTGTTGTTGTTTGTGGTCCCAATAATGTACATGTGATCATGTTCAGTCATAAAATGTTTTTTGCATGATGCAGGAAATGAATTAATCAAACTTGATTGATTATAATCATACAGTAACCAACCTGTTCAGTCATCACTCCTGATCTGAGCGCCATGTCCTTTCAACTCATTATACTTTTGATATTGTTTTAATTCATGTTTTATCTAAATTCTGATCACTCATTTCTTTCGGTTTTAATTATATTTGTGTATTTAAAGTTTTGATTGTGTTCTTTAATGATTACAGCTGCTGTTTAATCACTCATTGAATCTTTACCAACCATCCTGATAAAGGTAAGTGAAAATATCATTGGTGCTGTAAAATGGTATAATTTCTCAAGCAGGAGCTTGGGTCTGACTATGTGATGGTACAGTTGCTTTTTCGTACCAATATTATGACTTTACTTTAAAATTGATTTGGGTAGAGCAGATATTTAAACTATGCTAAGTAATAACTATCCTGCTATGAAACATTTCTTTTACAAAACAAATAATCTGCCAAAAGTTTGTGGTATGAAGAACTTAAGTGTTTATCTTGGACAACATATATTGTTTAAGTTGGCTGCAGACTACAGCAATTACTCCTGCTTACGTCTTAAATGCAAAAACACATCAGCTGTGTATGTAACATGTATGGAAATAAGCGTTCCAATACTAAGTAAACCCACAAACTGTGCTAAGTGCTAAGTGGCACTGATAGACACACCACAGAATATGAAACTGACCTTCTTTCTAAGACCAGTTTGAACAGGAAAGATGTGCAGTTTTCCAACATGAAATGCAATTTGTGTGGCAACAGTTTTGATAATAATATTAATAATATTAGCTTAGGGCGAGGATTTGTTTTTGAGTCATGTGTATATTTTTCAGCTGCATATTAACATAATTTATTTTATTTCTGCTCATCTACATAGTGGCAAAATGTGCAAACTCACTCTAACTGCAGGTAAGGCCCACTGGACAAGTTATTGTAATGAATATTTTCTCACTTACCTCCCGTGGTATCTAGCCATGCAGATAGTTTTTGTTTTGTTTGCCAGTTTTTTATTTCTTTGAGATTACAGTGACTTTTGGTTTGTGGTGCTTATGAAAATTTGCATTTGATTCAGCTCTTTACAGAAAACAGTGTCATCATTACCATTAATTTAGGTAAACTGATCTCCTTAGCTTTGTTTTTTAACCAAATAATAACCAGTCTGTCACTTTGAAGGTCTCTGCTTGATCATCGCCAGCTTGGGTAAGTTCATAACATGCATTAATCATAACCAATAACACTAGCAGATACATAAAGGTGGACAATTATGTAAACAGGGCAACTCATTTTTCAGCAACCTACAAAATCTTCTGGTTCTTGGTAACCAAAATTCAAAACGTCATATCTTATCCTGTCATGTGTTGTTTGTTGTTAGTGTGTATTGAAATGAATGTCATTCATATTAATGTAATCACCTCTTATTGACTTTGTTACATCTTATTATGCAGATTGCAAATGTATGCTGTTACTGTTTAGACATCTCAGCAAGGATATAAAATTATGATCAAACAGGGAGAACAATTAACACAATATGACTCTCTGATCTGATTCCTTCAGGTTATCCTGGCCTCACGGATACAGCTGCAGTGCCAATTGATAACTTCTGTATTGGAAAGAGCAATGTGCAATACACTAACCCTGCTGACCCACATTCTTTTTACAATTGTTGGGATGGAAGTACCTACCTCCAAAACTGCCCATCAAATCTGGTCTTTAACCAAACATGCAGCTGCTGTGACTATCCTGTAACTCCAACTAATACATCAAACAACTGTAATGGAAGGATCAGTGGGCTATACCCCAACCCTGCTGACCCACATTCTTTTTACAATTGTGGTAATGGAATAGCCTACCTCCAATACTGCCCACCAAATCTGGTCTTTAACCTAACATGCAGGTGCTGTGACTATCCTGTAACTCCCCCTACCACAAATACAACCGCCGCTACCACAAATACAACCGCCCCTACCACAAATACAACCGCCCCTACCACAAATACAACCGCCCCTACCACAAATACAACCGCCGCTACCACAAATACAACCGCCCATACCACAAATACAACCGCCCCTACCACAAATACAACCGCCGCTACCACAAATACAACCGCCCCTACCACAAATACAACCGTCCCTACCACAAATACAACCGCCCCTACCACAAATACAACCGCCGCTACCACAAATACAACCGCCCCTACCACAAATACAACCGCCCCTACCACAAATACAACCGTCCCTACCACAAATACAACCACCCATACCACAAATACAACCGCCGCTACCACAAATACAACCGCCCATACCACAAATACAACCGCCCATACCACAAATACAACCACCCATACCACAAATACAACCGCCCCTACCACAAATACAACCACCCATACCACAAATACAACCGCCGCTACCACAAATACAACCGCCCATACCACAAATACAACCGCCGCTACCACAAATACAACCGCCAGTACCACAAATACAACCGCCGCTACCAAAAATACAACCACCCATACCACAAATACAACCGTCCCTACCACAAATACAACCGCCCCTACCACACATACAACCGCCCCTACCACAAATACAACCGCCCCTACCACAACTACAACTCCACCTACTACAACTAAACCCCACCCTACCACAACTACCACAACAAACAACTGTAAAGAAAGGATCTGTGGGCTATACCCCAACCCTTCTGACCCACATTCTTTAAGCAGTTGTGGTAATGGACTACCCTACCTCCAATGTTTTACAGTGCTTTTATTGAAAGTGTTTTAACCTGCTGTATACCTGCTGGTTCGGAAATGCCACTGAGACTCAGAACAAGACAATCAGAAAAACAGTTACAACTGCCAGCATGTTACGAGGGATAACACTACCGAGCATTGAACTCATTTACAAAGACAGATTGGTGAGAAAGGCCAACATCATTGTATGTGACTGCATACACCCCCTGGCATCTCATTTTAAACTACTGCCATCTATGCGTCGTTTCTGCCTACCCCTTCTGACCAAGAACAGATCCAAACTCTCTTTCGTACCACAGGCCATAAAAGCCTTAAATCATTCAAAATAAGCTAGTCATCCAGCTGGCCTGGTCATACCCGAGGGTGGAAAGTGTATTGTAGTGTGTGATGTATGTTCTTCATGTTATGCCTGTCGCTGTCTGATGTATGGACTATGTATTTGTATCATATGTCTGATGTTTTGTCATAAAGTGCCTGGTGATTGTGCCGCAAACCCAACTGCCCCACGGGGACAATGAAGTTTTCTACTACTACTACTACTACTACTACTACTACTACAATACTGCCCATAAAATCTGGTCTTTAACCCAAAATGTATCTGCTGTGACTATCCCACAAACACCAATTGATAACTTCTGTAATGGAAAGAACAATGGGCAATACACTAACCCTGCTGACCCACATTCTTTTTACAATGGTTGCAATGGAAGAACCTACCTCCAGAACTGCCCAACAAATCTGGTCTTTAACCAAACATGCAGCTGCTGTGACTATCCTGTAACTCCAACTACTACAAATAAACCCTGCTCTAAAACAACTACCACACCTCCCCCTACCACACCTACCACAACTCCAACTACTACAACTAAACCCTGCTATAAAACAACTACCAGACCTCCCCCTACCACAACTACAACTCCCCCTACCACAACTACCACAACTCCACCTACTACAACTAAACCTGCTCTAAAACAACTACAACTCCACCTACTACAACCACACCATACAGCTGTCATGGAAGGATCAGTGGGCTATACCCCAACCCTTCTAACCCACATTCTTTTTACAGTTGTGCTAATGGAATAGCCTACCTCCAATACTGCCCATCAAATCTGGTCTTTGACCTAACATGCAGCTGCTGTGAATATCCCACAAAAAACATATATTGATAATTTCTGTGATTTAAAGACAGAGAACTTCCCCTACCCTGGTGACCAACAGTCTTTTTACAAGTGTACGTGTCACGGAGGCACCATCGAAAAATGCCTATCAAATCGGGTCTTTCAACAAAAATGCAACAGCTGTGACTAGCCCACAAAAACACGCAGACGGATACCAGAAACCTCTTCAGTGGAAGGAGCAATGGGCAATACACTAACTCTGATGACCCACATTCTTTATACAATTTTGGTGATGGAATAGCCTACCTCCAATACTGCTCATTATATTTGGTATTTAACCATAACTGCAACTGCTGTGACTATCCCACAAAAAACACTCAACATTGATATTTTGATTGATATTGATATTGATAACTTCTGTGATGGAAAGAAAGGGAACTTCCCTACCCTGGTGACAAATATTCTTTGTACATGTGACAGAGGCACCACAAAAAATACCTATCAAATTTGGTCTTCAAAAAAGAATGCATATGCAGTTAACAATTGTGGACAGGAATAATTTCATTATCTAAAAGGTGGCAATACATATTCATATTAACACAGAGGAAACATTGTCAAAGCTGCTACATATTTTCTTCGGATTTTTCCCTTTTGAGTTATATGTTGAACATAGGGGTATAACGCTACACATAATTCACGGTATCTCACTATATTGTATGGGTGTGTTCTTATTTGTTTATATTTAACCATTGCATGATTGTATTTATCTTACATTATGTATGTCATAATGTAAGATATCATATCATGTCATAATGTATGTATGTCATAATGTAATGTTTGTCTAAATGTAAATACATTTAATAATACAATAAATAAGTTAATAATTAACAATAATTAACAATTAATAAGTTAATAAAAATGAAATGATGAATCAATAAAATACTATAACTTTCCCAGATACATGTTGGCCCATTATTTTGGTTATATTGTTCTATGTCGGTTATCTTTGTATATCAGGTGTTGAAAAAAACTGCAAAAAAAGTGGTTCAAACTAAGTTATGAATTCGAAGACACAGGAGCAAAATGTATTTGTCAAACATTTCTTGACTTCAGAGCCACCTACTGCATTGTAAGATGAACTATTCTGCAATGTAAAAAGACTAATGTTCACCTGTCGTGAGACTTTGTTGACTGTTGAGTAAGGGTTTTATGTCCATTTATTTGGTAGAGCACATAAGCAGCTAGTTCAACAAGCGTGCAAGAGACTATACGATATTATTTATTAATATATATGTAGAGTTTGAGTGTATAATATCACACCTGGGGTGGGGAGGGGCTGTATCATCCACTGAAAATGATCTCAACAAATTGCTTTGTCCACCACAATTCACTTTTCATACATCATTTTAGGTCAAAATGTAGGAAAATGGACAGACGTGTTAGTATGAAATTACAGCGCTGTGGCAATTACTATAGAATCAACTGGATTATATTATATATGCAGTATATATTTGGCTCTAAGAAATACAGTAAGACAAGAAATTTCTGGAAGGAGGCAGACAGTGACATTTTTCTAACCTGCTCTCTGTCGCATATATTTGAAACCACAGACCACATATCATGCTGCTTCTGTCTGAGTTTGTGTGCTGGGGAGGGAGAGAGTTTTTCTTTTTTGCTAGACTGCTTGTTTTTAATTACTATGGTCACCACATCATATATTGTTGCTGTTACATGTCTTTTTTAAATTGTTATTTTTATAATTGTCATACCTGCCCAGGGACTACATGTGGAAATTAGCAATTGTTCCTATAACCTGGCACAAGACATATTCTCTTCTATTGCAAGTTTAATGTTTATTTGTGCATTGTCCCTGTTTCAAATAAATACATTTCCATTTCCATTCCATTCTTGCTACTTAGATTGGCTAACTCTTAGTCCATTAGCCTTTACTACAGCCTTTACTACAACTACGACTATTTCTACTACTACTACTAGTACTACTGATACTACTACTACTAGTAGTACTTACTATGTAGGCAATTTTGTCCTCTCTTTGTCAGAAATGTCAAACAGCAGCTTTAAGGTACAGTAGTTCAGCACAGGTGTTACTAATGATATTTACTATCTTCTTGGGACCATGGCCTTTGATAAATCATTGTATTTCATCTCTCTCACTGACACACACACACACACACACACACACACACACACACACACACACACACACACACACACACACACACACACACACACACACACACACACACACACACACACACACACACACACACAGTGTGTGGCCCATGAGCCCCAGCTTACTTAGTACTGCTAATATTAGAATTGGGATGTGCACGAAGTAGCAGGCACACCGTCTCAAAAACTTATTGTGGAATTTTGAAGTTGAAGCAAAGGAAGAAGGAAATAATCTAACTTCTAACACTTTTAATTGTAAATAATGTTTTTGCACAAATAGTGCACAGAAATTGTGGTGTTTTGTAAAAGTATTTTAAGTAAGAGCCGAGAGACATGTATCATGCTATTTCCAACTTTATTCTTCTGAAGGTGAAGTCAGTTTCCCCAGGTGAAGTTTAAACACACGTTTAATTTAAAGTTACATTTGTAATAAATGTAATGGCGAGTCAGCATGAACAACAGCGCGTCTATTACGTTAGCCAAAAGTCAAATCGCTCCCTCATGACTTGTAAGAGCATTCGGCCCTTTGATTATTGTAGTTTTGATTTTAGTAAAGACAAGAACAGTATAATACCAAATATTACAAACTGGCATGTTTGAATTCATAACATTTACAGAGGGTCGCCGTTTCGGTGGCGTTACGTTACAACACACTACACAGCCCTGCTGAGACCGATCATTTGTATGTCATTAGTTAAGGAGTACTATACAATCCACTTCCTCTCACATATCACAGCAATAAGGCTGCACACATTAAACCAGGTGACATCCTTTACTGTCAAACTGGGAAAACAACAAATACAATGGGAGTAAGAAGGCTAGTCTAAACACAACTGTTGTGTGCATGTAATAAATCTCTTCTGATGTTATGTTTGTCAGGCTACTTATTAGCTACAGGGCCCTACAGTGTGATGTAATACAAGGATAACCAGAGCTTTTCACATCTTGACTTTTGCAGGCCAGAGTAGATGGAGATATTAGCTGAATCCTAAAAGTGGGGATATTGCCAGCCAAGAAAATTCTGAGTAGTGCACAGGAGGAAGAGGAGGCAGTAAACTGGAGAGACCAGGGGGGTCAGGGCAGGGGAAGACCACAGAAGGAGATGCAGAAATAAGTGAAAGAGGGAAAGGAAGAATTGACTGTGAGGGATGAAGACGAGGTTGCAGATTCAGAGAGAGGGACAGAGGCAGAGAGTGATCAGGAGGAGGCAGAGGAAGATGACAGGGAGGAAGAGGCCTGCAGTTACCCCTGGACCATATGGTATGTTTGTATTCTCCTTCCATATAAATTGCAGTACAGTCACTCAGTGACATGACATGTTTTCAGTTTTGGGCTATTTCCATTTGGTTGTATATGTTATAGGGAAGATTTACATATATATATATATATATATATATATATATATATATATATATATATATATATATATATATATATATATATATAGATATTATCTAAAGATGTTTTACAGTTTCTCTATCATAGCATTTGTTTGACCTTTTGCTTGATCATAATTACTGATAAAATAAGACATTATGTTCTGTTCTATTTGTCTGTATCAGTAAATATGATCAAGCCATTTAATTCAATTTCAGCTAAATTCAATTTTATTTGTAGTATCAAATCGTAACAAGAGTTCACTCTTCTCACTACACTTTACAGTTAGAGTAGGTCTAGACCACACTCTATAATTTACAAAGACCCAACAATTCCCCCAAGAGCAAACATTTGGTGCAACAGTGGCGAGGAAAAACTTCCTCTTGGGCAGAAACCTGAGCCTAGACAGACCCAGGCTCTTGGTGGGTGGTGATCTGCTGCTGCCGGTTGGGACACAGAGACACTGATATAGATATACAGATATGGAGAATAATGATTCATAATAATTATAGCAGTTGGTATGATAAACGGTGGCAATGATAGTCACAATAAAGATAATGGAACTATGACTAGAAATAATAGTTCTAGCAGTTCAGGGCATAGCAGGGTGTTGCGGGGCATAGTAGGGCATAGCAGTGCGTTTAACATATGGGGGTTCTCATGTACTTCGTCTTCGTCTTCCCCTGCCACCCTGCCACCTTGCCAAGATCTCTCGCTACCCCTTTGCCACCCCATGTAAAATTTTCTAGATCCGCCACTGCTCCGCAGGTTGGATCGGGAAAATCCGATACCTGAATTAACGCTGGTATCGGTCCCGATACCGATACTGGATCGGATCGGCCCCATCTCTAATTATTATCGCGTTAGCGCATTAATTAATTAACGCCGACAATTATTTTATCGCGCATTAACGCAGTTTTAATTATTTCTTTTATTATTGTAAAAGTATGTTGTTCACAAGCTTTTATTTTGAAAACGTTTGTTGCTGACCGCTGCCACGCTTACAGGAACCAGAAAAGATCAGAGTGATAGAGAAAGCATGGATATATTAGTGGTGTGCAATACTGCAAAATGTGGTATCGATCCGATATCAAGTAAATACAAGGCCAGTATTGCCAATACCGATACGATACCGATACTTTTTAATAATTAATGTTGATTCATCATCAAATTGCTAAATCTGAATGAATTTTCATAACCTTTAAGTGGTTTGGTGATTTTTCCTTTGGATTATTAAGAAGTTAAAACCCATGACAGGATTTTCATATGCTTATATAAATTAGTTGTGTTACCACTGTATCTTATAGCCTTTTTACAAATTATAAAGCTTGCCGTTGTTTCATTTTTAGCCAGAAAATCTATTCACACGGCGCTTCTCTTCCTCTCTGCCATTCTTCTGCTCCTTCTCTGTCCTGCTTGTGTGTGTGTGCTGCTGGCTGCTTGCTTGCTTGTTTACCCGGCACCGGTGAGTCACGTGGCGGTACAACATCAAATCACAAGAGGGGAGAGGAGGAGCAAAGTGTGCCTGCTCTGCGCTGTGACAACATGTGTTGAAAGCAGCGGCACCTACACAGACACAGACAGCCAGGTCACCTCTTTGATGAAGCCGCAGCGGTGCATTCTGCAGAGAAACTAAAACTAAAGTATCAATCTCATTACACTGGTATTGATCAATCTCAATACCAACGTTGGTATCGATATTTTCGATATTTGGATCGATCCGCCCACCACTAAGATGTATCAAGAGAATAGACCAACAAACATGGAGAAGGGTATGGAACCTTTACATGGCCACTTATTTTAAAGTTCTTCCAGATGGCGTAGTCGACAGAACCAATATTATTTGTAACCAAGGCCGCTTTAATGCACAGGCTTACCTGGGCTGAAGCCCAGGGGCCTTCCAAGTTCAGGGGCCTCCCATATTCACGTTGGTGATAAGCTGAAAAGGTCATATTGTTTTCTAACGTGTCAGGTTTTCTGTCAATCACTCTAATCGCAGGTTACATGGCTGCTGATTGATCCAAATTAGGAGTGACCCACGTGGCCCCATCGCATATGGCCCGTGAGCTTACCTATCAGCATGTCTATAGTTAGTTTTGGGGTGTATCCCTCTATGACTGAGTGATGTCTTCAGTACTGGTTTGCGCTTGACAGAGCAACAACGGGACATTTTTAACAATTTTCATCATCATACAATCTTATTCATCATTAAAGTCACTTCTGACAATGTTTTAGGCGAGAAATGAACTGTTTAGATTTCGAATATAGGCAGTCTTCTGAAAATCGTTGCCGAATTGACAATTTGCTTCAACGTTTTCGGAGTTGAGAAACTCCATAAAGTGACGGACAGCCAGCTGGTGGCGGCCCGGGATCGCTCACTCGCTGGCCGGCCTGTCATCCTGAGACACCCCGCTGTAAGTTGCCGGTCTGTCAGACCGATCTCGTAAATAAGAGACTTTTATTTCGCCGTTGACGGATTGTTTGTTTAAATATCACAACACATGTCCATCATAAGATTAACGGGAACGTGTGGTTAACTGCCTTTTTGGCATTAAACTCCACAAGCGCCTGGTCGCCGTCACACACACACACACACACACACGGCCACAGGCAGAGAGAGAGAGAGAGAGAGAGAGAGAGAGAGAGAGAGATACCTGTTTCTCTTCGGGAGACTTGTTTAAATTATGACATAGGCTACATTAGATTTAGTATATGGTTCATACTTTTTTGGCGTATTTCTCTTCTGATTTTAATTAAGACTGTTTCCGTGCTTGCATCACTCCCTTACCCCTCCTACCAGTCCCTATCCTCATGCCCTCTCGGCTGCTGCTTGCTAATGTTATTTCAGACTCTGGCTCTACAGCTAATTAACAGTTTGCCTCGGCGGTGGACGAGGAAACATCAACTGTAACATCTACAGATAAAATCTTGCTAAATTTAGCCGCATTACTATGCGATAAAAAAATCTTGAATCCTTTTCTGCAACATACTCTTCTACAGCTAGCGTTCAGTCAACTAGTCTCAGCCTGCTCGCTTCTCAGCGAGTCACGTCGCTTTACTCACTTTCACTTTCACCTCTATCAGCTACGGTTAATTTTTAATAGGCTATATTTTAGCACCTATCCATAACAATTTTTTGCTATTTGCCTCATTATTTGATATACAAAAATATACATAATGTCACACAGCGAATTAGTAATCATTTAAAATATATAAAATCCAGCTCCTGCCAGCAGGTGCATGTGATTGGTTCACAGGGCTTGCTGAGGCCAGAGAAGAGGCTCCTACTTTGATCTGTTGCTGTTGTTTGCTAATGCTGTTATCAGTTATTATCAATGTTTGTGCAGACAGGTGATGGTTGGTGATGTTTTTCATAATATCGTTTGAAATCATACTTTCACACATTTTGGTTTTATCATCACCATAAGTTGCTGTGTGTGGTTGTTACATAAAGCATCTTCAGTTTATGCTCAAGTGGACTCAGTGATATGTTAATAACAATATTATGGTGTTTTCTGGCTCAAAGAGGGAAAACTCACTGTTGTATGCCTCGAAAGAAACTAATGCATTTTGTGATGTAGATTACCTAGATATTACACTTTTTTTAAATGAGACTCTATAAATCGAGGGGATGGGGGGGCCTACAAAATCTCTCAGCCCCGCAATTTTCTTATCACCGGAGTAATTCCAGTCTGAAATATCACCTAAATGCACTAAATACACGCAGTTGATACCAGCAAATCATTCAACGAAACAAAGAGTGGTGCGAGGCTTCGGCAGACTACGTTAGATGCAGCGTACGAGAGAACTAAAGTATAGATAAACAAAGGAAAGAGAAGCTAACAAATGCCATAGCGAAGTGGATAGCTACAGACTGCAGGCCGATTAGTGATGTGGAGAATCGCAACAAATGACGAGATTCCCTCAAGACGCACCATCACAAGAAGAATACACGAGTTGTATGAAAAGGAAAGCAAAAAAAGCGACAGCTTTACAACGTGTTGCTCTCACTGGGGACTACTGGACATCACTGGGTAACCATAATTACAGGTCTCAGAGTTACAGTGCATTATATTGATGAACAGAGGTGGCTGTATTCACATGCTCTGACTGTAATGAAAACAGAGGAGAGACATTATGCTGAAACGTGCGCGGGACACTTTATTGAAGTTTCACAGCAGTGGAATGTGTCCTATTAATGATAACATGAATGCCCTGGCAGTGGCAATATAAGCTTTCATTTTGTATTTGCTTTGATTACATTGTTTAAGTTGAGATTTACACTAAATATTTTATTTAACTGCTAATATATGAACAAAATGCTGATGTTAAGTGTTTGCAGAACAAATGTTATGGCACTTTAGTTCATATGGCAGAACATTTAAAATAAAATTGCGCTATGCACTACTTTTGAATTCATTATTGGATTTTGCATATAACAATTCGATTAATCGCGATTAATTGGGGAAATCATGCGATTAATCGCGATTAAAATTTGTAATCGTTGCCCAGCCCTACTATATATATATACTAAATGTAAGTACAAAAATAAATGGACCTAAAACCCTTACTCAACAGTCAACAAAGTCTCACGACAGGTGAACAGTCTTTTTACATTGCAGAATAGTTCATCTTACAATGCAGTAGGTGGCTCTGAAGTCAAGAAATGTTTGACAAATACATTTTGCTCCTGTGTCTTCGAATTCATAACTTTGTTTGAATAACTTTTTTTGCAGTTTTTTTCAACACCTGATATAGAAAGATAACCGACAGAACAATATAACCAAAATAATGGGCCAACATGTATCTGGGAAAGTTATAGTATTTTATTGATTCATCATTTCATTTTTATCAACTTATTCATTTTTGTAGTATGTATTTACATTTAGACAAACAGCATATGCATGTGTGAAATATGCAACATCTGTGTCATAATGTAAGACAAATTCAATCATGCAATGGTTAAATATAAACAAATAAGAACACACCCATACAATATAGTGAGATACCATGAATTATGTGTAGCGTTACACCCCTATGTTAAACATAGAACTCAAAAGTGAAAAATCCGAAGAAAATATATAGCAGCTTTGACAATGTCTCCTTTGTGTTAATATGAATATGTATTGCCACCTTTTAGATAATGAAATTATTCCTGTCCACAATTGTTAACTGCATATGGATTATTTTTTGAAGACCAAATTTGAAAGGTATTTTTTGTGGTGCCTCTGTCACATGTACAAAGAATGTTTGTCACCAGGGTAGGGAAGTTCCCTTTCTTTCCATCACAGAAGTTATCAATAGGTGTTTTTTTGTGGGATAGTCACAGCAGCTGCATTTTTGGTTAAAGACCAGATTTGATGCGAAGTTCTGGAGGTAGGTTCTTCCATCCCAACAGTTGTAAAAAGAATGTGGGTCAGCAGGGTTAGTGTATTGCCCATTGCTCTTTCCATTACAGAAGTTATCAATTAGTTTTTGCAGGATAGTTACAGCAGCTGCATGTTAGGTCAAAGACCAGATTTGATGGGCAGTATTGGAGGTAGGCTATTCCATTACCACAACTGTAAAAAGAATGTGGGTCAGCAGGGTTGGGGTATAGCCCACTGATTTAGAGCAGGGTTTAGTTGTAGTAGGTGGAGTTGTGGTAGGGGGAGGCGTGGTAGTTGTTTTAGAGCAGGTTTTAGTCGGAGTTACAGGATAGTCACAGCAGCTGCATTTTTGGTTAAAGACCAGATTTGTTGGGCAGTTCTGGAGGTAGGTTCTTCCATCCCAACAATTGTAAAAACAATGTGGGTCAGCAGGGTTAGTGTATTGCCCATTGCACTTTCCATTACAGAAGTTGTCAATTGGCACTGCAGCTGTATCCGTGAGGCCAGGATAACATGAAGGAATCAGATCAGAGAGTCATATTGTGTTAATTGTTCTCCCTGTTTGATCATAATTTAATATCCCTGCTGAGATGTCTAAACAGAAAGAGCATACATTTGCAATCTGCATAATAAGATGTAACAAAGTCAATAAGAGGTCATTACATTAATATGAATGACATTCAATTAAATACACACTAACAACAACCACCACATGACAGGATAAGATATGAAGTTTAGAATTTTGGTTACCAAGAACCAGAAGATTTTGTAGGTTACTGAAAAATGAGTTGCCCTGTTTACATAATTGTCCATCTTTATGTATCTGCTAGTGCTATTGATTATGATTAATGCATGTTATGAACTTACCCAAGCTGGCGATGATCAAACAGAGACCTTCAAAGTGACAGACTGGTTATTATTTGGTTAAAAAACAAAGGTAAGGAGATCAGTTTACCTAAATTAATGGTAATGATGACACTGTTTTCTGTAAAGAGCTGAATCAAATGCAAATTTTCATAAGCACCACAAACCAAAAGCCACTGTAATCTCAAAGAGAATAAAAACTATCTGCATGGCTAGATACCACGGGAGGTAAGTGAGAAAATATTCATTACAATAACTTGTCCAGTGGGCCTTACCTGCAGTTAGAGTGAGTTTGCACATGTTGCCACTATGTAGATGAGCAGAAATAAAATAAATTATGTTAATATGCAGCTGAAAAATATACACATGACTCAAAAACAAATCCTCACCTTAAGCTAATATTATTAATATTATTATCAAAACTGTTGCCACACAAATTGCATTTCATGTTGGAAAACTGCACATCTTTCCTGTTCAAACTGGTCTTAGAAAGAAGGTCAGTTTCATATTCTGTGGTGTGTCTATCAGTGCCACTTAGCACTTAGCACAGTTTGTGGGTTTACTTAGTATTGGAACGCTTATTTCCATACATGTTACATACACAGCTGATGTGTTTTTGCATGTAAGACGTAAGCAGGAGTAATTGCTGTAGTCTGCAGCCAACTTAAACAATATATGTTGTCCAAGATAAACACTTGAGTTCTTCATACCACAAACTTTTGGCAGATTATTTGTATTGTAAAAGAAATGTTTCATAGCAGGATAGTTATTACTCATCATAATTTAAGTATCTGCTTAATCCAAATCAATTTTAAAGTAAAGTCATAATATTGGTACGAAAACGCAACTGTACCATCACATAGTCAGACCCAAGCTCCTGCTTGAGAAATTATACCATTTTACAGCACCAATGATATTTTCACTTACCTTTATCAGGATGGTTGGTAAAGATTCAATGAGTGATTAAACAGCACCTGTAATCATTAAAGAACACAATCAACACAATCAAAACTTTGAATACACAAATATAATTAAAACCGAAAGATATGAGTGATCAGAATTGAGATAAAACATGAATTAAAACAATATCAAAAGTGTAAGGAGTTGAAAGGACATGGCGCTCAGATCAGGAGTGATGACTGAACAGGTTGGTTACTGTATGATTATAATCAATCAAGTTTGATTAATTAATTTCCTCCATCATGCAAAAAACATTTTTATTACTCAAAATGATCACATGTAAATTATTTTGACCACAAACAACAATAATAATAATAATAACATTAGAAATCAAACAACACAATAAAAAGAGAAACATTCTACACAGTGCCTGCTACTTCACTCCCCCTCCCTAAAATGTGTTCAGTATAGCCAGTTAGAGATTGAGCAGGTAGACTATAGCAATATACATAGCACCAACAAAGAAATCACATAACATGTAGTTTGTTAAAATCAGAGTAAAAGGGATACTTACAAATATAGTGGTGAAAGGAGCGTACTGTGTCTGATGGATGTTTTGATAATTACTCCAAGTTCCTGTAGTTCTTGGCCAGTTGCTAATAGAATTCCTTCAATCAACAAATATTTTTTAAACAACATCATATGTAAGATGTGATTAATTACAGTAAGCTGAGAGCATGTGGCAATTAACTAGGGAGGAGTAATTGCTGCATTGTTGTATGGAATTGTTGCAATGTCCTAATTATACTCTGTAAATTGGTACAAAAGATCAGAGTCACCTCACGTAATGCCCTTGTAACTTTGATTTCAACTTGTATTTTCAGAAATAGCATGATACCACCATGTTTACATTTCTGTCTGTTAGGGAGGTTCCTCTCTTTCGGGGTCTGAGAACCCTGCAGTCTAATGTGCACTAGAGACTGAGTCAGACCACTTACAAAAACTTTAAATTGATAAAGTAAAGTATGTAGCTAATGTATGTAGGTTAAGAACAACAACACAGCGGCCTAACTGTGTTTTTATACCTCCAACAGCGTGACCAGAGGCCTTATGTTTTGGGGTTCTCTGCCCATCCATCCATCCATCCATCCATCCATCCATCCCATTCTCATGAAAGTGATGTCTCGGGAACACCTTGAGGGAATTTCTTCAAATTGTGCACAAACAAACTGATTACATTTTTGGTGATCAAAGGTGAATGCCACTGTGACCTCACAAAACATGTTTTGGGCCACGACTTAAGAGTGGATTTGCTGATCTTGAGATTGAGGTGATTGCCCTTGCAACATATGACAAAGCTTTCACTGTTAGAGAAGTCTGAAGAAATATGGGCTAATATACTTTAATATGAAGGAATTTTTTGTAATGGTTTTTGACAGGTGTTTTTCCATGTACCTTGCCTTTTCAACTCAAGGAAAAAACTGGACTTGTCCATGTACCGTTTGAAAATAATAGTGAACATGATGTTTTTTTTTAAATTAACAAAACAAATTATGTCAATTTCTCCATCTCGTGCGTAATTTTGTCATGTATGTATGCACGAGTGAGGTAATGTAACACATGTACAAATTTCAACCCAAACCTCCATGTTTTCACTGAACTAAGTAGCTGTGTTGCCTTAAACTAACCAAGTACATTTTGTGCCTAAACCTATAACCAACTGCAACCGTTTCAGAACATTTACAACATGTTTAACCGTTACGTTTAGGTATGAGGACGGAAAACAATCCTGTGGGTTGTATTAGAGGGGATGAAACTGTAACAACCCACAAATGAAGCTCAGCGCAAATTCTTTCAGGAAGACGTCATTAACCCAATCAGTACTCTTTCTCCGTAAATCAAATCAGCTGTTTAGAAGCGATACTTTCACTTAAACCAATCAGTCATGACCACGGAATTCAAGGACCAATCACAGCACTACAGCTCTGCTTAAATATGTTCTCCTTTGCTGTTCAGTTCGTTTCAGGAAAAGCACTCAACCCTCCACCTCCCCTGCCGCCTCCAGTCTTCATGATTCTCCCGGATGGCCATTCCGTTGCCTAGTTGGTCTGGTCCCCGGTCTCTTCTCTGCTGCCACTAGTGTCTAGACTCCATCGGGGGATATGTTTCCTATTCTCTACCCCTTTAAAAAATATTAATTTGATGGAGTCTAATCTCCAAAAGACTCATACATTTTTGTCATGCAGTTGTATAATAAATATTGTTCTTTTGCATATCTGCAAACAAAGTCTCTCCTGATTGAATATGTGGTCGTATGGTTTGGAGGACTTGTTGAAATAAAGTATAAATAAATAATCTTGGCTTATTTAAGATCTTTGGGAACAATGCCAATCCAATTGATCTGCCAATTATAAGTTACAAATGTGAGTTTCCTGATATGACAGAAATGATTACTGTGTGTTGTTCGTAAATTAAGAACGTGGCCATCAGAGGTGTTTTTTTCAAAATTGCCAATTGATGTGTGTGTGTGTGTGTGTGTGTGTGTGTGTGTGTGTGTGTGTGTGTGTGTGTTTGTGTGTGTGTGTGTGTGTGTGTGTGTGTGTGTGTTTTCCATGGGAATTTGGCTTTACCTCTTTTCCCTAACAAGGGTTATCATTTGACAACACGTTGGAAACAATATCAGCAAAAGCCTGTCTCACAGAGATATGCATAGTAACATAACATTGTCACTTACTGAACATTTAGATTTTTTTTAAACGCACACACACACACACACACACACACACACACACACACACACACACACACAGAGAGAGAGAGAGAGAGATACACAGACACAGACACAAGCAAGCATGTCAATATAATGATGACCTACATTTTGCCAAAAAATACACTTCATGCCTTTTGTCATGGCGGGTGAATTGCTCAGGAGCCAAGGAAGCGCAGTGAGTTATAAAATAATATTAAGTGAATACATTGAGTATGTGTTGCTAATCATGGATAAAAGTATCAAAAAGTTGCAGTAGGTTTTAAATGTCTATCCAAATTTATATGCAGAACTTAATTTTGCGATCTAATTAGTGTTTACCTGACCATACTGCATTGTGCCTATTTTTTGCTTCCTTGTATCTCACACTCATATTTTTTCATTTATTTCCCTTTCCAGCCTCAAGTATTGCCACATTTCAAAGGGCGTTGTCTACAGCCAGTTCGTCTTGTACACTGAAGTATGAAGCTAGCTCATTTTGTACATTCTTTCTGCAGCCAGCCTTTGGCACAGTCTCTGGTTTGAGTTGAATGTTGTGCACAAATCCCTTTTCACAGCCAATCTCCTGTATCTGGATCTCAGAAGCATTCTGTGGTATTGTGCTTGGTGCAGTAGGTGTCCTCGGTGTAGTAGGATCATCAGAGCTGTCAGCTTTAACAAGTTTCTGAGAGAGAGAGAGAGAGAGAGAGAGAGAGAGAGAGAGAGAGAGAGAGAGAGAGAGAGATAAAGCATCTGCCCTCAAGCGTCTACTACCCAAGAGCCAATGGAGCGATTGAGAGATTTAATAGGGTATTAAACGAGTGTCTGCAGACTGCAGAAAGAACACACAAGCCTTGGAAACAAGCAGTGACTGAGTTCTTACAGATTTACCGTGCTACACCGCATGCTACTACAGGTGCTACACCATTTGAGTTGCTGAAAAAGAGGAAGATGCGCACAAGACTGAACATCCTTCCTGTCTCACACAAAGTTACATTACACAAGCAAGTCAAAATCAATAAAACAGTAAGGAGTATACAGACAGAAAGAGAAGAGCAAAAGTGCCCACCTTCCAAGTGAATGATGCTGTGCAAGTCCAGAGACCGGAACATGTCTACAAGGGTTCATCCAAATACACAGAACCTCTACAGTAAATGGCCTGAAGTTGCATCCACCTCTATAGTCACAACAGAGGTGCTTATTCGCTTTTTAGCTGCAGTGTTCAGTCGTGAAGGAAATCCGACCTGCCTGGTCTCTGACCACGGATGTCAGTTTACTTCCCATGAGTTTGCAAAGTTTCTGAGAGAGAGATAAAGCATCTGCGCTCAGACGTCTACTACCCAAGAGCCAATGGAGCGATTGAGAGAATCAATAGGGTATTAAAAGAGTGTCTCCAGACTGCAGAAAGAACACACAAGCCTTGGAAACAAGCAGTGACCGAGTTCTTAAAGCCTCTACACATAGGCCAGACGGGGCGACTATCGGCAGAAAAGGCATTTGGACTGATCAGTCTCCCCGAATTGTTCAAAACATGCCAGAGAACACACCAAGGAGACAAGACGTAATACGTTTCCATAACAGCAGGCGGCGCTAATCTGTATTGTAGCCCAAAACTGAAATTGGCAGCGTTATACAAGTGAATGTTATGTAGATAGAAGAATAATAATAAAAAAAGTTGAAGAATAGCAGTTATACATGTCTCTCGGCTTGTACTTAAAATACCTTTACAAAACACCACACCTGTATATCCTCTTGTGCACCCTATCGCCCCCAGTGTTCACCAACAGCACCAACACGACACAAGGCTTCAACAGCAAGGAATCATACGGCTGTTGAATTGGGTGCTGTGTTGGTATGGAACAAGTAAAACCTTCAATAATATGTTCCACTTCCACCTCCTGTAACAACACATCCACCAGTGAGCACCACCAACCACCCCGGCTCAGCCAACAGTACGACTCCTGTTGGGCACTGCTATTGCCACTTCTCCTACAACTGCCAATGCAGAAACTACCAACACAGTGGTTGATTCTGGAATGGCAAGAAATGCAACTCATTTCATCAGTGCTTCCAAGGAAACAAATACCTCCAGCTTTGTCCAGTTAATCTTGTTTTCAGTGTGGGATGCAACTGCTGCGTCTGGCCTTAAAAAGATGTCTACTTGCAACAACATTGGGTCTTATTTCTGAAATGTTTAATTTAATTTAAATGATTAATTCTAACATGTCTGACAACAATATCAGAGCATGCCAAAATCATCTGTGTATCTTAAAACATCTTCAGCTCACCTATGCTTACATATAGTTTGGTTCCAGTGGCCTTAAATAGATTTTAATCGAACAGCATACTGCAAAGTATGTCACATCAACAAGAATGTTGCTTGAGAGTACAAATTGTCATCTTTATATGCTTCTGTTTACAACACAGATACAATAGTGTGTGCGTGTGTGTGTGTGTGTGTGTGTGTGTTGTTGACTTCCTTGATGACCATTTAATTGAGACTAATTAATTTAATTGACAAGGCAGGGAACAACAAATGACATCTTAACTTGAAACGGGAATGCCATAAATTACACCCCAGAAAAGATCCAGTATGTCCTAAATCACACCCAATGAGCAAAATAAATTACAATTCCAGATAATGGCATATTTGCCCCACCCCCCCGCTGCAGCTTTGATCTGCTTTTCATCTGCTAAACATTCAATGCCCTTTAAGGTGTGCCAATACTCGAGGCTGGAAAGGGAAATAAATAAAAAATATGAGCGTGAGATACAAGGAAGCAAAAAATGAAAAAAAGAGGTACAACGCAGTATGGTCAGGTAAACACAAATTAGATCACTTATAAGTTCTGCATATAAATTTGGATAGACATTGAAAACCTACTGCAATGTTTTGATACTTTTATCCATGAATAGCTACACATACTCAATGTATTCACTTAATACTATTTTATAACTCACTGCGCTTCCTTGGCTCCTGAGCAATTCACCCGCCATGACAAAAGGCATGAAGTGTATTTTTTGGCAAAATGTAGGTCATCACTATATTGACATGCTTGCTTGTGTGTGTGTGTGTGTGTGTGTGTGTGTGTGTGTGTGTGTGTGTGTCTGTGTGTGTGTGCGTTTAAAAAAAATCTAAATGTTCAGTAAGTGACAATGTTATGTTACTATGCATATCTGTGTGAGACAGACTTTTGCTGATATTGTTTCCAACGTGTTGTCAAATGATAACCCTTGTTAGGGAAAAGAGGTAAAGCCAAATTCCCATAATTTATTTCTTCCTTAGTACCAAAAGCACACATTTTCATGGAAACACACACACACACACACACACACACACACACATACACACACACACACACACACACACACACACACACACACACACACACACACACACACACACACCCATCAATTGGAAATTTTGAAAAAAACACCTCTGATGGCCATGTTCTTAATTTACGAACAACACACAGTAATCATTTCTGTCATATCAGGAAACTCACAGGTGTAACTTATAATAGTGATGATGACAGTGTTGTAAGCCAGTATTCACTAGACAATCACACTGAAACTAGGCCAGCTCTGGTATGGGGATATAATTAATGCTAATTACACCTGTGTACTTCCTGCTAGGACTGAAAAAACATTCGGCCACCAAAGAAAGACCTGTTGTTTCTCTGTAGACAAGATTAAATGATTGTTGGGTAACAAGTTCTGCTGGCCATAATAAGTTGGTAGTTCATTACTTAAAGAGGTATCTAATCATATTCAGGACCCTCATATTACTCATATTTATGGCAGATCAATTTTATTGGCATTGTTCCCAAAGATCTTAAATAAGCCAAGATTATACCTTTATTTCAACAAGTCCTCCAAACTATACGACCACATATTGTGGGTCGTTTGTTCCTACAGTTTCATCCCCTCTAATACAACCCACAGGATTGTTTTCCGTCCTCATACCTAAACGTAATGGTTAAACATGTTGTAAATATTCTGAAACGGTTGCAGTTGGTTATAGGTTTAGGCACAAAATGTACTTGGTTAGTTTAAGGCAACACAGCTACTTAGTTCAGTGAAAACATGGAGGTTTGGGTTGAAATTTGTACATGTGTTACATTACCTCACTTTTGTGCATACATACATGACAAAATTACGCACGAGATGGAGAAATTGACATAATTTGTTCTGTTAATTTAAACAAAATATATCATGTTCACTATTATTTTCAAACGGTACATGGACAAGTCCAGTTTTCTCCTTGCGTTGAAAAGGCAAGGTACATATCCTCTCTTAATAAGCTGCAGATACTATAAACTTCTTTTTTTTAGAACTGCCAACAGATATTTATCAGATGTATGGGTTTACATACGAACATACATATTTGCCACTTTCTCTCGTTTTAGAATTTTGTTAAATGTAATTCTGAAATTCAAAAAATATGAGACAGGCTGGCCAACTTCCAGAAAAATAGCTTGCTATCTTTAGAAAATTAAAAAAGGAATTGTCATCAAATTGAGTGGTAATTCATATCTAATTAGTTCTTGACTCTGTCTAATTCTTTCTTTTCCTTTCATCCAGACAGTAGTGCAGTGCCCTTGCAAGATGTGCCTGTTTGAAACGTTTATCGGTGTTTTAAGCCCCCAATGTCTCCTTCCAAGCAGTGCTGCCTGGAAGGCACTAGGATTAGGCAATGGTTATGGCTATGGTTATGGTTAGTGTCAGGGTTAAGTTTAGGGTTAGGTGCCTTGAAGTCAACGGTTGCAGCACTGCCTGGAAGGAGAAGTTGGGGGCTTAAAACACCATTGAGCGTTTGAAACGGGCTGACTGCATGGCCTCCAGGATTGCTGCTTGCATTTCCTCCAAAACCACTCATCCAGACAACTTCAACTCGTCACTGCGCTGCCTTGGCTCCTGATCAATACACCCACCATGACAAAAGGCATTTTGTGACAAGCATGACAAGGCACAACATGCTGTCTTCACTTAGAGACTATTTTTACAGAGGAGTACAGAAGAGACACACTGTAAGAAACAAAATCCGTAAAGAAACGGATAATGTCCCGGCAGAAAATTACCAGTACCTTTTCCATTAAGTTTACGGACATTTCTGTTAATCTAAAAATGAAAAAATCTGTAGATTTACAGCATACTGTAGCTTTAACGGACATTTCTGTTTAACCAAAAATTGTAATATGGAAAAACACCTGTGAAAAACCATTACAGAAAATTCCTTCATATTAAACAGTATATTAGCCCATATTTCTTCAGACTTCTCTAACAGTGAAAGCTTTGTCATATGTTGCAAGGGCAATCACCTCAAGCTCAAGATCAGCAAATCCACTCTTAAGTCATGGCCCAAAACATGTTTTGTGAGGTCACAATGGCATTGACCTTTGATCACCAAAAATGTAATCAGTTCATCCATGAGTCTAAGTGGACGTTTGTGCCCAATTTGAAGAAATTCCCTCAAGGCGTTCCTGAGACATCACTTTCATGAGAATGGGATGGATGGATGGATGGACGGATGGATAAATGGGCAGAGAACCCCAAAACATAAGGCCTCTGGTCACGCTGTTGGAGGTATAAAAACACAGTTAGGCCGCTGTGTTGTTGTTCTTAACCTACATACATTAGCTACATACTTTACTTTATCAATTTAAAGTTTTTGTAAGTGGTCTGACTCAGTCTCTAGTGCACATTAGACTGCAGGGTTCTCAGACCCCAAAAGAGAGGAACCTCCTTAACAGAAAGAAATGTAACCATGGTGGTATCATGCTATTTCTGAAGTATAATTAGGACATTGCAACAATTCCATGCAACAATGCAGCAATTACTCCTCCCTAGTTAATTGTCACATGCTGTCAGCTTACTCTAATTAATCACATCTTAGATATGATGTCGTTTAAAAAATATTTGTTGATTGAAGGAATTCTATTAGCAACTGGCCAAGAACTACAGGAACTTGGAGTAATTATCCGCACCCTGTTTAACAGCTTCCTCAGCTGTCTACCCAATATAAACTGCTCAGCCACACATCCATCAGTCATCCATCAGACATCCAACAGACACAGGACGCTCCTTTCACCACTATATTTGTAAGTATCCCTTTTACTCTGATTTTAACAAACTACACTTTATGTGATTTCTTTGTTGGTGTTATGTATATTGCTATAGTCTACCTGCTCAATCTCTAACTGGCTATACTGAACACATTTTAATTCAATTCAATTCAATTTTATTTATAGTATAAAATCATAACAGGAGTTATGTCAAGACACTTTACAGATAGAGTAGGTCTAGACCACACTCTATAATTTACAAAAAACCCAACAAATCCCCCGAGAGCAAGCACTCAGTGCAACAATTTTAGGGAGGGGGAGTGAAGTAGCAGGCACTGTGTAGAATGTTTCTCTTTTTATTTTGTTGTAGCTTTCTAATATTATTACTATTATTATTATTATTGTTTGTGGTCCAAAAAAGGTTTTTTGCATGATGGAGGAAATTAATAATCAAACTTGATTGATTATAATCATACAGTAACCAACCTGTTCAGTCATCACTCCTGATCTGAGCGCCATGTCCTTTCAACTCCTTATACTTTTGATATTGTTTTAATTCATGTTTTATCTAAATTCTGATCACTCATTTCTTTCGGTTTTAATTATATTTGTGTATTTAAAGTTTTGATTGTGTTCTTTAATGATTACAGGTGCTGTTTAATCACTCATTGAATCTTTACCAACCATCCTGATAAAGGTAAGTGAAAATATCATTGGTGCTGTAAAATGGTATAATTTCTCAAGCAGGAGCTTGGGTCTGACTATGTGATGGTACAGTTGCGTTTTCGTACCAATATTATGACTTTACTTTAAAATTGATTTGGGTAGAGCAGATATTTAAACTATGCTAAGTAATAACTATCCTGCTATGAAACATTTCTTTTACAAATCTGCCAAAAGGTTGTGGTATGAAGAACTCAAGTGTTTATCTTGGACAACATATATTGTTTAAGTTGGCTGCGGCCTACAGCAATTACTCCTGTTTACGTCTTAAATGCAAAAACACATCAGCTGTGTATGTAACATGTATGGAAATAAGCGTTCCAATACTAAGTAAACCCACAAACTGTGCTAAGTTCTAAGTGGCACTGATAGACACACCACAGAATATGAAACTGACCTTCTTTCTAAGACCAGTTTGAACAGGAAAGATGTGCAGTTTTCCAACGTGAAATGCAATTTGTGTGGCAACAGTTTTGATAATAATATTAATAATATTAGCTTAGTGTGAGGATTTGTTTTTGAGTCATGTTTATATTTTTCAGCTGCATGTTAATACAATTTATTTTATTTCTGCTCATCTACATAGTGGCAACATGTGCAAACTCACTCTAACTGCAGGTAAGGCCCACTGGACAAGTTATTGTAATGAATATTTTCTCACTTACCTCCCGTGGTATCTAGCCATGCAGATAGTTTCTGTTTTGTTTGCCAGTTTTTTATCTCTTTGAGATTACAGTGGCTTTTGGTTTGTGGTGCTTATGAAAATTTGCATTTGATTCAGCTCTTTACAGAAAACAGTGTCACCATTACCATTAATTTAGGTAAACTGATCTCCTTAGCTTTGTTTTTTAACCAAATAATAACCAGTCTGTCACTTTGAAGGTCTCTGTTTCATCATCGCCAGCTTGGGTAAGTTCATAACATGCATTAATCATAATCAATAGCACTAGCAGATAAAGGTGGACAATTATGTGAAGAGGGCAACTCATTTTTAGCAACCTACAAAATCTTCTGGTTCTTGGTAACCAAAATTCAAAACTTCATATCTTATCCTGTCATGTGGTGGTTGTTGTTAGTGTGTATTTAATTAAATGCCATTCATATTAATGTAATGACCTCTTATTAACTTTGTTACATCTTATTATGCAGATTGCAAATGTATGCTGTTTCTGTTTAGACATCTCAGCAGGGATATTAAATTATGATCAAACAGGGAGAACAATTAACACAATATGACTCTCTGATCTGATTCCTTCAGGTTATCCTGGCCTCACGGATACAGCTGCAGTGCCAATTGATAACTTCTGTAATGGAAGGATCAGTGGGCTATACCCCAACCCTGCTAACCCACATTCTTTTTACAGTTGTGGTAATGGAAGAACCTACCTCCAATACTGCCCATCAAATCTGGTCTTTGACCTAACATGCAGCTGCTGTAACTATCCTGCAGTGCCAATTGATAACTTCTGTAAAGGAAAGTGCAATGGCCAATACACTAACCCTGCTGACCCACATTCTTTTTACAACTGTTGGGGTGGAAGAACCTACCTCCAGAACTGCCCAACAAATCTGGTCTTTAACCAAAAATGCAGCTGCTGTGACTATCTTGTAACTCTGACTAAACCCTGCTCTAAAACAACTCCCACACCTCCCCCTACCACAACTCCACCTACTCCAACTAAACCCTGCTCTAAAACAACTCCCACACCTCCCCCTACCACAACTCCACCTACTACAACTAAACCCTGCTCTAAAACAACTCCCACACCTCCCCCTACCACAACTCCACCTACTACAACTAAACCCTGCTCTAAAACAACTACCACACCTACAACTCCACCTACTACAACCACAACATACAGCTGTCGTGGAAGGATCAGTGGGCTATACCCCAACCCTGCTAACCCACATTCTTTTTACAGTTGTGGTAATGGAATAGCCTACCTCCAATACTGCCCATCAAATCTGGTCTTTGACCTAACATGCAGCTGCTGTAACTATCCTGCAAAAACTAATTGATAACTTCTGTAGGGAAAGAGCAATGGGCAATACACTAACCCTGCTGACCCACATTCTTTTTACAACTGTTGGGATGGAAGAACCTACATCCAAAACTGCCCAACAAATCTGGTCTTTAACCAAAAATGCAGCTGCTGTGACTATCCCACAAAAAAAACACCTATTGATAACTTCTGTGATGGAAAGAAAGGGAACATTCTTTGTACATGTGACAGAGGCACCACAAAAAATACCTATCAAATTTGGTCTTCAAAAAAGAATGCATATGCAGTTAACAATTGTGGACAGGAATAATTTCATTATCCAAAAGGTGGCAATACATATTCATATTAACACAGAGGAAACATTGTCAAAGCTGCTATATATTTTCTTCGGATTTTTCACTTTTGAGTAATATGTTGAACATAGGGGTGTAACGCTACACATAATTCATGGTATCTCACTATATTGTATGGGTGTGTTCTTATTTGTTTATATTTAACCATTGCATGATTGTATTTATCTTACATTATGACACAGATGTTGCATATTTCATACATGTATATGCTGTTTGTCTAAATGTAAATACATACTACAAAAATTAAATTAATTAAAGTTGATAAAAATGAAATGATGAATCAATAAAATACTATAACTTTCCCAGATACATGTTGGCCCATTATTTTGGTTATATTGTTCTATGTCGGTTATCTTTGTATATCAGGTGTTGAAAAAAACTGCAAAAAAAGTTATTCAAACAAAGTTATGAATTCGAAGACACAGGAGCAAAATGTATTTGTCAAACATTTCTTGACTTCAGAGCCACCTACTGCATTGTAAGATGAACTATTCTGCAATGTAAAAAGAAATTAGGCTCATTTGAGATGAGCCAGATCTGCGCAGAATCGATCACCGGCGATCGCCGCCCGTTGCATGCCGGTTAGATTTGTGTCCGACTTGATCCCGACTTGCTCTGACGTCATGCATACGTAGGCAACGATAATCTCACGAGAGCAAGGCGGCCGTAGTTCGGAGACGCGGGTAGCGCAGTTGCTTTCACCGACTGCAAGACCCAGGCGGACACAAGGCATGCTGGGAAACGCCGGCCTCTCAGCTGATCTAACAGCTGATTGGTTCAGAATCGACAACATGATGACGTTTTATATAAACTTTTTTATTGATTTTGAATCTGAGGGATTTTACCTGCCACTTGTCTAATTTAAAGGCTTATTCTGTACAGAACACATGTTGTGTGGCTGACAGTTATGTTTAGAAGTCAGAGAGACTAAATCTGTTCAGATTACAGATCATCTACAGTCTGTTGGTAATTAAAATCAGCAACAGATCACATGTACAGCATATTGACAGCTACTCTGTCATAATAAAAACAACTGGAGACTGTGTACAAGCTGATATATGGGTCTGATAACATTTTATTAAATTGGAATCGGACCACAGTGTTTCTATGACTTCCTGTTCAGCCTGCAGGCTGCTGGAATCGACTGGAAACTGTCCGACTTCACAGCGAATTTTTGTCACCGTCCCCGGCTGCTGCCGCCTGCTCTCGTCTACTTTACAGGCGAGACGCAGTTCATCTCGAACGAGCCTAGCATGTTCACCTGTCGTGAGACTTTGTTGACTGTTGAGTAAGGGTTTTATGTCCATTTATTTGGTAGAGCACATAAGCAGCTAGTTTAACAAGCGTGCAAGAGACTATACGATATTATTTATTAATATATATTTAGAGTTTGAGTGTATATAATATCACACCTGGGGTGGGGAGGGGCTGTATCATCCACTGAAAATTATCTCAACAAATTGCTTTGTCCACCACAATTCACTTTTAATACATCATTTTAGGTCAAAATGTAGGAAAATGGACAGACGTGTTAGTATGAAATTACAGCGCTGTGGCAATTACTATAGAATCAACTGGATTATATTATATATGCAGTATATATTTGGCTCTAAGAAATACAATAAGACAAGACATTTCTGGAAGGAGGCAGACAGTGACATTTTTCTAACCTGCTCTCTGTCGCATATATTTGAAACCACAGACCACATCTCATGCTGCTTCTGTCTGAGTTTGTGTGCTGGGGAGGGAGAGAGTTTTTCTTTTTTGCTAGACTGCTTGTTTTTAATTACTATGGTCACCACATCATATATTGTTGCTGTTAAATGTCTTTTTTAAATTGTTATTTTTATAATTGTCATACCTGCCCAGGGACTACATGTGGAAATTAGCAATTGTTCCTATAACCTGGCACAAGACATATTCTCTTCTATTGCAAGTTTAATGTTTATTTGTGCATTGTCCCTGTTTCAAATAAATACATTTCCATTTCCATTCCATTCTTGCTACTTAGATTGGCTAACTCTTAGTCCATTAGCCTTTACTACAGCCTTTACTACAACTACTACTACTTCTACTACTACTACTACTACTACTACTACTACTACTACTACTACTACTACTGATACTACTACTACTACTAGTACTTACTATATAGGCAATTCTGTCCTCTCTTTGTCAGAAATGTCAAACAGCAGCTTTGAGGTACAGTAGTTCAGCACAGGTGTTACTAATGATATTTACTATCTTCTTGGGACCATGGCCTTTGTTAAATCATTGTATTTCATCTCTCTCACTGACACACACACACACACACACACACACACACACACACACACACACACACACACACACACACACACACACACACACACACACACACACACACACACAGTGTGTTGCCTATGAGCCTCAGCTTACTTAGTACTGCTAATATTAGCATTGGGATGTGCACACTTTGTATCACTTTGTATCATGCTATTTCCAACTTTATTCTTCTTCTCCTTCTATGTACATAACATTCACCTGTATATCCTCTTCCGCACCCCCAGTGTTCACCAACAGCACTAACAGGACACAACTTTTTCCCTTCTCTTGAAAGGAACCAGTCATTTAAACATGACCTCAAAACTATATGATTTTTTTTCTTCAATTTGCACAGTTCACATGTTGATCCTGTATCATATTCATCTCACAAAGTCTGTTAACCACTGAGGTGGGTTTCTGACTCTAGTAGTGCGTCTAAGGCCTGGTTCTTGCCCAACATGCACGTTCTCGGTCATAGTGAGTCCATCCAGTGCAGTCTCATTGTTCTTACTAATGCAAGGTAGAGCTTCCTTTGGGAAACGTGCCAGCTTTGAGGCATTCCATTTCCGACCATCACTGAGAAGGTAAGTACTTGGTCCAACCTTTTTGACGACTGTCAGAGGTTCTGCGTATTTGGATGAACCCTTGTAGACATGTTCCGGTCTCCGGACTTGCATAGCATCATTCACTTGGAAAGTGGGCACTTTTGCTCCTCGCTTTCTGTCTGTATACTCCTTACTGTTTTGTTGATTTTGACTTGCTTGTGTGATGTAACTTTGTGAGACAGGAAGGATGTTCAGTTTTGTGCGCATCTTCCTGTCTCTCAGCAACTCAAATGGAGTAGCACCTGTAGTAGCATGCGGTGTAGCACGGTAAACCTGTAAAGCCCATACAGACCAGAGATGCTCACAAGTCTCTGAGCTAGAGTCCAAGTCAAGTCTCAAGTCTTTGAGGTCAAGTCCAAGTCAAGTCTCAAGTCTTTGAGCTTGAGTCCAAGTCAAGTCTCAAGTCTCTGGGCTAGAGCCCAAGTCAAGTCTCAAGTCTCTTAATAAGTAATAATAAGTAAATAAATAATAAGTGTTGCATCACGCACACACACACACACACACACACACACACACACACACACACACACACACACACACACACACACACACACACACACACACACACTAACAGCAGGCCCAGACAGGATGAGGACAGAGTAAAGGTACACAGGACCTAATATTTCCACACTTTTAAAAACTTTTTGAAAACACCATACAAGGGTTAAACAAACGCTCATTTATATTTCATAAGGAAGACAGTCAGAGTTAACCTCCCGTAACGTTAGCTCGTAGCTAAACCAAGAAGCAAGCTAACGGTAACATTAGATGGTCAATGCTGAGCTAACGTTAAACATGTTTACTGACCTGTCAGGATGCGTTTTCAGATGCCTGATAAAATTAGATGTGGTTGAGCCAGAATCTTTTATCTTGAGACCGCATATTTTGCATTAAGCGCTTTTTTTGTTTGGTCCGTCGTTTTGGAAGTTTTTAAACCCAAAGCTTACGATGAATGGCACAGCAGCGGCCGGTGCAGTCAACATGTGTGTTCGCTGTCCTCTAATGTGTGGCCGCGCGCAGCAGATACATAGTACGTTACGTCGTGGGCAGGTTATAGGTAACGGAGGGAGTGGAATAACAGCGAGCTCATCAGACGTTTCCTAAAAATAAACATTGTTCACGAGTCCCGCAGCTCGAGTCCGAGTCAAGTCTGAAGTCTTTTGAGGACGAGTCTCAAGTTGAGTCTGAAGTCACTGTGTGTGCGACTTAAGTTGCACTCGAGTCCAAGTCTCAAACTCGAGTCCCCATCTCTGCTACAGACCAAGCTGAAACTCAGCCGTTGAACAGTGGCTCGATTTTGTGCAGTGTGTTCCGTGCCGTCGTCCGTTGGAAGGGCCATCGGCCTTCATTTTCGGCGATTTGTAGGGCATAGTCGGGAGGGCGGGCTCTGCCGCCAATTGGGCTCAAATGACCAATGTGATTGGTGGAGTGCTAACCTGGAAACAGGGAGCCGAAATGAGCGTGACTAGAGTCTCTCAAAATCTTACAAAAATCTTTTAAACTGACCTTCGTTGATCTGAAATGAAGACAGATTCAGCAACTGCATGGCCTATTTCTCGCTTAAAATGTTTTCAGAAACACGTTTCGGTGAACTATTTTAGTACAATTTGACATCATATTCTGAACGAGTTGCCAATAATGGCTGTTTGAAAAATGCAAAATCCGGAAGAAGAAACCAGACCCACGTGACGCGTTCGTCCAATCAGCTGCCAATTTCATTTTTGGGCTACAATACAGATTAGCGCCGCCTGCTGTTATGGAAACGTATTACGTCTCTTCTCCTCGGTGTGTTCTCTGGCATGTTTTGAACAATTCGGGAAGACTGATCAGTCCAAATGCCTTTTCTGCCAATGGTCGCCCCGTCTGTCCTATGTATAGAGGCTTTAAGAACTAGGTCACTGCTTGTTTCCAAGGCTTGTGTGTTCTTACTGCAGTCTGGAGACACTCTTTTAATACCCTATTGATTCTCTCAATCGCTCCATTGGCTCTTGGGTAGCTGCTGCCAAACATCTTGGTCTCTACAAGGAGGAAGAAGTCTTGCCCCTTAGGACCATTCGTCAGGATGTTGTGAAACTTAAAGGTGCTTCTGTGTCATTTGAGGTGTCGTCTCAGACCAACACACAGGTGAAATATCACATACACCATGCCTTTACTGCAGATGAGCTGAGTCTTGCTGATCAGTCATGTCCAGCGGAGTCCCTAAAGAAGAGGTATGACCATCTGCGTGGAGTACCAATACATGGATTCAATAGAGTGCAGCCCATGCTTCTCATCGGTTCCGACCATCCTCATCTAATCACTCCTGTATGCCCTGTGCAGATGGGACCTCCAGGTGGCCCAGTGGCCATATCTACATTGTTAGGTTGGACTATTCAGGGACCTACCAACTTTCTCCAGAACCCCACCAGAGAGGCCTCCTGCCTACACACAGCATTTCTGTCTCCCGCTCAAGACCTGCATCAGCACGTTGAAAGGCTTTGGCAAATTGACACGTTGCCATACAGATCTGAAAGAGAAGCCGTGCGTTCTAAGCAAGACCAGGTAGCTATTAGCACACTGGAGAAGCAAACTGTTCGAGTCACAGTAAAGGGAGTAGCCCGCTACGCTACGCCTCTTCTACGTAAAGCAGCGGCACCCAGGCTACATGCTCCCCCAGCTGCAGTGATGCCCCTCCTAAGAGCTACCGAGCGCCGAGAGTCTACAAGGAGGAGATACACAAGCTGGTGAAGGCTGGGTACGTTGTGAAGATCAGTAATGACGAGGCAAGTCGATCCCATGAATCATGGTATATTCCTCACCACATTGTTCACCACAACGGAAAGGCCAGAGTGGTATTTAACTGCTCATTCAAATATCAGCAACTTGCCCTCAATGACACCTTGCTTCCTGGGCCTAACCTTGGTTCAACACTACTAGGTGTACTCCTCAGGTTCAGGGAGTATCCAGTCGCCATAAGCGGGGACATCCGTGGGATGTTCCATCAGATCAGGCTCCTTCCTGAAGATCAATCACTTCTCCGCTTCCTCCGGCGGGATATGGAGAGAGACCGTAACCCTGACATCTATGAATGGCGTGTCCTACCCTTTGGCACTGCCTGCAGTCCGTGCTGTGCTATATACGCACTGCAGCGGCATGCCAAGGACAACAGCTCTGGCAATCAAGAGGTACTGGACTCCGTCATCAACGCCTTTTACGTGGATAACTGCCTGCAGTCTCTTCGTACCCCATCCCAAGCGAAACAGCTTATTGACAAGATGAGAGCACTGCTCGCTGATGGTGGATTCGATATGAGACAATGGGCGAGCAATCAACCAGAGATCATCGCTCATCTCCCCCCAGATGCAAGATCGGATGGCTGCGAGCTGTGGCTGACTGCAGACAGAGCTGATCCCCAGGAGTCAACACTAGGTCTTCGGTGGCACTGCCCATCTGACACCATCGGTTACAAGCACCGCCAAGCAGTAGCCACAGAGCCCACACTGAGGAATGTATACAGAGTGTTGGCATCTCAATATGACCCACTTGGATACATTATCCCGTACACCACGCGGGCTAAGGTCTTGATCCAGGCTCTCTGGAGGAATGAACAAGGCTGGGACGAGCCTATCACCAACGAACTTCTCTCTGTATGGCAATCATGGGAGAATGAGTTATCTCATCTCCATCACATTAACATGCCTCGGTGCTACATGCCAGCCGGCATTGATCCTGATCACTCTCCTGTGGACTTGCATGTCTTCTGTGACGCTTCGGAGAAGGCGTATGGATCTGTCGCCTATTTGCGTGCCGAAGGCAACGAAGGACATGTGCACGTATCATTCGTTATGTCCAGATCTCGTGTTGCTCCACGGAGACAGCTCTCCATGCCCCGCTTGGAGCTCAGTGCCGCACTTACAGAAGCTCAACTGGCCAAACTGCTACATACTGAGCTCACCATACCTATTAGGCAGACAACAATGTGGTCAGACTCTACGACTGTGCTCAGCTGGATCCAGTCTGACTCGTCTCAGTATAAAGTGTTTGTTGGGACGCGTATAGGTGAAATACAGGAGCTCACGGATGCTACTAGCTGGAGGTACGTCCCTTCTGAGCAGAACCCGGCGGATGACATCACCCGGGGAAAATCCCTACATCAGCTGACACAACCTACCCGCTGGAAGAATGGACCAGCTTTCCTGTATGATCATCCTGTTCAATGGCCAGCTAACCACACGGTAAAACCTGAAGACGCAGGTGAGCTCAGGAAATCCACATTCTGTGGTCAGCTCACTGTCCGTGATACATCTGCTCCTGACCCAACACAGTACAACACCTGGTCTGATCTACTGCAGGCTACTCACCAGTCCCTTCATGGGGCGGCAGCACCCCCTATGTCTGCTTCCGACCGACTGGACACAGAGGTAGTCCTTCTTAGGCGAGCGCAGAGTGAGAGCTTCCCTGAGGAAATCAACACTCTGCAGCATTCTCATCCTGTCCGGCCTACCAGTCGTCTCAGTCCACTTTCCCCGGAGTACGACCAGACTCTGGGCCTTATCCGAGTTGGGGGTCGTCTCCGTAAAGCCGAGGATCTGCCTGAAGATGCCGTTCATCCTATTGTTCTTGCGCCTGATCACCCCATTACACAGCTGTTGGTGCAAGATTATGATGATCGTTTACTCCATGCAGGCCCTGAGCGAATCTTCGCAGAGATCAGAAGGACCTATTGGATCCTCAGAGGCCGCCAAGCCATTAAGAAACACCAGCGACAGTGTGTGGAGTGTCGCAAGTGGCGCAGTAAACCGGTGATCCCTAAAATGGCAGACCTCCCAGCCGCTCGACTCCGACTCAACAAGCCCCCCTTCTGGTCTACTGGTGTGGACTGTTTCGGCCCATTTTATGGTCAAGATAGGACGGCGACAGGAGAAACGATGGGGCATTGTGTTCAAGTGTCTCACTACCAGGTGTGTTCACCTTGACCTACTGCCTAGTATGGACACTGATTCGTTTCTCTTGTCTCTCCGCCGCTTCATCGCAAGAAGAGGGAAACCCTTCGAGATCTTATGCGACAGAGGCACCAACTTCCGCGGTGGGGACAAGGAGCTTCAGGAGGCGTTTGAGGCTCTTGAACCATCACTCAGGAAACAGCTAGCAAAACAGTGCATCACCTTCAGATTTAACCCGCCTCTGGCTCCACACTTTGGTGGAACATGGGAGAGGGAAATCAAATCTGTGAAGACATCTCTCCAAACCATCCTGAAGGATCAGGCCATCCCTGAGGAGGTCTTACTGACTGTCCTCATTGAAATTGAGGGAATCCTTAATTCCAAACCATTAGGCTATGCTTCATCGGATCTCGCAGACCCTGATCCTGTGACCCCTAATCTTCTGCTCATGGGGCGGCGGGATGCTTCGCTGCCTCAAGCTGTGTATGGCTCTAGTGATCTGTTAGGACGCCGTCGCTGGCGACACAGTCAGGTACTCGCTGACCATTTCTGGGGTCAGTTCACCTGCAAGTACCTCCCTGGTCTCCAACCACGTCAGAAGTGGCGGAACCCAACGACAGACCTAGCTGCAGATGCTGTAGTCATGGTGGTTGATCCACAGCTCCCGAGGGCGCTATGGCCTGTTGGACGCATCACACGGATCATCCACAGCGATGATGGCAAGGTACGCACTGCAGAGATCGACATCAAGGGCAAACTTTACACACGTCCTGTTGCCAAACTGATAGAGCTCCCGAGGATGCCTGATGACGGAGATACTAGCGCTCTCTAGCCCAGCAGTGACCTTACTGTTACTGCGCATTCGTCCCACGAATCCGGGGGCGGCTGTGGAAAACTCCCTGCTGGACTGATGAGCCAACGTCACTTCTTGGACTCGCGCATTTGCGCACATGCGCAACCTCGCCATTTCCTTTGTAGTTCGCTGCAGACATGAGTACAGCTGCTCCTAAAGTTGCACGCTGTTCGTATAGTATTCTGTTGTGTTGCCGTGTGCGTTATTGAGAACGTAAGTGCACAATTTTATGTTAATGCTGGTGCTGCATGTATCTTTATTTGTGTAGCTAACATGATAGTGTTTCTCTTTGTTATAGTTCAGTATAGCATGCTCACGTTTACTGTAATGCTACGAACGTACTGCAAATATGTCATTCAGAAACAATAGTTAATACTTTGATTCATGTATGCATGCTAGTACAGTGTTGTACATTTGTTAATTGCGATCCTGCTGAGGATTAGTTCAGTTGTTACACTCACGATGGTGTCCATCCATCCATCCATTGTCGTCCGCTTATCCGTGGTCGGGTCGCGGGGGGAGCAGCTCCAGCAAGGGACCCCAAACTTCCCTTTCCCGAACCACATTAACCAGCTCTGACTGGGGGATCCCGAGGCGTTCCCAGGCCAGGTTGGAGATGTAATCCCTCCACCTAGTCCTGGGTCTTCCCCGAGGCCTCCTCCCAGCTGGACGTGCCTGGAACACCTCCCTAGGGAGGCGCCCAGGGGGCATCCTTACCAGATGCCCGAACCACCTCAACTGGCTCCTTTCGACGTGAAGGAGCAGCGGCTCTACTCCGAGCTCCTCACGGATGACTGAGCTTCTCACCCTATCTCTAAGGGAGACGCCAGCCACCCTCCTGAGGAAACCCATTTCGGCCGCTTGTACCCTGGATCTCGTTCTTTCGGTCATGACCCAACCTTCATGACCATAGGTGAGGGTAGGAACGAAAACTGACCGGTAGATCGAGAGCTTTGCCTTCCGGCTCAGCTCTCTTTTCGTCACAACGGTGCGATAAACTGAATGTAATACCGCCCACGCTGCGCCGATTCTCCGACCAATCTCCCGCTCCATTGTCCCCTCACTCGCGAACAAGACCCCAAGGTACTTAAACTCCTTCACTTGGGGTAAGGACTCATTCCCTACCTGGAGAAGGCACTCCATCAGTTTCCTGCTGAGAACCATGGCCTCAGATTTAGAGGTGCTGATCCTCATCCCAGCCGCTTCACACTCGGCTGCAAAACGATCCAGTGAGTGCTGAAGGTCACAGGCCGATGATGCCATCAGGACCACATCATCTGCAAAGAGCAGCGATGAGATCCCGAGCCCACCGAACTGCAACCCCTCCCTACCACGACTACGCCTCGATATCCTGTCCATAAATACTACGAACAGGATTGGTGACAAAGCGCAGCCCTGGCGGAGGCCAACCCTCACCTGAAACGTGTCCGACTTACTGCCGAGAACCCGGACACAGCTCTCGCTTTGGTCATACAGAGATTGGATGGCCCTGAGAAGGGACCCCCTCACCCCATACTCCCGCAGCACCTCCCACAAAGTCTCCCGGGGGACCCGGTCATATGCCTTCTCCAGATCCACAAAACACATGTAGACTGGATGGGCATACTCCCAGGCTCCCTCCAGGATCCTTGCTAGAGTAAAGAGCTGATCCGTTGTTCCACGACCAGGACGGAATCCGCATTGTTCCTCTTCCACCTAGACTTTACCAGGGAGGCTGAGAAGTGTGATACCCCTGTAATTGGTACACACCCTCTGGTCCCCCTTTTTGAAGAGGGGAACCACCACCCCGGTCTGCCACTCCTTTGGCACTGTCCCAGACTTCCACGCAATGTTGAGTAGGCGTGTCAACCAAGACAGCCCCTCCACACCCAGAGCTTTCAACATTTCTGGACGGATCTCATCAATCCCTGGGGCTTTGCCACTGTGGAGTTGTTTGACTACCTCAGAGACCTCCACCAGGGAAATTGACGACAATCCCCCATCATCCTCCAGCTCTGCCTCTAACAAAGAGCGCGCATCAGCTGGATTTAGGAGTTCCTCAAAGTGCTCCTTCCACCGCCCTATTACCTCCTCAGTTGAGGTCAACAACGTCCCATCCTTACTGTACACAGCTTGGATGGTTCCCCGCTTCCCCCTTCTGAGGTGGCGGACGGTTTTCCAGAAGCGCCTTGGTGCCGACCGAAAGTCCTTCTCCATGTCTTCTCCGAACTTCTCCCACACCCGCTGCTTTGCCTCTTTCACGGCAGAGGCTGCAGTCCTTCGGGCCCGTCGGTACCTTGCAACTGCCTCCGGAGTCCTCTGGGATAACATATCCCGGAAAGACTCCTTCTTCAGTCGGACGGCTTCCCTGACCACCGGTGTCCACCACGGTGTTCGAGGGTTACCGCCCCTTGAGGCACCTAAGACCCTAAGACCACAGCTCCCTGCCGCAGCTTCAGCAATGGAAACTTTGAACATTGTCCACTCAGGTTCAATGCCCCCAGCCTCCACAGGGATGCACGAAAAGCTCCGCCGGAGGTGTGAGTTGAAGGTCTGTCGGACAGGAGCTTCCTCCAGACGTTCCCAATTTACCCGCACCACCCGTTTGGGCTTACCAGGTCTGTCCAGAGTCTTCCCCCACCCCCTGACCCAACTCACCACCAGATGGTGATCAGTTGACAGCTCCGCCCCTCTCTTTACCCGAGTGTCCAAAACATACGGCCTCAAATCAGATGAAACGATTATAAAATCGATCATTGACCTTCGGCCTAGGGTGCTCTGGTACCAAGTACACTTATGAGCATCCCTATGTTCGAACATGGTGTTTGTTATAGACAATCCATGACTAGCACAGAAGTCCAATAACAGACAACCACTCTGGTTTAGATCAGGGAGGCCGTTCCTCCCAATCACGCCTCTCCATGTATCTCCGTCCTTGCCCACATGTGCGTTGAAGTCCCCCAGCAGAACTATGGAGTCCCCCTCCGGAGCCCCATACAGGACTCCATTCAAGGTCTCCAAGAAGGCCGAATACTCTGAACTCTTGTTTGGTGCATATGCACAAACAACAGTCAGAGTTTTCCCCCCAACAACCCGCAGGCGTAGGGAGGCGACCCTCTCGTCCACCGGGGTAAACTCCAACGTTGCGGCGCTCAGCCGGGGACTTGTGAGTATCCCCACACCCGCCTGGCGCCTCACACCCTGGGCAACTCCGGAGAAGAAAAGAGTCCAACCCCTCTCCAGGAGTACGGTTCCAGAACCGAGACTATGCGTAGAGGTAAGCCCCACCAGATCCAACTGGTAGCGCTCCACCTCACGCACAAGTTCCGGCTCCTTCCCCCACAGCGAGGTGACATTCCATGTCCCCAGAGCCAGCCTCTGCTGCCCGGGTCTGGTCCGTCGAGGCCCCTGACCTTCACCGCCACCCGTGTGGCAGCGCACCCGACCCCAGCGGTTCCTCCCACAGGTGGTGGGCCCATGGGCTGGAGAGATAGGTGCCACGTAGCTTTTTCGGGCTGTGCCCGGCCGGGCTCCGTGGCAAACCCGGCCACCAGACGCTCGCTGACGAGCCCTCCCTCTGGGCCTGGCTCCAGACGGGGGCCCCGGGCTTCCTCCGGGCAGGGTCTCTCTATCCCTTCCTCGTTTATTCATAGGGTCTTTTGAACCATTCTTCGTCTGGCCCCTCACCTGAGACCACTTTGCCATGGGAGACCCTACCAGGAGCACAAAGCTCCAGACAACACAGCCCTCAGGTTCATAGGGACACCCAAACCTCTCCACCACGATAAGGTGATGGTTCCCGGAGATGGTGTCTGCTGGTTTAATTGTTGAAGCGCATTTCACCGTGCCATTCGCGCTGCTGGTCTATCACATGACTGCGTACCTGTATGCTGCTGTTATGTTCATTTGTGGTCTTAGATCGCCATCTAGTGGCCAACAGATGTAACTGCATTCTTTACTAGATTGGATCGTGTTCATTTCCATTACTTCCTAGTAAGCTAGTGTTTAGTTGTTTGCATAGCAACTATTTATTGCATAGCAATTTTGTATATTGCGGAGTCAGTAGTTGTTTATTGATCTTTAATCTGTATATGTATATTTGTTATGTACAGATTATATTTACATATTCTGTATTTCTTTATTTACAGAAAACCACACACCCACAAAAACACATACTGTTGCAAGCAACAAGCTCTGTATTCACCTGCTGGAAGTGGATGTTAATAAATCTGTTGAACTAAACCCAAAGGTTGCAGCGACTCTCTTACCGGAGTACATAGCCAGCTTGGGTAGCGCCCAGCGAGTAACGCACGCGGACTTCACAGTAGTAGACATTTGAGCGCAGATGCTTTATCTCTCTGTCTCTCTCAGAAACTTTGCAAGCTCGTGGGAAGTAAACTGACATCCGTGGTCAGAGACCAGGCAGGTCGGATTTCCTTCACGACTGAACACTGCAGCTAAAAAGCGAATAAGCACTTCTGTTGTGACTGTAGAGGCGAATGCAACTTCAGGCCATTTACTGTAGTAGTCTGTAAGAGTAATGGTAACAACAGTGCCATGTAGCACGTTCGAAATGACCAGTTATGTCAATGGAAACCTTTTCCCATGGTCCATCCGGCAGTTTGACAGGTGTAAGTGGTGCAGGTGCAGTCTTCACTGTTTTGTAATTATATTGGCATAACACACATGAAGCTATCTTATTCTGTACATCTTTGTCCATTTGTGGCCACCAATACAGTTCTCACAGTCTCTGTTTAGTGCATACCACTCCCTGGTGCCCCTCATGTGCCAAGTCTACCACTTAAGATCGCAGTGATGTAGGCACAATCAAGCGGTTAGTACCTCTCATGACAAGGGTTTTGTCTACAGCCAGTTCGTCTTGTACATTGAAGTATGAAGCTAGCTCATTTTGTACATTCTTTCTGCAGCCAGCCTTTCTGTATTTGCTGTCGCAATTGAGTCAGTTCAGGGTAAGTGTCACATGCGGTGGTGAACTCAGACAAGGACATGGCGTGTAAAGAGTCCATGAAAACAGTAGCTACTATGTCTGGTTCCACTTCAGCTTCTCCTGTGTTAGGCAGGCGAATTCTTCTGAGATTTTGTTGTATTGGCACAGAGTTGAATGTTGTGCACAAATCCCTTTTCACAGCCAATCTCCTGTATCTCAGAAGCATTCTGTGGTATTGTGCTTGGTGCAGTAGGTGTCCTCAGTGTAGTAGGATCATCAGAGCTGTCAGCTTTAACAAGTTTCTGAGAGAGAGAGAGAAAGATAAAGCATCTGCGCTCAAGCGTCTACTACCCAAGAGCCAATGGAGCGATTGAGAGATTTAATAGGGTATTAAACGAGTGTCTGCAGACTGCAGAAAGAACACACAAGCCTTGGAAACAAGCAGTGACTGAGTTCTTACAGATTTACCGTGCTACACCGCATGCTACTACAGGTGCTACTCCATTTGAGTTGCTGAGAGACAGGAAGAAGCGCACAAAACTGAACATCCTTCCTGTCTCACACAAAGTTACATCACACAAGCAAGTCAAAATCAACAAAACAGTAAGGAGTATACAGACAGAAAGAGAGGAGCAAAAGTGCCCACCTTCCAAGTGAATGATGCTGGAGACCGGAGACCGGAACATGTCTACAAGGGTTCATCCAAATACACAGAACCTCTGACAGTCATAAAAAAAGGTTGGACCAAGTGATCTCAGTGATGGTCGGAAATGGAATGCCTCAAAGCTGGCACGTTTCCCAAAGGAAGCTCTACCTTGTATCAGTAAGAACAATGAGACTATACTGGATGGACTCACTGTGACTGAGAACGTGCATGTTGGGTAAGAACCAGGCCTTAGACGCACCACTAGAGTCAGAAACCCACCTCAGTGGTTACCAGACTTTGAGAGATGAATATGATGGACTGTGCAAATTGAAAAAAAATCATGCTGTTCTACTAAGTGAAAGAAAATCATACTGCTATGTATACAGGTTGTTCCCTTAAGAGAAGGGGAAATGTGTCTGTACTGTTGTGTACTGTAGGTGAACACTAAGGGCGCTAGAGTGCGCAATACGTTATACAAGTGAATGTTATGTAGATAGAAGAATACTAATAAAAAAGTCGAAGAATAGCAGTTATACATGTCGCTCGGCTCGTACTTAAAATACCTTTACAAAACACCACACCTGTATATCCTCTTGTGCACCCTATCGCCCCCAGTGTTCACCAACAGCACCAACACAACACAAGGCTTCAACAGCAAGGAATCATACGGCTGTTGAATTGGGTGCTGTGTTGGTATGGAACAAGTAAAACCTTCCATAATATGTTCCACTTCCACCTCCTGTAACAACACATCCACCAGTGAGCACCACCAACCACCCCGGCTCAGCCAACAGTACGACTCCTGTTGGGCACTGCTATTGCCACTTCTCCTACAACTGCCAATGCAGAAACTACCAACACAGTGTTTGATTCTGGAATGGCAAGAAACGCAAAACATTTCATCAGTGCTTCCAAGGAAACAAATACCTCCAGCTTTGTCCAGTTAATCTTGTTTTCAGTGTGCGATGCAACTGCTGCGTTTGGCCTTAAAAAGATGTCTACTTGCAACAACATTGTGTCTTATTTCTGAAATGTTTCATTTAATTTAAATGACTAATTCTAACATGAGGAGAGGATTGGGAGGAACGGCCTCCCTGATCTAAACCAGAGTGGTTGTCTGTTATTGGACTTCTGTGCTAGTCATGGATTGTCTATAACAAACACCATGTTCGAACATAGGGATGCTCATAAGTGTACTTGGTACCAGAGCACCCTAGGCCGAAGGTCAATGATCGATTTTATAATCGTTTCATCTGATTTGAGGCCGTATGTTTTGGACACTCGGGTGAAGAGAGGGGCGGAGCTGTCAACTGATCACCATCTGGTGGTGAGTTGGGTCAGGGGGTGGGGGAAGACTCTGGACAGACCTGGTAAGCCCAAACGGGTGGTGCGGGTAAATTGGGAACGTCTGGAGGAAGCTCCTGTCCAACAGACCTTCAACTCACACCTCCGGCGGAGCTTTTCGTGCATCCCTGTGGAGGCTGGGGGCATTGAACCTGAGTGGACAATGTTCAAAGTTTCCATTGCTGAAGCTGCGGCAGGGAGCTGTGGTCTTAGGGTCTTAGGTGCCTCAAGGGGCGGTAACCCTCGAACACCGTGGTGGACACCGGTGGTCAGGGAAGCCGTCCGACTGAAGAAGGAGTCTTTCCGGGATATGTTATCCCAGAGGACTCCGGAGGCAGTTGCAAGGTACCGACGGGCCCGAAGGACTGCAGCCTCTGCCGTGAAAGAGGCAAAGCAGCGGGTGTGGGAGAAGTTCGGAGAAGACATGGAGAAGGACTTTCGGTCGGCACCAAGGCGCTTCTGGAAAACCGTCCGCCACCTCAGAAGGGGGAAGCGGGGAACCATCCAAGCTGTGTACAGTAAGGATGGGACGTTGTTGACCTCAACTGAGGAGGTAATAGGGCGGTGGAAGGAGCACTTTGAGGAACTCCTAAATCCAGCTGATGCGCGCTCTTTGTTAGAGGCAGAGCTGGAGGATGACGGGGGATTGTCGTCAATTTCCCTGGTGGAGGTCACTGAGGTAGTCAAACAACTCCACAGTGGCAAAGCCCCAGGGATTGATGAGATCCGTCCAGAAATGTTGAAAGCTCTGGGTGTGGAGGGGCTGTCTTGGTTGACACGCCTACTCAACATTGCGTGGAAGTCTGGGACAGTGCCAAAGGAGTGGCAGACCGGGGTGGTGGTTCCCCTCTTCAAAAAGGGGGACCAGAGGGTGTGTACCAATTACAGGGGTATCACACTTCTCAGCCTCCCTGGTAAAGTCTACTCCAAGGTGCTGGAAAGGAGGGTTCGGCCGATAGTCGAACCTCAGGTTGAAGAGGAACAATGCGGATTCCGTCCGGGTCGTGGAACAACGGATCAGCTCTTTACTCTAGCAAGGATCCTGGAGGGAGCCTGGGAGTATGCCCATCCAGTCTGCATGTGTTTTGTGGATCTGGAGAAGGCATATGACCGGGTCCCCCGGGAGACTTTGTGGGAGGTGCTGCGGGAGTATGGGGTGAGGGGGTCCCTTCTCAGGGCCATCCAATCTCTGTATGACCAAAGCGAGAGCTGTGTCCGGGTTCTCGGCAGTAAGTCGGACACGTTCCAGGTGAGGGTTGGCCTCCGCCAGGGCTGCGCTTTGTCACCAATCCTGTTTGTAGTATTTATGGACAGGATATCGAGGCGTAGTCGTGGTAGGGAGGGGTTGCAGTTCGGTGGGCTCGGGATCTCATCGCTGCTCTTTGCAGATGATGTGGTCCTGATGGCATCATCGGCCTGTGACCTTCAGCACTCACTGGATCGGTTTGCAGCCGAGTGTGAAGCGGCTGGGATGAGGATCAGCACCTCTAAATCTGAGGCCATGGTTCTCAGCAGGAAACCGATGGAGTGCCTTCTCCAGGTAGGGAATGAGTCCTTACCCCAAGTGAAGGAGTTTAAGTACCTTGGGGTCTTGTTCGCGAGTGAGGGGACAATGGAGCGGGAGATTGGTCGGAGAATCGGCGCAGCGTGGGCGGTATTACATTCAGTTTATCGCACCGTTGTGACGAAAAGAGAGCTGAGCCGGAAGGCAAAGCTCTCGATCTACCGGTCAGTTTTCGTTCCTACCCTCACCTATGGTCATGAAGGTTGGGTCATGACCGAAAGAACGAGATCCAGGGTACAAGCGGCCGAAATGGGTTTCCTCAGGAGGGTGGCTGGCGTCTCCCTTAGAGATAGGGTGAGAAGCTCAGTCATCCGTGAGGAGCTCGGAGTAGAGCCGCTGCTCCTTCACGTCGAAAGGAGCCAGTTGAGGTGGTTCGGGCATCTGGTAAGGATGCCCCCTGGGCGCCTCCCTAGGGAGGTGTTCCAGGCACGTCCAGCTGGGAGGAGGCCTCGGGGAAGACCCAGGACTAGGTGGAGGGATTACATCTCCAACCTGGCCTGGGAACGCCTCGGGATCCCCCAGTCAGAGCTGGTTAATGTGGCCCGGGAAAGGGAAGTTTGGGGTCCCCTGTTGGAGCTGCTCCCCCCGCGACCCGACCACGGATAAGCGGACGACGATGGATGGATGGATGGATAATTCTAACATGTCTGACAAGAATATAAGAGCATGCCAAAATCATCTGTGTATCTTTAAACATCTTCAGCTCACCTATGCTTACATATAGTTTGGTTCCAGTGGCCTTAAATAGATTTTAATCAAACAGCATACTGCAAAGTATGTCACATCAACAAGAATGTTGCTTGAGAGTACAAATTGTCATCTTTACATGCTTTCGTTTACAACACAGATACATTAGAGTGTGCGTGTGTGTGTGTGTGTGTGTGTGTGTGTGTGTGTGTGTGTGTGTGTGTTGTTGACTTCCTTGATGACCATTTAATTGAGACTAATTAATTTAATTGACAAGGCAGGGAACAACAAATGACATCTTAACTTGAAACGGGAATGCCATAAATTACACCCCAGCAAAGATCCAGTATGTCCTAAATCACACCCAATGAGCAAAATAAATTACAATTCCAGATAATGGCATATTTGCCCCACCCCCCCGCTGCAGCTTTGATCTGCTTTTCATCTGCTAAACATTCAATGCCCTTTAAGGTGTGCCAATACTCGAGGCTGGAAAGGGAAATAAATAAAAAATATGAGCGTGAGATACAAGGAAGCAAAAAATGAAAAAAAGAGGTACAACGCAGTATGGTCAGGTAAACACTAATTAGATCGCGTATAAGTTCTGCATATAAATTTGGATAGACATTTAAAACCTACTGCAACTTTTTGATACTTTTACCCATGAGTAGCAACACATACTGAATGTATTCACTTAATATTATTTTATAACTCACTGCGCTTCCTTGGCTCCTGAGCAATTCACCCGCCAGGACAAAAGGCATGAAGTGTATTTTTTGGCAAAATGTAGGTCATCACTATATTGACATGCTTGCTTGTGTGTGTGTGTGTGTGTGTGTGTGTGTGTGTGTGTGTGTGTGTGTGTGTGTGTGTGTCTGTGTGTGTGTGTGTGGGTGTGTGTGTGTGTGTGTGTGTGTGTGTGTGTGTGTGTGCGTTTGAAAAAAATCTAAATGTTCAGTAAGTGACAATGTTATGTTACTATGCATATCTCTGTGAGACAGACTTTTGCTGATATTGTTTCCAACGTGTTGTCAAATGATAACCCTTGTTAGGGAAAAGAGGTAAAGCCAAATTCCCATAATTTATTTCTTCCTTAGTACCAAAAGCACACATTTTCATGGAAAACACACACACACACACACACACACACACACACACCCATCAATTGGAATTTTGAAAAAACACCTCTGATGGCCATGTTCTTAATTTACGAACAACACACAGTAATCATTTCTGTCATATCAGGAAACTCACAGGTGTAACTTATAATAGTGATGATGACAGTGTTGTAAGCCAGTATTCACTAGACAATCACACTGAAACTAGGCCAGCTCTGGTATGGGGATATAATCAATGCTAATTACACCTGTGTACTTCCTGCTAGGACTGAAAAAACATTCGGCCACCAAAGAAAGACCTGTTGTTTCTCTGTAGACAAGATTAAATGATTGTTGGGTAACAAGTTCTGCTGGCCATAATAAGTTGGTAGTTCATTACTTAAAGAGGTATCTAATCATATTCAGGACCCTCATATTACTCATATTTTTGGCAGATCAATTGGATTGGCATTGTTCCCAAAGATCTTAAATAAGCCAAGATTATACCTTTATTTCAACAAGTCCTCAAAACTATACGACCACATATTGTGGGTCGTTTGTTCCTACAGTTTCAGCCCCTCTAATACAACCCACAGGATTGTTTTCCGTCCTCATACCTAAACGTAACGGTTAAACATGTTGTAAATGTTCTGAAACGGTTGCAGTTGGTTATAGGTTTAGGCACAAAATGTACTTGGTTAGTTTAAGGCAACACAGCTACTTAGTTCAGTGAAAACATGGAGGTTTGGGTTGAAATTTGTACATGTGTTACATTACCTCCCTTTTGTGCATACATACATGACAAAATTACGCACGAGATGGAGAAATTGACATAATTTGTTCTGTTAATTTAAAAAAAATATATCATGTTCATATATCATGTTCACTATTATTTTCAAACGGTACATGGACAAGTCCAGTTTTCTCCTTGCGTTGAAAAGGCAAGGTATATATCCTCTCTTAATAAGCTGCAGATACTATAAACTTCTTTTTTAGAACTGCCAATAGATATTTATCAGATGTATGGGTTTACATACGAACATACATTTTTGCCACTTTCTCTCGTTTTAGAATTTTGTTAAATGTAATTCTGAAATTCAAAAAATATGAGACAGGCTGGCCATCTTCCAGAAGAAGAGCTTGCTATCTTTAGAAAATTAAAAAAGGAATTGTCATCAAATTGAGTGGTAATTCATATCTAATTAGTTCTTGACTCTGTCTAATTCTTTCTTTTCCTTTCATCCAGACAGTAGTGCAGTGCCCTTGCAAGATGTGCCTGTTTGAAACGTTTATCGGTGTTTTAAGCCCCCAATGTCTCCTTCCAGGCAGCGCTGCCTGGAAGGCACTAGGATTAGGCAATGGTTAAGGCTATGGTTATGGTTAGTGTCAGGGTTAAGTTTAGGGTTAGGTGCCTTGAAGTCAACGGTTGCAGCACTGCCTGGAAGGAGAAGTTGGGGGCTTAAAACACCATTGAGCGTTTGAAACGGGCTGACTGCATGGCCTCCAGGATTGCTGCTTGCATTTCCTCCAAAACCACTCATCCAGACAACTTCAACTCGTCACTGCGCTGCCTTGGCTCCTGATCAATACACCCACCATGACAAAAGGCATTTTGTGACAAGCATGACAAGGCACAACATGCTGTCTTCACTTAGAGACTATTTTTACAGAGGAGTACAGAAGAGACACACTGTAAGAAACAAAATCCGTAAAGAAACGGATAATGTCCCGGCAGAAAATTACCAGTACCTTTTCCATTAAGTTTACGGACATTTCTGTTAATCTAAAAATGAAAAAATCTGTAGATTTACAGCATACTGTAGCTTTAACGGACATTTCTGTTTAACCAAAAATTTTAATATGGAAAAACCCCTGTGAAAAACCATTACAGAAAATTCCTTCATATTAAATATTATATTAGCCCATATTTCTTCAGACTTTTCTAACAGTGAAAGCTTTGTCATATGTTGCAAGGGCAATCACCTCAAGCTCAAGATCAGCAAATCCACTCTTAAGTCATGGCCCAAAACATGTTTTGTGAGCTCACAGTGGCATTGACCTTTGATCACCAAAAATGTAATCAGTTCATCCATGAGTCTAAGTGGACGTTTGTGCCCAATTTGAAGAAATTCCCTCAAGGCGTTCCTGAGACATCACTTTCATGAGAATGGGATGGATGGATGGATGGACGGATGGATAAATGGGCAGAGAACCCCAAAACATAAGGCCTCTGGTCACGCTGTTGGAGGTATAAAAACACAGTTAGGCCGCTGTGTTGTTGTTCTTAACCTACATATATTAGCTACATACTTTACTTTATCAATTTAAAGTTTTTGTAAGTGGTCTGACTCAGTCTCTAGTGCACATTAGACTGCAGGGTTCTCAGACCCCAAAAGAGAGGAACCTCCTTAACAGAAAGAAATGTAACCATGGTGGTATCATGCTATTTCTGAAGTATAATTAGGACATCGCAACAATTCCATGCAACAATGCAGCAATTACTCCTCCCTAGTTAATTGTCACATGCTGTCAGCTTACTCTAATTAATCACATCTTAGATATGATGTCGTTTAAAAAATATTTGTTGATTGAAGGAATTCTATTAGCAACTGGCCAAGAACTACAGGAACTTGGAGTAATTATCCGCACCCTGTTTAACAGCTTCCTCAGCTGTCTACCCAATATAAACTGCTCAGCCACACATCCATCAGACATCCATCAGACATCCATCAGACACAGGACGCTCCTTTCACCACTATATTTGTAAGTATCCCTTTTACTCTGATTTTAACAAACTACACTTTATGTGATTTCTTTGTTGGTGCTATGTATATTGCTATAGTCTACCTGCTCAATCTCTAACTGGCTATACTGAACACATTTTAATTCAATTCAATTCAATTTTATTTATAGTATAAAATCATAACAGGAGTTATGTCAAGACACTTTACAGATAGAGTAGGTCTAGACCACACTCTATAATTTACAAAAAACCCAACAAATCCCCCGAGAGCAAGCACTCAGTGCAACAATTTTAGGGAGGGGGAGTGAAGTAGCAGGCACTGTGTAGAATGTTTCTCTTTTTATTTTGTTGTAGCTTTCTAATATTATTACTATTATTATTATTATTGTTTGTGGTCCAAAAAAGGTTTTTTGCATGATGGAGGAAATTAATAATCAAACTTGATTGATTATAATCATACAGTAACCAACCTGTTCAGTCATCACTCCTGATCTGAGCGCCATGTCCTTTCAACTCCTTATACTTTTGATATTGTTTTAATTCATGTTTTATCTAAATTCTGATCACTCATTTCTTTCGGTTTTAATTATATTTGTGTATTTAAAGTTTTGATTGTGTTCTTTAATGATTACAGGTGCTGTTTAATCACTCATTGAATCTTTACCAACCATCCTGATAAAGGTAAGTGAAAATATCATTGGTGCTGTAAAATGGTATAATTTCTCAAGCAGGAGCTTGGGTCTGACTATGTGATGGTACAGTTGCGTTTTCGTACCAATATTATGACTTTATTTTAAAATTGATTTGGGTAGAGCAGATACTTAAACTATGCTGAGTAATAACTATCCTGCTATGAAACATTTCTTTTACAAATCTGCCAAAAGGTTGTGGTATGAAGAACTCAAGTGTTTATCTTGGACAACATATATTGTTTAAGTTGGCTGCGGCCTACAGCAATTACTCCTGTTTACGTCTTAAATGCAAAAACACATCAGCTGTGTATGTAACATGTATGGAAATAAGCGTTCCAATACTAAGTAAACCCACAAACTGTGCTAAGTTCTAAGTGGCACTGATAGACACACCACAGAATATGAAACTGACCTTCTATCTAAGACCAGTTTGAACAGGAAAGATGTGCAGTTTTCCAACGTGAAATGCAATTTGTGTGGCAACAGTTTTGATAATAATATTAATAATATTAGCTTAGGGCGAGGATTTGTTTTTGAGTCATGTTTATATTTTTCAGCTGCATGTTAATACAATTTATTTTATTTCTGCTCATCTACATAGTGGCAACATGTGCAAACTCACTCTAACTGCAGGTAAGGCCCACTGGACAAGTTATTGTAATGAATATTTTCTCACTTACCTCCTGTGGTATCTAGCCATGCAGATAGTTTCTGTTTTGTTTGCCAGTTTTTTATCTCTTTGAGATTACAGTGGCTTTTGGTTTGTGGTGCTTATGAAAATTTGCATTTGATTCAGCTCTTTACAGAAAACAGTGTCACCATTACCATTAATTTAGGTAAACTGATCTCCTTAGCTTTGTTTTTTAACCAAATAATAACCAGTCTGTCACTTTGAAGGTCTCTGTTTCATCATCGCCAGCTTGGGTAAGTTCATAACATGCATTAATCATAATCAATAGCACTAGCAGATAAAGGTGGACAATTATGTGAAGAGGGCAACTCATTTTTAGCAACCTACAAAATCTTCTGGTTCTTGGTAACCAAAATTCAAAACTTCATATCTTATCCTGTCATGTGGTGGTTGTTGTTAGTGTGTATTTAATTAAATGCCATTCATATTAATGTAATGACCTCTTATTAACTTTGTTACATCTTATTATGCAGATTGCAAATGTATGCTGTTTCTGTTTAGACATCTCAGCAGGGATATTAAATTATGATCAAACAGGGAGAACAATTAACACAATATGACTCTCTGATCTGATTCCTTCAGGTTATCCTGGCCTCACGGATACAGCTGCAGTGCCAATTGATAACTTCTGTAATGGAAGGATCAGTGGGCTATACCCCAACCCTGCTAACCCACATTCTTTTTACAGTTGTGGTAATGGAAGAACCTACCTCCAATACTGCCCATCAAATCTGGTCTTTGACCTAACATGCAGCTGCTGTAACTATCCTGCAGTGCCAATTGATAACTTCTGTAAAGGAAAGTGCAATGGCCAATACACTAACCCTGCTGACCCACATTCTTTTTACAACTGTTGGGGTGGAAGAACCTACCTCCAGAACTGCCCAACAAATCTGGTCTTTAACCAAAAATGCAGCTGCTGTGACTATCCTGTAACTCTGACTAAACCCTGCTCTAAAACAACTCCTACACCTCCCCCTACCACAACTCCACCTACTACAACTAAACCCTGCTCTAAAACAACTCCCACACCTCCCCCTACCACAACTCCACCTACTCCAACTAAACCCTGCTCTAAAACAACTACCACACCTACAACTCCACCTACTACAACCACAACATACAGCTGTCGTGGAAGGATCAGTGGGCTATACCCCAACCCTGCTAACCCACATTCTTTTTACAGTTGTGGTAATGGAATAGCCTACCTCCAATACTGCCCATCAAATCTGGTCTTTGACCTAACATGCAGCTGCTGTAACTATCCTGCAAAAACTAATTGATAACTTCTGTAGGGAAAGAGCAATGGGCAATACACTAACCCTGCTGACCCACATTCTTTTTACAACTGTTGGGATGGAAGAACCTACCTCCAAAACTGCCCAACAAATCTGGTCTTTAACCAAAAATGCAGCTGCTGTGACTATCCCACAAAAAAAACACCTATTGATAACTTCTGTGATGGAAAGAAAGGGAACATTCTTTGTACATGTGACAGAGGCACCACAAAAATTACCTATCAAATTTGGTCTTCAAAAAAGAATGCATATGCAGTTAACAATTGTGGACAGGAATAATTTCATTATCCAAAAGGTGGCAATACATATTCATATTAACACAGAGGAAACATTGTCAAAGCTGCTATATATTTTCTTCGGATTTTTCACTTTTGAGTAATATGTTGAACATAGGGGTGTAACGCTACACATAATTCACGGTATCTCACTATATTGTATGGGTGTGTTCTTATTTGTTTATATTTAACCATTGCATGATTGTATTTATCTTACATTATGACACAGATGTTGCATATTTCATACATGTATATGCTGTTTGTCTAAATGTAAATACATACTACAAAAATTAATAAGTTGATAAAAATGAAATGATGAATCAATAAAATACTATAACTTTCCCAGATACATGTTGGCCCATTATTTTGGTTATATTGTTCTATGTCGGTTATCTTTGTATATCAGGTGTTGAAAAAAACTGCAAAAAAAGTTATTCAAACAAAGTTATGAATTCGAAGACACAGGAGCAAAATGTATTTGTCAAACATTTCTTGACTTCAGAGCCACCTACTGCATTGTAAGATGAACTATTCTGCAATGTAAAAAGAAATTAGGCTCGTTTGAGATGAGCCAGATCTGCGCAGAATCGATCACCGGCGATCGCCGCCCGTTGCATGCCGGTTAGATTTGTGTCCGACTTGATCCCGACTTGCTCTGACGTCATGAATACGTAGGCAACGATAATCTCACGAGAGCAAGGCGGCCGTAGTTCGGAGACGCGGGTAGCGCAGTTGCTTTCACCGACTGCAAGACCCAGGCGGACACAAGGCATGCTGGGAAACGCCGGCCTCTCAGCTGATCTAACAGCTGATTGGTTCAGAATCGACAACATGATGACGTTTTATATAAACTTTTTTATTGATTTTGAATCTGAGGGATTTTACCTGCCACTTGTCTAATTTAAAGGCTTATTCTGTACAGAACACATGTTGTTTGGCTGACAGTTATGTTTAGAAGTCAGAGAAACTAAATCTGTTCAGATTACAGATCATCTACAGTCTGTTGGTAATTAAAATCAGCAACAGATCACATGTACAGCATATTGACAGCTACTCTGTCATAATAAAAACAACTGGAGACTGTGTACAAGCTGATATATGGGTCTGATAACATTTTATTAAATTGGAATCGGACCACAGTGTTTCTATGACTTCCTGTTCAGCCTGCAGGCTGCTGGAATCGGCTGGAAACTGTCCGAATTCACAGCGGATTTTTGTCACCGCCCCCGGCTGCTGCCGCCTGCTCTCGTCTACTTTACAGGCGAGACGCAGTTCATCTCGAACGAGCCTAGCATGTTCACCTGTCGTGAGACTTTGTTGACTGTTGAGTAAGGGTTTTATGTCCATTTATTTGGTAGAGCACATAAGCAGCTAGTTTAACAAGCGTGCAAGAGACTATACGATATTATTTATTAATATATATTTAGAGTTTGAGTGTATATAATATCACACCTGGGGTGGGGAGGGGCTGTATCATCCACTGAAAATTATCTCAACAAATTGCTTTGTCCACCACAATTCACTTTTAATACATCATTTTAGGTCAAAATGTAGGAAAATGGACAGACGTGTTAGTATGAAATTACAGCGCTGTGGCAATTACTATAGAATCAACTGGATTATATTATATATGCAGTATATATTTGGCTCTAAGAAATACAATAAGACAAGACATTTCTGGAAGGAGGCAGACAGTGACATTTTTCTAACCTGCTCTCTGTCGCATATATTTGAAACCACAGACCACATCTCATGCTGCTTCTGTCTGAGTTTGTGTGCTGGGGAGGGAGAGAGTTTTTCTTTTTTGCTAGACTGCTTGTTTTTAATTACTATGGTCACCACATCATATATTGTTGCTGTTAAATGTCTTTTTTAAATTGTTATTTTTATAATTGTCATACCTGCCCAGGGACTACAGGTGGAAATTACCAATTGTTCCTATAACCTGGCACAAGACATATTCTCTTCTATTGCAAGTTTATTGTTTATTTGTGCATTGTCCCTGTTTCAAATAAATACATGTCCATTCCATTCTTGCTACTTAGATTGGCAAACTCTTAGTCCATTAGCCTTTACTACAGCCTTTACTACAACTACTACTACTTCTACTACTACTACTACTACTACTACTACTACTACTACTACTACTACTGATACTACTACTACTACTAGTACTTACTATATAGGCAATTCTGTCCTCTCTTTGTCAGAAATGTCAAACAGCAGCTTTGAGGTACAGTAGTTCAGCACAGGTGTTACTAATGATATTTACTATCTTCTTGGGACCATGGCCTTTGTTAAATCATTGTATTTCATCTCTCTCACTGACACACACACACACACACACACACACACACACACACACACACACACACACACATACACACACACACACACACACACACACACACACACACACACACACACACACACACACAGTGTGTTGCCTATAAGCCTCAGCTTACTTAGTACTGCTAATATTAGCATTGGGATGTGCACACTTTGTATCACTTTGTATCATGCTATTTCCAACTTTATTCTTCTTCTCCTTCTATGTACATAACATTCACCTGTATATCCTCTTCCGCACCCCCAGTGTTCACCAACAGCACTAACAGGACACAACTTTTCCCTTCTCTTGAAAGGAACCAGTCATTTAAACATGACCTCAAAACTATATGATTTTTTTTCTTCAATTTGCACAGTTCACATGTTGATCCTGTATCATATTCATCTCACAAAGTCTGTTAACCACTGAGGTGGGTTTCTGACTCTAGTAGTGCGTCTAAGGCCTGGTTCTTGCCCAACATGCACGTTCTCGGTCATAGTGAGTCCATCCAGTGCAGTCTCATTGTTATTACTAATGCAAGGTAGAGCTTCCTTTGGGAAACGTGCCAGCTTTGAGGCATTCCATTTCCGACCATCACTGAGAAGGTAAGTACTTGGTCCAACCTTTTTGACGACTGTCAGAGGTTCTGCGTATTTGGATGAACCCTTGTAGACATGTTCCGGTCTCCGGACTTGCATAGCATCATTCACTTGGAAAGTGTGCACTTTTGCTCCTCGCTTTCTGTCTGTATACTCCTTACTGTTTTGTTGATTTTGACTTGCTTGTGTGATGTAACTTTGTGAGACAGGAAGGATGTTCAGTTTTGTGCGCATCTTCCTGTCTCTCAGCAACTCAAATGGAGTAGCACCTGTAGTAGCATGCGGTGTAGCACGGTAAACCTGTAAAGCCCATACAGACCAGAGATGCTCACAAGTCTCTGAGCTAGAGTCCAAGTCAAGTCTCAAGTCTTTGAGGTCAAGTCCAAGTCAAGTCTCAAGTCTTTGAGCTTGAGTCCAAGTCAAGTCTCAAGTCTCTTAATAAGTAATAATAAGTAAATAAATAATAAGTGTTGCATCACGCACACACACACACACACACACACACACACACACACACACACACACACACACACACACACACACACACACACACACACACACACACACACACACACACTAACAGCAGGCCCAGACAGGATGAGGACAGAGTAAAGGTACACAGGACCTAATATTTCCACACTTTTAAAAACTTTTTTCCCCCACTTTTTGAAAACACCATACAAGGGTTAAACAAACGCTCATTTATATTTCATAAGGAAGACAGTCAGAGTTAACCTCCCGTAACGTTAGCTCGTAGCTAAACCAAGAAGCAAGCTAACGGTAACATTAGATGGTCAATGCTGAGCTAACGTTAAACATGTTTACTGACCTGTCAGGATGCGTTTTCAGATGCCTGATAAAATTAGATGTGGTTGAGCCAGAATCTTTTATCTTGAGACCGCATATTTTGCATTAAGCGCTTTTTTTGTTTGGTCCGTCGTTTTGGAAGTTTTTAAACCCAAAGCTTACGATGAATGGCACAGCAGCGGCCGGTGCAGTCAACATGTGTGTTCGTTGTCCTCTAATGTGTGGCCGCGCGCAGCAGATACATAGTACGTTACGTCGTGGGCAGGTTATAGGTAACGGAGGGAGTGGAATAACAGCGAGCTCATCAGACGTTTCCTAAAAATAAACATTGTTCACGAGTCCCGCAGCTCGAGTCCGAGTCAAGTCTGAAGTCTTTTGAGGACGAGTCTCAAGTTGAGTCTGAAGTCACTGTGTGTGCGACTTAAGTTGCACTCGAGTCCAAGTCTCAAACTCGAGTCCCCATCTCTGCTACAGACCAAGCTGAAACTCAGCCGTTGAACAGTGGCTCGATTTTGTGCAGTGTGTTCCGTGCCGTCGTCCGTTGGAAGGGCCATCGGCCTTCATTTTCGGCGATTTGTAGGGCATAGTCGGGAGGGCGGGCTCTGCCGCCAATTGGGCTCAAATGACCAATGTGATTGGTGGAGTGCTAACCTGGAAACAGGGAGCCGAAATGAGCGTGACTAGAGTCTCTCAAAATCTTACAAAAATCTTTTAAACTGACCTTCGTTGATCTGAAATGAAGACAGATTCAGCAACTGCATGGCCTATTTCTCGCTTAAAATGTTTTCAGAAACACGTTTCGGTGAACTATTTTAGTACAATTTGACATCATATTCTGAACGAGTTGCCAATAATGGCTGTTTGAAAAATGCAAAATCCGGAAGAAGAAACCAGACCCACGTGACGCGTTCGTCCAATCAGCTGCCAATTTCATTTTTGGGCTACAATACAGATTAGCGCCGCCTGCTGTTATGGAAACGTATTACGTCTCTTCTCCTCGGTGTGTTCTCTGGCATGTTTTGAACAATTCGGGAAGACTGATCAGTCCAAATGCCTTTTCTGCCAATGGTCGCCCCGTCTGTCCTATGTATAGAGGCTTTAAGAACTAGGTCACTGCTTGTTTCCAAGGCTTGTGTGTTCTTACTGCAGTCTGGAGACACTCTTTTAATACCCTATTGATTCTCTCAATCGCTCCATTGGCTCTTGGGTAGCTGCTGCCAAACATCTTGGTCTCTACAAGGAGGAAGAAGTCTTGCCCCTTAGGACCATTCGTCAGGATGTTGTGAAACTTAAAGGTGCTTCTGTGTCATTTGAGGTGTCGTCTCAGACCAACACACAGGTGAAATATCACATACACCATGCCTTTACTGCAGATGAGCTGAGTCTTGCTGATCAGTCATGTCCAGCGGAGTCCCTAAAGAAGAGGTATGACCATCTGCGTGGAGTACCAATACATGGATTCAATAGAGTGCAGCCCATGCTTCTCATCGGTTCCGACCATCCTCATCTAATCACTCCTGTATGCCCTGTGCAGATGGGACCTCCAGGTGGCCCAGTGGCCATATCTACATTGTTAGGTTGGACTATTCAGGGACCTACCAACTTTCTCCAGAACCCCACCAGAGAGGCCTCCTGCCTACACACAGCATTTCTGTCTCCCGCTCAAGACCTGCATCAGCACGTTGAAAGGCTTTGGCAAATTGACACGTTGCCATACAGATCTGAAAGAGAAGCCGTGCGTTCTAAGCAAGACCAGGTAGCTATTAGCACACTGGAGAAGCAAACTGTTCGAGTCACAGTAAAGGGAGTAGCCCGCTACGCTACGCCTCTTCTACGTAAAGCAGCGGCACCCAGGCTACATGCTCCCCCAGCTGCAGTGATGCCCCTCCTAAGAGCTACCGAGCGCCGAGAGTCTACAAGGAGGAGATACACAAGCTGGTGAAGGCTGGGTACGTTGTGAAGATCAGTAATGACGAGGCAAGTCGATCCCATGAATCATGGTATATTCCTCACCACATTGTTCACCACAACGGAAAGGCCAGAGTGGTATTTAACTGCTCATTCAAATATCAGCAACTTGCCCTCAATGACACCTTGCTTCCTGGGCCTAACCTTGGTTCAACACTACTAGGTGTACTCCTCAGGTTCAGGGAGTATCCAGTCGCCATAAGCGGGGACATCCGTGGGATGTTCCATCAGATCAGGCTCCTTCCTGAAGATCAATCACTTCTCCGCTTCCTCCGGCGGGATATGGAGAGAGACCGTAACCCTGACATCTATGAATGGCGTGTCCTACCCTTTGGCACTGCCTGCAGTCCGTGCTGTGCTATATACGCACTGCAGCGGCATGCCAAGGACAACAGCTCTGGCAATCAAGAGGTACTGGACTCCGTCATCAACGCCTTTTACGTGGATAACTGCCTGCAGTCTCTTCGTACCCCATCCCAAGCGAAACAGCTTATTGACAAGATGAGAGCACTGCTCGCTGATGGTGGATTCGATATGAAACAATGGGCGAGCAATCAACCAGAGATCATCGCTCATCTCCCCCCAGATGCAAGATCGGATGGCTGCGAGCTGTGGCTGACTGCAGACAGAGCTGATCCCCAGGAGTCAACACTAGGTCTTCGGTGGCACTGCCCATCTGACACCATCGGTTACAAGCACCGCCAAGCAGTAGCCACAGAGCCCACACTGAGGAATGTATACAGAGTGTTGGCATCTCAATATGACCCACTTGGATACATTATCCCGTACACCACGCGGGCTAAGGTCTTGATCCAGGCTCTCTGGAGGAATGAACAAGGCTGGGACGAGCCTATCACCAACGAACTTCTCTCTGTATGGCAATCATGGGAGAATGAGTTATCTCATCTCCATCACATTAACATGCCTCGGTGCTACATGCCAGCCAGCATTGATCCTGATCACTCTCCTGTGGACTTGCATGTCTTCTGTGACGCTTCGGAGAAGGCGTATGGATCTGTCGCCTATTTGCGTGCCGAAGGCAACGAAGGACATGTGCACGTATCATTCGTTATGTCCAGATCTCGTGTTGCTCCACGGAGACAGCTCTCCATGCCCCGCTTGGAGCTCAGTGCCGCACTTACAGAAGCTCAACTGGCCAAACTGCTACATACTGAGCTCACCATACCTATTAGGCAGACAACAATGTGGTCAGACTCTACGACTGTGCTCAGCTGGATCCAGTCTGACTCGTCTCAGTATAAAGTGTTTGTTGGGACGCGTATAGGTGAAATACAGGAGCTCACGGATGCTACTAGCTGGAGGTACGTCCCTTCTGAGCAGAACCCGGCGGATGACATCACCCGGGGAAAATCCCTACATCAGCTGACACAACCTACCCGCTGGAAGAATGGACCAGCTTTCCTGTATGATCATCCTGTTCAATGGCCAGCTAACCACACGGTAAAACCTGAAGACGCAGGTGAGCTCAGGAAATCCACATTCTGTGGTCAGCTCACTGTCCGTGATACATCTGCTCCTGACCCAACACAGTACAACACCTGGTCTGATCTACTGCAGGCTACTCACCAGTCCCTTCATGGGGCGGCAGCACCCCCTATGTCTGCTTCCGACCGACTGGACACAGAGGTAGTCCTTCTTAGGCGAGCGCAGAGTGAGAGCTTCCCTGAGGAAATCAACACTCTGCAGCATTCTCATCCTGTCCGGCCTACCAGTCGTCTCAGTCCACTTTCCCCGGAGTACGACCAGACTCTGGGCCTTATCCGAGTTGGGGGTCGTCTCCGTAAAGCCGAGGATCTGCCTGAAGATGCCGTTCATCCTATTGTTCTTGCGCCTGATCACCCCATTACACAGCTGTTGGTGCAAGATTATGATGATCGTTTACTCCATGCAGGCCCTGAGCGAATCTTCGCAGAGATCAGAAGGACCTATTGGATCCTCAGAGGCCGCCAAGCCATTAAGAAACACCAGCGACAGTGTGTGGAGTGTCGCAAGTGGCGCAGTAAACCGGTGATCCCTAAAATGGCAGACCCTTCCAGCCGCTCGACTCCGACTCAACAAGCCCCCCTTCTGGTCTACTGGTGTGGACTGTTTCGGCCCATTTTATGGTCAAGATAGGACGGCGACAGGAGAAACGATGGGGCATTGTGTTCAAGTGTCTCACTACCAGGTGTGTTCACCTTGACCTACTGCCTAGTATGGACACTGATTCGTTTCTCTTGTCTCTCCGCCGCTTCATCGCAAGAAGAGGGAAACCCTTCGAGATCTTATGCGACAGAGGCACCAACTTCCGCGGTGGGGACAAGGAGCTTCAGGAGGCGTTTGAGGCTCTTGAACCATCACTCAGGAAACAGCTAGCAAAACAGTGCATCACCTTCAGATTTAACCCGCCTCTGGCTCCACACTTTGGTGGAACATGGGAGAGGGAAATCAAATCTGTGAAGACATCTCTCCAAACCATCCTGAAGGATCAGGCCATCCCTGAGGAGGTCTTACTGACTGTCCTCATTGAAATTGAGGGAATCCTTAATTCCAAACCATTAGGCTATGCTTCATCGGATCTCGCAGACCCTGATCCTGTGACCCCTAATCTTCTGCTCATGGGGCGGCGGGATGCTTCGCTGCCTCAAGCTGTGTATGGCTCTAGTGATCTGTTAGGACGCCGTCGCTGGCGACACAGTCAGGTACTCGCTGACCATTTCTGGGGTCAGTTCACCTGCAAGTACCTCCCTGGTCTCCAACCACGTCAGAAGTGGCGGAACCCAACGACAGACCTAGCTGCAGATGCTGTAGTCATGGTGGTTGATCCACAGCTCCCGAGGGCGCTATGGCCTGTTGGACGCATCACACGGATCATCCACAGCGATGATGGCAAGGTACGCACTGCAGAGATCGACATCAAGGGCAAACTTTACACACGTCCTGTTGCCAAACTGATAGAGCTCCCGAGGATGCCTGATGACGGAGATACTAGCGCTCTCTAGCCCAGCAGTGACCTTACTGTTACTGCGCATTCGTCCCACGAATCCGGGGGCGGCTGTGGAAAACTCCCTGCTGGACTGATGAGCCAACGTCACTTCTTGGACTCGCGCATTTGCGCACATGCGCAACCTCGCCATTTCCTTTGTAGTTCGCTGCAGACATGAGTACAGCTGCTCCTAAAGTTGCACGCTGTTCGTATAGTATTCTGTTGTGTTGCCGTGTGCGTTATTGAGAACGTAAGTGCACAATTTTATGTTAATGCTGGTGCTGCATGTATCTTTATTTGTGTAGCTAACATGATAGTGTTTCTCTTTGTTATAGTTCAGTATAGCATGCTCACGTTTACTGTAATGCTACGAACGTACTGCAAATATGTCATTCAGAAACAATAGTTAATACTTTGATTCATGTATGCATGCTAGTACAGTGTTGTACATTTGTTAATTGCGATCCTGCTGAGGATTAGTTCAGTTGTTACACTCACGATGGTGTCCATCCATCCATCCATTGTCGTCCGCTTATCCGTGGTCGGGTCGCGGGGGGAGCAGCTCCAGCAAGGGACCCCAAACTTCCCTTTCCCGAACCACATTAACCAGCTCTGACTGGGGGATCCCGAGGCGTTCCCAGGCCAGGTTGGAGATGTAATCCCTCCACCTAGTCCTGGGTCTTCCCCGAGGCCTCCTCCCAGCTGGACGTGCCTGGAACACCTCCCTAGGGAGGCGCCCAGGGGGCATCCTTACCAGATGCCCGAACCACCTCAACTGGCTCCTTTCGACGTGAAGGAGCAGCGGCTCTACTCCGAGCTCCTCACGGATGACTGAGCTTCTCACCCTATCTCTAAGGGAGACGCCAGCCACCCTCCTGAGGAAACCCATTTCGGCCGCTTGTACCCTGGATCTCGTTCTTTCGGTCATGACCCAACCTTCATGACCATAGGTGAGGGTAGGAACGAAAACTGACCGGTAGATCGAGAGCTTTGCCTTCCGGCTCAGCTCTCTTTTCGTCACAACGGTGCGATAAACTGAATGTAATACCGCCCACGCTGCGCCGATTCTCCGACCAATCTCCCGCTCCATTGTCCCCTCACTCGCGAACAAGACCCCAAGGTACTTAAACTCCTTCACTTGGGGTAAGGACTCATTCCCTACCTGGAGAAGGCACTCCATCAGTTTCCTGCTGAGAACCATGGCCTCAGATTTAGAGGTGCTGATCCTCATCCCAGCCGCTTCACACTCGGCTGCAAAACGATCCAGTGAGTGCTGAAGGTCACAGGCCGATGATGCCATCAGGACCACATCATCTGCAAAGAGCAGCGATGAGATCCCGAGCCCACCGAACTGCAACCCCTCCCTACCACGACTACGCCTCGATATCCTGTCCATAAATACTACGAACAGGATTGGTGACAAAGCGCAGCCCTGGCGGAGGCCAACCCTCACCTGAAACGTGTCCGACTTACTGCCGAGAACCCGGACACAGCTCTCGCTTTGGTCATACAGAGATTGGATGGCCCTGAGAAGGGACCCCCTCACCCCATACTCCCGCAGCACCTCCCACAAAGTCTCCCGGGGGACCCGGTCATATGCCTTCTCCAGATCCACAAAACACATGTAGACTGGATGGGCATACTCCCAGGCTCCCTCCAGGATCCTTGCTAGAGTAAAGAGCTGATCCGTTGTTCCACGACCAGGACGGAATCCGCATTGTTCCTCTTCCACCTAGACTTTACCAGGGAGGCTGAGAAGTGTGATACCCCTGTAATTGGTACACACCCTCTGGTCCCCCTTTTTGAAGAGGGGAACCACCACCCCGGTCTGCCACTCCTTTGGCACTGTCCCAGACTTCCACGCAATGTTGAGTAGGCGTGTCAACCAAGACAGCCCCTCCACACCCAGAGCTTTCAACATTTCTGGACGGATCTCATCAATCCCTGGGGCTTTGCCACTGTGGAGTTGTTTGACTACCTCAGAGACCTCCACCAGGGAAATTGACGACAATCCCCCATCATCCTCCAGCTCTGCCTCTAACAAAGAGCGCGCATCAGCTGGATTTAGGAGTTCCTCAAAGTGCTCCTTCCACCGCCCTATTACCTCCTCAGTTGAGGTCAACAACGTCCCATCCTTACTGTACACAGCTTGGATGGTTCCCCGCTTCCCCCTTCTGAGGTGGCGGACGGTTTTCCAGAAGCGCCTTGGTGCCGACCGAAAGTCCTTCTCCATGTCTTCTCCGAACTTCTCCCACACCCGCTGCTTTGCCTCTTTCACGGCAGAGGCTGCAGTCCTTCGGGCCCGTCGGTACCTTGCAACTGCCTCCGGAGTCCTCTGGGATAACATATCCCGGAAAGACTCCTTCTTCAGTCGGACGGCTTCCCTGACCACCGGTGTCCACCACGGTGTTCGAGGGTTACCGCCCCTTGAGGCACCTAAGACCCTAAGACCACAGCTCCCTGCCGCAGCTTCAGCAATGGAAACTTTGAACATTGTCCACTCAGGTTCAATGCCCCCAGCCTCCACAGGGATGCACGAAAAGCTCCGCCGGAGGTGTGAGTTGAAGGTCTGTCGGACAGGAGCTTCCTCCAGACGTTCCCAATTTACCCGCACCACCCGTTTGGGCTTACCAGGTCTGTCCAGAGTCTTCCCCCACCCCCTGACCCAACTCACCACCAGATGGTGATCAGTTGACAGCTCCGCCCCTCTCTTTACCCGAGTGTCCAAAACATACGGCCTCAAATCAGATGAAACGATTATAAAATCGATCATTGACCTTCGGCCTAGGGTGCTCTGGTACCAAGTACACTTATGAGCATCCCTATGTTCGAACATGGTGTTTGTTATAGACAATCCATGACTAGCACAGAAGTCCAATAACAGACAACCACTCTGGTTTAGATCAGGGAGGCCGTTCCTCCCAATCACGCCTCTCCATGTATCTCCGTCCTTGCCCACATGTGCGTTGAAGTCCCCCAGCAGAACTATGGAGTCCCCCTCCGGAGCCCCATACAGGACTCCATTCAAGGTCTCCAAGAAGGCCGAATACTCTGAACTCTTGTTTGGTGCATATGCACAAACAACAGTCAGAGTTTTCCCCCCAACAACCCGCAGGCGTAGGGAGGCGACCCTCTCGTCCACCGGGGTAAACTCCAACGTTGCGGCGCTCAGCCGGGGACTTGTGAGTATCCCCACACCCGCCTGGCGCCTCACACCCTGGGCAACTCCGGAGAAGAAAAGAGTCCAACCCCTCTCCAGGAGTACGGTTCCAGAACCGAGACTATGCGTAGAGGTAAGCCCCACCAGATCCAACTGGTAGCGCTCCACCTCACGCACAAGTTCCGGCTCCTTCCCCCACAGCGAGGTGACATTCCATGTCCCCAGAGCCAGCCTCTGCTGCCCGGGTCTGGTCCGTCGAGGCCCCTGACCTTCACCGCCACCCGTGTGGCAGCGCACCCGACCCCAGCGGTTCCTCCCACAGGTGGTGGGCCCATGGGCTGGAGAGATAGGTGCCACGTAGCTTTTTCGGGCTGTGCCCGGCCGGGCTCCGTGGCAAACCCGGCCACCAGACGCTCGCTGACGAGCCCTCCCTCTGGGCCTGGCTCCAGACGGGGGCCCCGGGCTTCCTCCGGGCAGGGTCTCTCTATCCCTTCCTCGTTTATTCATAGGGTCTTTTGAACCATTCTTCGTCTGGCCCCTCACCTGAGACCACTTTGCCATGGGAGACCCTACCAGGAGCACAAAGCTCCAGACAACACAGCCCTCAGGTTCATAGGGACACCCAAACCTCTCCACCACGATAAGGTGATGGTTCCCGGAGATGGTGTCTGCTGGTTTAATTGTTGAAGCGCATTTCACCGTGCCATTCGCGCTGCTGGTCTATCACATGACTGCGTACCTGTATGCTGCTGTTATGTTCATTTGTGGTCTTAGATCGCCATCTAGTGGCCAACAGATGTAACTGCATTCTTTACTAGATTGGATCGTGTTCATTTCCATTACTTCCTAGTAAGCTAGTGTTTAGTTGTTTGCATAGCAACTATTTATTGCATAGCAATTTTGTATATTGCGGAGTCAGTAGTTGTTTATTGATCTTTAATCTGTATATGTATATTTGTTATGTACAGATTATATTTACATATTCTGTATTTCTTTATTTACAGAAAACCACACACCCACAAAAACACATACTGTTGCAAGCAACAAGCTCTGTATTCACCTGCTGGAAGTGGATGTTAATAAATCTGTTGAACTAAACCCAAAGGTTGCAGCGACTCTCTTACCGGAGTACATAGCCAGCTTGGGTAGCGCCCAGCGAGTAACGCACGCGGACTTCACAGTAGTAGACATTTGAGCGCAGATGCTTTATCTCTCTGTCTCTCTCAGAAACTTTGCAAGCTCGTGGGAAGTAAACTGACATCCGTGGTCAGAGACCAGGCAGGTCGGATTTCCTTCACGACTGAACACTGCAGCTAAAAAGCGAATAAGCACTTCTGTTGTGACTGTAGAGGCGAATGCAACTTCAGGCCATTTACTGTAGTAGTCTGTAAGAGTAATGGTAACAACAGTGCCATGTAGCACGTTCGAAATGACCAGTTATGTCAATGGAAACCTTTTCCCATGGTCCATCCGGCAGTTTGACAGGTGTAAGTGGTGCAGGTGCAGTCTTCACTGTTTTGTAATTATATTGGCATAACACACATGAAGCTATCTTATTCTGTACATCTTTGTCCATTTGTGGCCACCAATACAGTTCTCACAGTCTCTGTTTAGTGCATACCACTCCCTGGTGCCCCTCATGTGCCAAGTCTACCACTTAAGATCGCAGTGATGTAGGCACAATCAAGCGGTTAGTACCTCTCATGACAAGGGTTTTGTCTACAGCCAGTTCGTCTTGTACATTGAAGTATGAAGCTAGCTCATTTTGTACATTCTTTCTGCAGCCAGCCTTTCTGTATTTGCTGTCGCAATTGAGTCAGTTCAGGGTAAGTGTCACATGCGGTGGTGAACTCAGACAAGGACATGGCGTGTAAAGAGTCCATGAAAACAGTAGCTACTATGTCTGGTTCCACTTCAGCTTCTCCTGTGTTAGGCAGGCGAATTCTTCTGAGATTTTGTTGTATTGGCACAGAGTTGAATGTTGTGCACAAATCCCTTTTCACAGCCAATCTCCTGTATCTCAGAAGCATTCTGTGGTATTGTGCTTGGTGCAGTAGGTGTCCTCAGTGTAGTAGGATCATCAGAGCTGTCAGCTTTAACAAGTTTCTGAGAGAGAGAGAGAAAGATAAAGCATCTGCGCTCAAGCGTCTACTACCCAAGAGCCAATGGAGCGATTGAGAGATTTAATAGGGTATTAAACGAGTGTCTGCAGACTGCAGAAAGAACACACAAGCCTTGGAAACAAGCAGTGACTGAGTTCTTACAGATTTACCGTGCTACACCGCATGCTACTACAGGTGCTACTCCATTTGAGTTGCTGAGAGACAGGAAGAAGCGCACAAAACTGAACATCCTTCCTGTCTCACACAAAGTTACATCACACAAGCAAGTCAAAATCAACAAAACAGTAAGGAGTATACAGACAGAAAGAGAGGAGCAAAAGTGCCCACCTTCCAAGTGAATGATGCTGGAGACCGGAGACCGGAACATGTCTACAAGGGTTCATCCAAATACACAGAACCTCTGACAGTCATAAAAAAAGGTTGGACCAAGTGATCTCAGTGATGGTCGGAAATGGAATGCCTCAAAGCTGGCACGTTTCCCAAAGGAAGCTCTACCTTGTATCAGTAAGAACAATGAGACTATACTGGATGGACTCACTGTGACTGAGAACGTGCATGTTGGGTAAGAACCAGGCCTTAGACGCACCACTAGAGTCAGAAACCCACCTCAGTGGTTACCAGACTTTGAGAGATGAATATGATGGACTGTGCAAATTGAAAAAAAATCATGCTGTTCTACTAAGTGAAAGAAAATCATACTGCTATGTATACAGGTTGTTCCCTTAAGAGAAGGGGAAATGTGTCTGTACTGTTGTGTACTGTAGGTGAACACTAAGGGCGCTAGAGTGCGCAATACGTTATACAAGTGAATGTTATGTAGATAGAAGAATACTAATAAAAAAGTCGAAGAATAGCAGTTATACATGTCGCTCGGCTCGTACTTAAAATACCTTTACAAAACACCACACCTGTATATCCTCTTGTGCACCCTATCGCCCCCAGTGTTCACCAACAGCACCAACACAACACAAGGCTTCAACAGCAAGGAATCATACGGCTGTTGAATTGGGTGCTGTGTTGGTATGGAACAAGTAAAACCTTCCATAATATGTTCCACTTCCACCTCCTGTAACAACACATCCACCAGTGAGCACCACCAACCACCCCGGCTCAGCCAACAGTACGACTCCTGTTGGGCACTGCTATTGCCACTTCTCCTACAACTGCCAATGCAGAAACTACCAACACAGTGTTTGATTCTGGAATGGCAAGAAACGCAAAACATTTCATCAGTGCTTCCAAGGAAACAAATACCTCCAGCTTTGTCCAGTTAATCTTGTTTTCAGTGTGCGATGCAACTGCTGCGTTTGGCCTTAAAAAGATGTCTACTTGCAACAACATTGTGTCTTATTTCTGAAATGTTTCATTTAATTTAAATGACTAATTCTAACATGAGGAGAGGATTGGGAGGAACGGCCTCCCTGATCTAAACCAGAGTGGTTGTCTGTTATTGGACTTCTGTGCTAGTCATGGATTGTCTATAACAAACACCATGTTCGAACATAGGGATGCTCATAAGTGTACTTGGTACCAGAGCACCCTAGGCCGAAGGTCAATGATCGATTTTATAATCGTTTCATCTGATTTGAGGCCGTATGTTTTGGACACTCGGGTGAAGAGAGGGGCGGAGCTGTCAACTGATCACCATCTGGTGGTGAGTTGGGTCAGGGGGTGGGGGAAGACTCTGGACAGACCTGGTAAGCCCAAACGGGTGGTGCGGGTAAATTGGGAACGTCTGGAGGAAGCTCCTGTCCAACAGACCTTCAACTCACACCTCCGGCGGAGCTTTTCGTGCATCCCTGTGGAGGCTGGGGGCATTGAACCTGAGTGGACAATGTTCAAAGTTTCCATTGCTGAAGCTGCGGCAGGGAGCTGTGGTCTTAGGGTCTTAGGTGCCTCAAGGGGCGGTAACCCTCGAACACCGTGGTGGACACCGGTGGTCAGGGAAGCCGTCCGACTGAAGAAGGAGTCTTTCCGGGATATGTTATCCCAGAGGACTCCGGAGGCAGTTGCAAGGTACCGACGGGCCCGAAGGACTGCAGCCTCTGCCGTGAAAGAGGCAAAGCAGCGGGTGTGGGAGAAGTTCGGAGAAGACATGGAGAAGGACTTTCGGTCGGCACCAAGGCGCTTCTGGAAAACCGTCCGCCACCTCAGAAGGGGGAAGCGGGGAACCATCCAAGCTGTGTACAGTAAGGATGGGACGTTGTTGACCTCAACTGAGGAGGTAATAGGGCGGTGGAAGGAGCACTTTGAGGAACTCCTAAATCCAGCTGATGCGCGCTCTTTGTTAGAGGCAGAGCTGGAGGATGACGGGGGATTGTCGTCAATTTCCCTGGTGGAGGTCACTGAGGTAGTCAAACAACTCCACAGTGGCAAAGCCCCAGGGATTGATGAGATCCGTCCAGAAATGTTGAAAGCTCTGGGTGTGGAGGGGCTGTCTTGGTTGACACGCCTACTCAACATTGCGTGGAAGTCTGGGACAGTGCCAAAGGAGTGGCAGACCGGGGTGGTGGTTCCCCTCTTCAAAAAGGGGGACCAGAGGGTGTGTACCAATTACAGGGGTATCACACTTCTCAGCCTCCCTGGTAAAGTCTACTCCAAGGTGCTGGAAAGGAGGGTTCGGCCGATAGTCGAACCTCAGGTTGAAGAGGAACAATGCGGATTCCGTCCGGGTCGTGGAACAACGGATCAGCTCTTTACTCTAGCAAGGATCCTGGAGGGAGCCTGGGAGTATGCCCATCCAGTCTGCATGTGTTTTGTGGATCTGGAGAAGGCATATGACCGGGTCCCCCGGGAGACTTTGTGGGAGGTGCTGCGGGAGTATGGGGTGAGGGGGTCCCTTCTCAGGGCCATCCAATCTCTGTATGACCAAAGCGAGAGCTGTGTCCGGGTTCTCGGCAGTAAGTCGGACACGTTCCAGGTGAGGGTTGGCCTCCGCCAGGGCTGCGCTTTGTCACCAATCCTGTTTGTAGTATTTATGGACAGGATATCGAGGCGTAGTCGTGGTAGGGAGGGGTTGCAGTTCGGTGGGCTCGGGATCTCATCGCTGCTCTTTGCAGATGATGTGGTCCTGATGGCATCATCGGCCTGTGACCTTCAGCACTCACTGGATCGGTTTGCAGCCGAGTGTGAAGCGGCTGGGATGAGGATCAGCACCTCTAAATCTGAGGCCATGGTTCTCAGCAGGAAACCGATGGAGTGCCTTCTCCAGGTAGGGAATGAGTCCTTACCCCAAGTGAAGGAGTTTAAGTACCTTGGGGTCTTGTTCGCGAGTGAGGGGACAATGGAGCGGGAGATTGGTCGGAGAATCGGCGCAGCGTGGGCGGTATTACATTCAGTTTATCGCACCGTTGTGACGAAAAGAGAGCTGAGCCGGAAGGCAAAGCTCTCGATCTACCGGTCAGTTTTCGTTCCTACCCTCACCTATGGTCATGAAGGTTGGGTCATGACCGAAAGAACGAGATCCAGGGTACAAGCGGCCGAAATGGGTTTCCTCAGGAGGGTGGCTGGCGTCTCCCTTAGAGATAGGGTGAGAAGCTCAGTCATCCGTGAGGAGCTCGGAGTAGAGCCGCTGCTCCTTCACGTCGAAAGGAGCCAGTTGAGGTGGTTCGGGCATCTGGTAAGGATGCCCCCTGGGCGCCTCCCTAGGGAGGTGTTCCAGGCACGTCCAGCTGGGAGGAGGCCTCGGGGAAGACCCAGGACTAGGTGGAGGGATTACATCTCCAACCTGGCCTGGGAACGCGTCGGGATCCCCCAGTCAGAGCTGGTTAATGTGGCTCGGGAAAGGGAAGTTTGGGGTCCCCTGCTGGAGCTGCTCCCCCCGCGACCCGACCACGGATAAGCGGACGACGATGGATGGATGGATGGATAATTCTAACATGTCTGACAAGAATATAAGAGCATGCCAAAATCATCTGTGTATCTTTAAACATCTTCAGCTCACCTATGCTTACATATAGTTTGGTTCCAGTGGCCTTAAATAGATTTTAATCAAACAGCATACTGCAAAGTATGTCACATCAACAAGAATGTTGCTTGAGAGTACAAATTGTCATCTTTACATGCTTTCGTTTACAACACAGATACATTAGAGTGTGCGTGTGTGTGTGTGTGTGTGTGTGTGTGTGTGTGTGTGTGTGTGTGTGTGTGTGTGTTGTTGACTTCCTTGATGACCATTTAATTGAGACTAATTAATTTAATTGACAAGGCAGGGAACAACAAATGACATCTTAACTTGAAACGGGAATGCCATAAATTACACCCCAGCAAAGATCCAGTATGTCCTAAATCACACCCAATGAGCAAAATAAATTACAATTCCAGATAATGGCATATTTGCCCCACCCCCCCGCTGCAGCTTTGATCTGCTTTTCATCTGCTAAACATTCAATGCCCTTTAAGGTGTGCCAATACTCGAGGCTGGAAAGGGAAATAAATAAAAAATATGAGCGTGAGATACAAGGAAGCAAAAAATGAAAAAAAGAGGTACAACGCAGTATGGTCAGGTAAACACTAATTAGATCGCGTATAAGTTCTGCATATAAATTTGGATAGACATTTAAAACCTACTGCAACTTTTTGATACTTTTACCCATGAGTAGCAACACATACTGAATGTATTCACTTAATATTATTTTATAACTCACTGCGCTTCCTTGGCTCCTGAGCAATTCACCCGCCAGGACAAAAGGCATGAAGTGTATTTTTTGGCAAAATGTAGGTCATCACTATATTGACATGCTTGCTTGTGTGTGTGTGTGTGTGTGTGTGTGTGTGTGTGTGTGTGTGTGTGTGTGTGTGTGTGTGTGTGTGTGTGTGTGTCTGTGTGTGTGTGTGTGGGTGTGTGTGTGTGTGTGTGTGTGTGTGTGTGTGTGTGTGTGTGTGCGTTTGAAAAAAATCTAAATGTTCAGTAAGTGACAATGTTATGTTACTATGCATATCTCTGTGAGACAGACTTTTGCTGATATTGTTTCCAACGTGTTGTCAAATGATAACCCTTGTTAGGGAAAAGAGGTAAAGCCAAATTCCCATAATTTATTTCTTCCTTAGTACCAAAAGCACACATTTTCATGGAAAACACACACACACACACACACACACACACACACACACATCAATTGGAATTTTGAAAAAACACCTCTGATGGCCATGTTCTTAATTTACGAACAACACACAGTAATCATTTCTGTCATATCAGGAAACTCACAGGTGTAACTTATAATAGTGATGATGACAGTGTTGTAAGCCAGTATTCACTAGACAATCACACTGAAACTAGGCCAGCTCTGGTATGGGGATATAATCAATGCTAATTACACCTGTGTACTTCCTGCTAGGACTGAAAAAACATTCGGCCACCAAAGAAAGACCTGTTGTTTCTCTGTAGACAAGATTAAATGATTGTTGGGTAACAAGTTCTGCTGGCCATAATAAGTTGGTAGTTCATTACTTAAAGAGGTATCTAATCATATTCAGGACCCTCATATTACTCATATTTTTGGCAGATCAATTGGATTGGCATTGTTCCCAAAGATCTTAAATAAGTCAAGATTATACCTTTATTTCAACAAGTCCTCCAAACCATACGACCACATATTGTGGGTCGTTTGTTCATACAGTTTCAGCCCCTCTAATACAACCCACAGGATTGTTTTCCGTCCTCATACCTAAACGTAACGGTTAAACATGTTGTAAATGTTCTGAAACGGTTGCAGTTGGTTATAGGTTTAGGCACAAAATGTACTTGGTTAGTTTAAGGCAACACAGCTACTTAGTTCAGTGAAAACATGGAGGTTTGGGTTGAAATTTGTACATGTGTTACATTACCTCCCTTTTGTGCATACATACATGACAAAATTACGCACGAGATGGAGAAATTGACATAATTTGTTCTGTTAATTTAAAAAAAATATATCATGTTCATATATCATGTTCACTATTATTTTCAAACGGTACATGGACAAGTCCAGTTTTCTCCTTGCGTTGAAAAGGCAAGGTATATATCCTCTCTTAATAAGCTGCAGATACTATAAACTTCTTTTTTAGAACTGCCAATAGATATTTATCAGATGTATGGGTTTACATACGAACATACATTTTTGCCACTTTCTCTCGTTTTAGAATTTTGTTAAATGTAATTCTGAAATTCAAAAAATATGAGACAGGCTGGCCATCTTCCAGAAGAAGAGCTTGCTATCTTTAGAAAATTAAAAAAGGAATTGTCATCAAATTGAGTGGTAATTCATATCTAATTAGTTCTTGACTCTGTCTAATTCTTTCTTTTCCTTTCATCCAGACAGTAGTGCAGTGCCCTTGCAAGATGTGCCTGTTTGAAACGTTTATCGGTGTTTTAAGCCCCCAATGTCTCCTTCCAGGCAGCGCTGCCTGGAAGGCACTAGGATTAGGCAATGGTTAAGGCTATGGTTATGGTTAGTGTCAGGGTTAAGTTTAGGGTTAGGTGCCTTGAAGTCAACGGTTGCAGCACTGCCTGGAAGGAGAAGTTGGGGGCTTAAAACACCATTGAGCGTTTGAAACGGGCTGACTGCATGGCCTCCAGGATTGCTGATTGCATTTCCTCCAAAACCACTCATCCAGACAACTTCAACTCGTCACTGCGCTGCCTTGGCTCCTGATCAATACACCCACCATGACAAAAGGCATTTTGTGACAAGCATGACAAGGCACAACATGCTGTCTTCACTTAGAGACTATTTTTACAGAGGAGTACAGAAGAGACACACTGTAAGAAACAAAATCCGTAAAGAAACGGATAATGTCCCGGCAGAAAATTACCAGTACCTTTTCCATTAAGTTTACGGACATTTCTGTTAATCTAAAAATGAAAAAATCTGTAGATTTACAGCATACTGTAGCTTTAACGGACATTTCTGTTTAACCAAAAATTTTAATATGGAAAAACCCCTGTGAAAAACCATTACAGAAAATTCCTTCATATTAAATATTATATTAGCCCATATTTCTTCAGACTTTTCTAACAGTGAAAGCTTTGTCATATGTTGCAAGGGCAATCACCTCAAGCTCAAGATCAGCAAATCCACTCTTAAGTCATGGCCCAAAACATGTTTTGTGAGCTCACAGTGGCATTGACCTTTGATCACCAAAAATGTAATCAGTTCATCCATGAGTCTAAGTGGACGTTTGTGCCCAATTTGAAGAAATTCCCTCAAGGCGTTCCTGAGACATCACTTTCATGAGAATGGGATGGATGGATGGATGGATGGACGGATGGATAAATGGGCAGAGAACCCCAAAACATAAGGCCTCTGGTCACGCTGTTGGAGGTATAAAAACACAGTTAGGCCGCTGTGTTGTTGTTCTTAACCTACATATATTAGCTACATACTTTACTTTATCAATTTAAAGTTTTTGTAAGTGGTCTGACTCAGTCTCTAGTGCACATTAGACTGCAGGGTTCTCAGACCCCAAAAGAGAGGAACCTCCTTAACAGAAAGAAATGTAACCATGGTGGTATCATGCTATTTCTGAAGTATAATTAGGACATCGCAACAATTCCATGCAACAATGCAGCAATTACTCCTCCCTAGTTAATTGTCACATGCTGTCAGCTTACTCTAATTAATCACATCTTAGATATGATGTCGTTTAAAAAATATTTGTTGATTGAAGGAATTCTATTAGCAACTGGCCAAGAACTACAGGAACTTGGAGTAATTATCCGCACCCTGTTTAACAGCTTCCTCAGCTGTCTACCCAATATAAACTGCTCAGCCACACATCCATCAGTCATCCATCAGACATCCAACAGACACAGGACGCTCCTTTCACCACTATATTTGTAAGTATCCCTTTTACTCTGATTTTAACAAACTACACTTTATGTGATTTCTTTGTTGGTGCTATGTATATTGCTATAGTCTACCTGCTCAATCTCTAACTGGCTATACTGAACACATTTTAATTCAATTCAATTCAATTTTATTTATAGTATAAAATCATAACAGGAGTTATGTCAAGACACTTTACAGATAGAGTAGGTCTAGACCACACTCTATAATTTACAAAAAACCCAACAAATCCCCCGAGAGCAAGCACTCAGTGCAACAATTTTAGGGAGGGGGAGTGAAGTAGCAGGCACTGTGTAGAATGTTTCTCTTTTTATTTTGTTGTAGCTTTCTAATATTATTACTATTATTATTATTATTGTTTGTGGTCCAAAAAAGGTTTTTTGCATGATGGAGGAAATTAATAATCAAACTTGATTGATTATAATCATACAGTAACCAACCTGTTCAGTCATCACTCCTGATCTGAGCGCCATGTCCTTTCAACTCCTTATACTTTTGATATTGTTTTAATTCATGTTTTATCTAAATTCTGATCACTCATTTCTTTCGGTTTTAATTATATTTGTGTATTTAAAGTTTTGATTGTGTTCTTTAATGATTACAGGTGCTGTTTAATCACTCATTGAATCTTTACCAACCATCCTGATAAAGGTAAGTGAAAATATCATTGGTGCTGTAAAATGGTATAATTTCTCAAGCAGGAGCTTGGGTCTGACTATGTGATGGTACAGTTGCGTTTTCGTACCAATATTATGACTTTATTTTAAAATTGATTTGGGTAGAGCAGATACTTAAACTATGCTGAGTAATAACTATCCTGCTATGAAACATTTCTTTTACAAATCTGCCAAAAGGTTGTGGTATGAAGAACTCAAGTGTTTATCTTGGACAACATATATTGTTTAAGTTGGCTGCGGCCTACAGCAATTACTCCTGTTTACGTCTTAAATGCAAAAACACATCAGCTGTGTATGTAACATGTATGGAAATAAGCGTTCCAATACTAAGTAAACCCACAAACTGTGCTAAGTTCTAAGTGGCACTGATAGACACACCACAGAATATGAAACTGACCTTCTATCTAAGACCAGTTTGAACAGGAAAGATGTGCAGTTTTCCAACGTGAAATGCAATTTGTGTGGCAACAGTTTTGATAATAATATTAATAATATTAGCTTAGGGCGAGGATTTGTTTTTGAGTCATGTTTATATTTTTCAGCTGCATGTTAATACAATTTATTTTATTTCTGCTCATCTACATAGTGGCAACATGTGCAAACTCACTCTAACTGCAGGTAAGGCCCACTGGACAAGTTATTGTAATGAATATTTTCTCACTTACCTCCTGTGGTATCTAGCCATGCAGATAGTTTTTGTTTTGTTTGCCAGTTTTTTATCTCTTTGAGATTACAGTGGCTTTTGGTTTGTGGTGCTTATGAAAATTTGCATTTGATTCAGCTCTTTACAGAAAACAGTGTCACCATTACCATTAATTTAGGTAAACTGATCTCCTTAGCTTTGTTTTTTAACCAAATAATAACCAGTCTGTCACTTTGAAGGTCTCTGTTTCATCATCGCCAGCTTGGGTAAGTTCATAACATGCATTAATCATAATCAATAGCACTAGCAGATAAAGGTGGACAATTATGTGAAGAGGGCAACTCATTTTTAGCAACCTACAAAATCTTCTGGTTCTTGGTAACCAAAATTCAAAACTTCATATCTTATCCTGTCATGTGGTGGTTGTTGTTAGTGTGTATTTAATTAAATGCCATTCATATTAATGTAATGACCTCTTATTAACTTTGTTACATCTTATTATGCAGATTGCAAATGTATGCTCTTTCTGTTTAGACATCTCAGCAGGGATATTAAATTATGATCAAACAGGGAGAACAATTAACACAATATGACTCTCTGATCTGATTCCTTCAGGTTATCCTGGCCTCACGGATACAGCTGCAGTGCCAATTGATAACTTCTGTAATGGAAGGATCAGTGGGCTATACCCCAACCCTGCTAACCCACATTCTTTTTACAGTTGTGGTAATGGAAGAACCTACCTCCAATACTGCCCATCAAATCTGGTCTTTGACCTAACATGCAGCTGCTGTAACTATCCTGCAGTGCCAATTGATAACTTCTGTAAAGGAAAGTGCAATGGCCAATACACTAACCCTGCTGACCCACATTCTTTTTACAACTGTTGGGGTGGAAGAACCTACCTCCAGAACTGCCCAACAAATCTGGTCTTTAACCAAAAATGCAGCTGCTGTGACTATCCTGTAACTCTGACTAAACCCTGCTCTAAAACAACTCCCACACCTCCCCCTACCACAACTCCACCTACTACAACTAAACCCTGCTCTAAAACAACTCCCACACCTCCCCCTACCACAACTCCACCTACTCCAACTAAACCCTGCTCTAAAACAACTCCCACACCTCCCCCTACCACAACTCCACCTACTCCAACTAAACCCTGCTCTAAAACAACTACCACACCTACAACTCCACCTACTACAACCACAACATACAGCTGTCGTGGAAGGATCAGTGGGCTATACCCCAACCCTGCTAACCCACATTCTTTTTACAGTTGTGGTAATGGAATAGCCTACCTCCAATACTGCCCATCAAATCTGGTCTTTGACCTAACATGCAGCTGCTGTAACTATCCTGCAAAAACTAATTGATAACTTCTGTAGGGAAAGAGCAATGGGCAATACACTAACCCTGCTGACCCACATTCTTTTTACAACTGTTGGGATGGAAGAACCTACCTCCAAAACTGCCCAACAAATCTGGTCTTTAACCAAAAATGCAGCTGCTGTGACTATCCCACAAAAAAAACACCTATTGATAACTTCTGTGATGGAAAGAAAGGGAACATTCTTTGTACATGTGACAGAGGCACCACAAAAATTACCTATCAAATTTGGTCTTCAAAAAAGAATGCATATGCAGTTAACAATTGTGGACAGGAATAATTTCATTATCCAAAAGGTGGCAATACATATTCATATTAACACAGAGGAAACATTGTCAAAGCTGCTATATATTTTCTTCGGATTTTTCACTTTTGAGTAATATGTTGAACATAGGGGTGTAACGCTACACATAATTCACGGTATCTCACTATATTGTATGGGTGTGTTCTTATTTGTTTATATTTAACCATTGCATGATTGTATTTATCTTACATTATGACACAGATGTTGCATATTTCATACATGTATATGCTGTTTGTCTAAATGTAAATACATACTACAAAAATTAATAAGTTGATAAAAATGAAATGATGAATCAATAAAATACTATAACTTTCCCAGATACATGTTGGCCCATTATTTTGGTTATATTGTTCTATGTCGGTTATCTTTGTATATCAGGTGTTGAAAAAAACTGCAAAAAAAGTTATTCAAACAAAGTTATGAATTCGAAGACACAGGAGCAAAATGTATTTGTCAAACATTTCTTGACTTCAGAGCCACCTACTGCATTGTAAGATGAACTATTCTGCAATGTAAAAAGAAATTAGGCTCGTTTGAGATGAGCCAGATCTGCGCAGAATCGATCACCGGCGATCGCCGCCCGTTGCATGCCGGTTAGATTTGTGTCCGACTTGATCCCGACTTGCTCTGACGTCATGAATACGTAGGCAACGATAATCTCACGAGAGCAAGGCGGCCGTAGTTCGGAGACGCGGGTAGCGCAGTTGCTTTCACCGACTGCAAGACCCAGGCGGACACAAGGCATGCTGGGAAACGCCGGCCTCTCAGCTGATCTAACAGCTGATTGGTTCAGAATCGACAACATGATGACGTTTTATATAAACTTTTTTATTGATTTTGAATCTGAGGGATTTTACCTGCCACTTGTCTAATTTAAAGGCTTATTCTGTACAGAACACATGTTGTTTGGCTGACAGTTATGTTTAGAAGTCAGAGAAACTAAATCTGTTCAGATTACAGATCATCTACAGTCTGTTGGTAATTAAAATCAGCAACAGATCACATGTACAGCATATTGACAGCTACTCTGTCATAATAAAAACAACTGGAGACTGTGTACAAGCTGATATATGGGTCTGATAACATTTTATTAAATTGGAATCGGACCACAGTGTTTCTATGACTTCCTGTTCAGCCTGCAGGCTGCTGGAATCGGCTGGAAACTGTCCGAATTCACAGCGGATTTTTGTCACCGCCCCCGGCTGCTGCCGCCTGCTCTCGTCTACTTTACAGGCGAGACGCAGTTCATCTCGAACGAGCCTAGCATGTTCACCTGTCGTGAGACTTTGTTGACTGTTGAGTAAGGGTTTTATGTCCATTTATTTGGTAGAGCACATAAGCAGCTAGTTTAACAAGCGTGCAAGAGACTATACGATATTATTTATTAATATATATTTAGAGTTTGAGTGTATATAATATCACACCTGGGGTGGGGAGGGGCTGTATCATCCACTGAAAATTATCTCAACAAATTGCTTTGTCCACCACAATTCACTTTTAATACATCATTTTAGGTCAAAATGTAGGAAAATGGACAGACGTGTTAGTATGAAATTACAGCGCTGTGGCAATTACTATAGAATCAACTGGATTATATTATATATGCAGTATATATTTGGCTCTAAGAAATACAATAAGACAAGACATTTCTGGAAGGAGGCAGACAGTGACATTTTTCTAACCTGCTCTCTGTCGCATATATTTGAAACCACAGACCACATCTCATGCTGCTTCTGTCTGAGTTTGTGTGCTGGGGAGGGAGAGAGTTTTTCTTTTTTGCTAGACTGCTTGTTTTTAATTACTATGGTCACCACATCATATATTGTTGCTGTTAAATGTCTTTTTTAAATTGTTATTTTTATAATTGTCATACCTGCCCAGGGACTACAGGTGGAAATTACCAATTGTTCCTATAACCTGGCACAAGACATATTCTCTTCTATTGCAAGTTTATTGTTTATTTGTGCATTGTCCCTGTTTCAAATAAATACATGTCCATTCCATTCTTGCTACTTAGATTGGCTAACTCTTAGTCCATTAGCCTTTACTACAGCCTTTACTACAACTACTACTACTTCTACTACTACTACTACTACTACTACTACTACTACTACTACTACTACTGATACTACTACTACTACTAGTACTTACTATATAGGCAATTCTGTCCTCTCTTTGTCAGAAATGTCAAACAGCAGCTTTGAGGTACAGTAGTTCAGCACAGGTGTTACTAATGATATTTACTATCTTCTTGGGACCATGGCCTTTGTTAAATCATTGTATTTCATCTCTCTCACTGACACACACACACACACACACACACACACACACACACACACACACACACACACACACACATACACACACACACACACACACACACACACACACACACACACACACACACACACACAGTGTGTTGCCTATAAGCCTCAGCTTACTTAGTACTGCTAATATTAGCATTGGGATGTGCACACTTTGTATCACTTTGTATCATGCTATTTCCAACTTTATTCTTCTTCTCCTTCTATGTACATAACATTCACCTGTATATCCTCTTCCGCACCCCCAGTGTTCACCAAGAGCACTAACAGGACACAACTTTTCCCTTCTCTTGAAAGGAACCAGTCATTTAAACATGACCTCAAAACTATATGATTTTTTTTCTTCAATTTGCACAGTTCACATGTTGATCCTGTATCATATTCATCTCACAAAGTCTGTTAACCACTGAGGTGGGTTTCTGACTCTAGTAGTGCGTCTAAGGCCTGGTTCTTGCCCAACATGCACGTTCTCGGTCATAGTGAGTCCATCCAGTGCAGTCTCATTGTTATTACTAATGCAAGGTAGAGCTTCCTTTGGGAAACGTGCCAGCTTTGAGGCATTCCATTTCCGACCATCACTGAGAAGGTAAGTACTTGGTCCAACCTTTTTGACGACTGTCAGAGGTTCTGCGTATTTGGATGAACCCTTGTAGACATGTTCCGGTCTCCGGACTTGCATAGCATCATTCACTTGGAAAGTGTGCACTTTTGCTCCTCGCTTTCTGTCTGTATACTCCTTACTGTTTTGTTGATTTTGACTTGCTTGTGTGATGTAACTTTGTGAGACAGGAAGGATGTTCAGTTTTGTGCGCATCTTCCTGTCTCTCAGCAACTCAAATGGAGTAGCACCTGTAGTAGCATGCGGTGTAGCACGGTAAACCTGTAAAGCCCATACAGACCAGAGATGCTCACAAGTCTCTGAGCTAGAGTCCAAGTCAAGTCTCAAGTCTTTGAGGTCAAGTCCAAGTCAAGTCTCAAGTCTTTGAGCTTGAGTCCAAGTCAAGTCTCAAGTCTCTTAATAAGTAATAATAAGTAAATAAATAATAAGTGTTGCATCACGCACACACACACACACACACACACACACACACACACACACACACACACACACACACACACACACACACACACACACACACACACACACACACACACTAACAGCAGGCCCAGACAGGATGAGGACAGAGTAAAGGTACACAGGACCTAATATTTCCACACTTTTAAAAACTTTTTTCCCCCACTTTTTGAAAACACCATACAAGGGTTAAACAAACGCTCATTTATATTTCATAAGGAAGACAGTCAGAGTTAACCTCCCGTAACGTTAGCTCGTAGCTAAACCAAGAAGCAAGCTAACGGTAACATTAGATGGTCAATGCTGAGCTAACGTTAAACATGTTTACTGACCTGTCAGGATGCGTTTTCAGATGCCTGATAAAATTAGATGTGGTTGAGCCAGAATCTTTTATCTTGAGACCGCATATTTTGCATTAAGCGCTTTTTTTGTTTGGTCCGTCGTTTTGGAAGTTTTTAAACCCAAAGCTTACGATGAATGGCACAGCAGCGGCCTGTGCAGTCAACATGTGTGTTCGTTGTCCTCTAATGTGTGGCCGCGCGCAGCAGATACATAGTACGTTACGTCGTGGGCAGGTTATAGGTAACGGAGGGAGTGGAATAACAGCGAGCTCATCAGACGTTTCCTAAAAATAAACATTGTTCACGAGTCCCGCAGCTCGAGTCCGAGTCAAGTCTGAAGTCTTTTGAGGACGAGTCTCAAGTTGAGTCTGAAGTCACTGTGTGTGCGACTTAAGTTGCACTCGAGTCCGAGTCTCAAACTCGAGTCTCCATCTCTGCTACAGACCAAGCTGAAACTCAGCCGTTGAACAGTGGCTCGATTTTGTGCAGTGTGTTCCGTGCCGTCGTCCGTTGGAAGGGCCATCGGCCTTCATTTTCGGCGATTTGTAGGGCATAGTCGGGAGGGCGGGCTCTGCCGCCAATTGGGCTCAAATGACCTATGTGATTGGTGGAGTGCTAACCTGGAGACAAGGAGCCGAAATGAGCGTGACTAGAGTCTCTCAAAATCTTACAAAAATCTTTTAAACTGACCTTCGTTGATCTGAAATGAAGACAGATTCAGCAACTGCATGGCCTATTTCTCGCTTAAAATGTTTTCAGAAACACGTTTCGGTGAACTATTTTAGTACAATTTGACATCATATTCTGAACGAGTTGCCAATAATGGCTGTTTGAAAAATGCAAAATCCGGAAGAAGAAACCAGACCCACGTGACGCGTTCGTCCAATCAGCTGCCAATTTCATTTTTGGGCTACAATACAGATTAGCGCCGCCTGCTGTTATGGAAACGTATTACGTCTCTTCTCCTCGGTGTGTTCTCTGGCATGTTTTGAACAATTCGGGAAGACTGATCAGTCCAAATGCCTTTTCTGCCAATGGTCGCCCCGTCTGTCCTATGTATAGAGGCTTTAAGAACTAGGTCACTGCTTGTTTCCAAGGCTTGTGTGTTCTTACTGCAGTCTGGAGACACTCTTTTAATACCCTATTGATTCTCTCAATCGCTCCATTGGCTCTTGGGTAGTAGACATTTGAGCGCAGATGCTTTATCTCTCTGTCTCTCTCAGAAACTTTGCAAGCTCGTGGGAAGTAAACTGACATCCGTGGTCAGAGACCAGGCAGGTCGGATTTCCTTCACGACTGAACACTGCAGCTAAAAAGCGAATAAGCACTTCTGTTGTGACTGTAGAGGCGAATGCAACTTCAGGCCATTTACTGTAGTAGTCTGTAAGAGTAATGGTAACAACAGTCCCATGTAGCACGTTCAAAATGACCAGTTATGTCAATGGAAACCTTTTCCCATGGTCCATCCGGCAGTTTGACAGGTGTAAGTGGTGCAGGTGCAGTCTTCACTGTTTTGTAATTATATTGGCATACCACACATGAAGCTATCTTACTCTGTACATCTTTGTCCATTTGTGGCCACCAATACAGTTCTCACAGTCTCTGTTTAGTGCATACCACTCCCTGGTGCCCCTCATGTGCCAAGTCTACCACTTAAGATCGCAGTGATGTAGGCACAATCAAGCGGTTAGTACCTCTCATGACAAGTGTTTTGTCTACAGCCAGTTCGTCTTGTACAGTGAAGTATGAAGCTAGCTCATTTTGTACATTCTTTCTGCAGCCAGCCTTTCTGTATTTGCTGTCGCAATTGAGTCAGTTCAGGGTAAGTGTCACATGCGGCGGTGAACTCAGACAAGGACATGGCGTGTAAAGAGTCCATGAAAACAGTAGCTACTATGTCTGGTTCCACTTCAGCTTCTCCTGTTAGGCAGGGGAATTCTTCTGAGATTTTGTTGTATTGGCACAGTCTCTGGTTTGAGTTGAATGTTGTGCACAAATCCCTTTTCACAGCCAATCTCCTGTATCTCAGAAGCATTCTGTGGTATTGTGCTTGGTGCAGTAGGTGTCCTCAGTGTAGTAGGATCATCAGAGCTGTCAGCTTTAACAAGTTTCTGAGAGAGATAAAGCATCTGCCCTCAAGCGTCTACTACCCAAGAGCCAATGGAGCGATTGAGAGATTTAATAGGGTATTAAACGAGTGTCTGCAGACTGCAGAAAGAACACACAAGCCTTGGAAACAAGCAGTGACTGAGTTCTTACAGATTTACCGTGCTACACCGCATGCTACTACAGGTGCTACACCATTTGAGTTGCTGAGAGACAGGAAGATGCACACAAAACTGAACATCCTTCCTGTCTCACACAAAGTTACATCACACAAGCAAGTCAAAATCAACAAAACAGTAAGGAGTATACAGACAGAAAGAGAGGAGCAAAAGTGCCCACCTTCCAAGTGAATGATGCTGTGCGAGTCCGGAGACCGGAACATGTCTACAAGGGCTCATCCAAATACACAGAACCTCTACAGTCATAAAAAAAGGTTGGACCAAGTGATCTCAGTGATGGTCGGAAATGGAATGCCTCAAAGCTGGCATGTTTCCCAAAGGAAGCTCTACCTTGTATCAGTAAGAACAATGAGACTATACTGGATGGACTCACTGTGACTGAGAACGTGCATGTTGGGTAAGAACCAGGCCTTAGACGCACCACTAGAGTCAGAAACCCACCTCAGTGGTTACCAGACTTTGAGAGATGAATATGATGGACTGTGCAAATTGAAAAAAATTCATGCTGTTCTGCTAAGTGAAAGAAAATCATACTGCTATGTATACAGGTTGTTCCCTTAAGAGAAGGGGAAATGTGTCTGTACTGTTGTGTACTGTAGGTGAACACTAAGGGCGCTAGAGTGCGCAATATGTTATACAAGTGAATGTTATGTAAGAATACTAATAAAAAAGTCGAAGAATAGCAGTTATACATGTTTCTCGGCTCGTACTTAAAATACCTTTACAAAACACCACACCTGTATATCCTCTTGTGCACCCTATCGCCCCCAGTGTTCACCAACAGCACCAACACAACACAAGGCTTCAACAGCAAGGAATCATACGGCTGTTGAATTGGGTGCTGTGTTGGTATGGAACAAGTAAAACCTTCCATAATATGTTCCACTTCCACCTCCTGTAACAACACATCCACCAGTGAGCACCACCAACCACCCCGGCTCAGCCAACAGTACGACTCCTGTTGGGCACTGCTATTGCCACTTCTCCTACAACTGCCAATGCAGAAACTACCAACACAGTGGTTGATTCTGGAATGGCAAGAAACACAACTCATTTCATCAGTGCTTCCAAGGAAACAAATACCTCCAGCTTTGTCCAGTTAATCTTGTTTTCAGTGTGGGATGCAACTGCTGCGTCTGGCCTTAAAAAGATGTCTCCTTGCAACAACATTGTGTCTTATTTCTGAAATGTTTAATTTAATTTAAATGATTAATTCTAACATGTCTGACAACAATATCAGAGCATACCAAAATCATCTGTGTATCTTAAAACATCTTCAGCTCACCTATGCTTACATATAGTTTGGTTCCAGTGGCCTTAAATAGATTTTAATCGAACAGCATACTGCAAAGTATGTCACATCAACAAGAATGTTGCTTGAGAGTACAAATTGTCATCTTTACATGCTTTCGTTTACAACACAGATACAATAGAGTGTATGTGTGTGTGTGTGTGTGTGTGTTTGTGTGTGTTGTTGACTTCCTTGATGACCATTTAATTGAGACTAATTAATTTAATTGACAAGGCAGGGAACAACAAATGACATCTTAACTTGAAACAGGAATGCCATAAATTACACCCCAGAAAAGATCCAGTATGTCCTAAATCACACCCAATGAGCAAAATAAATTACAATTCCAGATAATGGCATATTTGCCCCCCCTGCTGCAGCTTTGATCTGCTTTTCATCTGCTAAACATTCAACGCCCTTTGAGGTGTGCCAATACTCGAGGCTGGAAAGGGAAATAATTAAAAAATAAGAGCGCGAGATACAAGGAAGCAAAAAATGAAAAAAAGAGGCACAACGCAGTATGGTCAGGTAAACACTAATTAGATCACTTATAAGTGATCTCTCACTTATTTGGATAGACATTGAAAACCTACTGCAATGTTTTGATGCTTTTATCCATGAATAGCTACACATACTCAATGTATTCACTTAATACTATTTTATAACTCACTGCGCTTCCTTGGCTCTTGAGCAATTCACCCGCCATGACAAAAGGCATGAAGTGTATTTTTTTGGCAAAATGTAGGTCATCACTATATTGACATGCTTGTGTGTGTGTGTGTGTGTGTGTGTGTGTGTGTGTGTGTGTGTGTGTGTGTGTGTGTGTGTGTTTAAAAAAAATCTAAATGTTCAGTAAGTGACAATGTTATGTTACTATGCATATCTGTGTGAGACAGAATTTTGCTGACATTGTTTCCAACGTGTTGTCAAACGATAACCCTTGTTAGGGAAAAGAGGTAAAGCCAAATTCCCATAATTTACTTCTTCCTTACTACCAAAAGCACACATTTTCATGGAAAACACACACACACACACAAACACACACACATCAATTGGCAATTTTGAAAAAACACCTCTGATGGCCATGTTCTTAATATACGAACAACACACAGTAATCATTTCTGTCATATCAGGAAACTTAAAGGTGTAACTTATAATAGTGATGATGACAGTATTCTAAGCCAGTATTCACTAGACAATCACACTGAAACTAGGCCAGCTCTGGTATGGGGATATAATCAATGCTAATTACACCTGTGTACTTCCTGCTAGGACTGAAAAAACATTCGGCCACCAAAGAAAGACCTGTTGTTTCTCTGTAGACAAGATTAAATGATTGTTGGGTAACAAGTTCTGCTGGCCATAATAAGTTGGTAGTTCATTACTTAAAGAGGTATCTAATCATATTCAGGACCCTCATATTACTCATATTTTTGGCAGATCAATTGGATTGGCATTGTTCCCAAAGATCTTAAATAAGCTAAGATTATACCTTTATTTCAACAAATCCTCCAAACCATACGACCACATATTGTGGGTCGTTTGTTCCTACAGTTTCAGCCCCTCTAATACAACCCACAGGATTGTTTTCCGTCCTCATACCTAAACGTAACGGTTAAACATGTTGTAAATGTTCTGAAACGGTTGCAGTTGGTTATAGGTTTAGGCACAAAATGTACTTGGTTAGTTTAAGGCAACACAGCTACTTAGTTCAGTGAAAACATGGAGGTTTGGGTTGAAATTTGTACATGTGTTACATTACCTCACTTTTGTGCATACATACATGACAAAATTACGCACGAGATGGAGAAATTGACATAATTTGTTCTGTTAATTTAAACAAAATATATCATGTTCACTATTATTTTCAAACGGTACATGGTCCAGTCCAGTTTTCTCCTTGCGTTGAAAAGGCAAGGTATATATCCTCTCTTAATAAGCTGCAGATACTATAAACTTCTTTTTTAGAACTGACAATAGATATTTATCAGATGTATGGGTTTACATATGAACATACATTTTTGCCACTTTCTCTCTTTTTAGAATTTTTTAAAATGTAATTCTCAAATTCATTTTCATAATATGAGACAGGCTGGCCATATTCCAGAAGAAGAGCTTGCTATCTTTAGAAAATTAAAAAAGGAATTGTCATCAAATTGACTGGTAATTCATATCTAATTAGTTCTTGACTCTGTCTAATTCTTTCTTTTCCTTTCATCCAGACAGTAGTGCAGTGCCCTTGCAAGATGTGCCTGTTTGAAACGTTTATCGGTGTTTTAGGCCCCCAATGTCTCCTTCCAGGCAGCGCTGCCTGGAAGTCACTAGGATCAATCAATGGTTATGGTTATGGTTATGGTTATGGTTTTGGTTATGGTTATGGTTATGGTTAGTGTCAGGGTTAAGGTTAGGGTTAGGTGCCTTGAAGTCAACGGTCACAGCACTGCCTGGAAGGAGAAGTTGGGGCTTAAAACACCATTGAGCGTTTGAAACGGGCTGACTGCATGGCCTCCAGGATTGCTGCTTGCATTTCCTCCAGAACCACTCATCCAGACAACTTCAACTCGTCACTGCGCTGCCTTGGCTCCTGATCAATACACCCACCAGCATACCCTCTGTACCTTTAATGGACATTTCTGTTTAACCAAACAGTATATTAGCCCATATTTCTTCGGACTTTTCTAACAGTGAAAGCTTTGTCATATGTTGCAAGGGCAATCACCTCAAGCTCAAGATCAGCAAATCCACTCTTAAGTCATGGCCCAAAACATGTTTTGTGAGGTCACAGTGGCATTGACCTTTGATCACCAAAAATGTAATCAGTTCATCCATGAGTCTAAGTGGACGTTTGTGCCCAATTTGAAGAAATTCCCTCAAGGCGTTCCTGAGACATCACATTCATGAGAATGGGATGGATGGATGGATGGACGGATGGATAAATGGGCAGAGAACCCCAAAACATAAGGCCTCTGGTCATGCTGTTGGAGGTATAAAAACACAGTTAGGCCGCTGTGTTGTTGTTCTTAACCTACATACATTAGCTACATACTTTACTTTATCAATTTAAAGTTTTTGTAAGTGGTCTGACTCAGTCTCTAGTGCACATTAGACTGCAGGGTTCTCAGACCCCGAAAGAGAGGAACCTCCCTAACAGACAGAAATGTAACCATGGTGGTATCATGCTATTTCTGAAGTATAATTAGGACATTGCAACAATTCCATGCAACAATGCAGCAATTACTCCTCCCTAGTTAATTGCCACATGCTGTCAGCTTACTCTAATTAATCACATCTTACATATGATGTCGTTTAAAAAATATTTGTTGATTGAAGTAATTCTATTAGCAACTGGCCAAGAACTACAGGAACTTGGAGTAATTATCCGCACCCGGTTTGACAGCTTCCTCAGCTGTCTACCCAATATAAACTGCTCAGCCACACATCCATCAGACATCCATCAGACATCCATCAGACATCCATCAGACATCCATCAGACATCCATCAGACATCCATCAGACACAGGACGCTTTTACCACTATATTTGTAAGTATCCATTTTACTCTGATTTTAACAAACTACATTTTATGTGATTTCTTTGTTGGTGCTATGTATATTGCTATAGTCTACCTGCTCAATCTCTAACTGGCTATACTGAACACATTTTAGGGAGGGGGAGTGAAGTAGCAGGCACTGTGTAGAATGTTTCTCTTTTTATTTTGTTGTAGCTTTCTAATATTATTATTATTATTATTGTTTGTGGTCCAAAAAATGTACATGTGATAATGTTCAGGTTTTTTGCATGATGGAGGAAATTAATAATCAAACTTGATTGATTATAATCATACAGTAACCAACCTGTTCAGTCATCACTCCTGATCTGAGCGCCATGTCCTTTCAACTCCTTATACTTTTGATATTGTTTTAATTCATGTTTTATCTGAATTCTGATCACTCATGTCTTTTGGTTTTAATTATATTTGTGTATTTAAAGTATTGTGTTGATTGTGTTCTTTAATGATTACAGGTGCTGTTTAATCACTCATTGAATCTTTACCAACCATCCTGATAAAGGTAAGTGAAAATATCATTGGTGCTGTAAAATGGTATAATTTCTCAAGCAGGAGCTTGGGTCTGACTATGTGATGGTACAGTTGCATTTTTGTACCAATATTATGACTTTACTTTAAAATTGATTTGGGTAGAGCAGATACTTAAACTATGCTGAGTAATAACTATCCTGCTATGAAACATTTCTTTTACAAATCTGCCAAAAGGTTGTGGTATGAAGAACTCAAGTGTTTATCTTGGACAATATATATTGTTTAAGTTGGCTGCGGACTACAGCAATTACTCCTGTTTACGTCTTAAATGCAAAAACACATCAGCTGTGTATGTAACATGTATGGAAATAAGCATTCCAATACTAAGTAAACCCACAAACTGTGCTACGTGCTAAGTGGCACTGATAGACACACCACAGAATATGAAACTGACCTTCTTTCTAAGACCAGTTTGAACAGGAAAGATGTGCAGTTTTCCAACGTGAAATGCAATTTGTGTGGCAACAGTTTTGATAATAATATTAATAATATTAGCTTAGGGTGATGATTTGTTTTTGAGTCATGTTTATATTTTTCAGCTGCATGTTAATACAATTTATTTTATTTCTGCTCATCTACATAGTGGCAACATGTGCAAACTCACTCTAACTGCAGGTAAGGCCCACTGGACAAGTTATTGTAATGAATATTTTCTCACTTACCTCCCGTGGTATCTAGCCATGCAGATAGTTTCTGTTTTGTTTGCCAGTTTTTTATCTCTTTGAGATTACAGTGGCTTTTGGTTTGTGGTGCTTATGAAAATTTGCATTTGATTCAGCTCTTTACAGAAAACAGTGTCATCATTACCATTAATTTAGGTAAACTGATCTCCTTAGCTTTGTTTTTTAACCAAATAATAACCAGTCTGTCACTTTGAAGGTCTCTGCTTGATCATCGCCAGCTTGGGTAAGTTTATAACATGCATTAATCATAATCAATAGCACTAGCAGATACATAAAGATGGACAATTATGTAAACAGGGCAACTCATTTTTCAGCAACCAGCAAAATCTTCTGGTTCTTGGTAACCAAAATTCAAAACGTCATATCTTATCCTGTCATGTGGTGGTTGTTGTTAGTGTGTATTTAATTGAATGTCATTCATATTAATGTAATCACCTCTTATTGACTTTGTTACATCTTATTATGCAGATTGCAAATGTATGCTCTTTCTGTTTAGACATCTCAGCAGGGATATTAAATTATGATCAAACAGGGAGAACAATTAACACAATATGACTCTCTGATCTGATTCCTTCAGGTTATCCTGGCCTCACGGATACAGCTGCAGTGCCAATTGATAACTTCTGTAATGGAAGGATCAGTGGGCTATACCCCAACCCTGCTAACCCACATTCTTTTTACAGTTGTGCTAATGGAAGAACCTACCTCCAATACTGCCCATCAAATCTGGTCTTTGACCTAACATGCAGCTGCTGTAACTATCCTGCAGTGCCAATTGATAACTTCTGTAAAGGAAAGTGCAATGGCCAATACACTAACCCTGCTGACCCACATTCTTTTTACAATTGTTGGGATGGAAGAACCTACCTCCAGAACTGCCCAACAAATCTGGTCTTTAACCAAACATGCAGCTGCTGTGACTATCCCACCAATCCGACACCAATTGATAACTTCTGTAAAGGAAAGTGCAATGGTCAATACAGTAACCCTGCTGACCCACATTCTTTTTACAATTGTTGGGATGGAAGAACCTACCTCCAGAACTGCCCAACAAATCTGGTCTTTAACCAAACATGCAGCTGCTGTGACTATCCCGCAAACACCAATCCGACACCAATTGATAACTTCTGTAAAGGAAAGTGCAATGGGCAATACACTAACCCTGCTGACCCACATTGTTTTTACAATTGTTGGGATGGAAGAACCTACCTCCAATACTGCCCATCAAAGCTGGTCTTTAACCAAACATGCAGCTGCTGTGACTATCCCGTACACACCAATCCGACACCAATTGATAACTTCTGTAATGGAAAGTGCAATGGCCAATACACTAACCCTGCTGACCCACATTCTTTTTACAATTGTTGGGATGGAAGAACCTACCTCCAGAACTGCCCAACAAATCTGGTCTTTAACCAAACATGCAGCTGCTGTGACTATCCTGTAACTCCAACTAAAACCTGCTCTAAAACAACTACCACGCCTCCCCCTATCACAACTCCACCTACTACAACTAAACCCTGCTCTAAAACAACTCCCACACCTACAACTCCACCTACTACAACCACACCATACAGCTGTCGTGGAAGGATCAGTGGGCTATACCCCAACCCTGCTAACCCACATTCTTTTTACAGTTGTGCTAATGGAATAGCCTACCTCCAATACTGCCCATCAAATCTGGTCTTTGACCTAACATGCAGCTGCTGTAACTATCCTGCAAAAACTAATTGATAACTTCTGTAATGGAAAGAGCAATGGGCAATACACTAACCCTGCTGACCCACATTCTTTTTACAACTGTTGGGATGGAAGAACCTACCTCCAAAACTGCCCAACAAATCTGGTCTTTAACCAAAAATGCAGCTGCTGTGACTATCCCACAAAAAAAACACCTATTGATAACTTCTGTGATGGAAAGAAAGGGAACATTCTTTGTACATGTGACAGAGGCACCACAAAAAATACCTATCAAATTTGGTCTTCAAAAAAGAATGCATATGCAGTTAACAATTGTGGACAGGAATAATTTCATTATCCAAAAGGTGGCAATACATATTCATATTAACACAGAGGAAACATTGTCAAAGCTGCTATATATTTTCTTCGGATTTTTCACTTTTGAGTAATATGTTGAACATAGGGGTGTAACGCTACACATAATTCACGGTATCTCACTATATTGTATGGGTGTGTTCTTATTTGTTTATATTTAACCATTGCATGATTGTATTTATCTTACATTATGACACAGATGTTGCATATTCCATACATGTATATGCTGTTTGTCTAAATGTAAATACATACAACAAAAATTAATAAGTTGATAAAAATGAAATGATGAATCAATAAAATACTATAACTTTCCCAGATACATGTTGGCCCATTATTTTGGTTATATTGTTCTATGTCGGTTATCTTTGTATATCAGGTGTTGAAAAAAACTGCAAAAAAAGTTATTCAAACAAAGTTATGAATTCGAAGACACAGGAGCAAAATGTATTTGTCAAACATTTCTTGACTTCAGAGCCACCTACTGCATTGTAAGATGAACTATTCTGCAATGTAAAAAGAAATTAGGCTCGTTTGAGATGAGCCAGATCTGCGCAGAATCGATCACAGGCGATCGCCGCCCGTTGCATGCCGTTTAGATTTGTGTCCGACTTGATCCCGACTTGCTCTGACGTCATGCATATGTAGGCAACGATAATCTCACGAGAGCAAGGCGGCCGTAGTTCGGAGACGCAGGTAGCGCAGTTGCTTTCACCGACTGCAAGGCGGACACAAGGCATGCTGGGAAACGCCGGCCTCTCAGCTGATCTAACAGCTGATTGGTTCAGAATCGACAACATGATGACGTTTTATATAAACTTTGTTATTGATTTTGAATCTGAGGGATTTTACCTGCCACTTGTCTAATTTAAAGGCTTTTTCTGTACAGAACACATGTTGTGTGGCTGACAGTTATGTTTAGAAGTCAGAGAGACTAAATCTGTTCAGATTACAGATCATCTACAGTCTGTTGGTAATTAAAATCAGCAACAGATCACATGTACAGCATATTGACAGCTACTCTGTCATAATAAAAACAACTGGAGACTGTGTACAAGCTGATATATGGGTCTGATAGCATTTTATTAAATTGGAATCGGACCACAGTGTTTCTATGACTTCCTGTTCAGCCTGCAGGCTGCTGGAATCGGCTGGAAACTGTCCGACTTCACAGCGAATTTTTGTCACCGTCCCCGGCTGCTGCCGCCTGCTCTCGTCTACTTTACAGGCGAGACGCAGTTCATCTCGAACGAGCCTAGCATGTTCACCTGTCGTGAGACTTTGTTGACTGTTGAGTAAGGGTTTTATGTCCATTTATTTGGTAGAGCACATAAGCAGCTAGTTTAACAAGCGTGCAAGAGACGATACGATATTATTTATTAATATATATGTAGAGTTTGAGTGTATATAATATCACACCTGGGGTGGGGAGGGGCTGTATCATCCACTGAAAATTATCTCAACAAATTGCTTTGTCCACCACAATTCGCTTTTAATACATCATTTTAGGTCAAAATGTAGGAAAATGGACAGACGTGTTAGTATGAAATTACAGCACTGTGGCAATTACTATAGAATCAACTGGATTATATTATATATGCAGTATATATTTGGCTCTAAGAAATACAATAAGACAAGACATTTCTGGAAGGAGGCAGACAGTGACATTTTTCTAACCTGCTCTCTGTCGCATATATTTGAAACCACAGACCACATCTCATGCTGCTTCTGTCTGAGTTTGTGTGCTGGGGAGGGAGAGAGTTTTTCTTTTTTGCTAGACTGCTTGTTTTTAATTACTATGGTCACCACATCATATATTGTTGCTGTTAAATGTCTTTTTTAAATTGTTATTTTTATAATTGTCATACCTGCCCAGGGACTACAGGTGGAAATTACCAATTGTTCCTATAACCTGGCACAAGACATATTCTCTTCTATTGCAAGTTTAATGTTTATTTGTGCATTGTCCCTGTTTCAAATAAATACATTTCCATTTCCATTCCATTCTTGCTACTTAGATTGGCTAACTCTTAGTCCATTAGCCTTTACTACAGCCTTTACTACAACTACTACTACTTCTACTACTACTACTACTACTACTACTACTACTACTACTACTACTGATACTACTACTACTACTAGTACTTACTATATAGGCAATTCTGTCCTCTCTTTGTCAGAAATGTCAAACAGCAGCTTTGAGGTACAGTAGTTCAGCACAGGTGTTACTAATGATATTTACTATCTTCTTGGGACCATGGCCTTTGTTAAATCATTGTATTTCATCTCTCTCACTGACACACACACACACACACACACACACACACACACACACACACACACACACACACACACACACACACACACACACACACACACACACAGTGTGTTGCCTATGAGCCTCAGCTTACTTAGTACTGCTAATATTAGCATTGGGATGTGCACACTTTGTATCACTTTGTATCATGCCATTTCCAACTTTATTCTTCTTCTCCTTCTATGTACATAACATTCACCTGTATATCCTCTTCCGCACCCCCAGTGTTCACCAACAGCACTAACAGGACACAACATTTTCCCTTCTCTTGAAAGGAACCAGTCATTTAAACATGACCTCAAAACTGTATGATTTTTTTTCTTCAATTTGCACAGTTCACATGTTGATCCTGTATCATATTCATCTCACAAAGTCTGTTAACCACTGAGGTGGGTTTCTGACTCTAGTAGTGCGTCTAAGGCCTGGTTCTTGCCCAACATGCACGTTCTCGGTCATAGTGAGTCCATCCAGTGCAGTCTCATTGTTCTTACTAATGCAAGGTAGAGCTTCCTTTGGGAAACGTGCCAGCTTTGAGGCATTCCATTTCCGACCATCACTGAGAAGGTAAGTACTTGGTCCAACCTTTTTGACGACTGTCAGAGGTTCTGCGTATTTGGATGAACCCTTGTAGACATGTTCCGGTCTCCGGACTTGCATAGCATCATTCACTTGGAAGGTGGGCACTTTTGCTCCTCGCTTTCTGTCTGTATACTCCTTACTGTTTTGTTGATTTTGACTTGCTTGTGTGATGTAACTTTGTGAGACAGGAAGGATGTTCAGTTTTGTGCGCATCTTCCTGTCTCTCAGCAACTCAAATGGAGTAGCACCTGTAGTAGCATGCGGTGTAGCACGGTAAACCTGTAAAGCCCATACAGACCAGAGATGCTCACAAGTCTCTGAGCTAGAGTGTATTGTGCATTGTGTATTTCCATATGTTTCCTGCTTCTTACAGTGCAGACGCTTTGCTGCTTGCTCCTGCCTCTGCTTGCATATTTCTGCTGATAATCTTGCTTTTCCTCTGAGAGAAACTATGAGCAGCGGCTCTTGGATACTTATAAATCACTGGACTATACACTTTTTGTAGACATAGTAGGGTATTGCCATATTTAATCATTTTTCTTTGTGAGCGTGGCCTACCAATAGCTCAAGCCTGTACTGCAGTGACTGGAAACTTGATACTTAGCTAAAGCTAATTAGCAGCAAGATGCCTCCCTTCTCTGTGGATGACTACTACAAACTCCTTCAGAAGATTGCTGTTCTGGAAACCAAAATTCATCGGTTAGAAGTAAACGTGGAGGTGAACACATCATGTGGGAATGACACCACTTTACCATGGACCCAAAACAATGGACAAAAGCATGCTAACACACGGCTAATTAGCACCAACAAGGCTACAAAGAAACAGGAGGACTGTGAAGCGGATAATAAATCAACAAGTGGTAGTCCTCCCGGGAACTCTTTCGGTGCAAAGCCTAAGAGTAAATCTTCCTGGGAAATGGGAGGACGACTAACAGGCAGGGCACAGCGCCCTGAGATTTGTGATATGACCAGCTGGCCTGCATTACCATCCAGGCAGAGCGCCTCTTCAACCCCTGTACTTAGTAGGACACAACCGTGGACAGCTGCAAAAGGGAGAATTAGCAACAAAATGCCTCCCCAACAACCAAGTCTGCAAGTTGATAACAGATTTGCTACACTGCAGCAGGACCCTGGACCTTCATCTGACCTGGATTGTGTCTCATCGTCACACAGCAGGGTAAGGACTGAGAGCAATTCAAAAAGTAAAAAGCTACAGGGAAAGCTAACGACTGGGCCTCAAACTCTAATTGTAGGTGACTCTGCTGTAAAAGATGTAAAAAGCAGAAAAAACACCAAAATACTCTGTTTTCCCAAAGAAATGGTGTCTGACTTGGCCAACAGAATCCCAGATATCGTGGCAGCACACCCAACTGTGAATAACATTATACTGCATATAGGGTCACATGATGTTGTAAAGCAACAGTCTGAAGTGCTGAAAAAGGACTTCATGGATCTACTGAAAACAGTCAGCTCCCTAAATGCAAGGGTGTTTATCAGTGGACCTCTACCGCCAGTCAGAAGAGGAATTGAGAGATTCAGCAGACTGTTGGCACTGAGCACATGGCTTTCAACTGCGTGTACCGCTTATTCTCTGCAGTTCATTGACAATTTTGACATGTTCTGGGAGCGCAGACATCTTTTTAAGAAAGATGGAATTTTCCTTAACAAACCAGGAGTAAAGCTGTTCACCTCTAACCAACTTTACTTTCTGCGCCACACATCAGCACCCTTAGCCAAGGACACGAGACAAGATGAATCTAAACAAGAGGAAGACATAACAAAACGGGGCAGTAATCCACCACAGCCCCCGCCTGAGCAAAGATTTGACCATGGAAGACCACAGAGCAGAGATGAGAAATCTCAATCCCCCTCTTCACCCGTCCAACTCCCCTCAAACCCCTTCACCAACCCTGACGCCTTTGAGGATCCATACACCCCGCCCACGCCATCGCTCTCTCCACTCACCTTTTCCCCTCCTTCCCCCTGCCCCATGTTGGATTTCACTGACCAGATGAAGCGACTGGTAGTTGAAGGAACCAAATTTATCCCCCTTCCTTCTCCCATCATTTGCTCCCATCAAAAGTAGATACTGGAATCAAACTTACCCCCCTTCGTTCTCCCATCATTGGCCCCCAGCCAAAAGTTAAACGGCAGGCAGCACTGCCCACCCAAGGACGTCAGCTAACACCTCCTCCCCAGACTGATAAGTATACTTGTGTACAAAATGCAGCAAGCTTTGTCTGATATGGGCCGGGTCCAGGCTGCACGCCTAGTGGCACTCATGACTTTTTTCAGGACAAGCCCGGGCCCTGTGTATTAAATCCTTCCTCAATTTATGTTGTGATAGGTAATAGAAAAAGAACGATAAATCCGCTAAGTAAGAACAAGCACTTATCAGCAAACCTCGCAAATTTAGCATTCTTTCCTCGTCAGCCAACGCCTATACCAAAAAATGAGACAGATAAATATTTTAACACACTAACACTAGCCTTACTAAACGTCAGGTCTTTGGCAGGAAAATCATTTTTAATCAATGATTTTTTTATTAAGCACAATCTTGATTTTATGTTTTTAACTGAATCCTGGTTGGACCATAATAACAGTGGTGCTGTTCTCATTGAGTCAGCTCCCCCTAACTTCAGTTTTATGAGTGAGCATAGAGTGAATAAGAAAGGAGGTGGAGTAGCCATTTTGTGTATGTGACTCATTCCATTGTACTCAAATATCTTATGGAAATGTTGCTTCTTTTGAATATGTGACTCTTCAGCTAAAGTCCTCCCCTCATGCTATATTTCTAAATATCTACAGACCACCGAAATACTGTGCAGCTTTCTTTGATGACTTTACTGAACTGCTGTCTATAATCTGTATTAACTTTGACTGTGTAATTATTGCTTGTGATTTTAACATTCATGTGGACAACCTTCAGGATAGAGGGACCAAAGAACTGTGTTGTGTTTTTGAGAACTATGGACTGACTCAGCATGTGACGGAACCCACGCACAATGGGTTTGAACATTTCCAAGGTTGTGGTGACTGACGTTGCTCTCTCTGATCATTCATGTGTTTTCTTTAACGGCACTATCTTGGTGCCCAAAAGTGTCCAAACTAAGGTAATCAGAAAACGGTATATCACTGAAAACACCAGTGAAACATTCATTCAGCTTTTCTCCTCCACACCTGCCCTCTCTGGGGTCTCAGTCAATGAGCTTGTAGATAATTTCAATTTTAAAATTACAAATGTTATTGATGCCATTGCTCCCACTAAGGTCAAAGCTGTCTCTAGTAAGAAAAGATCTCCATGGAGAAATGTCATACGGGTAAGAACAGAAAAAACAGAGTGTCGAAAAGCTGAACGCAGGTGGCGAAAAACTAATCTCCAGGTCCACTATAACACCTATAAAGACAGACTTCACATTTATAATTTGGAACTGAGGAATTTTTTACATTTTACATGTCATTTTAGCTGACGCTTTTATCCAAAGCGACTTACAATTGCTATATATATCAGAGGTCGCACGCCTCTGGAGCAACTAGGGGTTAAGTGTCTTGCTCAGGGACACACTGGTTGATGGATCATGGTGGGAATCGAACCCAGGTCTCCCACACCAAAGGCATTTTCTGACATTATCGCCAGAAACAATAATAATTCATGTGCTCTGTTTGCTACTGTTGATAGGTTAACAAACCCTCCAGTACCAGTAGCATCTGAACTTTTATCTACCAAGGCCTGCAATGATTTTGCCTCCTTTTTCGAAGACAAAATTCAGAAAATTAGACTAACTGTCAGTGACTCCATATCAAGTAAGGGATATGTGTTGCCACACTGTCTAGGCAAAACAAATTCCAATATCACACAATTTCATATGATCAACCATAAAAACCTGGAGGACATTATACAACATCTAAAAAAACCTCCTCCTGTTGCCTTGATATTCTGCCAACAGGCCTTTTCAAAAAGGTTTCAAATTGTATGTCTTCTGATCTTTTACAGATAGTAAACACGTCTCTATTCTCAGGTATTTTCCCAAAGGCCCTGAAAACTGCAGTCATCAAGCCACTTTTAAAAAAGAACAGTCTAGACACGGCACTACTGAGCAACTGTAGGCCGATATCTAACCTTCCATTCTTAAGTAAAATCATTGAAAAAGCGTTTTTTCAACCTTTTCTTGTCACTAAACAATGGTTTTGATGCCTTCCAGTCGGGTTTTCGACCACAGCACTGAGACAGCTCTTGTTAAAGTATTTAATGACATCCACTTAAACACAGATAGTGGCAAAACCTTATCGCCAGGAGACTATAGTCCTATACAAACACTGACTAAGTGTATTGAACAAATTAACGACTGGATGTGCCAGAACTTTCTTAAATTAAATGAAGAAAAAACTGAGGTGGTTGTTTTTGGAGCAAAAGAGGAACGATTAAAAATCAGCGCTCAGCTTCAAACGACAATGTGGAAAACAACAGACAAAGCCAGAAATCTTGGTGTAATTATGGACTCAGACCTGAATTTCAACAGCCACATTAAGACAATTACAAAGTCATCTATTACCACCTTAAGAATACATCAAGGGTAAAGGGACTTATGTCTCAGCAGGACTTGGAAAAACCTGTCCATGCTTTTATCTTCAGTAGACTTGACTACTGTAACAGTGTCTTTACAGGTCCATCCATCCATCCATCGTCGTCCGCTTATCCGTGGTCGGGTCGCGGGGGGAGCAGCTCCAGCAGGGAACCCCAAACCTCCCTTTCCCGAGCCACATTAACCAGCTCTGACTGGGGGATCCCGAGGCGTTCCCATGCCAGGTTGGAGATGTAATCCCTCCACCTAGTCCTGGGTCTTCCCCGAGGCCTCCTCCCAGCTGGACGTGCCTGGAACACCTCCCTAGGGAGGCGCCCAGGGGGCATCCTTACCAGATGCCCGAACCACCTCAACTGGCTCCTTTCGACGTGAAGGAGCAGCGACTCTACTCCGAGCTCCTCACGGATGACTGAGCTTCTCACCCTCTCTCTAAGGGAGACGCCAGCCACCCTCCTGAGGAAACCCATTTCGGCCGCTTGTACCCTGGATCTCGTTCTTTCGGTCATGACCCAACCTTCATGACCATAGGTGAGGGTAGGAACGAAAACTGACCGGTAGATCGAGAGCTTTGCCTTCTGGCTCAGCTCTCTTTTCGTCACAACGGTGCGATAAACAGAATGTAATACCGCCCACGCTGCGCCGATTCTCCGACCAATCTCCAGCTCCATTGTCCCCTCACTCGCGAACAAGACCCCAAGGTACTTAAACTCCTTCACTTGGGGTAAGGACTCATTCCCTACCTGGAGAAGGCACTCCATCGGTTTCCTGCTGAGAACCATGGCCTCAGATTTAGAGGTGCTGATCCTCATCCCAGCCGCTTCACACTCGGCTGCAAACCGATCCAGTGAGTGCTGAAGGTCACAGGCCGATGATGCCATCAGGACCACATCATCTGCAAAGAGCAGCGATGAGATCCCCAGCCCACCGAACTGCAACCCCTCCATACCACGACTACGCCTCGATATCCTATCCATAAATACTACGAACAGGATTGGTGACAAAGCGCAGCCCTGGCGGAGGCCAACCCTCACCTGGAACGTGTCTGACTTACTGCCGAGAACCCGGACACAGCTCTCGCTTTGGTCATACAGAGATTGGATGGCCCTGAGAAGGGACCCCCTCACCCCATACTCCCGCAGCACCTCCCACAAAGTCTCCCGGGGGACCCGGTCATATGCCTTCTCCAGATCCACAAAACACATGTAGACTGGATGGGCATACTCCCAGGCTCCCTCCAGGATCCTTGCTAGAGTAAAGAGCTGATCCGTTGTTCCACGCCCAGGACGGAATCCGCATTGTTCCTCTTCAACCTGAGGTTCGACTATCGGCCGAACCCTCCTTTCCAGCACCTTGGAGTAGACTTTACCAGGGAGGCTGAGAAGTGTGATACCCCTGTAATTGGTACACACCCTCTGGTCCCCCTTTTTGAAGAGGGGAACCACCACCCCGGTCTGCCACTCCTTAGGCACTGTCCCAGACTTCCACGCAATGTTGAGTAGGCGTGTCAACCAAGACAGCCCCTCCACACCCAGAGCTTTCAGCATTTCTGGACGGATCTCATCAATCCCTGGGGCTTTGCCACTGTGGAGTTGTTTGACTACCTCAGTGACCTCCACCAGGGAAATTGACGACAATCCCCCGTCATCCTCCAGCTCTGCCTCTAACAAAGAGGGCGCATCAGCTGGATTTAGGAGTTCCTCAAAGTGCTCCTTCCACCGCCCTATTACCTCCTCAGTTGAGGTCAACAACGTCCCATCCTTACTGTACACAGCTTGGATGGTTCCCCGCTTCCCCATTCTGAGGTGGCGGACGGTTTTCCAGAAGCGCCTTGGTGCCGACCGAAAGTCCTTCTCCATGTCTTCTCCGAACTTCTCCCACACCCGCTGCTTTGCCTCTTTCACGGCAGAGGCTGCAGTCCTTCGGGCCCTTCGGTACCTTGCAACTGCCTCCGGAGTCCTCTGGGATAACATATCCCGGAAAGACTCCTTCTTCAGTCGGACGGCTTCCCTGACCACCGGTGTCCACCACGGTGTTCGAGGGTTACCGCCCCTTGAGGCACCTAAGACCCTAAGACCACAGCTCCCTGCCGCAGCTTCAGCAATGGAAACTTTGAACATTGTCCACTCAGGTTCAATGCCCCCAGCCTCCACAGGGATGCACGAAAAGCTCCGCCGGAGGTGTGAGTTGAAGGTCTGTCGGACAGGAGCTTCCTCCAGACGTTCCCAATTTACCCGCACCACCCGTTTGGGTTTACCAGGTCTGTCCAGAGTCTTCCCCCACCCCCTGACCCAACTCACCACCAGATGGTGATCAGTTGACAGCTCCGCCCCTCTCTTCACCCGAGTGTCCAAAACATACGGCCTCAGATCAGATGAAACGATTATAAAATCGATCATTGACCTTCGGCCTAGGGTGCTCTGGTACCAAGTACACTTATGAGCATCCCTATGTTCGAACATGGTGTTTGTTATAGACAATCCATGACTAGCACAGAAGTCCAATAACAGACAACCACTCTGGTTTAGATCAGGGAGGCCGTTCCTCCCAATCACGCCTCTCCATGTATCTCCGTCATTGCCCACATGTGCGTTGAAGTCCCCCAGCAGAACTATGGAGTCCCCCTCCGGAGCCCCATACAGGACTCCATTCAAGGTCTCCAAAAAGGCCGAATACTCTGAACTCTTGTTTGGTGCATATGCACAAACAACAGTCAGAGTTTTCCCCCCAACAACCCGCAGGCGTAGGGAGGCGACCCTCTGGTCCACCGGGGTAAACTCCAACGTTGCGGCGCTCAGCCGGGGACTTGTGAGTATCCCCACACCCGCCTGGCGCCTCACACCCTGGGCAACTCCGGAGAAGAAAAGAGTCCAACCCCTCTCCAGGAGTACGGTTCCAGAACCGAGACTATGCGTAGAGGTAAGCCCCACCAGATCCAACTGGTAGCGCTCCACCTCACGCACAAGTTCCGGCTCCTTCCCCCACAGCGAGGTGACATTCCATGTCCCCAGAGCAAGCCTCTGCTGCCCGGGTCTGGTCCGTCGAGGCCCCTGACCTTCACCGCCACCCGTGTGGCAGCGCACCCAACCCCAGCGGTTCCTCCCACAGGTGGTGGGCCCATGGGCTGGAGAGATAGGTGCCACGTAGCTTTTTCGGGCTGTGCCCGGCCGGGCTCCGTGGCAAACCCGGCCACCAGACGCTCGCTGACGAGCCCTCCCTCTGGGCCTGGCTCCAGACGGGGGCCCCGGGCTTCCTCCGGGCAGGGTCTCTCTATCCCTTCCTCGTTTTTTCATAGGGTTTTTTGAACCATTCTTCGTCTGGCCCCTCACCTGAGACCACTTTGCCATGGGAGACCCTACCAGGAGCACAAAGCTCCAGACAACACAGCCCTCAGGTTCATAGGGACACCCAAACCTCTCCACCACGATAAGGTGATGGTTCCCGGAGAGTCTTTACAGGTCTCCCTAAAAAATCAATCAGACAGCTGCAGCTGATTCAGAACGCTGCTGCTCGAGTCCTCACTAAGACCAAGAAAGTGGATCACATCACTCCTGTGCTGAAGTCTTTACACTGGCTTCCTGTGCCTCAGAGAGTTGATTTCAAAATACTTTTGCTGGTTTATAAATCATTAAACGGTTTAGGTCCAAAATAAATTTCTGACCTGCTATTAAACTACGAACCACCCAGACCTCTCAGGTCGTCTGGGACAGGTCTTCTTTCTGTCCCCAGGGTCAGAACTAAACAGGGATAAGCAGCATTTAGTTTCTATGCTCCACACATCTGGAACCAACTTCCAGAGAATTGCAGGTCCGCTGCAACTCTCAGTTCTTTTAAATCAAGGCTGTAGACCTATCTTTTTGATGTTGCCTTTCGTTAAATAACTATCTATTTCTTATACTTTCGTTGCTTATTTTATCTGCTTTTATATTTTTAACTGTTTTTAACTGCTCTTTAATGTTTAATTTCTTATACTGCACTGTAACGTTTATTCTTGTATTTCAATTGTCTTCATGTAAAACACTTTGAATTGCCCTGTTGCTGAAAAGTGCTATACAAAAAAGCTGCCTTGCCTTGCCTTGCCTTGTATCAGTAAGAACAATGAGACTATACTGGATGGACTCACTGTGACTGACAACGTGCATGTTGGGCAAGAACCAGGCCTTAGACGCACTACCAGAGTTAGAAACCCACCTCAGTGGTTACCAGACTTTGAGAGATGAATATGATGGTCTGTGCAAATTGAAAAAATTGATGCTAAGTGAAAAAAAGAATACTCATGCTGTTCTGCTAAGTGAAAAAAAATCATACTGCTATGTATACAGGTTGTTCCCTTAAGAGAAGGGGAAATGTGTCTGTACTGTTGTGTACTGTAGGTGAACACTAAGGGTGCTAGAGTGCGCAATATGTTATACAAGTGAATGTTATGTAGATAGAAGAAAAATAACAAAAAAGTTGAAGAATAGCAGTTATACATGTCTCTTGGCTCGTACTTAAAATACCTTTACAAAACACCACACCTGTATATCCTCTTGTGCACCCTATCGCCCCCAGTGTTCACCAACAGCACCAACACGACACAAGGCTTCAACAGCAAGGAATCATACGGCTGTTGAATTGGGTGCTGTGTTGGTATGGAACAAGTAAAACCTTCCATAATATGTTCCACTTCCACCTCCTGTAACAACACATCCACCAGTGAGCACCACCAACCACCCCGGCTCAGCCAACAGTAAGACTCCTGTTGGGCACTGCTATTGCCACTTCTCCTACAACTGCCAATGCAGAAACTACCAACACAGTGGTAGATTCTGGAATAGCAAGAAACGCAACTCATTTCATCAGTGCTTCCAAGGAAACAAATACCTCCAGCTTTGTCCAGTTAATCTTGTATTCAGTGTGGGATGCAACTGCTGCGTCTGGCCTTAAAAAGATGTCTCCTTGCAACAACATTGGGTCTTATTTCTGAAATGTTTAATTTAATTTAAATGATTAATTCTGACATGTCTGACAACAATATCAGAGCATGCCAAAATCATCTGTGTATCTTAAAACATCTTCAGCTCACCTATGCTTACATATAGTTTGGTTCCAGTGGCCTTAAATAGATTTTAATCGAACAGCATACTGCAAAGTATCAACAAGAATGTTGCTTGAGAGTACAAATTGTCATCTTTACATGCTTTCGTTTACAACACAGATACAATAGAGTGTATGTGTGTGTGTGTGTGTGTGTGTGTTTGTGTGTGTTGTTGACTTCCTTGATGACCATTTAATTGAGACTAATTAATTTAATTGACAAGGCAGGGAACAACAAATGACATCTTAACTTGAAACAGGAATGCCATAAATTACACCCCAGAAAAGATGCAGTATGTCCTAAATCACACCCAATGAGCAAAATAAATTACAATTCCAGATAATTCAATGCCCTTTGATGACAATTCCTTTTTTAATTTTCTAAAGATAGCAAGCTATTCTTCTGGAATATGGCCAGCCTGTCTCATATTATGAAAATGAATTTGAGAATTACATTTTAAAAAATTCTAAAAAGAGAGAAAGTGGCAAAAATGTATGTTCGTATGTAAACCCATACATCTGATAAATATCTATTGTCAGTTCTAAAAAAGAAGTTTATAGTATCTGCAGCTTATTAAGAGAGGATATGTACCTTGCCTTTTCAACGCAAGGAGAAAACTGGACTTGTCCATGTACCGTTTGAAAATAATAGTGAACATGATGTTTTTTTTAAATTAACAAAACAAATTATGTCAATTTCTCCATCTCGTGCGTAATTTTGTCATGTATGTATGCACGAGTGAGGTAATGTAACACATGTACAAATTTCAACCCAAACCTCCATGTTTTCACTGAACTAAGTAGCTGTGTTGCCTTAAACTAACCAAGTACATTTTGTGCCTAAACCTATAACCAACTGCAACCGTTTCAGAATATTTACAACATGTTTAACCGTTACGTTTAGGTATGAGGACGGAAAACAATCCTGTGGGTTGTATTAGAGGGGCTGAAACTGTAGGAACAAACGACCCACAATATGTGGTCGTATAGTTTGGAGGACTTGTTGAAATAAAGGTATAATCTTGGCTTATTTAAGATCTTTGGGAACAATGCCAATCCAATTGATCTGCCAAAAATATGAGTAATATGAGGGTCCTGAATATGATTAGATACCTCTTTAAGTAATGAACTACCAACTTATTATGGCCAGCAGAACTTGTTACCCAACAATCATTTAATCTTGTCTACAGAGAAACAACAGGTCTTTCTTTGGTGGCCGAATGTTTTTTCAGTCCTAGCAGGAAGTACACAGGTGTAATTAGCATTAATTATATCCCCATACCAGAGCTGGCCTAGTTTCAGTATGATTGTCTAGTGAATACTGGCTTAGAATACTGTCATCATCACTATTATAAGTTACACCTTTAAGTTTCCTGATATGACAGAAATGATTACTGTGTGTTGTTCGTATATTAAGAACATGGCCATCAGAGGTGTTTTTTCAAAATTGCCAATTGATGTGTGTGTGTTTGTGTGTGTGTGTGTTTTCCATGAAAATGTGTGCTTTTGGTAGTAAGGAAGAAGTAAATTATGGGAATTTGGCTTTACCTCTTTTCCCTAACAAGGGTTATCGTTTGACAACACGTTGGAAACAATGTCAGCAAAATTCTGTCTCACACAGATATGCATAGTAACATAACATTGTCACTTACTGAACATTTAGATTTTTTTTAAACACACACACACACACACACACACACACACACACACACACACACACACACACACACACACACACACACACACACACACAAGCAAGCATGTCAATATAGTGATGACCTACATTTTGCCAAAAAAATACACTTCATGCCTTTTGTCATGGCGGGTGAATTGCTCAGGAGCCAAGGAAGCGCAGTGAGTTATAAAATAATATTAAGTGAATACATTGAGTATGTGTAGCTATTCATGGATAAAAGTATCAAAACATTGCAGTAGGTTTTCAATGTCTATCCAAATAAGTGAGAGATCACTTATAAGTGATCTAATTAGTGTTTACCTGACCATACTGCGTTGTGCCTCTTTTTTTCATTTTTTGCTTCCTTGTATCTCGCGCTCTTATTTTTTAATTATTTCCCTTTCCAGCCTCGAGTATTGGCACACCTCAAAGGGCGTTGAATGTTTAGCAGATGAAAAGCAGATCAAAGCTGCAGCAGGGGGGGCAAATATGAAAAAAAGAGGCACAACGCAGTATGGTCAGGTAAACACTAATTAGATCACTTATAAGTGATCTCTCACTTATTTGGATAGACATTGAAAACCTACTGCAATGTTTTGATACTTTTATCCATGAATAGCTACACATACTCAATGTATTCACTTAATACTATTTTATAACTCACTGCGCTTCCTTGGCTCCTGAGCAATTCACCCGCCATGACAAAAGGCATGAAGTGTATTTTTTTGGCAAAATGTAGGTCATCACTATATTGACATGCTTGCTTGTGTGTGTGTGTGTGTTTAAAAAAAATCTAAATGTTCAGTAAGTGACAATGTTATGTTACTATGCATATCTGTGTGAGACAGAATTTTGCTGACATTGTTTCCAACGTGTTGTCAAACGATAACCCTTGTTAGGGAAAAGAGGTAAAGCCAAATTCCCATAATTTACTTCTTCCTTACTACCAAAAGCACACATTTTCATGGAAAACACACACACACACACACAAACACACACACATCAATTGGCAATTTTGAAAAAACACCTCTGATGGCCATGTTCTTAATTTACGAACAACACACAGTAATCATTTCTGTCATATCAGGAAACTTAAAGGTGTAACTTATAATAGTGATGATGACAGTATTCTAAGCCAGTATTCACTAGACAATCACACTGAAACTAGGCCAGCTCTGGTATGGGGATATAATCAATGCTAATTACACCTGTGTACTTCCTGCTAGGACTGAAAAAACATTCGGCCACCAAAGAAAGACCTGTTGTTTCTCCGTAGACAAGATTAAATGATTGTTGGGTAACAAGTTCTGCTGGCCATAATAAGTTGGTAGTTCATTACTTAAAGAGGTATCTAATCATATTCAGGACCCTCATATTACTCATATTTTTGGCAGATCAATTGGATTGGCATTGTTCCCAAAGATCTTAAATAAGCCAAGATTATACCTTTATTTCAACAAGTCCTCCAAACTATACGACCACATATTGTGGGTCGTTTGTTCCTACAGTTTCAGCCCCTCTAATACAACCCACAGGATTGTTTTCCGTCCTCATACCTAAACGTAACGGTTAAACATGTTGTAAATGTTCTGAAACGGTTGCAGTTGGTTATAGGTTTAGGCACAAAATGTACTTGGTTAGTTTAAGGCAACACAGCTACTTAGTTCAGTGAAAACATGGAGGTTTGGGTTGAAATTTGTACATTTGTTACATTACCTCACTCGTGCATACATACATGACAAAATTACGCACGAGATGGAGAAATTGACATAATTTGTTTTGTTAATTTAAAAAAAACATCATGTTCACTATTATTTTCAAACGGTACATGGACAAGTCCAGTTTTCTCCTTGCGTTGAAAAGGCAAGGTACATATCCTCTCTTAATAAGCTGCAGATACTATAAACTTCTTTTTTAGAACTGACAATAGATATTTATCAGATGTATGGGTTTACATACGAACATACATTTTTGCCACTTTCTCTCTTTTTAGAATTTTTTAAAATGTAATTCTCAAATTCATTTTCATAATATGAGACAGGCTGGCCATATTCCAGAAAAATAGCTTGCTATCTTTAGAAAATTAAAAAAGGAATTGTCATCAAATTGAGTGGTAATTCATATCTAATTAGTTCTTGACTCTGTCTAATTCTTTCTTTTCCTTTCATCCAGACAGTTGTGCAGTGCCCTTGCAAGATGTGCCTGTTTGAAACGTTTATCGGTGTTTTAAGCCCCCAATGTCTCCTCCCAAGCAGTGCTGCCTGGAAGGCACTAGGATCAATCAATGGTTATGGTTATGGTTATGGTTATGGTTATGGTTATCGTTAGTGTCAGGGTTAAGGTTAGGGTTAGGTGCCTTGAAGTCAACGGTCACAGCACTGCCTGGAAGGAGAAGTTGGGGCTTAAAACACCATTGAGCGTTTGAAACGGGCTGACTGCATGGCCTCCAGGATTGCTGCTTGCATTTCCTCCAGAACCACTCATCCAGACAACTTCAACTCGTCACTGCGCTGCCTTGGCTCCTGATCAATACACCCACCAGCATACCCTCTGTACCTTTAATGGACATTTCTGTTTAACCAAACAGTATATTAGCCCATATTTCTTCGGACTTTTCTAACAGTGAAAGCTTTGTCATATGTTGCAAGGGCAATCACCTCAATCTCAAGATCAGCAAATCCACTCTTAAGTCATGGCCCAAAACATGTTTTGTGAGGTCACAGTGGCATTGACCTTTGATCACCAAAAATGTAATCAGTTCATCCATGAGTCTAAGTGGACGTTTGTGCCCAATTTGAAGAAATTCCCTCAAGGCGTTCCTGAGACATCACTTTCATGAGAATGGGATGGATGGATGGATGGATGGACGGATGGATAAATGGGCAGAGAACCCCAAAACATAAGGCCTCTGGTCACGCTGTTGGAGGTATAAAAACACAGTTTGGCCGCTGTGTTGTTGTTCTTAACCTACATACATTAGCTACATACTTTACTTTATCAATTTAAAGTTTTTGTAAGAGGTCGGACTCACTCTCTAGTGCACATTAGACTGCAGGGTTCTCAGACCCCGAAAGAGAGGAACCTCCCTAACAGACAGAAATGTAAACATGGTGGTATCATGCTATTTCTGAAGTATAATTAGGACATTGCAACAATTCTATGCAACAATGCAGCAATTACTCCTCCCTAGTAAATTGACACATGCTGTCAGCTTACTCTAATTAATCACATCTTACATATGATGTCGTTTAAAAAATATTTGTTGATTGAAGTAATTCTATTAGCAACTGGCCAAGAACTACAGGAACTTGGAGTAATTATCCGCACCCTGTTTAACAGCTTCCTCAGCTGTCTACCCAATATAAACTGCTCAGCCACACATCCAACAGACATCCATCAGACATCCATCAGACACAGGACGCTCCTTTCACCACTATATTTGTAAGTATCCATTTTACTCTGATTTTAACAAACTACATTTTATGTGATTTCTTTGTTGGTGCTATGTATATTGCTATAGTCTACCTGCTCAATCTCTAACTGGCTATACTGAACACATTTTAGGTAGGGGGAGTGAAGTAGCAGGCACTGTGTAGAATGTTTCTCTTTTTATTTTGTTGTAGCTTTCTAATATTATTATTATTATTATTATTATTATTATTGTTTGTGGTCCAAAAAATGTACATGTGATAATGTTCAGGTTTTTTGCATGATGGGGGAAATTAATTAATCAAACTTGATTGATTATAATCATACAGTAACCAACCTGTTCAGTCATCACTCCTGATCTGAGCGCCATGTCCTTTCAACTCCTTATACTTTTGATATTGTTTTAATTCATGTTTTATCTGAATTCTGATCACTCATGTCTTTCGGTTTTAATTATATTTGTGTATTTAAAGTATTGTGTTTATTGTGTTCTTTAATGATTACAGGTGCTGTTTAATCACTCATTGAATCTTTACCAACCATCCTGATAAAGGTAAGTGAAAATATCATTGGTGCTGTAAAATGGTATAATTTCTCAAGCAGGAGCTTGGGTCTGACTATGTGATGGTACAGTTGCATTTTTGTACCAATATTATGACTTTATTTTAAAATTGATTTGGGTAGAGCAGATACTTAAACTATGCTGAGTAATAACTATCCTGCTATGAAACATTTCTTTTACAAATCTGCCAAAAGGTTGTGGTATGAAGAACTCAAGTGTTTATCTTGGACAACATATATTGTTTAAGTTGGCTGCGGCCTACAGCAATTACTCCTGTTTACGTCTTAAATGCAAAAACACATCAGCTGTGTATGTAACATGTATGGAAATAAGCGTTCCAATACTAAGTAAACCCACAAACTGTGCTAAGTGCTAAGTGGCACTGATAGACACACCACAGAATATGAAACTGACCTTCTTTCTAAGACCAGTTTGAACAGGAAAGATGTGCAGTTTTCCAACGTGAAATGCAATTTGTGTGGCAACAGTTTTGATAATAATATTAATAATATTAGCTTAGGGTGAGGATTTGTTTTTGAGTCATGTTTATATTTTTCAGCTGCATGTTAATACAATTTATTTTATTTCTGCTCATCTACATAGTGGCAACATGTGCAAACTCACTCTAACTGCAGGTAAGGCCCACTGGACAAGTTATTGTAATGAATATTTTCTCACTTACCTCCCGTGGTATCTAGCCATGCAGATAGTTTTTGTTTTGTTTGCCAGTTTTTTATCTCTTTGAGATTACAGTGGCTTTTGGTTTGTGGTGCTTATGAAAATTTGCATTTGATTCAGCTCTTTACAGAAAACAGTGTCATCATTACCATTAATTTAGGTAAACTGATCTCCTTAGCTTTGTTTTTTAACCAAATAATAACCAGTCTGTCACTTTGAAGGTCTCTGCTTGATCATCGCCAGCTTGGGTAAGTTTATAACATGCATTAATCATAATCAATAGCACTAGCAGATACATAAAGATGGACAATTATGTAAACAGGGCAACTCATTTTTCAGCAACCAGCAAAATCTTCTGGTTCTTGGTAACCAAAATTCAAAACGTCATATCTTATCCTGTCATGTGGTGGTTGTTGTTAGTGTGTATTTAATTGAATGTCATTCATATTAATGTAATCACCTCTTATTGACTTTGTTACATCTTATTATGCAGATTGCAAATGTATGCTCTTTCTGTTTAGACATCTCAGCAGGGATATTAAATTATGATCAAACAGGGAGAACAATTAACACAATATGACTCTCTGATCTGATTCCTTCAGGTTATCCTGGCCTCACGGATACAGCTGCAGTGCCAATTGATAACTTCTGTAATGGAAGGATCAGTGGGCTATACCCCAACCCTGCTAACCCACATTCTTTTTACAGTTGTGCTAATGGAAGAACCTACCTCCAATACTGCCCATCAAATCTGGTCTTTGACCTAACATGCAGCTGCTGTAACTATCCTGCAGTGCCAATTGATAACTTCTGTAAAGGAAAGTGCAATGGCCAATACACTAACCCTGCTGACCCACATTCTTTTTACAATTGTTGGGATGGAAGAACCTACCTCCAGAACTGCCCAACAAATCTGGTCTTTAACCAAACATGCAGCTGCTGTGACTATCCCACCAATCCGACACCAATTGATAACTTCTGTAAAGGAAAGTGCAATGGCCAATACACTAACCCTGCTGACCCACATTCTTTTTACAATTGTTGGGATGGAAGAACCTACCTCCAGAACTGCCCAACAAATCTGGTCTTTAACCAAACATGCAGCTGCTGTGACTATCCCGCAAACACCAATCCGACACCAATTGATAACTTCTGTAAAGGAAAGTGCAATGGGCAATACACTAACCCTGCTGACCCACATTGTTTTTACAATTGTTGGGATGGAAGAACCTACCTCCAATACTGCCCATCAAAGCTGGTCTTTAACCAAACATGCAGCTGCTGTGACTATCCCGTAAACACCAATCCGACACCAATTGATAACTTCTGTAATGGAAAGTGCAATGGGCAATACACTAACCCTGCTGACCCACATTCTTTTTACAACTGTTGGGATGGAAGAACCTACCTCCAGAACTGCCCAACAAATCTGGTCTTTAACCAAACATGCAGCTGCTGTGACTATCCTGTAACTCCAACTAAAACCTGCTCTTAAACAACTACCACGCCTCCCCCTATCACAACTCCACCTACTACAACTAAACCCTGCTCTAAAACAACTACCAAAATTACAACTCCACCTACTACAACCACACCATACAGCTGTCGTGGAAGGATCAGTGGGCTATACCCCAACCCTGCTAACCCACATTCTTTTTACATTTGTGCTAATGGAATAGCCTACCTCCAATACTGCCCATCAAATCTGGTCTTTGACCTAACATGCAGCTGCTGTAACTATCCTGCAAAAACTAATTGATAACTTCTGTAATGGAAAGAGCAATGGGCAATACACTAACCCTGCTGACCCACATTCTTTTTACAACTGTTGGGATGGAAGAACCTACCTCCAAAACTGCCCAACAAATCTGGTCTTTAACCAAAAATGCAGCTGCTGTGACTATCCCACAAAAAACACCTATTGATAACTTCTGTGATGGAAAGAAAGGGAACATTATTTGTACATGTGACAGAGGCACCACAAAAAATGCCTATCAAATTTGGTCTTCAAAAAAGAATGCATATGCAGTTAACAATTGTGGACAGGAATAATTTCATTATCCAAAAGGTGGCAATACATATTCATATTAACACAGAGGAAACATTGTCAAAGCTGCTATATATTTTCTTCGGATTTTTCACTTTTGAGTAATATGTTGAACATAGGGGTGTAACGCTACACATAATTCACGGTATCTCACTATATTGTATGGGTGTGTTCTTATTTGTTTATATTTAACCATTGCATGATTGTATTTATCTTACATTATGACACAGATGTTACATATTCCATACATGTATATGCTGTTTGTCTAAATGTAAATACATACTACAAAAATTAATAAGTTGATAAAAATGAAATGATGAATCAATAAAATACTATAACTTTCCCAGATACATGTTGGCCCATTATTTTGGTTATATTGTTCTATGTCGGTTATCTTTGTATATCAGGTGTTGAAAAAAACTGCAAAAAAAGTTATTCAAACAAAGTTATGAATTCGAAGACACAGGAGCAAAATGTATTTGTCAAACATTTCTTGACTTCAGAGCCACCTACTGCATTGTAAGATGAACTATTCTGCAATGTAAAAAGAAATTAGGCTCGTTTGAGATGAGCCAGATCTGCGCAGAATTGATCACAGGCGATCGCCGCCCGTTGCATGCCGGTTAGATTTGTGTCCGACTTGATCCCGACTTGCTCTGACGTCATGCATATGTAGGCAACGATAATCTCACGAGAGCAAGGCGGCCGTAGTTCGGAGACGCAGGTAGCGCAGTTGCTTTCACCGACTGCAAGACCCAGGCGGACACAAGGCATGCTGGGAAACGCCGGCCTCTCAGCTGATCTAACAGCTGATTGGTTCAGAATCGACAACATGATGACGTTTTATATAAACTTTGTTATTGATTTTGAATCTGAGGGATTTTACCTGCCACTTGTCTAATTTAAAGGCTTATTCTGTACAGAACACATGTAGAACACATGGCTGACAGTTATGTTTAGAAGTCAGAGAGACTAAATCTGTTCAGATTACAGATCATCTACAGTCTGTTGGTAATTAAAATCAGCAACAGATCACATGTACAGCATATTGACAGCTACTCTGTCATAATAAAAACAACTGGAGACTGTGTACAAGCTGATATATGGGTCTGATAACATTTTATTAAATTGGAATCGGACCACAGTGTTTCTATGACTTCCTGTTCAGCCTGCAGGCTGCTGGAATCGGCTGGAAACTGTCCGACTTCACAGCGAATTTTTGTCACCGTCCCCGGCTGCTGTCGCCTGCTCTCGTCTACTTTACAGGCGAGGCGCAGTTCATCTCGAACGAGCCTAGTATGTTCACCGTGAGACTTTGTTGACTGTTGAGTAAGGGTTTTATGTCCATTTATTTGGTAGAGCACATAAGCAGCTAGTTTAACAAGCGTGCAAGAGACTATACAATATTATTTATTAATATATATTTAGAGTTTGAGTGTATATAATATCACACCTGGGGTGGGGAGGGGCTGTATCATCCACTGAAAATTATCTCAACAAATTGCTTTGTCCACCACAATTCACTTTTCATACATCATTTTAGTTCAAAATGTAGGAAAATGGACAGACGTGTTAGTATGAAATTACAGCGCTGTGGCAATTACTATAGAATCAACTGGATTATATTATATATGCAGTATATATTTGGCTCTAAGAAATACAGTAAGACAAGACATTTCTGGAAGGAGGCAGACAGTGACATTTTTCTAACCTGCTCTCTGTCGCATATATTTGAAACCACAGACCACATCTCATGCTGCTTCTGTCTGAGTTTGTGTGCTGGGGAGGGAGAGAGTTTTTCTTTTTTGCTAGACTGCTTGTTTTTAATTACTATGGTCACCACATCATATATTGTTGCTGTTAAATGTCTTTTTTAAATTGTTATTTTTATAATTGTCATACCTGCCCAGGGACTACAGGTGGAAATTAGCAATTGTTCCTATAACCTGGCACAAGACATATTCTCTTCTATTGCAAGTTTAATGTTTATTTGTGCATTGTCCCTGTTTCAAATAAATACATTTCCATTCCATTCTTGCTACTTAGATTGGCTAACTCTTAGTCCATTAGCCTTTACTACAGCCTTTACTACAACTACTACTACTTCTACTACTACTACTACTACTACTACTACTACTACTGATACTACTACTACCACTAGTACTTACTATATAGGCAATTCTGTCCTCTCTTTGTCAGAAATGTCAAACAGCAGCTTTGAGGTACAGTAGTTCAGCACAGGTGTTACTAATGATATTTACTATCTTCTTGGGACCATGGCCTTTGTTAAATCATTGTATTTCATCTCTCTCACTGACACACATACACACACACCCACACACACACACACACACACACACACACACACACACACAGTGTGTGGCCTATGAGCCTCAGCTTACTTAGTACTGCTAATATTAGCATTGGGATGTGCACACTTTGTATCACTTTGTATCATGCTATTTCCAACTTTATTCTTCTTCTCCTTCTATGTACATAACATTCACCTGTATATCCTCTTCCGCACCCCCAGTGTTCACCAACAGCACTAACAGGACACAACATTTTCCCTTCTCTTGAAAAGGAACCAGTCATTTAAACATGACCTCAAAACTGTATGATTTTTTTTCTTCAATTTGCACAGTTCACATGTTGATCCTGTATCATATTCATCTCACAAAGTCTGTTAACCACTGAGGTGGGTTTCTGACTCTAGTAGTGCGTCTAAGGCCTGGTTCTTGCCCAACATGCACGTTCTCGGTCATAGTGAGTCCATCCAGTGCAGTCTCATTGTTCTTACTAATGCAAGGTAGAGCTTCCTTTGGGAAACGTGCCAGCTTTGAGGCATTCGATTTCCGTTCATCACTGAGAAGGTAAGTACTTGGTCCAACCTTTTTGACGACTGTCAGAGGTTCTGCGTATTTGGATGAACCCTTGTAGACATGTTCCGGTCTCCGGACTTGCATAGCATCATTAACTTGGAAGGTGGGCACTTTTGCTCCTCTCTTTCTGTCTGTATACTCCTTACTGTTTTGTTGATTTTGACTTGCTTGTGTGATGTAACTTTGTAAGACAGGAAGGATGTTCAGTTTTGTGCGCATCTTCCTGTCTCTCAGCAACTCAAATGGAGTAGCACCTGTAGTAGCATGCGGTGTAGCACGGTAAACCTGTAAAGCCTATACAGACCAGAGATGCTCACAAGTCTCTGAGCTAGAGTCCAAGTCAAGTCTCAAGTCTTTGAGGTCAAGTCCAAGTCAAGTCTCAAGTCTTTGAGCTTGAGTCCAAGTCAAGTCTCAAGTCTCTGGGCTAGAGCCCAAGTCAAGTCTCAAGTCTCTTAATAAGTAATAATAAGTAAATAAATAATAAGTGTTGCATAATGCACACACACACACACACACACACACACACACACACACACACACACACACACACACACACACACACACACACACACACACACACACTAACAGCAGGCCCAGACAGGATGAGGACAGAGTAAAGGTAGGAGGAGCTAATATTTCCACACTTTTAAAAACTTTTTTCCCCCACTTTTTGAAAACACCATACAAGGGTTAAACAAACGCTCATTTATATTTCATAAGGAAGACAGTCAGAGTTAACCTCCCGTAACGTTAGCTCGTAGCTAAACCAAGAAGCAAGCTAACGGTAACATTAGATGGTCAATGCTGAGCTAACGTTAAACATGTTTACTGACCTGTCAGGATGCGTTTTCAGATGCCTGATAACATTAGATGTGGTTGAGCCAGAATCTTTTATCTTGAGACCGCATATTTTGCATTAAGCGCTTTTTTTGTTTGGTCCGTTGTTTTGGAAGTTTTTAAACCCAAAGCTTACGATGAATGGCACAGCAGCGGCCGGTGCAGTCAACATGTGTGTTCGTTGTCCTCTAATGTGTGGCCGCGCGCAGCAGATACATAGTACGTTACGTCGTGGACAGGTTACAGGTAACGGAGGGAGTGGAATAACAGCGAGCTCATCAGACATTTCCTAAAAATAAACATTGTTCACGAGTCCCGCAGCTCGAGTCCGAGTCAAGTCTGAAGTCTTTTGAGGACGAGTCTCAAGTCGAGTCTGAAGTCACTGTGTGTGCGACTTAAGTCGCACTCGAGTCCGAGTCTCAAACTCGAGTCCCCATCTCTGCTACAGACCAAGCTGAAACTCAGCCGTTGAACAGTGGCTCGATTTTGTGCAGTGTGTTCCGTGCCGTCGTCCGTTGGAAGGGCCATCGGCCTTCATTTTCGGCGATTTGTAGGGCATAGTCGGGAGGGCGGGCTCTGCCGCCAATTGGGCTCAAATGACCAATGTGATTGGTGGAGTGCTAACCTGGAAACAGGGAGCCGAAATGAGCGTGACTAGAGTCTCTCAAAATCTTACAAAAATCTTTTAAACTGACCTTCGTTGATCTGAAATGAAGACAGATTCAGCAACTGCATGGCCTATTTCTCGCTTAAAATGTTTTCAGAAACACGTTTCGGTGAACTATTTTAGTACAATTTGACATCATATTCTGAACGAGTTGCCAATAATGGCTGTTTGAAAAATGCAAAATCCGGAAGAAGAAACCAGACCCACGTGACGCGTTCGTCCAATCAGCTGCCAATTTCATTTTTGGGCTACAATACAGATTAGCGCCGCCTGCTGTTATGGAAACGTATTACGTCTCTTCTCCTCGGTGTGTTCTCTGGCATGTTTTGAACAATTCGGGGAGACTGATCAGTCCAAATGCCTTTTCTGCCGATGGTCGCCCCGTCTGGCCTATGTATAGAGGCTTTAAGAACTCTGTCACTGCTTGTTTCCAAGGCTTGTGTGTTCTTACTGCAGTCTGGAGACACTCTTTTAATACCCTATTGATTCTCTCAATCGCTCCATTGGCTCTTGGGTAGTAGACATTTGAGCGCAGATGCTTTATCTCTCTGTCTCTCTCAGAAACTTTGCAAACTCGTGGGAAGTAAACTGACATCCGTGGTCAGAGACCAGGCAGGTCGGATTTCCTTCACGACTGAACACTGCAGCTAAAAAGCGAATAAGCACTTCTGTTGTGACTGTAGAGGCGAATGCAACTTCAGGCCATTTACTGTAGTAGTCTGTAAGAGTAATGGTAACAACAGTCCCATGTAGCACGTTCAAAATGACCAGTTATGTCAATGGAAACCTTTTCCCATGGTCCATCCGGCAGTTTGACAGGTGTAAGTGGTGCAGGTGCAGTCTTCACTGTTTTGTAATTATATTGGCATACCACACATGAAGCTATCTTACTCTGTACATCTTTGTCCATTTGTGGCCACCAATACAGTTCTCACAGTCTCTGTTTAGTGCATACCACTCCCTGGTGCCCCTCATGTGCCAAGTCTACCACTTAAGATCGCAGTGATGTAGGCACAATCAAGCGGTTAGTACCTCTCATGACAAGTGTTTTGTCTACAGCCAGTTCGTCTTGTACAGTGAAGTATGAAGCTAGCTCATTTTGTACATTCTTTCTGCAGCCAGCCTTTCTGTATTTGCTGTCGCAATTGAGTCAGTTCAGGGTAAGTGTCACATGCGGCGGTGAACTCAGACAAGGACATGGCGTGTAAAGAGTCCATGAAAACAGTAGCTACTATGTCTGGTTCCACTTCAGCTTCTCCTGTTAGGCAGGGGAATTCTTCTGAGATTTTGTTGTATTGGCACAGTCTCTGGTTTGAGTTGAATGTTGTGCACAAATCCCTTTTCACAGCCAATCTCCTGTATCTCAGAAGCATTCTGTGGTATTGTGCTTGGTGCAGTAGGTGTCCTCAGTGTAGTAGGATCATCAGAGCTGTCAGCTTTAACAAGTTTCTGAGAGAGATAAAGCATCTGCCCTCAAGCGTCTACTACCCAAGAGCCAATGGAGCGATTGAGAGATTTAATAGGGTATTAAACGAGTGTCTGCAGACTGCAGAAAGAACACACAAGCCTTGGAAACAAGCAGTGACTGAGTTCTTACAGATTTACCGTGCTACACCGCATGCTACTACAGGTGCTACACCATTTGAGTTGCTGAGAGACAGGAAGATGCACACAAAACTGAACATCCTTCCTGTCTCACACAAAGTTACATCACACAAGCAAGTCAAAATCAACAAAACAGTAAGGAGTATACAGACAGAAAGAGAGGAGCAAAAGTGCCCACCTTCCAAGTGAATGATGCTGTGCGAGTCCGGAGACCGGAACATGTCTACAAGGGTTCATCCAAATACACAGAACCTCTACAGTCATAAAAAAAGGTTGGACCAAGTGATCTCAGTGATGGTCGGAAATGGAATGCCTCAAAGCTGGCACGTTTCCCAAAGGAAGCTCTACCTTGTATCAGTAAGAACAATGAGACTATACTGGATGGACTCACTGTGACTGAGAACGTGCATGTTGGGTAAGAACCAGGCCTTAGACGCACCACTAGAGTCAGAAACCCACCTCAGTGGTTACCAGACTTTGAGAGATGAATATGATGGACTGTGCAAATTGAAAAAAATTCATGCTGTTCTGCTAAGTGAAAGAAAATCATACTGCTATGTATACAGGTTGTTCCCTTAAGAGAAGGGGAAATGTGTCTGTACTGTTGTGTACTGTAGGTGAACACTAAGGGCGCTAGAGTGCGCAATATGTTATACAAGTGAATGTTATGTAAGAATACTAATAAAAAAGTCGAAGAATAGCAGTTATACATGTTTCTCGGCTCGTACTTAAAATACCTTTACAAAACACCACACCTGTATATCCTCTTGTGCACCCTATCGCCCCCAGTGTTCACCAACAGCACCAACACGACACAAGGCTTCAACAGCAAGGAATCATACGGCTGTTGAATTGGGTGCTGTGTTGGTATGGAACAAGTAAAACCTTCCATAATATGTTCCACTTCCACCTCCTGTAACAACACATCCACCAGTGAGCACCACCAACCACCCCGGCTCAGCCAACAGTACGACTCCTGTTGGGCACTGCTATTGCCACTTCTCCTACAACTGCCAATGCAGAAACTACCAACACAGTGGTTGATTCTGGAATGGCAAGAAACGCAACTCATTTCATCAGTGCTTCCAAGGAAACAAATACCTCCAGCTTTGTCCAGTTAATCTTGTATTCAGTGTGGGATGCAACTGCTGCGTCTGGCCTTAAAAAGATGTCTCCTTGCAACAACATTGTGTCTTATTTCTGAAATGTTTAATTTAATTTAAATGATTAATTCTAACATGTCTGACAACAATATCAGAGCATACCAAAATCATCTGTGTATCTTAAAACATCTTCAGCTCACCTATGCTTACATATAGTTTGGTTCCAGTGGCCTTAAATAGATTTTAATCGAACAGCATACTGCAAAGTATCAACAAGAATGTTGCTTGAGAGTACAAATTGTCATCTTTACATGCTTTCGTTTACAACACAGATACAATAGAGTGTATGTGTGTGTGTGTGTGTGTGTTTGTGTGTGTTGTTGACTTCCTTGATGACCATTTAATTGAGACTAATTAATTTAATTGACAAGGCAGGGAACAACAAATGACATCTTAACTTGAAACAGGAATGCCATAAATTACACCCCAGAAAAGATCCAGTATGTCCTAAATCACACCCAATGAGCAAAATAAATTACAATTCCAGATAATGGCATATTTGCCCCCCCTGCTGCAGCTTTGATCTGCTTTTCATCTGCTAAACATTCAACGCCCTTTGAGGTGTGCCAATACTCGAGGCTGGAAAGGGAAATAATTAAAAAATAAGAGCGCGAGATACAAGGAAGCAAAAAATGAAAAAAAGAGGCACAACGCAGTATGGTCAGGTAAACACTAATTAGATCGCTTATAAGTGATCTCTCACTTATTTGGATAGACATTGAAAACCTACTGCAATGTTTTGATGCTTTTATCCATGAATAGCTACACATACTCAATGTATTCACTTAATATTATTTTATAACTCACTGCGCTTCCTTGGCTCCTGAGCAATTCACCCGCCATGACAAAAGGCATGAAGTGTATTTTTTTGGCAAAATGTAGGTCATCACTATATTGACATGCTTGCTTGTGTGTGTGTGTGTGTGTGTGTGTGTGTGTGTGTGTGTGTGTGTGTGTGTGTGTGTGTGTGTGTGTGTGTTTAAAAAAAATCTAAATGTTCAGTAAGTGACAATGTTATGTTACTATGCATATCTGTGTGAGACAGAATTTTGCTGATATTGTTTCCAACGTGTTGTCAAACGATAACCCTTGTTAGGGAAAAGAGGTAAAGCCAAATTCCCATAATTTACTTCTTCCTTACTACCAAAAGCACACATTTTCATGGAAAACACACACACACACAAACACACACACATCAATTGGCAATTTTGAAAAAACACCTCTGATGGCCATGTTCTTAATTTACGAACAACACACAGTAATCATTTCTGTCATATCAGGAAACTTAAAGGTGTAACTTATAATAGTGATGATGACAGTATTCTAAGCCAGTATTCACTAGACAATCACACTGAAACTAGGCCAGCTCTGGTATGGGGATATAATTAATGCTAATTACACCTGTGTACTTCCTGCTAGGACTGAAAAAACATTCGGCCACCAAAGAAAGACCTGTTGTTTCTCTGTAGACAAGATTAAATGATTGTTGGGTAACAAGTTCTGCTGGCCATAATAAGTTGGTAGTTCATTACTTAAAGAGGTATCTAATCATATTCAGGACCCTCATATTACTCATATTTTTGGCAGATCAATTGGATTGGCATTGTTCCCAAAGATCTTAAATAAGCTAAGATTATACCTTTATTTCAACAAATCCTCCAAACCATACGACCACATATTGTGGGTCGTTTGTTCCTACAGTTTCAGCCCCTCTAATACAACCCACAGGATTGTTTTCCGTCCTCATACCTAAACGTAATGGTTAAACATGTTGTAAATGTTCTGAAACGGTTGCAGTTGGTTATAGGTTTAGGCACAAAATGTACTTGGTTAGTTTAAGGCAACACAGCTACTTAGTTCAGTGAAAACATGGAGGTTTGGGTTGAAATTTGTACATTTGTTACATTACCTCACTTTTGTGCATACATACATGACAAAATTACGCACGAGATGGAGAAATTGACATAATTTGTTCTGTTAATTTAAACAAAATATATCATGTTCACTATTATTTTCAAACGGTACATGGACAAGTCCAGTTTTCTCCTTGCGTTGAAAAGGCAAGGTACATATCCTCTCTTAATAAGCTGCAGATACTATAAACTTCTTTTTTAGAACTGACAATAGATATTTATCAGATGTATGGGTTTACATATGAACATACATTTTTGCCACTTTCTCTCTTTTTAGAATTTTTTAAAATGTAATTCTCAAATTCATTTTCATAATATGAGACAGGCTGGCCATATTCCAGAAGAAGAGCTTGCTATCTTTAGAAAATTAAAAAAGGAATTGTCATCAAATTGAGTGGTAATTCATATCTAATTAGTTCTTGACTCTGTCTAATTCTTTCTTTTCCTTTCATCCAGACAGTAGTGCAGTGCCCTTGCAAGATGTGCCTGTTTGAAACGTTTATCGGTGTTTTAAGCCCCCAATGTCTCCTTCCAGGCAGCGCTGCCTGGAAGTCACTAGGATCAATCAATGGTTATGGTTATGGTTATGGTTATGGTTATGGTTTTGGTTATGGTTATGGTTATGGTTAGTGTCAGGGTTAAGGTTAGGGTTAGGTGCCTTGAAGTCAACGGTCACAGCACTGCCTGGAAGGAGAAGTTGGGGCTTAAAACACCATTGAGCGTTTGAAACGGGCTGACTGCATGGCCTCCAGGATTGCTGCTTGCATTTCCTCCAGAACCACTCATCAAGACAACTTCAACTCGTCACTGCGCTGCCTTGGCTCCTGATCAATACACCCACCAGCATACCCTCTGTACCTTTAATGGACATTTCTGTTTAACCAAACAGTATATTAGCCCATATTTCTTCGGACTTTTTTAACAGTGAAAGCTTTGTCATATGTTGCAAGGGCAATCACCTCAATCTCAAGATCAGCAAATCCACTCTTAAGTCATGGCCCAAAACATGTTTTGTGAGGTCACAGTGGCATTGACCTTTGATCACCAAAAATGTAATCAGTTCATCCATGAGTCTAAGTGGACGTTTGTGCCCAATTTGAAGAAATTCCCTCAAGGCGTTCCTGAGACATCACTTTCATGAGAATGGGATGGATGGATGGATGGACGGATGGATAAATGGGCAGAGAACCCCAAAACATAAGGCCTCTGGTCACGCTGTTGGAGGTATAAAAACACAGTTAGGCCGCTGTGTTGTTGTTCTTAACCTACATACATTAGCTACATACTTTACTTTATCAATTTAAAGTTTTTGTAAGTGGTCTGACTCAGTCTCTAGTGCACATTAGACTGCAGGGTTCTCAGACCCCGAAAGAGAGGAACCTCCCTAACAGACAGAAATGTAAACATGGTGGTATCATGCTATTTCTGAAGTATAATTAGGACATTGCAACAATTCTATGCAACAATGCAGCAATTACTCCTCCCTAGTTAATTGCCACATGCTGTCAGCTTACTCTAATTAATCTCATCTTACATATGATGTCGTTTAAAAAATATTTGTTGATTGAAGTAATTCTATTAGCAACTGGCCAAGAACTACAGGAACTTGGAGTAATTATCCGCACCCTGTTTGACAGCTTCCTCAGCTGTCTACCCAATATAAACTGCTCAGCCACACATCCATCAGACATCCATCAGACATCCATCAGACATCCAACAGACATCCAACAGACACAGGACGCTCCTTTCACCACTATATTTGTAAGTATCCATTTTACTCTGATTTTAACAAACTACATTTTATGTGATTTCTTTGTTGGTGCTATGTATATTGCTATAGTCTACCTGCTCAATCTCTAACTGGCTATACTGAACACATTTTAGGGAGGGGGAGTGAAGTAGCAGGCACTGTGTAGAATGTTTCTCTTTTTATTTTGTTGTAGCTTTCTAATATTATTATTATTATTATTATTATTATTATTATTGTTTGTGGTCCAAAAAATGTACATGTGATAATGTTCAGGTTTTTTGCATGATGGGGGAAATTAATTAATCAAACTTGATTGATTATAATCATACAGTAACCAACCTGTTCAGTCATCACTCCTGATCTGAGCGCCATGTCCTTTCAACTCCTTATACTTTTGATATTGTTTTAATTCATGTTTTATCTGAATTCTGATCACTCATGTCTTTCGGTTTTAATTATATTTGTGTATTTAAAGTATTGTGTTTATTGTGTTCTTTAATGATTACAGGTGCTGTTTAATCACTCATTGAATCTTTACCAACCATCCTGATAAAGGTAAGTGAAAATATCATTGGTGCTGTAAAATGGTATAATTTCTCAAGCAGGAGCTTGGGTCTGACTATGTGATGGTACAGTTGCATTTTTGTACCAATATTATGACTTTATTTTAAAATTGATTTGGGTAGAGCAGATACTTAAACTATGCTGAGTAATAACTATCCTGCTATGAAACATTTCTTTTACAAATCTGCCAAAAGGTTGTGGTATGAAGAACTCAAGTGTTTATCTTGGACAACATATATTGTTTAAGTTGGCTGCGGCCTACAGCAATTACTCCTGTTTACGTCTTAAATGCAAAAACACATCAGCTGTGTATGTAACATGTATGGAAATAAGCGTTCCAATACTAAGTAAACCCACAAACTGTGCTAAGTGCTAAGTGGCACTGATAGACACACCACAGAATATGAAACTGACCTTCTTTCTAAGACCAGTTTGAACAGGAAAGATGTGCAGTTTTCCAACGTGAAATGCAATTTGTGTGGCAACAGTTTTGATAATAATATTAATAATATTAGCTTAGGGTGAGGATTTGTTTTTGAGTCATGTTTATATTTTTCAGCTGCATGTTAATACAATTTATTTTATTTCTGCTCATCTACATAGTGGCAACATGTGCAAACTCACTCTAACTGCAGGTAAGGCCCACTGGACAAGTTATTGTAATGAATATTTTCTCACTTACCTCCCGTGGTATCTAGCCATGCAGATAGTTTTTGTTTTGTTTGCCAGTTTTTTATCTCTTTGAGATTACAGTGGCTTTTGGTTTGTGGTGCTTATGAAAATTTGCATTTGATTCAGCTCTTTACAGAAAACAGTGTCATCATTACCATTAATTTAGGTAAACTGATCTCCTTAGCTTTGTTTTTTAACCAAATAATAACCAGTCTGTCACTTTGAAGGTCTCTGTTTCATCATCGCCAGCTTGGGTAAGTTTATAACATGCATTAATCATAATCAATAGCACTAGCAGATACATAAAGATGGACAATTATGTAAACAGGGCAACTCATTTTTCAGCAACCAGCAAAATCTTCTGGTTCTTGGTAACCAAAATTCAAAACGTCATATCTTATCCTGTCATGTGGTGGTTGTTGTTAGTGTGTATTTAATTGAATGTCATTCATATTAATGTAATCACCTCTTATTGACTTTGTTACATCTTATTATGCAGATTGCAAATGTATGCTCTTTCTGTTTAGACATCTCAGCAGGGATATTAAATTATGATCAAACAGGGAGAACAATTAACACAATATGACTCTCTGATCTGATTCCTTCAGGTTATCCTGGCCTCACGGATACAGCTGCAGTGCCAATTGATAACTTCTGTAATGGAAGGATCAGTGGGCTATACCCCAACCCTGCTAACCCACATTCTTTTTACAGTTGTGCTAATGGAAGAACCTACCTCCAATACTGCCCATCAAATCTGGTCTTTGACCTAACATGCAGCTGCTGTAACTATCCTGCAGTGCCAATTGATAACTTCTGTAAAGGAAAGTGCAATGGCCAATACACTAACCCTGCTGACCCACATTCTTTTTACAATTGTTGGGATGGAAGAACCTACCTCCAGAACTGCCCAACAAATCTGGTCTTTAACCAAACATGCAGCTGCTGTGACTATCCCACCAATCCGACACCAATTGATAACTTCTGTAAAGGAAAGTGCAATGGCCAATACACTAACCCTGCTGACCCACATTCTTTTTACAATTGTTGGGATGGAAGAACCTACCTCCAGAACTGCCCAACAAATCTGGTCTTTAACCAAACATGCAGCTGCTGTGACTATCCCGCAAACACCAATCCGACACCAATTGATAACTTCTGTAAAGGAAAGTGCAATGGGCAATACACTAACCCTGCTGACCCACATTGTTTTTACAATTGTTGGGATGGAAGAACCTACCTCCAATACTGCCCATCAAAGCTGGTCTTTAACCAAACATGCAGCTGCTGTGACTATCCCGTAAACACCAATCCGACACCAATTGATAACTTCTGTAATGGAAAGTGCAATGGGCAATACACTAACCCTGCTGACCCACATTCTTTTTACAACTGTTGGGATGGAAGAACCTACCTCCAGAACTGCCCAACAAATCTGGTCTTTAACCAAACATGCAGCTGCTGTGACTATCCTGTAACTCCAACTAAAACCTGCTCTTAAACAACTACCACGCCTCCCCCTATCACAACTCCACCTACTACAACTAAACCCTGCTCTAAAACAACTACCAAAATTACAACTCCACCTACTACAACCACACCATACAGCTGTCGTGGAAGGATCAGTGGGCTATACCCCAACCCTGCTGACCCACATTCTTTTTACAGTTGTGCTAATGGAATAGCCTACCTCCAATACTGCCCATCAAATCTGGTCTTTGACCTAACATGCAGCTGCTGTAACTATCCTGCAAAAACTAATTGATAACTTCTGTAGGGAAAGAGCAATGGGCAATACACTAACCCTGCTGACCCACATTCTTTTTACAACTGTTGGGATGGAAGAACCTACCTCCAAAACTGCCCAACAAATCTGGTCTTTAACCAAAAATGCAGCTGCTGTGACTATCCCACAAAAAACACCTATTGATAACTTCTGTGATGGAAAGAAAGGGAACATTATTTGTACATGTGACAGAGGCACCACAAAAAATGCCTATCAAATTTGGTCTTCAAAAAAGAATGCATATGCAGTTAACAATTGTGGACAGGAATAATTTCATTATCCAAAAGGTGGCAATACATATTCATATTAACACAGAGGAAACATTGTCAAAGCTGCTATATATTTTCTTCGGATTTTTCACTTTTGAGTAATATGTTGAACATAGGGGTGTAACGCTACACATAATTCACGGTATCTCACTATATTGTATGGGTGTGTTCTTATTTGTTTATATTTAACCATTGCATGATTGTATTTATCTTACATTATGACACAGATGTTACATATTCCATACATGTATATGCTGTTTGTCTAAATGTAAATACATACTACAAAAATTAATAAGTTGATAAAAATGAAATGATGAATCAATAAAATACTATAACTTTCCCAGATACATGTTGGCCCATTATTTTGGTTATATTGTTCTATGTCGGTTATCTTTGTATATCAGGTGTTGAAAAAAACTGCAAAAAAAGTTATTCAAACAAAGTTATGAATTCGAAGACACAGGAGCAAAATGTATTTGTCAAACATTTCTTGACTTCAGAGCCACCTACTGCATTGTAAGATGAACTATTCTGCAATGTAAAAAGAAATTAGGCTCGTTTGAGATGAGCCAGATCTGCGCAGAATCGATCACAGGCGATCGCCGCCCGTTGCATGCCGGTTAGATTTGTGTCCGACTTGATCCCGACTTGCTCTGACGTCATGCATATGTAGGCAACGATAATCTCACGAGAGCAAGGCGGCCGTAGTTCGGAGACGCAGGTAGCGCAGTTGCTTTCACCGACTGCAAGACCCAGGCGGACACAAGGCATGCTGGGAAACGCCGGCCTCTCAGCTGATCTAACAGCTGATTGGTTCAGAATCGACAACATGATGACGTTTTATATAAACTTTGTTATTGATTTTGAATCTGAGGGATTTTACCTGCCACTTGTCTAATTTAAAGGCTTATTCTGTACAGAACACATGTAGAACACATGGCTGACAGTTATGTTTAGAAGTCAGAGAGACTAAATCTGTTCAGATTACAGATCATCTACAGTCTGTTGGTAATTAAAATCAGCAACAGATCACATGTACAGCATATTGACAGCTACTCTGTCATAATAAAAACAACTGGAGACTGTGTACAAGCTGATATATGGGTCTGATAACATTTTATTAAATTGGAATCGGACCACAGTGTTTCTATGACTTCCTGTTCAGCCTGCAGGCTGCTGGAATCGGCTGGAAACTGTCCGACTTCACAGCGAATTTTTGTCACCGTCCCCGGCTGCTGTCGCCTGCTCTCGTCTACTTTACAGGCGAGGCGCAGTTCATCTCGAACGAGCCTAGTATGTTCACCGTGAGACTTTGTTGACTGTTGAGTAAGGGTTTTATGTCCATTTATTTGGTAGAGCACATAAGCAGCTAGTTTAACAAGCGTGCAAGAGACTATACAATATTATTTATTAATATATATTTAGAGTTTGAGTGTATATAATATCACACCTGGGGTGGGGAGGGGCTGTATCATCCACTGAAAATTATCTCAACAAATTGCTTTGTCCACCACAATTCACTTTTCATACATCATTTTAGGTCAAAATGTAGGAAAATGGACAGACGTGTTAGTATGAAATTACAGCGCTGTGGCAATTACTATAGAATCAACTGGATTATATTATATATGCAGTATATATTTGGCTCTAAGAAATACAGTAAGACAAGACATTTCTGGAAGGAGGCAGACAGTGACATTTTTCTAACCTGCTCTCTGTCGCATATATTTGAAACCACAGACCACATCTCATGCTGCTTCTGTCTGAGTTTGTGTGCTGGGGAGGGAGAGAGTTTTTCTTTTTTGCTAGACTGCTTGTTTTTAATTACTATGGTCACCACATCATATATTGTTGCTGTTAAATGTCTTTTTTAAATTGTTATTTTTATAATTGTCATACCTGCCCAGGGACTACAGGTGGAAATTAGCAATTGTTCCTATAACCTTGCACAAGACATATTCTCTTCTATTGCAAGTTTAATGTTTATTTGTGCATTGTCCCTGTTTCAAATAAATACATTTCCATTCCATTCTTGCTACTTAGATTGGCTAACTCTTAGTCCATTAGCCTTTACTACAGCCTTTACTACAACTACTACTACTTCTACTACTACTACTACTACTACTACTACTACTACTGATACTACTACTACCACTAGTACTTACTATATAGGCAATTCTGTCCTCTCTTTGTCAGAAATGTCAAACAGCAGCTTTGAGGTACAGTAGTTCAGCACAGGTGTTACTAATGATATTTACTATCTTCTTGGGACCATGGCCTTTGTTAAATCATTGTATTTCATCTCTCTCACTGACACACATACACACACACCACACACACACACACACACACACACACACACACACACACACACAGTGTGTGGCCTATGAGCCTCAGCTTACTTAGTACTGCTAATATTAGCATTGGGATGTGCACACTTTGTATCACTTTGTATCATGCTATTTCCAACTTTATTCTTCTTCTCCTTCTATGTACATAACATTCACCTGTATATCCTCTTCCGCACCCCCAGTGTTCACCAACAGCACTAACAGGACACAACATTTTCCCTTCTCTTGAAAAGGAACCAGTCATTTAAACATGACCTCAAAACTGTATGATTTTTTTTCTTCAATTTGCACAGTTCACATGTTGATCCTGTATCATATTCATCTCACAAAGTCTGTTAACCACTGAGGTGGGTTTCTGACTCTAGTAGTGCGTCTAAGGCCTGGTTCTTGCCCAACATGCACGTTCTCGGTCATAGTGAGTCCATCCAGTGCAGTCTCATTGTTCTTACTAATGCAAGGTAGAGCTTCCTTTGGGAAACGTGCCAGCTTTGAGGCATTCGATTTCCGTTCATCACTGAGAAGGTAAGTACTTGGTCCAACCTTTTTGACGACTGTCAGAGGTTCTGCGTATTTGGATGAACCCTTGTAGACATGTTCCGGTCTCCGGACTTGCATAGCATCATTCACTTGGAAGGTGGGCACTTTTGCTCCTCGCTTTCTGTCTGTATACTCCTTACTGTTTTGTTGATTTTGACTTGCTTGTGTGATGTAACTTTGTGAGACAGGAAGGATGTTCAGTTTTGTGCGCATCTTCCTGTCTCTCAGCAACTCAAATGGAGTAGCACCTGTAGTAGCATGCGGTGTAGCACGGTAAACCTGTAAAGCCTATACAGACCAGAGATGCTCACAAGTCTCTGAGCTAGAGTCCAAGTCAAGTCTCAAGTCTTTGAGGTCAAGTCCAAGTCAAGTCTCAAGTCTTTGAGCTTGAGTCCAAGTCAAGTCTCAAGTCTCTGGGCTAGAGCCCAAGTCAAGTCTCAAGTCTCTTAATAAGTAATAATAAGTAAATAAATAATAAGTGTTGCATAATGCACACACACACACACACACACACACACACACACACACACACACACACACACACACACACACACACACACACACACACACACACACACACACACACACACACACACACACACACACACACACACACACACACTAACAGCAGGCCCAGACAGGATGAGGACAGAGTAAAGGTAGGAGGAGCTAATATTTCCACACTTTTAAAAACTTTTTTCCCCCACTTTTTGAAAACACCATACAAGGGTTAAACAAACGCTCATTTATATTTCATAAGGAAGACAGTCAGAGTTAACCTCCCGTAACGTTAGCTCGTAGCTAAACCAAGAAGCAAGCTAACGGTAACATTAGATGGTCAATGCTGAGCTAACGTTAAACATGTTTACTGACCTGTCAGGATGCGTTTTCAGATGCCTGATAACATTAGATGTGGTTGAGCCAGAATCTTTTATCTTGAGACCGCATATTTTGCATTAAGCGCTTTTTTTGTTTGGTCCGTTGTTTTGGAAGTTTTTAAACCCAAAGCTTACGATGAATGGCACAGCAGCGGCCGGTGCAGTCAACATGTGTGTTCGTTGTCCTCTAATGTGTGGCCGCGCGCAGCAGATACATAGTACGTTACGTCGTGGACAGGTTACAGGTAACGGAGGGAGTGGAATAACAGCGAGCTCATCAGACATTTCCTAAAAATAAACATTGTTCACGAGTCCCGCAGCTCGAGTCCGAGTCAAGTCTGAAGTCTTTTGAGGACGAGTCTCAAGTCGAGTCTGAAGTCACTGTGTGTGCGACTTAAGTCGCACTCGAGTCCGAGTCTCAAACTCGAGTCCCCATCTCTGCTACAGACCAAGCTGAAACTCAGCCGTTGAACAGTGGCTCGATTTTGTGCAGTGTGTTCCGTGCCGTCGTCCGTTGGAAGGGCCATCGGCCTTCATTTTCGGCGATTTGTAGGGCATAGTCGGGAGGGCGGGCTCTGCCGCCAATTGGGCTCAAATGACCAATGTGATTGGTGGAGTGCTAACCTGGAAACAGGCAGCCGAAATGAGCGTGACTAGAGTCTCTCAAAATCTTACAAAAATCTTTTAAACTGACCTTCGTTGATCTGAAATGAAGACAGATTCAGCAACTGCATGGCCTATTTCTCGCTTAAAATGTTTTCAGAAACACGTTTCGGTGAACTATTTTAGTACAATTTGACATCATATTCTGAACGAGTTGCCAATAATGGCTGTTTGAAAAATGCAAAATCCGGAAGAAGAAACCAGACCCACGTGACGCGTTCGTCCAATCAGCTGCCAATTTCATTTTTGGGCTACAATACAGATTAGCGCCGCCTGCTGTTATGGAAACGTATTACGTCTCTTCTCCTCGGTGTGTTCTCTGGCATGTTTTGAACAATTCGGGGAGACTGATCAGTCCAAATGCCTTTTCTGCCGATGGTCGCCCCGTCTGGCCTATGTATAGAGGCTTTAAGAACTCTGTCACTGCTTGTTTCCAAGGCTTGTGTGTTCTTACTGCAGTCTGGAGACACTCTTTTAATACCCTATTGATTCTCTCAATCGCTCCATTGGCTCTTGGGTAGTAGACATTTGAGCGCAGATGCTTTATCTCTCTGTCTCTCTCAGAAACTTTGCAAACTCGTGGGAAGTAAACTGACATCCGTGGTCAGAGACCAGGCAGGTCGGATTTCCTTCACGACTGAACACTGCAGCTAAAAAGCGAATAAGCACTTCTGTTGTGACTGTAGAGGCGAATGCAACTTCAGGCCATTTACTGTAGTAGTCTGTAAGAGTAATGGTAACAACAGTCCCATGTAGCACGTTCAAAATGACCAGTTATGTCAATGGAAACCTTTTCCCATGGTCCATCCGGCAGTTTGACAGGTGTAAGTGGTGCAGGTGCAGTCTTCACTGTTTTGTAATTATATTGGCATACCACACATGAAGCTATCTTACTCTGTACATCTTTGTCCATTTGTGGCCACCAATACAGTTCTCACAGTCTCTGTTTAGTGCATACCACTCCCTGGTGCCCCTCATGTGCCAAGTCTACCACTTAAGATCGCAGTGATGTAGGCACAATCAAGCGGTTAGTACCTCTCATGACAAGTGTTTTGTCTACAGCCAGTTCGTCTTGTACAGTGAAGTATGAAGCTAGCTCATTTTGTACATTCTTTCTGCAGCCAGCCTTTCTGTATTTGCTGTCGCAATTGAGTCAGTTCAGGGTAAGTGTCACATGCGGCGGTGAACTCAGACAAGGACATGGCGTGTAAAGAGTCCATGAAAACAGTAGCTACTATGTCTGGTTCCACTTCAGCTTCTCCTGTTAGGCAGGGGAATTCTTCTGAGATTTTGTTGTATTGGCACAGTCTCTGGTTTGAGTTGAATGTTGTGCACAAATCCCTTTTCACAGCCAATCTCCTGTATCTCAGAAGCATTCTGTGGTATTGTGCTTGGTGCAGTAGGTGTCCTCAGTGTAGTAGGATCATCAGAGCTGTCAGCTTTAACAAGTTTCTGAGAGAGATAAAGCATCTGCCCTCAAGCGTCTACTACCCAAGAGCCAATGGAGCGATTGAGAGATTTAATAGGGTATTAAACGAGTGTCTGCAGACTGCAGAAAGAACACACAAGCCTTGGAAACAAGCAGTGACTGAGTTCTTACAGATTTACCGTGCTACACCGCATGCTACTACAGGTGCTACACCATTTGAGTTGCTGAGAGACAGGAAGATGCACACAAAACTGAACATCCTTCCTGTCTCACACAAAGTTACATCACACAAGCAAGTCAAAATCAACAAAACAGTAAGGAGTATACAGACAGAAAGAGAGGAGCAAAAGTGCCCACCTTCCAAGTGAATGATGCTGTGCGAGTCCGGAGACCGGAACATGTCTACAAGGGTTCATCCAAATACACAGAACCTCTACAGTCATAAAAAAAGGTTGGACCAAGTGATCTCAGTGATGGTCGGAAATGGAATGCCTCAAAGCTGGCACGTTTCCCAAAGGAAGCTCTACCTTGTATCAGTAAGAACAATGAGACTATACTGGATGGACTCACTGTGACTGAGAACGTGCATGTTGGGTAAGAACCAGGCCTTAGACGCACCACTAGAGTCAGAAACCCACCTCAGTGGTTACCAGACTTTGAGAGATGAATATGATGGACTGTGCAAATTGAAAAAAATTCATGCTGTTCTGCTAAGTGAAAGAAAATCATACTGCTATGTATACAGGTTGTTCCCTTAAGAGAAGGGGAAATGTGTCTGTACTGTTGTGTACTGTAGGTGAACACTAAGGGCGCTAGAGTGCGCAATATGTTATACAAGTGAATGTTATGTAAGAATACTAATAAAAAAGTCGAAGAATAGCAGTTATACATGTTTCTCGGCTCGTACTTAAAATACCTTTACAAAACACCACACCTGTATATCCTCTTGTGCACCCTATCGCCCCCAGTGTTCACCAACAGCACCAACACGACACAAGGCTTCAACAGCAAGGAATCATACGGCTGTTGAATTGGGTGCTGTGTTGGTATGGAACAAGTAAAACCTTCCATAATATGTTCCACTTCCACCTCCTGTAACAACACATCCACCAGTGAGCACCACCAACCACCCCGGCTCAGCCAACAGTACGACTCCTGTTGGGCACTGCTATTGCCACTTCTCCTACAACTGCCAATGCAGAAACTACCAACACAGTGGTTGATTCTGGAATGGCAAGAAACGCAACTCATTTCATCAGTGCTTCCAAGGAAACAAATACCTCCAGCTTTGTCCAGTTAATCTTGTATTCAGTGTGGGATGCAACTGCTGCGTCTGGCCTTAAAAAGATGTCTCCTTGCAACAACATTGTGTCTTATTTCTGAAATGTTTAATTTAATTTAAATGATTAATTCTAACATGTCTGACAACAATATCAGAGCATACCAAAATCATCTGTGTATCTTAAAACATCTTCAGCTCACCTATGCTTACATATAGTTTGGTTCCAGTGGCCTTAAATAGATTTTAATCGAACAGCATACTGCAAAGTATCAACAAGAATGTTGCTTGAGAGTACAAATTGTCATCTTTACATGCTTTCGTTTACAACACAGATACAATAGAGTGTATGTGTGTGTGTGTGTGTGTGTTTGTGTGTGTTGTTGACTTCCTTGATGACCATTTAATTGAGACTAATTAATTTAATTGACAAGGCAGGGAACAACAAATGACATCTTAACTTGAAACAGGAATGCCATAAATTACACCCCAGAAAAGATCCAGTATGTCCTAAATCACACCCAATGAGCAAAATAAATTACAATTCCAGATAATGGCATATTTGCCCCCCCTGCTGCAGCTTTGATCTGCTTTTCATCTGCTAAACATTCAACGCCCTTTGAGGTGTGCCAATACTCGAGGCTGGAAAGGGAAATAATTAAAAAATAAGAGCGCGAGATACAAGGAAGCAAAAAATGAAAAAAAGAGGCACAACGCAGTATGGTCAGGTAAACACTAATTAGATCGCTTATAAGTGATCTCTCACTTATTTGGATAGACATTGAAAACCTACTGCAATGTTTTGATGCTTTTATCCATGAATAGCTACACATACTCAATGTATTCACTTAATATTATTTTATAACTCACTGCGCTTCCTTGGCTCCTGAGCAATTCACCCGCCATGACAAAAGGCATGAAGTGTATTTTTTTGGCAAAATGTAGGTCATCACTATATTGACATGCTTGCTTGTGTGTGTGTGTGTGTGTGTGTGTGTGTGTGTGTGTGTGTGTGTGTGTGTGTGTGTGTGTGTGTGTGTGTTTAAAAAAAATCTAAATGTTCAGTAAGTGACAATGTTATGTTACTATGCATATCTGTGTGAGACAGAATTTTGCTGATATTGTTTCCAACGTGTTGTCAAACGATAACCCTTGTTAGGGAAAAGAGGTAAAGCCAAATTCCCATAATTTACTTCTTCCTTACTACCAAAAGCACACATTTTCATGGAAAACACACACACACACAAACACACACACATCAATTGGCAATTTTGAAAAAACACCTCTGATGGCCATGTTCTTAATTTACGAACAACACACAGTAATCATTTCTGTCATATCAGGAAACTTAAAGGTGTAACTTATAATAGTGATGATGACAGTATTCTAAGCCAGTATTCACTAGACAATCACACTGAAACTAGGCCAGCTCTGGTATGGGGATATAATTAATGCTAATTACACCTGTGTACTTCCTGCTAGGACTGAAAAAACATTCGGCCACCAAAGAAAGACCTGTTGTTTCTCTGTAGACAAGATTAAATGATTGTTGGGTAACAAGTTCTGCTGGCCATAATAAGTTGGTAGTTCATTACTTAAAGAGGTATCTAATCATATTCAGGACCCTCATATTACTCATATTTTTGGCAGATCAATTGGATTGGCATTGTTCCCAAAGATCTTAAATAAGCCAAGATTATACCTTTATTTCAACAAGTCCTCCAAACTATACGACCACATATTGTGGGTCGTTTGTTCCTACAGTTTCATCCCCTCTAATACAACCCACAGGATTGTTTTCCGTCCTCATACCTAAACGTAACGGTTAAACATGTTGTAAATGTTCTGAAACGGTTGCAGTTGGTTATAGGTTTAGGCACAAAATGTACTTGGTTAGTTTAAGGCAACACAGCTACTTAGTTCAGTGAAAACATGGAGGTTTGGGTTGAAATTTGTACATTTGTTACATTACCTCACTTTTGTGCATACATACATGACAAAATTACGCACGAGATGGAGAAATTGACATAATTTGTTCTGTTAATTTAAACAAAATATATCATGTTCACTATTATTTTCAAACGGTACATGGACAAGTCCAGTTTTCTCCTTGCGTTGAAAAGGCAAGGTATATATCCTCTCTTAATAAGCTGCAGATACTATAAACTTCTTTTTTAGAACTGACAATAGATATTTATCAGATGTATAGGTTTACATATGAACATACATTTTTGCCACTTTCTCTCTTTTTAGAATTTTTTAAAATGTAATTCTCAAATTCATTTTCATAATATGAGACAGGCTGGCCATATTCCAGAAGAAGAGCTTGCTATCTTTAGAAAATTAAAAAAGGAATTGTCATCAAATTGACTGGTAATTCATATCTAATTAGTTCTTGACTCTGTCTAATTCTTTCTTTTCCTTTCATCCAGACAGTAGTGCAGTGCCCTTGCAAGATGTGCCTGTTTGAAACGTTTATCGGTGTTTTAAGCCCCCAATGTCTCCTTCCAGGCAGCGCTGCCTGGAAGTCACTAGGATCAATCAATGGTTATGGTTATGGTTATGGTTATGGTTATGGTTATGGTTATGGTTTTGGTTATGGTTATGGTTAGTGTCAGGGTTAAGGTTAGGGTTAGGTGCCTTGAAGTCAACGGTCACAGCACTGCCTGGAAGGAGAAGTTGGGGCTTAAAACACCATTGAGCGTTTGAAACGGGCTGACTGCATGGCCTCCAGGATTGCTGCTTGCATTTCCTCCAGAACCACTCATCCAGACAACTTCAACTCGTCACTGCGCTGCCTTGGCTCCTGATCAATACACCCACCAGCATACCCTCTGTACCTTTAATGGACATTTCTGTTTAACCAAACAGTATATTAGCCCATATTTCTTCGGACTTTTCTAACAGTGAAAGCTTTGTCATATGTTGCAAGGGCAATCACCTCAATCTCAAGATCAGCAAATCCACTCTTAAGTCATGGCCCAAAACATGTTTTGTGAGGTCACAGTGGCATTGACCTTTGATCACCAAAAATGTAATCAGTTCATCCATGAGTCTAAGTGGACGTTTGTGCCCAATTTGAAGAAATTCCCTCAAGGCGTTCCTGAGACATCACTTTCATGAGAATGGGATGGATGGATGGATGGACGGATGGATAAATGGGCAGAGAACCCCAAAACATAAGGCCTCTGGTCACGCTGTTGGAGGTATAAAAACACAGTTAGGCCGCTGTGTTGTTGTTCTTAACCTACATACATTAGCTACATACTTTACTTTATCAATTTAAAGTTTTTGTAAGTGGTCTGACTCAGTCTCTAGTGCACATTAGACTGCAGGGTTCTCAGACCCCGAAAGAGAGGAACCTCCTTAACAGAAAGAAATGTAACCATGGTGGTATCATGCTATTTCTGAAGTATAATTAGGACATTGCAACAATTCCATGCAACAATGCAGCAATTACTCCTCCCTAGTTAATTGCCACATGCTGTCAGCTTACTCTAATTAATCTCATCTTACATATGATGTCGTTTAAAAAATATTTGTTGATTGAAGTAATTCTATTAGCAACTGGCCAAGAACTACAGGAACTTGGAGTAATTATCCGCACCCTGTTTGACAGCTTCCTCAGCTGTCTACCCAATATAAACTGCTCAGCCACACATCCATCAGACATCCATCAGACATCCATCAGACATCCAACAGACATCCAACAGACACAGGACGCTCCTTTCACCACTATATTTGTAAGTATCCATTTTACTCTGATTTTAACAAACTACATTTTATGTGATTTCTTTGTTGGTGCTATGTATATTGCTATAGTCTACCTGCTCAATCTCTAACTGGCTATACTGAACACATTTTAGGGAGGGGGAGTGAAGTAGCAGGCACTGTGTAGAATGTTTCTCTTTTTATTTTGTTGTAGCTTTCTAATATTATTATTATTATTATTATTATTATTATTGTTTGTGGTCCAAAAAATGTACATGTGATAATGTTCAGGTTTTTTGCATGATGGGGGAAATTAATTAATCAAACTTGATTGATTATAATCATACAGTAACCAACCTGTTCAGTCATCACTCCTGATCTGAGCGCCATGTCCTTTCAACTCCTTATACTTTTGATATTGTTTTAATTCATGTTTTATCTGAATTCTGATCACTCATGTCTTTCGGTTTTAATTATATTTGTGTATTTAAAGTATTGTGTTTATTGTGTTCTTTAATGATTACAGGTGCTGTTTAATCACTCATTGAATCTTTACCAACCATCCTGATAAAGGTAAGTGAAAATATCATTGGTGCTGTAAAATGGTATAATTTCTCAAGCAGGAGCTTGGGTCTGACTATGTGATGGTACAGTTGCATTTTTGTACCAATATTATGACTTTATTTTAAAATTGATTTGGGTAGAGCAGATACTTAAACTATGCTGAGTAATAACTATCCTGCTATGAAACATTTCTTTTACAAATCTGCCAAAAGGTTGTGGTATGAAGAACTCAAGTGTTTATCTTGGACAACATATATTGTTTAAGTTGGCTGCGGCCTACAGCAATTACTCCTGTTTACGTCTTAAATGCAAAAACACATCAGCTGTGTATGTAACATGTATGGAAATAAGCGTTCCAATACTAAGTAAACCCACAAACTGTGCTAAGTGCTAAGTGGCACTGATAGACACACCACAGAATATGAAACTGACCTTCTATCTAAGACCAGTTTGAACAGGAAAGATGTGCAGTTTTCCAACGTGAAATGCAATTTGTGTGGCAACAGTTTTGATAATAATATTAATAATATTAGCTTAGGGTGATGATTTGTTTTTGAGTCATGTTTATATTTTTCAGCTGCATGTTAATACAATTTATTTTATTTCTGCTCATCTACATAGTGGCAACATGTGCAAACTCACTCTAACTGCAGGTAAGGCCCACTGGACAAGTTATTGTAATGAATATTTTCTCACTTACCTCCCGTGGTATCTAGCCATGCAGATAGTTTTTGTTTTGTTTGCCAGTTTTTTATCTCTTTGAGATTACAGTGGCTTTTGGTTTGTGGTGCTTATGAAAATTTGCATTTGATTCAGCTCTTTACAGAAAACAGTGTCACCATTACCATTAATTTAGGTAAACTGATCTCCTTAGCTTTGTTTTTTAACCAAATAATAACCAGTCTGTCACTTTGAAGGTCTCTGCTTGATCATCGCCAGCTTGGGTAAGTTTATAACATGCATTAATCATAATCAATAGCACTAGCAGATACATAAAGATGGACAATTATGTAAACAGGGCAACTCATTTTTCAGCAACCAGCAAAATCTTCTGGTTCTTGGTAACCAAAATTCAAAACGTCATATCTTATCCTGTCATGTGGTGGTTGTTGTTAGTGTGTATTTAATTGAATGTCATTCATATTAATGTAATCACCTCTTATTGACTTTGTTACATCTTATTATGCAGATTGCAAATGTATGCTCTTTCTGTTTAGACATCTCAGCAGGGATATTAAATTATGATCAAACAGGGAGAACAATTAACACAATATGACTCTCTGATCTGATTCCTTCAGGTTATCCTGGCCTCACGGATACAGCTGCAGTGCCAATTGATAACTTCTGTAATGGAAGGATCAGTGGGCTATACCCCAACCCTGCTAACCCACATTCTTTTTACAGTTGTGCTAATGGAAGAACCTACCTCCAATACTGCCCATCAAATCTGGTCTTTGACCTAACATGCAGCTGCTGTAACTATCCTGCAGTGCCAATTGATAACTTCTGTAAAGGAAAGTGCAATGGCCAATACACTAACCCTGCTGACCCACATTCTTTTTACAATTGTTGGGATGGAAGAACCTACCTCCAGAACTGCCCAACAAATCTGGTCTTTAACCAAACATGCAGCTGCTGTGACTATCCCACCAATCCGACACCAATTGATAACTTCTGTAAAGGAAAGTGCAATGGCCAATACACTAACCCTGCTGACCCACATTCTTTTTACAATTGTTGGGATGGAAGAACCTACCTCCAGAACTGCCCAACAAATCTGGTCTTTAACCAAACATGCAGCTGCTGTGACTATCCCGCAAACACCAATCCGACACCAATTGATAACTTCTGTAAAGGAAAGTGCAATGGGCAATACACTAACCCTGCTGACCCACATTGTTTTTACAATTGTTGGGATGGAAGAACCTACCTCCAATACTGCCCATCAAAGCTGGTCTTTAACCAAACATGCAGCTGCTGTGACTATCCCGTAAACACCAATCCGACACCAATTGATAACTTCTGTAATGGAAAGTGCAATGGGCAATACACTAACCCTGCTGACCCACATTCTTTTTACAACTGTTGGGATGGAAGAACCTACCTCCAGAACTGCCCAACAAATCTGGTCTTTAACCAAACATGCAGCTGCTGTGACTATCCTGTAACTCCAACTAAAACCTGCTCTTAAACAACTACCACGCCTCCCCCTATCACAACTCCACCTACTACAACTAAACCCTGCTCTAAAACAACTACCAAAATTACAACTCCACCTACTACAACCACACCATACAGCTGTCGTGGAAGGATCAGTGGGCTATACCCCAACCCTGCTGACCCACATTCTTTTTACAGTTGTGGTAATGGAATAGCCTACCTCCAATACTGCCCATCAAATCTGGTCTTTGACCTAACATGCAGCTGCTTTAACTATCCTGCAAAAACTAATTGATAACTTCTGTAATGGAAAGAGCAATGGGCAATACACTAACCCTGCTGACCCACATTCTTTTTACAACTGTTGGGATGGAAGAACCTACCTCCAAAACTGCCCAACAAATCTGGTCTTTAACCAAAAATGCAGCTGCTGTGACTATCCCACAAAAAACACCTATTGATAACTTCTGTGATGGAAAGAAAGGGAACATTATTTGTACATGTGACAGAGGCACCACAAAAAATGCCTATCAAATTTGGTCTTCAAAAAAGAATGCATATGCAGTTAACAATTGTGGACAGGAATAATTTCATTATCCAAAAGGTGGCAATACATATTCATATTAACACAGAGGAAACATTGTCAAAGCTGCTATATATTTTCTTCGGATTTTTCACTTTTGAGTAATATGTTTAACATAGGGGTGTAACGCTACACATAATTCATGGTATCTCACTATATTGTATGGGTGTGTTCTTATTTGTTTATATTTAACCATTGCATGATTGTATTTATCTTACATTATGACACAGATGTTGCATATTCCATACATGTATATGCTGTTTGTCTAAATGTAAATACATACTACAAAAATTAATAAGTTAAATAAAAATGAAATGATGAATCAATAAAATACTATAACTTTCCCAGATACATGTTGGCCCATTATTTTGGTTATATTGTTCTATGTCGGTTATCTTTGTATATCAGGTGTTGAAAAAAACTGCAAAAAAAGTTATTCAAACAAAGTTATGAATTCGAAGACACAGGAGCAAAATGTATTTGTCAAACATTTCTTGACTTCAGAGCCACCTACTGCATTGTAAGATGAACTATTCTGCAATGTAAAAAGAAATTAGGCTCGTTTGAGATGAGCCAGATCTGCGCAGAATCGATCACCGGCGATCGCCGCCCGTTGCATGCCGGTTAGATTTGTGTCCGACTTGATCCCGACTTGCTCTGACGTCATGCATACGTAGGCAACGATAATCTCACGAGAGCAAGGCGGACGTAGTTCGGAGACGCGGGTAGCGCAGTTGCTTTCACCGACTGCAAGACCCAGGCGGACACAAGGCATGCTGGGAAACGCCGGCCTCTCAGCTGATCTAACAGCTGATTGGTTCAGAATCGACAACATGATGACGTTTTATATAAACTTTTTTATTGATTTTGAATCTGAGGGATTTTACCTGCCACTTGTCTAATTTAAAGGCTTATTCTGTACAGAACACATGTTGTGTGGCTGACAGTTATGTTTAGAAGTCAGAGAAACTAAATCTGTTCAGATTACAGATCATCTACAGTCTGTTGGTAATTAAAATCAGCAACAGATCACATGTACAGCATATTGACAGCTACTCTGTCATAATAAAAACAACTGGAGACTGTGTACAAGCTGATATATGGGTCTGATAACATTTTATTAAATTGGAATCGGACCACAGTGTTTCTATGACTTCCTGTTCAGCCTGCAGGCTGCTGGAATCGGCTGGAAACTGTCCGACTTCACAGCGAATTTTTGTCACCGTCCCCGGCTGCTGCCGCCTGCTCTCGTCTACTTTACAGGCGAGACGCAGTTCATCTCGAACGAGCCTAGCATGTTCACCTGTCGTGAGACTTTGTTGACTGTTGAGTAAGGGTTTTATGTCCATTTATTTGGTAGAGCACATAAGCAGCTAGTTTAACAAGCGTGCAAGAGACGATACGATATTATTTATTAATATATATGTAGAGTTTGAGTGTATATAATATCACACCTGGGGTGGGGAGGGGCTGTATCATCCACTGAAAATTATCTCAACAAATTGCTTTGTCCACCACAATTCGCTTTTAATACATCATTTTAGGTCAAAATGTAGGAAAATGGACAGACGTGTTAGTATGAAATTACAGCACTGTGGCAATTACTATAGAATCAACTGGATTATATTATATATGCAGTATATATTTGGCTCTAAGAAATACAATAAGACAAGACATTTCTGGAAGGAGGCAGACAGTGACATTTTTCTAACCTGCTCTCTGTCGCATATATTTGAAACCACAGACCACATCTCATGCTGCTTCTGTCTGAGTTTGTGTGCTGGGGAGGGGGGAAAGAGAGAGTTTTTCTTTTTTGCTAGACTGCTTGTTTTTAATTACTATGGTCACCACATCATATATTGTTGCTGTTAAATGTCTTTTTTAAATTGTTATTTTTATAATTGTCATACCTGCCCAGGGACTACATGTGGAAATTAGCAATGGTTCCTATAACCTGGCACAAGACATATTCTCTTCTATTGCAAGTTTAATGTTTATTTGTGCATTGTCCCTGTTTCAAATAAATACATTTCCATTCCATTCCATTCTTGCTACTTAGATTGGCTAACTCTTAGTCCATTAGCCTTTACTACAGCCTTTACTACAACAACTACTACTACTTCTACTACTACTACTACTAGTACTACTGATACTACTACTACTACTAGTACTTACTATGTAGGCAATGTTGTCCTCTCTTTGTCAGAAATGTCAAACAGCAGCTTTGAGGTACAGTAGTTCAGCACAGGTGTTACTAATGATATTTACTATCTTCTTGGGACCATGGCCTTTGTTAAATCATTGTATTTCATCTCTCTCACTGACACACAAACACACACACACACACACACACACACACACACACACACACACACACAGTGTGTGGCCCATGAGCCTCAGCTTACTTAGTACTGCTAATATTAGCATTGGGATGTGCACGAAGTAGCAGGCACACCGTCTCAAAAACTTATTGTGGAAGTGTGGATTTTGAAGTTGAAGCAAAGGAAGAAGAAGGAAAGAATCTAACTTCTAACACTTTTAATTGTAAATCATGTTTTTGCACAAATAGTGCATAGAAATTGTGGTGTTTTGTAAAGGTATTTTAAGTAAGAGCCGAGAGACATGTATCATGCTATTTCCAACTGTATTCTTCTTCTCCTTCTACGTACATAACATTCACCTGTATATCCTCTTCCACACCCCCAGTGTTCACCAACAGCACTAACAGGACACAACATTTCCCCCTCTCTTAAAAGGAACCAGTCATTTAAACATGACCTCAAAACTATATGATTTTTTTTTTCAATTTGCACAGTTCACATGTTGATCCTGTATCATATTCATCTCACAAAGTTCTTGAACTGGAAGTACCGGCACTACTTCTCGCTCATTGAAATTAAAGGCAAGAATGTTTATGTAACATGCACGCTAAGCCACGAATCTTATGAAGCACCTCACATCAACACATGCTAACACGACACTTGTTGCTGCTGCTAACCCAACCCCATAATAACCCCATAATAACCCCATAATAACCCCGAGCCCAAATGCAGCTAGCGTGAGCTCCAGCGAAGGAGACGGAAGCAACGCTCAATTTTTTGGGTCAGCAACAGGTGACCAAGGCCGAGTTGAACACATTGATTGCAACTTTATTTCTATGCATAGGCTATCATATGGCAGGCTGCAATCTATAAATACCAAATGTTCTAAAATACTGTATATAGTGTTTTTATTCTAATATAAAGATCTTTGACGTTAACGATGTTATAGAACGTAATAGCGTTATGTAAGGGATAATGTAGAGCGAGGCGGTTGTTATAGCGAATACAACCCTGACAGGGTGATCAGTCTTGAATCAGCCTGACGGGGTTGTATTCGCTATAACAACTGCCTCGCTCTACATTATCCCGCTTATTACATGGCTACTTTCTAAATAAATTAATAATTTGACACAAAATATTGATTTAAAAAGGAGTTTATTGATTTAAATACGATTGAATTGCTTCCGCTAAAGAAAATAGTCCGTTCCATCTCTACGGTTGGAATCCTGCGTCCATAGCAACGTAAACTCTGTATCTGTTAAGCTAATGCAACCCTTCATCTATTACTCAACACCACCTTACGGGCTGTGGTAGTAGCCGTATATGTTATGGGGTGCTGCCGTGGTGGACAAATTACCCAGCTGCTGTTTTAATCACTGCAGGAATTGACACGACATTAGCTGATGCGTTGTAGTGAGCTAGCGGGCTATCGGCTGCTCGTATTTACATTAAACTGAACATTTCCGTGAGACGAGGAATGGCTTCATGTCCTCATTCATCTCGTTTCCTTTTTGCACAGCTGCTGCATGTTGACACACCTAACGTGCAATGTAAGCTAACTAGCGTTGTTGTCCCTATACTAGGGCTGAAGTTACTGTGTAGAGATCATAGACCGTATATAAAGATGTAGCGATATGCGCTCATCAGATCTGCTGTCATTGCTTGACTTGGACGACAGAAGTTGCTCCATGTTTCCCCACTTTTTGCCACAGCTGATAAATTATCCGGACTTCTTTCAGCGGATTGATTGATAGCTGTCCTCCAGAGTGAACAGAACTACGTCCATGACAACGCTCTGCTTTTGCATGGCAACGGTGTGTTATGCTTAGCAACGGTCTGTTATGAAGAAATTACAGACCGCATTCTACATTAGAATTCAACCAAGCCATGTAATAAAGAACATATAAAATAACGTCAGTTACTTTGCTGAGTAACTAATTACTTTTACAATGTGGTAACTGAGTTACTAACTCAATTACTTTTTGGGAGAAGTAATTTGTAACTGTAACTAATTACTTTTTTAAAGTAAGATGACCAACACTGTTCATGACCAGTTAAAAACGTCTCGTAATCGCGTTAAATAGTAGTCTAATTCTGTGTTTTGGTACAGTTGGTTTTAACACCTGATGCGAAGTGTAGGAGTACACATGAAAACATGAAAAAGAGGCGTCATTCTGTTCCGTCTTTCTGCTGCGCCCCATTCACGTAGTGTTTAGTTTTACACTATGTAGGTTAAACTCTGCAATTAATCCGCGGTTCACATGTATGCATGAACTGTGGTCCATTACACTGCAGGCTATATTCAACATCACTGATAATTTCTGATCAATAGAATGTAGAAAACATTACTCTTCACAATGTTTTTTTATCCAGAACATGATTGTGTTATTGTACAATTTAGCAGTAAAAGAAGTAGCCTATTTAAATCAATCCTACATTTTTCAACTTGGGAGCAAAATGTGCTCTTTGGGGAAAACAAAGTTAGCATTAAGCCCTGTTCATGCTAATTAAACACCTGGACTTTGGGGTCGTCTATCCAGGCCCATATGTCCCAGATGTGAAAGCCCCCTTACTGGATTACTGAATATAATAATATTCCATTATTTTTTGTATTTTTTGTTACCTACCACCAGAATTTTGTGATTTCCTTGCCATAAATAGAGTCGTTTTTACCATAAATTGGTGCCTAAAAATGTATCAGAATCAGAGCATGTGAGCAAAGTGGAGCGGGCGGGTCGCGCAGAGCGGCATTTTTAAAAGGATGGAGCGTTGCGCCAATTTCGCTCCGCTCACACCACGAGTCTTATTTATTTGTTTTTGGGGGGGGTGCCGAAATTGTTGCTGCATAACCCTCTGACACTGGGTAGTTGCATTATTATCGCGTTAGCACATTAATTAACGGCAACAATTATTTTATCACGCATTAACGCAGTTTTTATTATTTCTTTTATTATTGTAAAAGTATGTTGTTCACAAGCATTTATTTTGAAAAAGAAAGCAAAAAAAGCGACAGATTTACAACGTGCAACCCGCTGTTGCTTTCACTGGGGACTACTGGACATCACTGGGTAACCATAATTACAGGTCTCAGAGTTACAGTGCATTATATTGATGAACAGAGGGCGCTGTATTCACATGCTCTGACTGTAATGAAAACAGAGGAGAGACATTATGCTGAAACGTGCGTGGGACACTTTATTGAAGTTTCACAGCAGTGGAATGTGTCCTATTAATGATAACATGAATGCCCTGGCAGTGGCAATATAAGCTTTCATTTTGTATTTTCTTTGATTACATTGTTTAAGTTGAGATTTACACTAAATATTTTTTAATTTTTTAAACTGCTACTGTATGAACAAAATGCTGATGTTAAGTGTTTGCAGAACAAATGTTATGGCAATTTAGTTCATATGGCAGAACATTTAAAATAAAATTGCGCTGTACACTACTTTTGAATTCATTATTGAATTTTGCATATAACAATGTGATTAATCACGATTAATCGGGGAAATCATGCGATTAATCGCAATTAAAATTTGTAATCGTTGCCCAGCCCTACTGGTATATATATATATATATATATATATATATATATATATATATACTAATGTAAGTACAAAATAAATGGACCTAAAACCCTTAATCAACAGTCAACAAAGTCTCACGACAGGTGAACAGTCTTTTTACATTGCAGAATAGTTCATCTTACAATGCAGTAGGTGCCTCTGAAGTCAAGAAATGTTTGACAAATACATTTTGCTCCTGTGTCTTCGAATTCATAACTTTGTTTGAATCACTTTTTTTGCATTTTTTTTTCAACACCTGATCTACAAAGATAACCGACATAGAACAATATAACCAAAATAAAGGGCCAACATGTATCTGGGAAACTTATAGTATTTTATTGATTCATTATTTCATTTTTATCAACTTGTTAATTTTTGTAGTATGTATTTACATTTAGACCAACAGCATATACATGTATGAAATATGCAACATCTGTATCATAATGTAAGATAAATACAATCATGCAATGGTTAAATATAAACAAATAAGAACACACCCATACAATATAGTGAGATACCATGAATTATGTGTAGCGTTACACCCCTATGTTCAACATATAACTCAAAAGTGAAAAATCCAAAGAAAATATATAGCAGCTTTGACAATGTTTCCTCTGTGTTAATATGAATATGTATTGCCACCTTTTAGATAATGAAATTATTCCTGTCCACAATTGTTAACTGCATATGCATTCATTTTTGAAGACCAAATTTGATAGGTATTCTTTGTGGTGCCTCTGTCACATGTACAAAGAATGTTTGTCACCAGGGTAGGGAAGTTCCCTTTCTTTCCATCACAGAAGTTATCAATAGGTGTTGAGTGTTTTTGTGGGATAGTCACAGCAGTTGCAGTTATGGTTAAATACCAAATATAATGAGCAGTATTGGAGGTAGGCTATACCATCACCAAAATTGTATAAAGAATATGGGTCATTAGAGTTAGTGTATTGCCCATTGCTCCTTCCACTGCAGCAACACAGTCTCACTCCCAACTTGTCAAATGTCTGACGCATGGCCAAGGACCCGTGGCGTTAAGTTTCAACGCCAGGGAGGTACCCGTTGCGTTATTTTCCAACGAGGGGGACTGTCAGATAGACAGTCATGTTAATCCCTCACCGTCAGATATCGACGAATGAAAAAACACGCCCCCTTAACTCGACATCTGTGACAGTTTTATTATTGGTATTTTTAGCCCAATAACTGTTTTAATCAACATTATTCACGAGATCTTATCATGGTTTATATGCATTTCTTTTAATGTTATTATTTCGGTCTATTTCGGCCAGGGAAGCTGGGTTTCTTTGTTGTTTATTGATATTTTTTAAACTATAACGCTACATCTATCAACATTTATTTAGATGTTATCATGATATTCATTTTTTTATTTTAATAATATTATTTCGGTCTTATTACTGGTGAAATATTACAGTAGGCCTACGCTGTAATACAGAACATTACGATATGATCCGAGCTAGACCCATAGGCTAGACCCAGCTAGTAATGACGAACTGACCAAAGAGCCGGTTATTAACCCGATTTGTGTCACTGAGCCGGGAGAATCGAGTGCCATACGTCAATGAACTGACTCACTCCTGTTTTTTACCTCATTAGCGCCTCCACTGGAGTGGTGGTAGAATCAATCAGGAAATGGGCTACCTGGGCACCCGGCTCTTGCCGGGACCAAGAGTCGAGAACCGTTCAAAACCGCTCGAGTCTATAAGCAAACGGTTCGTCGAACGGTTCTCGGCAAGTTTGAGTTAACCAAGCCTTGTTTCTGGTGCATCTTAGGTGATTGTGTTCGGAAATTCACACATTATTGATTGGGAAGTGCATCACATACAAATACACATCATGTTATCTTAGTTATGTTAAGTTAAATGTTAGAGAAGTGAATGTTACAAGCTGTCACGAGCAGACCGGGCGGGCACCCGGCTCTTGCCGAGACCGAGAGTCGAGACCGAATGTAACCGTTAACAACCGCTCAAATCTATAAGCAAACGGTTGTCTAACAGTTCTCGGCAACTTTGAGTTATTAACCGATCCCAGAAACCTTTATTTCTCGTGCATCTTAGATGATTGTGTACATAGAAATTCACACACGCACACATCACACACAGGGAAGAAGGCTATACAAATACAAATACACGTCATGTTATCTTGGTAGTTATGTATAATGGTCTTTAACGCCAGTATCGCTTCAATGTTCATATATATAATCAGTGGTTTTATCACTAACAACAACACATAGCTCAGTTTTGTTCCAGTAAGTTATGCACCATAATAACGTTTTAAGAAATCAGCTGACGACTCCGGAAGTGACGTAGTACGTGCCGCTCGGCAGATAAGAAGATACAAAAATACATAATATTCGTAATATTGATGTTGGTTGATGTCCGAACTTTTTCTGATTTGGGGTTGTATTAAAATGAGCTCCACCCTGTCTTTTCCGAAGCCAAAACATTTGGACTCTTATCACCCAATCAGTAAAAAACAAAAACAGACCACATTAATCCAACCCAGCACAAGTATGAACAAAGCTCGATGGATTTGGGAGAAGTTTTTCTCTTTTTGCACAGTGTATTTTTCTACAACCCCAAATCAGAAAAAGTTGGGAGAGTATGGAAACACAAATAAAAAAAAGAAAGTAGTGATTTCTAAATGTACTTTGACTTGTATTTCATACAGTAATCTAGTAATCAGGTAAATTGGTAAAATAATGATGTGATTTGAAACAGGTGATGTCAATAGGTGATTGTAATTATAATTTGGTGCAAAAGCAGCATCCAAGAAAGGTCTAGTCCTTTAGGAGCAAAGATGGGCCAAGGATCGCCAGTTTGCCAACAAATACGTGAGAAAATTATTGAAATGTTTAAAAACAATGTTCCTCAAAGAAAGATAGGAAGACATTTGCTTATTTCACCTTCAACAGTGCATAACATAATTAAAAGATTCAAGGAATGTGGACGAATTTCAGTGCGTAAAGGACAGGGGCTGAACGACCGTGATCTCCGATCCCTAAGGTGGCACAACATCAAGAATCGTCATTCATCTATAAGCAATATCACCACATGGGCTCAGGACTACTTTGGCAAAACCTTTGTCAAGTACCACAATACGTAGTTACAGCCACAAATGCCAGTTAAAACTGTACTGTGCCAAAAGGAAGCCCGATGTTAACAGTGTCCAGAAGTGCCGTCGACTTCTCTGGGCTCGGAGGCATCTGGGATGGAACATCACACAGAGGAAATGTGTACTGTGGTCAGATGAATCAGTATTTCAGGTATTTTTTGGGAGAAATGGACGCCGTGTGCTCCGGATCAAAGAAGAGAAGGATCATCCAGACTGTTACCAGCAACAAGTCCAAAAGCCAGGGTCTGTCATGGTATGGGGTTGTGTCAGTCCCCTTGGCAAAGGTAACTTGCACTTCTGTGATGGCACCATTAATGCTGAAAAGTACAAGCCTTCAAGAAGACATCTTTTCCAGGGATGTCTATGCATATTTCAACAAGATAATGCAAAACCACATTCTGCACACATTACAAAGTCCTGGCGGGTACTTGACTGGCCTGCCTGCAGTCCCAACCTGTCTCCAATAGAGAATGTGTGGCGCATTTTGAAGCGCAATATGTGACAACGAAGACCCCGTACTGTTGCCCACCTTAAGACTTGTTTGCAGCAAGAATGGGACAAAATTACACCTGAAACACTTCATCACTTGGTGTCTTCAGTCCCTAAACGTCTTTTAAGTGTTGTGAAAAGGAATGGCAACATTACAAAGTGGTACTTACAACTCTTTGTGAAATGTGTTGCAAGAACCAAAATAGGAATTTTGTTTATTTGAAAAAAGAACAATACAAATCATGAGGAACACATTAAATGATGTGCTGTTGTATTGTCTGCAATGAAATACAAGTCAAAGTACATTTAGAAATCACTACTTTCTTTTTTTATTTGTGTTTTCCATACCGTCCCAACTTTTTCTGATTTGGGGGTTGAAATTGAAAACTGAAATTGTAGGCAGATAAACTGTATTGTGTTTTGATTAAATAGGTTATCATCTGTGGAAGGTTTGCTGCAGATATAATTAACTAAAGGCCACTGATATTGTCCCAACTCGCTCTTGGTAAAATAAGTGCACCAACCTCCAAAAATTAAAACCACGGACTTTCATCTCGCAAAATGAATGAGCTAGTTTTGATTGAGATCACTGTATTGTAGCTACATATTAAGTAAATAACGTCTGTGTTTCCCCCTACTTTTATTAACGTAATAGAACCAATCCAGTAGATTTGAAGAGCACAATCCAAACATAATGCAAGATCTCCACTAGGGGGCACTCAAACACTAGAAATTCGTTTTTACCAAGCTTAAAAGACTTAAAGTGTATACAGCCGTACCAACAATGTATTTAAGTAGCAAGTCCCTCAACATGCTTAGGCCTACTTCCTACATCAGTAGGTAAAAGGAGATGTAGGTAAAAGTACAAGTAAGTGGCCTCAGGATAATAAAGTAAAATGTTTAAAAATGCACAACTTGATTCTGCAGGTCTTGGTTTGGATGTAGCAGCACAGACGATCAGACCACTGGAGGCAGAACAGCAAGTGTGTTCCTACATGATGCACCTTGAAACCTGGTCTGGTAGAACTTCTCCACGAAGAGCATATCTGATTATCTTTTCAGCCATCTTCATGACATTGTGGATAGACGTCATGGCCTGTGGAAAGGCGCAGCACTACCACAGCTAGGTTTTCATCTACTTTCCACACTCATAAGAAAACAGTCCAGATCCTATCTTATGAGATTTCGCTATTGTGCTTCGGTCTAATTGAAACCAAGATTATGTGATTTTATGAGGCAGTTTAATGCATATGGGGATGCTTTTCTGATTTAATCTTAAAGCATATTAAAGTAATAAACTACATCTGAGTTGTTGTTCCTCCTTTCATTAGCCTAATCAAACCTCTATGTTGCACTAACACACTATCACTAAACATAAGCAGGCATACATTGTTGTTTATTTTAGCTACAAAATGTAGATAAATAGCATCAGAATATAAATCACCCAAGATTATGACACACACTTCCATTCCAGTTGTTTATCATGCTAGTTAAACAAAACAAAATCAAAAAAGAAATGTCAGAGGCATACATTCTAGACATTTTATTGGTGTAAATAATCCAATGCCTACTTCCCATGAAATTAACACTTTTTGTTCTACCTCAAACCCGGGGCGCTGTATAGGGGGGGGAAAGTTAGGACAATTCCAAGGGCCCGTGACTAACAGGGGCCCCACAAAATAGGTAAAAACTAATATAAAATTATTAAACATTATCATTCAATATATATATTTCAAATATAATAATACAATTAATGATCTCTTTGTTTTTACTTGTTTTTGGCAGTAAAAGTTAAATATCCCCATTGATCAAAAATTTTACATCCATATTGAATGACCACCCCCCTGTATCTGCATGAAATGGTTTGGTCCTGCCGTAGCGCACTCAGTGACAACAGTGTTTAGTTGCAGAAGTTAGCAGTAGTAGATGCGCCAGAACTACAGTGACTACAAAGTAACGTTAAATCAAAATCTGTTTTTCAATAAAAGAAAGAGAGAGAAAAAAAAGAAAGGAAAGACAAAGGAAATGATGTCAAACTGTAACCCAGTTTTTCACCAAGAAAGGTGGGTAGCCTGTAGTCTGTGAGTGGTATTAACCTGTTGGCTTCATGTCCATAGTGAAATAAGCTAGCTAGCTACAGATAGTGTTAGCCTACACTTAATCACTATTTAATCAATGCAGGGAAACGTTTAGCAAGATATTCATATTAAATCATTGTCCCTGCCCCTTTTAGCAGACTTAACAACAGATGAGTCAGCAGCACCCCAGTCTCCCCCTAACTGTGCCCCTCCCTGTCCCAGTGAAGGTGAGCAATGACATGCCAGTTAGCATCACTGCAGGGAGTCTGTGGGGATTTCTCTGTCTCTCTTGCTGTTTTTACCATTACAAAAAAGAAAATGAAATATTTATTAATGACAGAAATTCAACAATTATTTTCTCACATAATGATCATTGAATCACATGAAATAAAATAAAAAAACAAAAACCTACTGTCTGTATTGGATGCTGGACGGTTGGAAACAGTGAGTAGTTTACCTGAGCCTGCTTGTAAGATACAGACAATATTAAAATAGTCCAGTTTAATACGTTTTTTACATTTAGATTGAATTATGGAATGACATCTATAGATACAGACTTTATTTAGTTTTTCTTTTTTTAAATCTTTCATTAATTATAATAATTAATAATAATAATAATTTTGTTAAGAGAATTTTCCATTTTGTCAAATTTTACAATAAAAATACATTGAGACTGTAAAAGATAGCCTTCAGCACATTTTTTATGGTTGCTTTTATTCTTGCATCAAATAGTGAACTGCATACTAGACTTGCATGCATGTACAAATCACCAGCAGTAAATACTGAGCTAGTAGTAGTATTGAACTACAAGAAGCAAGACAGTTGCAAGCCTTTAATTAGAGTTACAGTATGTTAAGCTTTTGATGGGACAGTAAGGTCCTAGAGATGTGTTGACAACAGCTGCACAGAGGGGGCCCAATTAGCTTTTTTGTCATGGGGCCCAAAATTCCTGGCGGCGCCCCTGCCTCACACCTTCCCAAAACCAAGAGACCCTTTCAGGGCAAGGAACATAAGTCTTCTGAACGCCTCTTCTTCTGTAACCCCTCTCAGGAGGAAGAGGAAAAGGCTACATGTTGATGAATAAGGAATGCGGCAGCTCCCATCCTCCTGATTATAGAAGTCAAGCTGGCATTTCTGCGGGAACCCAAGAGGGGGGGGACAGAATCGGCCCCTGTCACAAACACCAGCAACTCTTTGAAGGAAATATCCATCTCCTCTTCTGCTGAGACACAAACAGGACAATCACATGGCTGTCAAAGGAACTAGTTATAGTTGTATGCAAGATCTTGAAGAGAATGTACATTCAGTATTCAGGGGTTTCCAAATTGTGTGTGTGTGTGTGTGTGTGTGTGTGTGTGTGTGTGTGTGTGTGTGTGTGTGTGTGTGTGTGTGTGTGTGTGTGTGTGTGTGTGTGTGTGTGTGTGTGCGTGTGTGTGTGTGTCAGAGAGAGAGAGGGATCCATAGTCATTTTTGAGAGGCATTCATCTAACAAGGATCATCATTTTTCTATGGTAGCAGAAAAACAATGAAGTCATTGCATCGAAAATATTCAATTGTACTTATTACAACCAACTAGTATCACACACCTGGTACCTGGTCCATTGTGGATAATGGACCAGGCCACCAGCTTTCCCGCAGTGTAAAACGCCCGTTGGTCATAGCTGAAAAGCAACCACCCTGGTCTTCCTTGGAAAATACCCATTTTTTCCTGCAATTCAATCATGAGGAGTCTGTAACAGAAAGACAAAACATCTCATATATGGTCTTTAAAACAATGGCACATCTGAAAAGGTACCACTGTTCCCATGACCTTTTGAGTAGGATGCATCAAATTTTGAATTAACCTGAAATACTCTCTCCTTGGACCTCCGTAGTCCTCTGCCATCTCCCCAACGAACTCGATATATGGCAGTTTATGCCAGGCAAAGTAGCTCCTACTTAGAGCAACACATGCACTCTGAAGAATGTTTTTGCGCCTGGCAATGACTGTGATAATGCGACTGAGGTCTAGATGGTCATTTTGAAAGTCTTTCAAAATGTCAGCCAGACATTTGGCATCCTGAGAACACAGAAAACAATACAATGACCATACATGCATAATCAGGCCATATAGCGTATACAAATTTAGATAAAATCATATATTTGCATACATTGGGGCTGTTGCACCTGACTGGAGACTGGAGAACGGAGAGAATTTCAACTTCTGATTTAGAGGAGTCCATGTAGAAGTCTTCCCTATGTCACACAGATGATATAATATGATGATTAGGAAAGGCAGTTCAAATATTGGAGTCAGCCAATAGCACACAAACTGTTTTTGGTAAATTTACATTCAAAGCTTATCCTCAAAAGATTCTAGTGGCCATGAATATTTAAACAAACCAACAGACAAACAAACCTCATATTCTCAGGATTATGGCTACCAGTGGCGGCTGAAGCCTGGACTGGCGGTCCTGCGGCCTGCGTGAAAGTAACATAGTACGATCCACCTGATCCAACATTAATTTCTGCTTAAATATGTAAATGGTTTTGCAGCCAACCCTTAAGTATGGTACATACTTTATGGTATATATATATATATATATATATATATATATATATATATATATATATATATATATATATATATATATATATATATATATACCATATATATTTCTTTTAATTTTTAATTTTATTTTTATTTTAGAAAGGTGATTTCACTAGCCTATATATCTTTAAACATTCTCTAACAACCTGTTTGAGTTGTGGGAATTAATGAACAGAAACCCACCTGAATTTCAAAGAATAAAGACAGTGTTTCACTTCCTTTAATTGTTTAATGCTATAGCCTGACAATAACCTACACCCAGTTTCAACTCAACTTCGAAAGTCTAAAATGACATATAGCAGCTTAAAGGCTACTGATTGGTCTTTTTAAAAGTCAAAATGATAACAGTTTGTTGGCCGACACATCCCTTGTACCATTTCTGGACAACTGGGGTTAATTTGTTCTTGACTTTTAATTTTAAACCAACAACTTTATTTGATATTTTAAATGAAGCCATTTGCGTAGATACAGGTGCATTTCATAAAGTATCGTGGAAAAGTTTATTTCTGTAACGTTATTCAAAAAGTAAATTGATAAAATAAATGATTGCTTCTTCTCAGGTCCACATTTCTGTATTAGCCTATACATTGTTTGTTGTAATATTCTAATATTTTGAGATAGCGATTTTTGATTTCCATGAGCTGTACGCTGTAATCATCAAGACTAAAACAAAAAAAGGCCTGAAATATTTCCTTTTATGTGTAATGAATTTAGACTATATGAAAGTCTCACTTTTTGAAAAAATAAAAATAACAAAATAAACTTTTCCACTATATTATAATTTTATGCGATGCACCAGAGTCCCTGACATTTTAGGTGGCACGTTTTTAACGTGCAGCTGTTCACTAATCCTTGATTAGGAAAGTGTCCTTTATTTCTGTAACACAGTAGATGGGAATAAGCACAGACTAACAATTCTTTTAGTAAAATGTTCAAATATGTGCTTAAAATGATTAAAGTGGATGGAAACCCAGCTTTCAACAGGCCATGAAGTCCATCCACGATGTCATGAAGATGGCTGAAAAGATAATCAGATATGCTCTTTGTGGAGAAGTTCTACCAGACCAGGTTTCAAGGTGCATCATGTAGGAACACACTTGCTGTTCTGCCTCCAGTGGTCTGATCATCTGTGCTGCTACATCCAAACCAAGACCTGCAGAATCAAAGCTTACACACAAGTTGTGCATTTGCTGAACAGTCAGTTGCACACATCAATATAGGCTACTCCCAGTTGAAAGCCTTAAATTTCACTATTTACTTTATTATACTTAGGCCACTTACTTGTACTCTTACCTACATCTCCTTTTACTTATTAATGTAAGAAGTAGGCCTAAGCATGTTGGTGGACTTGTTACTTAAATACATTGTTGGTACGGATGTATACACTTTAAGTCTTTTAAGCTTGGTAAAAAAGAATTTCTAGTTTCTTGCTTTATGTTTGGATTGTGCGCTTCAAATCTACTGGATTGGTTCTATTACGTTAATAAAAGTAGGGGGAAACACAGACGTTATTTACTTAATATGTAGCTACAATACAGCGATCTCAGTCAAAACTAGCTCATTCATTTTGCGAGATGAAAGTCCGTGGTTTTAATTTTTGGAGGTTGGTGCACTTATTTTACCAAGAGCGAGTTAGGACAATATCAGTGGCCTTTAGTTAATTATATCTGCAGCAAACCTTCCACAGACGATAACCTATTCAGTGAAAACACAATACAGTTTATCTGCCTACAATTTCAGTTTACCGATTGTCATACTAATAGAAAAATAGACTGTACAAAAAGAGAAAAACCTCTCCCAAATCCACCGAGCTTTGCTCATACTTGTCCTGGGTTGGATTAATGTGGTCTGTTCTTGTTCTTTACTGATTGGGTGATAACAGTCCAAATGTATTGGCTTTGGAAAAGACAGGGTGGAGCTCATTTTCATATAACATAACGCGTCTTGTGACGTGTACTGAGCCTGAGTTAAATGAGCATTCCACTGCGCTTTTTACTGTGTTTTGCCATTAGACGACGTAAAAAACGACGTCCTGGCCATTCAGAATGGGCTAGGAAAGTGGCGTAATGACACCAATTTGGTGTTCCATACACACACGCATTCACGCATGCACGCACGTACACACACACACACTAACACACTAAAATCTATTTAAGGCCACTGGAACCACACCTATATGTAAGCATAGGTGAGCTGAATATGTTTTAAGATACACAGATGATTTTGGCATGCTCTGATATTGTTGTCAGACATGTCAGAGTTAATAATTTAAATTAAATTAAACATTTCAGAAATGAGACACAATTTTGTTGCAAGTAGACATCTTTTTAAGGCCAGACGCAGCAGTTGCATCCCACCTTGAAAACAAGATTGGACAAAGCTGGAGGTATTTGTTTCCTTGGAAGCACTGATGAAATGAGTTGCGTTTCTTGCCATTCCAGAATCAACCACTGCATTGGTAGATATTATATATATATATATATATATATATATATATATATATATATATATATATATATATATATTAGAGGTGGGCCGTTAACGTGCTGCGTTAACGTGAGACTTTTATCGGGTGATAAAAAAAATATCGCCGTTAATCTATTCTCAAAGTTGGGTTGGGAGCTGGTCTATAGGATACTACGCAAGCTATGATGACTTTCACCTTGATATTTTAGCGCGGATGTATACAGCCTCCTGACGGTGCGCCTCACAATCAACACCACCCGCCGCACTTGCGTTTATTAATTTTAATTTATAAATTTAAAACATGCAGCGTATTCGTTCAGCAGCATATTTTCTTCCCTGCTCTTCTCCGTCTCTCTGCCACTTGTGTCTGCCAGTGTGTTAAATGTGTGTTAAATGTTTAGCTTTAGCTTTGATTACCATTAATTAGTTTAATTTTGTGGATTTTGTTTAGTGTTGGTTTTAGTGGACTGTCTGTGACTGCAGCACACACACGTTTTCACTATGGAGAAGTAGGGAAAACGTTATTGACAGAACCCTATAGTACACACACACTTCTACGAAAGAAGCTAGAGCTTTAGAGGAGTAGACAGGGTGACAGCCAGCGAGCAACTGGCTCAAATTTCACATGCCCCCAGAGAGGAGGAGACTGAGAAGGTTTGAGCATGCCAATAGTGGCTTCATTCAAAGCACACACACACACACACACACACAGCTTCATGCAATGGAAAAAATGTTTTGCACTGATACAGTTTTTTTTTGTTTGCTATTAGAGACAAATTATTAAAAAGTTAAAAGGTTAAAAAGGTTCTAAAAAGATAATCTAGATAGGTTTTGACTAAGGGTGCTCCGACCAGGATTTTTGGGGCCGATCACCGATCACCGATTGCTGGAAGACGTATCGGCCGATACCGATCAACGATCACTTTTATGAACTGAAAATGACGCCATTACGTAACAGTCACACATGTTTAGAGAATGTATCAGTAACTGTTTGGCTTTCTGTCCTAGCTCAAAATCTAAAAAATGTCCTTTCAATCACTGCTGACATTTCTTCAGCACACACACACACACCGTCCGACACACACACACACACGGACCGACACACACACACACACGGACCGACACACACACACCGACACACACACACACGGACCGACACACACACACACACACAAACACACACACGGGGAAACAGCTGTTTGAGCGGCCCGGAGCTGCTAGCTACACGACTCCGCTCTGCCTTAGCGTTAGCTAACTTTGAAAACTCCTCATACTCCTTTCTGTGACTAACCTTCAAATGTCTGATGAGGTTGGTGGTGTTAAAATGTCTTTGAAGCTTTCCGCCTCGTGGTATTTCCTCGGTACACTCGTTGCAAATCGCTAGTGTATTGTCTTTTTCCCAGATAGCAATGAGTCGGCGAACCACCAGCGGTGCTCCAGAGGCAGTAGAAGCGTTAGAATGGCGTAATCGCAAACACGTTTGCCGGAGCACCACCGTTGGCAGCTGCTTTTTAAAAGCGGTAGCCGCCTTCCTACCGCCTTCGTTTCGCGGCCGGCCGCGGGCCAACTGCTGTTCTGCCGCCGTTCAGACACCTTGTAGAACTGCCAGACCGCTGAATGTAGGGACGCCGCCATTTTAGCTCCATGTTGAAAATGTTCTCAGGAGTAGTGCGCTCTTAATACATCCATGGTAGTGCGTCATCTGATCGGCCTATCTGATCGGCATTTATGGAGACCACCAATCAAACTATTTAAAGCCATTATCGGCCGATACCGATCGGTGACCGATCAATCGGAGCACCCTTAGTTTTGACCAGCTTAGGTAAGGCAGCTTTATGTGTAAAGCACATTTCAGCAACAGGGTAATTCAAAGTGCTTTACATGAAAACGATTAAAATACAAGAATGAAAGTTACAGTGCAGTAAAAGAAATTAAACATTAAGAGCACTTAAAAACAGTTAAAATCTAGAAAAACAATTCATACAAGACTAAAAACATGTAGAATACACGAGTAAAATTCACAGTGCAGAACAACAAATTAGAAAAAGGCAGTGTCAAAAAGTAAGGTCTTCGGCCTTGATTTAAAGAAGGTGAGAATTGGTGCCGACCAACAGTTTTCTGGAAGTTTGTTCCAAAGCATAGGAACTAAACGCTGCTTCCCCCTTTTTGGTTCGGATTCTGGGGACGGCAAGCAAACCTCAGCAAACCTCAGATGACGTCTAGTCATCTCAGGGCGTTCGGACTACATACCCCAGAAACACAGGACCCACTAAAACAGGAAGTGATCGTTGAAAATCATGCATTCTTTGTTTTTAACTCCTTATTGGTTGTTGGAGTCAGTTTGAACCATAGTTGGATTATCCTGTGTGCACACAAAAATATTTTTTAGACATGGAGAAAATTTGAGTTTTGTCAAAAACATTTAGATACGGTTGTGATTTGACACATTTTGAGGTAAGACAAATTGAGATTTTTTTTGTACATAAAACATATGCTTATTAAATGCATTATCGTCACAGAGCTGTCTATCAAATAGACTTACGAGCGAAATTGAAATGATAGTTGTCCTATTAAAGGATTGAAATATGCTTTGGGGAGGATTTGGGAAGGTTTGTGACAGCTTGCAAACAGACTGGAGATCGTCACTAGGGAAGGATTCTGAGGGCATAAAGAAAAGCGAGAGATTAAACGCTCATTAGAAACTATTGATTGCAAGTCTCCAACCATCTTTTTGCAAATAATGTCTACTAACTTTTCCAAATTTGAATCTCCAGCAGGATATCAACTTTTATTTTATGTCACACATCTTGGTGAACCTCACCATCAGAACGGGACTGTAAGACAGGCACCCTGGCACCTCTAAACATTCATGTCTGAGCAAAGATATAAGGTCAGTAAGAATAAATTACCACTGTGGCTACATTGCAAGCACCAAAATCTAGAATAAAAGCCCAAATATATTTTTGTGATTGAAAATTTTGAGCTGCCATAACTAGTGAATTTCCCCAGTGTGGGCTCACTAAAATCTTCCTTATCTTATAAAGGTAATAGACAAACTGTTGATCTTTGACTTCTAAGACAAAAGAGTGTTGTCAACTACTGTTAGATATTATTGGGATCTGACATATTTTTGTCAAAAGATTAATTAGGATTCTTTCTTTTTTCTTTTATATAACATATGGTCATGAAACATGTTGTCATATTGTTAGTAAACTGTCCAACAAAGAGACCTAGAAATCCAGCGGAGAGGATTGGTTGTTTAACAAACATGTGGAGCTTTTCTGCATTGCTAATTTAATATTTTTTACTTAAGCAAATTATTTGAATACTTCTCTTCCACCATAACTATCTGCATAACCTTATTCTGTGGCCTAAACCCTAAATGTAGCAACAGTTTTTCAATGATGCCATATATCAGAAATAGGAAAGCAGTGTGTTTTCATGCAACATGGAGGAATACTCCTTTCTTACAGAGGCTCAGAGAACAGCCAAGGGAAGGGCTTCCCAGAAAACACACTCTCACACACACACAGATAAGACAGGACAGGAGTTGTGCATATGGAGGAACAGACAGTTGGATATGCAGTTTAGGCTCAGAAATTATGTTAATACACTGAGGTACATTCTTTGACATACATTATGATTCTTAGTTTTGTTCTACCAATACTACGCCAACAAAATTAATTCACTATGATTTGTAGGAATATCAGACAGCAATTAGGCTTACTTTGTGTGACAACCCCAAGATAATTGTTTTGTGTTTTGTTTTGTTTGATTCATCTCAGTTTGTTGGTTAAGACAATTTTGAAACCAATGCAGGGTGACATGAGATCTTATTTTTATGTGCAGTTCATTCAAACTCGATAATGAGGTTTTCCAGTAAAGTTGCACTGCAGACTGCAGATTTCTTTCTCTTAATATATATATATATATATATATATATATATATATATATATATATATATATATATATATATATATATATATATATATATATATATCTGAGGATTAAACTTTTTTATTGCTTTTTATACAGATTTTTGCTGTTATAACACAGGACAAAGTGTTAATGGCTAAAGCCACTAAACAGATTATTTATATATGCTGATATGTTATTGAGTCATGAGTTTTCATGCCTCAAAAAAAGGGAAAGAAATGTTGTTTTATAATTACTGAGGTTTGCTAAAGGAGTAGAAGTTTTTCCAAGTGATACATATTGATAAAAAGAACAAATAATGCTTCTCTGAGTTCTGCTTTGTGCCACACAGTGCCTTGTTGTGTCAGAGACCGGGTCCGGCTCACCCCCCTCCAGTTACAGGACCAATGACAAACTTAACAGCCCTGGGGTCTGCTTCACCAAACAGAAAGACACTGGATCCTGTCTGGAGCAGCAGACGGACTGAGAGAAGGAGGGGGAGAGACCGTCCTGATCCGACACATCTGACGCATTGTGAAGGGAAGTACCAGTACCTATAGACTCACATTCTGAAATACACATACACTATTGGGAAAAAGTAATAATAAAATGACTTATTTGTACTTAAAAAACTGGGTTACGCCCATGTGAACACACCTATATGAAGGGTTAAGGCATGTATTGGTTATCAACCAACTTGGTATGGGAAAATTACATTTAGTCTGTAAAAGGTATTATAAAATCTGTAAAATTTGCATTGAATTGCCTGTGACAGCTTCAACCAAGATTAGTGGCAACTATTTCAGTGGATGTGTCAGGACATGTTTAAAATACATTTGACTGTTCTACTTTTGAGCACTAATAACATAGTCAACCTTTGAACATGCTATTATGATTCAGTGCGGCCCAGATAATTTATTGGGAAGTGATCTCATATACAAATTCAAAATAGATTGTTTGAAAATTGAAACAAACTGCAAGTTGTTTGCTGTTCTCAGAATTTTGTTAAACATAACTTAGATCAGTGGAAATAGCCTGACATTAACATCAGTAAACTATTTATGGATGAAGCTTGTAAAATGCACCCTTTACCTTTAACATGATGACAGAAGGACAATGTGTGTGATAATGTTAAAGCAGACAGCTCACAATCATAGATATATGTTGATCAAATGAAATGTTTTGTATTGGTTAATTTAACCCTGAACCACAGAAACTGTTTACAGTGTATAATTAATCTGTTCACGTCTTACAGATTCATAAACAAGTTAACAACTGAACAGAAATCGAGTTATCACTGATTAGAGTGAATTATGTAGACTGCACAAAGAGCTAAGGTTAACAATTGCATAGAATGCTCCACTGGGACAGTTAGGCCCCATTCAAATTGAATAACCAAAAATGATGCCAAAGGTTTGCAAGGTGACCTTAGTCGGTTTAGCTATGCACGCTCTAAACCTCACACCTAAAATGGATGAACACAAGTCATTGAGTTTACTGTTTCCTCCAGTAAATACTGTCTAACACCTGTTGCTTAAACCTTTCCCAGGTGTAATTACACCTGTTTCTCAAGAGCAGGACAGGGTAAAGGTGTGCACCCACTGAACTCGTCTTTTGACATCAATACCGACTATCACTTGTTAAGAGTAGCTGAATCCCACCACCTTTGCGTAATTTGGAGAGATTGCCTGAGTGTATTTATCACATGGAATGAATAGGCTATGTTAGTATTTGTCAGTGTATTTGTGAGTGAATGTGTGCATGTTTACCTGACCCTACTGTGTTGTGCCTATTTCTTTTCATTTCATTCAAAATATAACTTATCCCATGCTCTCTGAGATTTGGAGGAGTTGTGATATTTTGTGAAAAATAAAGTGATAATAGGAGATTACAAGAATACAGTCACAATATTTCAGAAAATAATCCACCTGCACAATAGTCTGCTGTGCATTACGTGATTGCTCTGCTGATACGGTAGACCTCAGACCTTCTGACAGACCATAGATCCCCGTCTGGGTCTCTGAATGAGACTACGTTTAGTGAAGTGGCTGAACGCTGCTCTACGTCGGAGGTGGAAAACAGAATTAACGGAGCTCAAACGCATCACATCTGCCGCAGCATCTCCACAGCAGACCGCATCCATAAACCTGAAGCTGCAGCTTTTTACAGTGAGAGTGGAAACTAAGCCACGTTTCATATTTGTCAGTCAACTTTTCAAAAATACATTCAGGGCTACACTCAAAATCAGCTGACGCTGCGTCTGGTGTAGCCCCTTTCTTTTCTTTTTTTATTGGCAGATAAGCGGCAGGCTCGACTAAGAACTCCAGGGGAGACGCTTGATTTCTGCCGGTTCCATAGTGAGAGCGGCGCGGCCAGAGAAATTTTGGGCGCTGCGGCATATTAAATGTATTATAAATAGTTTTTCTGCGTGAGAAATGTAGCTCAGCGTAAATTCAGTCAGGGAGACGTCATTAATGTTACACACTCTCTTAACCCTTGTGTTGTCCAAGGGTCAAATTTGACCCGTTTTCAAAGTTCTTTATATCAGAAATATGGGTTTCTTGCAACCGAACTGCCCCAAAATAACTTGGATGCCTGATGTACATTGTATGGAACCCGTATAACAATCTTTGCAGGTACAATTAATAATTACTTTCATTGACTTTTGGGTGTTTTATTCAATTTTATAGCATTTGAAATGTTACTATTAGTCAAAACAATTCATAATTTAAGTATAATGTCATTTAAATTAGGTTTAATGACCATGGATTTAAAAAAGTGTTGAGTGCCAAAAACATTGTTAAAAAAAGTGCCACCAAACGTTTTCAATTTTGACCCGGAAGGAAAACAAATTCATGGTGGACTGGAAGACAACACAAGGGTTAATCAGCTGGCAAGTCTGATCAGCTGTGTGAATCGGGCATGTTCATTCAAGCCTATCACAGCACCACAACCATGTTTTAAATCTGTTCTCTCTCCCGCTTCTGTCAGTTGTCTTTGCAGACGAGAGTGCGACCCACCTCCACCCCTTCTACCTCCAGGCATCTTTAACCACGGGGTTCTCGGTCTTCTTCTGGCTGACAGACTCCTTTTGGTTTAATCACCACCGCCAGTGTCTAGACTCCATCGGGGGATATACTGGCTTTTCTAAAACTGTAGAAATTGTATAGCCTATATACCTTTTGTCCGTTGGAGTCTAATCTCCAAAGATTTGATGCCAACCTTTCTTACTTTGCATGCGTATTTTCAAAATAAATATTTGCATATCTGCAAACAAGTATCTCCTGATTGAAATAAAATGTGTGGCGGGAGTGCATGACAAAAGACCGAAATGAGTGACTGTCACGCTCAATGTGTGACACTTGAGAGCCCTGCATATGCCATTATCTGTAATCATAATTTATTCTGACATACTGTATCTTTGCTGGGGTGTAATTTATGGCATTCCCTTTTCAAGTTAAGATGTCATTTGTTGTTCCCTGCCTTGTCAATTAAATGAATTAGTCTCAATTAAATGGTCATCAAGAAAGTCAACAACAACACACACAGACGCACACATATGGAACACCAAATTGGTCTCATTACGCCACTTTCCTAGCCTGTTTTGAACGGCCAGGATGCTGTTTTTTACATCGTCTAATGGAAAAACACCGTAAAAAGCGCTGTGGAATGCTCATTTAACTCTGCTTTTTACGTGGCTCAGTACGCGTCTTGTGACGCATTATGTTATATGAAAATGAGCTCCACCCTGTCTTTTCCAAAGCCAATACATTTGGACTGTTATCACCCAATCAGTAAAGAACAAGAACAGACCACATTAATCCAACCCAGCACAAGTATGAGCAAAGCTCGGTGGATTTGGGAGAGGTTTTTCTCTTTTTGTACAGTCTATTTTTCTATTAGTATGGCAATCGGTAAACTGAAATTGTAGGCAGATAAACTGTATTGTGTTTTCATTGAATAGGTTATCATCTGTGGAAGGTTTGCTGCAGATATAATTAACTAAAGGCCACTGATGTTGTCCTGTAGAAAAGGGTAGGCTACTCAATTTTATCCCGGCTCTAAAGGCCAGAATCTTTCGGACCCCTTCGGTCAGCTTCTCCTGCTTTACACTTTTAGTGTTCGTTGAATGGCAGACCAGGAAATGAATAGTCAGGATTCATTCAGGTAAATTATAAGATCTCTTTAGTAAAATGATAAAATGATATTGCAAGAATACAACTATATGCATATAGTTCATTAGTTCCTTAAAGACTCTTCTCACCCTAACACCAACAGCATCTTTCCAGATCTAACTCTGGACCTTGCATTTCCCTACTCCTTTATTCATCTTCGGGTCCCTACTTCCGTCCTTGCGTCTGGTCCGCCAATCGGTTGGCCCTCACTCAGACTTTCTGTCTCCGAGAAGATAGCGAAGTTGCGCGCTAGCCTTGGGATCGCTCTCATCCTCTTCTTCTCTCATGGCCTAAACATTGTCTGTTACTTTAAGATATTTCATTAGGTGCATTCTGTTCCAAATGTTTATCAAGTGTTTATCAGGAGCACCTTTGCTCCAGTAAATCTGAACATGTCTTATCTTATACCGACCAGACAGGAGAAGAGACAGCGAGGCCATCCCAGGCTACAGGACATTCTTATTAAGAAATATATTTGCTCCAGTAAATCTGACCCCGTCTTAATCTTAGTTGGTCAAAGAGAAGAAGAGAACGAAGCCTTCCCAGGCGACATGACATTTTATCCTACACCCTCTTTTTCCACAGCACACGCTGTGGAACATTACCACTAAAATGATAAAAACACATAATGTTATCCCTCTTTCGAGACCTAAGTATGCCTAAATGACAATTCAGTAATCAGAAAAAAGAAATCATTATTGTAGATATCATAACAGAGCAGTGTGGTGTGTATCTTATATGTAGGTTTTAGCCACTACTGTAAGCTGCAATGTTACATCGCCTCTATGACTATATTTGATGGGTACAATTATTTATGTGGAAATGTCTAAACATCGGGGAACAGCAAAATTTCAAAACAAACTACAAACTAAACTCATACTACTAAGATCATACTTCAAACCTATGTCTTGCTTAAGGCTATATTGACTATGAGCTGATCTACAGCCCTGCGCAAGCTAATTGTGAAGCAAAGAAGGGAATCTCTGACATCACAGAAGGGGGGGGGGGGATTGGACATAAAAAAGGTAGGGATTTGGAGGTTGGGTACTGGTTGAAGACAGTCTTTCAACCTTTCAAATATTCCATGCATCCAATCGGTTACAGGGTCATAATGTACATAATGTAAGCATTTACATCAACATTAAACATTTCAATTATTTTCCTAATTCTCCAAGCCATCAGAAAAGTCGGTCTCAGCTAGCTCAGCCATGCCCCTCTCTGCATCACGTGTGTATTTTGGCAAAACGCTGTTGTTATACAATTCAAATGTAGTTTACTGTTGTCCACCAGAAAAGAATGACTCAAACCCCCGCTCCAATCTGATTGCGTGCTTTGAACTCGTCTGGTAGCTACGCCTCTGGGTGCATCAGTCTACCACACATGTACAACCTGTTATCAAAAGTGCTACGAGGAATGCTCTATCTTTTATGGGGCATGTTCTTTAATGGGACCTGTTCAGGTGCAGCCACCACCCATCAGCTCTACTGGTGCTCTGATTAAAGTGTGTGTGTTTAAAAAAATCTAAATGTTCAGTAAGTGACAATGTTATGTTACTATGCATATCTCTGTGAGACAGACTTTTGCTGATATTGTTTCCAGAGTGTTGTCAAATGATAACCCTGGTTAGGGAAAAAGGTAAAGCCAAATTCCCATAATTTATTGTTTTGCTTACTACCAAAAGTACACATTTTCATGGAAAACACACACACACACACAGACACACACATCAATTGGCATGTATGAAAGATGCCTAATTAAACATGTCTGTTTAGCCAGCTGCATTTTTAGAACATTGTTAAATATAATTTCTTACTCATAAGTTTTATATTTTGCTCAGTGATGTCACACAAACACGGCCAGTTGCAAATAGGTTGTTTAGGAGGAACAAAGGCAGGTTGAGGGCAAAGTTAGTTAGTAGTAAGGAATATTATTAAACATTTAAAAAATAAAAAAAACTCTGCTGGCTATGTTCTTCATTTACAAACAGCACGCAATAATCATTTCTGTCATATCAGGAAAATCACAGGCGTAACTAATAATAGTGATGATGACAATATGCTAAGCCAATATTCACTAGACAATGTTGTAGACAAGATTAAATGATTGTTGGGTAACAAGTTCTGCTGGCCATAATAAGTTCATTAGTTAAAGAGGTATCTAATCATATTCAGGACCCCCATATTACTCATATTTTTGGCAGATCAATTGGATGGGCAAATATCTTAAATAAGCTTAAATGAGATTATACCTTTATTTCAACAAGTCCTCCAAACCATATGACCACATATTGTGGGTTGTTTGTTCCTACAGGATTGTTTTCCGTCCTCATACTGTGGTGGAAGTTTTGCTTAGCAGCAGGTGTAGATGTTTGGAAGAAAATAGAATAGTGAAACAAAATAAAGACAATCGAAGACTAAACCAAGTTAGGTTTTTGTATTTTATTAAGTATATTTGCAAATATAGGAGGAACACGATTTCACAGGAGGCATGCAGCACAAGTGTGAAAAGGGTTCTTCAACTAGTTGATCAAGGACACAGAGCTTATATACACAAACATGGAGGAGGGAGTGATATGCACACATGGTCTGGTCTAAACATGACTTTGCATTTTCTTTCAGGCATATCTGAACTCAGCATACAATCTAAATCATAAAAGACAGTATTGGTGCCTCTGCGTCTCTTCCCTCTTGCCCCCTATCACCCGGGGTCACATGCCCCGTACATTAGTTGGATGCACAATGGAGCAACTGCTATAACATGGGAGATAGTTTACTGACCTTGTACCTTTATCGGTTCACACAAAGGCCGTACACATTTGGCTCCAGACTTACTGGCTCAACAGAGACAAATTCAGTCAAGCATTTGTGAGAGAAACAAAAAAGAAATAAAACAGAAAAATATAAAGAATCATGCTAAAATTTTATTTTGCCATTACAATACCTAAATGTAACAGTTAAACATGTTGTAAATGTTCTGAAACGGTCGCAGTTGGTTATAGGTTTAGGCACAACATTTACGTAGTTAAGTTTAGGCAACACAACTTTTGTACTTTTGAAATTTGTACATTTGTTACATTACCTCACTTTCGTGCATACATACATGAAAAAAATACACACAATATGGAGAACTTGACACAATTTGTTCTGTTAATTAAAATAAAAAAGTTATGTTCACTATTAATAATAACTATTAATAAGCTGCAGATACTGCAAACTTCTGTTTTTAGAATTGCCAATAGATATTTATCAGATCTGTGGGTATACATACGAACATACATTCTTGCCACTCTCTTGCCATTCTCTTTTTAGAATTTTTTTAAATGTAATTCTCAAATTCATTTTCATAATATGAGACAAGCTGGCCATTGTCCAGAAGAAGAGCTTGCTATCTTTAGAAAATTAAAAAAGGAATTATCATCAAATTGACTGGTAATTCATATCTAATTAGTTCTTGACTCTGTCTAATTCTTTCTTTTCCTTTCATCCAGACAGTAGTGCAGTGCCCTTTCAAGATGTGCCTGTTTGAAACGTTTATCGGTGTTTTAAGCCCCCAATGTAATGTTAGTGTTAGGCAGACATGGGGGACTTGAGTCACATGACTTGACTCGAGTTAGACTTGAGTCGCAAATTTTAGGACTTGAGACTTTCAAAAAACATTCATCAAAGACTCAACTTGACTTTAACTTGGTATTCATGACTTGAGACTTGACTTAGACTTGAGTCAAATGACTTGAAATGACTTGACTTTCTGTTAAATAACTTAATAAATATATTTTTTTTTCCCCTCTGATATTGAGGAGGAGTTAACTTTACGATTTTAGTGCTGTTGCATGCGCGGGAACCCATTGATATGATGACGCGCCACGCGGCGGCAGACCTGCAGTAAACGAGACTGGCTACGGCTATTACTTAACGTCATGGATTCCTCTGCACCGAAAATAATAAAGTTTGGCTATAAGGATTACACATCTGACCAGGGTAAAGAAGAAACGAATGGCAGCTTGCAAGGTCTGCACTACAAAAAATTCCGACGTCAACCACCACCACGTTGAATTTCATCAGACACTTCAAATCGGGAGAGATTCAGGTTCCAGTCCCCATATTCAGCTGAACCACTATTTGGACGCTTGTGATGAACAGAACTCCCTTCAGTTTTGGGCCATGAATAAGCACCCACTCCCCCCTTTGTTCAAGGTGGCGGTAAGAACGAATACAACTAGGCACACTGTATACATATATATACACACAACACAAACTGTTCTCTCTCGCTCTCTCTCTCTCTCTGTCTGTCTCTCTCTCTCTCTCTCTCTCTCACACACACACACACACATGCAGACACACACACACACATGCACAGATTAAGTATGTGAATAAAGCTAGGCACACATACAGACACAACACACTGCACTCACACACACGCACATGCACACATTCACTCACCAATATTGACTTTTCATTCACTCTCTCAAACATGCACATATTCACTCACAAATACACTGACAAATATTAACATATACTATTCATTCCATGTGATAAATACACTCAGTCAATCTCTCCAAATTACGCAAAGGTGGTGGGATTCAGCTACTCTTAAAGAATATGTTTTTTTTCTTTAAGAGAAGGAAAGGTTAAAGGATGTGTTTCTGTCCCATAAAAGTGAGGCATGTTTGAAGAATATTATTTGACTTAGAAACCATTATACTTGAATTGTTTGAATGAATTTCATGATTTGATGTCATGATTAAGGCATATTCAACAAATATGTATGTTGATTTATTGTTGGTCTAATATCAGTTTTAGGCTGTGCTTTTTTATCTTTATAAATTTAGACTGTTCAGATATATGTGGCTTGGATGCATTGTCTTTTGAATATTGAGTAGGAAAAAATGCAAATAAAATTCCAGCAGTTTATAACCACTGTCTTTAGCTTGTTTAAAAATGGAAACTTTTGTATGACTTGACCTGTGACTTGCTTGACCAAAGCTATGACTTGACTTGACTTGCTTGATTGTCACACAAAATGACTTGGACTTGCTTGAGACTTAAAGGTTAAGACTTGAGACTTGCTTGTGACTTGCCCATGTGTGACTTACTCCCATCTCTGGTGTTAGGGTTAGGTGCCTTGAAGTCAACGGTTCCATGCAACAATGCAGCAATTACCCCTCCCTAGTTAATTGCCACATGCTCTCAGCTTACTGTAATTAAGCACATCTTACATGTATTATTATATGATGTTCAAAAAATATTGAACGTAAAGGAATTCTATTAACAACTGGCCAAGAACTACAGGAACTTGGAGTAATTATCCGCACCCTGTTTAACAGCTTCCTCAGCTGTCTCCCCAATATAAACTGCTCAGCCACACATCCATCAGTCATCCATCAGACATCCAACAGACATCCAACAGACACAGGACGCTCCTTTCACCACTATGTTTGTAAGTATCCCTTTTACTCTGATTTTGACAAACTACATGTTATGTGATTTCTTTGTTTGTGCTATGTATATTGCTATAGTCTACCTGCTCAATCTCTAACTGGCTATACTGAACACATTTTAGGGAGGGGGAGTGAAGTAGCAGGCACTGTGCAGAATGTTTCTCTTTTCATTTTGTTGTTTGATTTCTAATGTTATTATTATTATTATTATTAGTGATTGTGGTCCCAATAATGTACATGTGATCATTTTCAGTCATAAAATGTTTTTTGCATGATGCAGGCAATTAATTAATCAAACTTGATTGATTATAATCATACAGTAACCAACCTGTTCAGTCATCACTCCTGATCTGAGCGCCATGTCCTTTCAACTCCTTATACTTTTGATATTGTTTTAATTCATGTTTTATCTAAATTCTGATCACTCATTTCTTTCGGTTTTAATTATATTTGTTATTTAAAGATTTTATTGTGTTCTTTAACGGTTATAGGTGCTGTTTAATCACTGATTGAATCTTTACCCACCATCCTGATAAAGGTAAGTGAAAATATCATTGGTGCTGTAAAATGGTATAATTTCTAAAGCAGGAGCTTGGGTCTGGCCAAAGAATTTCTAATATAGGAAGAAGTTCCACTCCCTCGTTACTTCTTGGTTCTGAGTTCCATATGGGGGCGCTCACAGGCCAGTGCAGAATGAATGGGACTCTATGGAGCTATACCCCTAAAAAAAATCTCAGGATATCATTTTTTGTCTAGTAATTTGAATGTTGCATTCGAAAGGGGAGGCAAAGAAAATGCATACTGCTGGGTGTTAGATTTTTTTTAAAGTTGCTTTTTTGTTCTAAAAAGCGCTTCTAATAGACTTCACTCGTCTCCGTCCAGAACAACGGGATCTGTCGGTCCATTTTATATACGGTCTATGGTCATGGGTGCGTTTATTTGCAATGGAACGTTCTATTGCGTTTCTTGTTACTTCTATACTCTTTGGCAAGAGCAGAAACTCAACACAATTCGCCTTTTTCTTGAGTTTAGCCTGATCTCTTTGGTAGTGTTCAGTTCGGTCGAAAAAAATTCTAAAGTTCGGCAGTACCCGAACTCTGTTCGGTGCATCCCTAGTGGCAACAGTTTTGATAATGATATTAATAATATTAGCTTAGGGTGAGGATTTGTTTTTGAGTCATGTTTCTATTTTTCAGCTGCATGTTAATACAATTTATTTTATTTCTGCTCATCTACATAGTGGCAACATGTGCAAACTCACTCTAACTGCAGGTAAGGCCCACTGGACAAGTTATTGTAATGAATATTTTCTCACTTACCTCCCGTGGTATCTAGCCATGCAGATAGTTTTTGTTTTGTTTGCCAGTTTTTTATCTCTTTGAGATTACAGTGGCTTTTGGTTTGTGGTGCTTATGAAAATTTGCATTTGATTCAGCTCTTTACAGAAAACAGTGTCACCATTACCATTAATTTAGGTAAACTGATCTCCTTAGCTTTGTTTTTTAACCAAATAATAACCAGTCTGTCACTTTGAAGGTCTCTGTTTGATCATCGCCAGCTTGGGTGAGTTCATAACATGCATTAATCATAATCAATTATGTAAACAGGGTAACCAAAATTCAAAACTAGATATCTTATCCTGTCATGTCGTGGTTGTTGTTAGTGTGTATTTCATTTAATGTCATTCATATTAATGTGATCACCTCTTATTGACTTTGTTACATCTTATTATGCAGATTGCAAATATATGCTCTTTCTGTTTAGACATCTCAGCAGGGATATTCAATTATGATCAAACAGGGAGAACAATTAACACAATATGACTCTCTGATCTGATTCCTTCATGTTATCCTGGCCTCACAGATACAGCTGCAGTGCCAATTCATAACTTCTGTACTACCACAACTTCCCCTACCACAACTACAACTCCACCTACCGCAAACACCAGTCCAACACCAATTGATAAATTCTGTAATGGAAAGAGCAATGGGCAATACACTAACCCTGCTGACCCACATTCTTTTTACAATTGTTGGGATGGAAGAACCTACCTCCAAAACTGCCCAACAAATCTGGTCTTTAACCAAAAATGCAGCTGCTGTGACTATACTGTAACTCCACCTACCACAACTACCACAACTCCACCTACCACAACTACCACAACTCCACCTACCACAACTACAACTCCACCTACTACAACTACAACTCTACCTACCACAAACACCAGTCCGACACCAATTGATAACTTCTGTAATGGAAAGAGCAATGGGCAATACACTAACCCTGCTGACCCACATTCTTTTTACAATTGTTGGGATGGAAGAACCTACCTCCAAAACTGCCCAACAAATCTGGTCTTTAACCAAACATGCAGCTGCTGTGACTATACTGTAACTCCCCCTACTACAACTAAACCCCCCCGTACCACAACTACCACAATTCCCCCTACCACAACTACAACTCCTCCTACTACAACTAAAACTCCCCCTACCACAACTCCCGCAACTCCACCTACTACAACTAAAACCCCCCATACCACAACTCCCACAACTAAAACTCCCCCTACAACTAAAACTCCCCCTACCACAACTCCCACAACTCACCCTACCACAACTACAACTCCTCCTTCTACAACTAAACCCCCCAAAACCACAACTCCCACAAGTAAAACTCCCCCTACCACAACTACATCTCATCATACTACAACTAAACCCCCCACTACCACAACTCCCACAACTGAAACTCCTCATACTACAACTAAACCCCCCCCTACCACAACTACAACTCACCCTACCACAACTATAACTCCTACTACAACTAAAACTCCCCCTAACACAACTCCCACAACTAAAACTCTCCCTACAACTAAAACTCCCCCTACCACAACTCCCACAACTGAAACTCCCTCTACAACTAAAAGTCCCCCTACAACTAAAACTCCCCCTACCACAACTCCCACAACTAAAACTCCCCCTACAACTAAAAGTCCCCCTACAACTAAAACTCCCCCTACCACAACTCCCACAACTGAAACTCCCCCTACAACTAAAACTCTCCCTACAACTAAAACTCCCGCTACCACAACTCCCACAACTAAAAGTCCCCCTACAACTAAAACTCCCCCTACCACAACTCCCACAACTAAAAGTCCCCCTACAACTAAAACTCCCCCTACCACAACTCCCACAACTAAAACTCCCCCTACAACTAAAACTCCCCCTACCACAACTCCCACAACTGAAACTCCCTCTACAACTAAAACTCCCACAACTCCACCTACTACAACTAAAAGTCCCCCTACAACTAAAACTCCCCCTACCACAACTCCCACAACTGAAACTCCCCCTACAACTAAAAGTTCCCCTACAACTAAAACTCCCCCTACCACAACTAAAACTCTCCCTACAACTAAAACTCCCCCTACAACTAAAACTCCCCCTACCACAACTCCCACAACTAAAAGTCCCCCTACAACTAAAACTCCCCCTACCACAACTCCCACAACTGAAACTCCCCCTACAACTAAAACTCCCCTTACCACAACTATAACTCCTCCTACTACAACTAAATCTCTCCCCACCACAACTCCCACAACTGAAACTCCCCCTACAACTGAAACTCCCCCTACAACTAAAACTCCCCCTACCACAACTCCCACAACTGAAACTCCCCCTACAACTACAAGTCCCCCTACAACTAAAACTCCCCCTACCACAACTCCCACAACTGAAACTCCCCCTACAACTAAAACTCCCATTACCACAACTATAACTCCTCCTACTACAACTAAATCTCTCCCCACCACAACTCCCACAACTGAAACTCCCCCTACAACTAAAACTCCCCCTACAACTAAAACTCCCCCTACCACAACTCCCACAACTGAAACTCCCCCTACAACTAAAAGTCCCCCTACAACTAAAAGTCCCCCTACAACTAAAATTCCCCCTACCACAACTCCCACAACTGAAACTCCCCCTACAACTAAAACTCCCCCTACCACAACTATAACTCCTCCTACTACAACTAAATCTCTCCCCACCACAACTCCCACAACTGAAACTCCCCCTACAACTAAAACTCCCACAACTGAAACTCCCCCTACAACTAAAACTCCCCCTACCACAACTCCCACAACTGAAACTCCCCCTACAACTAAAGGTCCCCCTACAACTAAAACTCCCCCTACCACAACTCCCACAACTGAAACTCCCCCTACAACTGAAACTCCCCCTACAACTAAATCTCTCCCTACCACAACTCCCACAACTGAAACTCCCCCTACAACTAAAACTCCCATTACCACAACTATAACTCCTCCTACTACAACTAAATCTCTCCCCACCACAACTCCCACAACTGAAACTCCCCCTACAACTAAAGCTCCTCCAACAACTAAAACCCCCCCTACCACAAATCCCACAACTGAAAATCCCCCTACAACTGAAACTCCCCCTACAACTAAATCTCTCCCAACCACAACTCCCACAACTGAAACTCCCCCTACAACTAAAACTCCCCCTACAACTAAAACTCCCCCTACCACAACTCCCACAACTGAAACTCCCCCTACAACTAAATCTCTCCCCACCACAACTCCCACAACTGAAACTCCCCCTACAACTAAAACTCCCCCTACAACTAAAACTCCCCCTACCACAACTCCCACAACTGAAACTCCCCCTACAACTAAAACTCCCCCTACCACAACTCCTACAACTGAAACTCCCCCTACAACTAAAACTCCCCCTACAACTAAAACTCCCCCTATCACAACTCCCACAACTGAAACTCCCCCTACAACTAAAACTCCCCCTACCACAACTCCCACAACTGAAACTCCCCCTACAACTAAAAGTCCCCCTATAACTAAAACCCCCCCTACCACAACTCCCACAACTGAAACTCCCCCTACAACTAAAACTCCCCCTACCACAACTCCCACAACTGAAACTCCCCCTACAACTAAAACTCCCCCTACAACTAAAACTCCCCCTACCACAACTCCCACAACTGAAACTCCCCCTACAACTAAAACTCCCCCTACAACTAAAACTCCCCCTACCACAACTCCCACAACTGAAACTCCCCCTACAACTAAAAGTCCCCCTACAACTAAAAGTCCCCCTACAACTAAAACTCCCCCTACCACAACTATAACTCCTCCTACTACAACTAAATCTCTCCCCACCACAACTCCCACAACTGAAACTCCCCCTACCACAACTCCCACAACTGAAACTCCCCCTACAACTAAAGGTCCCCCTACAACTAAAACTCCCCCTACCACAACTCCCACAACTGAAACTCCCCCTACAACTGAAACTCCCCCTACAACTAAATCTCTCCCTACCACAACTCCCACAACTGAAACTCCCCCTACAACTAAAACTCCCCCTACCACAACTCCCACAACTGAAACTCCCCCTACAACTAAAAGTCCCCCTATAACTAAAACTCCCCCTACCACAACTCCCACAACTGAAACTCCCCCTACAACTAAAACTCCCCCTACCACAACTCCCACAACTGAAACTCCCCCTACAACTAAAAGTCCCCCTACAACTAAAACTCCCCCTACCACAACTCCCACAACTGAAACTCCCCCTACAACTAAAAGTCCCCCTACAACTAAAACTCCCCCTACCACAACTCCCACAACTGAAACTCCCCCTACAACTAAAAGTCCCCCTACAACTAAAACTCCCCCTACCACAACTCCCACAACTGAAACTCCCCCTACAACTAAAACTCCCCCTACCACAACTATAACTCCTCCTACTACAACTAAATCTCTCCCCACCACAACTCCCACAACTGAAACTCCCCCTACAACTAAAACTCCCCCTACAACTAAAACTCCCCCTACAACTAAAACTCCCCCTACCACAACTCCCACAACTGAAACTCCCCCTACAACTAAAGGTCCCCCTACAACTAAAACTCCCCCTACCACAACTCCCACAACTGAAACTCCCCCTACAACTGAAACTCCCCCTACAACTAAATCTCTCCCTACCACAACTCCCACAACTGAAACTCCCCCTACAACTAAAACTCCCCCTACCACAACTCCCACAACTGAAACTCCCCCTACAACTACAAGTCCCCCTACAACTAAAACTCCCCCTACCACAACTCCCACAACTGAAACTCCCCCTACAACTGAAACTCTCCCCACCACAACTCCCACAACTGAAACTCCCCCTACAACTAAAAGTCCCCCTACAACTAAAACTCCTCCTACCACAACTCCCACAACTGAAACTCCCCCTACAACTAAAACTCCCCCTACCACAACTCCCACAACTGAAACTCCCCCTACAAATAAAACTCCCCCTACAACTAAAACTCCCCCTATCACAACTCCCACAACTGAAACTCCCCCTACAACTAATACTCCCCCTACAACTAAAACTCCCCCTACCACAACTCCCACAACTGAAACTCCCCCTACAACTAAAAGTCCCCCTACAACTAAAATTCCCCCTACCACAACTCCCACAACTGAAACTCCCCCTACAACTAAAACTCCCCCTACAACTAAATCTCTCCCCACCACAACTCCCACAACTGAAACTCCCCCTACAACTAAAACTCCCCCTACCACAACTCCCACAACTGAAACTCCCCCTACAACTAAATCTCTCCCCACCACAACTCCCACAACTGAAACTCCCCCTACAACTAAAACTCCCCCTACAACTAAAACTCCCCCTACCACAACTCCCACAACTGAAACTCCCCCTACAACTGAAACTCCCCCTACAACTAAATCTCTCCCCACCACAACTCCCACAACTGAAACTCCCCCTACAACTAAAAGTCCCCCTACAACTAAAACTCCTCCTACCACAACTCCAACAACTGAAACTCCCCCTACAACTAAAACTCCCCCTACCACAACTCCCACAACTGAAACTCCCCCTACAACTAAAACTCCCCCTACAACTAAAACTCCCCCTACCACAACTCCCACAACTGAAACTCCCCCTACAACTGAAACTCCCCCTACAACTAAATCTCTCCCCACCACAACTCCCACAACTGAAACTCCCCCTACAACTAAAAGTCCCCCTACAACTAAAACTCCTCCTACCACAACTCCCACAACTGAAACTCCCCCTACAACTAAAACTCCCCCTACCACAACTCCCACAACTGAAACTCCCCCTACAACTAAAACTCCCCCTACAACTAAAAGTCCCCCTACCACAACTCCCACAACTGAAACTCCCCCTACAACTAAAAGTCCCCCTACAACTAAAATTCCCCCTACCACAACTCCCACAACTGAAACTCCCCCTACAACTAAAACTCCCCCTACCACAACTATAACTCCTCCTACTACAACTAAATCTCTCCCCACCACAACTCCCACAACTGAAACTCCCCCTACAACTAAAACTCCCCCTACAACAAAAACTCCCACAACTGAAACTCCCCCTACAACTAAAACTCCCCCTACAACTAAAACTCCCCCTACCACAACTCCCACAACTGAAACTCCCCCTACAACTAAAGGTCCCCCTACAACTAAAACTCCCCCTACCACAACTCCCACAACTGAAACTCCCCCTACAACTGAAACTCCCCCTACAACTAAATCTCTCCCTACCACAACTCCCACAACTGAAACTCCCCCTACAACTAAAACTCCCCCTACCACAACTCCCACAACTGAAACTCCCCCTACAACTAAAACTCCCCTTACCACAACTATAACTCCTCCTACTACAACTAAATCTCTCCCCACCACAACTCCCACGACTGAAACTCCCCCTACAACTAAAGCTCCTCCTACAACTAAAACTCCCCCTACCACAACTCCCACAACTGAAACTCCCCCTACAACTGAAACTCCCCCTACAACTAAATCTCTCCCCACCACAACTACCACAACTGAAACTCCCCCTACAACTAAAAGTCCCCCTACAACTAAAACTCCCCCTACCACAACTCCCACAACTGAAACTCCCCCTACAACTGAAACTCCCCCTACAACTAAATCTCTCCCCACCACAACTCCCACAACTGAAACTCCCCCTACAACTAAAAGTCCCCCTACAACTAAAACTCCCCCTACCACAACTCCCACAACTGAAACTCCCCCTACAACTAAAACTCCCCTTACCACAACTATAACTCCTCCTACTACAACTAAATCTCTCCCCACCACAACTCCCACAACTGAAACTCCCCCTACAACTGAAAGTCCCCCTACAACTAAAACTCCCCCTACCACAACTCCCACAACTGAAACTCCCCCTACAACTACAAGTCCCCCTACAACTAAAACTCCCCCTACCACAACTCCCACAACTGAAACTCCCCCTACAACTAAAACTCCCATTACCACAACTATAACTCCTCCTACTACAACTAAATCTCTCCCCACCACAACTCCCACAACTGAAACTCCCCCTACAACTAAAGCTCCTCCAACAACTAAAACTCCCCCTACCACAACTCCCACAACTGAAACTCCCCCTACAACTACAAGTCCCCCTACAACTAAAACTCCCCCTACCACAACTCCCACAACTGAAACTCCCCCTACAACTAAAACTCCCCCTACCACAACTCCCACAACTGAAACTCCCCCTACAACTAAAACTCCCCCTACCACAACTCCCACAACTGAAACTCCCCCTACAACTACAAGTCCCCCTACAACTAAAACTCGCCCTACCACAACTCCCACAACTGAAACTCCCCCTACAACTAAAACTCCCCTTACCACAACTATAACTCCTCCTACTACAACTAAATCTCTCCCCACCACAACTCCCACGACTGAAACTCCCCCTACAACTAAAGCTCCTCCAACAACTAAAACTCCCCCTACCACAACTCCCACAACTGAAACTCCCCCTACAACTGAAACTCCCCCTACAACTAAATCTCTCCCCACCACAACTCCCACAACTGAAACTCCCCCTACAACTAAAAGTCCCCCTACAACTAAAACTCCCCCTACCACAACTCCCACAACTGAAACTCCCCCTACAACTGAAACTCCCCCTACAACTAAATCTCTCCCCACCACAACTCCCACAACTGAAACTCCCCCTACAACTAAAACTCCCCCTACCACAACTCCCACAACTGAAACTCCCCCTACAACTAAAAGTCCCCCTACAACTAAAACTCCTCCTACCACAACTCCCACAACTGAAACTCCCCCTACAACTAAAAGTCCCCCTACAACTAAAACTCCCCCTACCACAACTCCCACAGCTGAAACTCCCCCTACAACTAAAACTCCCCTTACCACAACTATAACTCCTCCTACTACAACTAAATCTCTCCCCACCACAACTCCCACAACTGAAACTCCCCCTACAACTGAAACTCCCCTTACAACTAAAACTCCCCCTACCACAACTCCCACAACTGAAACTCCCCCTACAACTACAAGTCCCCCTACAACTAAAACTCCCCCTACCACAACTCCCACAACTGAAACTCCCCCTACAACTAAAACTCCCATTACCACAACTATAACTCCTCCTACTACAACTAAATCTCTCCCCACCACAACTCCCACAACTGAAACTCCCCCTACAACTAAAGCTCCTCCAACAACTAAAACTCCCCCTACCACAACTCCCACAACTGAAACTCCCCCTACAACTACAAGTCCCCCTACAACTAAAACTCCCCCTACCACAACTCCCACAACTGAAACTCCCCCTACAACTAAAACTCCCCCTACCACAACTCCCACAACTGAAACTCCCCCTACAACTAAAACTCCCCCTACCACAACTCCCACAACTGAAACTCCCCCTACAACTACAAGTCCCCCTACAACTAAAACTCCCCCTACCACAACTCCCACAACTGAAACTCCCCCTACAACTAAAACTCCCCTTACCACAACTATAACTCCTCCTACTACAACTAAATCTCTCCCCACCACAACTCCCACGACTGAAACTCCCCCTACAACTAAAGCTCCTCCAACAACTAAAACTCCCCCTACCACAACTCCCACAACTGAAACTCCCCCTACAACTGAAACTCCCCCTACAACTAAATCTCTCCCCACCACAACTCCCACAACTGAAACTCCCCCTACAACTAAAAGTCCCCCTACAACTAAAACTCCCCCTACCACAACTCCCACAACTGAAACTCCCCCTACAACTGAAACTCCCCCTACAACTAAATCTCTCCCCACCACAACTCCCACAACTGAAACTCCCCCTACAACTAAAAGTCCCCCTACAACTAAAACTCCCCCTACCACAACTCCCACAACTGAAACTCCCCCTACAACTCAAACTCCCCTTACCACAACTATAACTCCTCCTCCTACAACTAAATCTCTCCCCACCACAACTCCCACAACTGAAACTCCCCCTACAACTGAAACTCCCCCTACAACTAAAACTCCCCCTACCACAACTCCCACAACTGAAACTCCCCCTACAACTAAAACTCCCCTTACCACAACTATAACTCCTCCTCCTACAACTAAATCTCTCCCCACCACAACTCCCACAACTGAAACTCCCCCTACAACTGAAACTCCCCCTACAACTAAAACTCCCCCTACCACAACTCCCACAACTGAAACTCCCCCTACAACTACAAGTCCCCCTACAACTAAAACTCCCCCTACCACAACTCCCACAACTGAAACTCCCCCTACAACTAAAACTCCCATTACCACAACGATAACTCCTCCTACTACAACTAAATCTCTCCCCACCACAACTCCCACAACTGAAACTCCCCCTACAACTAAAGCTCCTCCAACAACTAAAACTCCCCCTACCACAACTCCCACAACTGAAACTCCCCCTACAACTGAAACTCCCCCTACAACTAAATCTCTCCCCACCACAACTCCCACAACTGAAACTCCCCCTACAACTGAAACTCCCCCTACAACTAAATCTCTCCCCACCACAACTCCCACAACTGAAACTCCCCCTACAACTAAAACTCCCCCTACCACAACTCCCACAACTGAAACTCCCCCTACAACTAAAAGTCCCCCTACAACTAAAACTCCTCCTACCACAACTCCCACAACTGAAACTCCCCCTACAACTAAAAGTCCCCCTACAACTAAAACTCCCCCTACCACAACTCCCACAGCTGAAACTCCCCCTACAACTAAAACTCCCCTTACCACAACTATAACTCCTCCTACTACAACTAAATCTCTCCCCACCACAACTCCCACAACTGAAACTCCCCCTACAACTGAAACTCCCCTTACAACTAAAACTCCCCCTACCACAACTCCCACAACTGAAACTCCCCCTACAACTACAAGTCCCCCTACAACTAAAACTCCCCCTACCACAACTCCCACAACTGAAACTCCCCCTACAACTAAAACTCCCATTACCACAACTATAACTCCTCCTACTACAACTAAATCTCTCCCCACCACAACTCCCACAACTGAAACTCCCCCTACAACTAAAGCTCCTCCAACAACTAAAACTCCCCCTACCACAACTCCCACAACTGAAACTCCCCCTACAACTACAAGTCCCCCTACAACTAAAACTCCCCCTACCACAACTCCCACAACTGAAACTCCCCCTACAACTAAAACTCCCCCTACCACAACTCCCACAACTGAAACTCCCCCTACAACTAAAACTCCCCCTACCACAACTCCCACAACTGAAACTCCCCCTACAACTACAAGTCCCCCTACAACTAAAACTCCCCCTACCACAACTCCCACAACTGAAACTCCCCCTACAACTAAAACTCCCCTTACCACAACTATAACTCCTCCTACTACAACTAAATCTCTCCCCACCACAACTCCCACGACTGAAACTCCCCCTACAACTAAAGCTCCTCCAACAACTAAAACTCCCCCTACCACAACTCCCACAACTGAAACTCCCCCTACAACTGAAACTCCCCCTACAACTAAATCTCTCCCCACCACAACTCCCACAACTGAAACTCCCCCTACAACTAAAAGTCCCCCTACAACTAAAACTCCCCCTACCACAACTCCCACAACTGAAACTCCCCCTACAACTGAAACTCCCCCTACAACTAAATCTCTCCCCACCACAACTCCCACAACTGAAACTCCCCCTACAACTAAAAGTCCCCCTACAACTAAAACTCCCCCTACCACAACTCCCACAACTGAAACTCCCCCTACAACTCAAACTCCCCTTACCACAACTATAACTCCTCCTCCTACAACTAAATCTCTCCCCACCACAACTCCCACAACTGAAACTCCCCCTACAACTGAAACTCCCCCTACAACTAAAACTCCCCCTACCACAACTCCCACAACTGAAACTCCCCCTACAACTAAAACTCCCCTTACCACAACTATAACTCCTCCTCCTACAACTAAATCTCTCCCCACCACAACTCCCACAACTGAAACTCCCCCTACAACTGAAACTCCCCCTACAACTAAAACTCCCCCTACCACAACTCCCACAACTGAAACTCCCCCTACAACTACAAGTCCCCCTACAACTAAAACTCCCCCTACCACAACTCCCACAACTGAAACTCCCCCTACAACTAAAACTCCCATTACCACAACGATAACTCCTCCTACTACAACTAAATCTCTCCCCACCACAACTCCCACAACTGAAACTCCCCCTACAACTAAAGCTCCTCCAACAACTAAAACTCCCCCTACCACAACTCCCACAACTGAAACTCCCCCTACAACTGAAACTCCCCCTACAACTAAATCTCTCCCCACCACAACTCCCACAACTGAAACTCCCCCTACAACTGAAACTCCCCCTACAACTAAATCTCTCCCCACCACAACTCCCACAACTGAAACTCCCCCTACAACTAAAACTCCCCCTACCACAACTCCCACAACTGAAACTCCCCCTACAACTGAAACTCCCCCTACAACTAAATCTCTCCCCACCACAACTCCCACAACTGAAACTCCCCCTACAACTAAAACTCCCCCTACCACAACTCCCACAACTGAAACTCCCCCTACAACTGAAACTCCCCCTACAACTAAATCTCTCCCCACCACAACTCCCACAACTGAAACTCCCCCTACAACTGAAACTCCCCCTACAACTAAATCTCTCCTCACCTCAACTCCCACAACTGAAACTCCCCCTACAACTAAAACTCCCCCTACAACTAAAACTCCCCCTACCACAACTCCCACAACTGAAACTCCACCTACAACTGAAACTCCCCCTACAACTAAATCTCTCCCCACCACAACTCCCACAACTGAAACTCCCCCTACAACTAAAACTCCCCCTACCAGAACTCCCACAACTGAAACTCCCCCTACAACTGAAACTCCCCCTACAACTAAATCTCTCCTCACCACAACTCCCACAACTGAAACTCCCCCTACAACTAAAACTCCCCCTACAACTAAAACTCCCCCTACCACAACTCCCACAACTGAAACTCCCCCTACAACTGAAACTCCCCCTACAACTAAATCTCTCCCCACCACAACTCCCACAACTGAAACTCCCCCTACAACTAAAACTCCCCCTACCAGAACTCCCACAACTGAAACTCCCCCTACAACTGAAACTCCCCCTACAACTAAATCTCTCCCCACCACAACTCCCACAACTGAAACTCCCCCTACAACTAAAACTCCCCCTACCACAACTCCCACAACTGAAACTCCCCCTACAACTACAAGTCCCCCTATTACTAAAACTCCCCCTACCACAACTCCCACAACTGAAACTCCCCCTACAACTAAAACTCCCCTTACCACAACTATAACTCCTCCTACTACAACTAAATCTCTCCCCACCACAACTCCCACGACTGAAACTCCCCCTACAACTAAAGCTCCTCCAACAACTAAAACTCCCCCTACCACAACTCCCACAACTGAAACTCCCCCTACAACTGAAACTCCCCCTACAACTAAATCTCTCCCCACCACAACTCCCACAACTGAAACTCCCCCTACAACTAAAACTCCCCCTACAACTAAAACTCCCCCTACCACAACTCCCACAACTGAAACTCCCCCTACAACTGAAACTCCCCCTACAACTAAAACTCCCCCTACCACAACTCCCACAACTGAAACTCCCCCTACAACTACAAGTCCCCCTACAACTAAAACTCCCCCTACCACAACTCCCACAACTGAAACTCCCCCTACAACTAAAACTCCCATTACCACAACTATAACTCCTCCTACTACAACTAAATCTCTCCCCACCACAACTGAAACTCCCCCTACAATTAAAGCTCCTCCAACAACTAAAACTCCCCCTACCACAACTCCCACAACTGAAACTCCCCCTACAACTGAAACTCCCCCTACAACTAAATCTCTCCCCACCACAACTCCCACAACTGAAACTCCCCCTACAACTAAAACTCCCCCTACAACTAAAACTCCCCCTACCACAACTCCCACAACTGAAACTCCCCCTACAACTGAAACTCCCCCTACAACTAAATCTCTCCCCACCACAACTCCCACAACTGAAACTCCCCCTACAACTAAAACTCCCCCTACCACAACTCCCACAACTGAAACTCCCCCTACAACTGAAACTCCCCCTACAACTAAATCTCTCCCCACCACAACTCCCACAACTGAAACTCCCCCTACAACTAAAACTCCCCCTACCACAACTCCCACAACTGAAACTCCCCCTACAACTGAAACTCCCCCTACAACTAAATCTCTCCTCACCACAACTCCCACAACTGAAACTCCCCCTACAACTAAAACTCCCCCTACCACAACTCCCACAACTGAAACTCCCCCTACAACTGAAACTCCCCCTACAACTAAATCTCTCCCCACCACAACTCCCACAACTGAAACTCCCCCTACAACTAAAACTCCCCCTACCAGAACTCCCACAACTGAAACTCCCCCTACAACTAAAACTCCCCCTACAACTAAATCTCTCCCCACCACAACTCCCACAACTGAAACTCCCCCTACAACTAAAAGTCCCCCTACAACTAAAACTCCTCCTACCACAACTCCCACAACTGAAACTCCCCCTACAAGTAAAACTTCCCCTACCACAACTCCCACAACTGAAACTCCCCCTACAACTAGAACTCCCCCTACAACTAAAACTCCCCCTATCACAACTCCCACAACTGAAACTCCCCCTACAACTAAAACTCCCCCTACCACAACTCCCACAACTGAAACTCCCCCTACAACTAAAAGTCCCCCTATAACTAAAACTCCCCCTACCACAACTCCCACAACTGAAACTCCCCCTACAACTAAAACTCCCCCTACCACAACTCCCACAACTGAAACTCCCCCTACAACTAAAAGTCCCCCTACAACTAAAACTCCCCCTACCACAACTCCCACAACTAAAACTCCCCCTACAACTAAAACTCCCCCTACAACTAAAACTCCCCCTACCACAACTCCCACAACTGAAACTCCCCCTACAACTAAAAGTCCCCCTACAACTAGAATTCCCCCTACCACAACTCCCACAACTGAAACTCCCCCTACAACTAAAACTCCCCCTACCACAACTATAACTTCTCCTACTACAACTAAATCTCTCCCCACCACAACTCCCACAACTGAAACTCCCCCTACAACTAAAACTCCCCCTACAACTAAAACTCCCACAACTGAAACTCCCCCTACAACTGAAACTCCCCCTACAACTAAAACTCCCCCTACCACAACTCCCACAACTGAAACTCCCCCTACAACTACAAGTCCCCCTACAACTAAAACTCCCCCTACCACAACTCCCACAACTGAAACTCCCTCTACAACTAAAACTCCCATTACCACAACTATAACACCTCCTACTACAACTAAATCTCTCCCCACCACAACTCCCACAACTGAAACTCCCCCTACAACTAAAGCTCCTCCAACAACTAAAACTCCCCCTACCACAAATCCCACAACTGAAACTCCCCCTACAACTGAAACTCCCCCTACAACTAAATCTCTCCCAACCACAACTCCCACAACTGAAACTCCCCCTACAACTAAAACTCCCCCTACAACTAAAACTCCCCCTACCACAACTCCCACAACTGAAACTCCCCCTACAACTGAAACTCCCCCTACAACTAAATCTCTCCCCACCACAACTCCCACAACTGAAACTCCCCCTACAACTAAAACTCCCCCTACAACGAAAACTCCCCCTACCACAACTCCCACAACTGAAACTCCCCCTACAACTAAATCCCTCCCCACCACAACTCCCACAACTGAAACTCCCCCTACAACTAAAAGTCCCCCTACAACTAAAACTCCTCCTACCACAACTCCCACAACTGAAACTCCCCCTACAAGTAAAACTTCCCCTACCACAACTCCCACAACTGAAACTCCCCCTACAACTAGAACTCCCCCTACAACTAAAACTCCCCCTATCACAACTCCCACAACTGAAACTCCCCCTACAACTAAAACTCCCCCTACCACAACTCCCACAACTGAAACTCCCCCTACAACTAAAAGTCCCCCTATAACTAAAACTCCCCCTACCACAACTCCCACAACTGAAACTCCCCCTACAACTAAAACTCCCCCTACCACAACTCCCACAACTGAAACTCCCCCTACAACTAAAAGTCCCCCTACAACTAAAACTCCCCCTACCACAACTCCCACAACTAAAACTCCCCCTACAACTAAAACTCCCCCTACAACTAAAACTCCCCCTACCACAACTCCCACAACTGAAACTCCCCCTACAACTAAAAGTCCCCCTACAACTAGAATTCCCCCTACCACAACTCCCACAACTGAAACTCCCCCTACAACTAAAACTCCCCCTACCACAACTATAACTTCTCCTACTACAACTAAATCTCTCCCCACCACAACTCCCACAACTGAAACTCCCCCTACAACTAAAACTCCCCCTACAACTAAAACTTCCACAACTGAAACTCCCCCTACAACTGAAACTCCCCCTACAACTAAAACTCCCCCTACCACAACTCCCACAACTGAAACTCCCCCTACAACTACAAGTCCCCCTACAACTAAAACTCCCCCTACCACAACTCCCACAACTGAAACTCCCTCTACAACTAAAACTCCCATTACCACAACTATAACACCTCCTACTACAACTAAATCTCTCCCCACCACAACTCCCACAACTGAAACTCCCCCTACAACTAAAGCTCCTCCAACAACTAAAACTCCCCCTACCACAAATCCCACAACTGAAACTCCCCCTACAACTGAAACTCCCCCTAAAACTAAATCTCTCCCAACCACAACTCCCACAACTGAAACTCCCCCTACAACTAAAACTCCCCCTACAACTAAAACTCCCCCTACCACAACTCCCACAACTGAAACTCCCCCTACAACTGAAACTCCCCCTACAACTAAATCTCTCCCCACCACAACTCCCACAACTGAAACTCCCCCTACAACTAAAACTCCCCCTACAACGAAAACTCCCCCTACCACAACTCCCACAACTGAAACTCCCCCTACAACTAAATCCCTCCCCACCACAACTCCCACAACTGAAACTCCCCCTACAACTAAAAGTCCCCCTACAACTAAAACTCCTCCTACCACAACTCCCACAACTGAAACTCCCCCTACAACTAAAACTCCCCCTACCACAACTCCCACAACTGAAACTCCCCCTACAACTAAAACTCCCCCTACAACTAAAACTCCCCCTATCAAAACTCCCACAACTGAAACTCCCCCTACCACAACTCCCACAACTGAAACTCCCCCTACAACTAAAAGTCCCCCTACAACTAGAATTCCCCCTACCACAACTCCCACAACTGAAACTCCCCCTACAACTAAAACTCCCCCTACCACAACTATAACTTCTCCTACTACAACTAAATCTCTCCCCACCACAACTCCCACAACTGAAACTCCCCCTACAACTAAAACTCCCCCTACAACTAAAACTTCCACAACTGAAACTCCCCCTACAACTGAAACTCCCCCTACAACTAAAACTCCCCCTACCACAACTCCCACAACTGAAACTCCCCCTACAACTACAAGTCCCCCTACAACTAAAACTCCCCCTACCACAACTCCCACAACTGAAACTCCCTCTACAACTAAAACTCCCATTACCACAACTATAACACCTCCTACTACAACTAAATCTCTCCCCACCACAACTCCCACAACTGAAACTCCCCCTACAACTAAAGCTCCTCCAACAACTAAAACTCCCCCTACCACAAATCCCACAACTGAAACTCCCCCTACAACTGAAACTCCCCCTACAACTAAATCTCTCCCAACCACAACTCCCACAACTGAAACTCCCCCTACAACTAAAACTCCCCCTACAACTAAAACTCCCCCTACCACAACTCCCACAACTGAAACTCCCCCTACAACTAAATCCCTCCCCACCACAACTCCCACAACTGAAACTCCCCCTACAACTAAAAGTCCCCCTACAACTAAAACTCCTCCTACCACAACTCCCACAACTGAAACTCCCCCTACAACTAAAACTCCCCCTACCACAACTCCCACAACTGAAACTCCCCCTACAACTAAAACTCCCCCTACAACTAAAACTCCCCCTATCAAAACTCCCACAACTGAAACTCCCCCTACAACTAAAACTCCCCCTACCACAACTCCCACAACTGAAACTCCCCCTACAACTAAAAGTCCCCCTATAACTAAAACTCCCCCTACCACAACTCCCACAACTGAAACTCCCCCTACAACTAAAACTCCCCCTACCACAACTCCCACAACTGAAACTCCCCCTACAACTAAAAGTCCCCCTACAACTAAAACTCCCCCTACCACAACTCCCACAACTAAAACTCCCCCTACAACTAAAACTCCCCCTACAACTAAAACTCCCCCTACCACAACTCCCACAACTGAAACTCCCCCTACAACTAAAAGTCCCCCTACAACTAAAATTCCCCCTACCACAACTCCCACAACTGAAACTCCCCCTACAACTAAAACTCCCCCTACCACAACTATAACTTCTCCCACTACAACTAAATCTCTCCCCACCACAACTCCCACAACTGAAACTCCCCCTACAACTAAAACTCCCCCTACAACTAAAACTCCCACAACTGAAACTCCCCCTACAACTGAAACTCCCCCTACAACTAAAACTCCCCCTACCACAACTCCCACAACTGAAACTCCCCCTACAACTACAAGTCCCCCTACAACTAAAACTCCCCCTACCACAACTCCCACAACTGAAACTCCCCCTACAACTAAAACTCCCATTACCACAACTATAACACCTCCTACTACAACTAAATCTCTCCCCACCACAACTCCCACAACTGAAACTCCCCCTACAACTAAAGCTCCTCCAACAACTAAAACTCCCCCTACCACAAATCCCACAACTGAAACTCCCCCTACAACTGAAACTCCCCCTACAACTAAATCTCTCCCAACCACAACTCCCACAACTGAAACTCCCCCTACAACTAAAACTCCCCCTACAACTAAAACTCCCCCTACCACAACTCCCACAACTGAAACTCCCCCTACAACTGAAACTCCCCCTACAACTAAATCTCTCCCCACCACAACTCCCACAACTGAAACTCCCCCTACAACTAAAAGTCCCCCTACAACTAAAACTCCTCCTACCACAACTCCCACAACTGAAACTCCCCCTACAACTAAAACTCCCCCTACCACAACTCTCACAACTGAAACTCCCCCTACAACTAAAACTCCCCCTACAACTAAAACTCCCCCTACAACTAAAACTCCCCCTATCACAACTCACACAACTGAAACTCCCCCTACAACTAAAACTCCCCCTACCACAACTCCCACAACTGAAACTCCCCCTACAACTAAAAGTCCCCCTATAACTAAAACTCCCCCTACCACAACTCCCACAACTGAAACTCCCCCTACAACTAAAACTCCCCCTACCACAACTCCCACAACTGAAACTCCCCCTACAACTAAAAGTCCCCCTACAACTAAAACTCCCCCTACCACAACTCCCACAACTAAAACTCCCCCTACCACAACTATAACTTCTCCTACTACAACTAAATCTCTCCCCACCACAACTCCCACAACTGAAACTCCCCCTACAACTAAAACTCCCCCTACCACAACTCCCACAACTGAAACTCCCCCTACAACTACAAGTCCCCCTACAACTAAAACTCCCCCTACCACAACTCCCACAACTGAAACTCCCTCTACAACTAAAACTCCCATTACCACAACTATAACACCTCCTACTACAACTAAATCTCTCCCCACCACAACTCCCACAACTGAAACTCCCCCTACAACTAAAACTCCCCCTACAACTAAAACTCCCCCTACCACAACTCCCACAACTGAAACTCCCCCTACAACTGAAACTCCCCCTACAACTAAATCTCTCCCCACCACAACTCCCACAACTGAAACTCCCCCTACAACTAAAACTCCCCCTACAACTAAAACTCCCCCTACCACAACTCCCACAACTGAAACTCCCCCTACAACTAAAACTCCCCCTACAACTAAAACTCCCCCTACAACTAAAACTCCCCCTATCACAACTCCCACAACTGAAACTCCCCCTACAACTAAAACTCCCCCTACCACAACTCCCACAACTGAAACTCCCCCTACAACTAAAAGTCCCCCTACCACAACTCCCACAACTGAAACTCCCCCTACAACTAAAACTCCCCCTACCACAACTCCCACAACTGAAACTCCCCCTACAACTAAAAGTCCCCCTATAACTAAAACTCCCCCTACCACAACTCCCACAACTGAAACTCCCCCTACAACTAAAACTCCCCCTACCACAACTCCCACAACTGAAACTCCCCCTACAACTAAAAGTCCCCCTACAACTAAAACTCCCCCTACCACAACTCCCACAACTGAAACTCCCCCTACAACTAAAACTCCCCCTACAACTAAAACTCCCCCTACCACAACTCCCACAACTGAAACTCCCCCTACAACTAAAAGTCCCCCTACAACTAAAATTCCCCCTACCACAACTCCCACAACTGAAACTCCCCCTACAACTAAAACTCCCCCTACCACAACTATAACTTTTCCTACTACAACTAAATCTCTCCCCACCACAACTCCCACAACTGAAACTCCCCCTACAACTAAAACTCCCCCTACAACTAAAACTCCCCCTACCACAACTCCCACAACTGAAACTCCCCCTACAACTACAAGTCCCCCTACAACTAAAACTCCCCCTACCACAACTATAACACCTCCTACTACAACTAAATCTCTCCCCACCACAACTCCCACAACTGAAACTCCCCCTACAACTAAAGCTCCTCCAACAACTAAAACTCCCCCTACCACAAATCCCACAACTGAAACTCCCCCTACAACTGAAACTCCCCCTACAACTAAATCTCTCCCAACCACAACTCCCACAACTGAAACTCCCCCTACAACTAAAACTCCCCCTACAACTAAAACTCCCCCTACCACAACTCCCACAACTGAAACTCCCCCTACAACTAAATCTCTCCCCACCACAGCTCCCACAACTGAAACTCCCCCTACAACTAAAACTCCCCCTACAACTAAAACTCCCCCTACCACAACTCCCACAACTGAAACTCCCCCTACAACTGAAACTCCCCCTACAACTAAATCTCTCCCCACCACAACTCCCACAACTGAAACTCCCCCTACAACTAAAAGTCCCCCTACAACTAAAACTCCTCCTACCACAACTCCCACAACTGAAACTCCCCCTACAACTAAAACTCCCCCTACCACAACTCCCACAACTGAAACTCCCCCTACAACTAAAACTCCCCCTACAACTAAAACTCCCCCTATCACAACTCCCACAACTGAAACTCCCCCTACAACTAAAACTCCCCCTACCACAACTCCCACAACTGAAACTCCCCCTACAACTAAAAGTCCCCCTACCACAACTCCCACAACTGAAACTCCCCCTACAACTAAAACTCCCCCTACCACAACTCCCACAACTGAAACTCCCCCTACAACTAAAAGTCCCCCTATAACTAAAACTCCCCCTACCACAACTCCCACAACTGAAACTCCCCCTACAACTAAAACTCCCCCTACCACAACTCCCACAACTGAAACTCCCCCTACAACTAAAACTCCCCCTACAACTAAAACTCCCCCTACCACAACTCCCACAACTGAAACTCCCCCTACAACTAAAAGTCCCCCTACAACTAAAACTCCTCCTACCACAACTCCCACAACTGAAACTCCCCCTACAACTAAAACTCCCCCTACCACAACTCCCACAACTGAAACTCCCCCTACAACTAAAACTCCCCCTACAACTAAAACTCCCCCTATCAAAACTCCCACAACTGAAACTCCCCCTACAACTAAAACTCCCCCTACCACAACTCCCACAACTGAAACTCCCCCTACAACTAAAAGTCCCCCTATAACTAAAACTCCCCCTACCACAACTCCCACAACTGAAACTCCCCCTACAACTAAAACTCCCCCTACCACAACTCCCACAACTGAAACTCCCCCTACAACTAAAAGTCCCCCTACAACTAAAACTCCCCCTACCACAACTCCCACAACTAAAACTCCCCCTACAACTAAAACTCCCCCTACAACTAAAACTCCCCCTACCACAACTCCCACAACTGAAACTCCCCCTACAACTAAAAGTCCCCCTACAACTAAAATTCCCCCTACCACAACTCCCACAACTGAAACTCCCCCTACAACTAAAACTCCCCCTACCACAACTATAACTTCTCCCACTACAACTAAATCTCTCCCCACCACAACTCCCACAACTGAAACTCCCCCTACAACTAAAACTCCCCCTACAACTAAAACTCCCACAACTGAAACTCCCCCTACAACTGAAACTCCCCCTACAACTAAAACTCCCCCTACCACAACTCCCACAACTGAAACTCCCCCTACAACTACAAGTCCCCCTACAACTAAAACTCCCCCTACCACAACTCCCACAACTGAAACTCCCTCTACAACTAAAACTCCCATTACCACAACTATAACACCTCCTACTACAACTAAATCTCTCCCCACCACAACTCCCACAACTGAAACTCCCCCTACAACTAAAACTCCCCCTACAACTAAAGCTCCTCCAACAACTAAAACTCCCCCTACCACAAATCCCACAACTGAAACTCCCCCTACAACTGAAACTCCCCCTACAACTAAATCTCTCCCAACCACAACTCCCACAACTGAAACTCCCCCTACAACTAAAACTCCCCCTACAACTAAAACTCCCCCTACCACAACTCCCACAACTGAAACTCCCCCTACAACTGAAACTCCCCCTACAACTAAATCTCTCCCCACCACAACTCCCACAACTGAAACTCCCCCTACAACTAAAACTCCCCCTACCACAACTCCCACAACTGAAACTCCCCCTACAACTGAAACTCCCCCTACAACTAAATCTCTCCCCACCACAACTCCCACAACTGAAACTCCCCCTACAACTAAAAGTCCCCCTACAACTAAAACTCCTCCTACCACAACTCCCACAACTGAAACTCCCCCTACAACTAAAACTCCCCCTACCACAACTCTCACAACTGAAACTCCCCCTACAACTAAAACTCCCCCTACAACTAAAACTCCCCCTACAACTAAAACTCCCCCTATCACAACTCACACAACTGAAACTCCCCCTACAACTAAAACTCCCCCTACCACAACTCCCACAACTGAAACTCCCCCTACAACTAAAAGTCCCCCTATAACTAAAACTCCCCCTACCACAACTCCCACAACTGAAACTCCCCCTACAACTAAAACTCCCCCTACCACAACTCCCACAACTGAAACTCCCCCTACAACTAAAAGTCCCCCTACAACTAAAACTCCCCCTACCACAACTCCCACAACTAAAACTCCCCCTACAACTAAAACTCCCCCTACAACTAAAACTCCCCCTACCACAACTCCCACAACTGAAACTCCCCCTACAACTAAAAGTCCCCCTACAACTAAAATTCCCCCTACCACAACTCCCACAACTGAAACTCCCCCTACAACTAAAACTCCCCCTACCACAACTATAACTTCTCCCACTACAACTAAATCTCTCCCCACCACAACTCCCACAACTGAAACTCCCCCTACAACTAAAACTCCCCCTACAACTAAAACTCCCACAACTGAAACTCCCCCTACAACTGAAACTCCCCCTACAACTAAAACTCCCCCTACCACAACTCCCACAACTGAAACTCCCCCTACAACTACAAGTCCCCCTACAACTAAAACTCCCCCTACCACAACTCCCACAACTGAAACTCCCCCTACAACTAAAACTCCCATTACCACAACTATAACACCTCCTACTACAACTAAATCTCTCCCCACCACAACTCCCACAACTGAAACTCCCCCTACAACTAAAGCTCCTCCAACAACTAAAACTCCCCCTACCACAAATCCCACAACTGAAACTCCCCCTACAACTGAAACTCCCCCTACAACTAAATCTCTCCCAACCACAACTCCCACAACTGAAACTCCCCCTACAACTAAAACTCCCCCTACAACTAAAACTCCCCCTACCACAACTCCCACAACTGAAACTCCCCCTACAACTAAAAGTCCCCCTACAACTAAAACTCCTCCTACCACAACTCCCACAACTGAAACTCCCCCTACAACTAAAACTCCCCCTACCACAACTCCCACAACTGAAACTCCCCCTACAACTAAAACTCCCCCTACAACTAAAACTCCCCCTATCAAAACTCCCACAACTGAAACTCCCCCTACAACTAAAACTCCCCCTACCACAACTCCCACAACTGAAACTCCCCCTACAACTAAAAGTCCCCCTATAACTAAAACTCCCCCTACCACAACTCCCACAACTGAAACTCCCCCTACAACTAAAACTCCCCCTACCACAACTCCCACAACTGAAACTCCCCCTACAACTAAAAGTCCCCCTACAACTAAAACTCCCCCTACCACAACTCCCACAACTAAAACTCCCCCTACAACTAAAACTCCCCCTACAACTAAAACTCCCCCTACCACAACTCCCACAACTGAAACTCCCCCTACAACTAAAAGTCCCCCTACAACTAAAATTCCCCCTACCACAACTCCCACAACTGAAACTCCCCCTACAACTAAAACTCCCCCTACCACAACTATAACTTCTCCCACTACAACTAAATCTCTCCCCACCACAACTCCCACAACTGAAACTCCCCCTACAACTAAAACTCCCCCTACAACTAAAACTCCCACAACTGAAACTCCCCCTACAACTGAAACTCCCCCTACAACTAAAACTCCCCCTACCACAACTCCCACAACTGAAACTCCCCCTACAACTACAAGTCCCCCTACAACTAAAACTCCCCCTACCACAACTCCCACAACTGAAACTCCCCCTACAACTAAAACTCCCATTACCACAACTATAACACCTCCTACTACAACTAAATCTCTCCCCACCACAACTCCCACAACTGAAACTCCCCCTACAACTAAAGCTCCTCCAACAACTAAAACTCCCCCTACCACAAATCCCACAACTGAAACTCCCCCTACAACTGAAACTCCCCCTACAACTAAATCTCTCCCAACCACAACTCCCACAACTGAAACTCCCCCTACAACTAAAACTCCCCCTACAACTAAAACTCCCCCTACCACAACTCCCACAACTGAAACTCCCCCTACAACTGAAACTCCCCCTACAACTAAATCTCTCCCCACCACAACTCCCACAACTGAAACTCCCCCTACAACTAAAACTCCCCCTACCACAACTCCCACAACTGAAACTCCCCCTACAACTGAAACTCCCCCTACAACTAAATCTCTCCCCACCACAACTCCCACAACTGAAACTCCCCCTACAACTAAAAGTCCCCCTACAACTAAAACTCCTCCTACCACAACTCCCACAACTGAAACTCCCCCTACAACTAAAACTCCCCCTACCACAACTCTCACAACTGAAACTCCCCCTACAACTAAAACTCCCCCTACAACTAAAACTCCCCCTACAACTAAAACTCCCCCTATCACAACTCACACAACTGAAACTCCCCCTACAACTAAAACTCCCCCTACCACAACTCCCACAACTGAAACTCCCCCTACAACTAAAAGTCCCCCTATAACTAAAACTCCCCCTACCACAACTCCCACAACTGAAACTCCCCCTACAACTAAAACTCCCCCTACCACAACTCCCACAACTGAAACTCCCCCTACAACTAAAAGTCCCCCTACAACTAAAACTCCCCCTACCACAACTCCCACAACTAAAACTCCCCCTACCACAACTATAACTTCTCCTACTACAACTAAATCTCTCCCCACCACAACTCCCACAACTGAAACTCCCCCTACAACTAAAACTCCCCCTACCACAACTCCCACAACTGAAACTCCCCCTACAACTACAAGTCCCCCTACAACTAAAACTCCCCCTACCACAACTCCCACAACTGAAACTCCCTCTACAACTAAAACTCCCATTACCACAACTATAACACCTCCTACTACAACTAAATCTCTCCCCACCACAACTCCCACAACTGAAACTCCCCCTACAACTAAAACTCCCCCTACAACTAAAACTCCCCCTACCACAACTCCCACAACTGAAACTCCCCCTACAACTGAAACTTCCCCTACAACTAAATCTCTCCCCACCACAACTCCCACAACTGAAACTCCCCCTACAACTAAAACTCCCCCTACAACTAAAACTCCCCCTACCACAACTCCCACAACTGAAACTCCCCCTACAACTAAAACTCCCCCTACAACTAAAACTCCCCCTACAACTAAAACTCCCCCTATCACAACTCCCACAACTGAAACTCCCCCTACAACTAAAACTCCCCCTACCACAACTCCCACAACTGAAACTCCCCCTACAACTAAAAGTCCCCCTACCACAACTCCCACAACTGAAACTCCCCCTACAACTAAAACTCCCCCTACCACAACTCCCACAACTGAAACTCCCCCTACAACTAAAAGTCCCCCTATAACTAAAACTCCCCCTACCACAACTCCCACAACTGAAACTCCCCCTACAACTAAAACTCCCCCTACCACAACTCCCACAACTGAAACTCCCCCTACAACTAAAAGTCCCCCTACAACTAAAACTCCCCCTACCACAACTCCCACAACTGAAACTCCCCCTACAACTAAAACTCCCCCTACAACTAAAACTCCCCCTACCACAACTCCCACAACTGAAACTCCCCCTACAACTAAAAGTCCCCCTACAACTAAAATTCCCCCTACCACAACTCCCACAACTGAAACTCCCCCTACAACTAAAACTCCCCCTACCACAACTATAACTTCTCCTACTACAACTAAATCTCTCCCCACCACAACTCCCACAACTGAAACTCCCCCTACAACTAAAACTCCCCCTACAACTAAAACTCCCCCTACCACAACTCCCACAACTGAAACTCCCCCTACAACTACAAGTCCCCCTACAACTAAAACTCCCCCTACCACAACTATAACACCTCCTACTACAACTAAATCTCTCCCCACCACAACTCCCACAACTGAAACTCCCCCTACAACTAAAGCTCCTCCAACAACTAAAACTCCCCCTACCACAAATCCCACAACTGAAACTCCCCCTACAACTGAAACTCCCCCTACAACTAAATCTCTCCCAACCACAACTCCCACAACTGAAACTCCCCCTACAACTAAAACTCCCCCTACAACTAAAACTCCCCCTACCACAACTCCCACAACTGAAACTCCCCCTACAACTAAATCTCTCCCCACCACAGCTCCCACAACTGAAACTCCCCCTACAACTAAAACTCCCCCTACAACTAAAACTCCCCCTACCACAACTCCCACAACTGAAACTCCCCCTACAACTGAAACTCCCCCTACAACTAAATCTCTCCCCACCACAACTCCCACAACTGAAACTCCCCCTACAACTAAAAGTCCCCCTACAACTAAAACTCCTCCTACCACAACTCCCACAACTGAAACTCCCCCTACAACTAAAACTCCCCCTACCACAACTCCCACAACTGAAACTCCCCCTACAACTAAAACTCCCCCTACAACTAAAACTCCCCCTATCACAACTCCCACAACTGAAACTCCCCCTACAACTAAAACTCCCCCTACCACAACTCCCACAACTGAAACTCCCCCTACAACTAAAAGTCCCCCTACCACAACTCCCACAACTGAAACTCCCCCTACAACTAAAACTCCCCCTACCACAACTCCCACAACTGAAACTCCCCCTACAACTAAAAGTCCCCCTATAACTAAAACTCCCCCTACCACAACTCCCACAACTGAAACTCCCCCTACAACTAAAACTCCCCCTACCACAACTCCCACAACTGAAACTCCCCCTACAACTAAAAGTCCCCCTACAACTAAAACTCCCCCTACCACAACTCCCACAACTAAAACTCCCCCTACAACTAAAACTCCCCCTACAACTAAAACTCCCCCTACCACAACTCCCACAACTGAAACTCCCCCTACAACTAAAAGTCCCCCTACAACTAAAATTCCCCCTACCACAACTCCCACAACTGAAACTCCCCCTACAACTAAAAGTCCCCCTATAACTAAAACTCCCCCTACCACAACTCCCACAACTGAAACTCCCCCTACAACTAAAACTCCCCCTACCACAACTCCCACAACTGAAACTCCCCCTACAACTAAAAGTCCCCCTACAACTAAAACTCCCCCTACCACAACTCCCACAACTGAAACTCCCCCTACAACTAAAACTCCCCCTACCACAACTATAACTTCTCCTACTACAACTAAATCTCTCCCCACCACAACTCCCACAACTGAAACTCCCCCTACAACTAAAACTCCCCCTACAACTAAAACTCCCCCTACCACAACTCCCACAACTGAAACTCCCCCTACAACTACAAGTCCCCCTACAACTAAAACTCCCCCTACCACAACTCCCTCAACTGAAACTCCCTCTACAACTAAAACTCCCATTACCACAACTATAACACCTCCTACTACAACTAAATCTCTCCCCACCACAACTCCCACAACTGAAACTCCCCCTACAACTAAAGCTCCTCCAACAACTAAAACTCCCCCTACCACAAATCCCACAACTGAAACTCCCCCTACAACTGAAACTCCCCCTACAACTAAATCTCTCCCAACCACAACTCCCACAACTGAAACTCCCCCTACAACTAAAACTCCCCCTACAACTAAAACTCCCGCTACCACAACTCCCACAACTGAAACTCCCCCTACAACTAAATCTCTCCCCACCACAGCTCCCACAACTGAAACTCCCCCTACAACTAAAACTCCCCCTACAACTAAAACTCCCCCTACCACAACTCCCACAACTGAAACTCCCCCTACAACTAAATCTCTCCCCACCACAACTCCCACAACTGAAACTCCCCCTACAACTAAAAGTCCCCCTACAACTAAAACTCCTCCTACCACAACTCCCACAACTGAAACTATCCCTACAACTAAAACTCCCCCTACCACAACTCCCACAACTGAAACTCCCCCTACAACTAAAACTCCCCCTACAACTAAAACTCCCCCTATCACAACTCCCACAACTGAAACTCCCCCTACAACTAAAACTCCCCCTACCACAACTCCCACAACTGAAACTCCCCCTACAACTAAAAGTCCCCCTATAACTAAAACTCCCCCTACCACAACTCCCACAACTGAAACTCCCCCTACAACTAAAACTCCCCCTACCACAACTCCCACAACTGAAACTCCCCCTACAACTAAAAGTCCCCCTACAACTAAAACTCCCCCTACCACAACTTCCACAACTAAAACTCCCCCTACAACTAAAACTCCCCCTACCACAACTCCCACAACTGAAACTCCCCCTACAACTAAAAGTCCCCCTATAACTAAAACTCCCCCTACCACAACTCCCACAACTGAAACTCCCCCTACAACTAAAACTCCCCCTACCACAACTCCCACAACTGAAACTCCCCCTACAACTAAAAGTCCCCCTACAACTAAAACTCCCCCTACCACAACTCCCACAACTAAAACTCCCCCTACAACTAAAACTCCCCCTACAACTAAAACTCCCCCTACCACAACTCCCACAACTGAAACTCCCCCTACAACTAAAAGTCCCCCTACAACTAAAATTCCCCCTACCACAACTCCCACAACTGAAACTCCCCCTACAACTAAAACTCCCCCTACCACAACTATAACTTCTCCTACTACAACTAAATCTCTCCCCACCACAACTCCCACAACTGAAACTCCCCCTACAACTAAAACTCCCCCTACAACTAAAACTCCCACAACTGAAACTCCCCCTACAACTGAAACTCCCCCTACAACTAAAACTCCCCCTACCACAACTCCCACAACTGAAACTCCCCCTACAACTACAAGTCCCCCTACAACTAAAACTCCCCCTACCACAACTCCCACAACTGAAACTCCCCCTACAACTAAAACTCCCATTACCACAACTATAACACCTCCTACTACAACTAAATCTCTCCCCACCACAACTCCCACAACTGAAACTCCCCCTACAACTAAAGCTCCTCCAACAACTAAAACTCCCCCTACCACAAATCCCACAACTGAAACTCCCCCTACAACTGAAACTCCCCCTACAACTAAATCTCTCCCAACCACAACTCCCACAACTGAAACTCCCCCTACAACTAAAACTCCCCCTACAACTAAAACTCCCCCTACCACAACTCCCACAACTGAAACTCCCCCTACAACTGAAACTCCCCCTACAACTAAATCTCTCCCCACCACAACTCCCACAACTGAAACTCCCCCTACAACTAAAAGTCCCCCTACAACTAAAACTCCCCCTACCACAACTCCCACAACTGAAACTCCCCCTACAACTGAAACTCCCCCTACAACTAAATCTCTCCCCACCACAACTCCCACAACTGAAACTCCCCCTACAACTAAAAGTCCCCATACAACTAAAACTCCTCCTACCACAACTCCCACAACTGAAACTCCCCCTACAACTAAAACTCCCCCTACCACAACTCCCACAACTGAAACTCCCCCTACAACTAAAACTCCCCCTACAACTAAATCTCCCCCTATCACAACTCCCACAACTGAAACTCCCCCTACAACTAAAACTCCCCCTACCACAACTCCCACAACTGAAACTCCCCCTACAACTAAAAGTCCCCCTATAACTAAAACTCCCCCTACCACAACTCCCACAACTGAAACTCCCCCTACAACTAAAACTCCCCCTACCACAACTCCCACAACTGAAACTCCCCCTACAACTAAAAGTCCCCCTACAACTAAAACTCCCCCTACCACAACTCCCACAACTAAAACTCCCCCTACAACTAAAACTCCCCCTACAACTAAAACTCCCCCTACCACAACTCCCACAACTGAAACTCCCCATACAACTAAAAGTCCCCCTACAACTAAAATTCCCCCTACCACAACTCCCACAACTGAAACTCCCCCTACAACTAAAACTCCCCCTACCACAACTATAACTTTTCCTACTACAACTAAATCTCTCCCCACCACAACTCCCACAACTGAAACTCCCCCTACAACTAAAACTCCCCCTACAACTAAAACTCCCACAACTGAAACTCCCCCTACAACTGAAACTCCCCCTACAACTAAAACTCCCCCTACCACAACTCCCACAACTGAAACTCCCCCTACAACTACAAGTCCCCCTACAACTAAAACTCCCCCTACCACAACTCCCACAACTGAAACTCCCCCTACAACTAAAACTCCCATTACCACAACTATAACACCTCCTACTACAACTAAATCTCTCCCCACCACAACTCCCACAACTGAAACTCCCCCTACAACTAAAGCTCCTCCAACAACTAAAACTCCCCCTACCACAAATCCCACAACTGAAACTCCCCCTACAACTGAAACTCCCCCTACAACTAAATCTCTCCCAACCACAACTCCCACAACTGAAACTCCCCCTACAACTAAAACTCCCCCTACAACTAAAACTCCCCCTACCACAACTCCCACAACTGAAACTCCCCCTACAACTGAAACTCCCCCTACAACTAAAACTCCCCTTACCAAAACTATAACTCCTCCTACTACAACTAAATCTCTCCCCACCACAACTCCCACAACTGAAACTCCCCCTACAACTAAAGCTCCTCCAACAACTAAAACTCCCCCTACCACAACTCCCACAACTGAAACTCCCCATCCATCCATCCATCGTCGTCCGCTTATCCGTGGTCGGGTCGCGGGGGGAGCAGCTCCAGCAAGGGACCCCAAACTTCCCTTTCCCGAGCCACATTAACCAGCTCTGACTGGGGGATCCCGAGGCGTTCCCAGGCCAGGTTGGAGATGTAATCCCTCCACCTAGTCCTGGGTCTTCCCCGAGGCCTCCTCCCAGCTGGACGTGCATGGAACACCCCCCTAGGGAGGCGCCCAGGGGGCATCCTTACCAGATGCCCAAACCACCTCAACTGGCTCCTTTCGACGTGAAGGAGCAGCGGCTCTACTCCGAGCTCCTCACGGATGACTGAGCTTCTCACCCTATCTCTAAGGGAGACGCCAGCCACCCTCCTGAGGAAACCCATTTCGGCCGCTTGTACCCTGGATCTCGTTCTTTCGGTCATGACCCAACCTTCATGACCATAGGTGAGGGTAGGAACGAAAACTGACCGGTAGATCGAGAGCTTTGCCTTCCGGCTCAGCTCTCTTTTCGTCACAACGGTGCGATAAACTGAATGTAATACCGCCCACGCTGCGCCGATTCTCCGACCAATCTCCCGCTCCATTGTCCCCTCACTCGCGAACAAGACCCCAAGGTACTTAAACTCCTTCACTTGGGGTAAGGACTCATTCCCTACCTGGAGAAGGCACTCCATCGGTTTCCTGCTGAGAACCATGGCCTCAGATTTAGAAGTGCTGATCCTCATCCCAGCCGCTTCACACTCGGCTGCAAAACGATCCAGTGAGGGCTGAAGGTCACAGGCCGATGATGCCATCAGGACCACATCATCTGCAAAGAGCAGCGATGAGATCCCGAGCCCACCGAACTGCAACCCCTCCCTACCACGACTACGCCTCGATATCCTGTCCATAAATACTACGAACAGGATTGGTGACAAAGCGCAGCCCTGGCGGAGGCCAACCCTCACCTGAAACGTGTCAGACTTACTGCCGAGAACCCGGACACAGCTCTCGCTTTGGTCATACAGAGATTGGATGGCCCTGAGAAGGGACCCCTCACCCCATACTCCCGCAGCACCTCCCACAAAGTCTCCCGGGGGACCCGGTCATATGCCTTCTCCAGATCCACAAAACACATGTAGACTGGATGGGCATACTCCCAGGCTCCCTCCAGGATCCTTGCTAGAGTAAAGAGCTGATCCGTTGTTCTGAAACTCCCCCTACAACTAAAACTCCCCCTACAACTAAAACTCCTCCTACCACAACTCCCACAACTGAAACTCCCCCTACAACTAAAAGTCCCCCTACAACTAAAACTCCCCCTACCACAACTCCCACAACTGAAACTCCCCCTACAACTGAAACTCCCCCTACAACTAAATCTCTCCCCACCACAACTCCCACAACTGAAACTCCCCCTACAACTAAAAGTCCCCCTACAACTAAAACTCCCCCTACCACAACTCCCACAACTGAAACTCCCCCTACAACTAAAAGTCCCCCTACAACTAAAACTCCCCCTACCACAACTATAACTCCTCCTACTACAACTAAATCTCTCCCCACCACAACTCCCACAACTGAAACTCCCCCTACAACTAAAACTCCCCCTACCACAACTCCCACAACTGAAACTCCCCCTACAACTAAAACTCCCCCTACCACAACTATAACTCTTCCTACTACAACTAAATCTCTCCCCACCATTCCCACAACTGAAACTCCCCCTACAACTAAAACTCCCCCTACAACTAAAACTCCCCCTACCACAACTCCCACGACTGAAACTCCCCCTACAACTAAAGGTCCCCCTACAACTAAAACTCCCCCTACCACAACTCCCACAACTGAAACTCCCCCTACAACTGAAACTCCCCCTACAACTAAAACTCCCCCTACCACAACTCCCACAACTGAAACTCCCCCTACAACTGAAACTCCCCCTACAACTAAAGGTCCCCCTACAACTAAAACTCCCCCTACCACAACTCCCACAACTGAAACTCCCCCTACAACTAAAACTCCCCTTACCACAACTATTATTCCTCCTACTACAACTAAATCTCTCCCCACCACAACTCCCACAACTGAAACTCCCCCTACAACTAAAAGTCCCCCTACAACTAAAACTCCTCCTACCACAACTCCCACAACTGAAACTCCCCCTACAACTAAAATTCCCCCTACAACTAAAACTCCCCCTACCACAACTCCCGCAACTAAAAGTCCCCCTACAACTAAAACTCCCCCTACCACAACTCCCACAACTGAAACTCCCCCTACAACTAAAACTCCCCCTATCACAACTCCCACAACTGAAACTCCCCCTACAACTAAAACTCCCCCTACAACTAAAACTCCCCCTACCTCAACTCCCACAACTGAAACTACAACTACAACTAAAAGTCCCCCTATAACTAAAACTCTGCCTACCACAACTCCCACAACTGAAACTCCCCCTACAACTAAAAGTCTCCCTACAACTAAAACTCCCCCTACCACAACTCCCACAACTGAAACTCCCCCTACAACTAAAACTCCCCCTACCACAACTATAACTCCTCCTACTACAACTAAATCTCTCCCCACCACAACTCCCACAACTGAAACTCCCCCTACAACTAAAACTCCCCCTACCACAACTCCCACAACTGAAACTCCCCCTACAACTAAAACTCCCCCTACCACAACTCCCACAACTGAAACTCCCCCTCCAACTAAAACTCCCCCTCCAACTAAAACTCCCCCTACCACAACTATAACTCCTACTACTACAACTAAATCTCTCCCCACCACTCCCACAACTGAAACTCCCCCTACAACTAAAACTCCCCCTACAACTAAAACTCCCCCTACCACAACTCCCACAACTGAAACTCCCCCTACAACTAAAGGTCCCCCTACAACTAAAACTCCCCCTACCACAAGTCCCACAACTGAAACTCCCCCTACAACTGAAACTCCCCCTACAACTAAATCTCTCCCCACCACAACTCCCACAACTGAAACTCCCCCTACAACTAAAAGTCCCCCTACAACTAAAACTCCCCCTACCACAAGTCCCACAACTGAAACTCCCCCTACAACTGAAACTCCCCCCACAACTAAATCTCTCCCCACCACAACTCCCACAACTGAAACTCCCCCTACAACTAAAAGTCCCCCTACAACTAAAACTCCCCCTACCACAACTCCCACAACTGAAACTCCCCCTACAACTAAAGGTCCCCCTACAACTAAAACTCCCCCTACCACAACTCCCACAACTGAAACTCCCCCTACAACTAAAACTCCCCCTACCACAACTATAACTCCTCCTACTACAACTAAATCTCTCCCCACCACAACTCCCACAACTGAAACTCCCCCTACAATTAAAGCTCCCCCAACAACTAAAACTCCCCCTACCACAACTCCCACAACTGAAACTCCCCCTACAACTAAAAGTCCCCCTACAACTAAAACTCCCCCTACCACAACTCCCACAACTGAAACTCCCCCCACAACTAAAAGTCCCCCTACAACTAAAACTCCCCCTACCACAACTCCCACAACTGAAACTCCCCCTACAACTAAAAGTCCCCCTACAACTAAAACTCCCCTTACCACAACTACAACTCCTCCTACTACAACTAAATCTCTCCCCACCACAACTCCCACAACTGAAACTCCCCCTACAACTAAAGCTCCTCCAACAACTAAAACTCCCCCTACCACAACTCCCACAACTGAAACTCCCCCTACAACTAAAAGTCCCCCTACAACTAAAACTCCCCCTACCACAACTCCCACAACTGAAACTCCCCCTACAACTAATTCTCTCCCCACAACTCCCACAACTGAAACTCCCCCTACAACTAATTCTCTCCCCACAACTCCCACAACTGAAACTCCCCCTACAACTAAAAGTCCCCCTACAACTAAAACTCACCCTACCACAACTCCCACAACTGAAACTCCCCCTACAACTAAAACTCCCCCTACAACTAAAACTCCCCCTACCACAACTCCCACAACTGAAACTCCCCCTACAACTAAAAGTCCCCCTACAACTAAAACTCCCCCTACCACAACTCCCACAACTGAAACTCCCCCTACAACCAAAACTCCCCCTACCACAACTATAACTCCTCCTACTACAACTAAATCTCTCCCCACCACAACTCCCACAACTGAAACTCCCCCTACAACTAAAACTCCCCCTACCACAACTCCCACAACTAAAACTCACCCTACAACTAAAAGTCCCCCTACAACTAACTGAAACTCCCCCTACCACAACTCCCACAACTCATCCTATTACAACTAAAACTCCCCCTACCACAACTCCCACAACTGAAACTCCCCTACAACTAAAACTCCCCCTACCACAACTATAACTCTTCCTACTACAACTAAATCTCCCCCTACCACAACTCCCACAACTGAAACTCCCCCTACAACTAAAACTCCCCCTACAACTAACTGAAACTCCCCCTACCACAACTCCCACAACTAAAACTCCCCCTACAACTAAAAGTCCCCTTACAACTAACTGAAACTCCCCCTACCACAACTCCCACAACTCATCCTATTACATCTAAAACTCCCCCTACCACAACTACAGGTTCTGGAAACCCTTGCATAGGAAAGGCTAATGGGTTCTACCCCAACCCTGCAGACCCAAAAAGTGTTTAGCAATGTGAAAATGGCAAAGAGACTTCGTTATGAGCTGCCCAGCAAGTTTGCTCTTTGACCAAAGCTGCAGCTGCTGTAACTTTCCAAGTTCAACTACAACTCCTCCTACTACAACTACAACTCCCCCTACCACAACTACAACTCCCCCTACCACAACCACAACTCCCCTTACCACAACTACAACTTCCCCTACCCCAACCACAACTCCCCCTACCACAACTACCACAACTCCACCGACTACAACTACAGCTCCCCCTACCACAACTACAACTCCCCCTAGCACAACTCCAACACCTATTGATAATTTCTGTGATTTAAAGACAGGGAACTTCCCCTACCCTGGTGACAAACATTCTTTTTACAAGTGTACGCGTAGCAGAGGCACCATCAAAAAATGCCCGTCAAAACAGGTCTTTCAACAAAATGTAACTGCTAGAGTAGCCCACAAAAACACTCAGACAGATACCAGAAACCTGTGCAGTGGAAGGAGCAATGGCCAATGCACTAACTCTGATGACCCACATTCTTTATACAATTTTGGTGATGGTATAGCCTACCTCCAATATTGCCCATTACATTTTGTCTTTAACCATAACTGCAACTGCTGTGACTATCCCACAAAAAAACTCAACACCTATTGATAACTTCTGTGATGGAAAGAAAGGGAACTTCCCTACCCTGGTGACAAACATTCTTTGTACATGTGACAGAGGCACCACAAAAAATACCTATCAAATTTGGTCTTCAAAAAAGAATGCATATGCAGTTAACAATTGTGGACAGGAATAATTTCATTATCTAAAAGGTGCCAATACATATTCATATTAACACAGAGGAAACATTGTCAAAGCTGCTATATATTTCCTCGGATTTTTCACTTTTGAGTTATATGTTGAACATAGGGGTGTAACGCTACACATAATTCACGGTATCTCACTATATTGTATGGGTGTGTTCTTATTTGTTTATATTTAACCATTGCATGATTGTATTTACATTATGACACAGATGTTGCACATTTCATACATGTATAAGCTGTTTGTCTAAATGTAAATACATACTACAAAAATTAATAAGTTGATAAAAATGAAATGATGAATCAATAAAAAATTACGTTTCCCAGATACATGTTGGCACATTATTTTGGTTATATTGTTCTATGTCGGTTATCTTTGTATATCAGGGGTCCGTTTTAGGTAGGAGGTATGGAGCTGGATTTGTCTCTTTATTACATGCGAGAAAATAAATGATCTGAGAGAAAAAAAAATGTTTGAGAGAAAAATGTATCACACCGATAGCAAAAAACATTTTATGAGAGAAAAAAAATATAATATAACATAATAAAAAATATATATAACATAATATTTGAGACTATAAAAAGTTTTGAGAGAATGTATTTTTTCATAGAACATGAAAAAATATAAATTAGAAATTTTGAAAATTATTTCTGAGAAAAGAAATCTCTCTCAAAATACTTTTTTAAACTCTCAAATATATATTTTTTGCTATCCGTGTGAAAAACAATTCTCAAAAAAGAAAGGGTTTCTCTCAAAACGCTTTTCTTCTCGCTCTCAAAACCTAAGTCTTTGCTCTCGATGCAAGTTTTTGCTCTCGTGTCAGGATTTTGCTCTCGCTGTGAAAATAGTGTCATGGGCGGGGCCACGTTCCTATTGGCCAGTCGGGTGAGCATCGTCTTGTCTTGGGAGTCGAACTGAATCATTACACCATTGGCGGTTCACCGGCATAGATGCCACCTGCCTTAGTTGAGCGCGGAGACTCCAATTTTTGGGTAAGACGATGACACACACAACTCGATGGGTAGCTGGTTGGCTGAGCAAGTTCAGCATCACTGAAGATTAAACATTAAATAGGCAATCCTAAATGTAAGCTAGTTTGCCATTACTGATGTGTTTGTCAGATTGACATCAGAAAAAAAATAAAAAACAAAAAATAGCACTCATATTCATGAATGTGTATTATATTATTAGCATGCTAATCGCTAGTAAAGCTAATCGCTAATTAGCCATCATGCTAGGTAAACTTGCAAACTCACCTGGTTTATACTATTTTTAAATCAAATGCCAAATGAATGTGTTGATAGTTTCACTCATTAGTGAGCTAGTTTCTACCTTTGCATTTGTTAGCCTCAAAGCACCTGAAGAGTAACTGCTTGTTCATCATATACAACCTCCTGTACAACTTTCAACTAGTCTGCATGGAATGTGGCAACCCTATAGCTAGCTAACGTTATTCAGTGGTTGATATACCGTTTGAAAGTGTTCCACCTAGTTTTGTGTAAAATAGTCTTTGTATGGTTGTTGCACTAGCTACACGTTTAGCTACACTGCATGTGTAGCTTGCAAACTCAGCTACACATGGCTTATTCTAAATATGTTTTACCATCTAGCCAGGTCTAGAGCTGACAAGGTAAATTGCAGGTCTAGGACTATTATTATCAGGTCGCTAGTAAAGCTAATCGCTAATTAGCCATCATGCTAGGTAAATTTGCAAACTCACCTGGTTTATACTATTTTTGAGTTCAAAAGATATTTACCAGTCCCTCCAGAAAAACGCAGAGTTTTTTCGTGATTGTTGCGGGCAAAAATCCTTGATTATGCGGCACGTTTTCTTAAAAAATGCAAAGGAATATGCGGGATATTTATGCTATTTTATGCGATGAAATTGCGGGAACTTGCAAAAATTGCGGGAACTTGGAAAAACTGCGGTTTGATGAAAAAGAGAAAAAAAGTGATTCCCCCAACACCGTGTTCTCAGTAGGTGAAATTACGTCACTTCATAATGTTCCCATGGAAACAGGGGAAAATGGCTGCTCTTGTGTGAAGTAAACGCAACATTTTTTGACTTTCTGCTGAGATATATGTAGGGTTGGGTATTGTTTGAGTTTTTTTCTGATACTGGTGCTAAATCGGTACTTTTAAAATGGTGCCTGAACTGATACTTTTTAAGAAAGTTTTTAAAAAAGAAGAAGAAACAAGGATAGGCCTACTCAACAACAGTCGGTGACATTAAGGACACGTTGTTTATTACTAAGGCCATATGGTCATTAATTAAATGATTTAATAGTAATGTAATAACTATAACTTATAATAAACAATACCTTATTTCACCAGTAAATTGCTGTTGGACGACAAAAACAGCAACCAGATGGGAAAAGGGTATTTTACAATAACCAACCAAAACCAAACAATTACCAGTGTCAGTGAATGCACCGTCTGTGTTTGACATCAGCAGCTGCTGCGCTGCAGAGCAGACTGTTGATATACAGTCACACTTTACACTGTTTAACATTACCTGTCAGCATTTTAACCGTGATTAATCACGCTGCTAGCTAAAGGTAGGCTAACGTTACCTGCTGTCGAGTGTAGTGTAAAGTCAGGCACCGAAATAAGGCACCGAAATCTTTGTTCTTATTCGTTCTCGTTACTACCGCAGGGCTCTCAAGTTTTGAAGACAGGCAAGAGTGACATTCCTCCCCCCCCCCACTCCCCCGCCCAGCTTGTTAATAGCCAGTGTATGTTCATTATAGCTTCCAGTTTGTAGATGTTAGTTAGATGGCACCAATAATCATAGCTGGCCTGGCAGCCCAAAGGACAGGGTTCTGGTTCCAGATTTGTTTGGTGACTTATGAATTTTGAGCATTAAACACTTCATTTCCTGCATTGTGGTGAATTTCTATGCACCTATTAGTACCTTTTTCTGAATCAATATGCTGGAAATATCTTTATGTAAAGGGACACAAATTACAATTCAAATATAAAAACATAATGGAATATATTGCAGTAAGGCTCTCAGGTATTCTGTATTGCTTTCAACTATTTATTCTCCTTTGGATCAACTTTCCTAATTATGCACACATGAGTCAGCACACATGTAGCTTAGGCATCATTTACTCTTACCTTCTCTTTTGTTGGGGAAGTAACCTCCTTAAATGTGCATTTGACAATTATTCACCTCAATTATACATTATTCATTTTAATGGATTAATAAACCCCTGGACTTTAATATTTCAGATGTGTTTGAGCAAGATTTCTGCTCATGTCCCAAACTCATCCCATGCTCTCTGAGATTTGGAGGAGTCTTGATATTTTGTGAAAAATAAAGTGATAATAGGATATTACAAGAATACAGTCACAATATTTCAGAAAATAATCCACCTGCACAATAGTCTGCTGTGCATTACGTGATTGCTCTGCTGATACGGTAGACCTCAGACCTTCTGACAGACCATAGATCCCCGTCTGGGTCTCTGAATGAGACAAAGTTTAGTGAAGTGGCTGAACGCTGCTCTACGTCGGAGGTGGAAAACAGAATTAACGAAGCTCAAACGCATCACATCTGCCACAGCATCTCCACAGCAGAGCGCGTCCATAAACCTGAAGCTGCAGCTTTTTACAGTGAGAGTGGACACTAAGCCACGTTTCATATTTGTCAGTCAACTTTTCAAAATACATTAAGGGCTACACTCAAAACATTCGAGCCGAAGCCTCGGCAAAATCAGCTGACGCCGCGTCTGGTGTAGCCCCTTTCTTTTCTGATTGGCTGATAAGTGGCAGGCTCGACTAAGATCTTCAGGGGAGACGCTTGATTTCTGCCGGTTCCATAGTGAGAGTGGCGCGGCCAGAGACATTTTGGGCGCTGCGGCATATTAAATATATTATAAATAGTTTTTCTGCGTGAGAAATACAATGTGTGGCGGGAGTGCGTGACAAAAGACCGAAATGAGTGACTGTCACGCTCAATGCGTGACACTTGAGAGCCCTGATACCGTTTACGTCAGATCCGGGGGCCCATTGGCACCGAGTTTCGGTACCCAACCCTAGATAGATTTGACTTTTTTGCAACGAAAATGCGGGGATTATGAAATCATGCAAGCCCCGCATATTTTGCGCGGAAATCGGCAATTTATGCGGGAATAAGTGCGGCGTATTTTAAAAAATGCGGCCCTCGCATAAATATGCGGACATTGGCTGATTATGCATTGAATTCTGCGATCGCATAATCGCGTTTTTCTGGAGGGACTGATTTACATGACTTCAATTCATGGGTTTATTTTTCATGTAGTCCCATCATTTCAAATACCCACACAGCTGTATAATTTTTCTGATTGGCTCTACTTCATAGACTTCAAAGACAATGCAATCAATTCATTAGAAACACCTGTGGGTCCTCAAAATGGCAGATCTGGGACTAAATGGTACCCATACATTTTTATTTCCAGGATGGAAAATCACTGCAGTGACCACACACAACCTCCTGTAAGCCATTGCAAAGTTTATTTCAGTGCTGTTGCCACACAATGTTTTTTTTTATGTTTTTGAGGTGTCCTTACATGCAGAATCCCTTTCAGTCCGATGCACATGAAACCGAGAATGTGCAACACCTTCCTAGAGTTCAGGTATGACGCCCTCTTTACCCAAACGTTGAATTAACTGTATCTGCACTTCATCTCCTTGTTGATTTTTTATTTTCCCTCTTGCAGGAATCAATTAGGTGGCAGCTATTAAGAAGGACCAGGGATAGACTAGCTGCTGTAATCAGTAGGGAGCCCATTGATTTTGAATATCTTCACTTCATCACCTGTCAGGAACTGCAGTTTTTACGGGCAGGGGCAGCTTATATGGATATTCCTCAATGTGTTAGTTGGCTTTGAGCAGGTCATTGAGGTTTAATTTTGGTTAGAAGCCTCAATTGATAAAAACTAGATTTAACCACCATGTTTATCTGCTTTTCTAGCTTAAAATCACTGTCAATTTATTTTAATGCCTAAATTTGTAACTACTGGCTTTATGTATTGCTGCAGGGATCCAAGGTTTACGAGAGTGGGTCCAAACACAATGATCTCAGATTTTCTTTGTTTAAATTAAAAAAATTAAAAGACATCCAGGTTTTAATATCCTTTAAACAGTCAAGTAAAGGAGTCAAGGAAACATTTGCATTTTTTCTTATTGGTAAGTATATTTTCGAATCATCCGCATAAAGATGGTAGGAAATACCATGTTTTTTAAAATTTTTCCAAGAGGGAGAAGGTACAGAGAGAACAGTAGTGGTCCAAGAACTGAGCCTTGAGGGACTCCACAGAGAAGGAGGGCGATAGATGAAGTCGAGTCACCAAGTTTTACAGAAAACAATCGGTCAGATAGATACGATCTGAACCACTGCAGGGTAGTATCATGGATGCCTACACAGTGCTCTAGGCGAAAAATAAGAATGGCATGATCAATTGTGTCGAAAGCAGCAGTAAGGTCTAAAAGCACAAGGAGTCCCCGTGGTCTGTAGTTAATAGAAGATCATTAAAAACTCTTAAAAGTGCAGTCTCAGTACTATGAAACGCTTTAAAACCAGACTGAAACATTTCCAAAACGGCAAAAACAGTTTTTGGAAATTTTGGACAAAAAAAGAAGCTTTGGTATCGGTCGGTAGTTAGCTAGAATAGTAGTGTCCAGATTTTGCTTTTTAATTAGAGGTACAAAAGTTGACTCCTTGCAATAAGCTGGGAAAATTCCTGAAATCATTTTTTGGACAGTTGGCCCTATAGTGGTCCAGACCTCTTTAAAAAGGCGAGGGGGAATAATGTCCATAGGACATACTGAAGGTTTAAGCTGTAAGATTAATTTATTGAGGCAAGCAAGCGACACAGGCTCAAACTGATCAAACACTGTTAAACAGGTCATCATTTCAAAGGGGTCGGATACAGGTGGGGAAATATGTGCTCTAATGGAGGCAATCTTGTCTAAGAAATAGCTTCAATCAGTAGAGACTTTGTTGCAAAAACGCAAAATTTATTCACAAGTATAACTTGACATGAATGGTGTTTGGAGATTAGACTCCATCACAAATATATTAATACAATAATATATTAGAAGGGGTCGGAGCCGAAGACCTCCCCCTGATGGAGTCTAGACACTGGCGGTGGTGTGAGGAAGCCCGAACGAAGAGCCAGCCGTAAGAGGAAGGAAGCCCAGGGAGCCACGAGAGCTGGTGACCGGAGGTGGAGGGGAGGAGGAGGGTCGATCTAGAATAGAATGACAGCTGACAGAAGGGAGAGAGAGAGAGATACAAAGCAGTTTAAAACAGGGAAGACCAGCTGTGATTGGCTCGGAGAAAACGGAGGCCTCTTTTGATTGGCTAAAAGAAAGTGGGTGTTCCGGCACTTGATAAGGTAGTAAGAGACAATTAGGAATAAATTGTAAAGACTTCCTGCATGAAATTACGCTAAGCTTCACTTCAATCAGTAGAGACTTTGTTGCAAAAACGCAAAATTTATTCACAAGTATAACTTGACATGAATGGTGTTTGGAGATTAGACTCCATCACAAATATATTAATACAATAATATATTAGAAGGGGTCGGAGCCGAAGACCTCCCCCAAAAACGTGAATGAATTGGTGAAAGAACGCACTTACTTGATATGCAGGAACTGAAGTGATTAGGCTCCAAGACCCCCAAAAAAAGAAATGAGGCTGGAGACTCATTGAGAAAGGGGGAAGACAGACAGCCAAAAAGAGAGAAAAGCCCCTATCATATACACGAATGTACTAAAATGCGGACTAGACAGAAAAAAGAAGGGGAAAGGCCGTGGAAACATGAACCCCGCTCGGCGGCAATTCAAATGAAACCAGGCACCAGGTGCGTGCTGACGACTCAGCGAACGTGGCACGGCCACGACAGGCATTGCCACGATAGGCATGTTACAGCGAGAGTTTCGCTTGATGTGTGATTCACCTGATTGTTTGCGTGCTGACAACTCAGCGAACGTGGCACGGCCACGACAGGTATTTGCCACGATAGGCATGTTTAGCGAGAGTTTCGCTTGATTTGTGAATCACACAGTGATTGTTGCGATATGACGCATTGAGATATGCAACACAGAGGTAGCGTGCTTCACGCTTGAAGAGTGCTTCACACAAGTTTGTGAGCTCACGCTTGTTAAGAGATATACACTGCGTGATGACGCATAAAGAGACAGTCTTTTTCTTTATTATATATATATATATATATATATACACACACACACTTTATTTATTTAATTTATTTTTTTTTTTTATTTATTTATTTTTTTATTTTTTTTTTTTTTAAATCTATATTATTTTTATTTATTTATAATAATTATATTAAAATATTTACATAAAATTTTTATTTATACATGCATTTATTTATATATATATATATATATATATATATATATATATATATATATATATATATATATATATATATATTTTATTTATTTTTTTTTTTTTTTTTTTTTTTTTTTTTTTTTTTTTTTTTTTTTTGCGTGACGAGATTCACGCTGCCTGTTGGAAAATGCTGCTTACAATTACATTGGATATAATTTTGGTGATCCAATCATACCTTAACCCTATTTTTATAGATACAGATATATAGATATAAATACCATGAACAAATGATAAAATACACCAAACCACAACCATATGCCCACTAGTACAGCATGCAAGACGTGACTAACAATACTCTAATCAGTAACTAGCTAACTAACTAACTAGCAAGACGTGTATCCATATATCTGCATCTATTTACGCTAAACGATTTTTTTTTTTTTTTTTTTTTTTTTTTTTTTTTAATATATATGCAAACATACGCGTGCACGCATGCATAAATATACACACATACATAAATGCATATATTATACATCTACACGCGCGCGCACGCAACACGTCTGCACATAAAACCAAGCACACGTGCGCATACATACACAAATACGCAACATACACACAACATATAAACGCACATACGCATGTAAACCTATGGATATGCATAAATGTATATACATATACATACATATACGTGCGAACAAACACGCAAGGAAGACACACTTGACCACCTAACCCGACATGAGCTCAGCTTGCTGAATGTCTTGGGTAAAGCCAGGACATGCAGGCCTCCTTTTGCTGCATGTCTGGTAAAAGCCAGCATACCCGCCGTTGAGGTCGGGATTTTCTAACCATTTTTTGACCACGGCCGCATGTCCGTGTTTCCTACTCCAAACCCAGGCTGAGTGTCCGAGGCAGGCTAAACTTAACCCTCGTAAACGTACAGGCCGAAAATGAAAAAAATAAAAAACGAAAGTGAATGCAAGAGAGAGAACAACATGAGTGCAGAACGACCAAAGAGAGCCGAAACATGTATTCTATCAGAAATAGGATAGAACCACCACCACCAGTTATTTGCATGATGCCGAATTGTGGCTTAGAAATCTGAAAATAAGATTGCATACTTGCTGTACCATGATAGCTGTTGCTATTGCATGGTGGCATGCTTGTTTGCCGTGCTTGCCATTAAGCAGACACCACCACCAGTTATTTGCATGATGCCGATTGCGGCTTAGAAATCTGAAAATATGATTGCATACTTGCTGTATCATGATAGCTTCTGCTGTTGCGTGGAGGCATGCTTGTTTGCCGACTTGTCATTAAGCAGACGCCACCACCAGTTATTTGCATGATGCCAGATAGCGGCTTAAACCAGGCAAGGTTTGAAGCTTGTATGCATGACGATGCATGATTACGAAGACTATATGATTGCATACTTGCTGCATCATGATAGCTTTTGCAGTGTGCATGGTGGCATGCTTGCTTGCCGAGTTTGTCATTCAGCAGAGATCATGAGAAAATGTTAATGCTGGTTAGAATAAGAACACACACAATAATGGTTTCAAAGCATACATAAAGCCGTCCTAAAATGAGAAATGCGAAAGACTAGAATTTACGATAGCAGCGACATGAATTGAAAATGATTAAAATTAGTAAACCTTAACTAACCGGGTAAACTATGTAAGAACAACATAAGAACATGCTCTACGGCTAAACAATATACTTAACTTAAATAACGCAGAGAACAAAAATAACACGTGAAACAAACGAATAAAATAGACAGCGTAAAGAAAGAAAATATTTAAGGAATAAGAAACAAAAGCGGAAAGCGTAACATCTATTTAGTACGAGATATTTAGTTATGTTGAGCTTGCTCAGAGAAAGGTCTGAATACCCATGCTGAGAAGGAGGACAGACAACATTCTGCGAATTTGCAGAATTATGAAAGCTAGTTGACTGCGCTGCAAAACGTCATGAAACATGATCGAGCTGATCGTTGAAGAATGATCCGTTAAGTGTGGCAAGAGGGTCCTTGCTGCAAGAAGAATATTTTACAATATTTTGAATGCACGGCGAGGCTGCAGGTAACCGGTTCAGTGAATGCAACGACTGAGTTCCTCAGACGTCGGTAGCTGCTGCGCTGCAGAGCAGACTGTTGATAGACAGTCACGCTTACACTGTTTCAAGTTGCAGACCAGACCATTTCCAAACGACAGAAGAATTTAGTCCTTAATGGAAACAACTTCCCACTCTCACCGGTAGCCACGTTGATATTTGCTGCTACGAGTGAGCTATGATGTTGTCAATGCTAGCCATACAGCTATGTGAAACTAACGCCCCACGAAAACTCCGGAGCCGAATGCACCAATACATGAAAATTTGATGTTGTAGTTGTTTTATCCCAATGAACTTAGAATTGAGACAGTTACGATATTGCAATTCTCATGAAGTAGTACATGCCTGTAGTAATCTACTAAAAATGTTGAGCTCAAATTACCTTGAACCCTTCGTAAATCTGCCTACTTCTGCCTTAGCATAGCCTGCAAATGACGATGGTTATACCCAAGACGGAAGAAAAAACCCGTACGTCCATACCACAGCGAAGATAAGCAGCAATAACTTCTACTAAAAGTACAGAAAATACGAGCAAAGTTAACCTTATTGAACGCGCTATGAAAATTTTCAGCATAAAATATGAGCAATGTTAACTCTAAGGACTCACCATGATGATTTAAATGTAAGGATAATATAGATGACACGCAAGGTACTATTTATACCTGATGCAAAATAAAGACGTGAATATGAAGATTGCGTCAGACATGTGCATAAAAGTCATGCTGGTTTATTTGATCTTATCGAAAGCTCCGCAAACGATGGAAATTAATCAGAGAATAATAATAATTACGAGAATACGGCCAAATAAAAGATACGGCGGACTGGATAAACAGTTAAAACAGACCAAACGCACTAAACGCCATGTCAGAGTAGCAGAATCGTACACGGCGCTGTGGACAATATGACCGCCCCCAAAAGAGATTGAACCATGATGAAGGAGAACTGATACAGCGTTCGGCGGAAGCCCCGTACGTTCCAATGAGGGTGCTCAAAAGCACATGTAAGACAACATGAAGCTCGGATTTCCGCATTCTTGGCCCATTACGTCACGACGGACACGCGCACTAGCAACATTTTGTTTGCGTTGTCTTAGCAACCGGTAACAACATGCTCGTTCATGAGCGTGACTCTTACAAGTGGCGAACTCACAACTCGCCGTTTTCATGTCTAAAACATTACTGACGTTAAACATGAGTTTCGTTGTGGTTTCGTGTATATGCTTAGCTAAATAAACCATGGATGTCTCAGCTAGACAACCAAGGAGATAATAAGTACGTCGTGCCACTAGCTAGCTAGCTACTACTAGCGCTAGCAGTTAGCCTGCAGTTTAGTGAACCAAGCTCATCCATGGCTTCACACTTCATCCACGTTACAAGCAGTACGGCATACGGCCCTCGGGTGTATTATAAGAGAGAGCCAAAGCAATGAAATCTCTATGCCTGTAGCAACGTTGTGTAGGCACGTAGCTAGCACCCTGATGTTGCAACTAACTAGCTAGCCAATAGCCCCACCAGTGTGGGAAACGCCAGTGATGTTACATCCACGCAACAGGCCACTTCCTATATGAAACCAGTATAAGAAACGGACAAAATGAGCATAACTCACAAGAACAAGTGGCTTGCCTACTGCATCCGAAATATAAGTGCCTGCTAAAAACAAGTAGAACGTTTTGGCAATCGAACAATATATAGACTGCAGTAAAGCCGCAGACGCGGAGTAGCGCGGCCGAAGCCAGAGTCATGCAGCGCTCCGCGAACGGCGAACCGTGGAGAGGCAGCATAGTGCACAAAGCACAACAAGAAAAAGACAACTTAACTTATGAGGGCTGGAAGTTCTGGCTGAGTCGACACACTGATTCTCTGCCGAGATGAACCGGATGAATGCGCGTTCAGCGCCGCCGGGAGCCGGGCTGGGGCGGCAATGTAGGTGGCGAAGAATATCAGTTGACGACCAGAAAGCGTCCCCGGGGATTGCAGAAACAGAGTCGGTAATAAGCTGGAAGAAACGGCTGCCAGGATGCTACCGTTCTTAAAAAAGTTTGTCCGCCTAGGCGGCAAAAAAGAAAAACAGATGAGAGGAACGAGTGCAGAGGAAGAATCAGATGTCCTGAGGATAAAAATCGGATGATGACAACAGACGTGCAGTGCGTGTAAATCGACATCGATCTAGAATAGAATGACAGCTGACAGAAGGGAGAGAGAGAGATACAAAGCAGTTTAAAACAGGGAAGACCAGCTGTGATTGGCTCGGAGAAAACGGAGGCCTCTTTTGATTGGCTAAAAGAAAGTGGGTGTTCCGGCACTTGATAAGGTAGTAAGAGACAATTAGGAATAAATTGTAAAGTCTTCCTGCATGAAATTACGCTAAGCTTCACATAAAACATTCTCACAAACTTCGGAAGAAGCTTCTAAACAAGAGGATTGGGGTGAATTTAAGATTGAATCAATACTTTGAAAAAGGCACATGGTTTATTTAAATTTTGGACAATTTGTTCTTTTAGATATCTAGTTTTTTCAGCTTTCACTATTTTTTGATACGTTCTCCAGCTTTCCTGAGTTTTCCTAAAATTTCATAAAATACATGAAGCTTGTCTTTCTTCCACCGACGCTCTGCTCTCCTGCACTCTCTCCTGGCTGCACGGGTAGTGTCGTTAAACCATGGCTCAGATTTAGGTTTGGGTCGCAGAATCTTTAGAGGAGAAATAATGTCAAGAATGCTAGCACATGTGGAGAGAAAGCAAGAAGTTAATGTCTCTGTCAGCTATAAGGCCAGTATCAAACTGAAATGAGTTTTGAAAAGCACGAGAAAACTGAGCAGCAGTGGTTGGCTTAAACACACGACCTAGACGTGCAGAGGCATTTTTTCCAGATTTAAGGCAAGACAAGTTAAAATCAAATAAAACCGGCATGTGATCGGAAAATACAGAATCCTGTGTCTGAATATTTAAAATGGGCAAACCATAAGATAACACAAGATCTAACGTGTGCCCCTGTTCCTGTGTGGGTCCACTGACATATTGAAAAAAGTTAAAAGTATCAATCATATCTAAAAAATCTTTAGTAAATGGTTTAGAGGGACAACAAACATGTATATTAAAATCACCAACAATTAAAACTCTGTCATAGTCTGTCATAATACTGGCCAGGAAGTCTGAAAAGTCTTTTATAAAATGTTTGTTGTATTTTGGCAGGTGATATATCACCGCACATAGTACAGGATCCAATAGGCCTAAGACAAACAAGCTCAGTTCAAATGATGAAAAGAAAGATGGTGCCAAAAGCTTACGATTTAAGCTGCTCTTTAAAGCTACATTATGTAAGAATTGCTCCCATCTGGCGGTGAAATTGTATATGACAACCAATTTCATTTTCTTCTTCAGCGTAGGAGAGAAGCAACGGAGGTTTGTGTTTTTAATATATTTCTCTGAGCAGCATGAACAATGTCAATGAAACTGAAATGATCTCTTAGTGTCTCCATCGTTTCCACACAGCTGTTCTAGTAGCTAGTCTGTGTTACAGATCTATGACGTGACTTGTCTGCCAGGGAAATCACGGCACATATGATTACGTTTATGTTACAAGGTAGACAATCCTTTTTCATCATTGACGCGAGGAAAAGTATCCTATACGTCATTCTAGCGTTATACACAACCATGCTATATTTAGCCAAGCAAGTAGCAACTATAAAACTTTTACACAAATAGGCAGAATTACCTGTTGAGAAGAAAGCAGGCAACTTCGGCGTCCCTTTTAAAATCCTTGCTCCTCATCAGCTCTTTCCATCTTGGAAAAGCCACAACAATATTAACTTTGGTCGTGTTGCTTTGCCTGTCACGTTGTCGTTTTAATTTCCTCGGCGATTCAGTTACATGTCCTCTATAATAGACGCAACAGGCTTTCAAATCTGCCGGCGGTGAGTCGCAAATAATCTTCTTCCCCTCCCTCCCTGGCATACGCCACAGTCAGTGCCACTGAGTGAAAAGCGCGAAATGCGGAGCAGTATAGCCTGTATGTCCCTTACGGGCTACCGTATTTCAAGATGGCACATGGCTATGGAGCGTCTACCCCAGTGCATGTAAGCGCAAATGTAAAATTCCAAGCCAATAGGGATACTTGATTGAGGGTTGTGGTCAATATTCATAAAAAAGGACAAGTTTGTGAAGGGCAATACATATTTTGATAATAAACAACTACAAATGTTACACAATGGGGCTTTAAGACAGTCGCTATTCCTCCTCCACGTCCAGTGGTCCTTGGGGAATTTAAAAAAAGTACAGTCAGAAGGTAAGAGATCTGTGAAGGCATCTGACTCACCCACGGCAATCCATGTTTCTGTTAAAAACAATACATCCACAGCTTGTGTGATGAAGAAATCCCTAAAGATGAAAGTTTTGTTCATAACAGACCTTGCATTTATCAGTGCACATTTGGTCAATCATAAGTTAAAGCTGCAAGCAGCGTTGGACGGGCCCTCGCACCTCTGCGTGTGTCGGGGTTATGGGCAGACGCCGCTCCTTGCGACTGAGCATCTGCGTGGCATTCAGACACTGCAATTTGTGACCAATGAAAAGGGAACTCCCTGCCGAGTTCAACGATACCTCACACTGTGCTTTGGCGTGGGTTTGTGTTGCTTTCAACACAGAAACAGACATAACATTACGACTAAAAACAAAGATGAACAAGGTAACGTTAAACATGAACGTTTGACTACTATGTACAGATATAAGTTGTATATAATAATGTGTATACATGAAGTGACATGTAAACAGATCTACTGTATGAAGCTTAAAAACAATAAGGCAATTAGTGCAAATGATCCAGTAGATGGCGCCAATGTTCAATCAATGTTAGAGTTACAAAGCATTCTTCCAACAGTGCAGGTCACAGCTGATGATGTAGGTTACTACAATTTAATTTATCATATTATTTGTATACTGTCAGTACTTTTAGAGCAACTTTCATAATAGATAAAGGGCCTGGGACATGTTGAATGAATTGAAAGACATTTTAACCTATAGGCTAACGACTCTGCATCTGTCTGGAAAGGGCTCAAGCTAATCACCAATAACAAACCTAAAGCCCCCACTCCAGGAACGACCGATGCCTATTGCAGATAGTACTGCCTCATGCCTTAGGCGAGCGTGGCTGGTCGTCACAGCGACTATGGTTTCCTACAACTCATTTCCTGGTTGTCCTTCTCCATAAACAACGTAAAATCAAGCAGAGGCTTAACTTTTCCTGCTCCAGTTTCCCACCGTGGTCAGAAAGAACAGGGGAGACACTTTGTTTCTCTCACTGACTCTAGAGTCACTACTCGCTCTGAAGATAATCGCCGTGACGAGCCTACTAGCTACGCGGCTCGCAATCTCACAATAAAAAAATTGACGCCGTTAAAATGGGTTTGCGTTAACGCCGTTAATAATGCGTTAAACTGACAGCCCTAGTAAATACATACTACAAAAATGAATAAGTTGATAAAAATAAAATGATGAATCAATAAAATACTATAAGTTTCCCAGATACATGTTGGCACATTATTTTGGTTATATTGTTCTATGTTGGTTATCTCAGTATATCAGGTGTGGAAAAAAGCTGCAATAAAGTGATTCAAACAAAGTTATGAATTCAAAGACACAGGAGCAAAATGTATTCGTCAAACATTTCTTGACTTCAGAGCCACCTACTGCATTGTAAGATGAACTACACTGCTATGTAAAAAAAATTATGTTCACCTCTCATGAGACTTTGTTGACTGTTGAGTAAGGGCTAGTTTAACGAGCGTGCAAGAGACAATAAAATATTAGTTATTGAAATTTAACAATTTGGTTTTTACAAAATCACAGTTTCAGTTTCGTCCCATTTTCAGACATTTTCTGGTTGTTATAATGTGCTTGTATGTGACGTAATGTTCAGAGTGAGGAGGGGCTGTAACATCCACTAAAAATGATCTCAACAAATTGCTCTGTCCCTCACAATTCTTCGCATTACATAAATCATTTCAGGTCAAAATGTAGGAAACCTTGTGCTGGTCGCAGACATGTTACTATGAAATTACAGTGCTGTGGCAATTACTATAGAATCAACCGGCTATAAACATTTGGCTCTACAAACTACATACATTTAAAACAACAAACAGAAAACCACATCAATGCGTTTGTCAGAGACTTTTCTCTCTACAATATTTTGCAGATTGGACTCACAGTATTTTAATTAAATGAGGAATTTGAGATGTATAATATCAACTCAAATACTGGCATATATTGTCCCAGTCTGTTTTGTCTTGTACAGTCGAACTATATTTCATATAGTTTGACACAACTCATTGTCCATTCAGCTTAACCAACCCGGCTAACCGGTCTATGCAGACTAGCATTCTACAGCTGATAACAGCTGGTGCACTGCCAAACTACCAACTACAACTCCTTTTATTAGTGCTTCCAAGGAAACAAATACCTCCAGCTTTGTCCAGTTAAACTTGTTTTAAGTGTGAAATGCAACTGCTGTGACTGGCCTTAAAAGGATGTCTTCTTGAAACAAAAGACGCTTTTATTTCCGAAATGTTTCATTTAATTTAAATAGAAAAATAAACTTCTGTGACTTAGCCCAAAAACAAGACAAGACTGCACAGCATTAGACATGTATTACACATGCACAGCATATTAGGGATTCAATTTAAATGGATGCTCTCTTTGTTGACATATTTTGTTATCATATTGGTCTACTTTCTACTGTACATTGACACACACTATAGGCTGTTATATTCCTGTTTGTAATAGGATAATTCACTTTCTAGCAGGACACTGACAAGCATTGTAGCAATGGTTGGTCTGTCTGAAGTACAAAGAAGCAGAAAAGGGGCTGGGCACCTGACCTTGATGCAACTAAACATCTTAGAAAATAGAAAAGGAAAAACACAGAAATTGTTGAAATAAAATCAATCAAAGTGCTGGATGGATGATTAACATAAATGTCTGACAGGCCAAATATAAACAAATTATCAGCGACAGAATGGGTTGGACTGCTTAGATTTCAAACAGTCACTCACAGGTTGTTTGTTTTACTTTTGCATGTTCTAAAGGTCTTTTACCAGCTTCTGTTATTTGACTTAGTTGGCACTTGGTGGCACTATTTGTCTTACTTGGATGATGATGATACAACTGAGTGATGATTATCATGGTTATTTACTGCTATTTATTATAGAAAAACTCTGACTTTGTGTCTAACAGAAGTTGTGTTCTGCAGCAGAAGCCCAAAACACACTCATATATCCTGGTTAGATTGACTGCGATCAGACAACTTTGACTCATTATTTTACACTGCACCACAAAGTGACACATGCACGCAGCAGCCCAAGCTGGCCACCAAACAAAGAAGACTGAATCAACATCTGTGAACAACTACAACTACTTTGGTAATTTCTATTTCTACATCTCAATAAGGGAGCATGGTCTAGTAATACAAATACGGTATATACACGGTAATAATGCATTTGAGGGAAACAAATAATAAAATGGTACAAACTAAATAATTTGAATAAACTTTGTCCTGATATGAGATGATATGATGTGATATGTTTTACAGCTGAAGAGCATGAAGAAAATATAACAGATGCTCGTCATCGCCATCATGAATATAACACTTTCATTTTCAACAAACAGCACTTTACACGCATTTCACCTGCACTCACAGGAAAAAGGCACAAACAACTCTCTGCTTGCATCATTCACTGCTGCTCGCTGTCATGTAATTACTGACCAATGTTTTGACGGTGCACAGTGGGGTGATTTTAACTGCTGTTATTTCAAGAACAAAATCTGGATTTATGGCTTATAATTATTAAATCAAATGTGCCTGGATTGGTCTTGATCTCGATCCTCTGGCGTTGAGTTGAAGACACACCTGCACACATACAATATCAGCTGTATCCCAGTGTGAGTCATATTATAATGTTTGAATGAAACATTATAACATAACAGTGAACTGGTTATTCATGATTCTTACAAGTGCTGTGAGTAAATGAACTGCGGTGGAGCAAAATAAGTGGCAGCTTTAATAACAGTGAGAGTCAGGCCCCAATAAAGAGAGTTTGCCTGTAGTCTTCTCTCATCATCAGGTCTATTGCTGAGTGGGCAGTGCAAAGGTAAATGTAAATTGGTCCTAAGAAATTAGACATCCCCCTGCTTACTCTTGGTGACAATACATCAGCCATATTTTTTTCAGATTGCAAATTAGTTGTATAAAACAATGGAGCAGAAGAAAGTAGTTGTGCTAGTTGCATACCTAAGACTTCACAATCACCGTAATTGACCAAAACAGTCTGTCACATAGGGTAAGGTAATGTTTTCTTTTTTTTTTACAAATTCCAGCAAACTTTTAAAACTACTTTTAACAACTTGTTTATTTACCAGTAACATAAAAAGGTACAATTATGAAATACAGTCTATTAAGACAATATTGTAGCTGAACTTGCTGATTAGAAAAAAGTCAGATAACTCCCAATTTCAGATAATGGCATATTTGTCCCCCATGCTGCACCTTTGACCTGCTTTTCACCTGCTAAACATTCAACGCCCTGTAAGTTGTGCCAATACTCGAGGCTGGCAAGGGAAATAAAAGAAGAAGAAACAATGAGAGAGAGATACAAGGAAGAAAAAAATGAAAAACAGGCACAACACAGTAGGGTCAGGTAAACACTAATTAGATCACAACACTAAGTTCTGCATATACATTTGGTTAGACATTTAAAACCTACTGCAACTTTTTGATACTTTATCCATGGAGTAGCAACACATACTCAATGTATTCACTTAATACTATTTTCTAGTGCTGTCAGTTAAACGTGTTATTAATGGGCGTTAACGTAAACCCATTTTAACGTCAATTTTTTTATCGCAAGATTAACGTTCTTTTTGGCCTAGCAAACTTTGTAGTACCACACCGGATCTAGCTAGACCGGAAACAAAACAGCAGACACACTTGTTTGGGCTTGCGAGCCGGCCAAAGAGTAGTACATACCTGCAAACTAGTCACTTTTCGGCGAAAATCACCGTTTTGAATTGGAAAGGGGTCCGAGACCCGGTGCTAATACGGCACCGGTGTCTTAATGACCGTTATCTACCGGACCGAATAGCAACGCAGATTTCGGTGCCTTATTTAGGTGCCACTTAAATGCCTGCTCTCTGAAGCTCCGAAAACAGACGTTAGATGGAACTGAAACATCGCTGCACAGGACGCTAGTCAACACTACACTACACAGCAAAATTTCACTTTATTTATATAATAAAGTTTAACTTTATTCATGGGGTACTGTCCATAAATTCATCTCTCAATGCGAATCATACCAGCTATTAGGCTAACCAACATAAAACCATGGCAATCTCTAGGTATGGTGAAGGGTATGTGATGATGCGGGGCTATTTTAATTCCAAAGGCCAAGGGAACTTTATCAGGATGAATAGTATCCTGGATCCATGAAATAACTGGCCTTTAAAAATAAAAATCTGCCTGCTGCCTCTGTGGGAATTTAACATAGGGGTGTACTCACTTTTGTTGCCAGCGGTTTAGACATTAATGGCTGTGTATTGAGTTATTTTCAGAAGACAGCACATTTACACTGTTATACAAGTTGTACACTTAATACTTTACATTGTAGCAAAGTAATTTCTTCAGTGTTGTCCCATTAAAAGATATAATGACATATTTACTAAAATGTGAGGGGTGTACTCACTTTTGTGAGATAGTGTAATATTTACATAATTTCTTACTCATACGTTGTATATTTGTTTCAGTGATGTCACACAAACCCAGCCAGTTACAAATAAGTTATTTAGGAGGAACACAGGCAGGTTGAGGGCAAAGTAGTAAGGGATATTATTAAACATTTAAAAAATAAGAAAAACCTCTGCTGGCCATGTTCTTAATTTACAAACAGCACGCAGTAATCATTTCTGTCATATCAGGAAACTCACAGGTGTAACTAATAATAGTGATGATGACAGTATTCTAAGCCAGTATTCACTAGACAATCACACTGAAACTAGGCCAGCTCTGGTATGGGGATATAATTAATGCTAATTACACCTGTGTACTTCCTGCTAGGACTGAAAAAACATTCGGCCTCCAAAGAAAGACCTGTTGTTTCTCTGTAGACAAGATTAAATGATTGTTGGGTAACAAGTTCTGCTGGCCATAATAAGTTGGTAGTTCATTAAATAAAGAGGTATCTAATCATATTCAGGACCCTCATATTACTCACATTTTTGGCAGATCAATGGATTGGCATTGTTCCCAAAGATCTTAAATAAGCCAACATTATACCTTTATTTCAACAAGTCCTCCAAACCATACGACCACATAATATGAGACAGGCCGGCCATCTTCCAGAAGAAGAGCTTGCTATCTTTAGAAAATTAAAAAAGGAATTGTCATCAAATTGACTGGACATATCTAATTGGTTCTTGACTCTGTCTAATTCTTTCTTTTCCTTTCATCTATACAGTAGTGCAGTGCCCGTGCAAGATGTGCCTGTTTGAAACATTTCTCAGTGTTTTAATCCCCCAATGTCTCCTTCCAGGCAGCATTAGGATTAGGCAATGGTTATGATTATGGTTATCCATCCATCCATCCATCTTCATCCGCTTTTCCGGTATCGGGTCGCGGGGGGAGCAGCTCCAGCAGGGGACCCCAAACTTCCAAAGTCAAGGCCCCTGACCTTCACCACCACCCGTGTGGCAGTGCACCTGACACCAGCGGTTCCTCCCACAGGTGGTGGGCCCATGGGATGGAGAGAGAAGTGCTACGTAGCTTTTCGGGCTGTGCCCGGTCGGGCTCCGTGGCAAACCCGGCTACCAGACGCTTGCTGACGAGCCCTCCCTCTGGGCCTGGCTCCAGACGGGGGCCCCGGGCTTCCTCCTGACAGGGTCTCTCTATCTCTTCCTCGTTCTAGCATAGGGTTTTTGAACGATTCTTTGTCTGGCCCCTCACCTGAGACCACTTTACCATGGGAGTCCCTACCAGGAGCACAAAGCTCCAGACAACACAGCCCTCAGGTTCATAGGGACACCCAAACCTCTCAACCCCGATAAGGTGATGGTTAGGGTTAAGGTTAAGGTTAGGGTTAGTTAGGTGCCTTGAAGTCAACGGTCACAGTGGTGCCTGGAAGGAGAAGTTGGGGGCTTAATACACCATTGAGCATTTGAAACGGACTGACTGCATGGCCTCTAGGATTGCTGCTTGCATTTCCTCCAGAACCACTCATCCAGACAACTTCAACTTGTCACTGCGCTGCCTTGGCTCCTGATCAATACACCCACCATGACAAAAGGCATTAAGTATATTTTTTGGCATATTGACATGTACGATTCCAGGGAATCATTTCCAGTGAGAAACATGCTGTCTTCACTTAGAGACTATTTTTACAGAGGAGTACAGAAGAGACACACTGTAAGAAACAAAATCCGTAAAGAAACAGATAATGTCCCAGCAGAAAATTACCAGTACCTTTTCCATTAAGTTTACAGACATTTCTGTTAATCTAAAAATGGAAAATTCTGTAGATTTACAGCATACCCTCTGTACCTTTAATGGACATTTCTGTTTAACCAAAAATTAAAATATGGAAAAACACCTGTGAAAAAGCATAACATAAAATTCCTTCATATTAAACAGTATATTTGCCCATATTTCTTCTGACTTTTCTAACTGTGCAGAGCTTCGTCATATGTTGCAAGGGCAATCACCTCAAGCTCAAGATCAGCAAATCCACTCTTAACCTACAATCACACATGCTACAAAAGAGAGCGACACACGCTCGCTTGATGGGCCTCCTGGCCGTGCCTAGCCTACTCCTGGTTGCTTGGCAACAGTAAACAGAAATTCTCCGGTGCTACCTTCAAGCACATCTTACAAGTCACTTCAGAGGTATTGTCAAGTCACAAGAACAATGTTTTTGGATTTAAAAGTATGTATTTCTCTCTAAAAGTAACAAAATATATGAGATAAAATGCCAAACTTATCAGATATGATGTCCTGAAGCATTTTCCGCCATCTTGAATTATTTCTTTCAACTCGAGCAACCAACATGCATAGGTCACACTGTCCTCACGCTGCCTTCACTCCGATTGGCAGTCACTTTGTCGCATTGCTCAGCATTTGCATAAAATAGCCTTCTTGTCTATTTCGGCCCCGCCTTGCTCGTGGCAGCGGCGAGCTCGTCGCTTGTACAGCTTGTCGCTGGCAAACGGCCACTCCCACTGAAATGTATGGCAGCCTGTCGCTTTGTCGCTCTGTTTTGTAGCACGTGTGACTGTAGGGTTAAGTCATGGACAAAAACATGTTTTGTATGGTCACAGTGGCATTGACCTGTGTTCACCAAAAATGTAATCAGTTCATCCATGAGTCTAAGTGGACGTTTGTGCCCAATTTGAACAAATTCCCTCAAGGTGTTCCTGAGACATCACATTCACGAGAATGGGATGGATGGATGGATGGATGGATGGATGGATGGATGGATGGATGGTTGGATGGATGGATGGATGGATGGATTAAAAGATATAATGAAATATTTACTAAAATGTGAGGGGTGTACTCACTTTTGTGAGATACAGTAATATTTACATAATTTCTTACTCATACGTTGTATATTTGTTTCAGTGATGTCACACAAACCCAGCCAGTTACAAATAAGTTATTTAGGAGGAACACAGGCAGGTTGAGGGCAAAGTAGTAAGGGATATTATTAAACATTTAAAAAATAAGAAAAACCTCTGCTGGCCATGTTCTTAATTTACAAACAGCCTGCAGGAATCATTTCTGTCATATCAGGAAACTCACAGGTGTAACTTATAATAGTGATGATGACAGTATTCTAAGCCAGTATTCACTAGACAATCACACTGAAACTAGGCCAGCTCTGGTATGGGGATATAATTAATGCTAATTACACCTGTGTACTTCCTGCTAGGACTGAAAAAACATTCGGCCTCCAAAGAAAGACCTGTTGTTTCTCTGTAGACAAGATTAAATGATTGTTGGGTAACAAGTTCTGCTGGCCATAATAAGTTGGTAGTTCATTAAATAAAGAGGTATCTAATCATATTCAGGACCCTCATATTACTCATATTTTTGGCAGAGCAATGGATTGGCATTGTTCCTAAAGATCTTAAATAAGCCAACATTATACCTTTATTTCAACAAGTCCTCCAAACCATACGACCACATAATATGAGACAGGCCGGCCATCTTCCAGAAGAAGAGCTTGCTATCTTTAGAAAATTTAAAAAGGAATTGTCATCAAATTGACTGGACATATCTAATTGGTTCTTGACTCTGTCTAATTCTTTCTTTTCCTTTCATCCAGACAGTAGTGCAGTGCCCTTGCAAGATGTGCCTGTTTGAAACATTTCTCAGTGTTTTAAGCCCCCAATGTCTCCTTCCAGGCAGCATTAGGATTAGGCGATGGTTATGATTATGCTTATCCATCCATCCATCCATCTTCATCCGCTTTTCCGGTATCGGGTCACGGGGGGAGCAGCTCCAGCAGGGGACGGATGGATAAATGGGCAGAGAACCCCAAACCATAAGGCTTCTGGTCACGCTGTTACAGAGGCGGAGGTATAACAACAAAGTTAGTTACTTAATCTATCAATTTCAAGTTTTCTAAGTGGTCTGACTCAGTCTCTAGTGCACATTAGACTGCAGGGTTCTCAGAAACCGAAAGAGAGGAACCTCCTTAACAGACAGAAATGTAAACATGGTGGTATCATGCTATTTCTGAAAATACAATTTGAAATCAAAGTCACAAGGGCATTACATGAGGTGACTCTGATCTTTTGTACCAATGTACAGAGTATAATTAGGACATTGCAACAATTCTATGCAACAATGCAGGAATTACTCCTCCCTAGTTAATTGCCACATTATGTCAGCTTACTCTAATTAATCACATCTTAGATATGATGTCATTTAAAAAATATTTGTTGATTCAATGAATTCTATTAGCAACTGGCCAAGAACTACAGGAACTTGGAGTAATTATCCTATCTGCTCAATCTCTAATCGCTATACTGAACACATTTTAGGGAGGTGGAGTGAAGTAGCAGGCACTGTACATAATGTTTCTCTTTTTATTTTGTTGTAGCTTTCTATTATTATTATTATTATTATTATTATTATTGTTTGTGGTCCCAATAATGTGATCATCATTTTGAGTCAAAAAAATGTTTTTTGCATGATGCAGGAAATTAATAATCAAGCTTGATTGATTATAATCATACAGTAACCAACCTGTTCAGTCATCACTCCTGATCTGAGCGCCATGTCCTTTCAACTCCTTATACTTTTGATATTGTTTTAATTCATGTTTTATCTAAATTCTGATCACTCATTTCTTTCGTTTTAATTATATTTGTGTATTTAAAGTTTTGATTGTGTTCTTTAATGATTACAGGTGCTGTTTAATCACTCATTGAATCTTTACCAACCATCCTGATAAAGGTAAGTGAAAATATCATTGGTGCTGTAAAATGGTATAATTTTTCAAGCAGGAGCTTGGGTCTGACTATGTGATGGTACAGTTGCGTTTTCGTACCAATATTATGACTTTACTTTAAAATTGATTTGGGTAGAGCAGATACTTAAACTATGCTAAGCAGGGATGTAGTGGAGGCTAAACGCACGTAAACGCCGTTTACGCACCTCCCAAAATTCGGAAATAGCGTTTACCCACCTCCAAAGTGCGTTTATTAAGGGTGCTCCGATCGATCGGCCACCGATCGGTATCGGCCGATAATGGCTTTAAATAGTTCGATCGGTGGTCTCCATAAAGGCCGATCAGATAGGCCGATCAGATGACGCACTACCACGGATGTATTAAGAGCGCACTACTCCTGAGAACATTTTCAAAATGGCGGCGTCCCTACATTCAGCGGTCTGGCAGTTCTACAAGGTGTCTGAACGGTGGCAGAACAGGAGTTGGCCCGCGGCCGCGGAACGAAGGCGCTAGGAAGACGGCTACTGCTTTTAAAAGCGTCTTCCACCGCTGGTGGTCCGCCGACTCGTTGCTATCTGGGAAAAAGACAATACACTAGCGATTAGCAACGTGTGTACCGAGGAAATACCACGAGGCGGAAATCTCCAAAGACATTTCAACACCACCAACCTCATCAGACATTTGAAGGTTAGTCACAGAAAGGAGGATGAGGAGTTTTCAAAGTTAGCTAACGCTAAGGCAGAGCGGAGTTGTGTAGCTAGCAGCTCCGGCGCCGCTCAAACAGCTGTTTCGCCGTGTGTGTGTGTGTGTGTGTGTGTGTGTGTCGGTGTCGGTGTGTGTGTGTGTGTGTGTGTGTGTGTGTAGGTGTGACTGACTGTGTGTGTCTGTGTGTGCGCCGCTCAAACAGCTGTTTCGCCGTGTGTGTGTGTGTGTCGGTGTGTGTGTGTGTGTGTGTGTGTGTGTCGGTGTGACTGACTGTGTGTGCTGAAGAAATGTGCAGTGATTGAAAAAAAAAAAAACTAAAAAAAAACTAAAGTGTGTGGCAAAATTTCCCAAAACTCCCTGATTGACTTAAACTCTCTATATGAGATAAGGACTCTGAAGAAAGCCCAGTCAGTCCTGGCTGATATAACCCCCCCTCTGAACAGCGACAAGATGTTTCCGTCTGGCCGCAGATTTTGTCTGCCAAAATGCAGGACAAACAGACATAAAAACTCTTTTGTTCCTGCTGCTATAGGCTTTGTAAATAAGTCATTGCGAGATGTGTGTGTAGTTTGTATTTATTTTGTCTATTATTGATGGGGTTTGTTTTCTGTATAGTCTATGTGTTGTTTATATTGCATTATATTGCTGCACAACGAATTGCCCCTCGGGGATAATAAAGACTCCTTGAACCTTGAAAGGACATTTTTTAGATTTTGAGCTAGGACAGAAAGCCAAACAGTTACTGATACATTCTCTAAACATGTGTGACTGTTATGTAATGGCGTAATTTTCAGTTCATAAAAGTGATCGGTGATCGGTTATCGGTATCGGCCGATACGTCTTCCAGCAATCGGTGATCGGTGATCGGCCTCAAAAATCCTGATCGGAGCACCCTTAGCGTTTATCCACCTCTAAATTGTGTTTATCCACCTCTAAATAGCCTATAGTTCCTAAGACATTTTAAATTAAGCTTATGTGGTTTTAGTTTCATATTTTTCATTATTAGTTTCATAGATTGTTAAACCTAAGACGAAGTCTTTCATATTGCGCTGCTTACTCTCAGTGTTGACCAATCTCTTGCGGTGTTTGTTTGTAGACCCCACAACGTCGCCTTCCAGGCAGCGATGCCTGGAAGGCACTAGGATTAGGCAACAGTGCCTTGAACTAAGTCAATGGTCGCAGCGCTGCCTTGAAGTCAACGTTGGGGGCTTAAAACACCATCGAGCATGTCTTGCGTAGCCAGCAGGAAGCAGCAGACTGCATTTTATATACTGTCTATGACTGCATCAAGACTCATCAGTTCTCTTAATACATCCATGGTCACTAGCCCAAACTAGCCTACATGTCTCATGTTATAAATTGTAAAAATGGATGCCCGGCATTTTTTAAGCGGCGTCAAGACAGCAGCCCTCCTCCTGATGCCAGCAAACGGCCTCGGCTACAAGCCCAAAGTGAGTGAGCTCGAAAAACAGCACTAAACTTCATGTTTTTTAGGGTAATTTGGTTCACAGTAGACTCATGCCACTGACTCAACAAGTCACCTCTACCTGTTCCCATTAGCCCATGTTACAAGTAAAATTCAGGATACATTATCAGATAAATAACTGGATGTAATTATGCATTCTCTGACATTTAAACCACTGGAAGTTTGTGACAACAAGCTCTCTTTGCTAGTCACCTAGCTAGTTAATGTTATCGCCGTTCGCGGTTTTGCGGGTACGGTAAACGTTTCTATGGAAACGGCGAGTTGAACCAATCAGAGGCGTCGCTGTTAAGTTTAGGACTGTGGGTAGTGTAGTTTTTCTCCATAAGATTGCGGCTAAAAACATGTTTTTCTCGTAACAAGGTTGATTTCATACAGACCTCTAGCTTCTACAGGAGCAGAAACAAAATGAGACATTTGAGGACGTCATCCTGGGCTTTTGGGAAACACTGATCCACATTTTTCTGACATATTGTAGACCAAACAACTAATCTATTAATCGAGAAAATATTCAACAGAATAATCGACCATGAAAATAATCCCAAATCCCTAATCATTATGTACAAGTGCATTGCATTGGCAGCCCTGGATATAAGCCTCCCTCTCTATCTCTTAAATATTTTTGTTCTCTCTGTTTTGTCATTTAGTAAACTTTATAGATTTCAACCATATTATTCCTTCTTGAGTCTCTTTAACAAGAGCTTAGATTAATGTATGAATTGAATAGTGATTGTGTGACCTATGATGAGGAAACAACCAGTGATACCCTTGGTAGTACCATCAAATGATAGCCTATAGTGATGTCATCAGGATACACATACACCGGTAGGCAGTGGCCCACCTTAAAAGGTGACCACGTCGTGGTCCACCAGAATTTATAGTTTACCCACCTCTTTTTTTACCACTACACCTCTGATGCTAAGTAATAACTATCCTGCTATGAAACATTTCTTTTACAATACAAATAATCTCCCAAAGGTTTGTGGTATGAAGAACTTAAGTGCTTATTTTGGACAACATATATTGTTTAAGTTGGCTGCAGACTACAGCAATTACTCCTGCTTACGTCTTAAATGCAAAAACACATCAGCTGTGTATGTAACATGTATGGAAATAAGCGTTCCAATACTAAGTAAACCCACAAACTGTGCTAAGTGCTAAGTGGCACTGATAGACACACCACAGAATATGAAACTGACCTTCTTTCTAAGACCAGTTTGAACAGGAAAGATGTGCAGTTTTCCAACGTGAAATGCAATTTGTGTTTTGATAATAATATTAATAATATTAGCTTAGGGCGAGGATTTGTTTTTGAGTCATGTTTATATTTTTCAGCTGCATGTTAATACAATTTATTTTATTTCTGCTTATCTACATAGTGGCAACATGTGCAAACTCACTCTAACTGCAGGTAAGGCCCACTGGACAAGTTATTATAATGAATATCTTCTCACTTACCTCCCGTGGTATCTAGCCATGCAGATAGTTTTTGTTTTGTTTGCCAGTTTTTTATCTCTTTGAGATTACAGTGGCTTTTGGTTTGTGGTGCTTATGGAAATTTGCATTTGATTCAGCTCTTTACAGAAAACAGTGTCACCATTACCATTAATTTAGGTAAACTGATCTCCTTAGCTTTGTTTTTTAACCAAATAATAACCAGTCTGTCACTTTGAAGGTCTCTGTTTCATCATCGCCAGCTTGGGTAAGTTTATAACATGCATTAATCATAATCAATAGCACTAGCAGATACATAAAGATGGACAATTATGTAAACAGGGCAACTCATTTTTCAGCAACCTGCAAAATCTTCTGGTTCTTGGTAACCAAAATTCAAAACTTCATATCTTATCCTGTCATGTGGTGTTTGTTGTTAGTGTGTATTCAATTGAATGTCATTCATATTAATGTAATGACCTCTTATTGACTTTGTTACATCTTATTATGCAGATTGCAAATGTATGCTGTTTCTGTTTAGACATCTCAGCAGGGATATTAAATTATGATCAAACAGGGAGAACAATTAACACAATATGACTCTCTGATCTGATTCCTTCAGGTTATCCTGGCCTCACGGATACAGCTGCAGTGCCAATTGATAACTTCTTTTTTGGAAAGAGCAATGGGCAATACACTAACCCTGCTGACCCACATTCTTTTTACAACTGTTGGGATGGAAGAACCTACCTCCAAAACTGCCCAACAAATCTGGTCTTTAACCAAAAATGCAGCTGCTGTGACTATTCTGTAACTCCACTTACTACAACCAAAACTCCCCCTACCACAACTACAGGCTCTGGAAACCCTTGCATAGGAAAGATTAATACTACACCAACCCTGCAGAGCCAAAAACTTTTTACCAATGTGATAGTGGCAGAGCCTTCATAAAAAGCTGCCCAGCAGGTTTGGTCTTTGACCAAAGCTGCACCTGCTGTAGTTGTCCAGACCGTACCACAACTAAAACTCCCCCTACTACAACCACAACATACAGCAGTCATGGAAGGATCAGTGGGCTATACCCCAATCCTGCTGACCCACATTATTTTTACAGTTGTGGTAATGGAATAGCCTACCTCCAATACTGCCCATCAAATCTGGTCTTTGACCTAACATGCAGCTGCTGTAACTATCACGCAGGCCCCATCAAATAATGCCCATGAAATCGGGTCTTTTAACAAAAATGCAACAGCTGTGACTAGCCCACAAAGACACTCAGACGGATACCAGAAACCTCTGCAGTGGAAGGAGCAATGGGCAATACACTAACTCTGATGACCCACATTCATACAATTTTGGTGATGGAATAGCCTACCTCCAATACTACCCATCATATTTTGTCTTTAACCATAACTGCAACTGCTGTGACTATCCCACAAAAACACTCCAACACTTATTGATAACTTCTGTGATGGAAAGAAAGGGAACTTCCCTACACTGGTGACAAACATTCTTTGTACACGTGACAGAGGCACCACAAAAAATACCTTTCAAATTTGGTCTTCAAAAAAGAATGCATATGCAGTTAACAATTGTGGACAGGAATAATTTCATTATCTAAAAGGTGGCATCACATATTCATATTAACACAAAGGAGACATTGTCAAAGCTGTTATATATTTTCTTCGGATTTTTCACTTTTGAGTTATGTTGAACATAGGGGTGTAACGCTACACATAATTCACGGTATCTCACTATGTTGTATGGGTGTGTTCTAATATGTTTATATTTAACCATTGCATGATTGAATTTATCTTACATTATGACACAATTCATATTTCATACATGTATATGCTGTGTGTCTAAATGTAAATACTAGTGCTGTCAAACGATTAAAATATTTAATCGCGATTAATCGCATTAATATCATAGTTAACTCCCAATTAATCGCAATTAATCACACATTTTTATCTATTCTTAATGTCCCTTGATTTCTTTTTGTCCCATTATATTTCTCATTTTAATGCTCTTCTCAACATGAAAAAGTGGATCGGCTTGCTTTGTGCACGTTTCTTTTTAAAACAACATTGGCATATACGTAGTGTTCAATTTCACACTAACATTCTCACTTGGAGCTAATAATCTGTCACACAATGTAACACTGTTACCTCCATTTTCCATTGCAGATAGTACTGCCTCATCCCTGAGGTGAGCGTGGCTGGTCGTCATAGCGACTATGGTTTCCTACGACTCATTTCCTGGTTGTCCTTCTCCATAAACAACGTAAAATCAAGGAGAGGGTTAACTTCTCCTGCTCCAGGTTTCCCACCGTGGTCAGAAAGAACAGAGGAGACACTTTGTTTCTCTCACTGACTCGAGAGTCGCTACTTGCTCCGAAGATAATCGCCGACACAAGCCTACTAGCTACACGGCTCGCCTAGCTAGATCCGAAAGAACGTTAATCTCGCGATAAAAACATTATGCATTAACGCCGATAATAACGGTTTAAACTGACAGCACTAGTAAAAACATACTACAAAAATGAATACGTTGATAAAAATGAAATGATGAATCAATAAAATACTATAAGTTTCGTAGTTAAATGTTGGCACATTATTTTGGTTTTGTTGTTCTATGTTGATTATCTTTGTATATCAGGTGTGGAAAAAAGCTGCAATAAAGTGATTCAAACAAAGTTATGAATTTGATGGAGATTACTATAGAATCAATCATATATAAACATTTGGATCTACAATCTACAGTAAGACAAGCCATTTCTGGAAGGAGGTAGACAGTTCCACTTTTCTAACCTGCTCTGTGTCGCATATATTTGAAACCACAAACAGAAAAATGACGTCAACACGTTTAGCAGACTTTTCTCTCTGGTAATAAAAATATTTTGCAGATTGGACTCACAGTATTTGAATTAAATAAGAAATGTGAGATGTATAATCTCAACTCAAATACTGGCATATATTGTCCCAGTCTGTTTTTTGCTGCAACGTTGAAATTTCTCTCTTACGAAAATGTGACAGAGATCAAGCAGTTTCACACCAGTTACCGTACTAGCCACTGTGATCATATATTGTAATCTGTTCTGGTCACCTGTTGACAGATTACCAAACTAAGTTATAATAGAGTAGGTAATGAAGGGCTCTTCCATTGAGCTTTAAAAGAGCATCATAAGCTTATTATACACACCAAACCAGTTAAGCTTCCAGATGAAGTGCAGTTGTGCTGGCTTATTTTTTTTAATTGCCACTGTGTTGTCACTGAATGTCAGTTTATTACAAATTACATTGGCAGAGTTTTGGACATACTGGAGCTTGTCCAGTCTTTTGCTGGGGACTGCAGACAGGACTCCATTGCAGAAGTCCAATTGGGGGGTTATGACAGCATGAATGAGGGTTTTAGCCACGGAGTCAGAGGGTGATGGCCAGAGTCTGGAGATGTTTTTGAGGTAAAACAAATGTCTCTTCTTTTCAGACTTGCCTGTATCTTGAAGGGGTTAATATCCATCTGATTACTAATCAGAGATTTGACAACAAAGACAGCCTTACAACTAAGATAATGCATATCAGATAACAAAAATCTGGTAAAATAGATATTTTGTGAACATGACTTAAGCTGTTGAAGTGTTTTGTTGTTTTGCTTAGCCTCTCAGGTCAGTTACCTAAACACTAACAACATGGAGGAACCTTTGTCTGGTCTGGATCTGGATGACATTAGTGGAAAGTTCTTTAAAATGGGCAAAAAACGCTTACTCAGCCACCTACACACTCTCCTGGTTCCAGGTAACTAAACGTTTCTATCCTATTCTATCATTGGGTGGTGATGTTTAGTGTGCAATTTATGCAATGCTAAAATCAGTATTAATCTTTCTATTAAGAAATGACAGCAATCATGCTCAGTAATATTTACATATGATGTAATGATCAAACAGGATTAAAGGTGCCGTAGGTAGAATTGCGGAGATCCAGGACTTAGCCAAAAAATTTGAACATTGACAATTTCTCAGTCCCAGGGTCTCCTAACCCTCTCCCCCCACAAGGGAGAATGAGCATATCAACAATACCTGTCCGCCATATGACAAACCCCGCTAGCACATTAACTATATCTGTCCGCAGTAACATTGTTTCACTCTCTCCCTCTTCTCTGGTGTTATGTACTCTATCAACCCTCCCCATCTGACTTTTTCTTACTCATGCCTCCCAATCTTGCCACAGACACTCTCCTCTCTACTCTATCCTCCTCTCTCGACTCTCTCTGCCCTCTTACTTCACAGCAGCCTCGCAAGTCCTCCCCAGCTCCGTGGTTATCTGACTCAGTGTGTGCTGAAAGATCAACTATACGGGCAGCAGAAAGGAAATGGCGGAAATCTAAACACCCAGATGATCTGATTACCTATCTGTGTCTTCTTTCCTCCTTTGCTGCCTCTACTTCTGCATCAAAAAGCTCTTTTTATCGAAACAAAATTGAATCCTCTTTCTCCAACCCCAAAAAACTCTTTTCCATCTTCTCTAACCTCCTAGATTCCCCTAGTCCACCTCCTCCCTCCTACCGACCCAATTTATTGACTCTTTGTCAACTCCTTTGTAAAACGATAGATGACATACGCTCTTCATTCGCCACCACACTTCCTGAAATCATCTTACCGTCAAATTCTTACTTTGATTACCTCTGCCCACCCAACCACTTGCCCCCTTGATCCTATGCATTCCCACCTTCTCCAGTCTATTGCTCCTGACTTTCTTCCTTTCCTCACCCATCTCATCAACGTCTCCTTGTCAACTGGCTGTTTCCCCGACGCCCTCAAAGAAACAAGAGTGACCCCCCTACTCAAAAAACCAACACTCGACTCGTTTGAAGTAAATAACTACAGAGCCGTCTCCCTTTTTCCATTTCTATCCAAAACTCTTGAGCGTGCCATTTATAATCAACTCTCTACTTATCTCCACCAGAACCACCTTCTTGAACCCCACCAGTCTGGCTTCAAGGCTGGCCACTCAACAGAAACTGCCCTCCTTGCTGTCACTGAGCAGCTTCACATTCCTAGAGCAACCTCTCTCTCTTTCGTCGTTATCCTTCTGGACCTTTCTATTGCCTTTGACACAGTGAACCACCAGATCCTCATTTTGACACTCCAGGATCTGAGTGTCTCAAGTTCTGTGCTCTCTTTGTTCACATCTTACCTGACAAACCGTACCTACCGGGTAACTTAGAGAGGATCTACCTCAGAACCTTGCCCACTCAAAACTGGGGTTCCTCAGGGATCAGTCCTGGGTCCCCCCCTCTTCTCCCTGTACACCAACTCTCTCGGGTCTGTCATTCACTTGCATGGCTTGTCTTATCACAGCTATGCAGATGACACCCAACTAATTCTCTCCTTTCCGGAGTCTGAAACTCAAGTAGCAGCACGTATCTCTGCCTGTCTGAATTACATTTCTTCTTGGATGTCCACACACCATCTGAAACTCAACCTTGACAAGGGCTCTCCTACCCAAGAACTGACTATAACAATTGACAACTCTGTGTTAGTCCCCACCCAGACTGCCAGAAACCTGGGTGTGACACTTGACGACCAACTCTCCTTCACATTGTAACATAACAGTAAACTGGTTATTCATGATTCTTACAAAGTGTTGTGAGTAAATGAACTGCAGTGGAGCAAAATAAGTGGCAGCTTTAATAACAGTGAGAGTCAGGCCCCAATATAGAGAGAGAGTTTGCCTGTAGTCTTCTCTCATCATCAGGTCTATTGCTGAGCGGGCAGTGCAAAGGTAAATGTAAATTGGTCCTAAGAAATTAGACATCCCCCTGCTTACTCTTGGTGACAATACATCAGCCATATTTTTTCAGATTGCAAGTTAGTTGTATAAAACAATGGAGCAGAAGAAAGTAGTTGTGCTAGTTGCATACCTAAGACTTCACAATCACCGTAATTGACCAAAACAGTCTGTCACATAGGGTATGGTAATGTCTTTTTTTACAAATTCCAGCAAACTTCTAAAACTTCTAAAACTTCTAAAATATTATTAAACATTTAAAAAATAAGAAAAACCTCTGCTGGCCATGTTCTTAATTTACAAACACCACGCAGTAATCTTTTCTGTCATATCAGGAAACTCACAGGTGTAACTAATAATAGTGATGATGACAGTATTCTAAGCCAGTATTCACCAGACAATCACACTGAAACTAGGCCAGCTCTGGTATGGGGATATAATCATTCACAGTATAAATAAATGGACCAACAGATCCCGTTGCTCTGGACGGAGACCAGTGAAATATATTAGAATAAAGTCTTATAGAAGCACTTTTCCGGTGATAGCTGAGCGTTACTACGTAGCTGCAAACTGAGCTTAGATGTGACGTGAGCAACGTGTCTGCAAGTTGTAAGTCTTCTGGTAGCTGTGCCAAGAGAAATCTCAATCATTCCCAATCTTGCAGAGACGGAAAGAGTAGGTATATGTGAGATAACATAGGCACAGCACAGGCTAATTATTGCTAACTAAAATGCTAGTTAACATTAGCAATTAAATTAAACAGCTAATATAATGGTGCGTTCTTTTTGCCTCGGAAGTCGGAGGTCGCAACTGGGAATGACGTCACACACGAGTTGAATGCGTTCTTTTTGCAAGTTGGATTTCCATTGTTTTCATTAGCTCTAGCCAGGTTAGCCATTGTTAGCAGCGCCAGTTTAAACAACGTATATGCTGTTTTTGAGTCCATACAAACCGCGTGACAACACAGATAGAAGACAGCGCTGCGCGTACGACTGATTTAGTGTGACACAAATAACACAGAAGTGCTTATAACTATGTTACTACAGCTTTTACAACTGTTGATACAGGGGGCAGCCATGTTGGATTTTCAGCTCGGGTACCTCGGTGGCTGTACGAGTTCCGAACTCGTAAATACGAGGTCAGGGGGCGTGTTTACGACTTTGACCTCGTAAAATACGAGTTGCGAGGCAAAAAGAACGCACCATAAGTCCAAACTGCCTGCTAGCTTCTCCTGTACTGTATGGTAATTCATCTACTATGAGACAGTAAGTCGCGTGGTTATGACACAATCGTTAGCCTTTTTTTACAAATACGTCTGCTACGGAGCCATAACGTGAGGTACAAGGTAATGGAGCCTTTTATACATTGTCATGTTTCTTTAGAAATAAACAACTGAGTCAAATGAAGTCTTCAAACGCTTCAGATGTAAAGTTATTGGCTGTCAAAGTGACACCAAAATGAATGGCAGTCAATGGAATGCTAAAGGGTGGGTGATGGCTTATTAGCATCAAAATGGCGCCATGGAGGCTTCACTCTGTGGAGAGAAGATTGCCCCCTTGATATAATCAATGCTAATTACACCTTTGCACATCCTGGTTGGACTGAAAAAACTTTCGACCACCAAAGAAATACCTGTTGTTTCTCCGTAGACAAGATTAGCACGTTCTGCTGGCCATAATAAGTTGGTAGTTCATTAGTTAAAGAGGTATCCAATCATATTCAGGACCCTCATATTACTCACATTTTTGGCAGATCAATGGGATTGACATTGTTCCCCAAGATCTTAAATAAGCCAACACACCATTGAGCATTTGAAACAGGCTGATTGCATGGCCTCTAGGATTGCTGCTTGCATTTCCTCCAGAACCACTCATCCAGACAACTTCAACTCATCACTGCACTGCCTTGGCTCCTGATCAATACACCCACCATGATGACAAAAGGCATTAAGTGTATTTTTTGGCATATTGACATGTACGATTCCAGGGAATAATTTCCAGTGAGAAACATGCTGTCTTCACTTAGAGACTATTTTTACAGAGGAGTACAGAAGAGACACGCTGTAAGAAACTAAATCCGTAAAGAAACGGATAACGTCCTGCAGAAAATTACAAGTACCTTTTCCATTAAGTTTACGAACATTTCTATTAATCTAAAAATGGAAAATGCTGTAGATTTACAGCATACCCTCTGTACCTTTAAACGTACAATATGTAACTTTCTGCCGCTAGGGGTCTCTCAACCAAAACAATGGATTGTAAACACAGACTTTTGATGATGTTGGTAAGTTGCGTGGAATTATGGGAGTTGTACTTTTTAAACACCGTTGCCGATTAAAATGCGTCTGTTCATAGACAAGTGTACCCATTCAAATTTATTCACTTTACGTTTAGTAACGTTTATTTATGTCATTCTAATAACATAGCTGCATTTTCCCAACATAATTACGTTTTTCTTGATTCGATCTATCTTGATAGATGACCAGTTAGCTAGCTAGCTAGTGAGCCAGCAAGCTAACATTAGCCATCAGCTAAAACACAGTGACTATTTTATCACAGTATATGTCACATGTCACTGTCATCTTTTGGATGGTTTCAACACCGGGGTGGGACGGGGTTTGTTGTAACGCTAGCTAGCTACTCAACAGGGCTGAGAGACAGGTGTGGGTGGGGATTGCCGGGGGAATCTCCCGGGACGGCGAGCCGAGGATGGCCGATGTGCAGCAGCAGAACATCTCCAAGCTGCCCGGAACGATCTCCCCCTTCACTTTTCTTTAATCTTAACTATTCCTTTTGGTGCTTGTCGGGTTAATTTAGCTAACTGTAAAGACAGCTAAACGCGAAGCGGTGAGAAATTAGGCAGGGAGGAGTTTTTTGGCACGAACACCGGTAGCTAGCGCTAACGGAGATGTAGCTAGCTAGCTAACATTAGCTATGGATGACCGCTGATGCGACTCAGATCTGGGTCTGAAATGGTCTGTTTCCCAACGCCTCATTAAACTGCCGTTAGTGTCGTAAGCACCCGGCACCGGAGTTAAGTGCTGTATAGTACTTATACTGTATGGATTGCTGTAATGGTGGCTGGCTGTTGGCTGGCTATGGGCTAACGGTAACTGGCTATTGCTACATGTCCCGGCTGTGTTGTCAGCTCTTATCCCAGGCAGACAGACCGGGGTGCTAGCTGGCTAAATTAGCATTAGATTAGTCATCTAATCTATACAGCTAACGTTAACATTACTGGTAAACTCATTCGTGGGTTAGCCCAGCGCTGCTTTTATCCGTGTCCGTGGTGAAAACAATGATGCTACTAATAACTTTATGAGCATGTTGAACGATGTGGTAACCCTATGTTATCCACCAAGCATTAGCTAGCTAGCATTAACGCTAGCTACTTGTCAACCAACACATTGTAGTAACTGGATCGATATTGATATGTATCATGTAGGATAAAATGTCATGTAGCCAGGGATGGCCTCGCTGTTTCCTCCTGTCTGGCATGTGTAAGATATGACGTGTTCAAATTTAGTGGAGCAAGAGTGCTCCTGATAAACACTTGATAAACATTTAGAACAGAATGCACTTGCATGAAATATCTTAAAGTAACAGACAATATTTAGGCCATGAGAGAAGAAGAGGATGAGAGCGATCCCAAGGCTAGCGCGCAACTTCACTATCTTCTCAGAGACAGAAAGTCTGAGGGTGATCTAACCGATTGGCGACCCCGGTGTTGAGACCTGGAGAGACTTGTTGGTGGTAGGGTGAGTGAAGTCTTGAAGGAGCTACTGAACCATATGCATATGATTGTATTCTTGCAATATCATTTGATCATTTTACTAAAGATATATTATATTTTAACTGAACGAATCCTGACTATTCTTTCCTGGTCTGCCATTAACGAACACAAAAGGGTAAAGCTTGAGAAGCTGACCGAAGGGGTCAGAAAGACTCGAACCCTTTTCTACAATCAATAAATAATAACATAACAAAAAATAATATCTCTGCTGTATTACTGTGTTGCAAAGTGGCATGTTATCAATCACAAAATGATGTTGTGTGGCAGAAAAAGCAGTATTATGGTTAGGAGTATTTTTTTCTGTGACATTGTATGATTTACAATTACACTCAAACGTATCACCTGGGAGCCGTGTTTTGAAGGAAGTTATGAGCAACTAGAGGGTGAAAGGTTACATGACACCACTGACTAGGAAGGAAAGGAAATGTGCCGTTTTTAGACATTTTAATGCAGAAATGTTACATATTGTACCTTTAACGGACATTTCTGTTTAACCAAAAATTAAAATATGGAAAAACACCTGTGAAAAACCATAACATAAAATTCCTTTATATTAAACAGTATATTAGCCCATATTTCTTCTGACTTTTCTAACTGTGCAGAGCTTCGTCATATGTTGCAACGGCAATCACCTGGGCCCGGTTTTTCAAAAGGTTTAATCCGGATAAAATTGATCCGGATTTAGTAATCCTTTTTTTTGCGATCCGTGATCACGTAATCCAGCTTACTTTTGAGCCAGTTTTTCAAAGCAACATCGGATTGGATCAATCTGATCCGGATAGGAACTTTTCAGGATCACCAAATCTGGATAACCAGTGCTCAAACAGGATAGGATATCACAATGTAGAACTATAGATATGTAAAGAGCAACAAGTAGAATAGCCAGTGTGGGGTCAATATAAGTTTATTTTTATTTGAAATGAAAACACACACATTTAAAAAAAAATAAAAACAAGAAAAACCCCACCCCATCCTCTTCCAGCAGTCCGCTCATCTGAGACCTACAACACAAACACTGATTTGGATTTGTGTTGGATTTCAAAAATGAGTGATTGCCATTCATTGCATGTTTTTGGTTATTCTGTAATCATGGCATGCATCACTAATAAATATTCTAAAAACAAAAATAATAAAAATATTTTATATATATATATATATATATATATATATATATATCTCAATTAGTGACAGAATAAAATTTATTGTTTTTGGTCAATTTTGATAGCTGTTTGGGGGATTATTTTATGAGGCCAAACACCTTCTACTTTGCTGTAGGCCTATACTGAAAGGCTGAATACGTTAAAGCCTACCTAATCACTGTAGCCTGACGGATGAACAAATAAAATTAAAACCTTATGAATAAATAGGATATGTTGTAAGATACTGCATGATCCAAATATAGTATTATTTGATACATTTTTAAAATTTTCATTACATTTTGGGCATGAAATCCACGCTGAATCCACCCTTCTGATGGGATCAGTTTAATCCAGATTTTTTGGATTAAAGTTATCCAAATCCTACAAAAAAGTTCTGAAAAACCCAAAGTAAAGGTTTGATCCGGATCAAAACCAAGATTGGATTACGTGATCTAATCTGATTATGTAATCCGTTTTTTCTTTTGAAAAACCCATTTTCAAGATTTGATCCAATCCGTTCTCCAAAATCCTAGTGGATTACTTTTGAAAAACCGGGCCCTGAAGCTCAAGATCAGCAAATCCACTCTTAACCTACAGTCACACATGTTACAAAAGAGAGCTACACATGCTACAAAAGAGAGCGACACGTGCAGGGCTGGACTGGCCATCAGGCATACCGGGCATTTCGGTGGGCCGACGCACTTTTGGGCCGAACCGCCGATATAATTTATCGGCCTTTGTTATAATTTTTTTATTTTTTTGGGCCGCGCCGGCCCATAGATAACTGACAGCGGCCCATTTGGTAATTGTACAAAACTCACTCCCTCGTTACTTCCGGGTTTTGAGTTCCACTAGATGGCGCTCACAGGCCAGTGCAGAATGAATGGGACTCTATGGAGCTATACCCATAAATATCCACTTTTCTCAGGATATAATTTTTTGTCTAGTAATTTCAATGTTGCATTCGAAAGGGGAGGCAAAGAAAATACATACTGTTGGGTGTTAGATTTTTTTAAAGTCGCTTTTTTGTTCTAAAAAGCCTTTTAAAATGTCAATGACGTCATACACATATACGGCCAGAGATACTGGTTTACGGTAAGCTCTGAGTCGCTTCCTTTTTCTCTCTCGAGGCATCAACAACACAGCTGACAGGTTAGACTCTCCCTGTCAATACACGTGCTAGAAAGATGTTTGCTAATGTTTTAACAACCACGCCGAAATATCCACTCTGACATTCTGGCTCCGCTTCGGATGCCGTCAAGCGGGATCTCCGATCGTAATCAGTCCTTCACTGACCAATCAGCATTCATTAGCAGAATGCTAGCGTGGTATGGGCAACAACGCCTCAACCTGTAACAAATCGAAAGGGCATAAGTACTCGTTCATTCAACTTTCGACCTATAATCCATGTTGAACTTGCAAAAACTACAATCAAATCTGAGATTTCTCAACAACAATCAGGCGAAAGAGACAAATTTAGCCGTCTAGCTCCATAGGGTCCCATTCATTTTGCACTGGACCGTGATCACCCCCAGTGGAACTCTGGTGGAACTGCAACCAAAGTCGGTACAATGGGGCTGAATGGGGAGTGGAACGGCTTTCCGTAGACCGGCTTTGGCAGCAGCGAGCTCATCGCTTGTAGACAGCTTGTCGCTGGCAGATGGCCACTCCCATTGAAATGAATGGCAGCCTGTCCCTTTGTCGCTCTGTTTTGTAGCATGTGTGACTGTAGGGTTAAGTCATGGGGTCACAGTAGCATTGACCTTTGATCACCAAAAATGTAATCAGTTCATCCATGAGTCTAAGTGGACGTTTGTGCCCAATTTGAAGAAATTCCCTCAAGGCGTTCCTGAGACATCACTTTCATGAGAATGGGATGGATGGATGGACGGATGGATAAATGGGCAGAGAACCCCAAAACATAAGGCCTCTGGTCACGCTGTTGCAGCCGCGGAGGTATACCAACAAAGTTAGTTACTTAATTATCAATTTCAAGTTTTCTAAGTGGTCTGACTCAGTCTCTAGTGCACATTAGTAATGATGACTGCAGGGTTCTCAGTCCCCCAAAAGAGAGGAACCTCCTTAACAGACAGAAATGTAAACATGGTGGTATCATGCTATTTCTGAAAATACAATTTGAAATCAAAGTTACAAGGGCATTGCGTGAGGTGACTCTGATCTTTTGTACCAATTTACAGAGTATAATTAGGACATTGCAACAATTCCATGGAACAATGCAGGAATTACCCCTCCCTAGTTAATTGCCACATGCTGTCAGCTTACTCTAATTCATCACATCTTACATATGATGCCATTTAAAAAAATATTTGTTGATTCAAGGAATTCTATTCTAGCAACATGCCAAGAACTACAGGAACTTGGAGTAATTATCCGAAACCTGTTAAACAGCTTCCTCAGCTGTCTACCCAATATAAACTGCTCAGCCACACATCCAACAGACACAGGACGCTCCTTTCACCACTATATTTGTAAGTATCCCTTTTACTCTGATTTTAACAAACTACATTTTATGTGATTTCTTCGTTGGTGCTATGTATATTGCTATAGTCTACCTGCTCAATCTCTAACTGGCTATACAGAACACATTTTAGGGAGGGGGAGTGAAGTAGCAGGCAGTAGCTTTCTAATATTATTATTATTATTATTATTATTGTTATTGTTATTGTTTGTGGTCCAAAAGTGTACATGTGATCATGTTCAGGTTATTTGCATGATGGAGGAAATTAATGAATCAAACTTCATTGATTATAATCATACAGTAACCAACCTGTTCAGTCATCACTCCTGATCTGAGCGCCATGTCCTTTCAACTCCTTATACTTTTGATATTGTTTTAATTCATGTTTTATCTAAATTCTGATCACTCATTTCTTTCAGTTTTAATTATATTTGTGTATTTAAAGTTTTGATTGTGTTCTTTAATGATTACAGGTGCTGTTTAATCACTCATTGAATCTTTACCAACCATCCTGATAAAGGTAAGTGAAAATATCATTGGTGCTGTAAAATGGTATAATTTCTCAAGCAGGAGCTTGGGTCTGACTATGTGATGGTACAGTTGCGTTTCCGTACCAATATTATGACTTTACTTTAAAATTGATTTGGGTAGAGCAGATACTTAAACTATGCTGAGTAATAACTATCCTGCTATGAAACATTTCTTTTACAAAACAAATAATCTGTCAAAAGTTTGTGGTATGAAGAACTCAAGTGTTTATCTTGGACAACATATATTGTTTAAGTTGGCTGCGGACTACAGCAATTACTCCTGCTTACGTCTTACATGCAAAAACACATCAGCTGTGTATGTAACATGTATGGAAATAAGCGTTCCAATACAAAGTAAACCCACAAACTGTGCTAAGCAGGGCATGAAGTTAACTTTTTTGACCACCCGCCATTTAAAAATCCACCTGCCACAATGACTTTTTACCAGCCAGATTTTTTTTTGCCTCATAAAGGTGAAAAACAGGAATTACTGTGTCTCTCTGATCCTATCCTGTCCTATTCATCGTAGCCTGTGTATTAAGGCAAAACATAATAATTTATTGAACTAATCAAATTTGAACATACAGCTAAGCCTATGTGTCAGTGGCTTGTTGATCTTTACATCGTTAGTTAATTTTCTATCCTGGTCTGGGACACACATTCATACGGTTTGAGTAGCTACTTATTGGACTTTAACTTATTGCACTTACAATAATGGGCGTAGCTGTCCTCAATTTAGGTTATTATGTACGTCTCATCTCCGTTTCTTCCTGCATTCACCGTGTGATTGTGTCCGTGTGTCCGTGTGTCCATGTGTGTGTGTGTGTGTGTGCGCGCGTCGCGGGGGAAATCGAGCAACAGACCAGGACAGGATTGAAACGGCAGCAGCTTTCAGAGTGAAACATCGCTACAGCGTACATTGACGTTAAAATTTGTACCGGTTGGCAGGACAGTCTGACATGTTCGAGTCACACACGTCTTGCCTTCGTTATCAGAAACAAGGAAATGAATTTGACCCGTTCTCACTACCGCTTGGTCAGTGGCTGCACGTGGGACTGCTGGGATTGTCGCGAGTAATGCAAATGCGATAGGGGGCCCCGGCTGTCAATCAATGTCTTCCAGTGATGCAGGCCCCTGATTGGTCTGGGCCCGTAAGCAACCGCGTACCCTGCTTACCAATAGTTGCGCGTCTGAATCACTCAATTCTCATTGGCTACCTGCCAATGTGGCAGGTAGATTGACAGTGTTACCCGCCAATTGCAAAATTCACCCGCATTTGGCGGGTGGGCGGGTGTTAATTTCATGCCCTGGTGCTAAGTGCTAAGTTTATTTGTTTATTTATTAAGGATTCCATTAGCTGAAAGTCTGTGCAATCAGCTAGTCTCCCTGGGGTCCATTCTAAAAAATTACCTTACAACAACAATATAACCATTTCAATCATAACAATAACGCATATACACATTTCATATCTATACATACATACACAAACACATACATACATACAATCTAGTTTCCAATCATACTAGGACTAAATATTAATACAATATTAATATAATTACTTTAATCAAAACATATAAAAACCTACATCAACACAAAACACCTAAGACTTCTTTTAAATGACTGCTTATTACAAAGCTGACGCACTTCAATAGGAATGTTATTCCAGATGACAATAGCTCTAAACAGGATGGTTTTCTTCATAAAATTAGTTTTTGGATAGGGGGTTGTTATATGACCAGTATTTGCCTTTCTGGTGTTATGACTATGCACGGAGTTACAATACACTATTTGATAAAACTGAGAAATAGGCATTTTCATTGTCAATGTGTTATATATCATAGTACCTAAAGTAACTGTTGTTCTTTGGTTTAAAGTGAGCCATGAAAGAGTGGAATTATCTTGCGCAACCTGAATTTTTGTTAACTCCTTTTTAGTTGCAGAGGACCACACCTCAGTGCAATATGACAAGTGACATAATAGTAATGACTCTATTACTATTTTTAAAGTTTCCTGATTTACATATTGACAAAATGTTTTTGTTAATGCAATGCCGCATCCTATTCTGTTAACAATCGTATTTATGTGTTCTGTCCATGAAAGACTACTATCAATAACCAAACCTAACAGTTTAGCCTTTTCTACTTGTTGTATTCTTTGCCTGGCTATTTGTAACTTAATGTAATTCCAATCCTAGCATCAATTTTTGTTTTGATCCAATGTTCATACTTTTTGTTTTGGATATATTTAAGGCTAATTTGTTTCCACTAACCCACTTATACACTGAATCTAATTCTCTAGACAGAACATGATTAAGTTTGTCACATGAATCTGAAGCATAGTAAACAGTTGAGTCATCTGCAAACATTGTCATTGATGCATTTTTGACAGTTAAGGGCAAATCGTTAATAAAAAACGAAAACAAAAGAGGACCTAAGCAACTTCCTTGTGGTAAACCACAAACTAAACTTTTGTAATTAGATAAAGAACCATTATAAAAAACCCGCTGAGATTTATATGAAAGATAACTTTTCATTAATGTAACAGCAGAGAGAGAAAATCCATAGCTCTTTAATTTCTCAATTAAAATATGATGGTCGATTACATCAAAAGCAGCACTGAAGTCCAACACAACCACACCAACTAATTCAGAATTATCCATACTTCTAAGCCATCCATCGGCCATTTGTGTAAGAGCTGTACTGGTCGAATGTGCCTTTCTATATGCATGCTGAAACATAGTCATCAAATTATTGTTCTGGAAATAATTACAAATTTGTGTATGAATTATCTTTTCCAATACTTTACTGAGTGCAGGCAGAATACTTATAGGTCTACAGTTATGCCCATTATAAGATAATCGATTGTCTTTTATTAATGGATTCATTTTTCCTTCCTTCCACAAAGATGGATAAATCCCACTCGCTATACACTGATTAAATATATAACACAACGGAGCAGCAATATATTCAGCTGTTTTGTTCAATACTATGCTGTCCAAGTTGTCTGTGTCTGGACTAGCATGTGTTGGAAGAGACTTTAACAGGGCCATAACTTCTGCAGTTTGCACGCAATTAAAATTAAAGCTACACACTTTATTAGCCATGATTTCATTTTTGATCAATTCACAGTAATTAAATTCTTCTCTTCTAAAACCTTTTCTCAAATTACTAACTTTATTTATAAAATAATTATTAAAATAATCAGCAATGTCTTTAGATTCTGTTATAAAACCTCCGTCAGACCCTACAAAAGAAGGTGGTGGTGATGGCGCAGTGGTTAGAACCCATGCCTTTGGTGTGGGAGACCTGAGTTTAATTCCCACCATGATCCGTTAACCAATGTGTCCCTGAGCAAGACACTTAACCCCTAGTTGCTCCAGAGGCGTGCGACCTATATACCAATTGTAAGTCGCTTTGGATAAAAACAAGCGTTAGCTAAATGACATGTAATGATGCATTTTTATTTCTACCCATAATTTCATTTAGAATACGCCAAAGCTTTTTGCCATCATGCTTAACATTGTCAATTCTATTTTTGTAGTACTCTTTCTTTTTCCTTTTATTTATTTTAGTAACTTGGTTCCTTAATTTACAGTACTTTAATCTGTCCTCCAATACTCTCATTTTCACAGCCACTTCTTTAGCTTCATCTCTTTGCTTCATCATATTTTTCAATGTTGAATCAATCCACCTCGCAGCATGTGATTTTATTTCCCTATTTTTCATTGGTGCATATTTATCAACAATGTTCAAAAGCATACTCATGAAAGCATTTAAAGAATCTCCTAGGTTGTGTCCACAGTACACATCTTTCCAGTCAACATTTGTTACTTCTCCCACAATCTTTTCGATAGCGGATACTTTATGAAACCTTTTATAAGTACTAAAAATAGCTTTAGCTTTAGGGACCTTAGCTTTCTTATTAACAGCAATGGTCACAGAACCCTACTGGTATTGACACAACATCAGTACATAATTCTGGTACATTAGTATAAATGTGGTCAATACATGTTGCTGTTGTAATGCCCACCTTGTTGCTAGAGATTCTTGTTGGCGCGTTAACAATTTGATGTAAATTACAAACACTTATATAGAAAAGTAATTTCTTTTTCTTTGTGCATTTATCATCATTCCAATCAATATTCATATCTCCAAACAAATATAATTCACAATTGACATCAGAGACTTTATCAAGCATTTCACCTAAGCATGTCAGATAGTCCACGTGTGCATTAGGAGGTCTATAACAGCAGCCCACAAGCACTGGTTTCATATAAGGTACATGGATTTCTACCCATATAGCTTCAATGTCATTGCATATTAAATTATGTTTTAACTTACAATGAATGTTGCTTTGCACAAGAATGGCCACACCACCACCAAATCTATTTCTATCCTTTCTAAAAACATTAAAACCTTTAACTAGTAATTCAGAGTTTTGAATAGAACTTTCGAGATGTGTCTCAGATAGGGCTAATATATTAATTGAATACTTGTGCACTAAATTATTAATGTCTTGAATTTTATTCTTTATGCTACAAATATTTAAATGTGCCCAAACCAAACCTTTACTAGTTTTAGTTGTACACATTAGTGTGATATAAGGAATACAATTACAAAACACATCAAAAACATAATCCTTTTACCCTAAAATGTATCTCAGTCCTGAATCCTTTCATCTCTAGGCAAAATCACCAATTTATCATACCTTAGTATTGCCTTTTGGCCTTGGGCTCTAGCAGCTTTAAGCTTTGGCCACAGTTCCTTTCTTCTTTGAAGCACAGCCCCAGAGAAATCTTCATTTATGTAAGTGTTAGTCCCCTTGAGCTTTCTAGCAGAGGAAAGAATGCGTTGTTTATCCTTAAGATAGATTCACCATAATTCTCCTTGGCCTTCATGCCTCTTGGTACTGACCCATCCTCTGGACACGCTCAATTTCAATCTTCCCATCCAGTCCCAGATTATTGGAGAACATGTGTTGTATCTTCTGCTCCAAACCACTCCAACTCTCTTCCTTATCATCTATTATACCATCAATGACTAGATTTTTTCTTTTATGTTGATTTTCAATGTGGTCAAGCTTAGTGAACATTTCACCAATGTCTCGTTTTAAATTCATTATGTCGTTTCCAGAAGATTTTATTTTGGCTTCAGTTTCTTTATATCCTGATTTCATCTCCATCATTTGTTGTGTGAATTCCAGACCTGTCTTCAACTCTTGTACATTGCGTATAACACCATCCAATCTCTTATTTGTTCCCTCCATAAACACTTGTATGAAACATTTAAAGTTATCTTGCTGCTGAGTTAGCATGTCTTTATAAAAATCTCTCTGCTGCTCCAGCATTTGGGAGAGTACACTCACGGTAACAACAGTGCCGATCTTGACCTCCCTGGGGCCCTAAGCAAAATTCTGCTAAGGGGCCCTCTACCTGACCCGTGATGCTGTGAGCTATGTAAACCATTTGCCATTGCCACACAGTCACACCTGACACTTCAGTGCTCCCAATACAATCCTCCCTCCTTTAAACAAAACAGCCAAAGAATAAGTACAACAATATGAATGAGGTTCAAACCAACAATATTTATTGAATAGAGTATGTTCTATAATATTAAGAAAACAAGTGAATATTATTAAATAAGTGAATATTAATGTAAACATAAATAAGAAGAAAATAATAAATTATAACCCTGAACGTTGGCTTTTGGGATTAACTTTGGTTCTCTCTACAGCCTGGGCATTTTTGGCATCAGTATGGGCACCACCACTATTTGGACTGTCTAGAATAAACTGACAGGAATATCACAGTTAGTTAAGCAGTCATTTACACTACTCGTTACATGTTACAAACATTTGAATGTTTGAATTAAAATCTTACCATCAAAATATTCCTTTTCTGCACTTTCTTGTAATATTTAAATAGTGAAGTAGTGATGCAGATATCAATAATCCCTGTGAGTGATATCAAGAATTAACTTTTGTACAAGTGAACATGTAATTCCTGATATCAAAAATAGACATCGGTAGGTAAAAATTAACTAAGAGGCCCTACTAGTAAAAATAATCAAGAATTCACTTTGCAAATAGTAAAAAAATCGAATTCTTGATATCAAAAATGCATAAACTGTGGAACAATGCATACATTTTAAATTCAATATATCTTATAAATCAATATCAAATTGTCAAAACATTGCTTTCCATCTTGCATAATTAGTGCAGTTGTTTAGAGTTTTTAACTACACATTGTCTGAGACTAGATAATCAGTGTCTTAAAAGTATGTATAATGTGTACTTTGATGAGGAGTGCCACCATTCACGCCCATATATTGTAGCCTACAGTCTGTCTGGTCTTCACATATATTTCTGCTTGAAAAATGCGCGTTTCATTTCATGTACGCGCCTAACGCATAATACACCCGACGTGGTTATCTTTTCCGAGCTGCAGTAAACAAACACCGTTGCACTTTGTCGTTTATCAAACATAATAAATAATTGTATTTTACTCTCACTTTTGTCAGGCACAAAGTCACAAAACACAGCAAGGAAGGAAGTGACTGGCGTTAGCAGCTAGACAAGAGATGCACTGCCTGCCTGCCCAGCTAGGTTAGCAAGACCGAAAAAAAAACACAATAGAAATGCACATAAACATAACTTTACTTTACTTTGCTGACATCAAACTTGGAGAGGAGAGAACACAAGTTTACCTGATCGTTGTTCCCGCAATTCACTCTCATGGTGTTTTTTTTTCCTCTTTTCGTGACCGGAAGGATAGTGTCACTTCATTTTGTCATGGATGTTGTAAACATTAATTGACGCACTATGACACGAGGGGGAAGCGGGGCCTCGAGTAATTTGCGGGGCCCTACGCAGCTTGCGTAGTGAGCGTACAGGGCGGATCGGCTCTGGGTAACAACAGACTCTTCCTCACACACTGCAGCTTTAGTTTGCTTAGGAGGCATGATCTTACCAAGATGTACAAAAAGATAGTTGAATGATGTCAAAAAATGCTGATGTCCAGGCCCACCTCCAGCCGAGGCCTACTAAGCCAAGAAGCCTCTCGACTTAGTTTAACACCACGCTCCTTATGCAGAGTTATTATACTCCACTAGACATAAAAAAACTGAAGCATAGGTAGAGCTTGCTTTCACAAGTAAGTCACTGCTAAGATTTCCAACAGGATTCTCTAGATGTTTGTTGGATTGGAATAGGAGCAACACAGCACGATCTGTATGAACTGTCAACTGCAGTGCAACCCTTCTGGCATTTGCCCAAGTGGCACTGATAGACACACCACAGAATATGAAACTGACCTTCTTTCTAAGACCAGTTTGAACAGGAAAGATGTGCAGTTTTCCAACGTGAAATGCAATTTGTGTGGCAACAGTTTTGATAATAATAATAATATCAGCTTAGGGCGAGGATTTGTTTTTGAGTCATGTTTATATTTTTCAGCTGCATGTTAATACAATTTATTTTATTTCTGCTCATCTACATAGTGGCAACATGTGCAAACTCACTCTAACTGCAGGTAAGGCCCACTGGACAAGTTATTGTAATGAATATTTTCTCACTTACCTCCCGTGGTATCTAGCCATGCAGATAGTTTTTGTTTTGTTTGCCAGTTTGTGGTGCTTATGAAAATTTGCATTTGATTCAGCTCTTTACACAAAACAGTGTCACCATTACCATTAATTTAGGTGAACTGATCTCCTAAGCTTCTTTTTTTATAATCAAATAATAACCAGTCTGTCACTTTGAAGGTCTCTGTTTGATCATCGCCAGCTTGGGTAAGTTCATAACATGCATTAATCATAATCAATAGCACTAGCAGACACATAAAGGTGGACAATTATGTGAAGAGGGCAACTCATTTTTCAGCAACCGGCAAAATCTTCTGGTTCTTGGTAACCAAAATTCAAAACGTCATATCTTATCCTGTCATGTGGTGGTTGTTGTTAGTGTGTATTTCATTTAATGTCATTCATATTAATGTAATGACCTCTTATTAACTTTGTTACATCTTATTATGCAGATTGCAAATATATGCTTTTTCTGTTTAGACATCTCAGCAGGGATATTAAATTATGATCAAACAGGGAGAACAATTAATACAATATGACTCTCTGATCTGATTCCTTCAGGTTATCCTGGCCTCACAGATACAGCTGCAGTGCCAATTGATAACTTCTGTAATGGAAAGAGCAATGGGCTATACCCTAACCCTGCTGACCCACATTCTTATTACAATTGTTGGGATGGAACAACCTACCTCCAAAACTGCCAAACAAATCTGGTCTTTAACCAAAAATGCAGCTGCTGTGACTATCCTGTAACTCCAACTACCACAACTACCACAACTACCACAACTCCACCTACCACAACTACAACTCCACCTACCACAACTACAACTCCACTTACTACAACTACAACTCTACCTACCGCAAATACCAGTCCAACACCAATTAATAACTTCTGTAATGGAAAGAGCAATGGGCTATACCCTAACCCTGCTGACCCACATTCTTATTACAATTGTTGGGATGGAACAACCTACCTCCAAAACTGCCAAACAAATCTGGTCTTTAACCAAAAATGCAGCTGCTGTGACTATCCTGTAACTCCCCCTATTACAACTACAACTCCCCCTACCACAACTACAACAGTCCCTACCACAACTACAACTCCACCTACTTCAACTACAACTCCCCCTACCACAACTACAACTCCACCTACCACAACTCCCCTGACCACACCTACCACAACTCCCCCTACCACAACTACAACTCCACCTACCACAACTACAACTCCACCAACTACAACTCCACCTACCACAACTACAATTCCACCTACTACAACTACAACTCCACCTACCACATCTACCACAACCACAACTCCACCTACTACAACCATAACTCCCCCTACTACAACTACAACTCCCCCTGCTACAACTACAACTCCCCCTACCACAACTACAGGTTCTGGAAACCCTTGCACAGGAAAGATTAATGGGTACTACACCAACCCTGCAGACCCAAACACTTTTTACCAATGTCAGAGTGGCAGAGCCTTCATAAAAAATTGCCCAGCAGGTTTGGTCTTTGACCAAAGCTGCACCTGCTGTAGTTGTCCAGACCTTACCACAACTACAAATCCCCCTACCACACCTACCACTCTCCTCCTACCATAACTACAACTCCACCTACTACAACCACACCATACAGCTGTCATGGAAGGATCAGTGGGCTATACCCCAACCCTGCTGACCCACATTCTTTTTACAGTTGTGGTAATGGAATAGCCTACCTCCAATATTGCCCATCAAATCTGGTCTTTGACCTAACATGCAGCTGCTGTAACTATCCTGCAAAAACTAATTGATAACTCCTGTTATGGAAAGAGCAATGGGCAATACACTAACCCTGCTGACCCACATTCTTTTTACAATTGTTGGGATGGAAGAACCTACCTCCAAAACTGCCCAAAAAATCTGGTCTTTAACCAAAAATGCAGCTGCTGTGACTATCCTGTAACTCCCCCTCCTACAACTACAACTCCACCTACCACATCTACCACAACTACAACTTCACCTACCACAACTACAACTCCACCTACTACAACTACTAATCCGTGGTGGTGATGGCTCAGTGGTTGGAACACATACCTTTGGTGTGGTAGACCAGGGTTCAATTCCCACCATGATCCACCAACCATTGTGTCCCTGAGCAAGACACTTAACCCCTAGTTGCTCCTGAGGCGTGCGACCTCTGATATACAGCAATTGTAAGTCGCTTTGGATAAAAGCGTCAGCTAAATTACATGTAATGTAATAATAATAATAATCCAACACCAATTGATAACTTCTGTAAAGGACAGTGCAATGGGCAATACACTAACCCTGCTGACCCACAATTTTGGTGATGGAATAGCGTACCTCCAATACTACCCATCATATTTTGTTTTTAACCATAACTGCAACTGCTGTGACTATCCCACAAAAACACTCCAACACCTATTGATAACTTCTGTGATGGAAAGAAAGGGAACTTCCCTACGCTGGTGACAAACATTCTTTGTACATGTGACAGAGACACCACAAAAAATACCTTTCAAATTTGTTTTTCAAAAAAGAATGCATATGCAGTTAACAATTGTGGACAGGAATAATTTCATTATCTAAAAGGTGGCATCACATATTCATATTAACACAAAGGAGACATTGTCAAAGCTGTTATATATTTTCTTTGGATTTTTCCCTTTTGAGTAATATGTTGAACATAGGGGTGTAACGCTACCTACAATTCTCGGTATCTCACTATATTGTATGGGTGTGTTCTAATATGTTTATATTTAACCATTGCATGATTGAATTTGTCTTACATTATGACACAGATGTTGCATATTTCATACATGTATATGCTGTGTGTCTAAATGTAAATACTAGTGCTGTCAAACGATTAAAATATTTAATCGCGATTAATCACATTGATGTCATAGTTAACTCCCAATTAATCGGAATTAATCACACATTTTTATCTATTCTAAATGTCCCTTGATTTCTTTTTGTCCCATTATATTTTCTCATTGTAATGCTCTTCTCAACATGAAAAAATGGATCGGCTTGCTTTGTGCATGATTTTTATTTTTTAAAACAACATTGGCATATACGTAGTGTTCAATTTCACACTAACATTCTCACTTGGAGCTAATAATCTGTCACACAATGTAACACTGTTACCTCCATTTTCCATTGCAGATAGTACTGCCTCATCCCTGAGGCGAGCGTGGCTGATCGTCATAGCGACTATGGTTTCCTACGACTCATTTCCTGGTTGTCCTTCTCCATAAACAACGTAAAATCAAGGAGAGGGTTAACTTCTCCTGCTCCAGGTTTCCCACCGTGGTCAGAAAGAACAGAGGAGACACTTTGTTTCTCTCACTGACTCTAGAGTCACTACTTGCTCCGAAGATAATCGGCGTCACGAGCCTACTAGCTACACGGTTCGCAAGCCCAAACAAGTGTGTGCGGCCGCGGCGTGTGCCTGTTTTGTTTCCGGTCTAGCTAGATCCAAAAGAACGTTAATCTTGCGATAAAAAAATGTATGCCGTTAAAATGGGTTTGCATTAACGACGATAATAACGGTTTAAACTGACAGCACTAGTAAAAACATACTACAAAAATGAATAAGTTGATAAAAATGAAATGATGAATCAATAAAATACTATAAGTTTCCTAGTTAAATGTTGGCACATTATTTTGGTTTTGTTGTTCTATGTTGATTATCTTTGTATATCAGGTGTGGAAAAAAGCTGCAATAAAGTGATTCAAACAAAGTTATGAATTTGATGGAGATTACTATAGAATCAATCATATATAAACATTTGGATCTACAATCTACAGTAAGACAAGCCATTTCTGGAAGGAGGTAGACAGTTCCACTTTTCTAACCTGCTCTGTGTCGCATATATTTGAAACCACAAACAGAAAAATGACATCAACACGTTTAGCAGATTATCTCTCTGGTAATAAAAATATTTTGCAGATTGGACTCACAGTATTTGAATTAAATAAGAAATGTGAGATGTATAATCTCAACTCAAATACTGGCATATATTGTCCCAGTCTGTTTTTTGCTGCAACATTGAAATTTCTCTCTTACAAAAATGTGACAGAGATCAAGCAGTTTCACACCAGTTACCGTACTAGCCACTGTGATCATATATTGTAATCTGTTCTGGTCACCTGTTGACAGATTACCAAACTAAATTATAATAGAGTAGGTAATGAAGGGTTCTTCCATTGAGCTTTAAAAGAGCATCATAAGCTTACTATACACACCAAACCAGTTAAGCTTCCAGATGAAGTGCAGTTGTGCTGGCTTATTTTTTTTTAATTGCCACTGTGTTGTCACTGAATGTCAGTTTATTACAAATTACATTGGCAGAGTTTTGGACATACTGGAGCTTGTCCAGGCTTTTGCTGGGGACTGCAGACAGGACTCCATTGCAGAAGTCCAATTGGGGGGTTATGACAGCATGAATGAGGGCTTTAGCCACGGAGTCAGAGGGTGATGGTCAGAGTCTGGAGATGTTTTTGAGGTAAAACAAATGTCTCTTCTTTTCAGACTTGCCTGTATCTTGAAGGGGTTAATATCCATCTGATTACTAATCAGAGATTTGACAACAAAGACAGCCTTACAACTAAGATAATGCATATCAGATAACAAAAATCTGGTAAAATAGATATTTTGTGAACATGACTTAAGCTGTTGAAGTGTTTTGTTGTTTTGCTTAGCCTCTCAGGTCAGTTACCTAAACGCTAACAACATGGAGGAACCTTTGTCTGGTCTGGATCTGGATGACATTAGTGGAAAGTTCTGTAAAATGGGCAAAAAACGCTTACTCAGCCACCTACACACTCTCCTGGTTCCAGGTAACTAAACGCTTCTATCCTATCATTGGGTGGTGATGTTTAGTGTGCAATTTATGCAATGCTAAAATCAGTATTAATCTTTCTATTAAGAAATGACAGCAATCATGCTCAGTAATATTAACATATGATGTAATGATCAAACAGGATTAAAGGTGCCGTAAGTAGAATTGCGGAGATCCTGGACTTAGCCAAAAAATTTGAACATCGACAATTTCTCAGTCCCAGGGTCTCCTAAGCCCCTCCCCCCACAAGGGATAATGAGCATATCAACTATACGTGTCCGCCGTACGACAAACCTCGCTAGCACATTAATTATATCTGTCCGCCGTAACATTGGTTCACTCTCTCCCTCTTCTCTTACTTTGTAAAAAGATAGATGACATACGCTCTTCATTCGCCACCATACTTCCTGAAATCATCTTACCGTCAAATTCTTACTTTGATTACCTCTGCCCACCCAACCACTTGCCTCCTTGATCCTATGCATTCCCACCTTCTCCAGTCTATTGCTCCTGACTTTCTTCCTTTCCTCACCCATCTCATCAACGTCTCCTTGTCAACTGGCTGTTTCCCCGACGCCCTCTAAGAAGGAAGAGTGACCCCCCCTACTCAAAAAACCAACACTCGACTCGTCTGAAGTAAATAACTACAGACCAGTCTCCCTTCTTCCATTTCTATCCAAAACTCTTGAGCGTGCCATTTATAATCAACTCTCTACTTATCTCCACCAACCTTCTTGATCCCCACCAGTCTGGCTTCAAGGCTGGCCACTCAACAGAAACTGCCCTCCTTGCTGTCACTGAGCAGTTTCACATCGCTAGAGCAACCTCTCTCTCTTTTGTCGTCATCCTTCTGGACTTTTCTGTTGCCTTTGACACAGTGAACCACCAGATCCTCATTTCGACACTCCAGGATCTGAGTGTCTCAGGTTCTGTGCTCTCTTTATTCACATCTTACCTGACAAACCGTACCTACTTAGAGAGGATCTACCTCAGAACCTTGCCCACTCAAAACTGGGGTTCCTCAGGGATCAGTCTTGGGTCCCCCCCTCTTCTCCCTGTACACCAACTCTCTCGGGTCTGTCATTCACTCGCATGGCTTGTCTTATCACAGCTATGCAGATGACACCCAACTAATTCTCTCCTTTCCGGAGTCTGAAACTCAAGTAGCAGCACGTATCTCTGCCTGTCTGACTGACATTTCTTCTTGGATGTCCACACACCATCTGAAACTCAACCTTGACAAGGGCTCTCCTACCCAAGAACTGACTATAACAATTGACAACTCTGTGGTAGTCCCCACCCAGACTGTCAGAAACCTGGGTGTGACACTTGACGACCAACTCTCCTTCACATTATAACATAACAGTAAACTGGTTATTCATGATTCTTACAAAGTGCTGTCAGTAAATGAACTGCGGTGGAGCAAAATAAGTGGCAGCTTTAATAACAGTGAGAGTCAGGCCCCAATAGAGAGAGAGAGTTTGCCTGTAGTCTTCTCTCATCATCGGGTCTATTGCTGAGTGGGCAGTGCAAAGGTAAATGTAAATTGGTCCTAAGAAATTAGACATCCCCCTGCTTACTCTTGGTGACAATACATCAGCCATATTTTTTTCAGATTGCAAATTAGTTGTATAAAACAATGGAGCAGAAGAAAGTAGTTGTGCTAGTTGCATACCTAAGACTTCACACCGTAATTGACCAAAACAGTCTGTCACATAGGGTAAGGTAATGTTTTTTTTTATAAATTCCAGCAAACTTTTTATGTTACTGGTAAATAAACAAGTTGTTAAAAGTAGTTTTATACTTTTAACAACTTGTTTATTTACCAGTAACATAAAAAGGTACAATTATGAAATACAGTCTATTAAGATAATATTGTAGCTGAACTTGCTGATTAGAAAAAAGTCAGATAACTCCCAATTTCAGATAATGGCATATTTGTCCCCCATGCTGCACCTTTGACCTGCTTTCACCTGCTAAACATTCAATGCCCTGTAAGTTGTGCCAATACTCGAGGCTGGGAAGGGAAATAAAAGAAGAAAAAAAATGAGAGAGAGATACAAGGAAGCAAAAAATGAAAAACAGGTACAACACAGTATGGTCAGGTAAACACTAATTAGATCACAACACTAAGTTCTGCATATACATTTGGTTAGACAACCTACTGCAACTTTTTGATACTTTATCCATGGAGTAGCAACACATACTCAATGTATTCACTTAATACTATTTTCTAGTGCTGTCAGTTAAACGTGTTATTAACAGCGTTAACGCAAACTCATTTTAACGTTGTCAATTTCTTTATCGCGAGATTAACGTTCTTTTTGGCCTAGCAAACTTTGTAGTACCACACCGGATCTAGCTAGACCGGAAACAAAACAGCAGACACACTTGTTTGGGCTTGCGAGCCGGCCAAAGAGTAGTACATACCTGCAAACTAGTCACTTTTCGGCGAAAATCACCGTTTTGAATGGGAAAGGGGTCCGAGACCCGGTGCTAATACGGCACCGGTGTCTTAATGACCGTTATCTACCGGACCGAATAGCAACGCGGATTTCGGTGCCTTATTTAGGTGCCACTTAAATGCCTGCTCTCTGAAGCTCCGAAAACAGACGTTAGAGGGAACTGAAACATCGCTGCACAGGACGCTAGTCAACACTACACTACACAGCGAAATTTCACTTTATTTATATAATAAAGTTTAACTTTATTCATGGGGTACTTTCCATAAAATCATCTCTCAATGCGAATCATACCAGCTATTAGGCTAACCAACATAAAACCATGCCAATCTCTAGGTATGGTGAAGGGTATGTGATGATGTGGGGCTATTTTAATTCCAAAGGCCAAGGGAACTTTATCAGGATGAATAGTAAAAGAAAATAAGAAAAACCTCTTCTGGCCATGTTCTTAATTTACGAACAACACACAGTAATCATTTCTGTCAAATCAGGAAACTCACAGGTGTAACTAATAATAGTGATGATGACAATATTCTAAGCCAGTATTCACTAGACAATCACACTAAAACTAGGCCAGCTCTGGTATGGGGATATAATCAATGCTAATTACACCTGTGTACTTCCTGCTAGGACTAAAAAAACATTCGGCCACCAAAGAAAGACCTGTTGTTTCTCTGTAGACAAGATTAAATGATTGTTGGGTAACAAGTTCTGCTGGCCATAATAGGTTGGTAGTTCATTAATTAAAGAGGTATCTAATCATATTCAGGACCCTGATATTACTCACATTTCTGGCAGATCAATGGATTGGCATTGTTCCCCAAGATCTTAAATAAGCCAAGATTACACCTTTATTTCAACAAGTCCTCCAAACCATACGACCACATAATATGAGACAGGCCGGCCATCTTCCAGAAGAAGAGCTTGCTATCCTTAGAAAATTTAAAAAGGAATTGTCATCAAATTGACTGGACATATATAATTGTTTTTTGACTCTGTCTAATTCTTTCTTTTCCTTTCATCTATACAGTAGTGCAGTGCCCTTGCAAGATGTGCCTGTTTGAAATGTTTATCAGTGTTTTAAGCCCCCAATGTCTCCTTCCAGGCAGCATTAGGATTAGGCAATGGCTATGATTATGGTTATCATCCATTCATCCATCTTCATCCGCTTTTCCGGTATCGGGTTGCGGGGGGAGCAGCTTCAGCAGGGGACCCCAAACTTCCAAAGTCAAGGCCCCTGACCTTCACCACCACCCGTGTGGCAGTGCACCTGACCCCAGCGGTTCCTCCCACAGGTGGTGGGCCCATGGGATGGAGAAAGAGGTGCTACGTAGCTTTTCGGGCTGTGCCCCGTCGGGCTCCGTGGCAAACCCGGCTACCAGATGCTCGCTGACGATCCCTCCATCTGGGCCCGGCTCCAAACGGGGGCCCCGGGCTTCCTCCGGACAGGGTCTCTCTATCTCTTCCTCGTTCTAGCATAGGGTTTTTGAACGATTCTTCGTCTGGCCCCTCACCTGAGACCACTTTACCATGGGAGTCCCTACCAGGAGCACAAAGCTCCAGACAACACAGCCCTCAGGTTCATAGGGACACCCAAACCTCTCAATCCCGATAAGGTGATGGTTAGGGTTAGTTAGGTGCCTTGAAGTCAACGGTCGCAGTGGTGCCTGGAAGGAGAAGTTGGAGGCTTAATACACCATTGAGCATTTGAAAGGGGCTGATTCCATGGCCTCCAGAACCACTCATCCAGACAACTTCAACTCGTCACTGCGCTGCCTTGGCTCCTGATCAATACACCCACCATGACAAAAGGCATTTTGTGACAAGGCACAACATGCTGTCTTCACTTAGAGACTATTTTTTTACAGAGGAGTACAGAAGAGACACACTGTAAGAAACAAAATCTGTAAAGAAAAAGATAATGTCCCAGCAGAAAATTACTAGTACCTTTTCCATTAAGTTTACGGACATTTCTGTTAATCTAAAAATGGAAAATTCTGTAGATTTACAGCATACCCTCTGTACCTTTAATGGACATTTCTGTTTAACCAAAAATTAAAATATGGAAAAACACCTGTGAAAAAGCATAACATAAAATTCCTTCATATTAAACAGTATATTTGCCCATATTTCTTCTGACTTTTTAACTGTGCAAAGCTTTGTCATATGTTGCAAGGGCAATCACCTGAAGCTCAAGATCAGCAAATCCAGGCGTGCCTAGCCTACTCCTGGTTGCTTGGCAACAGTAAACAGAAATTCTCCGGTGCTACCTTCAAGCACATCTTACAACAAACACTTCAGAGGTATTGTCAAATCACAAGAACCATTTTTTTGGATTTAAAAGTATGTATTTCTCTCTAAAAGTAACAAAATATATGAGATAAAATGCCAAACTTATCAGATATGATGTCCTGAAGCATTTTCCGCCATCTTGAATTATTTCTTTTGACTCGAGCAACCAACATGCATAGGTCACACTGTCCTCACGCTGCCTTCACTCCAATTGGCAGTCACTTTGTCGCATTGCTCAGCATTTGCATAAAATAGCCTTCTTGTCTATTTCGGCCCCGCCTTACTTGTGGAAGCGGCGAGCTCGTCGCTTGTACAGCTTGTTGCTGGCAAACGGCCACTCCCATTGAAATGAATGGCAGCCTGTTGCTTTGTCGCTCTGTTTTGTAGCATGTGTGACTGTAGGGTTAAGTCATGGACAAAAACATGTTTTGTATGGTCACAGTGGCATTGACCTGTGTTCACCAAAAATGTAATCAGTTCATCCATGAGTCTAAGTGGACGTTTGTGCCCAATTTGAACAAATTCCCTCAAAGCGTTCCTGAGACATCACATTCACGAGAATGGGATGGATGGATGGATGGATGGATGGATGGACGGATGGATAAATGGGCAGAGAACCCCAAACCATAAGGCTTCTGGTCACGCTGTTACAGACGCGGAGGTATAACAACAAAGTTAGTTAATTAATCTATCAATTTCAAGTTTTCTAAGTGGTCTGACTCAGTCTCTAGTGCACATTAGTAATGATGACTGCAGGGTTCTCAGTCCCCCAAAAGAGAGGAACCTCCTTAACAGACAGACATTTAAACATGGTGGTATCATGCTATTTCTGAAAATACAATTTGAAATCAAAGTCACAAGGGCATTGCGTAGGGCTGTGACCGTATAGTGTTTTTCTTACCGCGGTGACGAAGCAACATATCACCGCGGTATGGCGGTTCACCGCCAACCCCCTTACGAGAGTAGCGTAAGTTAGAGCGAGAATGGCAGGGTGCCTTAAGTGAGTGACGTCAGTGCCCGTGTGGTCACGCAAGGAGAGCGAGCGGTAACGGAGAGTAGCGAGAGGAAAAAGAGATAGAAATGATGATGTAAAGGGACTTAAAAGTGAACAATAAAACAACAAGCTTTAACTTCTCAAGACACAGTGGCTTTCTCTGTTGTCAATACCGCCGGTAAAGTGAATGGCGTTACCCCCAAAAAACTTCAGCTTAACCCTTAGCACAGAGTTTCCATTTCAGCTCAATGTGAGAGTATTTAGGCTACTGTGTTTTGCTGTCATTTACGGCTACTCTGCTTTCTCTCCTCTCTGTCAATCTATTCCACAGGCTTTTGTCAATAAAGTAAAGAGGAAAAAAAGTTTGCTGACAATGCCGAGGGCTGACGAGAGCAGAGGGCGACTCGGCAGTCTGCTCCGAGGCTCAGGGTCAGGGTACTAAAGTATAATCCGTTTTTTGTTTTAAACCAAAAACGAAAAAACATTCTACACAGTGCCTGCTACTTCACTCCCCCTCCCTAAAATGTGTTCAGTATAGCCAGTTAGAGATTGAGCAAGTAGACTATAGCAATATACATAGCACCAACAAAGAAATCACATAAAATGTAGTTTGTTAAAATCAGAGTAAAAGGGATACTTACAAATATAGTGGTGAAAGGAGCGTCCTGTGTCTGTTGGATGTCTGATGGATGTCTGATGGATGTCTGATGGATGTCTGATGGATGTCTGATGGATGACTGTTGGATGTGTGATGGATGTCTGATGGATGTCTGTTGGATGTGTGGCTGAGCAGTTTATTTTGGGTGGACAGCTGAGGAAGCTGTTAAACAGGGTGCAGATAATTGCTCCAAGTTCCTGTAGTTCTTGTCCAGTTGTTAATAGAATTCCTTGAATCAATAAATAGTTTTATTATATGTAAGATGTGATTAATTACATTAAGCTGACAACATGTGACAATTAACTAGGGAGGGGTAATTCCTGCATTGTTGTGTGGAATTGTTGCAATGTCCTAATTATACTTTGTACATTGGTACAAAAGATCAGAGTCACCTCACGCAATGCTAGGGCTGTGACGATAACCGCATCACCGCAAATCTGACGGTGACGTGCCACTGCCGCGGTGACATCATCACCGCATTTTTTTTTTAACTTTTTGCTTGCGGAAGTTACAGGAGAACAGATATTGTGTGATATGAAATGTAATGAAAGCAATAATCATTATCCACCTCATCATCGCGGTGACATCATCACCGCATATTTTTTTTAACTTTTTGCTTGCGGAAGTTACAGGAGAACAGATATTGTGTGATATGAAATGTAATGAAAGCAATAATCATTATCCACCTCACACAACGTCCATACAAATGAAAAAATGAACTGGAAAACTGCTCGTTTTTCAACTGTTGTTTTCTTGTTTTTCATGTTTCCGTTTCAACCCAACAGCGAGAATACGGGCTCATTTTTTGTAATGTGCATAATCACTGAAAATCCGACGGAACACAGGTCTCGTTCTTGTTTTGTATGTGTTTATGTGTTGACGATCGAAAGTGGCTCATATCAATGCAGCGCTGGACTGGAAGTAACATTAACGTGTCAAAATAAAAGTACAAGATCTGTAATAACTGCCAGAGGAACCAGATACTTTAGCTTTTGCCTGTAGCTTGTCAGATTAGGCTAACATTAATTATTTAGGGTTATATTAAGTATTTAATAATTGAATAATAATTTTAAATGAAATTTACATTCCTCTGTTATTAGCCTATGTGTGGCGTTATTGATTACTTACTCTAATCTTACACCAGCCAGTAAAAAGACATCTAACCCTTGTTGTTGTCTTTGGGTTAAATGTGTCGTGTTTTCAAAGTTTCTTATAAGAAATATGGGTTTCTTTCAACCAAATTAACCAAAAATAACATGCATTGTTCCGCTCCATGCTCTTCGCAAGTAAAATTCATATTCACAACTTTCATAGAATTTTGGGTGTTTTATTCAATTTTATAGCATGTATGGTCTTCCCAAGTGCATTTTGACCACAGGTAGTGCAATAGGGCACTATTGTGCTTTACAGAAGATAAACACACACACATGCACACATATGCATGGACATGCCCAGACACACAAACACCCCCATACACACATTCACCCCGCCACACACACACACACACACACACACACACACAAGCACACATGAGCGCACACACATCTTCAAAGCTACAGCTTTGTAAACTTGTTCTTATAACACCTTCGATGTGTCTTTTCCTAAATAGAGACAATACATTTCTTCATGAAATAGTTTTGTCCTTTTTGTTGGCTCTCTGTTGTTTGTGAATAAAATTGCATCAGTTAATTTTGATCTGGGTATATCCTGGCTAATATTTGCCATATACCAGTCTGTTATAATCCAAAACAACTAATCATATATCCTCATTTTACTCAGAAATTAGGTATAATTCATGTAAATGAGGTCTGTTGACCATGAATGCAAAAATAAGTGTAAAACTAATGAGTGGAATGAAGTTGGATAAAAGACGTAACACAGAATTGAGTAATAAATTACTTCATGCTTTATGAACTGGTCAATTTTGTTATGCTTGCAACAATTATGACCCGCGAGGACAAGTGCATGGTCGACAGGAAGACAACACAAGGGCTAAACCACTAAACCACTTACAGTTTAACAATTTTTTCAATACTTTTAACAACTTTCCTAAACTCTTAATGCACCAACACACCTACAACACACAACTGACAAAACAGTTAATTTCATGCTCAAAATCACACATTGTAAACTCAACTCCCATCACTAATTTCGAAAATACAATATTACACTAACACAACACACTAAGTCTACCAAAACACTGCAAACATGTCTCAAAATCAAATAATTCTTCCAGAACACTAACACATGTTCTCTTCCAACAGGAACATTTAGTCATAGTCATAGAACAACGTCATAAAAACACTAATATAAGGTGGAATTACAGAAACTGCATTATTCTATACGTGTCAGGTCTGCTCCTTATACAATAGACACTAGATTGTATTGATCATAGATTATGTTTTGCACTGCAGTTTCTGTTGAAGCCGCTCTACATTTGTGTTTTGGTGGTTTAGTAAATGCATTTTGTTTCCTTTGCTGCAGAAATTCAATACAAAAAATGAATTACCATCTCAGAGTAGCTTTATAGAAGCAGCACATTGTTATTAGTTATTTAGTTCTTTGAGTTTTATGTTGTTTTGGTGTTATGTTCTAAGCCGTATGTGCTTTAGTTCACTTGTTCATTCCATTCCATTAAATGACATGTCATTTAGCTGCCGCTTTTATCCAAAGCAACTTACAATTAAGTGAAAGGCAGGGCAACATGTTTTCTTTTAGTGGAGAGGGAAACCGTAGCACCTGGAGAAAACATGCATACACGGGAAGAACATGCAGAAAGGCCCCGGGCCAGCAGGGTTCCAACCCAGTACCTTCTTGCTGTGAGGCCACAGTGCTGACCATTGACCATTCCTTATTGGAATTCAACCACACAATACCCATCATGTATTATATTGTATTATCCAATATTGGTCAACTAGTGTTTCAAGGGCTTAGCATGAGCAGTGAACATCTAACAAGCTGGCTGATCCAGGACCAGGCCCTGCAGTGAGGAGGTCTACCATGCTCACCATGAACTCTGGTCCAGTCCGCAGGGCCTGAGGAGACCAGACCAGAATGAAAGTCTCCACTTTACATTGTTAATTTATGTTCTTCATCACATTGACATGTTCAATGGCAGCTAATGTGGTCAACCATGTCACATACAATATTCTGCAGAGCAATTAAAAAAAATAATTAATTAATTTTAAATACATTTTTTGCCTTTTTTTACTGGCTGGTGTAAGATTAGAGTAAAAGTAGTCAAGAATGCCACACATAATGCTAGGGGAATGCAGATATTATTTAAAATGTGATTTACAAATTATTATAATCCTATTTCTATTTTAAAACAATATCAATTCTTACTCCCTTTGTTGCTATTAATTAATGTTACTCAATTACATACTTTATATAACGCTAAATAATTAGTTTTAGCCTAATCTGACAAGCTACAGGCAACAGCTAAAATATTTCGTTCTTCTGGCTGTTATTACAGTTCTCGTACTTTTATTTTGATACGCTAATGTTACTTCCGGTCCAGTGCCGCATTGATATGAAACACTTTTGATCTTCAACATGTAAAGCCCATACAAAACAAGAACGAGACCTGTGTTCCGTCGGATTTTCAGTGATTATGCACATTACAAAAAATGAGCCCGTATTCTCGCTGTTGGGTTGAAACGGAAACATGAAAAACAAGAAAACAACAGTTGAAAAACGAGTAGTTTTCCAGTTCATTTTTTCATTTGTATGGACATTGGATAAACGGGAAAACGGAGCTCATATTTTCGTTTTTTCGTTTTTGGTTTGAAACAAAAAACGGATTATACTTTAGTACCCTGACCCAGCACTGCAGACAATTCATCACTGCAGGACAAGCACATAATGTCTAAGTGTCTACGTCGGTAGCATAAACAGATAAAATGCCTTCTCCTAAAGCTAAAAACCCGTTCGCAGCAGTGGAAGCTCGGTGCTCGGAAGCTCCAACGGCCGTTACGAGTTCAAGTCGCTGACCAAGCCGTTGAACCGGTCTCCTCCAACGGCAGCTGGGCTCCAAGCCACTCGGCGTCGTGCGTGTGTGGGTGTGTTGTAATAGTAGTAAAGAGAGAGAATGGGAGAAGGAAGTTTGTGTGAGGTGGATAATGATTATTGCTTTCATTACATTTCATATCACACAATATCTGTGCTCCTGTAACTTCCGCAAGCAAAAAGTTAAAAAAAATATGCGGTGATGATGTCACCGCGATGATGAGGTGGATAATGATTATTGCTTTCATTACATTTCATATCACACAATATCTGTTCTCCTGTAACTTCCGCAAGCAAAAAGTTAAAAAAAAATATGCGGTGATGATGTCACCGCGGTAGTGGCACGTCACCGTCAGATTTGCGGTGATGCGGTTATCGTCACAGCCCTAGCATTGCGTGAGGTGACTCTGATCTTTTGTACCAATGTACAAAGTATAATAAGGACATTGCAACAATTCCACACAACAATGCAGGAATTACCCCTCCCTAGTTAATTGCCACATGCTCTCAGCTTACTGTAATTAATCACATCTTACATATAATAAAACTATTTATTGATTCAAGTAATTCTATAAGCAACTGGACAAGAACTACAGGAACTTGGAGCAATTATCTGCACCCTGTTTAACAGCTTCCTCAGCTGTCCACCCAATATAAACTGCTCAGCCACACATCCAACAGACATCCATCAGACATCCATCACACATCCATCAGTCAACCATCAGACATCCATCAGACATCCAACAGACACAGGACGCTCCTTTCACCACTATATTTGTAAGTATCCCTTTTACTCTGATTTTAACAAACTACATTTTATGTGATTTCTTTGTTGGTGCTATGTATATTGCTATAGTCTACCTGCTCAATCTCTAACTGGCTATACTGAACACATTTTAGGGAGGAGGAGTGAAGTAGCAGGCACTGTGTAGAATGTTTGTCTTTTTATTGTGTTGTAGCTTTCTAATATTATTATTATTATTATTATTATTATTATTATTATTATTATTATTATTATTATTGTTGTTGTTTGTGGTCCTAATAATGTGATCATCATTTTGAGTCAAATGTTTTTTGCATGATGCACGAAATTAATAATCAAACTTGATTGATTATAATCATACAGTAACCAACCTGTTCAGTCATCACTCCTGATCTGAGCGCCATGTCCTTTCAACTCCTTATACTTTTGATATTGTTTTAATTCATGTTTAATCTAAATTCTGATCACTCATTTCTTTTGGTTTTAATTATATTTGTGTATTTAAAGTTTTGATTGTGTTCTTTAATGATTACAGGTGCTGTTTAATCACTCATTGAATCTTTACCAACCATCCTGATAAAGGTAAGTGAAAATATCATTGGTGCTGTAAAATGGTATAATTTCTCAAGCAGGAGCTTGGGTCTGACTATGTGATGGTACAGTTGCGTTTTAGTACCAATATTATGACTTTACTTTAAATTGATTTGGGTTAAGCAGATACTTAAACTATGCTGAGTAATAACTATCCTGCTATGAAACATTTCTTTTACAAATCTGCCGAAAGCTTGTGGTATGAAGAACTCAAGTGTTTATCTTGGACAACATATATTGTTTAAGTTGGCTGCAGACTACAGCAATTACTCCTGTTTACGTCTTAAATGCAAAAACACATCAGCTGTGTATGTAACATGTATGGAAATAAGCGTTCCAATACTAAGTAAACCAGTGCTGGACTGGGCCAAAAAATCGGCCCGGGCATTTTTGGCCCAAGCGGCCCACACCCACCGTGATTGGTCAGAGACATTCCCTGCAGACAGTCCTCTTAAAATATGCGTCCATTCTATGATATGAGTTGCCTATTGTTCTGCGTTCATGTGATGGTTTTGGATCCTTCAAGAGGTCTCAAGACTTATCTGTTGATCTTACACTTAAATAATTAATTCATTCTTAGAGTTATGATTTGTATATTTATGGTATTTTTTATTATTATTATTGATATTTGATATTGTATTGCCATTATTGTTATTATTACTATTTTGCTTAATATTGGCTTAGCAACTTTTAAAAACTGTTTACTGTTAATTTTAACCATTGTAAGATTCATATTTTGTTGCTTTGGACAAAAGTGTCTGCTAACTACAATAACCATAACCATAACCCTTCCCAAAAGCTACAATAAAGCTGGGAGTAGTACATGCCCTGGAAAAGAGAAGCAGTGTACTCACTCACTTTTGATTGGCGACCTGGAGGCCATAGGGTAGCCTACACAATGTCCATACTCAAGTGCAAATCATTGCCAAAGATAAAGTTTAAAGTATAATTTCAAATTATTTAACAACATTTAAGTATACAAGTGTATTGTCAGTAAAGTCAATCAAAATGTTGCCTTGGCCCACACCAATGAACAAGAAAGATTTACTCTAACAAGGTAACCTTTAAAAGAGTGAGAAACAGAGAGAAATGTCAGCTAAGTTAAGGTATAACTTAACTTATAACATTTGTTTTTAAAATGTGATTTTCTGTTTTTATTTCTTATTTATTAGTGCTGTCCATTCCTATTCTGTCTGTTATTTGTTGTCTGTTGAAGTGTATCTTATGTGCTGCCTTCTTGGCCAGGGCTCACTTGTAAAAGAGATTTTAATCTCAATGTGATTTTTCCCTGGTTAAATAAAGGTTAATAATAATAATAAATAAATAATTTAGCTTAAATCTCTGGGCAATGTAGAGAGACAGCTGTATACATAGTATACATGAGCCTAGTAGAACAGGCTGTATACATAGTATACATGAGCCTAGTAGAACAGGCTGTATACATAGTATACATGAGCCTAGTAGAACAGGCTGTACACATAGTATACATGAGCCTAGTAGAACAGGCTGTATACATAGTATACATGAGCCTAGTAGAACAGGCTGTATACATAGTATACATGAGCCTAGTAGAACAGGCTGTATACATAGTATACATGAGCCTAGTAGAACAGGCTGTATACATAGTATACATGAGCCTAGTAGAACAGGATGTATACATAGTATACATGAGCCTAGTAGAACAGGCTGTATACATAGTATACATGAGCCTAGTAGAACAGGCTGTATAGATCACAGACTTCAGCTACCCAACAGGCCAACCCTTAAACAGTTAGGTTACCTGACAGCCACTAACTTTAATGTTACTGCCAAACTGCTTGTTGTCATTATGACGTGAGGCGCACGCACACGCGCACGCACACGCACACGCACACACACACACACAACCTGTTAATTCACGTACTTCTTACCGTCGTCAACTAGGCCTACTTCCTCTTCCACCTGTTCCTCCCTCTCTCCCGTGGCCCTGTCATGGTCGCTCTCCTCCTCCTCGGCCTCTTCCGTGTCATCATGATGTTGTTTCTGCTTCTCTGTATAGCCAGACACCTCTCCTCCTTCTTCTACTTCAGGTAGCCTAATGCTGATGATGAAGCAGCTACTACAGCCCCAAACATGCCAGACATGCTGGCACATTTTGAGGCATTCGCCTGTAGATTCTTAATCGTTTTCTCCCGTAATTTCTGTACACATCGCTTGCGTATGGGGTTCCGTGGTCGTTTGTCCATTTTAACGTGGATGCTAAACTTCCAGCATATTATAACGTTTACAGCTCGTGTCTCAGGGCCGGGAGTGGGGAAGGGTGTTCCTGGATTTGGTTAGGTCTAGTTTAGGACTGTAGTTGAGCTGATTCCGGTTTCCAACTTCACCCCATGATGTCAGTTAAAACACGGACGGAGACAATTATCGCTCTTGGCGCTTTATTACATAAGGCAACAGTACAAAATGGGCGTGGGTAGCTCTGCTATGGCTGTGTATTTGTATGTGGTTCTGCAAAGAAACAAATAACATGGCTACCATACGCAATGCATATGAAGTATACATATAGGCTAGCAAACAACAACAAACCCACTATTAATTACACTATATCAATGTAATGTAACTACTGCAGCATAATACAATACAATAATAATACAATAATGTAGCTAAATACAAACGTGAGAAAAGAGCATCCAACAATCTGCATTATAAATCAACAGCCACGTGCAAAGTAGCTAACAGGTGATTAACACAAACATCGAAATTACCAGCTAACTTACTTCAATGTAGAAGAACTACAGACCAATACAACAGGCCCAAATGAACTGACAACGTAAGCTATGGGACTTACAGTTCTCAAAGACGCACACAGTCTCTTTTCTCTTTCTCCCACTTTTCTCTCCGTGTGGCGCGTGCGCCCGCTCGCGGTAAGGCGCGTGTCCGCGTGTCCGCGCTACCCCCCGGCATGCAGCCACAACAGGGCTCGAGAGTGCGACCAATTTGGTCGCATATGCGCCCAAATTTTGTAAGGGTGCGACTAACATTTTTCCTAGGTCGCACCGGTGCACCTAACGTCCTCTCCGCTGCGACATGACCCATTTCTTCTGTAAAGCCGTGCCCGTGTTTGGATCTCTCCTCCTACTCTCCGTGCAGCCCCGCCCCCATTCACTCACTGTCACACACAGACATGCCCGTGCAACATGGAGAGAGACAGCGTCGGTCCACACTGCGACATTTGTCTACAGTTTTAATTGTTATTAACACAGCTCTATATTGTTAAGCATGAGAGGGAAACCTGTATTTGTAGCAGTGTTTCCGCTGGTAACTCTGTTACTGCGGCCGCCGCACGGCGGAAAACACAGACGAAATTATTGAATGCAACTAACTTAAGCCGGACCTGGGCGAGATATGTGGCCAGAATATCATAGTAGTTCATAAAAATGCAGCGCAGTGACGATACAGACATTTCATACACAAGACGTGTAAACACACGCCGCTGACCCGCCAAAGCATTCGACCCGTGCTGGACCCATTCGAGTCAGCCGTCACTGTGAGTAGCCTAGCTTACGCTGAAGACATGAAAGGAGAAGGGGGGGATGACATGTAGCAAAGGGCCGCAGGTCGGAGTCTAACCTGGTAACCTGGGAGTAAACCTCTATATATACCGACTGAGCTATCCGGGCGCCCTCTTTCTCTTTTAATCTGTTATTGTTGTTGATAACAAGTGAAGGAGCTTTCTCAGAGATATATATTTTTTAAATATATCCTAGGCTATTTATTTCAGATAATTGTCATTTACATGTGTTGCAGCTGTATATTTTCAAACTAAGAAGTAAACCAGCTGTCTTTGCATTATAAAAGCTTGTGAAAAGTGGCTTTGACTTAAAACTTTAGCCCACTTTGTAAAAAATACAGAGATATAATTTTTAGTCCTGGACTAGTGGGAGATCTGATAAGAATCAGTGCGCGTGTGTGTGTGTGTGTGTGGGGGGGGGGGGGGGGGGGGGTTTGATGCTAGGGAGTGTGGCAAGCAGGTTTAGCCAAGGCCAAATGGGAAGAAGGCCAAATTACAGGTGTTGGCCATCTGAGGGGCAGACGACAGCAAGGGGGGGGGGCTATAAGACTTTGAGCCATGAAATGTGAGGTCTCAGTTTTAGTTGAGACCTAGTTTGTTTTCTAAATGTTTTAGTTTGGCAGCTCAGTGAAGTGCTTTAAACATTTTTTTATATATGCAGTATGATTGTGCTAAAACTAAAAAGTATTTACCTACACCTTATTCTTGTTTAAAATCATTTACATGATATATATGAATGTATATGGAGCGTGATAAAAAGGTGACCTTGAAATTGTGGCGTTAATTGCGACGCAAGGAAAAAATTTGGGTGCACCTTCATTTTGTGCTGGTGCACCTAAATAAAAAAGTTAGGCGCACCAGTGCAACCAAGGCAAAAAGTTAGTGTGGAGCCCTGCACAATCAGTCCTGACAGACGGACTTTTGTACAATTACCGAATGGGCCGCTGTCAGTTATCTATGGGCCGGCGCGGCCCAAAAAAATGAAAATATTAAAACAAAGGCCGATAAATTATATCGGCGGTTTGGCCAAAAAGTGCGTCGGCCCACCGGGAAAATGCCCGGTATGCCGGATGGCCAGTCCAGCCCTGAAGTAAACCCACAAACTGTGATAAGTTCTAAGTGGCACTGATAGACACACCACAGAATATGAAACTGACCTTCTTTCTAAGACCAGTTTGAACAGGAAAGATGTGCAGTTTTCCAACGTGAAATGCAATTTGTGTGGCAATAGTTTTGATAATAATATTAATAATATTAGCTTAGGCTGAGGATTTGTTTTCAAGTCATGTTCATATTTTTCAGCTGCATGTTCATACAATTTATTTTATTTCTGCTCATCTACATAGTGGCAACATGTGCAAACTCACTCTAACTGCAGGTAAGGCCCACTGGACAAGTTATTGTAATGAATATTTTCTCACTTACCTCCCGTGGTATCTAGCCATGCAGATAGTTTCTGTTTTGTTTACCAATTTTTTATCTCTTTGAGATTACAGTGTTTTTTAGTTTGTGGTGCTTATGGAAATTTACATTTGATTCAGCTCTTTACAGAAAACAGTGTCACCATTACCATTAATTTAGGTAAACTGATCTCCTTAGCTTTGTTTTTTAACCAAATAATAACCAGTCTGTCACTTTGAAGGTCTCTGTTTCATCATCGCCAGCTTGGGTAAGTTCATAACATGCATTAATCATAATCAATAACACTAGCAGATACATAAAGGTGGACAATTATGTAAACAGGGCAACTCATTTTTCAGCAACCGGCAAAATCTTCTGGTTCTTGGTAACCAAAATTCAAAACTTCATATCTTATCCTGTCATGTGGTGTTTGTTGTTAGTGTGTATTTCATTTAATGTCATTCATATTAATGTAATCACCTCTTATTAACTTTGTTACATCTTATTATGCAGATTGTAAATGTATGCTGTTACTGTTTAGACATCTCAGCAGGGATATTAAATTATGATCAAACAGGGAGAACAATTAACACAATATGACTCTCTGATCTGATTCCTTCAGGTTATCCTGGCCTCACGGATACAGCTGCAGTGCCAATTGATAAATTCTGTAATAGAAAGAGCAATGGGCAATACACTAACCCTGCTGACCGACATTCTTTTTACAATTGTTGGGATGGAAGAACCTACCTCCAAAACTGCCCAACAAATCTGGTCTTTAACCAAAAATGCAGCTGCTGTGACTATACTGTAACTCCACCTACCACAACTACCACAACTCCACCTACCACAACTGCAACTCTACCTACCACAAACACCAGTCCGACACCAATTGATAACTTCTGTAATGGAAAGAGCAATGGGCAATACACTAACCTTGCTGACCCACATTCTTTTTACAATTGTTGGGATGGAAGAACCTACCTCCAAAACTGCCCATCAAATCTGGTCTTTAACCAAAAATGCAGCTGCTGTGACCATTCTGTAACTCCACCTACCACAACTACAACTCCACCTGCCACAACTACAACTCCCCGTATCACAACTACTAGTCCAACTACTACAACCAAAACTCCCCCTACCACAACTACAACAGTCCCTACCACAACTACAACTCCACCTGCTACAACTACAACTTCCCCTACCACAACTACAGGTTCTGGAAACCCTTGCACAGGAAAGATTAATGGGTACTACACCAACCCTGCAGACCCAAACACTTTTTACCAATGTCATAGTGGCAGAGCCTTCATAAAAATTTGCCCAGCAGGTTTGGTCTTTGACCAAAGCTGCACCTGCTGTAGTTGTCCAGACCTTACCACAACTACAACACCCCCTTCCACAACTACAACTCACCCTACCACTACAACTCCCCCTGCCACAACCACAACTCCTCTTACCACAACTACAACTCCACCTACTACAACTCCCCCTACCACAACTACAACTCCACCTACTACAACCACACCATACAACTGTCATGGAAGGATCAGTGGGCTATACCCCAACCCTGCTGACCCACATTCTTTTTACAATTGTGGGAATGGAATAGCCTACCTCCAAAACTGCCCATCAAATCTGGTCTTTAACCCAAAATGCAGCTGCTGTGACTATCCCAGAAAAAAAAACACCTAATGATAATTTCTGTGATGGAAAGACAGGGAACTTCCCTACCCTGGTGACAAACATTCTATTTACAAGTGTACACATCACGGAGGCACCATCGAAAACTGCCCATCAAATCGGGTCTTTCAACAAAAATGCAACAGCTTTGACTAGCCCACAAAAACACTCAGACGGGCAATACACTAACTCTGATCACCCACATTCTTTATACAATTTTGGTGATGGAATAGCCTACCTCCAATACTACCCATCATATTTTGTCTTTAACCATAACTGCAACTGCTGTGATTATCCCACAAAAACACTCCAACACCTATTGATAACTTCTGTGATGGAAAGAAGGGAAACAAAAAAATACAAAAAATACCTTTCAAATTTGGTCTTCAAAAAAGAATGCATATGCAGTTAACAATTGTGGACAGGAATAATTTCATTATCTAAAAGGTGGCATCACATATTCATATTAACACAAAGGAGACATTGTCAAAGCTGTTATATATTTTCTTCGGATTTTTCCCTTTTGAGTTATATGTTGAACATAGGGGTGTAACGCTACCTACAATTCTCGGTATCTCACTATATTGTATGGGTGTGTTCTAATATGTTTATATTTAACCATTGCATGATTGAATTTATCTTACATTATGACACAGATGTTGCATATTTCATACATGTATATGCTGTGTGTCTAAATGTAAATACTAGTGCTGTCAAACGATTAAAATATTTTATCGCGATTAATCGCATTGATGTCATAGTTAACTCCCAATTAATCACACATTTTTATCTATTCTAAATGTCCCTTGATTTCTTTTTGTCCCATTATATTTCTCATTTTAATGCTCTTCTCAACATGAAAAAGTGGATCGGCTTGCTTTGTGCACGTTTCTTTTTAAAACAACATTGGCATATACGTAGTGTTCAATTTCACACTAACATTCTCACTTGGAGCTAATAATCTGTCACACAATGTAACACTGTTACCTCCATTTTCCATTGCAGATAGTACTGCCTCATCCCTGAGGCGAGCGTGGCTGGTCGTCACCGCGACTATGGTTTCCTACGACTCATTTCCTGGTTGTCCTTCTCCATAAACAACGTAAAATCAAGGAGAGGGTTAACTTCTCCTGCTCCAGGTTTCCCACCGTGGTCAGAAAGAACAGAGGAGACACTTTGTTTCTCTCACTGACTCTAGAGTCACTACTTGCTCCGAAGATAATCGCCGTCACGAGCCTACTAGCTACACGGCTCGCGAACCCAAACAAGTGTGTGCGGCCGCGGCGTGTGCCTGTTTTGTTTCCGGTCTAGCTAGATCCGAAAGAACGTTAATCTTGCGATAAAAAAATGTATGCCGTTAAAATGGGTTTGCATTAACGCCGATAATAACGGTTTAAACTGACAGCACTAGTAAAAACATACTACAAAAATGAATAAGTTGATAAAAATGAAATGATGAATCAATAAAATACTATAAGCTTCCTAGTTAAATGTTGGCACATTATTTTGGTTTTGTTGTTCTATGTTGATTATCTTTGTATATCAGGTGTGGAAAAAAGCTGCAATAAAGTGATTCAAACAAAGTTATGAATTTGATGGAGATTACTATAGAATCAATCGGATATAAACATTTGGATCTACAATCTACAGTAAGACAAGCCATTTCTGGAAGGAGGTAGACAGTTCCACTTTTCTAACCTGCTCTGTGTCGCATATATTTGAAACCACAAACAGAAAAATGACATCAACATGTTTACCTAAACGCTAACAACATGGAGGAACCTTTGTCTGGTCTGGATCTGGATGACATTAGTGGAAAGTTCTGTAAAATGGGCAAAAAATGCTTACTCAGCCACCTACACACTCTCCTGGTTCCAGGTAACTAAACGTTTCTATCCTATTCTATCATTGGGTGGTGATGTTTAGTGTGCATTTTATGCAATGCTAAAATCAGTATTAATCTTTCTATTAAGAAATGACAGCAATCATGCTCAGTAATATTAACATATGATGTAATGATTAAACAGGATTAAAGGTGCCGTAGGTAGAATTGCGAAGCCCCTCCCCCCACAAGGGAGAATGAGCATATCAACTATACGTGTCCGCCGTACGACAAACCCCGCTAGCACATTAACTATATCTGTCCGCCGTAACATTGGTTCACTCTCTCCCTCTTCTCTGGCGTTATGTACTCTATCAACCCTCCCCCATCTGACTCTTTCTTACTCATGCCTCCCAATCCTGCCACAGACACTCTCCTCTCTACTCTATCCTCCTCTCTCGACTCTCTCTGCCCTCTTACTTCACAGCAGCCTCGCAAGTCCTCCCCAGCTCCGTGGTTATCTGACTCAGTGTGTGCTGAAAGATCAACTATACGGGCAGCGGAAAGGAAATGGCGGAAATCTAAACACCCAGATGATCTGCTTACCTATCTGTGTCTTCTTTCCTCCTTCGCTGCCTCTACTTCTGCATCAAAAAGCTATTTTTATCAAAACAAAATTGAATGCTCTTTCTCCAACCCCCAAAAATCATCAAAAATCATCTTACCGTCAAATTCTTACTTTGATTACCTCTGCCCACCCAACCACTTGCCCCCTTGATCCTATGCATTCCCACCTTCTCCAGTCTATTGCTCCTGACTTTCTTCCTTTCCTCACCCATCTCATCAACGTCTCCTTGTCAACTGGCTGTTTCCCCGACGCCCTCAAAGAAGCAAGAGTGACCCCCTCTACTCAAAAAAACAACACTCGACTCATCTGAAGTAAATAACTACAGACCAGTCTCCCTTCTTCCATTTCTATCCAAAACTCTTGAGCGTTCCATTTATAATCAACTCTCTACTTATCTCCACCAGAACAACCTTCTTGATCCCCACCAGTCTGGCTTCAAGGCTGGCCACTCAACAGAAACTGCCCTCCTTGCTGTCACTGAGCAGCTTCACATTGCTAGAGAAACCTCTCTCTCTTTCATCGTCATCCTTCTGGACCTTTCTGTTGCCTTTGACACAGTGAACCACCAGATCCTCATTTCGACACTCCAGGATCTGAGTGTCTCAGGTTCTGTGCTCTCTTTGTTCACATCTTACCTGACAAACCGTACCTACCGGGTAACTTGGAGAGGATCTACCTCAGAACCTTGCCCACTCAAAACTGGGGTTCCTCATGGATCAGTCCCCCTCTTCTCCCTGTACACCAACTCTCTCGGGTCTGTCATTCACTCGCATGGCTTGTCTTATCACAGCTATGCAGATGACACCCAACTAATTCTCTCCTTTCCGGAGTCTGAAACTCAAGTAGCAGCACGTATCTCTGCCTGTCTGACTGACATTTCTTCTTGGATGTCCACACACCATCTGAAACTCAACCTTGACAAGACTGAGCTCCTTTTCCTTCCAGGGAAGGGCTCTCCTACCCAAGAACTGACTATAACAATTGACAACTCTGTGGTAGTCCCCACCCAGACTGCCAGAAACCTGGGTGTGACACTTGACGACCAACTCTCCTTCACTGCCAACATTGCTGCAACTACCCAATCATGTAGATACATGTTGCAAAGGAAACCCTGGGTTGATTGAACTAGTTGTTAAAAACCGTTGTGACACAGCTTATGCGGGACCGCGGTTGTTAGGTTAGGTGAAGCCGGGTAACTGAAATAAATCCAGGGCATGTTGAACTTGCTTCATAGTACAAGCCTCAGGTTGGAAAATATTTGCAAATCATTGTATTGTTTTTATTTACGTTTTATACAACATCCCAACTTCATTCAGTGGGGTATGTACAGTTATTCTGAAACCCACAACCATAACTACAACCCCTCCAACTACCACAACAACAAAAACACTACAACAACCAACCCACAACAATCCCCCTTACCACAACACCATAACAACTCCCCCAACTACAACCAAAACTTCTCCTATTATAGAGTTTAAAAATGTTAAACAATGCTGATCTTTGATGTCAATGTACTTATATATGTACGTATGTTTTGATGTATTCACAATGTACGCTGCAGCTGAGTTAGGCTTGCCCTCTGCAGCTTATTGTGCTAATTAGATCATGTCTGTCACTTAGCATGGAGGAGGAAGCTCTTTGTTCACACGGCAGGAAGAACTTCCGTTGTCTCTGTCTGGGGGCCGTCTGTTAATAATAATAATAATAATAATAATACATTTTATTTGTAATGCGCTTTTCTTGTACCCAAAGCGCTACAGTACAGTACAAAAGTAAATACATTAAAAAAAACATTAAAAAGAAAACAAACAAGAAATAAGACCAAATATACACATCAAGTGTCACCAATTAAGACACAGACATCTTAAAAAGAAGGGTTTTTAACTGTTTCTTAAAACTTGTTAGTGTTGGGGCATTCCTAACAGTTAAAGGAAGTGCATTCCACAACCGGGGGGCGGACACGGAGAAAGCTCTTTCACCCATCGTTTTCAGTCTGCAAGAAGGCTGTTTAAGTAGAAAAGAGTTGTCAGAACGGAGAGATCGAGAGGGCATATAGAGCGTAATTAAATCACATATATATGAAAGTGCAATTCCATGTACAGCTTTATAGAGCTGTTGATTAGATTAAGACCAAAAGACTAACTTGAAAAGAATTTACTTCCACGTTAGGGTCTTGTTTGTGACCAGAAGTAACATCAAAACACATGGATTTGGAAATAACGCCTTCTTTTGGGCGACAACAGACAGATGGACAGATGGAAAAGGTTTTCATCCAAGGAACCACCCACAACTTCAAGGGAATATATTTGTGAAACTGAGACTTTGGGACTGTAAAATGTAGAACCATGGGGGACTACATCTTGCAGTCCGCCGCAGCGTAAAATCCTGTTCTATCATGTCATTTCATTATTAAATCTTTTTGTTAATCTTCATTGGACAAAGCCTCTCCTTTCTCAAAATAAAGAAAACGCAACAAAACCCACTACCACAACAACCACTCTGACCACCACAACAATTTCTCCTATTACAGACACAATTATAAAAAAAACTCCCGCTACCCCAACTCCCACAACCACAACAAAAAACACAATGAAACCCACTACCATAACAGCACCCATTACCACAATCACGCAAACAACCCCCACCACAACCACAGCCACAAACACTCCAAACCCAAAACCACAGCAAAAAACCCTACCACAACAACTCTCTTTTCCACAACCACATCACAGACCACAACCACGCCAAAACCCACTACCACAACAACATTGCAGTCGCGGTGCAACATCCTCTTAGACAGACAGGCCGTGTTCTTTATACCCTTTTGACTGACTGACAGGCTGGAGATTGTAGGCCCAACTGTGTTCACTATGCCCTTTTTATGACTGACAGGCTGAGATAGAATATATACAAATACAAGAATAGTTCCAGTGCAGTGTAAGAAATGAATAATTATTTGATTTAATAGGTTGTAGGGACAAATTTGGGATGGGAAAAGGAGTGCTGTGTGGTGTGTAAAATGTTGTATGTGATAAAACATGGTAACCAAATGTTCTAAGTAAATAAGATAAATAGGTTTGGAATGATTTTTACAACTGAAATATTTTTTTGGAAAAGTAACGAAAAAAAGTACCGTTGCGTACTGGAACCGTATTTGAGGTACCAGTATCGATACCGAAAAAAATGTGAACAGTACCCAACCCTAGTATTTACAATTGTCCTGTTGCTGTCTGTTAATCGAAGGTGTACTTAAACCAGTTAGGTGTAAATGTTCTTTTTTTTTTATCTTCATTACGAATAAATATTACTAAATCAATAAGTTAATAATAAATCAATAAAATACCACACATGTCCCTGACAAATTTTGGCACATTTTGTTTAGTTGGTTTAGCTCTATGTTGGTTGTTCTTAGTCATCAAGTTTTGTGAGATCTCTGCAGTGTAAAAAGCCTTTGAGTTTTTCATCTGCACTCAGGGACTGCTCACTGCTCACAGTAAAAGCACTGTTACCAGCAATGCACTGTTACTAGCCATGGTTTGGCCACACTCATTGCAATAAATGCAAATCATAATGTTGGCCCTTTTATCATATATGAGGGGTAATTGGACAAGCTAATATTTGCGACAGGCATATATTCGGGCCTTTTTGTATGTGGTAGGCTCTTACTCAGGCTCAGAGTCAGATGAGGCCATCTCCACTGAAGATGTTTCGTCAGAATTAGGCATCTCATTGGGGACAGAAAAGACAGGTAGAGTTTCCTTAGCCAATTATGTTGGATCTTGGCTGGGTCTTTCAAAGCCAGGGAAAGGTGTAACGAGCACTGCAGCACTTTTCTTAAGAAAAGACATTATCTTCATGCCGCTTGAGGAATACAGGGTACGGTTTTAAGAGATAATAGGAGTCCGCTTCTGTCACTTAGGAATGTGAGTTTGATTGATGGGTGTGAGGTCAAAGGTCACGAGCTGTCAAAAATGGGCGGTAAAACGTGATGGATGGTCGCAGGTGTGTGCCCGTGACGAATTTGGTAGGAAGTGATGCAATCGGACCGTGTCATCGATGCCAGATGCTTGACACAGCTGTGTGTCTTTAGAATGTGACGTCTTTAGAATGTGTGTCTGTATAAAGGGCGTTCTTTCCGGCAGTTCTGCATTGAGCTATATTAGCTACTGCTAAAGGTCTGCTTCTAAGTGCTTCTAAGATGGCTGACAGTGTTTTACCTACTCCTTACCACGAAGGGACTGTGAAACGGGGTGCTGCGTTGCTCTATGAGACCCCGGTAACGATTTACCGCGATGATCCTGAAGTGCCTGGCGCTCCAAAGAAGCGTACGATGTTTTTGTGTCGTACTCAAATACCGCCGTCTGCAGCTCTGCATGAGGAATGGTCTCTACAGGCGTATGGGCTGACAGGATCCTGGGGGTACGTGTTCAAGTATGAAGAAGGTGAACTTTGCTTTTATCATTTGAAGGAAGGGGAAAAATTGACCCCCTCAACAGCCATGGTGAGGCTAAGTTTCGATGACTGGGGGGTCATGAGAACGATGCTACAATTTGCTCGTAGCCCTGATAAGAATAATGTGTCACCGTTGGATAAAGAGAATGTGTCACCGGATGGTAAAGAGTCGCAAACGGTTATGGAAGAATGCAAGGAGGAGGTGTCACCGGTGGATAAGGAGAATGTGGCACCGGTGGATAAAGAGACGCAAACGGTTATGGAAGAATGCAAGGAGAAGATGAATGAAGTGTACCTATGTAGCCTCGATGATGTTGAAGATGCTGACGAGAATCCTGAGGAGGAGGAGATGGGTTCAAGAACCGATGATTACCCCAGTGATTATGACTTGGCTCGGCTGAAAACAGTCTTTGGCGCAACATGGCCTTCTGGAACCACAACCACCGGCCGTTGGTATTTCCAAGCTGTTCTGTTATCAAGGTCTCTGAATGCAGAGAGAACGTGCGATCTTTTTGCTTTGCAGAGATTCAATCCTGACTGCGGCTTATTACGCACTGTGCTAGTCTTGCCTGCGTTGGAATGGGTGGACAGGTTGATGGAAGTGGGAGATACTATAACGGGGCTCTTCCAGAGCTGTCGCGGGTGGAGGAATACGTTGGCGGTGAAAAAAACTCTAAACTTTTGAAGACCAAACCACACCTCTTCCCAGACCACGCCTCCCACTGACTATATTATAAAGACCGAATCAGCCTTCTTCAAAACCTTCAAGATGTTCAACACAAGGAGTCTCACACCATACAAGATGTTCAAATCGCCGCCAAAGAGAGGTCTTGCTCCGCGGGTCCTCTTCTCAGTTGAGGAGGAGGAGGAAAGTCAAAGTCTGCTATGCCCTCCAACCTCACCAACCTCTCCTGAGGCACGGTACCCTGGCACCCCTGACGGGCAGAGCTCTGATGAGGATGTGCCAGCCTGTGTGACCCCGCCAATTCAGACGGAAGAGGCCGATGATTCATCGACGGGAAGCGATTCATCGGATACAGAAATGGGGGACAGCCTAGAACCAGAAGCTGAACCAGAAGCTGAGGATGAGGTTGACGGCTGGGTTTCTTCTCTACTCATTGACACCGTTAAATCTGCAGTTTTCCATCTTCTCAACTTGACTATTCACAAGGACAGACGATCTGAGTGCTATGGTTGTAAAGTGGATCATCCCAGCCAACGTGAACACGCGTGTCTGGAACCACTGGAGGACGATTTCTTCGTCGACAACTTTCACCGCCTGATGAAAAGACTCATCACACCTCGTTTTATTCCAGCTATTCAACGGCTGTTACTCGCCCGAAACATCAAGACCGAGGATTTCAGAGTCCGGGTAGTAGCAGAGACATTATTACACGAACTGAAAGTAGTTAAGAAAATCTATGACACAATAACAGACATGTACGAGAATTTGATAGGCCAAGATGCAGTGAAAATTTTCCAACTGCGTCTGGTCACCGAGTGTTACGGGGCGCATCTCTGAACTTGTGTAAAGAAAAAAAGTTTGTACTAGACTTGTGTGAAGAAAAAATGTAACCATGTATTTTACTAGACTTGTGTGAAGATAAAAAAAAAGTTTTTGTGTGAAGATAAAAAAAAAGTTTGTACTAGGCTTGTGTAAAGACAAAAAAAAAAAAAAATGTAACCACGTATTCTACTAGACTTGTGTGAAGAAAAAATGTAACCATGTATTTTACTTGACTTCTATGAAGATAAAAAAGTTTGTACTAGACTTGTGTGAAGAAAAAATGTAACCATGTATTTTACTTGACTTCTATGAAGATAAAAAAGTTTGTACTAGACGTGTGTAAAGAAAAAAAAAAAAGTTTTTACTAGACTTGTGTGAAGAAAAAAAAATGTTTTGTGTGAAGATAAAAAAAAAGTTTTTATGTGTGAAGAAAAAAAAAAAAATGTAACCATGTATTTTACTTTAGAAAAAAAGTTTTGGTGTGAAGAAGCAAAACATGTAACCATGTATTTTACTTGACTTCTATGAAGATAAAAAAGTTTGTACTAGACTTGTGTGAAGAAACAGTTTGATGAAGTTTACTTGTGCGCATTGAAAATAAAAGAATAAAAAAAAAATGAATGTTGTGTGTGTTGTGTTAAAGTACGTTACACTACTCAGAGGAAGGATGGAGAAACGGGTGATGGAACGTCTGTATTACGACCCTCGACATCCAGCTAGCTTTGGAGGAGTAAAACGACTCCATCAGGGTGTTCAGGATGTAACTGGGGAAAAAGTCAGTGTTGAGAAAGTTAAAGATTTTTTATCCGAACAAGACGCTTATACACTGCATAAACCAGCACGCGTACATTTCAAGAGAAACAGAGCTTTCAACCACATGCCACTTTCTAACTGCAATACGTTCTGTGTGCATTTACAACTGATTGAACATGTTTTTCCCAAAAAGATATCCACACACACATATCAGATTAGGGTTAGGACTATACCTTCTTTTGCTTTGTGTGGTGGTTGCTGGTGTTATACCTTGCAGGTCATCATTGTACAGACAATGTGTTTCTTATTGACTCATACACATATGAAGGTTGCCAATCAGCTCTTTCACTTAGGCTGAATTTGCAAGCGGAGTTTAAGATTTTCTTCCTCACTTTCTTTTCATCGTATTTTATTGTTAGATCAACTTGTGTTTTGGAAGAATTGTATCAGTATCTCAGCTTAAATTCTATTACCATAACCTGTATTATTATTATATAATTATATAATTATTTCTAACCTTAATTCTAAGCATCATTTTACAGTTTAAAATGTCCTATAACCATTAGATTTAAAGCTAACATAATATATTTCTGATTTTTAGAAATTTTAGTAGATTTTGAAATCTCTGTGTATTCACTTTATTGCTATGTTATCATAACCACTAAAATGTGGATATTAAATAGTATGTGATGACAGTTTCTGTTTAATGCAGAGCCTGAAGAACTCTTTGTCTTTCAATGGCATGCCATTTCTTTTTTAACACCGCCGTACTGCACATTTGTTTCCATTTTTATGCATTTTGTAATGCATGCATTTGAATGTATTTATAATCATGTAGAGGGCTCTGATGGTATCACATGATTGGGGTTGTGTGTGGCTGCACATATATTTTCCCCTTTGCCAGATAAAGGAGATTGCCTTAAGGGAGGGCTGTGATGTCACTTCTTGGCTCTGTGGCCACGCCACCGAAACACTCACTGCCAATGATCTATAGTATTCAAAAATAATGGCAGAGCAAATACTGCACTCCCAAAATAAAACACTCCAAAATAATTTTTCGGAAGGGAACAATGACAAAAGGCTCTGGCTTACCATTATTTTATTGACACTTGAAGTTATAATTCTTCAGATTTTAATTAAATCATGAAACTATTATGTTTAGTAGACTTATTAAAATTCCTTTAATTTACATGAATTTACAATTTACACTGTCTGCATGCACATGAGAGATAAACACTGTGCTAGAGCTGACAGAGTTAGCAGTTCATTTTCATATTCACCATATAACACAAAAACATATATGGACCTCACAGATTTAAAAAAAAAAAAAAAATAATAATAATAATACAAGTAAAAACGGTTCTGTGTGGCAGGGCACCTTTAATCGTATTGTAGTTAGAGTTCAAAACATACCCTGATTGCGGTTTGTAGCCGTTTTTTTAAATAGTACCAGCTAATTGCTATTTAACCTCTTTGCCTACTTATCCGACGGCTGAAATTTCATGCAACGACATACCCAAATTAAAAGTGGTACAGCTCCTGTATACTTTGACACTCTGGGATGTGCCTGATATCATTGGAAAGGAAACACTCTCAAGTTTTTGTTCCAAGTGTCAGGGTGATTCTAGGCCTCACTGACACAGAGCTACAGAGGCTAGAATAGAGGGTTTTTATTTCCGTCCAAGTCATACATCTGTAATATGATTAAAATACACTGCTGTGAACACATCTGAGAGGTAGCAGACAATCCAGGACATTAGCCACATGTGTCACCTTACTACAGAAAAAATCCAGAAGCCAAAAGACTCAAAAATTGATTTTATATGATTTTTTTTCTACAAATATGGCTGTGCGTTTTTCTTGAAAGGTGCAAAGAAAAAAGCCAAAAAAGTGCAAAATTCAAAACGTCTCAAATACAAAAACACACCCACATCAATCACACACATACTGTAAATAACTATATACATAAATATATAGAAATAAGTCATTATAAATTGGTCAGGTATGGCTTTGCATTGTAACAGTCACTGTCTGTGCTGAAACACAGAGCCAGCCATCACAGGGTTAAAATTTCAATGGCTTTCATGGTGTCAATGGAATCGTCTTTTTATTGGCTACAAGGCTAGGGCTGGGGAGTTTCACTTCACAGCTCCTATTCGCCGTTAAAGCTTTCTATCTCCGGCTCTGAGTGACGGATTGGCTTATGAGAGGTCTCGTCTGATTCCTAAGGCTTCAGAGAATAACATGGACGCGGTCATTGGCCGTTAGACGACCGGGAGGGAGGAGGGAGAGCCGCTGGAAGAGCGAAGATGGTGAATCTCGCGTAGCTGTTTTTGTAACTTTGGGCTTGTAAACTTTAAGATTTTGAGGCGAATAACTCGTTTTGGATTAAACGGCTTAGATATTTCATTTCCTTGGACTCTTGTGGATTTATGAAAACAAAGTTTTTGGGATTATATCACCTCTGTGGATAAAGGGACACTCAAAAAAGTATGAATGCACACACACCAGCTGCGCAGTGTAATGCTTAATTAATTTATTTTCTTTAACTTTATAACAGTTTTATAACTTCTATAAATCACCTTATGCTTTGTGTGTGGGCTTAAATTAATCTTGAGAGGCTAAGCTTTCAAGTGGTGTATCGCATGGCCATATATTGTGAAGATTTAATGTGTAGAAGTTATATCAAACAAACAAACAAAGAGTCCAATTTGAGCGGAAGTGGGTCGTATACGGGACAGTGACCACTGATCGTGCGACTGTATTTACCTTTGTGAAACACATTCGGCGTCAGCAGCATGACGCTCATGTTTCGATGGTGTCTGTATTGCGTAAAGATTTTCACCACCTCTGGGTGGTCCGATGCTTGAAATATGACATCATCCAGTATGACTAGATGAGACTTTTCTGGCGGAAACATTTCAGTATCTTCGAAAGATTCATATCTTCGAAAGATTCATTCTCTTTATTTCATCGTACATCGGCTGGTATAAATTCAGACAATGTTTTGAGGCACCACGTCCATCACCCGTTCGCGATTTTCCAGTACAGATTTCAGATTTCAGATTTACATGAAAATGGCGTTTTTAACCGCGGATTGGAATTGGAAATTATTTTATTTTGAAACAGGGTCAATGCACAAATAAACATTAAACTTGTTGAAACAAGAGAATATGTTTTGGGCCAGGTTGTAGCAGCAATTGCTAATTTTCACCTGTAGTCCCTGGGCAGGTATGACAGATATTTTACTATTGTTTTAAAAAGAAATAAAAAAATATTTAAAATAATGGATAAAATAATGAGCCTTGTTATTTAAAACATGCAGATTTACAAACAAATAAAATACAACAGAATAAAATACAACTGAAACAGGGAGGCCATCAGCCCATTTACTTTCTATCCTCGCTAAACAGCAAACACAGTTTAGCAGCATATTGAGCACAATAACATACAGTATAATTTTAGACACTCACTTACATACACACAAACACACACACCCACACTGATATAACACCTCAGAGATGTGTGCAAACTTGTTCGCTTAGTAACCAACTCTTTGTCATGGATGAGAAAGTATGAGAATCTGTACATAAAATATATTCAGTGGGAAGGGTATTCCACTGCCTCGTGGCCACACATGAGAAAGAGGAACTCCCAAATTGGGTTTTACGTTGTGGAAAGCTACACTCCCCCCTTGTAACATTTCTAGTTGTTCGCACAGTTTTTTCAGAGCATAGTGTTACAAACTTTTTCAGAGGGGGTGCAGTAGCACCATACATGATTTTATGAAGCAAAGACACATTTGAGTGTTTTATTAAATTATTAATACTAAGTATATCATATTTAGCGAGTATTTGACAGTGATGATAAGAACGTGTTTTCTTATCATGGATCTTGAGACAGTTTTTAAACACAGATTCTAATGGTTTTATGCCTGTTTTACATGCCTGAGACCAGGATGTAATGCAGTACGTAGGAATGATCATTGCATTTAAATAAATACAAGATGCTTCAGTGGTGAGAGAATTTCTAATGTATAATGTATCTGTATGTATTACACAGTTTTGCAACATGACCTTTAAAACTAAGTGTCAAATCCAAAGTTACCCCCAAATATTTAAACTTTTCTAAATGCTTGATATGTTGGCCATTTACTAAAACGTCTGGGTAAGATTTCAGTATAAACCGGTTTGTAAAATAGATGGTTATAGTTTTTTCAATATTTAATGTAAGACATGAATCCTGTAACCAGTCACTGACCTTGCTCATAACACTTGTTAATTTTTTGGCTACTTCTGTTGCATTTCTACCATGGGTATATACTACTGTGTCATCAACATACATAACAATATTTATACCCTTGCAGACCAAAGGCAAGTCATTGATATATAAGCAGAACAACAGAGGCCCTAAAATCGACCCCTGTGGTACACCCACAGTAGAGACAAGAGACGTAGACAATTTACCATTTATTTGAACACATTGTTTTCGATTTATCAAATAGAATTTTATCCAATTTTGGACATTTAAGGCGATATCATATTTGGCCAGTTTATGTAGCAGTATGTCATGGTCGACCGTATCAAAGGCCTTGCGTAAATCTAAGAATATCAATGGATATTTAATCTCCTCAATGAAGTAACAGCATGCAGTTTTAGTAGAATGTTTTTTCCTGAAACCAAATTGCATTGGATGGAAGATGGACTTCGAGTCTAGATGAGCTGTTAGTTGTTCTACCACAATCTTTTCAATAACTTTTGATGCAGCTGGGAGAATACTAATTGGTCGATAGTTAGAGACAACTTGAGTATCCCCGGATTTATACACAGGGGTGACAATGGCAGGCTTAAGAACACTGGGAAAAATATTTTCATTAAAAGACTTGTTTATTATTATCGTTAGAAGCATCATCATAGATGTCTTGTGTTGTTTAAGGAAAGCTGTATCACAGCCATATATATCTTTGGCTTTACTATTTGATAGAAATGAAATTACATGTTCAACTTTCCCTGCATTGACTAAGGAAAACGTAAAAGCAGAATCATTACAGGTTAAAGCTTGTGTGCGTCGAATTATTGGTCTACTTAAAGTCAATTCTCGTGCCGAGTTTATGAAATAATCATTAAAACATTCCCCAATAATCAGGTCATCATCCTGGATACAGCCATCCACCATGAGTTTTAAATGTTTATTTGCTGATTTTTTCCTCCCAAGTAATTTATCAATGCTCTTCCATAGTTTTTTTGAGTTTCCTTTTGCCTCACTAATAACATTCAGAAAAAAATTTGCCCTAGCCTTTCTAAGTTGTTGTGTAACTTTATTTCTTATACTTTTAAAACTCAAATGATCAGTATTTAGTTTTGACTTTAAAAACTTTTTCAGAGAAGCATCCCTTTTTTTCATTAATTCCCAGAGATTTGTGTTAAACCAGGGTAAATTATATTTTCTATTTGTTTTCTTGTTCCTTATAATGCCCTTGATGGTCGATATTAAATCAGCACAAAGCTGGCTCACAGGGCATACTGCCAATGGTGTCATGCCAGTTTATTCGCTTTATTTCATTTTCAATGAAGGCCATGTCCTTTGGAGCGATAAAGGGCATGGAATTCCCCTTCACCGAATTCTGATTTTTAAAGCGTAGCTTCGACAATTTTCTGGGGACCAGAGTAAGATTATGATCTGATAACCCAGTGATGAGGTTATAAATCTTTTTAATTCTGTCGGGTTTATTTGTAAAAATTAAGTCTAAAAGTGTTTGGGAAGACTTTGTAACTCTTGTGGGCTTATGGATCATCTGCGTCATCTGAAAAGTTTTGGCAATATCTTTAAGCTTTTTCCTACGAGTTTTATCTTGCCAGTTTAAGTTAAAATCTCCCATAAGAAGAACTTCCATTTTTCCATATTGTTTAAGTATAACATTTAAACAATCATAAAATTACTTTGTGGCAGTAGGTGGGCGGTAGACTGCAAAAACAGCAAAACTCATTTGGGGGGATAGTGTTAGTTTTACCCCCACACATTCCAAATTATTTTCCGGGAAGACTGGATTGCTGACTTTGAATATTGTCTTTCACATATATCAGAACTCCACCCCCTTTCCCTTTCCTTCTATCTCGTCTATACACATTATATCCGGGAATATTAAAAACAGATAACGGTGTTGTTGGAGTTAACCAAGTCTCTGTAAGGCATAAATAATCAATATTTGAATCTGTCAGTAAATGTTCAAGTTGTTCAGACTTTGAAATCACGCTACGAATGTTCAGATGTCCACCAAAAATACCTTTCGGTTTCGTTGTTGCGTCCCACAACACGCTCGCATGATTTACAGTCTGGAACAATTTCATCTGCTGCTGTTTGACGTACGATACAGTTTGTGTGGTGATTGTTGAAGATCTGTGCAGGAACGATGTTATTGACATTTGAGCAATATTGCTATCAGGCTTAATGGTGTTTGTTGGAGGGATATTACCTCGAGTTCCAGCACCGGTTAAAGCAGCACACTTCGTCGGTCTAGGGATGTCAGGATCAGCTGATTGGCAAATATCCAAAGACCTCGGTCCGGGATTTGAATGTACATCTCTGCACAAAAGAAGTATTGCGCAGAGCACGATGGCTGGGCCTGGCTTTGTTGAAACAGTTTTAGAGTGTCCATGCATCTCAGTTTGCACACGCCTCGCTCGACCATCATCCAGAATACTTGAGTATATGATATACTGGCTCCACGAATCCACCGGCAGGCCGACAGCGAATTTTCCAGGTGAGTCCATAAGTGCACGTTTCGAAGTAGAACACCAGATCCCCCACATTTGTGTGCCCATCAAGAGAAGCAGTAGCATCACCAAGGTAACATGGTATAAAGACGTATTGATTTTAACAAAGTCTTTAAATCTCCGAGGCGCCCAAGTTTCGTGTCGCATTTTATGATAACCTGGCGGTCTCCCAGTATGGTTTAGGAGAGGTAAGACAGCAGTACCTGCCACTCTGCGTCTACCTGCCGCCATCTTGATCATCCCAGTACATATATCAAATCAATTGGCTCCATCATTAGTAACCAAAGTCTTCAGCTGCTTTTTAAAAGCTTCAAGTGAAACTGCAGAACGTAAGACAGCAGGAAGGGCGTTCCACAAGTTTGGAGCCACCGCTTCAAAGGAACCTCTAGTTTTTAAGCGAGTGCGTGGGACAACCAGTAGTCCCTGGTTAGAAGACCTGAGGGGCCTGGTTGTAGTGTACGGATGTAGCAGGTCAGATATATAAGCAGGTGCTTGACCATGTAATGCTTTATAAGTTAGAACCAAAACTTTGAATTTGATCCTGAAATTGATCGGAAGCCAATGTAATGAGTATAAAATCATTACATTTTATTCCTGGTCAGCAGTCTTGCAGCAGAGTTCTGGACTAGTTGCAGACGGTCCTTGGCGACTTGCTGAGACGGGTGAAAATAGAGTAATCAAGCCGAGATGAAATAAAAGCATGAATGATCATCTCAAGCTCAGTAAGTGAAACTGCTCCTCTAAGTTTGGCATTTTTTCTTAATTGAAAGAAACATGTGTGTGTCAAAGATTTGATATGTTGATCCAAGAGCATGTTATTAGTGAATATTACACCAAGATTTCTCTGTTTGGACTGAACAGCAGAGGACAGGGAGTCCTGCGGCCGACTAATCTTGGAAGCAATAGTATCTGGAGCAACTATAAGGACTTTGGTCTTATTTTCATTGAGCTGTATATTAGGATTACAGTGAAAACTATTGCATCTAAAATTGGATAAGCCTCTCCAATATATTTAACATTCATGTTATGCATTTCAGAAATATGCAATTGAGAAATGATCTCTTTTGCTTTTCATTCCACATCCATCATAACATTTCATAATGGCCTGTACAACTACAGGCCCATATTTCATATTTCCATATTATGGGAAAAATGAAGCTAAAGTTTCCAAGAGAAATGGACAGCTATTCTGAACAAAGCCCTAATGCATTAAGAGCACTATTATGCCTGTGAAGTATTTCACAGTATTTTGTTGCAGCTCCAACTTAGTTTTATGTAACTTTTGTGTTGTTTAGTGTTTATGTTATAACAAACATATGCACATTAGTTTTGTAAAGTAATTTAGAGGAAATTAATATTAATATAATTAATATAAATTTAATATAATATTAATATCACTGATGCATCCTTTAAGTTACTGCACCCATAAGTGCATATACGAGTTGAGATACTTCGCCAATTGTCCAAATTTCGTATTGACAAGGCCCTGATGACCTTTTTTTTATAAATCATACATCGAGTCTGTATTAGCATTCTCAGTAATCTGCTGGTATGGAAATCTCGCTGTCAAGTCCAAAACTGCTCTTTCAAACATAGTTAAGGTCAGCGGTAAAATTATAGGTGTCCGGCAGTGTAGCCTCACTGACCTGTATAATAGACAGGTAGTTAGGAAGGCCAAATCAGTAATTTGTGATAGCTCCCACCCCCTTCATTTAGAGTTTCAGATCTTGGGTCTCGGTTTAGATTACCTCCAGTTAAGAGCAATAGATACAGGCACTCATTTGTTCTTCTTTAAACTCAGCACGCATGTGTAGATAGACTTAACAATTAAATAGGGATGGGGTTGTTAAAACATGGATAGTATGATAGCTGTTGACGATGTTGTCGATGGAATGGTGATTGGTATGGAAATGTTCTCTTGTGTTGATATATTAATTTCATGACCAGATGGCCGTCGAATGGGAGGCCTACTTGTTTATTTATTCTACTTCAGAAATGGAGCATTTCATTTTATTCTGTAGCTCTCTTCTACAATTTCATTGTATGTATTTTCTCAATACCTTGGTGTACAACTATTACTACAAAATATGTTTTTCAGTTTTTGCACTTTTTTACAGTAAGTTTAAACAAACAAACAAACAACTTGTGTTTTTTTCAGCAGCAAATCCTGGATGAGAGCCATGTTTTGTTCACTGTAGACAGTTGCATAAGCGTTTATGCTTTTAAGCTTATAAGTCAGCTTTTTTCTGCTTCGCTCATATTTTGACCAGAGTTCCTCAATCTAAACCAAAGCCAAGAAACACGGTAGTTGCTTTCCTCCTCTTGGACTCCTTTTATTTGGCACATCCAAACACAGCTGACCCAGACTGAAGTTGCAGGCACCAAAACCTCTAAAAAAAACATTCAAAAACATTCAAAACTTTTCCTAGAAAGCTTTGGGTTAAAAAGTGGTCAATGGTGGTTAATAGTCGGCCAAGCTGAAGCGACAGAACTTTTTTGTTCATATTAAGGAGAGGAGACCAAACTCACTAGTGTAGCCCTAGATCACAAATAAGTGTATACTTAATACTCTACTCTTGAGCCAGAGGGACTCTAGCTGAACTGATGAATAGGATGAACTGATTAAATTTTGGTGGTAACGTTCACTGTGACCTCATGTATGTCCCATTGTAACATCCATATGGCCATAACTCAAGAATAACTCAAGCCACACACAAATGTCTAATAGGACAAAAATGAATCGAGGACATTTTAAATCCAAAAGGTCAACTTCACCGTGACATGATAATGTTCGGCAAAAATACTTTTCTGGCCATTATTCAATGGTTTTTGGTCATCAACATTTGGTCGAACACTGAATTGGTGACACTAGTCCTGAAATTGTGGTGATTGCATAGAGCTTCTGTGCTACCTGGTTGAAGAGGTTTGTGAAGCATGTCTGTCCCATTGCAGCATCCATATTTAAAGCATTGTCTGCTGTCATGGCTACAACTTTGTGTTCTATCAGAATCTGTTTTATTGGCCAAGTATGTGAACACATGGCAACCAGGACAGGGGGCGATAATTCTTTGACTTAAATATTATAGGAAATCCCTTCCTCTCCCCTTTCGCTCTGCTCTTTTTGCTCTCTCAGCATCTCACCTACCCCTCCCTGCACACACACACACACACACACACTGGGGAAACCCCTCACAGCTGTTTCTCACGTCACATCACCCCCCACCCTTTCCTCTCCAACCTACATAAAGTTGCCTGACATTGAGGTGACCCAGAGTCAGATGGCTATCTTCTTAAAAACAAACACCGGTTGATTTTATTACCGGCTCTGTGCTTTCACTTACTGGTTATGCATTCTCTGCTGGGTCTGCGTGTTAGATGTCTCCTCTTAAATCATCAATTAGCACGCCCGAGTTTGGCTACTTTGATTTTAACAACATCTGCGGGTCTCATCTGGCATCAATGACACGGTCCGATTGCATCACTTCCTACCAAATTCGTCACGGGCACACACCTGCGACCATCCATCACGTTTTACCTCCCATTTTTGACAGCTCGTGACCTTTGACCTCACACCCATCAATCAAATTCACATTCCTAAGTGACAGAAGCGGACTCCTATTATCTCTGTTTTACACATGCAGTTGGGAAACAAAATTTGCTACACACAGACCTGCTAAATGTCAGGTGCACCAGTGCGACCAATACAAATGTTTAGTCGCACTTGACAGAATAATGGTCGCACTCTGGAGCCCTGTTGTAAGACTCTGTGGACTATGCTCAGTGAGAGTACATGTCCATGATGTGTTTATCATATTACTCCAGCCAACAAAGTACAGTTTTCAACAACAAATAAAATGACTCCATGTAATGTGAAAAAAAGCGGGTAATACTGCCATTCTTACAGAATAAACACCCCAGTCAGCAGCACTATGTTTAGCTCCCTATTCAGTTTGCTGTCCCAACAATAACAGAATACAGAGGTAATATAAAACAGCCGCAACTGCATTCCATTACAGCCAATACGTGTCAACACAGTACTCTCTACTAGTGCTTGTCAAAAAACAAACCGGTAGGTAGGTGTTTCTAACACACTTGGGTGTGTGTGCTATTTGCTTGGCTGCTTACAATATTGTTTCTGGACAAGCCTTATTTGATAATAGTGCTGTTCATGATGTCAATAATTGCCTTCTTTGTTAAAGCTAACCTTTTGTGTGGATGTGTTCTTTTTGGTGAATCTTTAAATAACTGTGTAATTAGATGTTCCTTACATGACAATGATGCTGTTGTTCATTTCAACCTTCATCATGACGTTGTTTCAAACATATTTGGTGATTACAGAAAGTCTTTTAGCAGTTGGCCAGAACTACAGTTGAAAACTAGTCTTTTGATTGATCATGCAAAAAATTGATATTGATATATGTTATTGATAGTATGTTGAAATGTCATAACTTCTTTATTATCCTCTGTATAGCTCAATAAGGCTAACATAAATGTAAACTTGCTTGATCAATAGCTCAAAATATATCATAGCAGTGGGGTGTCCTAGTGGTCTGAGATTTAAGATGCTGACCATTAAACCATAAAATCCCTGATGTAAGTCTGAAAGTAATCCATTGATGTATATTATTTCTGCTTTCTACGCTAATTTTCAGAAACACAGTGGCCCTCATTTATGATACGTACGTATGACCTAAAACAGGCGTAGGACGGGCATACTCCGATTCCTACGCAAAGCAACGCATTTATCAATTTGAACGTGAGCGTAGGCTGCAATAAAATTTCACGTCTGGTCTGAACTCGTGTACGCAAGTTTTCAACTGGGGCTATAAGAATGAGAGAGGATATTATTCCTCACTTTTAAAAGGTATAGTGTTATGTTTGGCAATGACACTCAATACAGGAAACATGACGATGCACAAAATATTTATTTATTCTTCAGGTTTTCGTTTCTCTTTTAAAATCTTGTTAATGACCACAAGTCAACGATTTATTTCTTGCCATATTTTGGCTTGTTTTTCCAGCCCCTCTGCTGTCAGGAGACAGAGTCGGGGTGGTGGTCCTGCACGGGGGGCGGAGAACACACACTCTCCTTCACAGCTGATGCCTGGCTCTGACTCATTAAAAAAACACAAGTAAAATAAAAGACACTTCATAAACTCTGCTACTGTGTGTTTATTTAAATATAGGTACATCGCATAGGCCTAAGAGATTGCAATATAAGCCTGTATATTACTATTAGGACTACAGCATACATGTGTCAAGGATGTATAAAGGCTAAACTTCAGCTGGAGTCTGATTTAGCACGGCAACACTGGTGACTGCATCAGTGATCTCTTTCCATTCCGCATTCTTTCTCCAGCCTTTAATACCAGTTTTCAGGCTGCCAAATACTACACACGTTAGTGCAAATGAACCTGAGACATCAGGGTTTCAATCTCCACTTCTGAAAAGTCTTAGCCGGATTACGTCTCGCCATGCCTTGTTGAGGGGCGAGGCCTCAAAACCGAAAATATATTGGGGCGTGATATTTAAATTAGGATTGTTTCCAGCTGCTGCATTTATCAATGTACGACCATTCTCACGCTCTGATTGGTGTGATAATAACGTTTCATGAATCACACGTGAAGCCTGTCGTAAGGTGATTTCTGTGCTCATATCTGCGCTGGTTTCTATGGTGGGGTTGATAAATGAGTAGTATTTCTATTTTTCGGGTCAACAACGAATCAGATCTTTACTCTCGCAAGGATCCTGGAAGGAGCCTGGGAGTATGCCCATCCAGTCTACATGTGTTTTGTGGATCTGGAGAAGGCATATGACCGCGTCCCCCGGGAGACATTGTGGGAGGTGCTGCGGGAGTATGGGGTGAGGGGGTCCCTTCTCAGGGCCATCCAATCTCTGTATGACCAAAGCGAGAGCTGTGTCTGGGTTCTCGGCAGTAAGTCGGACATGTTCCAGGTGAGGGTTGGCCTCCGCCAGGGCTGCGCTTTGTCACCAATCCTGTTCGTAGTATTTATGGACAGGATATCGAGGCGTAGTCGTGGTAGAGAGGGGTTGCAGTTCGGTGGGCTGGGGATCTCATCGCTGCTTTTTGCAGATGATGTGGTCCTGATGGCATCATCGGCCTGTGACCTTCAGCACTCACTGGATCGGTTTGCAGCCGAGTGTGAAGCGGCTGGGATGAGGATCAGCACCTCTAAATCTGAGGCCATGGTTCTCAGCAGGAAACCGATGGAGTGCCTTCTCCAGGTAGGGAATGAGTCCATACTTATAGTCTATTATGAGTCCTTACCTTAGTGAAGGAGTTTAAGTACCTTGGGGTCTTGTTTGCGAGTGAGGGGACAATGGAGCGGGAGATTGGTCGGAGAATCGGCGCAGCGGGGGCGGTATTACATTCAGTTTATCGCACCGTTGTGACGAAAAGAGAGCTGAGTCAGAAGGCAAAGCTCTCGATCTACCGGTCAGTTTTCATTCCTACCCTCACCTATGGTCATGAAGGTTGGGTCATGACCGAAAGAACGAGATCGAGGGTACAAGTGGCCGAAATGGGTTTCCTCAGGAGGGTGGCTGGCATCTCCCTTAGAGATAGGGTGAGAAGCTCAGTCATCCGTGAGGAGCTCGGAGTAGAGCCGCTGCTCCTTCACGTCGAAAGGAGCCAGTTGAGGTGGTTCAGGCATCTGGTAAGGATGTCCCCTGGGCGCCTCCCTAGGGAGGTGTTCCAGGCACGTCCAGCTGGGAGGAGACCTCGGGGAAGACCCAGGACTAGGTGGAGGGATTATATCTCCAACCTGGCATGGGAACGCCTCGGGATCCCCCAGTCAGAGCTGGTTAATGTGGCTCGGGAAAGGGAAGTTTGGGGTCCCCTGCTGAAGCTGCTCCCCCTCAGCGACCCGTCCACGGATAAGCGGACGACGATGGATGGATGGATGGATGGGTGGGTCACTTAATTTAGATTTTGAGTTTCACGCAGGTAATTGCAAGCAACTGACAGCTTGCAATGTGAAATATTATGTTAAAAAAAGATGAATCTGTGTTTGCCACTTTCCTTTTGTCATTCTTTAATAAATACTTACCTTAATCTAATAAAATCAACAGTTTTTGAGTGGTCTGACTCCATCTCCGGTGCAAAGTAATACTGATGAATGCAGGGTTCTTAATCCCCTGTAAGAGTGAAAGAACCTTCTTAACAGACACAACAAACATGGTGGTGTCATGCTATTTCAGCCAATACAATTTATAGTCAAATGGGCATGGCACAAGCTGACGTTGTTCTTTTGTACCAGTTTCCATTATTGTGTCTTAGGACATTGCAGCAATGCAGTAATTACCCCACCCTAATAACTGTCACACCATGTCAGCTTTCTACCCTATTTAAAACAGTGCAGATATACATCTGCTGTCATTCATCAGTCACAGTAGACAGCGTATGCTTCTTTCACCATTATCTTTGAAAGTATCCCTTTTACTCTGATTTTAACAAACCAAATTTAAATGATTTCTTAGTTGTTGTTATGTACAGTATATTGCTATAACTGCTCAATCTCTCTCACTAACCCACAAGCTAAACACGTTATGTGAGTGAGTGAACCAGCAGGCACTGAACAGACCTTTTCTTTTGTTGTAACTAATTTTAATATGATTGTGTTGTACCAATTTTGTACATGTAATCATTTAATTCTTAATTAATCAAACTATAAGCATACAGTAACCAGCCTGTTCAGTCAGATCAGACTTAATCTGATCAGATTTTCTATGGGATCAAAACACACCATAAAAAAGTTGATTAAGACCAAAAGACTAACTTGAAAATAATTTACTTCTACATGTTAGGATCTTGTTTGTGACCAGAAGTAACCTAAAAAAAATGTAGAACCATGGGGGACTACATCTTGCAGTCCGCTGCTGCATAAACTCCTGTTCTGTCATGTATTTTCATTATTAAATCTTTTTGTTAATCTTCACTTGACAAAGCCTCTCCTTTCTCAAAATAACAGAACAAAACCCACTAACAACCACTCCGACCACCACAACAATATCTTCTATTACAGACACAACTATAAAAAACTCACCCCTACTCCCACTCCACCCTACTCCCACAACCACAACACAAAAACACAATGAAACCCACTACCATAACAGCACTCATTACCACAATCAACAAACAACCCCCACCACAGCCACAAACACTCCAAACCCAAAACCACAGCAAGAAACCCTACCACAACAACTCTCTTTTCCACAACCACATCACAGACCACACCCACGCCAAAACCCACTACCACAACAACATCCAGTACCACAACCAAAACAACTGTCCCTTTAACAACCACAGCTCCACCTACCAAAACAACAGCACTGCCAACTACCACTTCAACACCCATTACCACAACCACAATAAAACCCCCCACCACAACCACAACAGCCACAAACACCTCGGAACTCACAACCACAACAAAACTGTTTGTGACATGTGCAATGACAATAAAGTTGAATCTAATGTAATCTAAACCACCACAACTCCACTTCAATGCCAACTACCACAACCACTCGGAAACCCACTACCACAACAATAGAATACTGCAATATAATACAATGGCGAGCCAAAAGCAGTCGCGGTGCAACATCCTCTTAGACAGACAGGCCGTGTTCTTAATGCCCTGTTGACTGACTGACAGGCTGAAATAGAATGTATACAAATACAAGAATAGTGCCAGTGCAGTGTAAGAAATGAATAATACACAGCCGCAACTGCATTCCATTACAGCCAATACGTGTCAACACAGTACTCTCTACTAGTGTTTGTCAAAAGAGAGTATTAACAACAAACTGGTAGGTAGGTGTTTCTAACACACTTGGGTGTGTGTGCTATTTGCTTGGTTGCTTACAATATTGTTTTTTGACAAGCCTTATTTGATAATAGTGCTGTTCATGATGTCAATAATTGCCTTCTTTGTTAAAGCTAACCTTTTGTGTAGATGTGTTCTTGTTGGTGAGTTTTTAAATAACTGTGTAATTAGATGTGCCTTACATGACAATGATGCTGTTGTTCATTTCATCTAATTATATCCTTGTTCTGTGCATGCATTGCTACGTCGTCTTTAACAACTGCCAGCATACACACTGGCCAGTCTTAGATACCTCACGCCAGGAAGCAGAGGCACAGTTTCCTCCCTGTATGGTACCCTGCTGACCCATGAAGGAGTGTCCACTGTAAAGTTGAAAAACGATTGGGAGCAGGAACTTGGCATGGAAATTTCAGCATTGGTTTGGGAGGGAATTCTGGATAGAATTCATAGCAGCTCTATAAACTCCAGACATTCTTTAACACAATTTAAAGTAGTACTCTAAAGACAGGCTCCATACCATATACCCGAACATCTCTCCTTTATGAGACAAATGTAAACAACACACAGGGACCCTTACACACCAGTTTTGGTCTTGTTCTAAACTAAATTAATTAGTACTTTTAGGGGAAATTCTAAGAAAACGTCATGCCTCTGAGAATTTTCTTAGAATTTGGCCGCTAGGAGCCACTTTTTGCACAAAAATTCTTTAGGGATACGGGCCCTGTACCCCTAAATTTTCCCCCTAAAAGTGACAGGAAAATCCCAGTTAATATAAAAGCTATTCCTCAAGAGTCCTAGCGCTTAAAAGGGCTCCTAAGGCGAGATCTACTAAGAGCACGGGAGATAGGACTTTTAGTGGCTTAGGAGTTCCACTAAGCAGCTGCACAAAATGGCCAACAGAGGAGGCAGGTGAGATGTCCTGCAAACACTGGATGACAGGGAATTATTGAGACGCCACAGATTGGATCGTGCAGGAATCATGTTTGTGGTGGATCTCCTTAGAGATGCAATTACTTCACCAACTGGGCCAGCAACAAACCTTGCTCCTCAGTCCAGTTTGGCTTGCGATTCCTTTTTTTCTCCATTTTCTGTGTTTGTAGGATATTTGTTAACAAGTTTTCATAAATAGACCAGCCAGCAATCACAGACATTGATAAAAGCTGAGCCGTGTTACCCTCGTTAAGACCACACTGAGTTGTAATGTTGCAATTTCTACTTCATTAAGGACAGCCCCTTGAGATAGGCCATCTTGTTTTCAATGGGGTCCATATGGGAGCGAAAGTACAAAATATGCCAGCTAGGATATTAATATGAGCAAATAAGACACGAATCATTATTTGAACAGGGTGTAATGAGCTTAAGTTTTCACATATTTTAGATTCTAATGTTAGGCTATAACCCCTACAGCTCACTATTCATTTTCCAGATATTTTCTTGAATGTGAAATATTGTTTACAATTACAGTCTGCATAAGATTAGAGTGTATAATTATGTTTATTGTTTTCAGGGTACATCCTTTGCTCATTATCACCAAAAGTTAATTTTCATTAAAGTTGTAGGATCAACCAATCACGGCTTTTGAAATGATGACTCATACCTAGCAACGGGGTCAACCACACCTCCTCACTAAGATAGGATTTTCCATCCATTCCTTGTTCAGAGTTCACTGAAAATGTTCTGGAATCACTTCTAAGCTAAAACTCCTGGCAAGGCATTTTTAGGTTAAGTTAGGAGCTCTCTGAGAGGATTCTCAGAATCTTTAGGGATACGGGCCCTGGTCTCTTATCTTTGACTACCTTTCAAAGGCCTTTCACAAAACTATTACCCCTGACCCACTCCTTGCCATCTTTGGTTCAGTGCTGTTTAACCCCAACATCACAAACTATGAAGGGCAAGCCATGTCCTTATATACTTTGTTGACCAGGCGAATCATTTTGCAACAGTGGAAATCAGAGACCAGCCCCCCTTTTAAGCAATGGCTTAGAGAGTTAGGAAACGTAAGTTTTGTTATTGATAGTATGTTGAAATGTCGTAACTTCTTTGTTTTTCTCTGTATAGTTCAATAGGGCTAACAAATGTAGACTTGCTGGATCAATAGCTCAAAATATATCATAGCAGTGGGGTGTCCTAGTGGTCTGAGATTTAAGATGCTGACCATTAAACCACAAAATCCCTGATTTAAGTCTGAAAGTAAACCATTGCTGCATATTATTTCTGCTTTCTATGCTAATTGTCAGAAACATACTTTAAAAAGTACCGCAGACTTATTGGAGTGCTATTGTATATTTGGTAAGTATTTCTATTTTTCGGGTCACTTAATTTAGATTTTGAGTTTCACGCAGGTAATTTCAAGCAACTGACAGCTTGCAATGTGAAATATTATGTTAAAAAAAGATGAATCTGTGTTTGCCACTTTCCTTTTGTCATTCTTTAATAAATACTTAGCTTAATCTAATAAAATCAACAGTTTTTGAGTGGTCTGACTCCATCTCCGGTGCAAAGTAATACTGATGAATGCAGGGTTCTTAATCCCCTGTAAGAGTGAAAGAACCTTCTTAACAGACACAACAAACATGGTGGTGTCATGCTATTTCAGCCAATACAATTTATAGTCAAATGGGCATGGCACAAGCTGACGTTGTTCTTTTGTACCAGTTTCCATTATTGTGTCTTAGGACATTGCAGCAATGCAGTAATTACCCCACCCTAATAACTGTCACACCATGTCAGCTTTCTACCCTATTTAAAACAGTGCAGATATACATCTGCTGTCATTCATCAGTCACAGTAGACAGCGTATGCTTCTTTCACCATTATCTTTGTAAGTATCCCTTTTACTCTGATTTTAACAAACCAAATTTAAATGATTTCTTAGTTGTTGTTATGTACAGTATATTGCTATAACTGCTCAATCTCTCTCACTAACCCACAAGCTAAACACGTTATGTGAGTGAGTGAACCAGCAGGCACTGAACAGACCTTTTCTTTTGTTGTAACTAATTTTAATATGATTGTGTTGTACCATTTTTGTACATGTAATCATTTAAGTCTTAATTAATCAAACTATAAGCATACAGTAACCAGCCTGTTCAGTCAGATCAGACTTAATCTGATCAGATTTTCTATGGGATCAAACAATAAAAATATGATTTGATATTCAAGCAAGAGCTTTATTCACAATGCAGAGCTGTAAACAAGACTGAAGACTGATTTCCAATGCAGCAGTTGTTAATACTGGTCCCGATGAAGCAAAACGAAAATATTTTTGAATATTTCTAAAGCAGCAGCTTGGGTTTGACTATGGGATAGTACTGTAGGTGTGTTTTCCTGCCAGTATTCTCACTCTACTTGCAAATCGGCATTGCTAAAGAGGATAATTAAACTGTGCTGAGTAATAACCATCCTGCTATGCAACATTTTTTCCCTGACACAAATCATCTTGATTTGCATGAGGATGGATCACAACTTCAGTGTTTATCTAGAATAACTCTTTAAAAACATCCCTTAAATGTTTTGGTTATCCAAGGAATGCGACTTATTTCAGCGGTGAATTCAAAGCTTGTTCTCTGACACAATTTTACAAGGGTTGTAACAGCCTCACTTATGCTGAAAAACATCTTAAAATGACATGATACAAAACACATAATCATGACCCACGTTACAAAGACTGACTGTCTAACATGAGGTTTAAGCTGCAGTTTGAAATTTCCAGTAATACACTTTGTATGGCAACAAATTGTTCTTTCTCATTAAAAACCCAATGCAATGGGGCGGCCCAGTAAGAGCGTTCGTCCCATGTTGGCTGAGTCCTGCAACGGCACAGGTTCGAATCCGACCTGCTGCCCTTTGCTACGTGCCGTCCCCCATCTCTCTCCCCCTTTCATGTCTATCCACTGTCCAATAAAGGGAAAAGCCCCCCAAAAAATAATCTTTAAAAAAAAAAGCAATGCAATATTTATATTAGTAAGTGATAAAGGCTGAATAGAAAATGAAAGAATTCTTTTTTTACTTAGCCTGTTACAGTAATCTAATTTTAATCTGTATTATTTTCAGAGTGACATCTAACTTTGACTGCTGGTAAAATTCATAAGTTTGTATTTGGACTCTTAAAATGCAAACCTTATATTGAAGAAATAACTTGACATTGACAGAACAAATAGTTTGGGTACTGACATGGAATAAATGAAAGATGTGAAAATTGTGTGTGTATAATAAACATTTTTTTCTATTTCTTCTGCTTATCCACATAGTGACAACATGTGCAAACTCACTCTAACTGCAGGTAAGGTACACTGGTTAAGTTAGTGTTTACTTAAAGCAGAGGTCTTCAACGTTTTGTAGGCTAAGGACCCCTTAGATGAAAGAGAGACGGAGTAGGGACCCGCTAAATATATTGTATACAATTAAGTTGCATGTTAAACTGGGCCGGATGGATGAAAATGACTGGATATTAATATATTATTTATTTGTATATATATGTATATATAATGTGGAAGACGCAGTGAATCCTTAAGCTTAACAGTATGCAGTAGCTACCAGAGTGGCTATACGTAGCTTATCTTCAATGTGTACTTTTTTTCACAAATAGGCCAATTATCTTTTATCTTTGTTACTTTAATATGTTGGATTCACATTAAAGTGCTCATATTATGCTTTTTGGCATTTTCCCTTTCCTTTATTGTGTTATATATCTTTTCTGTGCATGTTATAGGTTTACCAAGTGAAAAAGCCCAAAGTCCCCCCCAAAGGGACTTACCATCTCCACCAGAAAACACTGTTCACCAACTGCTCCAAACAGCTCTGTTGTAGTCCAGCCTTTACTTCAGAGACACACGTGGTCACTTTGGAACACACGTTATAATGCTCGCCTAGCTGCTAGCATGGCACGCCCTCATACTCTGCTCCTGACTGGCTAGTAGTCCTTACCTAGGTACTGTCAGGACACGCCCTCATACTCTGCTTCTGACTGGCTAGTAGTCCTTACCTAGGTACTGTCAGGACACGCCCTCATACTCAGCTTCTGACTGGCTAGTAGTCCTTACCTAGCTGTCAGGACACGCCCTCATACTCTGCTTCTGACTGGCTAGTAGTCCTTACCTAGGTACTGTCAGGACACGCCCTCATACTCTGCTTCTGACTGGCTAGTAGTCCTTACCTAGGTACTGTCAGGGCACGCCCTCATACTCTGCTTCTGACTGGCTAGTAGTCCTTACCTAGGTACTGTCAGGGCACGCCCTCATACTCTGCTTCTGACTGGCTAGTAGTCCTTACCTAGGTACTGTCAGGACACGCCCTCATACTCTGCTTCTGACTGGCTAGTAGTCCTTACCTAGGTACTGTCAGGACACGCCCTCATACTCTGCTTCTGACTGGCTAGTAGTCCTTACCTAGGTACTGTCAGGACACACCCTCATACTCTGCTTCTGACTGGCTAGTAGTCCTTACCTAGGTACTGTCAGGGCACACCCTCATACTCTGCTTCTGACTGGCTAGTAGTCCTTACCTAGGTAGTGTCAGGGCACGCCCTCATACTCTGCTCCTGACTGGCTAGTAGTCCTTACCTAGGTACTGTCAGGGCACGCCCTCATACTCTGCTTCTGACTGGCTAGTAGTCCTTACCTAGGTACTGTCAGGACACGCCCTCATACTCTGCTTCTGACTGGCTAGTAGTCCTTACCTAGGTACTGTCAGGGCACGCCCTCATACTCTGCTTCTGACTGGCTAGTAGTCCTTACCTAGGTACTGTCAGGACACGCCCTCATACTCTGCAACTGGCTAGCTAGCAGTACTTACTGCGCATGTGCGACTCCCAACAAAGATTGAGCAGAAGTAAGACGTCTCACTCTGTAGTTAAAACAGAGAGCTCAACACACAGGGTGAAAAGAGGAGCTGCAGCAATGTACAGTACAACAAATATATGGTGTTTTCTGAAAATAAAACCACATAAACCTATTCTGGTAAAACCTCTAAATATAATTATGAACCTGAAAATGAGTATATGAGCACTTTAATGTATATTTTCAGACATATTTAAATTTTTGAAATAAGAAACTTTCAAAAAAATGTTGTTTTTTTTACATAATTTGGGGGCCCTCTGCATTAACTCTGAGGACCCCCTGTAGACATCTAAGAGAGTAATATGTCTTTTACCTGGACAAATAAAACCAAACCTATCTGTAATGCTATAAACCAGTAGAAGACAGTGAGAAAGCATGTGGGTTCTTTAAAATTTGTAATTTAGGTGAACTGACCTGTAAGCTTCGTTTTTACCAAATACTGACCAGTCTGTCACTTTCAAGGGCTCTGTTTGATCATCGCCAGCTTTGGTAAGTTTGTAACATGCATTAATTATAATCAGCAGTCTTACTAGTAGATAAATAAGGTCCCAAACTCAATAAGAGACTTTTAAAACCATCATGATTTCCTTCTGTGTCTTAGCCTCATCCTCCAGGCTGGTGTGTTACTATAACAGCTTGGCTGAAGGCAGAGCAGCGTACGGGAAGGTCACAGTTTCAGATATCGATCCAAACCAGTGTACCCATCTGATCTACGCCTTTTCTGACATCAACAACAATGAGCTGGTCAACAGCACTGCAAGTAGCATAGACTATCAGTCCTTCAATAGACTCAAAACCAGGTCAGTACTTTAGTCTACTGTATACATATGGTGGAAATGCGTTGAATGACTAAATAAATGAATGAATGAATGTTGAAATGAGTATTTTCTCGAATAATCATTAATAAAATGTTATACTCCCATAGAAATCCACTACTCAAAACTCTGTTGGCAGTGGGTGGCGTGACCTTCAACACACAAAAGTAAGTTATTTACAAGAACATTAAAGCTTTTTTGTGTCACTGCCAAGACACATGTTGGTATTTTCCTGATGCTGTATTTTTGTGCTTTGCACAGCATGCATGGTGCATGGTTTTATACAGTGAGATAGCACAAGGTGAGATGTTGGTATTTGATTACATAAATAACTAGTAACTACATAGTAATTCAAATACACACAATTAAAAACAATGTTCAACAAGCAGAATTTGTAATACCCATTACATTATCTATGTGAAGCCAAAAGCAGGTTACTGGAAAATAATCAAACAAATATGTCCACATAAAAGTGGTCAGTGTTTTTGTTATCTGCCAAAACACAAAATGGATTGGCGTCTGCATTAAAAGATTTCACTTTATTTATTAATAATAAATACAAAATAATAATACAAATAACAAATACATGTATTTATTATTTTAATTAAATTTTGTTTATGTGACATGACCCTAAAAGAGAAATGCAATTAAATTAAAAAATAAATGTGTTATGTTGCAAACCATTGTGTATTTGCATTCAATCTGATACAAATTAATGAAACCAAATTAATCACTTAAGGTCCATAGAAAAACTTTTTAAGATGAGTTTTTATTTTACCTCTATTAATACTTACTTACTACTTATAATGAGGTTATTAAGTGTACATTATAGTTATGTGGAGCATTGTGTGGCTCATTTTCATCATCATCATTCATAATTACAAGTGACAAACATGGTAACCAGACCATTTGCCTTTGGCTGTATATTTGTGTTTGTCAAATTAGAGCTACTAAATACAGTTTGTGATTGTCTTGTTGAGAGTACAGGGCCCTATTTGAGGAAGGAGGTTTAACAAACTCAGAGTCTAACCCTGATGTCTGAATTGATTTACCCTGAGATGGGAAACTCTGAGTTTTTGGTTTCAGAACAGCTGATATGAGTTGGCTCAAGTAGGTTCACCACCATAATAAAAAGGCAGCATGAATGGAGCCATGATTCTACGATTCACCATGGCAACAATCACAAACACGGGTCGGCGGAAGTACTCATGCACACATACAGCGAGTTAAAAAAAGAAACACAGCGGCTGCTGCAAAAGAGAGAGAAATTGCGTGGGAGAAAATTGCTAAAGTAAATGTGTATTCCAATATAGTGTATATCATATTTAATCATACGTATAGCCTAATATTACTGTATTACTGTTTCATTTAGGTGCAATATAGGCCTACGGACGAAAAAGTCCTAGGCCTACTAATCCCATTCTGAGGCTGCAGCACCATCATTAACATAATTATAATTCATAATCTTTTTTATTTCAAAGGGTTTACATCATTCACCTGCAATACCGTGGAACTCCTTTTTAAAAACGTTTAAAACACGTTTCAGAGCGAGTCTCAGTCTTCTAACGGCGCTTTGCTACAGTGGCTTTACTAATATGCTCCGCATCACCAACGTTGTAAAGACAAATGCCGTCTTTGACCAAAGCTGCAGCTGCTGTAACTTTCCAAGTACAATTACAACTCCACCTACTACACCTACCACAACTACCCCAATCACAACCACAACTCACCCTACCACAACTACAACTCCACCTACCACAACTACAAAAAACGTAATGCAACACAAATAATCTGGTGGGATGTAAGAGCATACATGGGTGACGTTAGTGATATGAGGGCGGTAAGATTATGTAGGATACATAACTGATCGACTGGGAAGAGATACCACTCAAATAGGAGTTATCTGGAAATTAAAATGTTGGGGCATCATCTCCCGACTTATGTTTAACTCCCTGCAAAGTAAAGCAGCTTCTTCATCAACGGGATCGTCGACAAAAGGAAATGCCATGTTCTGAGAAAAAACTATGTTTTAAAGTCTGCCTTTTTTATTCATGCCGATATAACAAACTGCGCGAAAATGCACCTGATACAGACTGAATGAATGAATGAGGAAATGAAAGAGTGCTGTGTCAGAGGGAGGAGACTGAGAGAAACTCGAGGTTTCTTGAAGAAAACCTGCCAGGTTAGGTTCACTGACCCTGAGGTTAAGTTACCTCTTTCTGAAACGGAAAACGCAGTTTCCCCCATCTCAGGGTTAACAAACTCAGAGTTTTCACTGAACCTGCTTTCTGAAATAGGGCCCTGTTCTGTTCAAATGTTCACCAGATTCAGTACAATGGCGGCAGAAAAACAAAACAGAACAACATTCATCCAGTCTGCGATCACACTACTAAGAGAATATAGGTTTGATGGGCTAAACCTTGACTGGAGGTACCCCGGAGGACCTGGAAGCCAACCACAGGACAAGCAGAGATTCACACTGCTGTGCCAGGTAAGATTTTGAATTATTCTTCTGGTACAGACACTCAGAAATATGCCATACTGTATATAGCATGTATGAAAATATTAGATGTAATACTTGACTGAGACTGAACCATGCTTCTGTGTTGTACAGGAGCTCAAAGAGGCCTTTGTGGCTGAGGGAACAGCATCTAACCGTGACAGATTAATCATCACTGCTAGTGTCTCTGCGGAGAGAGCAACCATCGATGCCAGTTATGAAGTTGCACAGATTGCCACGTAAATCAAATTTAATGTAATTCTTGACATTATACAGATGATTAGATGTTGTCATGTTTTGGTGAACCTGCTCTTCTCTGCATTTTCTTAGGCAGCTGGATTTCATTAATGTGCTGACATTTGACTTTCATGGCCCCTGGGAAAATGTCACAGGACATCACAGCCCCTTATACCAGGGATCCAAAGACACTGGAGACGAATACAACACTGTAAGTACAGGGATTTATATTTTATCACCATTCTATTTAGAGATTTCCTCTTATCCTAATTGTTTTATTTTTCTCCACATTTTAGGACTTTGCCATGCGCTACTGGAAGGATAAGGGAGCACCTGCAGAAAAACTAAACTTGGGGTTAGCGGCATACGGGCGAGCTTTTGACCTCTCCACTAATTCCAGTGATGTTGGAGCACCAGCGGATGGTCCTGGTGAAGAAGGCTGCTACACTGGTGAAGAAGGATTCTGGTCCACTTATGAGGTGAAACTGCGAGCTGTGCAATTCATTTATAGCAATTGCCTCATATGCTAACTGCTTTAACTGTATTTGGTGTGACAAATCTTTGTTCAAATGAATACATTAGACGTGACATCTGGCCCTTCTTTTCAGACTTGTCTTTACATTGAAGGGGTTCCAATCCATCTGATTCCTGATCAGAAAGTTCCATATGCCACCCCAGAAAACCAGTGGGTTGGATTTGACGACAACGACAGCCTTGATACTAAGGTAATCATCTGTTTAATTCAAACAATTGCTTAATAACTTTGCAAATGACTGGTTGACCACAAATATCGTTAAAAAGATATGTTGTGAACATGATATCAGCTGTTTAAGTGTTTTGTTCGTCATCCTTTCAGGTTAGTTACCTAAAAACTAACAACTTCGGAGGAGCTTTTGTCTGGTCTCTGGACTTGGATGACACTAGTGGGCAATTCTGTAAAATTGGCAACAATCCCTTCATCAGCCACCTGCATACTCTCCTGGTTCCAGGTAACCAAAAATGCTAAATGTTTCTATCCTGTCATGCAGTGGAGTTTTTTTGTGTGCATTTGATTTATTGCTATCAGCATTAATGTAACCACCTTTTATTTATTTACTTAGCAATACCAGTTTCCTCTCTCTCCCTTTGTGATTTATTGATCAATGGCATGAGCTCCGTCTGAGCACAAATATTGATTTAAAAATGATTTTTTAAAGGTGGTCCTCAAGAGTCAATGATCAGAACTCCGTCCATGGCAATGGTCTGTTATACAGAAATAACAGAACGTATAATGCCGTAATTGAGCAATCAGCATCACATATTCAACAATTCTGTGTAATAATACATTTTATTATGCAAAGAGCAAATGTATGTTCTTTCTATTGAGACATCTCACCACTTATGCTCAGTGGTAAACAAATATGATGTGATGAATAACAGGGTTAAAGAGCAATTAACACATTATCTGACTGTCATTCTTTTAGGTTTTCCTGACCTTACTACTATAACTCCCACTCCCACAACCACAACTCCCCCTACCACAACTACAACTCCACCACACACTACAACTACAACTCCCCCTACCACAACTACATCTCCCCCTACTACAACTCCACCTACTACAACTACAACTCCACCTACCACAACTACATCTCCCCCTACTACAACTCCACCTACTACAACTACAACTCCACCTACAACTACCACAACTCCCCCTACCACAACTACAACTCCTCCTACTACAACTACAACTCCCCCTACCACAACTACCACAACTCCCCCTACCACAACTACAACTCCACCTACTACAACAGCAACTCCCCCTACCACAGCTACAACTCCACCTACCACAACCACAACTCCCCCTACCACAACAGCAACTCCCCCTACCACAACTACAACTCCTCCTACTACAACTACAACTCCCCCTACCACAACTACCACAACTCCCCCTACCACAACTACAACTCCACCTACTACAACAGCAACTCCCCCTACCACAGCTACAACTCCACCTACTACAACCACAACTCCCCCTACCACAACCACAACTCCCCCTACCACAACTACAACTCCACCACCCACTACAACTACAACTCCCCCTACCACAACTACAACTCCCCCTACTACAACTACAACTACCACAACCACAACTCCCCCTACCACAACTACAACTCCACCACCCACTACAACTACAACTCCCCCTACCACAACTACATCTCCCCCTACTACAACTCCACCTACTACAACTACAACTCCACCTACAACTACCACAACTCCCCCTACCACAACAGCAACTCCCCCTACCACAACTACAACTCCACCTACTACAACTACAACTCCACCTACCACAACCACAACTCCCCCTACCACAACTAAAACTCCCCCTACTACAACAGCAACTCCCCCTACCACAGCTACAACTCCACCTACTACAACCACAACTCCCCCTACCACAACCATAACTCCCCCTACCACAACTACAACTCCACCTACTACAACTACAACTACCCCTACCACAACTACAACTCCCCCTACCACAACTAAAACTCCCACTACAACAGCAACTCCCCCTACCACAACCACAACTCCACCTACTACAACCACAACTCCCCCTACCACAACCACAACTCCCCCTACCACAACTACAACTCCACCACCCACTACAACTACAACTCCCCCTACCACAACTACAACTCCCCCTACTACAACTACAACTACCACAACCACAACTCCCCCTACCACAACTACAACTCCACCACCCACTACAACTACAACTCCCCCTACCACAACTACATCTCCCCCTACTACAACTCCACCTACTACAACTACAACTCCACCTACAACTACCACAACTCCCCCTACCACAACAGCAACTCCCCCTACCACAACTACAACTCCACCTACTACAACTACAACTCCACCTACCACAACCACAACTCCCCCTACCACAACTAAAACTCCCCCTACTACAACAGCAACTCCCCCTACCACAGCTACAACTCCACCTACTACAACCACAACTCCCCCTACCACAACCATAACTCCCCCTACCACAACTACAACTCCACCTACTACAACTACAACTACCCCTACCACAACTACAACTCCCCCTACCACAACTAAAACTCCCACTACAACAGCAACTCCCCCTACCACAACCACAACTCCACCTACTACAACCACAACTCCCCCTACCACAACTACAACTCCACCTACTACAACTCCACCAACCACAACTACCACAACTCCCCCTACCACAACTACAACTCCCCCTACCACAACTACAGGTTCTGGAAACCCTTGCAAAGGGAAGATTGATGGGTACTACCCCAACCCTGCAGACCCAACAAGTTTTTACCAATGTGATAATGGCAGATTCTTCATAAAAAGCTGCTCAGCAGGTTTGGTCTTTGACCAAAGCTGCACCTGCTGTAACTTTCCAAGTTCAATTACAACTCCACCTACTACACCTACCACAACTACCCCAATCACAACCACAACTCCTCCTACCACAACTACAACTCCACCTACTACAACTACAACTCCCCCTACCACACCTACCACAACTACAACTCCACCTACCACAACTACAACTCCACCTACTTCAACTACAACTCCCCTTACCACACCTACCACAACTACAACTCCACCTACTACAACTACAACTCCCCCTACCACACCTACCACAACTCCCCCTACCACAACTACCACAACTACAACTCCACCTACTTCAACTACAACCCCCCCTACCACACCTACCACAACTCCCCTTACCACAACTACCACAACTACAACTCCACCTACCACAACTACAACTCCCCCTACCACAACTATAACTCCACCTACCACAACTACACCCCCCCCTACCACAACTACCACAACTCCCCTTACCACAACTACCACAACTACAACTCCACCTACTACAACTACAACTCCACCTACTTCAACTACAACCCCCCCTACCACACCTACCACAACTCCCCTTACCACCACTACCACAACTACAACTCCACCTACTACAACTACAACTCGCCCTACCACACCTACCACAACTCCCCCTACCACAACTACCACAACTACAACTCCACCTACTTCAACTACAACCCCCCCTACCACACCTACCACAACTCCCCTTACCACACCTACCACAACTCCCCCTACCAAAACTACCACAACTACAACTCCACCTACTTCAACTACAACCCCCCCTACCACACCTACCACAACTCCCCTTACCACAACTACCACAACTACAACTCCACCTACCACAACTACAACTCCCCCTACCACAACTATAACTCCACCTACCACAACTACACCCCCCCCTACCACAACTACCACAACTCCCCTTACCACAACTACCACAACTACAACTCCACCTACTACAACTACAACTCCACCTACTTCAACTACAACCCCCCCTACCACACCTACCACAACTCCCCTTACCACCACTACCACAACTACAACTCCACCTACTACAACTACAACTCGCCCTACCACACCTACCACAACTCCCCCTACCACAACTACCACAACTACAACTCCACCTACTTCAACTACAACCCCCCCTACCACACCTACCACAACTCCCCTTACCACACCTACCACAACTCCCCCTACCAAAACTACCACAACTACAACTCCACCTACTTCAACTACAACCCCCCCTACCACACCTACCACAACTCCCCTTACCACAACTACCACAACTACAACTCCACCTACCACAACTACAACTCCCCCTACCACAACTATAACTCCACCTACCACAACTACACCCCCCCCTACCACAACTACCACAACTCCCCTTACCACAACTACCACAACTACAACTCCACCTACTACAACTACAACTCCACCTACTTCAACTACAACCCCCCCTACCACACCTACCACAACTCCCCTTACCACAACTACCACAACTACAACTCCACCTACCACAACTACAACTCCCCCTACCACAACTATAACTCCACCTACCACAACTACACCCCCCCCTACCACAACTACCACAACTCCCCTTACCACAACTACCACAACTACAACTCCACCTACTACAACTACAACTCCACCTACTTCAACTACAACCCCCCCTACCACACCTACCACAACTCCCCTTACCACCACTACCACAACTACAACTCCACCTACCACAACTACAACTCCACCTACTACAACTACAACTCCCCCTACCACAACTACCACAACTACAACTCCACCTACCACAACTACAACTCCACCTACAACTACAACTCCACCTACCACATCTACCACAACTACAACTTCACCTACCACAACTACAACTCCACCTACTACAACCACAACTCCCCCTACCACAACTACAGGTTCTGGAAACCCTTGCATAGGAAAGATTAATGGGTACTTCCCCAACCCTGCAGACCCAACAAGTTTTTACCAATGTGATAATGGCAGATTCTTCATAAAAAGCTGCTCAGCAGGTTTGGTCTTTGACCAAAGCTGCACCTGCTGTAACTTTCCAAGTCGATAAAGAGTTGCACATGTATAATTTCACGATCCATGATATTTATTCTTTTTAAGAAATAGTGGGCCACATAGAAGTCACATATAGTCTATATACTTTCATCAATTTATAACTTTGTGTACAAAGGTTCAGTGGCAATGTCCTCCCATCCGTGACTGTTAAAAGACAATATTAATTGCATACATATACATAATACAAACAACTTGTACTGTATATATACAATTGTTTTCCTGTTGCGTCTATTAATTGTAGGTGTATCTAAACCAGTTGGGTGTGTATGTTCTTGTTTTTTTCATTGCCATCATTTCATCTGACATACCTTACTTAATTATATGGTTGTTGCATATCCATGTCATGGGTTTGTTCTTTGTTGATTTATATTTAGCCATTGCGTGAGATTTGTCCTACATAAGAACACAGATGTTGCATATTGCATATATTTATATACTGAATGTCTACATGTAAATACATACAGATGAATATAACTTAATTAATAAATTAATAATTATTATTAATAATAAAATACCACAAGTTTCCCAAACAAGTACTGGCCTATTTTCTTTTTTCTTTAGTTTGTTTTCTATATTCGGTTGTTCTATGTTGGTTTTGTCTATCAGGTGTTTGTTAAAGGTCCCATGGCCTGAAAATTTCACTTGATGAGGTTTTTTAACATTAATATGAGTTCCCCCAGCCTGCCTATGGTCCCCAATTGGCTTGAAATGGTGATAGGTGTAAACCGAGCCCTGGGTATCCTGCTCTGCCTTTGAGAAAAAGTAAGCTCAGATGAGCCGATCTGGAATCTCCTCTTTATGAGGTCATAAGGAGCAAGGTTACCCCCCCTTTCTCTGCTTTGCCCGCCCAGAGAATTTGGCCAACCCATGAGAGAGAGACATCATGGCTTTCAAACGAGCAAAGTGGCAGTTGGTCAAGGCCACACCCCCACCCTCCACCGTGCCCCCCCCTCTCTCCTCCTCAATAGCTACAGACACAGAAATGGTACGTCCTGAGTAAAACTCATTGTGGGACTGGCTCTAGTGGCTGAAATTCAGCACCAAGGCTGAATTTTGGGAAAGAGACTTCAGATACAGTATTAGGGGACCACTAAGGTCTATATAAAAGAGACTTCAGATACAGTATTAGGGGACCACTAAGGTCTATATAAAAGAGACTTCAGATACAGTATTAAGGGACCACTAAGGTCTATATAAAAGCATCCAAAGAGCACCATGTCATGGGACCTTTAAATAAATGACAAAATATACTGTAAAACAAGCAGGTACTTATGGAAAAGCCTGTTGGATTTTTTAATCTATTACTTCAGTGTACCTGCGTTTGAATGAAGAAATAGATTATAAACCCTGTTTATTATCACCTTTCGTAATGGTACTGGGACTGCATCGTCCTGATTGGTGGGATTTGTATGGTCATTGTTTTATTCCACTTGAGAGTGCTCGAGGAATATTCTTTTTTCTATGACCAGTGTTTTCCTGTCAGTGTGACATCATCCAGGGGATCAGGGCGCCGTCAGCAGTGATGGACTGCTGTGGCAAAGAGGGAGCTGAGCTGGAAGGAAAAGCTCTTTATTTACTAGTCGATCTATGTTCAGATCCTCACCTACTTGAGCTTTGGGTAGTGACCACAACTACAAAAACTCTACCTACCACAACTACAACTCCCCCTACCACAACTACTGTACAATAACTCTCCCTACCATAACTACCACTTCTCCAGGTTCTGGAAGCCCTTGCATAGGAATGGGTAACCCAAAACTGCATCTGCTTTAACTTTACAAGTAAATAAAGAGTAGCACGTGTATAATTTCACAATCGATGGTAATATTTATTCTTATTAACAAATGGTGGACCACAAAGAAGTCACATATAGTAAGTCATATATACTTTCATCAATTTGTAACTTTGTGTACAAAGGGTTAGTGGCAATGTCCTCACATCGATGACTGTCAAGAGACAATATTATTTTATTTATACATAAACATAATACAAACAACTTGTACTGTATATATACAATTGTTTTCCTGTTGCTGTCTGTTAATTGTAGGTGTATCTAAACCAGTTGGGTGTGTATGTTCTTGTTTGTTTTTCCATTGCCATCATTTCATCTGACATACCTTAATTATATTGTTGTTGCTTATCCATGTCATGGGTTTGTTCTTTGTTGATTTATATTTAGCCATTGCGTGAGATTTGTCCTAAATAAGGACACAGGTGTTGCATATTGCATATATTTATATACTGAACGTCTACATCTAAATAAATACAAATGAATATAACAAAATTAATACGTTAATAATAATAATAATTAATAATAAATACCACAAGTACTGGCCTATTTTCTTAGGGGGGAGCTGAGCTGGAAGGAACAGCTCTTGATTTACTTGTCAATCTATGTTCACACCCTCACCTAGCTGAGCTTTGAGTAGTGACCAAAAGAATGAGATTGTGTTGGCAAACAGCAGGACTTAAAAATTGCATTATCAAATGAGTTGGCCTCTCAAGCACTTAAAGGTTTGCTGCTGTGACAAGACCCAAATCTTACCTCTCAGGTCATTCAAAACGGTTGCTTTCTAGCACCCTGGCCACACTGCCTACCTCTACCAGTGCGGGACAGCTACCTCGCTGCTGTCTTTGATAATAGCCATCAATACTACAGTCCCTCCAGGATTTTGCAGCCTTTTTTGAGATTGTTGCAGCCCAAAATGCCTGATTTTGTGGGAGCTTTTGTAAAAGATGCAATGTCTTTAGTTTTTTTTTAAAATTCTTTACAAATAAAAAGGAAACTTGTTTCGGGGAGAATAAAACTACTCTGGACTGACTTTTCCTAGTAACCTTATTAGAAAAGGCTCAGGATGCTGCAAATGTTGGTATAATATGAAAATGGCTAGTGGATTTAGGACAAAAAATAATTTGAACATGTCTGTCAGTGGCTTGTTTGGTGGTTTTAATATTATTATATATATATATATTATTTTGATGTCTCTGATATATTCTACAGATCGAGCCATTGAAACTAGTAAAAGGTGTAATGTTGCTGGTATAATGTCAATATAACTATCAACAGATCCTCTTCACTGTCTATTTTTGCTGAGCACCATGCCATAAAAAAGGCAACACCCCAAATCACTAGATGAGTCACAGCTGACACACAGCCAAGCCTGATCTGTGCTTCTCACGTAGGCTGTGTGGCTGCTCTAACCTGTTTACATGGGCGACTAAATAAAAAGCAAGAAGTTCCACGACAAACACACTCTGCTCACGTAGACAGTAAGCTTGTGTGTGTTGGCAGACAGCAGGACTAAAATCACATAATCAAATCAGGTCACAGGTTTATTTTGGACTGGTGTTGTGTGTTTTTCTGTGTTAGTCATGTTTGCAGTGTTGGTTTTGACAAGCTGCTAGAAAAAGAATCTGAGATGAGGGCGCCATTTCTTTTTATTAATGTTATTTTCATTAAAATAGTTTTTACTACTTTCTACATCCGGTTAATTCTTCTTACGTTATACAAATAGGACATATAGTATACATACAGTGAGCACAACTATCACATAACAATTCACACTAACCCTCTTTTGCCCGTGCTGAAATTGTTGTGAGTCACTATTTCTGAAATACAGTGAATAAGTCAGGAATAAGGACTTGCCTTAAACATTGATCTTAACTTGAAATTTGCATAGTAAGGAGAACTTGAACAAACATGCATATGGCTCTATTGCATTCCTCTTAAACAGGTTAGACTACTGTAATTATCTTTTTGCTCAATTATCCAAACAAACGATAGAAATGCTCCAGTGGTTTTAAAACAACAACCATAGTCCTTAGTCACACATGCAACACTCTGTATACCAGCACTTAAATCACTTAAATGTCTCCATGTGCAAAACAGAATTTATTTTGAAATTCTACTTATATGTCTATCAAGCACTTTCTGACCTGCTCAAATCTCTGAGGTCATTAAAAATAGTGATTTTCTAACTCAACCTAATCAGTTATGGTGAGGTGCTTTTAGTTACTTTGGTTCTGCTATCTGAATGAAACTGCCTAGTGACCTGAGAAGTATCATGTCTGTGTTTGAGGTTTGTTTGTTGGCTAGGTGAGAGGTTTGAGGTGTATTAGGCATTTTAAGCTCTTGAAAATGCAGCCAGAAACTGATGACTATTCCTATTTTGGAATAACTTGTACTAAGGCAATCTGTGTGGTCCCTGTACTTTACATAAAATGAAAGTCTAACAATTACTTTCTCTAACCGATAAATCTTTTGCATTTTAGCATAATACATACTAATGCAAGCAATATTTGCAGTAACTTTTATATAAGGGTAGATGATGAAGTGATATCACCATAATATAGCATTATATTTCACTATGTATCCCAATTTACCAATGATGCCCTACGAGTATTTCAGGAGTTTGAACCTCTTCAGGCTATTTCCCTTCTCCATACACCTTTGAACTTGTGCCAGAAAATTGGTGAACACTAGGGTCGCTAGAGTGCACAATAGGTGATACAGGTGAATGTTATGTAAGTGGAAGGAGGAATAATAAAGTACAGAATAGCAGTTATCCATGTCTCTCGGCTCATACTTAAAATACCTTTACAAAACACCACAGTTATTAGCTAAATAAATGCATTGCTGGTTAAATCAGTACTAGGGAATTGGTGATGGGAAAAGTAAAAATAAAAAAAATAAATAGCAGCCTTATAGGTTTTATATCTTTCTAAATTCATTGTTATGTACATGTAAGTGTACATTTCGGATGCACAAGTGTAACCCTGATGCACACATTTAACCCTTTATACAAACATGTAACCCTCAGTGTAGCATGATGATTGGTTGCTTTGTGCTACGTGAGATACAACCTGCTCCCCTTTGGCTAATAATAATCCGACAGCATTTATTGCATTCTATAAGTGCAGGGACATTGTCCTCTTGACACACTCTCACTCTTTATCATCTCTGGGTTGCCTCTCTTCCGGTACAGCTTCGGCCATACTCTCTATACAGTTCCTCCAGGATTTTGCAGCCTTTTTTTGAGATTGTTGTGGCCCAAAATGCCTGATTTTGTGGGAGCTTTTGAAAAAGAAATTGCGAGTTGCACCAAATTCACGGTGATTGGTTGAATTTGCGTGAATTGTTGCGATCGCGACATCGCAAAATCCTGGAGGGACTGTCTAGTGTCTCATGGGTGTCCCTCCTGCGCTGTGAGCTGTCTGAGCATCACTGCTGGCTCCTATCATGGCTGCACGTGTGGAAAAGGCTTCCTTGCTGAGTCTGAGTACACTGCTTTACTGGTGCTGCGTTGGCTACACTGGCTCCTGAATAGGAACGCTGTTGCTTTGACTACACCTGCTTTGCCTACATGTGCTTTTCCTACACAGGCTTTGCATCTACGTGCCTTGCCTCTACTGTTTTGTGTAGAGCTACGTGTTTTGCCTCTACCAGCTTTACCTTTACTGGCTTTGCTGCTACCTGTTTGTCCTTGCAAATGCTGTCTGTGTGCTTGGCCTGCATGTGTTTTGCCTGCACCTGCTCGGCCTACACGCTTTGTTACACAGCTACTTTGCTACGCATTTGCGTTGCTTGATTATTTTTCTCTGTGTGCTGCCGTGGATGTCAGCTCTGTCTTTTAGTCATTGCCGTCTTAAGGGCCGTCCACACCAAGAACGATAACTATAACCATAACTATAACTATAACAATGTAAGCATCCACACTGCTGAACGATAACGTTTTGCAAACAGCAACGTCAATAATAATACATCACAGCAGACGGTACATCGCACGATTACAGGAATGTCTGGAGTAATATCCTACATATTTGTGAATTGGGTACATTTTATGAACCAAAAAAGTCTGACCGGTGGTCCCTTTGGCGCCAACATCAACGCCTTGTCCAGGCAACAGCGGGCGCACAGCGCTCCAGAGAGCCGGGGATGAGACTGGGTGGGCGGTGTCAGATCTGTGCCGAGCACCGGAACAAAAATACCGACAGTACGATAATCACATCTAAAACACAAGATTCACTTTCAGTGCTTTCTGTGACATGAGAAATACTTTCAAAGTACTGATGTTTAAAAATACAGAGCTAAAGGACCGTAGCCCCACCGAGGGGAAGTCACGCCTCTAACCACCTGTGTGAAACAAATCTCTCCCCATCATGGGCGGCGCTAAGCCCCAGACACAATGACGGTGCCTCTGCAAAATAGCCTCAGGAAGGAACTTATTTTAGTTGGAACGTGTACGGTTGTTTTAGTCGTGCAACAGAAAACTCAGATTGGACAGATAGTCTAGCTAGCTGTCTGGATTTACCCTGCAGAGATCTGAGGAGCAGTTAACCAAAGTCATCATAAATTGGCCGGAGTTCAGAATGCCAACACAAAGAAAGCGGAAGGTGACGGACATTCGGCCTAAAAAGAGGGACATCCGGCAGAATTTTCAGCAGGACCTGAACAATCACTGAAGTAAAAACGTTGTTGATATAGACTATTGCAGACTTAACTGTATGGGTGTAGACAGGCGTTTTTGATCAATGTGAATTAATAAAAATAATTGTTTATTTGTTGCCAATTTATTTTGTACTATCTTTTGCACTGATTAATTGTTTTGTTTTTATTAAATTTGCCCCAATATTTGTTCCCCTTTCCTGTCCTTTTTACTTGCCAAAGGTGGTGTTGCTGGTGACCCTGGTGGTGGTGTCTTCTTCTTGTGTGCTGTGTTCCTCACCCACTGTTTTTGATTTCTCACTACTGTGTGTTTGTGTGTGCGAGTGTGTCTACGTGTGATTGAGGTGACACTTCCTTAAAACCCCACATCCCATTGTTGACTTCTCTCCACTACTGGTAAGCCTTAAGCCCTCTACAGACTGACCAGACGGCCGACCCTTGGCAGAAAAGGCAGTTGGATTGATCAGTCTCCCCGAGTTGGTCAACAAAATGCTTTGGAACACACCGAAGCGACGAGACGTAATACGTCTCCATAACAGCAGGCGGCACTAATCTGTATTGTCACCCAAAAATTAAAACCGGCAGCTGATTGGACAAACGCGTCCCGTGGGTCTGGTTTCTCCAGGAAATTCAAAAACAGACTGTCATGGCAGATTGTTCAGAAACAAACTCATATTTTACTAAAATAGTCACAGAAACGTGTTTCTGAAAACATTTTAAGGAGAAATAGACCATGCAGTTACTGAATCTGTCTTCATTTCAGATTAATGAAGGTCAGTTTAAAAGATGTTCATCAGATTTTGAGAGACTCTAGTCATGGTCATTCGGCTCCCTGTTTCCGGGTTAGCGCACTACCAATCAGATTGGTCATTTGAGCCTGATTGCCGGCAGTGCCCGCCCTCCCGATTATGCCCTAACAATCGGCGAAAATGAAGGTCAATGGCCCCTCCAACGGACAACGGCACGGAACACACCGAACAGACTCGAGTCACAGACCTCGCCATACTGTCCGACGGCTGATTGTCTGGTTGGTCTGTAGAGGGCTTCAGCCCTTCTTCCCAGTGTGCATGTTGTGTTTTACTGTTTTTTATGACTTGTCTATTTTTAGTAGCAATAAATTAATTGTCTTTAGAACCACATAGTGTATACTGCTTCATGTATAAATCAAACTTGTGTGGTTTTTCTTTTTTTTTGGTATAGTTAGAAGTCAGATCTAGTCAACCATCCATCCATCCATCGTTGTCCGCTTATCCGTGGTTGGGTCGCGGGGGGAGCAGCTCCAGCAGGGATCCCAAACTTCCCTTTCCCGAGCCACATTAACCAGCTGTGACTGGGGGATCCCGAGGCGTTCCCAGGCCAGGTTGGAGATGTAATCCCCCTCCACCTAGTCCTGGGTCTTCCCCGAGGTCTCCTCCCAGCTGGACGTGCCTGGAACACCTCCATAGGTAGGCGCCCAGGGGGCATCCTTACCAGATGCCCGAACCACCTCAACTGGCTCCTTTCGACGTCATCTAGTCAACCCCCTGGGTGAAATTCCCAGGGTGGGGTTGTCGGTATTTTCTTTTTTTCTGGGTTTTTCAGGGCCCACACTTTCATCTCACCACATAAGAAAGAAAGAAAAACAGTAAATGTCCCCATTGTTGTGCACAGCACATGAAGCATGAATGTGTGTGCTTACAAACAACATCACATAACAAAAAGTTATCAACTAAAAGTTATTTGCCTAACTGTGACACAGATGGTTATGGAATGCTGTTTGCATCCAGTACTTGCACGATAGCCAAGATGTCATTCAGCAAACCATAATTTGCGGAATGAAATGCTTTGTCAAAGTTTGGCGATCAGTTGCAATGCATACATTCTTTCTTTGCATGCAGCAAACTGACAACTAGTACATTTATTCTCAGGCTTTAGTGACCTGACATTCCACATTCATGACACAGGGAAAGACACTTTTTTTTTTAAGCCAGGCAAGAAGAAGTCCTTATGTATGAACAGAAGCATAACCTGTTTGGTAAATATTTGTGAGCCAACTTCATTAACTTCTCTTGGTTACAGCTTTGGGTTGGGAGTTCACTCTAATGAGTTTTTATCCACTTTCTTCATCTTAATGCTCAGTGGGACAAGTGAGGTCACAATCATAGCCACTTGTTGTAAGGAGAGTGAACACTCCTGCTCAGTCTGACGGTCTGAACAGCCTGTCTAAACTCAATAAGCATCTCCTGCCTTCATCGTTAACTATATTGACCACATCGAAAACAGCACATGGGGGAATATGAACAGCAAAATCTATTATATAGATTGTGTTGCCACAAAAAAATCTAAACCCGAGACTGGACCAAGCTATGATTCTCATCTTGACGTCTTTTAATAAAATGACTGACACTAATTACTTTCCTCATTTGTTCAATGTTTGTTATATAAATATTCGACATCGCAAAATCCTGGAGGGACTGTATATATGTCTCATGGGTGTCCCTCCTGCGCTGTGAGCTGTCTGAGCATCACTGCTGGCTCCATGGCTGCACGTGTGGAAAAGGCTTCCTTGCTGAGTCTGAGTACACTGCTTTACTGGTGCTGCGTTGGCTACACTGGCTCCTGAATAGGAACGCTGTTGCTTTGACTACACCTGCTTTGCCTACATGTGCTTTTCCTACACAGGCTTTGCATCTACGTGCCTTGCCTCTACCAGCTTTACCTTTACTGGCTTTGCTGCTACCTGTTTGTCCTTGCAAATGCTGTCTGTGTGCTTGGCCTGCATGTGTTTTGCCCGCACCTGCTCGGCCTACAGGCTTTGTTACACAGCTACTTTGCTACGCATTTGTGTTGCATGATTATTTTTCTCTGTGTGCTGCCGTGGATGTCAGCTCTGTCTTTTAGTCATTGCCGTTTTAAGGGCCGTCCACACCAAGAACGATAACTATAACCATAACTATAACAATGTAAGCATCCACACTGCTGAACGATAACGTTTTGCAAACAGCAACGTCAATAATAATACATCACAGCAAACGGTACATTGCACAATTACAGGAATGTCTGGAGTAATATCCTACATATTTGTGAATTTGGGTACATTTTATGAACCAAAAAAGTCTGACCGGTGGTCCCTTTGGCGCCAACATCAACGCCTTGTCCAGGAAACAGCGGGCGCACAGCGCTCCAGAGAGCCGGGGATGAGACTGGGTGGGCGGTGTCAGATCTGTGCCGAGCACCGGAACAAAAATACCGACAGTACGATAATGACATCTAAAACACAAGATTCACTTTCAGTGCTTTCTGTGACATGAGAAATACTTTCAAAGTACTGATGTTTAAAAATACAGAGCTAAAGGACCGTAGCCCCACCAAGGGGAAGTCACGCCACTAACCACCTGTGTGAAACAAATCTCTCCCCATCATGGGCGGCGCTAAGCCCCAGACACAATGACGGTGCCTCTGCAAAATAGCCTCAGGAAGGAACTTATTTTAGTTGTACGGTTGTTTTAGTCATGCAACAGAAAACTCAGATTGGACAGATAGTCTAGCTAGCTGTCTGGATTTACCCTGCAGAGATCTGAGGAGCAGTTAACCAAAGTCGTCATAAATTGGCCGGAGTTCAGAATGCCAACACAAAGAAAGCGGAAGGTGACGGACATTCGGCCTAAAAAGAGGGACATCCGGCAGAATTTTCAGCAGGACCTGAACAATCACTGAAGTAAAAACGCTGTTGATATAGACTATTGCAGACCTAACTGTATGGGTGTAGACAGGCGTTTTTGATCAATGTGAATTAATAAAAATAATTGTTTATTTGTTGCCAATTTATTTTGTACTATCTTTTTCACTGATTGTTTTGTTTTTATTAAATTTGGCCCAATATTTGTTCCCCTTTCCTGTCCTTTTTACTTGCCAAAGGTGGTGTTGCTGGTGACCCTGGTGGTGGTGTCTTCTTCTTGTGTGCTGTGTTCCTCACCCACTGTTTTTGATTTCTCACCACTGTGTGTTTGTGTGTGCGAGTATGTCTGTGTGATTGAGGTGACACTTCCTTAAAACCCCACATCCCATTGTTGACTTCTCTCCACTACTGGTAAGCCTTAAGCCCTCTACAGACTGACCAGACGGCCGACCCTTGGCAGAAAAGGCAGTTGGATTGATCAGTCTCCCCGAGTTGGTCAACAAAATGCTTTGGAACACACCGAAGCGACGAGACGTAATACGTCTCCATAACAGCAGGCGGCACTAATCTGTATTGTCACCCAAAAATTAAAACCGGCAGCTGATTGGACAAACGCGTCCCGTGGGTCTGGTTTCTCCAGGAAATTCAAAAACAGACTGTCATGGCAGATTGTTCAGAAACAAACTCATATTTTACTAAAATAGTCACAGAAACGTGTTTCTGAAAACATTTTAAGGAGAAATAGACCATGCAGTTACTGAATCTGTCTTCATTTCAGATTAATGAAGGTCAGTTTAAAAGATGTTCATCAGATTTTGAGAGACTCTAGTCATGGTCATTCGGCTCCCTGTTTCCGGGTTAGCGCACTACCAATCAGATTGGTCATTTGAGCCTGATTGCCGGCAGTGCCCGCCCTCCCGATTATGCCCTAACAATCGGCGAAAATGAAGGTCAATGGCCCCTCCAACGGACAACGGCACGGAACACACCAAACAGACTCGAGTCACAGACCTCGCCATACTGTCCGACGGCTGATTGTCTGGTTGGTCTGTAGAGGGCTTTAGCCCTTCTTCCCAGTGTGCATGTTGTGTTTTACTGTTTTTTATGACTTGTCTATTTTTAGTAGCAATAAATTAATTGTCTTTAGAACCACATAGTGTATACTGCTTCATGTATAAATCAAACTTGTGTGGTTTTTCTTTTTTTTTGGTATAGTTAGAAGTCAGTTCTAGTCAACCATCCATCCATCCATCGTTGTCCGCTTATCCGTGGTTGGGTCGCGGGGGGAGCAGCTCCAGCAGGGATCCCAAACTTCCCTTTCCCGAGCCACATTAACCAGCTGTGACTGGGGGATCCCGAGGCGTTCCCAGGCCAGGTTGGAGATGTAATCCCTCCACCTAGTCCTGGGTCTTCCCCGAGGTCTCCTCCCAGCTGGACGTGCCTGGAACACCTCCATAGGGAGGCGCCCAGGGGGCATCCTTACCAGATGCCCGAACCACCTCAACTGGCTCCTTTCGACGTCATCTAGTCAACCCCCTGGGTGAAATTCCCAGGGTGGGGTTGTCGATATTTTCTTTTTTTCTGGGTTTTTCAGGGCCCACACTTTCATCTCACCACATAAGAAAGAAAGAAAAAAAAACAGTAAATGTCCCCATTGTTGTGCACAGCACATGAAGCATGAATGTGTGTGCTTACAAACAACATCACATAACAAAAAGTTATCAACTAAAAGTTATTTGCCTAACTGTGACACAGATGGTTATGGAATGCTGTTTGCATCCAGTACTTGCACGATAGCCAAGATGTCATTCAGCAAACCATAATTTGCGGAATGAAATGCTTTGTCAAAGTTTGGCGATCAATTGAAATCCATACATTCTTTCTTTGCATGCAGCAAACTGACAACTAGTACATTTATTCTCAGGCTTTAGTGACCTGACATTCCACATTCATGACACAGGGAAAGACACTTTTTTTTTAAGCCAGGCAAGAAGAAGTCCTTATGTATGAACAGAAGCATAACCTGTTTGGTAAATATTTGTGAGCCAACTTCATTAACTTTTCTTGGTTACAGCTTTGGGTTGGGAGTTCACTCTAATGAGTTTTTATCCACTTTCTTCATCTTAATGCTTAGTGGGACAAGTGAGGTCACAATCATAGCCACTTGTTGTAAGGAGAGTGAACACTCCTGCTCAGTCTGACGGTCTGAACAGCCTGTCTAAACTCAATAAGCATCTCCTGCCTTCATCGTTAACTATATTGACCACATCGAAAACAGCACATGGGGGAATATGAACAGCAAAATCTATTATATAGATTGTGCTGCCACAAAAAAATCTAAACCCGAGACTGGACCAAGCTATGATTCTCATCTTGACGTCTTTTAATAAAATAACTGACACTAATTAGTTTATTAACATCATTTGTTCAATGTTTGTTATATAAATGTTTAGAAAGCCCCCATTTCCCCGAGAAGATAAAGTTTCTATCCATCTATCTAGAAACAGAAATCATGATACTGAAATTATATTTAAGATATGATACTAATTGGAAAAAAGTTCAAAATGTACTGCTCTAAATGGATCTATTCTAAAAGAAAAACAACAAACCAGCATCAGAGACAGCATTGCATTTATTGTCTCCATCCCCTAAATCTGCTCCTCCCCCTTTAGCTGCCTATTTTAAGGCCGGATGGCCACACATCCTCAGTCACAGAAGAGAGAAAGTAGTTGCCTCCATCTTCGATATACTTGTAAGTATCACATTTTTTATTATCATTATTAATACAGAGTAATTGAATCATAGGCTTGTCAAACTCTTCTTTTTCTGTCTCATCCCATTCACACCTATATTTAATTAGATCATCTGTGGTTACTATAACAAGTCTGTGGTTAGTCCAGTATGCAATTTGTTCTTTTCAGTCCTGACTGATTTGTGATGAAAGGACTCGATTACATCTATTCTTTTTAATAAATTATGTATTGATTTTTGACTGGATGTGGTAATAAAAATATTCAAATGTATTTGTTATGCTCTTGAATTATTCCAGATACTGTTTGGCCATTGAGTACATATTCCAGATAAAAGGTACAGTATGTGAAAATTCAATAGATCCAGAAACAAATACAAATAAATAATAATAATAAATATTGCATACAATTTAAATTATGCATACAATTTATTTTTTTAACGTTATCTGGTTTTGGCACTGTGATCTAACTCTGTTGTTAAGGCCCATTGTGCCTTAAGAATGTCATGGTGACCTCCTTTTTTTAAATACAAAAATATAAAATATAAATACCCAATACAGAACTGGTCCATAAAAGAAGTCAAACAGACAAAAACAAAGATGTAATGATGGACATGTTAAGCTATAGCTCATTCCTTTCTACACCACAGCATTCTTCAGTGACATAGCAACCTGACAACTAGTACATTTATTCTCAGGCTTTAGTGACCTGACATGCCATTCATGACACAGGGGAAAGGCACATCAAAGCAAGGGACAATATTTGTTTGTTTATTTGAGGTTGTAGATAGCAACAAGTTCATAAAAGTTAAATTATTTGTGTCTGATATTGTTGCTTTTCCCCACAGCACAAACATGAACAAGTTCATTCTAACAGCAGGTAGTTCACTTTTTAAATTCATCATATTAATGTTTCAAAAGCTCTGTTTTGCTCTGTTTTAAGCTGATCTGACTGTGTCTGTCTGTCACTTGACTGAAGGTCTTTGTTTGATCACGACCAGTTTGGGTAAGTTTATATTTTGCATTAAAAAGTCTTACCAGCATCTAAGTGCCGAAAGAATTTGTGTCGTTAAACAAGGATTTTTGTCACAAAGTTACTAACTGATGTCTTAAATCTTTCAGCCTCTTCCTCCAAACTGGTGTGTTACTACACCGAATGGTCAAAATATAGAACAGGGGACGGCACGTTCACGGTTTCAGATATTGATTCAAACCTGTGTACCCATCTGATCTACGCCTTTTCTGCCATTAATGATGCCAATGAGCTGGTACCCAGCACAGACACACAAAGTTACAAAGCCTTTAATGGACTAAAAGACAGGTCAGTGATTTACCCTTTAAATATTCTGCCAATTGTCTTTCCTTTTTGAAGTATTAAATAATCATTGTTCAACATATATTCTCACCAGAAATGTCAATCTCAAAACCCTCCTGGCAGTTGGTGGTTGGACTTTTGGCACCCAAAAGTGAGATATGTAAATACAACAATAAGGGAAATTAAATAAATGTATATATTGTGCATGTCTTCAACACACATTTTTGTTTAAATTTTCAGATTCTCCACAATGGTCTCAACAACAGCCAACAGGAACACATTTATCCAGTCATCTATTACACTACTGAGAAAAGAGGGGTTTGATGGGTTAGACCTGGACTGGGAATTTCCTGGACAACAGGATAAACAGAGCTTCACACTGTTGTGCAAGGTCAGATCCATAATTTATCCTGAGTCATCCTCAGAAATATACTAGAGTATATGATGTATATTGTTAGAATATTGATTCTTTAATCAGGTCTGATCGACCCATGCTGCTATGTTGTATAGGAACTCCGAAATGCTTTTGAGTCTGAGGGAACAGCAACTGGCCGTCCCAGATTATTGGTCACTGCTGCTGTGGCTGCTGGGAAAGGAACCATCGATGCAAGTTATGAAGTCGCAGAGATTGCCAAGTAAACTGAAATAAATTCTATTTTATTTTTCACAATTCTTTTTTCATGCCTTTTCAAGCTGTCATGTTAGTGAACTTGATCACACTTGCCTTTTTTTTTTTTTTAGGTACCTGGATTTCATCAATGTGATGACATATGACCTTCATGGCACCTGGGACGGGGTAACAGGACATCACAGTCCCTTATACCAAAGCTCCCAAGACACTGGAAGTCAAACATACTTAAATACTGTGAGTACACAATGTCATACTGCCTTCATTTGTTAATCTATTACATTTACCAAAAAGAATAATATTTAAGTCTACCCTCAATAATAAATATGGGGTGAACACTTTCAACAAAAGCTGAATATTATATTTGTGAAGATAGGATTCAAGTTAGTTTTAGTTAAGTGTACTTTAAATTGCATGTATGTAGTGCCCTGCAATATATCAATTTCAGAAACCAAGTTTAATTTAAACTGAATCTGTTGCAATGTATAATTTTTCCAGTTGTGTTTAGCAAATTATTTATAGCCATTTGAATATCTTTGACCTAACATGTTTTCTAAAAGTGGACGAACTACCTGTTCTGAATGGTACTATGCCAGTGGGCCGCAGCAGTCAGTGATACACACGTGCAGGGCTCGAGAGCGCCCAAATTTTGTAAGGGTGCAACTAACATTTTTCCTAGGTCGCACCGGTGCACATAACGTCCTTTCCACTGCGACATGACCCATCCGCGCAGCCCCGCCCCCATTCACACACATGGCCACCGTGCAACACGTCCGCCTCGTGGTATTTCCTTGGCACACACGTTGCAAATCGCTAATGTATTGTCTTTTTCCCAGATAGCAATGAGTCGGCGGACCACCAGCGGTGCTCCAGAGGCAGTAGAAGCGTCAGAATGGCGTAATCGCAAACACGTTTGCCAGAGCACCACCGGTGGCAGCCGCTTTTTAAAAGCGGTAGCCGCCTTCCTACTGCCTTAATACATAGTGCGCTCTTAATACATCCATGGTAGTGCGTCATCTGATCGGCCTATCTGATCGGCATTTATGGAGACCACCGATCAAATTATTTAAAGCCATTATCGGCCGATACCGATCGGTGACCGATCAATCGGAGCACCCTTATTGACTACTGTGTTAGTCTAAAAAGGGGTATAAATAATAACAGAATTCTTTCTTGTGAACTTATTGAGGAAGCTCCAAAGGTGTGTTAACAAAAAGGTACAACAGGCCAAGTGACACAATCCAGAGACTTGGGACTTTTATCTTCCAGTACTGTATATACTAGACACACTAAGCTTCACAGTGGTTATTATTTAGATCTAATAAGGGGATTCTTTGTGATAAATGGTTTATGTACTCAGAAAAAAGGAGTTTGTAGCTACATATTGTATATACCGTAGGAATTGTTGCTCACAATAACTATAAGCTATAATTCATTCCATATGTCAGGACTATGCAATGCGGTATTGGCGAGACCAGGGGGTTCCTGCTGAAAAACTAATTTTGGGATTTGCTGCATATGGGCGAACATTTACCCTCTCCTCTACATCCAGTAAGGTTGGAGCACCAATCAGTGGTGCTGGCTATGCAGGCAGTTACACCATGGAGGCAGGCTTCTGGTCCTATTATGAGGTGAAATTGGAAACAAATTTGTTTAAATCAATCGTGTAATCATTCATACATATTTTAATGTGTATGGTGTACCAAGTTTCTGATTCTGCTTATATGTTGGATTAACATTTGACATCTGACCCTCTTTCAGGTTTGTCTTAATCTTAAAGGAAAAACAGTCAATTGGATTGAAGAACAGAAAGTTCCATATGGCACCACAGGAAACCAGTGGGTTGGATTTGACAACAATGACAGCATTAATGCTAAGGTAGCTATTTGTTAAGTGATTGTAATTCTTTATAGAAAAGGAGTAGGCCTAGTTGAACACAAATCCAGTTTAACAGTTGATGTGTAATTATGATCTCAGCTATTGATCTTTTTATTTCACATTCTCTCAGGTCAACTACACAAAGGAAAACAACTTTGGAGGAGTCTTTGTCTGGTCTCTGGACCTGGATGATTTCAATGGGCAGTTCTGTGGTCAGGGCAAATACCCCCTCATCAGCTCTCTGCATGGTCTTCTGGTTTCAGGCAAGCCCAAAGGTTATGAAGTGGCTATCCTATTCATTAAAATGGTAGTGATGGTTAAATGAGATTTTATTCACTATAATCATCTTATATTATACAGCTCAGTAAGAACTGGATCATCAAATACAGAGAAAATGTGTTTTTTTAGTGTAAAATATCGGCAGTTAAGCTCAGTACTACAATGCAATAATCATGAACAGTAAATTACAATGTGTGATTCATTTCTTCCACAAACATCTGTAAATTTAGGAGCTCCAGTCATGACCACTGTTAACAATCCTTCAGCCATAAGCGCCACCACCAGCACCGCCACCACCCCCACTACAACCACCACCAGCACCACCACCACCCCCACTACAACCACCACCAGCACCGCCACCACCACCACCCCCACTACAACCACCACCAGCACCGCCACCACCACCACCCCCACTACAACCACCACCAGCACCACCACCACCCCCACTACAACCACCACCAGCACCGCCACCACCACCACCCCCACTACAACCACCACCACCCCCACCCCCACTACAACCACCACCAGAGCCGCCACCACCACCACCACAAATTCTGCTGGGAAATTTGATCCAAATTTCTGTAAAGGACAGACCAACGGGCTTCACACCAACCCTTATGACCCAAACTCATTTTACAATTGTTTCAGTGACTATACCTATCTCCAAAACTGCCCCTCTGGTTTAGTATACCAAGATAATTGCAAATGCTGTAACTGGCCCTAAATGAGCATGCATAATCCATGATGGGTAGTATATACTTAACACAAAAGGTGTATTACAAAAGCTGGTGTGAAACATTCCTTTTTATTCTTCACTGCTAAGATAGTATATACTTAACACAAAAGGTGTATTACAAAAGCTGGTGTGAGTCATTCCTTTTTATTCTTCACTGCTAAAAGGAGTGACACACCAGTTTTGTAGTCTATGCTTGCTTTAGACTATTGTCAAGCTCTTGTTATGTTATGTTATGTAGTTTAGTTGAATGTCTCCTAGTTAGGTAGCACAAGTCTGAGTAAACTTGTAACATTTTGTTTTGTTTTTTAATATAAAATACATTTGGGAATAATTGTGATTTTGTATTATGACCAGGATTAAATAAAATATACCACATGACAACAAGCATATCATTAAAAGTTGTGTTGTATTTTTAAACAATGCCCGTCTAAAAATTGTGCGCAAATTCAAATCACAATTCATTTTAAATAGTCAGTGATAGTACAGAATTCTTAAAAAAAAAAAAAACTACTGTACTTGATTCACCAAACATAACAAAAAATTATTTTTAAATATCACTCTTCAGCATTTTCACAGAAAATGCATACTTTTATATTGTCTGTTATGAGCAGAAGAAACATATTTATGCAGCAATTTTCATTAAAGTTATATGAACCATCATAATTTTAAGAACTACAGTATTATTAGCAGCCCAACAAAAATCAGTTCTAAATAAAATGATACCATCGTTGCATCCAAAAATCATCACAGCAGTCTTCCGCAAAATCTTAATCACAAATGCAAAGGAGCTTCACATAGTTATGCCTTGATCATTTCATCGCAACAAGTCAAAACTGTATGTCATCAAGATTAAACAGCATCCGTTGTTTACTGTACAGCTACAGTTACAGGGCAATTGGAAATGCAGCCCTCTGCCTCTAAAAAGCAGAATCACATTTTGTTTGAAATTTAGTGAGGTCCTGTCAGTTGCTGTTGAAATTATTCAGACTAACAATAACACAGGCTTTTGAATTGCATTTGTTAGACCTGTTACCCATCTTGTATATTAGAGTTCATGGACAGAGCTGTGGGGCTCAGGGAGCTTCTGGATGTCACAGTTTTGAATCAGACTGAAGTAAAATTCTACAAGTTCCTCGTAGTTCTTTTTCGAAATCCGTTCATTGATACCATGGAATCTAAGAAGAAGAAGAAGAAGAAACTTATTGCATCTAAAAAGAAGAAATTAAGTGTATTCATTTGATTTACTAATGCTTTTCTTGCAGGATAATGGCTTTTTATGTAAATGTGAATGTCCTGTATTTATATAGCGCTTTTTCCAGTCTTAACAACTACTCAAAGCGCTTTACATAGTACAGGAACCATTCACCATTCACACACACATTCACACGCTGAGGCCGCGTCTGCCGTACAAGGCACCACTAGCTCATCAGCAGGCAACTAGGGGTTCAGTGTCTTGCCCAAGGACACTTCGACATGGGACTGCAGGGCTGGGGATCGACCCACCAACCTTCCGATTGGCAGTAAACGGGGCTAATGGATGGTTCTATACATAAAACACTTATCTGTTCAAGAGTAACTTTAAAGAGATAGTTCTGTTTGTTTTGTAAGTGGATAGGGCTGTTCCCTTTAAGTCGGTATAAGTAGGTCACACTGTCACATCACAAATTTGTAACATTAACGTGTGACTCAGTTCAAGCAGTTATTTATACTTAACGCAGAAAGCTTTGTTAAGACTATTTGTATTCAGTGTTAGACAAACTACAGTATATCCTTACCTCTGAGCATCACCTGGTTTAAACCAGACAGGGGCGAAGCGATAAATATCATTTGTCAGGTCTTTGAAGTGCCGACTGTCTGTGTTCCCAATACAGATACCTGCATATTCAAAAAATATATTAAAACACTAGTGAAATACTTTGACCTTAATCACCACATTACACAATGAAATATATCTGGATTCTACCTGGAGCAACTGTAACTGTTGGAAACATGTCCAGCACAGTTTTCTTAATGATCTGGAAGCCAAAAGACTTTTCATCTGCAGAGCTCACAGGCAGAGGGTCAAACCCATTAACAAGCTCTATCTTCACTCGTTGGTCCCCCACTGCAGACTGGATTAAGTCCAGGACCTAGACGAGACAGCTAATTCAACTCAAAATATACATGTATAGACATCAGGAAATCTCCAAAGTAGACACAAACTTCTGACTCTACCTCTTGCAATGACTGAGCTGAGTGGATTCGCAGATTTACATAAGCTTCAGCGAGGGCAGGGATGATATTCACCTACATGGTGGGAAATAATTTAGGTTTATACTAAGGAAAACTGTATTGCTTGTAATCTAATTTCCTGTGAATTATCCCCTCTTTCATAATGAATGACTGTACCTTAACTCCTGCATTAAACATGGTGACTGCTGTGGTTGTCCTTACAAAAGCATTAGTTTCTGGTTTTCTTTCAAGTACCCTGTAACATAAAACATGCATAATTATTCCAATGGATATAATCAGGAGAGAACATTCTGAAAGAAATTAAGGATGTAATTACCTGCCCAGTAGTGGGGCAAACAGCCACAAATTTGACATTATAAACTTCATTGGGAGCCCGAACTGAAGACAAAGAATGAGTAACCACAGGGAGGGATCTAATAGGCTATTAGATGTGATGAGTAGTGAACTAGTAGTTGGTTCCTTTTACCTTATGCGCCAGATGCTCAAATGTTCCACGTTCAGGCCCATGACCAAATAATCTCGGCATAGGGTTCTCCTCTAGTCTGAAGAAATAGCGGAGAGATAAAAATGTAGAACAAAGTAAAACATATGGTACTGCATTGACACAAAGACCAAAACACTGAAAATTCATCATCTCCATTTGAAAATAATGTAACTCTCACCTTTTGACTGCTGAGGCCAAGATCCCAATGCTGGACTCACTGGGAGGCATCGAGGAGTGACCCGGGAGCATAGACACACTAAGCTTCACAGTGGCTGAACCCTTTTCACTTATCCCAATTCTACAAAACAAGTACACACACATAAAACACAGAATTTACCACAGACATTAATGAATCGCCAATATATTTTAGGGCCCTTTTTTTGGCAGTTTGCAGATTATCTGTATCAGCGTTTTATTTGCCTGATGACTGCTCAAGTAAATTAATTTAGAAGTGTGCTACTTTGGCTCCGCTGCAGCTCTGTGTCTGTCCCTCTGCTTCGGTTTTACTCACCACCGAGTCTGACTTAATGCCCCACCCCCAAAACATTATCTGACTATCTTCTACTGTGTATTATATTGAATGTTTCGAATTTATTAAATAATTGCTTAAAGCATTTAAACAAAGTTTTGTGTTGGAATTTGTAACATCAAACAAAATCTTAATTTTGACCTAAAGATTTTCATGTTCACTGTAAATGCATATCGGTTCCAAATATTGTTTTCCGGTATCATTAACTACTAATAATCAGTATCGGTATCCAGGCCTTGAAAAACCAGTATTGGTCGATCCCTAATATATTTTACACAATTTAATGGAGACATGCAATTTTATGCTATGCTTAGGAGTTCTGTTGTGGTGACAAGCCAAATTGTTCAATTTTTACAATGGAAAAGCTACCAACTAAATATCATGTTTACACTAGAGCGTGACAGGTTCTCACAGTGCAGCAGGTCCTTCCAGACCACTGATGACTCCATCAAGTACAGCCAAGCCCTCGTCCAGGACAAACGACAGCTGCACACTTCTCTGCTTAAGTACACGCACTATGTTCATTGCCCCCTTGTAACCACTGACCTTTAAAAAATAATATTGAAGGACACATAGATTCAGATATGATATTTTAAATGTTATTTAGGTTCACAATTTCAAAAAGTAAGAGTTTGATGAATATTTAAAGTACTTCTTCATCATGACCAAGACCAATGTAAAATCCTCTGCGTGGAGCATAGCCTTTTATCAGCAAGTACTCCAATGCCTGAAGTATTCCCTGGAAGAAATTAAGCATATCGGTTTAGTCTGGCTGGCACATTATAGGTTAGTAAGTATATACTGTAATTCAACTCTGTTTAATTGCAATATCACACACATTATCACTTGTTCTCTCACCATTAAAGGGCTCTTGTCGTCTATGGTCCCTCTACCATAGATAAAGCCATCTATCTCCTTGGCAGAGAATGGTGGGGCCTCCCAGCCATCCGATTCTGAGGCAGGTACTACATCAATGTGGGCCAGCAGCAGGTATGGCACCAGGTCAGGCTGTGATCCTTGCACCGAAAACAGGTGGCTGTAGTTTGCCACCAATTCATGACGAACCAAACTTGAAGAGAAAACTGTTGGGAAAGCTGACAAAGGAAGAAGAGCTTAAAAGGGGGGAACTCTGTTTATTTTACACATTAAGGTCAGTTTAATACTCAGCCAATGAAAAAAGTAGCATTATTTGTTCTGTCACTCTAGAGTAGACTCAAAAATAACCCTGAGGATACTATCAGGCCAGTGTGGTTGACACATGGGTCGGAAAAAAAGATGCTTTTGTTTGAATTATGGCAATGTAGGAGTCTTTGGAGCTTGACCCATACAAGAGACTGAGGGCTGTGATATCTCTGCCTCTGTAACTTAGCTAAAATGTTGACCATTGTTTTTTATTTTGAAAAAAAATGATAGTAACAAAACTAATTTGCTAGAGTAGCTACCTGTTTAATTCCTCTTAAAAGCCCCTTTTAACATGTCTGACTTTGTTATGCAATATATAGCTACAGCTAAAATAATTAGTTGACTAGCTAATGAATTAGCTAGCTAGTCAATCAAACAAAAAATATTGAAATGTAATGGGCAGGTATTTTGAAAAATTAAAATTCCAAAGATTTGCTGGCTTTCCTGCTCTTAGCTATATGATAGTAAACTGAATATCTCAGGTTTTAGACAGTTAGTTAGCTAGCTATCTAGACTGATATAGATAGATAGATAGTAACGTTACAATTAATCTGCTGAAGGTTTAACGTCACACTTTTAATTTTCTTAAGGGAGAAAACCTTTCCTTAAAGAATATAATGGCGTGAATTTGGCTCTGATATGTGTATATGTGTAATAAAGAAATTATCAATTATGAGGGTGAAACAATTGAAAGAGGAGACTGAAAATGCACACTAGCTAGCTGTTAAATTACATATAACGTTATGTAACGTTAGCTAACGTTAGCTCTAGCTAGTTTATAGCGAAGTTGGACTAGACAGCTCACGTTAACTGTTTAACGTTAGCAAACTGTTAGCTAGCTAGTTAGCTATAACTACCCGTGAAGTAACGTCGTGTGAGTCTGCAGCCATTGTAAACTACACGGTGAACATTATTGACTAACGTTACTAGTAAAGGCAATTTAGTGTCTCACATATTTTACTTACCTTTTCGGAGGAGCCTGTCAAATTCACGTAGTGCGGTGATGTTGCTCTCCTTCTCTGAGAATGACACAGTGGGGATCCGGATAGCCTCTGGATAATAAACAGAGGCAACGTTACGTTAGTAATTAAACGTCTGTCACTGGCGGCTTCCCCACGACTTTCCACACATGGTAACGGTAATGTAACGTAAACTTTACCGAGTAGCAAGCAACAATTACCTTTAAAATTAGCAAGAAGCTCCTCTCTCTTGTGGTGGTCTATTACAAGTGAAATGTTGTTCGTCTTTTCCCAGCGTGCGAGTTGAAGTCCGACATTTACGTCCAGTGAAAGGGTCCTGATGGATGCTATGGTAAATAGCAATAGGACTGTAATGAGAAAACTACTAATAATAATCTTTAAACACTTGAACATTTTGAACTTCGGACCCGAGTCTGCCATTGTTTGTTGTGACAGGCGGAACTCGTTCACTGTGACTGTGTGCAGACTGTGCAGTTCGTGTTTGATGAATGAGAGCCACCTGCTGGCGGCGATTAAACTTGCACTGCACATGACTTATAACCTGACAACATGTATGTAATACAATGAGAAGATCTCTGCTGATTCGTAAATGCAACATGTCTTTTATTTTTTTTAATTTAGCAAATTGCAGTTGCACACAAACTATGAAGCAAAACATCCTTTATTGAAAATTCAAATATTTTAAAAAATACATAGGCTACATGTACAGTAACACGGATTCATTGAAAAGGCACCATGACATTACACAATGTGGGTTAGGAAATAGAAAAGATTTATAGCATTATTTGTAATACATTTGAGAAAATCTAAAGTCTAAACTTAATTTCCATGTTTTAGTAATTGTTTCAACTACACTGACGAGAGCACTTTGGTAACATATCCATTAGAAAAGCATATACAACTGTAAAACTAGACTTTGAGGTTTGCTCCCATACAGACACACAAATAGTCAATTATAAAGCCATATGTGCCCCCTGAAGATATCCCAGAACAAGGTCATTATGGTTTGCATCACCAAAAAAAAAAAATCAACCCTCACATCTGTAAGTCAATGTAGAGGATTAAAAAAAGCCAGAGTTACTCCTGTCCAGAGAGTGCTGGTACGTCATGTGTCTCAGCCTGAAGCAAAAGCCCCTCCTCACTGTCTGACCCTTGGTAAAGACTGTCCAGTAAGGCAACAGATGGACTGAATGAGTTGTCCTCAACACAGACATAAATGAGGTACAGAAGGCACGTCACAATAAGGAAGACCAAAATCTGTATCTGAATGGGCACAAGGCGGCGCTCCACCTCTCGTTTTTCCAGGGTCGTGGGACTGACAGGAGTGTCTGGGTATGCATACTGGACAGGTCTCCCTGCTGCGCCCTTGATAGGTCTCCGACGAGTAGCGCTGAAATATGACAGAGTATAGGTGCTGATAACCCAATTACAAAACTCCTACCATGTGTCGGTGTGTGCTACTATACAAGTTGTCCATGTGTCAATCACCATTCCTGTACATTTCTTGTATTTCAGATAAATCCTATTCCCATTCAACAACTTAGAAAGCTGTGAAGAGTTTCTAACTGGCACACTGTAATATTATTGGTGTGGCACTTACTAGATCCCTGTGGTCGTGGCATCAGTGTTTGGAAACATGTCCTTAAAAGTATCCTTAACAGGCTCCTGAATAAGTTAGAAAAGAAAGCAGAAATTACTCTCAAAGTGGACCGGAGAAAAAGATAAACATTTCCCAGACAGGAGAGTCCCACAGAGACAGAAGCCCAGCAAGTCCGGTAGAAAGGAAGGAAAAGGGTGATTGTCAATGTGATCACCAGGAAAAAAAAGCAACTGTTAAATGTTGTGTGTATCACTTTTCTAGCTTGGGTTACACACTGTAACACTGACATATGAAAGGACTTACACAAACAAAGTATGTTATGGTAGACAATGCAACCCCCCCCCCCCCCCCCCCCCCCCCCATCAAGTGGTATGACATAAAAAACAAAAAATGTATGATGTATGTGCCTTCATTTTCCATTTATAAGGGGATGCCTTGGAAGTGCAGTACAGGGACTGGTTCTTCATGGTGTCCACAATTGGTATGTCCAGCTAAGGAAAGGAGACGTAACGGATTGTAATTTCTGCTGTCTTAAGTGCCTCCAGCGAACCTCTCCAACAACTTTAACCACCACCAACATTCAGGCTTAAAGTGTGACTGAACAATGTGAGCACTACTGACCCTGTTGGACCGCGACCAATGTTTCGGCACATTGCTCCCATTCAATTCTCTCTCAGTGTCTGAGCTATTAGAGAGTGACCTCCGACTCTCCATCTGTTGTTTAGAGTGAAAATGTACATGACTGAGTGAGCACTGCAGCGACGATTACTCACAACCAAATACATAAAATGACACGGTCACTTTTTAAGATGTGGAACGTGGGTTTAAAAACATCTAAGATTAACTTTCCTCCTCAACCATGTCAGTGATGCTGAAGGCCTGAGAGGACATTGATGATTCACCACCGGGCACAACTGATTGTGATCCAGATGGAAACTGCAAGGATTAGTATTATCATGTTAACAACAACACAAACATGTATTATTCATCCCACAATCTACACACCAGTGAGATACTATGGCCATCACTGTAAAACAACAGGAGAATACCCCACTGGTGGCTTGAGAAGGACACACAATATAGTTACAGTCCAAGCAAGGAATGCAGAGAATTTTAAATCCAAAGGAGAAGTGAAATAAAACCAGCCTACCCTTGATCCTAATCCCGAGTGCTGATCTACAGAGGACGCTCTAGTAATTCCTACGGGAATCTGTGAGCAGGGTGGCCGACTCTGCTCCGATGATTCTATCACATTCCCTGAATTCCACTTGGGACTAGGTTCACTGTTTCTAGAAGCATGAGCATGCTACAAAAGGCCAACCCAATCAGATGAAGAAGAAAAAACACATCAGTGTCTCCTGGGCATCAGCGTTCAGACAGAATTCTGTGCAAAAGATATGACTATCCGTAGTATTTACCAGCCTTGATGAGAGTAAAAAGCACTGCGGGTAAACAAAACCACCATTCTGAAAACACAACTCTACCTGTGAAAAGTAAAAAAACACCAACATTTAAAATGCAAATGCTTATTCCAAAGAGTAAACACTTCGAGTTAGGTCAGAACACAAGTTTGCAGTTGCAATCCGTGCATTGAACCACTAAGTGGCACTGTAGGGAAGTATTATTTCAACACAGCTGAGGATAAGAAAAAATACAAAAAGATCTATTAACCAGCAAAAGTATACAGTAAGTACAAGCTCCTAAATTTCAGACAATTCAAGTGGTACTATTCATTAACATAGAAACCCTAAATCATTTAACCAAGATATCAAGAACTTCCTACAGTTTTCTCACCTGGCTACTCCCTTGTTGTGCTTGGACTGACCGTTTAACTGTCTCTTCTTTTTCTCCTTCGGAACCTGTGCATGTCACAGAAAATAATACAAAGAATATGATTATCTGATACCAACCATAAAAACAACAACAACAAAAAACAACATTTCTGGTCATACCCAACTCTTTGTCCTCCTCTTCCCCATTTTCCTCCTCTTCTTCACTGTCAGAGTATAATACACCTTTCTCTACTCCATTCAGACAGCCATGTCCATTAGACTGAAGCAGTTTCCTTAGCTTCTTCTCATACAAGGCTCTGGTGGACACTAGCACAGATAAACAATACTATTAGTTTTTTAAGACAAAAGGGACAGACCTAAAAAATAAAGTGAACGTAAACATTAGGTGTTCACACATTGATTAAAACACAAATGTGCATTTTGATAGCAGGAATCCTATTTCTACAATGAAATCCAATTTCAAGACAGCAACCTCACCAACTATGGGCCCAGCTTTAACCCCGAGTTCGAGCAGTGCGGCTTTGAGGTCATCATCAGTCAAACCACTCGGGTCGGGCATCTCTGTATCCTTCTCCTTGTCCTTACAAAACAAAATTTGCTGAATTTACTGAATGCTGTTGAAGACATGACAACGGCTGCAGCTTGAATGCCAGCAGTTTCCAGTTGTGTGTTATAGAGCATTAAAAAAAAAAAAAAAAAAAAAAAAAAAAAACAGCTGGAGGCTGCAGCTCACAAATCTTATCAGAAGTCATCTAATTATGGTACTGTATGAATCTTCTGCTTAAATTAAATTTACCTATTCTGAAAAACTACACAAAGAAAAAAAGTGGAAGACATCTTTATGGTAGAGTCCAACAATCTTTCAGAGGGCCTGTATTATCAGTTATACTAGCTTGTTATCAAAATTAGACTGGCAGAAAACTACGATAGGTTTATTGTTCAACTGTAAAACACTCTACTTATCTTATAGCTCCTCATAACAACATTTGAAAATCCACAACTACCAGTCAGGCTGGCTGCATTACTATTATTGTCCTTATTGATCAATCCTGCCAATTGTTTTAATTTAAATCTGTTAATAGTTTGGTCTATGAAATGCTGAATATCAAACTAGTTGCCAATTAATTTTCTTGACTAATTAAAACTACTTTAATTGACTCATTATTTCAGCTCTGAATATCAGCATTGGGTCTCGAGTGCAAGTCTTGCAGCACTTTCTAAATGTGAAATTCTACCCTGACTTTACAGTACTGTTGATTTTAAAGTAGAGGCTATTCCGTAATAGACTAAACACAGTCCACCCAAACAGACAGTCTTTCTACCCCATGACACAGCACAGAAACAACTTCCAGACTTCAAGTGCTGGTGCTCATCTTGGCACACATAAATGAGTGTGACAGGTGTGGCAAGCACATGTGCACGAATGCAATGGCAGAAGCCTACTACTGAAACGTCTCATGTAAATCTATACCAACCATACAGCTTGTGGCTCAGTGGTCAAGGACATCAAATTATATAGCAAGCCTCGAGGACTGTTTGGTGGCAGTGACCTAGAAGATGCCTCACTCTGCTAAAACAGAGAGCTCAACACACAGGGTGAAAAGAGGAGCTGCAGCAATGTGCAGTACAACAAAAATATGGTGTTTTTGGAAAGTTAAACCATGTAAACCTATTCTGGTACAATCTCTAAATACAATTACAAACCTCAAAAGGAACATAATATGAGCACTTTAAGATAACAGAATGCCTAAAAATATGTACATCCTTTGGGAAAAACATGATAGTTGCCGAGGGAAAAACATCATCCTGTACATCCTATTTGGTATCTTATTGTTCTCCAACATGTCTTCATCATTTTAAAACCAGAACGCAACAAATGTTGACTAATTATTCACTCCTGCCACCAAGAGGCAAACACTGTCGAATAATACATTTTAAGTTAGGCATAACATAACATAAGTAGGAGTTTGGCGTTCAAACAACATTACTAATCTTAAATCTTATTTTTTTCTTATAGCCTACTAGGCTGGAGTAGAGTTCACAGAATGAATGGCAGTATTTCCCCAGTAATTAAACTTCTGCTCCATTGATTTTCTGGTCCTGTCAGAGAGACTGAGGGGAAATGACACACAGTTGAAGTGATTTAAAGTTATAAGATAATAAGAGTCAGAGCTTTTGGGAAAACATTCGGGGATGCAGCCCCTTTAGCCACCCCCTTGCTCCGCCCCTGCTTACAGAGAGTCGTTGCACGTTGTGACTGCAAAAGTCAATTATAAGAATATTCGGGAGTTTGATCAACTCACTGCCACATCTTGTTCTTGATCCTCCTCGTCGCTAGAAAAATCCGCCGCGTTTTTCTGACCGATGTGTTGTAAGTGCAACCCCACATAAACCACCTTTTTGCTCTTGGCAGGTGGCAGCGCAACGTTGTGGGCTACCAAATCTGACTTCAGTCTAGATTTAGAGAAGTGAGCAGGATCCTCCACAATCCGCGACATGTCACAAGGACGAATCGACGCTAAAAAAAATAAAAAGTAGTTCAACTTGTTTATATTTGTATAAACACGTCTCTTGAGTGAGATGAAGCCGACCGAGCTGCTCGGAGAAACCCTCTGACTCCACTGAGAACAGCTGCAACAAACGACTTGATTGACAGCAGACTTCGCTTTCCTTTTCATTACTGGCAAGCACTGTGCGTAGCTAACTAGCTTTTAAGTCAGTCATATAAAGTTACTTGCATTCAAATTGAAGGTCATTTTATTAAATTAAATTATGTTAAAAATGAATTGTGAAACGGAAAGTTAACATTAACTAGCAAACTGTATGTGTTTATTGTAGCTTAGTCTAGCCTGATGTTTTTGACCCTGGTCTCAATGAATGTGGCAGTCGAGCTGCCAACATCCAGTCCAATTAAACTGGATTACATTATATAATTTAGGCCTTTTAAGTAATGGTAGACGTTAAAACATAGTAGGAAAAGCACAGGTGTTACAGATGTTATGTAACTTTAACAATATCTCCAAGTCATGACAGTGTATGGGTTGGACAGTGAGCCAGCAATGTAGTTCATTAAAATTAATTTTATTATTTACACCTTGGCTTTGTCAAAATTAATTCAGTGAAAAAGCCTATTGGGAACCCCAAATTTTGAAAGGTAGTTCAAACGGTTTAATTTCCAATGTACATTTCTACAGCCAGTGTACCTTTGTCCTCCAGGTTTATCCTGGGCTTTGGTCGCTGTTGGTGTCGTCTCTCTGGTGTATGCTTCTGCTGCTTCTGCTGCTGCAGCTGCTGCATTCTTACTTGAGTGATGCATCCACCTAGTGCAGGTAGAAGTGGTGAGTGTTCCTTTCCTAACATCTGTTAACAGATAGGAAACAAAACACTTGTTCAGGTCATTTTCTGTAAAGCAGGGGGTGCCAGTGAGGGATTGTTTTCCCCCAACTATATAAGCAGGCATCTGTTCCAACAATTTGATTATCTGAATTATCTTTTATCTTTATCTTTTATTGTCTATTATCTGGATGTCGGTAGCTCAGTCAGTAGGGAGTTGGGTTGGAAACCGGAGGGTTGCTGGTTTAAGTCCCAATATGGACCAAAATATGGTGGTGGACTGGTAGCTGGAGAGGTGCCAGTTCACCTCCTGGGCACTGCCAAGGTGCTCTTGAGCAAGGCACCAAACCCCCAACTGCTCCGGGCACCTTTCCATGGTCAGCCCCCCCCCACACTCTGACGTCTCTCCATTAGTGCATGTAGAGGTACTGAGCATGTGTGTGTAATGTGTATAATAATAACAACAGAGTGAAAACATTGTAATTTCCCTTGTGGGATTAATGGAGTATAAATGATCATTATTATTATTATTATTATTATTATTATTATTATTATTATTAAACACCTGTTATCAATGGTCAAGCTACAACTCACTAAACTTGCTTCTTGGAACAGGCCTCTGGTGCTTTCAGGGATCTTATCTGTATGAAATGAGTGAAATCCCCTGGTAGGTTAGAATAAAAAAAACCGGGTCATGGTATACCTAAGTCTGGGGTTTTTCTCAAAAAACATGAATATTGAACCCATGTGTAACGTAAAACTCAACAACCCGTACCCCGTAACATCTGGTACTGAAGAGCTGTTTCCCTACAGTTATCTTGCTGCATGAAACAGGTCCCTGTTTTAGGGGAAAACAGTAGGTACTACAAATAATAATAATTATAATGTGGTTGTTTTTAGGAGCAAATGGTCCCTTCCTGTTTTGCTTTAGGTGAAAAAAAAACACAAAACATTTAAAACTAATTGAAACAGCATAATATGTCCCCACAGGATTGTATTCCTTGAATACCCCTTTATGCCAGTCAAAATATGAATAAATAAAGCAAAATGGATCCCATGAGCAACAGATGTGTTGTTTTTGTTTATTGCAAAATCGTACAAATCAGCTAAAAGATATTTAATTAGATGACTTTGCTATCTTGCCGCTTTGTGCATGCAAATATGAAAGGACAAGGCAGCAGGTGTTTACATTGCATTGCAGTGAAATTAGAGTTGAAGTTGAACAGACTTGATCACCTGCTGTGCTGTTAAAAAACATGAACTGTACCATTTTTAGATTGGATCAACACATTGTGATGTGAGAAAAACAACATTGGTTTTCCACCGAAAGGGGATAGAAAATTACCCGATAGGGATCCATCAACTGTGAACTGTTTTATTGTTAGAAGAATTGGCCTACGTGGATTTCTACTTTCAATCTCCTTCTTATAAGTGTTTCCACTTAATTGTGCAGGGCCACATTTTAATATTGATACACAGTGTTGTACTTGTTTTCCAGCATTTTTTGCCAATGATTCATAGCAGGTAGTTCAGGAAACTGCTTCTTGGTATGTGGAGTCTTTGACCTCTAGTAGCGCTATGGAGCTGTTTTTCTATATGCTTGCATCTCATAACCCTTAAATTGCCTCCTTGAGTCCTCCACTTGCCTCCCTTCCTTGCGTCTTAGTCCCTCCCACCGAGGAGGCACAGGAGAGACGCGAGGAAATCATGGGAGGAGAGAGGCAACGAGCAAATGTGTTGTAGAGGGATGAGACGTCCTTTCCTCTGAAGCGTCACATGAATTTGTCAGCTTAGCAACTCCTTCAGCTGCACGGCATCTTGGAAGGCTGCTCTCCTCCTATAGCTCCTCGGTGATCCATCCTCGATGCTCGCTCCTCGATGCTCGCTCCTCGATGCTCGCAACTCGATGCTCGCTCCTTGCTTTTTGGGGCAGAAATAAGAGCTTTGCGTGTCAAAGCTCTTCAGCCTTCACCGAGGAGGGACAGAACAACTTCCGGTTCAGCCGAGGAAGTAGGAGTCGAGGAGCTATCACATAAGGGTTATGAGATGCAGCCTATGAGTGGGTCCCCTTTTTGTTTCTCTTGTGCTTGCTCACAAGGATGCACATGCACAAGGGTGACAGTCATTTCAGTGGTTTCCCACTGCAGTGATCAACCGGTGGTGGTAACATGCCATGATATGCTGCAACCTTTGTTGCAATGTGTTTTGGTAACTAACGGTGAATGTGAACATAACTTTTGTTTGTTTAAACAAAATGCACAGGGCACCTTTAAACTCACCCACCCAGCTGGAACATCAGTCTTAAAATTTGTGAAATATGGTGATCTGCTCAGTTGGTCTGTAATGTTTTACTGTTATGGTTTTAAAGAAAAATATCAAAGCAAAAAAATTGAAAATACAGTAGATTGAAAGTTAGAATTGTGGCATAAAACATTATGGCACTCTCATAGATTATGTTTTAAACAAAAAGGTTTACGGATATTACAAAACGCTCAAATCCAAATCCCTAAAGTGGCCTGACATTTGACTTGCTCATATTTGCTTTGCACAGATAATTGAAGTCCTGGTAAAGCAAAAATAACAAAATAATAATTGTTTGTTCTGAGTCTGTCACACCACAGGAAAATGTGTTATTAAGCACCCAGCCCAATCTTAATGGCTAAAACAAATTGCCAAGTATATAAAATTAGGTATTACAATAAATCTCTCTGCTCTGAGACACTGGTGGCGTGTCTGCTGAAGGCGCTGAGCTGAAGAACGAGCAGCTGTGTATCAACAAACTCTACAGCTGTGTTAACACCTCTCCCTAACATACAGCGAGCGAGCGTACTGTGGCAGATGGAACACGAAAATTTGTCCACATATACTATGAGCAATTGTGCACCGCAAGTGGGGATGAGATGGTTTTCATTTTGATATTTTGCCAACATTGTTCTTTTCCAGTCAGCTACGGTGACGAAGAGGGTCACAGTAGCCTAATTAAAGGACTGATGGACAATAATAATATTAAAATGAAAACACCTAAACAGCGAGCTCTAGCACAAAATCAAGCCCCAAAAAAACCAAGGTTGTAAAGTTTAGTGCAGTTTACTACTACAGGTCAGCACTTTGCTTGAATTTATTATTATTAATAATAATAATAATATGTATACTTTATTAATCCTGCAAGGGAAATTACAATGATTTCACTCTGTTGTTATTATTATACACATTACACACACATGCTCAGTACCTCTACATGCACTAATGGAGAGATGTCAGAGTGGGGGGGCTGCCCATGGAAAAGCACCCCAAGCAGTTGGGGGTTCAGTGCCTTGCTCAAGAGCACCTTGGCCCAGGAGGTGAACTGGCACCTCTCCAGCTACCAGTCCACCACCATATTTTGGTCCATATTGGGACTTAAACCAGCAACCCTCTGGTTCCCAACCCAACTCCCTACTGACTGAGCTACTGCCACCCAGATAATAGACTGCCACCCCAATTTGGATCCCAATTCACTTTCAGTTAATGAGATTCATAATTAATTCCAATATTATATATATATAATATAACTCTTTCTGGTCACTGGACAAATGAACAAAGTATACAAAATGAATGAAAAGATGACTTACTTAGTGAATATTTATATTACATACTACAGCTGTTGCATAATATGCTAGTCTTCACATGCTGCTATCATGTCATGGCTGTAAAATAATAATTGTAAAACAAAACAAAAAAAACGTATTAGCACTGATATCAGTCTAAATCAGCGTATACATATGTGCTGTTATTGGTAGGTTCATGTGGGTAATGCTCAATTAGACAGTAATGATGTCATACTTCATAAACTAGTAGAACTAGACAGGTGACATTTCCTGGGGGAATGGTTTGAAAACACTGTGATGTCCTCACAAGGAACCGTAAATGATCAGTACGATAGTAAAAAATCCTCAACTTCCACTTTTAAATAACAGGTGGCTTAGCATATCCCACAGTCATTAACTTAAACATCTCTGAAAGCACAGACCTGGGGCTCCCACAGTTAACTCCCCAGTAGTAAGTAATAAAAACTCTAAACTGTGTATGGAAGTTGTAGAACAGCTAAGAGCAGCAGGAAATAAACAGTCACAACTTTTATGAAAGCCAGGCAGGCATTTCCCAAAAAACAACTCCAGGAAAATATCTGTATGTGCCCCACAACTCCAAAAGTTTAGTGCAAGGAAAGATGTAAATGCTGTTGCCTACAGTTTTGTTGATATCACAACATAAGAGTTTAGATGCAACAAATAGCTATGCTAAACAAAATTCTAGCAAAGACATCTTGAAAAATAATGTAAAAAAAGTCTTCAAACACAGTTCCTCGGGTGACTGCCCACTGGGTATCCGATGGCTTTAAACCCTACATGAAATGGTAGAACAAACTCACATAGGAATAGAAAGCCATAGGACACAGTTGTGGTTTAATGTTGGAAGACAATAATACAAAATCAGTGACTGCTGCAGTTGAGAAAGGCTGAAAGCTTGAAAACAAAAAGAGGAAAGAACGGGCAGGCTGTAGAAAGCATTCAGGTATTAAAACTCACATCGGCATGAATAATTTACCAAAGAAACTGTAAGTATTCATCTGAGGCCCAGGGGAGTAAAATGAAACTGTCTTGTTAGTCTTTAGACAGAAGGAATTGTTTGTTTTTTGTACAGCACAAACTCAAATAAATTGACCCCTACCCGATGCTCGAGTGTTACAGCAATACCATGCAAGCTTTGATTAAAAATGCTGTTTTAAAGCAATGTTAATCAAAGGGATTCTGTTTCTGGATCAGAACAGATTAAGTAAACTATTTGTATATTCTGGAGCAACCTTCTGCCTGACTTCCACGAGCACAAAGGAGATCATTATTACCTCGGCATTTTCATTCAACCACTGGGCAAACATATTTTGGCAGTTATAAAGTTCACATTTCCATGCAGTAGCTCTCGTACCTCTTTAATCAAAGCCATCATACTGATGAGTCAAGCATTATTGATGCACAGAAAAACTACTCATATGCTTGATTGATTTCATTACAAGTTCATACATACTCCCACAGCTCTTTAACCTGAAAGAAGTCAAAAACAAATGATAACGTTTTCATACATTGGACTAAAACACCAGACTGTTAACCACTATTTTAAGCACTAAACTGCACTTTGGACCATTTTCAACCTCTCAATGAGTAGAGACTCAGCACCCGAGCTATGCAGGCAGAATCTGCTCAACCAAATGTCTGCTCAGAAAACAGTAGCCTTTATAAAAACATGAAAAAAATCTTGTGGACAGAGAGGAAACGGGCTACTAGAGGACAGAGGAGGCGTTTGTTGACATTGTATCAAGTGCAAGCCTGAGATATTTGAGGCACAGAGGGGCCAGGTATTTGTCAGTCAGTGTTCCTTGTGCTTTTGCGGTCTCCAACTCAAACAACAAAAGCCCCATTGAGCCTCCTTTTTTTCTCTCTGAACAAGCACACAAAGCTTCCTGTACTAGACTGCAACTGTCCAGTACTACGAACCACTTTTAGTCATCTTTTAATGCACCTGTTTGAAGTTGTTCTGTCAGTGCAAGGGAGTAAAACACTTTGTTAGATAGCTTCACATCTTTTTTTATAGCTTTGCTACACTTAACTTAGCTTATTTTTAATAAATCACGTACTTGTATGATGTCCTAACTGTATTCTAAAGAGATAGAAACACAAAAAAGTCAATTGTGAGGTTGTCAGCCTAGCCAAGCTGTTACCACACTTAGATGAACATCTCATTAGCCTCACATGTGCTGGGTATTCACATGACCTTTGACAGAGAACATTACCTACTGATTGAGGGAAAGTGTATACTCAATCAGCCTTTCCCAGGTTTGAAATAGACCCACTGCCACTGAGCTCCTGGGAGCCTGTTCTCATGCATGTCTCAGCATAAATTAGTAAAGCCCCTGTGTCAGACTCTGTCCAGACAAGAAGGTGAATCTTAGCCACAGGGAGGATTAGCTTTGATCCCTAAGCATCGTACATGGTCCCTCTCTCAGCTGGGAGCCAATTCAGGGAATTGTCAGTATCCCAATGTTTTTATTGACTTTAGATTATTTTTTCATATATGTTAGTACATTCCTCTGTTGATTTGATAGAGGAGTAAGAGCAGTGTGCATTTTCTCCAAGCAATTGTAGATGCAAAGCTATATAACAATACAGCAAATGAATAATATCCCACAATTTGACATTTAGACACTGATCTTGAAGAGAAAGAGAAAGGGATGGCACCTGATTTCTTATCTATGCAGTACTCCCTTTTCATATTTAAAAAATAAACACACCTAAGCACCTTCCACTGGCAGACAATACAAGCAAAAACACATTGAAGCACTGCATACAACACAGGAAAGCCCCAGAGTATCAGAAAAAGCAGCTTCTTATCGTCACTGTCCATTCTTGATGAAAACAAACAAGCACACGTTACACTTCTGAGAGTAACAGTGACGTGCAGTAAGTGCCGGATGCATTCTTATGCTATAAATCTGACTCTTACCTCCTTATCCTTCTCCTGCGTCCCTCGCCGGAACGAGTATGGCATCCCCTCAGCCTAATACTGTATGGAGAGACAATGGGTAGTGGGGGGGGGGAGGAGTTACTATGTGAGCGCAGAAGCGAGACTGGGGAGACAGAGAGAGTAAAGGCAGAATGAAAACTGGGAGAGTGTGAGAGTGGAATGGGGGCTCAGAAAGGAGATCACTCGCTCACAATACTCTGAAACCACAAATCTGACGAAACGTTACATGAATGGCAATTCTTGAAACCCCCCCTCTCCCCATTCCTCCTCAGATGCGATGTCAGAGAAAACAGCAACTAGAAATCCCTCTTCACGTGGGAAATGTAAGGAAAAAACGAGACTGTGAGAGAATGGGTCCCGGTTTTCAACAAGTCTCTTTCTTTGGCATTCTCTGAATGAGTTCTTAAGATTCCAAGTTGGCAGAGTGCCCATGGGTCCTGGATGGAAAAGGATAAAAGAGGGGCTGAGGTTGGGGGGGCTGTCTATTGTGTTTGTTCCCTTCCTTTCAGTCCTGGCACCCTAGTTGATCTTTGCAGCCAGTTGCTGAATATCAGTCACCCATACCTTGGTTGTATACAGAAGCTCAATTTTCAGTTTTTTATATCATTGTCATCTGGATTGTTGCTCATCCTAACACTGGTGTAAACTTTGTTTTGGTCATCCTGCACATACAGTATTGACAGTATGGGTGTAAGGTTTCAAACAGAAACCCAGGACCAACACAATATTACCAAATGAGTGATGGCTTCAAGTCAGCACTGATCTGAAGATCCTGGTGGCTTTACAGTCTCTTAGCCTTTGTTTGGGCCTCTTTTCTCCCTTCTTTGTCCTCCTAACAGTCCATCACTAGTAGAGGGAGAATACTGTTTTGCCTGGTGAATTTGGGATGAAGACAGCAGGTGCTGTTGCCCTTCTCTGAGTCACATTCATTCACAGCTTTCTCCCCCTCCATCCGTTTCCTCTAGTAATACACCCTCCTCCCCCTGTCTATGTGAAGAGGGGGGGGGGAGGTAGGGAGAATGAACTACTGTATAATGAACCACAAGAAACACACCCAGAGAAAAGATACAGTTCGTTGAAGGTTTTAACGAGTGATGTGATAATCACATTGTCCTGATCAGAATGGCTGATGAGCTGTGTGACACAGAGGGAAGGCGATCATGTAGAGGGAGTAAAGGATTATTGCAACTGCATCTCTTGTCAGTCACCACTGTGCTTCTCAGAGCTGCTTGTACTGCATCAGTGCCGCAAAGAGAAGCCCTGTTTTTTACTCACAGTCTACCCTCCTCCTCCTCCTCCTCCTCCTCCTCCTTCTCCTTCCCCACAAACCCTTCCCTACCCTTTCTCTGTCTTCCTTTTGCTTTCCCTCAAATAGACACACAGGCAGGGTTCATTACTATTCACCAGGTTTCACTAAGACACGCATCATTGCGCCGCTCTCTACAACTGTGTCGGGAGAGGCGGGGGGAGAGCGAGTACAGGGGAGAAGGAGAAGAAGGGGAAACCAGGAGACATCTTATGATAGAAAAGAATAAATCACCATTGTGCTTTCTGTGTCCGGATGTGTGTACAAACACATTACCAGACAGCTGCATGCATGAGTCGTTCTCTCTTATGCCTCTGACAGAAAAATCTTCAGGAGTAAAAACGCTAGTTCTGTCCTTGATACAGAAATCTGTTTTCCTTTGTGGGCTTTTGAATTCATCACTTCCCTTTCATTAAATCCACTGAGGTCGAAACACTTCATCACAGCATTCAAGTTATTGTCTGTGCTGATATACTGACAAAGCATCTCATCCATGAAAATGGGCATGATTGTTGATTTCTATTCCTGCGTTGGCTCTGTCTAAGCCTTCTATACTCTAGAATTCTGTCACATCCATTTCAGGAAAACTGTCCTTCAGTATGAAACTAATTCTTTGTTATGCTACTTCAGATTTTACTGTTTAGTCAGCTGTCCTCAATAGATTACAATGATTCCTAGAATTACAGTTACATCATAAGGGAGGAGAAACTGTGCTGCAGTGGCAACTTCCACATAAAATCATACAATTTGATTGTTTGGATAAGTTAAGCTCTGACGTGGCCATGTTAGCTCAGTTGGTAGAGCAGGCGCACGTATATAGAGGTGTATACCTCGACGCAGAAGATCTAGGATTCGGGTCTGACCTGAGACGATTTCCTGCATGCCATCCCCCTCTCTATCCCGTTTCATATCTAGCTGTTCTTTCCATTAAAGGCTGAAATGCCCCAAAATAATCTTTAAAAAAAATTAGGCTCTGACAGTATGATATCACAAGCTGTGTGTTTGTGTTATTCTCCATGAGCTGAATATTAGAATGAGCAAGAATATTAGAAAAAAAAGCGTTTTGATTTTGCATCATTTTGCATAGTTCATATCATTTAATGTTTTGGGGTACAGAAGACTCCACTCTGTAGTGAAGTTTGTTGTGTTTATCATCAGCTTTCTCTTTTCCATAGGTTTCAAACAACAAATGAATCATGACAGCTGCACTATAGTTCTAGCTTCTCAAAATGAATATTTAGTAGTTTTCCTCGTCTTCTATGATATTAAACTACATATCTTTAGTTAATTTACCGTTCGGACAAAGCAAGCAATATGAGTTTGTTAACTTAGGCTTTTTGGGCCATTTTGTTTCTCACTATTTTCTTACATTTGTTGTTTAATCGAGAAAATAATCGACAAATCATCGCTAGTTGCAGCACTATTGTAAACCTTGCGAGGTGGACTTAAGTGGCACCTGATGAGTAATATATTCCAGGATTTGTTGTAACATTTTAAAGTAAAGCCCACCCTAGGCCTTTAAATCCCACGAGAGGAGTTAATGTCAGCTTTACTGCATCAAAAGAACCAAGTCTGAAGATAAGTACAATTTGGTGTGAAATGCTGAGCCTTTAGAAGGGATGTACTGTGGATTGATATCAATTGCAAATGTTTTTGTAAAAATTAAAAATGATGTCAGGCACTCAGAAAGAAAAAGATCATGGTGCAAAACAAAGTGTAGATTCGGCAATAAATAATTAATTGGACACTAATAAACAATTCAAGATAAGACCTATAGTAACCATCAATAACAGCATTGAGCATTGGAGTATAATTAGCCAATATAAGAGGGACAGCTTTGCTCCATTCATACAGAGTACAGAGTGGGGATTGGCTGACAGAAGCCATTATCTTCAGAGGGCTCCAGATGTGATCGGCTGCTGCGCTTTTAGGAATTCTGGGTGGGAATTCCTGATTGAAGTCTTTGGATAAACATCAGCGCTCCACTGAACTTAAACTTCTATTTACATAATATTAAAAGCCTGAACTTTTGGAGAGTAAGGCTTTGTAGTCCAATACACTACAAAACTGAAATGACATTCTGAAAGACCCAGGGCCCTATCTTGCACCCAGCGCAATTGATTTTGTATACCGACGCATGTATCATTTCTATTTTGCACCCGATGCACAGCTGACTTTTCCCTCCATAGACGCACGTCGGTAAATTAGGGAGATCCGCCCACAAAGCTACTTGCGTTTCGCGTTTGATACTTGCGTTTCAGACCGTTAAAATAGGGCCCCTAATGTGCACACATCAGAATACAAGCGCAACGTTCTTTTAAGATTCATGATAACTCTGGAGTCATATCTCTCCTGCGAGGTCAGACCTTTTTCTCCTGCTGTCCAACCCTGTCTTCTAGAAATTAAGTTTAATACTACTAATGTGCAACAGGAAATACGTTTTGTTGGAAAACCTAAGGCCTTTTTTATCAACACAATTAGGAAAATTTGGACAGAAATCTGCTAAATGTTCACTGACAATGTATTTTGTTAATTTTCCTTACATTATTTGCTCTTGAAAGACAATATCTGCTTGTAGCGATGAAAACATGATTGAACTTTTATTATGGTTATGTATAGGTACGCACAGCACTTGGTTACAAGATAGGTTCTGTCTTAAGACAATAGTCAGATGCCACATGAACACTGACACGTGTTTTGCTTGCTGTAATCATTCCTCCTGTTCATAATGGCCAGTACAAGATCCCTTTCTAATGCACTTTCAATATAAATGATGGGAGACAAATCAACAGCTCTCGTTCTGTGCAAAAATACAATCCAACATGTAGCTGAAGCTAGTGTGAGGCCTCGGCAGTCTGAGTTATAGTGGTTATCTTTCAAAGTTGCAATCACTTTAGTACAACATTCCCTCTTTGTGCTACTATCTGTTTACCACAGCTCAACACAAAAACACTGTCCTGGGGAATACACACAGAGGGAATTCTGTAGTAAAAATGCTACCTAACTTTGGATGTTACCTACATGACTTTACTAACTCAGACTGCTGAGGCCTTATATTGGCTTAAGATAAACTTTACTTTAGAATGCTTTTTTTTTAAATAAGGAGAATGAATCTTGTCTTTGACTTTCATTGGAAGCCGGTTATGAAGGGATCTCTTAGTTGCTAGTATGAACAGGATGAATGATTACACCTGACTATTGTTTTACGACAAACTTTGAAAAATTGTGACCCTATCCTTTCAAGTTACAGGAAGATCATGGTCTTGGTTAGATATTCAACAGTGACTTGAAAACACTCCTGAGTTCTTTTTATTACCACAAACCCTAACCACATGCAGCACTCATGATACGAACCCTGGTTGTCAGTGTACCCACCTCCACTGCCTCCATGTGACTTGTAAGCCGCACAGACAGTTCCTGCACTTAAAGGGCAACGATTATATAGCATTTTCACGATTATAGTTGCATTTTGTGTTTGTACTAGAACATGTTTACATGCTTTAATGTTAATAAAAGACTTTATTTTTCTCATACTGCCCATGGCTGTTGCACCTGTATTCACCCTCTGTATGAGACGCGCCTGTCTGTAATCTGTCCTCCCGTAAAAAGCTCTGATTGGCCAGCGTGCTTCCTAGAATCTCCGGAGCTTCCGCTCTGTGTTTTACTAGCTAGTTAAAGTTGGAACTACTGCAACGGAGTATATAGCATACCGTGAATCACCAATAAAGGCTTCTAAACCAAATATTACACAACCGGACATGTCCCAGCAGTAAAGTGATCGGAATTTAAGGAGAAATGACCAGCATTGGCCGAGATTACAGCTCTGTCGCGTTAGCATGTAGCTACTTAATAGTTAGCAGTATGCTAACGTTAGATTGTAGTGGAACAAAGCAGCCCTTTCTACTGTCAAAAATAAATCGCAAATAAAGGCTTCTGAACCAAACACTACACAATCGGCCATGTTTCAGCAGTAATGCGACCCGGAATTGGGGAGAATTTAACAACATTGGCAGCCAAGATGACATTGTTTACTGCTGTTAGCCATGTAGCTACTTTAGCTAGCAGTTGACACTAATAGAATATAGCAGCACTTTCTACAGTCAAAAATCACAAATAAAGAATTTTAAACCAAATAATACTAACAGAAAAAGTTTCAGGAGTAATGTGACCTGGAATTGGGGAGAATTTAAGGACACTGGCAGCCAAGGTGACATTGTTTACTGCCCTCAGCATGTAGTTAGGACAATTGGGACAATGTTAACACCGCAGTGGCTTAAAAAAATCACTCCAGTCCTGCCTACCTGGAGCAGATGATCAATCACAGAAGGCCAGCTTAGAGTTGCGTAACACTTAGCCAATGTAGAAAAAAAACTGTTGATACCAGAGTGTTCAGAATAGTTGGAAATCTGAACGTTTTAGCTCACAGGGATTTGTCTAAAATACGTTTACCTCATTATTTAAACGTTTAAAATGAAAATCCAACATTATAACATTGTAGATATGACAGAAAATACAGAAAAGCATATGTGACCTTCAAAGAATGTTGCTAGTGCGCATGACCCAGGCAGCAATTCTTTTTCCCATCAAAACATAACTGGCAATTAAAACAAACTATTAAAGAAGTTTAAAAAATTAGCAGATAGAGTGGTGCAATTTAGTTTTAGTCTTAAGTAAACAGTAGTTAAGATGTTACTCGGTACTAAAAATGAGATTACTTTGATCTGTGTTTTTGCATCTTTGGAGGGTTATAGTTTACTTTTGAAATGCAAAGAATTTGCCCAGAGAATGCTCCCTAATCTGTTTTATAGAAATTATTTCACATGAAAGTGACCCTTCATTTTCTCTCTATCTCTCTCTCAAACTTCTCTGAATAATTACACTTTGATGAATTTTCTAATCTACTTGTGTAGCCTACTAACTTTCACAAGTGCTTTGGGTTTTAACTGCTCCACTAGCAGCTAGTGTGAAAGCACACAGCCTTGCAGAATAGCACCGTTTTGCCCTGCAGACATGTCTGTTTGCATACCACATATCCTTGGCTCTATTTTGGGCCTGAGGAGATGTCTAGGGGGTGCACTGCAGGGCATTTCCATCCAGGGCTATGGGGACTGACTAGAGAAATGTGGATATGTGACACATACTTTTCTTATTGCTCCAAGAGGAGCATGTATCATGTCAACTTTAGCTAATCCCCTCACGTGTGTTAATGCATATATTGAATCAGGTAGACCTGTTTGACTTGACAATGATAAAAATACTCAGACTTTCTCCTTCTTATAGGCTTTGAAATGTTTATTTTGCTCTCTAACATATAATTAAACATACACATCCATGGTCTTATGAAGAAATATATCAGGCTTTGGAGGTATAAGCATGTAATCCGTGGCATTTACAGTACTCTTCTTTTATCATATACTGTATGGCAGCTGGTGCTTTTCTCTGCAGGCTCACACTGGACCCTTAAGAAACACAGTCTATATACTAGATTTGTTGTTTTGGCAATGTAAACGTCTGTTTCCCATGTCAATGAAGTCCATTATAATTGAATTTAATTGAATGAAGCAAATGGTAGAGATGGGTTGAAGAGCAGAGAGAAAAAAATCTGATTATGAATCCTGTCACATTGTCCTGGCACTATCTCAGGCCTCTGATTGAGAGTTGGCTAAATGTCAGCCTATGTAGATGAGACATAGAGGAGCAAGGCAAAGCTGTTTTTGTCCACTTTAAACCCTGTTACTGATGTCTTTTCTCTTCATGTGGCTGCCATCAGTGAACTATGTGTCAGACTGAAAAAGAGATGCTGTTTTCTGGCTGTGTGAGAGATAGAGAGCAACATTAATCTCTAAAGAGGCAAACCTGATTGCGTTTGCCTTGAATTGAGGATGAATGCAATACTTTTACACCATCTAGTGTTGAAACTGTGTGTAGAAAATGTGCATCTCTTTTAAAAAAAGTTACTTTGATACTTTGAGCTTCACTGCAGAGGGATGTATGTGCAGAGATGGACAATAGAAGGCTGTTCTACCACTCATCTACTAAAGGACAAACATGTCTGTGCTCATCTGAAATGAGTTGTCATGTGGAAACGTGTAGTGTGGAAAGTTGAAGCCTCTGGTGCACATGCAGTACACTGAGAACTGTTCAGTGAAATAGGAGACATCTTGTGTCCTGCAGTTAAACTTTCGAAATTTAATTTTAAGAATTTCATAAAACAATTATGGAGAAACACAGATTATAATTCCAAGCATAGTATTCTACATTGTGCTCAACATGTCTTGGGGTGTGTAAAACTTCTCAACAAAAATACAATAAAGGTGGATTACATTTACCTTTTATAAAAAATTGCATTTACTTTTTATAATAATCGTCTATGTATGGTCTCGCCCATATCAGAATTTCCCAGCCCTTACAGCACCGCCAGACCCCTCAGACCCCCCCTCTGTGGTATGTTGGCTGTGTCCCAGTAGTGGGAAAAAAAAGGCCGGAGACGGCGCCTTTTCTGGAGCAGCTCCTCTGCTCTGGAATAGCCTGCTGGAAGCCATTAGACAGGCTGAGGCTGTGGATGTTTTTAAGACGCGCCTTAAGACGCACTTTTATACTCTGTGTTTAACCTGTTTTTTCTTTCTTTTCTTTTTTCTCTTTTTATCTGATTTCATGGGTTTTAATTTGTGTTTTAACTTGTTATATTTCCACCACAACACTGTATATTTGTATATCTATGTGTGTTTTATGCATGTATACATATGTTTTTATCTTTGTGAAGCACTTTAGTGCAAAACTTGTTTGCTTTTAAAGTGGTATAAATTACATAAACTTGAAACTTGAAAATGTGCATCAGCTGTACACTTATTTGCTGAATCACGTCCTCAAGTACACCGATTTTCAAGGGTTTTTTGTTCCTTAATTAGTGAACATGTACAGTTCCTCTTCCTCATCAAACCTGTGTAAATAATAGGTTCATTCACAAAAAGATGTCCTACTTCAGTAACGAGAAGTTGCTGTTGATTTTTAACACCCACTCGCACACCTCTAAGATCACGTTAGTTGACAATTACCTGGAGAAGTAATCTTGTGTTGCTATATCTACAGAAGAGGAAGTATATGTTAATGAATGCCTTTTGTATAAACACACATATTTCTCAAGGTTAAGTACCTGACTAGCATCTCCACCTTGCCGGGCATGTTGGCAAATCAGTTACACAGCTTAGCTTGGTATGCTGTGGGATCCTGGCGTATTCTCCACTGGGTAAAAAGATACAGCCACAGGAAATTGTGTCATATTGAGAAACCTAAATCAAACAACTAGCATATATATGCATCATACTTGTGTATTTAGAGGCAAACAAACTTGCAAAGTAGCTAATTGGGTCACTGCTGCAGCAAGATAAGAACCAAGAAAAATAACATGTATTAAAGATAATTCATTGATTACTGAGAGCATTAAATCACACATTAAAAAATGATATGTAATCGGCATCATCTTGCAAATATATAATACAAAAACTCAGAGTGCCTTTAACGGTGCCAGGGTCTTTTATAAAAAGTTTAAAGATTCACAGTTTTGATAACGAGCCTGTATTGTGATTTCTTTAGTTCCCCGTTTCAACCGTGCCGGAAGCCCATATTTGGCCACAGCCAGTGTAGCTTTGCTTCTCCCATGCAATCATTAAAGGGATTAGGTAAGTTCTTTCTTTTATTCATACCACGGAGGGCCAAGTGATACAACACATATATAATTAAAAAATAATAATCCATAGAACAGTTAAGTGCAAGAACTGCAAATATCTAAATCATGCAGTAGCCTTGATATGCACAGTATCTGCCAGTTTCTTGCCAGGTTGACATCTATTCTCAAATAGGGTCTAGCTAAATATTGCAGTGTCATATCATTGCATATATTGTCCATCCTGAGTGGCCTTTCTGAACTTTAGACTGACCCACATACACATGCTGGCAAGAAAGGAAATAGAAGAAGATACAAGATTGACCGAAAGACAAAGTTTGGGGTCACTTAGAAATGTCCATTCCAGACAGAATACCAGCTGAGATCAGTTGCATTGTTTTTTTAACCAGGGCAGCAGTTTTCAGATGACATTAGGTGCTTACATAATTACAAAATGGTTCTCCAATGTTTTCTCAGTTAGCCTTCTAAAATGATATCAGATATCAACAATGCAACTGATCTCAGCTGGTATTCTGTCTGTAATGGAGTGGAATGGAAATTTTCAAGTGACCCCAAGTGTGTGTGTGTGTGTGTGTGTGTGTGTGTGTGTGTGTGTGTGTGTGTGTGTGTGTGTGTGTGTGTGTGTGTGTGTGTGTGTGTGTGTGCACAAGACAGCATGAGATGAAAAAGAGGAAGTGATGTCTTTCTTAGTTTTATAATAAATTATTAAATTATGTTAGATTCACAGATTAACACCTTGCTTTTCATATAGTAGAATTCTAAATAGAAAGTAAAATTAATTTATCTTTATTTTAATGACATGCTGCATATTATGTCAGCGTCCTTTTGTAATAAGTGCTGCAGGGTTGTCCAGGTATGAAAGAAAAGACAACCTGTCCATGTGTGTCATTGCTTCCTGAATGATACATTTTCCATTGATAGGGTTAGAAGTGCCATAACATATAAATGCACACTTTCTGATAGCATTTCAACCCAGACTCTTTTTCATTGCTAATCATTGACACAATTCAAATGCTCATATTATTTTTGGAAGAAACTCCACTTCACCCATTAACTAAAGAGGACATCCTTTTCAGTTGAGCAATCCAAAGAGGAGGGCGCTAAATGCTTTTAAAGAGCTCATCATTATACTACAAAAAGCATCCACAAAGCTTCACAGAGCTGCTCCCACATATTGAGATTGTAATACTTAGTAGCAAAAGGTCCTTGGCAGTCTGTTTCACTGAGGTACACCTATCTTAACTGTACTCTGGTCGAGATGTTTGTGGATGAGCGGATTGTGACTCTGTTTAAGAGGAATGCCCATCACACACTGACCTACTGGAGTGTTTTCTTCAGCTTTGGACTCTGCATTGCTTTCCTTGGACCTACAATTTTGGACTTGCAATGTCAAACAAAGTCAACACTTAGTCAGATTACCTGGGTATTCTTTGCCCAGCAGTTCTGCTTGCTGATTGGCAGCTCTATTGGTGGTATTTTCAAGAGGACGTAAGTATCATCCCCCCAGACTCTGCTGTGCAGGTGTGTGGTGTGCATGAATAAAAAATGTGTCCGGTATTATAACTGCTTTTGTCTCTTTTCTTGTTTAAAGGTTGTTCAGTGCTCTAGCTGCCCTGTTTGTCTCTGCTCTCACCATCTCTGTAATATTTGCCATCATCCCTCTGTGCAATAATGTTCTTGTGCTTGCCGTCGCTATGGCTGTGTCTGGGTTTGCGATGGGCATCATTGACACCATCGCTAACATCCAACTGGTGTCCATCTATCAGAGGGACTCGGCTGTTTTCTTACAGGTGAAAAAGCCTGTAGTACCTGCACCTTATCTGTAGAAATATGTATGTATATGTAATGATAGCACTTGCATTCAATGATTAATAGCAGATTCAGACATAATATAAAGTTAGTTAATTAAGTTAATTTAGAGAATGTTTAATTTGTCTTTCTCCACAAATAAGTTCAGTAGGTTTGTTTTCTCAAGACATGAGCCAATTACATATATAATAAAAAGCATAGTAAGTCATGTCTCTGGCTTTTGTCTTCTACATTTTTGCAGGCTCTTCATTTCTTCATTGGTTTCGGAGCCCTGGTGAGCCCACTGATTGCTGATCCTTTCCTCTCAGAGACGGGCTGTGGGAATCACACAGAGAATGGGACAGAGATCATGCATCATTTCAGGAACATGCTGAGAAACAGTCCGATTGCAGAGCACAACATAACTCAGAGCCACCTGCCATATCACGAGGGAGAGAAAGAGGAATCCAATGTGCACTATGCTTTTTGGATCATGGCGCTTCTCAATGTAAGACACTGAACAGATGTACAGTAGTAGATGTGAAGGAGAGGAGTTACTTTTTTCTTCTTCAATTTATACTTTAGTTGAAGTGAAAATAATATTTGTGCACCCTCAGCTACCCGTGCCCATTGCAGTCCTGTTCCTGATGTATCGGGAGCAGCTGATCCCATGCTGCCCCAGCGGTACTCCTCGTCTTCTGGACAAAGATGAACTATCAATGGAGAACCAGCAGGGGGCAGAGGGCTCGGATGTGGAGCAGAAGGAACATGAAGCTGGAGGTAAAGATGTGGAAGAAGTGATTTTTATTTTACAGGACTTCTATTTCAAGATGAATGATGCATATGTTATTCAGTGGATTTTCAGTTGGTTTAGAGGGGGGGAAATCACAATAAATGCCATTTTGTGTGCTACAATCTGTCATTTGTGACCTTATTCTCTGTCACAGGTCACGGGAATATATTTAGCTGCTGTCAGAATGATAACCTGCACGTGCTGCCAGTATCCTTCTTTATGATTCATATCCTCGGTGGGATGGTGCTCTTCATGACCGATGGTATTGTGGTGAGTGAGGGCTGCAGATAAATAATATGGCGTGCATTTCATACAAAATCTGCTTTGCATAAAACTCAGAATTTGCCTTTATCGTTCAGGGTGCATATGCAGGCTTTGTCTATACCTACGGTGTGTCACCACCTATATCGTTGCCTAATAAGACAGCGGGTTACCTGGCCAGTATCTTTTGGGCAGCCATCACTGCGGGACGTCTATTGTCCATTCCTCTCTCGTACCGGTTCCAGCCTGTGAGACTGCTCATGTTCAACCTGGTAAGGCCATAAAACATATAGAGAGCCATCACATTTCAGATGAGCAGTGCCTGAAATGGGCCAGTACTCAGTTCTGAGTACCGGCAATTCAGATTTTTGTCCACATGAGTACCCTTACTTCTAATTATATTATTGTTATTAGGCTAATATTTATACCAGAATAGGCTATATATAATGATTTATTGGGTAGAACCAAGCAACGCTATGGAAAATAGACATTCAGCAAACCCATATAGCCCAAATGAAATGATCCTTTGTTTCATAACCACACAGGGTCAACCCTACAAGATATACTTATGAATATAAATATTTCCAAGACACATTCAATGATCATGTCATGGAACTGCTGAGTTAGGGTATTTGCACCTTTTTTGGAATGATTCAGGCACTGTAGATGAGACGTGCACAATGAAACTTTGAGGGCAAACACTTAATTGATAATACTCTCTTTTTGTTTTTACAGGCAGGTGCTATTGTTACTGTATCGATGCTGCTTATTTTCTACACCAGCAGCACCTTTCTGTTTGCCGGGACATTTTTTTGTGGGCTTTTCCTCAGCAGCATATTCCCCTGTATGCTCGCATATACTGAAGACATCCTTGATTATCAGGGTAATAAAGTGTTTACAGCACAATACGTATAACACAGTAGTGGAATCATTGCAAGGAGAGGAAATAAACCATACATTTCTTTTTTTGCAGGATGTGCAACGTCAGTCCTGGTGACAAGTGCAGGGATGGGAGAGATGGTAATGCAGGTTCTGGTTGGTTCAGTAAGTCTAATGAGTATCTTCATTATTATAGAAAAAGAGAATGTGCAGAAGTGTGAGAAATATGCTTATAACTGCAGAAACAAGCCCAGTGGAGATTTAGATTTGTGTTCAGCAATTTAAAGTTGCTATCTCATCCCCAGATTATCCAGGCCCAAGGCAGCTACAGCTTCCTGCTGTGTGGAATGATAATCGCCTGCCTCGGTTTTATCCTCTTTATTGGTCTCCTGCTGTTCCATCGAATGCATAGAAATTACCTCACAGGTACAGTATCAGCCCAAACTGTCATACACTGCTGCCTAAGGTTTATTTTCATTCATTTCACACTCATCATGCCCCTTTTTATACTCCCCTCTGCATCCCAACAGGAACAACAAAAAAGTCAGCCATGGTGGAGGAACCAGCAACAGAACAGAATGGGTCTGCCAAAAGAGAACAGAAAGAAGAGACAGAGAGCAGCTGAGAGGGGCAGTAGCGGTGTTTAGTCCTCTAATGGCGACTGTAGTGGATGTAGTATTACCGTACAACAATCTGTCCTCAAAGATGATGGCTCAAAGATGTTTTACCAAAGGATAGTGAATGAACATTTACTTTTATTTTGCTGGAAATTACATATTTGCAAAGTAGATAATATGCTACTGTTACAGGTTAAAGTTCAAACTCTTAGATCTTTTTTTTGTAAATCACGGACAGTGTTCATCAAATTGTGGTTTGGTGTTTTATATAGCATCAGCATTTGAAATTTACAATACAAGGATTATCATCAACTGTAGAATACTTCTGTTTTAATTCTGTTCTATTTAACGTTTTAATTGTAATCTTGTGTTTTCATACTGTTTTATGTGTTTTTGCATATCTTTTGGCATATGTACATGGAATAATGTATAATATGTGTATTAAAACAATTATATTGATACGGTGAACATAGTGTAGTTTGGATTGATACCGAGACAATTCTGACACTGCATTTTAAAAACGCCAACAAAGGAAAAATGTGGATACATACAACACACAAGCAACCATTCAAATATTTATTTTCTTGGCTTTCAAAGAGGAGAGCTTCAGGTTTTACATTGTTAAACATCCTAAGTGGAAGGAAGGACTTTGTACTCAGAGAAGTTGGCCCCTGAGAACTAAGAACAACCATAAAACAGAGTCATCCAGCCTTTAAACAGTCAATATATAACTTTAGGACCAGTTGCAACAAGAACAGGAAGTGTCAAAGACCAGACCAGCAGCGCAGTTCTCAAAGTAGGTCTTGCCGTTGTTGCAGTTGTAAAATTGGTTCTTGTTTGTTGGGTCGGGGTACAAGCCACTGGCCTTTCCAGCGCAGAACCCACTGTCCATGCCGCTGGTGCCCGAAGCCCCACCAGAGGAGCTGCCGCCGCCGCTGGAGCCTCCACTGGAGCCTCCACTGGAGCCTCCACTGGAGCTGCCTCCAGAGCTGCCTCCAGAGCTGCCTCCAGGAGTCGTGCTCACTCCTGCGATTGGAGGAAGGGGAGTGGCAGGAGGGGTGCAGGCTGAAAAACACCACAAATGTATTATTTAATAAAAATGAATGTTGAGAGAACACTGTGTTCCACATTGTTCACCAATGATGAAGTACAAGTCTTACATGCTTGTTCCAGATTAAGGCCCTTTTTGAGAACATTAATCAGTGGGTATTTTCCCTGGTTACAGAAAGTGCCCATGTAGTCATCCATGTCAAGGGTCCACACCATGGCACCTCCAAAGTTACTCTTTGTCAGCCAGTCAACCTACAGACAGACAGCAGAAGGCATTGTAAAAAATAGCATTTTCAGTTTAAAAAAAACACATAGCAACTTCATCAGAAGACCTTGATGCAGTGTTTTCTGATAACTGCAGCGTGACCCCACATACCGAAAAAGGGGATCAAATAAAAGACATTCTAATACATTTGCTCCTGTTACATTCTGCCCTAGTACAAAGGGGAAACTTTCACATTTATTAATACTTAATAAAGTATTGACAGTTTATGGAGATTGGGAAACATTTAGCTCAGAGGTACAACAGATTGGCCTGTCAAACGGCAAAACAAATAATCTTCTGTTACCTTGATCTGGAAGCTCTTCATGTTGTCATAGCCCACCCACTGGTTTCCCTTGTAGGCATATGGCACATCCTGGGCCTGGTTCCAAACCTCAGTAGCTCCATTTTTCAAAAAGCCGCAGATCTGTAATTTCCCAAAGCAGTGCATTAATGACTAGCCTAGAAACTCATTCGCTTCTTCATCTGGAGTCTGTACCACGATGATAAACCATCCTGCTTCGTTATCAAGCACACAGAGGGATATTAACTAACACTGAACCACCATCAGCATTCAAGCTGATGTTGTTACGATAATAAGAAAGCGTACCTCAAAGTAAGCGAGCTCTCCAGCCTCTTGTGTGTACTTTCCTGGAGTTCCAGCGCCAGCAATAGGTGCTCCAATACCATGGTTAGCAGGGTTTCTAAGAGTGAATGTGTTGCCATATGTAGGGAAACCAACAATCAGCTTCTCAGCTGGGGCTCCCTGGCTCTTCCAGTAGTTCATGGCATAGTCCTGAAACAAAGGAAACATACGTGGCTCTGGAACTAGATAGCTTTTGTGAATACGTGTGAATATAGCCGCAGATAAAGCTTGCAGACTGCAGGTGTATTCTTTACACCAGCCCAATTTTGGTGAATTAAAACTCTGGTTGGGTGGATGGTCAAGTACTCACCACATTGAAATAGATGAAGCCACCTTGGTCCTCAGGGCTTTTGAACAGAGGACTGCACTCGCCAGTCATGGGGTCCCAAGAGCCATGGAAGTCATATGTCATGACGTTGATCATATCCAGGGCCCTGGGTGGCAACAAAAACAAGAGAGGAAGAGGTTACCACAGCAACCATAACAAGCATATATTAATCATTTGAACTTGAAGGGGGAAATTCAGAGTTGTTCCGTTCAACTGTGACTCATTATGTTGTGGTGGATAAGATTGGACACACCACACATATTGCTTTAAGTGCTTACTGGCCAAGCTTGGGAATCTGATAAGCAGAATCAATGGTGTCCTTTCCAGCCGACACAGCAGCAGACATCAGGAGACGAGCCTTGTTGCTCTGCTTGGCTTCATTCTCAAAGGCAGCTCTCATCTCCTGTTGAATGTCAACAAATATCAAATATTTTGTGTTAAATGAACTCCATGGTTAATAATCCATGCTTTGTAACATGGTCAGGTTGTGAGTTGTTTTGCTTTTATGTATATTTTTATTCAGCACGGGGCACAGTGGAAACCCCACAGGGATTTAATGTGGCCCCCCAGAAAGTCAAGGCAACCTTAAACAGTTATATTTGCTATCGTGTATGAAACTATTTAAACCGTATATTGAGAAAAGAAATGAACCAGAAACTGAGAAGTAAACCGGACAGAGCAAACAAACCTCCAGGAAAACAGAGTAGTACTGCTTGTCCTGAGGAGGGCCTCCTCTGTTGGCTGGATACTCCCAGTCAATATCAAGCCCATCAAACTCATACATCCTCAGGAATGAAATGACTGAGCTGATGAAGGTCTGACGGTTGGCAGGGCTCAACACCATTTGTGAAAAACTAATGTGGGAACAGAAATAATTGTGTTAAAAATAAAACAGAAGATCTCCATACTGTATTTAGAATGCCTTGTCTGCAGATATTTGCAGAGTATCTCACCCTGAAGAGCCAAAGTTCCATCCTCCAACAGACAGAAGAGTCTTCAGGTTGCCATTCCTGCCAAGAAACAAGACATTTTCATTTTTCTTTACATTCCTCATTACATAATTCCTTCTTCTTTCTGAAATAAACGTTATTCTTTAACTCACTTGTTCTTCAGGGCGTTGAACTGACTGTAAAGCTCCACGTCGTTCCACTCATAGGTGGCCAGTTGGTTGTTCTTTATGGTGGCAAAGGCATACAGAAGATGGGTACACAGGCATGGGTCGATGTCATTGGGCATAAATATGGTTGGAGGTGGTCTGTACTGTGCCCAGTTTGTGAAGTAGCATGACAGTATGAAGGATGAGCCTTTGATGATCGAAGAAATGTATTATTTATGGACCAAACATGTATTGCAATGCAATTTTTTTTTCTTGGGGGGATTTTCCCTTTATTGTGTAGAGACAGTGGATAGACATGAAAGGGAGAGAGAGAGCTGGGGGATGACACGCAGCAAAGGGCAGCAGGTCTGACTCGCACCCGCGCCGCTGCAGGACTTGGCCAACATGGGGCGAACGCTCCCACTGGGTGAGCAATGCAATTTCTGACCATAAAAAGAAAATGAAACATGCACACTGTGTCCCATAGTTATAGATTGCTTACCGAGCTGCGCATGCAGTAGCAAGGCCAGAGCTGTAAAATTAAAAATCATATATTATCTTCGAGCAAAAAAACATTTATTGGAAAAAAGTGCTTACAATTCCCCTTATAAAAAGTGGATGCAATATACTGTATATCCAAATCCCGGAAATAGCAATTACCAGGAGACTATCTGCTGCACATACAAGAGACAAATGTTTGAAAATACAGAAGCATTGACTTACCCGTCACAAACAGTACTTTGCCCATGTCTACCTCGTACAAGGAGGTCAGCTAACAGGTACACTCACTTTTATACACTCAGTTTGCTCAAACTTAACAAAATTGGGACATCTGCCAAAAAGGTTTTTATTTGCATAAGATTGTTTCAGAGAAGATTATCAAATGTGCTCACTTAAGGAGTAATATGTGATTACTTATCACGTTTGCAGGCATGTTTTCACCACAGGCCCACTTTCTCCTTGTGTGAAGGACTCATTTATCCAAACCAAATACAATACAAACCAAATGCAACATTGAAGAATGTATCACACATATTTGTGTGGAATGTAGTTGTATTATATTTCAGCCTTTTATGCCTGACCTGCCAAAGTTGTAATACATATTCTCATCTTATATCAGAAAGAAAAACATTTCAATGTTAAAAGTGGGTTTTCTATGCATGCACAGCAAAACAAGAGGGAAGACAAATGTTTGTTGATTTGACTAAAGTGCATAAATATATGATATCTTATCAAATATGCCTTTCATGTTGCACAGTAAATTAGCTGTCTGTTCAGCAGTGACATAAAACATTAGAAGTCAACTCGCATAAACAACGGGCAACGTTGCCTTTGAAAAACTACTTAGATTGCAGATATGTGATGATAAATATGTTTGACAACTCTAATCATGCTGAAAAGAGGATTGTGATATGTCACGAAGAGGGATTTGCATTGAAATCAAAAGCATTTGCATAGTAAATAAAGAACTTAACTAATCTTTCATTATGATGCAGCCCTCTTTATCTTTAACAGTTTATGTAATATTTAAAGAAAGATATGCTGGTAACAGCGGAAAAAAACACCTTGGTTGAGCTGGAGCCGAGAGCCAAAAGTAGCCGTTTGTTTTCCAAAACAGCATCTGTTTTTCATGGCGTGTAACAGAAATTTAAATAGACGTCAAACAAATATTTCACTTAGTGACTGATTTTCTTACATACGGTGAACGTGAAAAACAGTCCAATTTAAGTTTTAATCAAGGTCATTTCATCATCTCAGGAAAGTTTAGTACTTAAGAATTTGTTCCTCGAGGTGCAAATCAAAGACTAATCACATATCATAAATGTACTTCAATTATACATCTGCTCAGTTCAAAATGAAAGAATGCTAACACTGTGACCTCATCCAATAGCAGCGTGAATATTCACAAAAAAAACGAGTTTTATAATAAGTGGTAGAAGCTATGTTTCTGTGCCATAATTCTCCAATAAAACTACCCTATGCATATGTTTAATAGGTTGAATAAGCAGCAGTTATAACAGAGGTTTTGAAAAACAGAAATGCGGCTGTGGGTGTTGTAACCTTCATGCTTTATCTACTCAGCACCGTTGCATGAGTCACCAACATGATTCGGGTTTTTCCTGTGTGTTGGCTCAAAGGACAGGGCATTTTCAGCTTCCTCTTACAGTAAACTCAGAGAATCTATTCATCTATGCTATTAGAAATGAGTAAAGAATTGATAAATGTACTGTTAAGTTCACAGTCTGTAATAAAGAGTGTTTTAAAATATGGTAAATGAAGTTCAGCGTGATCCTGTTGGGAAAAGACATGTCAGTCTACCTAAATGTGTAATCTCACCGCTCTGCTCTCTGGCACAATCAGCTCACAGTAACGATAATATGTCTCGCCTTGTGGTGTTTGTTATGGAATTATTTTCCTGACTACAATTCTACATGTATATAAGAATAAACCATTTTCTGTAAAAAAATCTTTGTTGGTTGTTGTTGTAAATTTTACAGAATAGCAACGTGTTCGCTTTCACTGAATCTTTTTTTATATGCACATGAAATAGGGAAGCCAATGGAAAGAAATCTGAAAGCATAATCTTTTATGATAATAATTGCCATCAGTTACATCATTATTAAGCCATTAAAAATGTACAGTGGCGGTAAATGGCAATTAGATGAATGAAAGAAGCCTGCAGAAGTACTCAGACAAATGCAGTGAACTTGAAGCAATGGGGCGATAGATGGAGACAGATAGATAGATAGATAGATAGATAGATAGATAGATAGATAGATAGATAGATAGATAGATAGATAGATAGATAGATAGATAGATAGATAGATAGATAATAGATAGATAGATAGATAGATAGAAAATGGAAACACTGCAACATCCTCATTTTATTTTCTTAATGTATTCTTAATTCGCCTAATTTCTTTATAAAATACATTAAATAAGGATAGTTCCCAAGCTGATAGACACTGTACTAAACATATTATGTCCTCTGGCAGTCTGGCCTTTAGTGCCACCTGCTGTTTAAGTAAATACACTGGCCTTACAGTTAAGTATCCCACACATATGGACAACATACACTACACAGGAGAAAGGTTGATGTGCTGTAAGATCAAAACATTAATGCCCATACAAACACAAGTCTACGCAAATAAATATTGGCAAAACCCCGTGAATTACCCAATTGCACAACCTTATGACATGGGAGAAATAAGAGGAAGCCTCGCAATATTGCAGTCTTCTGTTTCACATTATTGTTTCCATTTCCATCATTAAGACCGCAGGGATGTCTCTTGGCTTCTTCAATGGTAAGAGCAGCTTTTTAAAATACTGTAGCTGTGTAATGGCAAAGAAAACTGTAAATAATGATTATTAACTTGTGTTTTTTTGCATTTTCACAGGTCCAGCTTTCTGTCTCTTTTGGCTAACAAAGCATGCGGTGGACTCAGTCCAGTTGTCAGCTCCAGAGGTGGTAACAGGAGCATACGGAGCATCTGTGACTGTCTCTTGTCAGTACGATCTTCAGTTCAAAGAATACACAAAGTACTGGTGCAAAGGACAAGTCTATGAGCTGTGTGGCATAGTGGTGATAACACCTGGGGGGCAACATAGTGACAGAAGCTCCATTGCAGATGATAAGGATGCAGGCGTCTTCACTGTGACTATGACTTCTCTCAAAGACAGTGATCAGGAGAAGTACTGGTGTGTCATCGCCAGACATGGAAGGAACGTCCACACTGGTGTCAGGCTCCGCATCTCCCACACAGGTAGGCCTCAGCTGCAGGTTAACTCAGACACTGCATCTACTGCAAATTACCCAGAACGACAAAAGCTCATATAACTGACTCTAACTTGTCAGCTAAACTTGACTCAAATTATGTTATCTGCCTTAAAATAGTGTTAACTAAACTAACTAAACTAAACAAAAACTAAGGAAATTTATGTTTGGTAGACTATTTCTCTGTGGTAACAATGCTTTTTGGCATTACATCTTATATTGTTGGAAAGCCTGTTTAGTTCCCTTTCAAATGGTGCCTCATTTGTAAGGAACATGCATTTGTGAGCAGCAGCGCTGAGTATGTGGTTTGCGCCCATGAAAAATTTGCCAAATCTTCTCTGCCATTGTCAAACAGATTATTTTGCTGTTGCTATTGACACTTGTTTTGAGCTTCTGGTACCCCCAGGTGCTGCCCATCAGGTGCCTGATTGACAACTGATGGGCAGCACCTGTGAGCATGGGCCCTACTACTGTTAGTACAGCTACAGTCAGTAAGTGTCTGCTCCAAGAATCGGCATGCTGCGTTTGACTGATCTGGATAGGGCAACTTCAAGCTGGTGTTCCGCAAAACCAAGTTGCGGCATTATTTGGAGTGAGCCCTAGTACAATCTCCAAACTGAAGGCCAAGTTCCATATAACGGGGGATGTCAAAGACAGAGAAGACGTGTGGAGAAGACGCGGAGAACGCTATGCTGATTGCTGCACCGATATAGTAACACCTTTTGGTGGAGGCAGTGTGATGGTGTGGGGCGGCATCTCCCTCACTGGAAAAACGATTGGAGTCATTGGAGGCAATCTCAAAGCAGAGAGATATAGAGAGGAGACTCTGGAACCAATGGCAATCCCATATCTCCACAGTCTGGGACCGAACTCTATCCTCCAAGATGACAACGCTCGCCCTCACAGGGCGGAGTTTACCAGAGACTACCTCCAGAATGTGGGAGTGGAGAGGATGCAATGGCCTGCCAGCAGTCCTGACCTCAACCCCATTGAACACTTGTGGGATCAGCTTAGGCGTGCTGTTCGTGCCAGAGTGACCAACACAACCACATTGGCTGACTTGCGACAAATGACAAATTTTTCATGGGTGCAACCCATACTCATACATACTCAGCGCTGCTGCTCATCCCACAAATGCATGTTCCTTACAAACGGGGCACCATTTGAAAGGGAACTAAACAGGCTTTCCAACGGTAAGACTTACTGCCAAAAGCATTGTTACCACAGAGAAATAATCTACCACACATAAATGTCCTTACTTTTTGTGCTAAATTTCGTAGTAGCTTACATAAATGTAGTTTCTAGGAGACATGAAGGGTTGATCTGTCAGTAATTCATTGTGAGTAATTGATTGACTTTTTAATGCAATGTGTTCTATTCCACAGTGATAACCACAACCACTCCATTACTGACACTGGAACAAGATGAAATAAGGTGAGACGAGTCTACAGGGACAATAGTGTACTTTCCTTATCTAATGAAATAATGATCAACAGTTAAGTCTGATTGAATAAATACATGTATGGAATTATTTGCCACAAATAAAAGTATGTGATTCTAATCCCTATTTTTGATGTTTGTTTAAACTAGTTGGTGGGCGACTCTGCGTTGGATCCTCTTGATTTTAATGTTGTGTTGTTTGGCATCAACGCACTTGGCTGCGTTTAGGATAACGGCTACAAGGAAAATACAGCTGCAACAACAATTTCAACTCAAACGGCTATGATTTGAAAGTCATGCGTGAATTATAAACTCATTTATACTGGGGCTACAAAACAATTCTTCCGGTGGACGTTCTGTCAGAGTGTGAATTAAACTAAGAAGTAAACCAAGTGAAAAAGTGTCTTTCAGTCTCTTTTTTCTTGGTATCTAAATGATTAAAACCTGATTAATTTCAGTGCCAGAGCGTGAGATAACTTTGGGCCCAACTTTTTAATATCCAATCATCTTAAAAATTAGCACCTCTGGAGAAGTGAGGCTCTTGGCTTTCATCTAATTTATTTGCAGATGTTATATGGACCGTCATAGAGGTTGACTTTTTACATTTAACCACAAGTTTCTAAGGGTTTTATAAAAACCGGAAAGTAATGCTGGAAAAAAATACCCTCATGCATAAAGACACAAAATGTGGACAAAGTTGAATGGTGGTGATTTCCCGCTCAATTTTTTTGTTAATCTAAGAAAGGATTACAGAGGTAGATAACATTTCTTTAGATAGGATTATGGGATACCTACAGCTGACATGGTGTTTTTCTGTTTATGCAAACTGGGATTTCTTGTTACAATCTGTCCTTAAACTGGGACAAAAACGGGAGGCATACAGGTATAGTAACTAATAAAGTAATTCATTTAGTACAAAATAATCAAAACAAGTCCAACAAATAGATGGCAGGAAGCTGTAATGTCAGTAGGGTAGGGAGAGGATGAGCGAAAATGTGCTGTATTGAATGTTGTGCTGTAAAAAACAAGGAACAGAAGCCAAAGGCCACAACACAGAAGTGCTTGAGGTGAGAAAATCTTGGAAAGGACTCGCTGCTGCTCTGGTTTATATGCATGGGACACACCTGGCTCAGGTGTGTCCCATGCCACTGATTACCCTCCAACAGCTCTGCAGCCCTGAAGACAGAAAGCAAAGCAACAAAAAAGCACACCAAGCAGAGGGGCTGTCCCAGATTCAGTTCAATTTTCAATTAAATTTTATTTATAGTATCAAATCATAACAAGAGTTATATCGAGACACTTTACAAATAGAGTAGGTCTAGCCCACACTCTATAATTTACAAAGACCCAACAATTCTAGTAATTCCATTTAGTGCGACAGTGGCAGAGCATTTAGTGCGACAGTGGCGAGAAAAACTCCCTTTTAGGAAGAAACCTGAGCAGACCCAGGCTCTTAGTAGGCGGTGTCTGACGGAGCTTAATTATAGTAAAATTCAACCGAAAATGTGACATAACAAATTCTATAGCTCACCTTGTAGAGTGCGCGCCCCATGTAGGCTCAGTCCTTGCCAGTGGCCCAGACTTGAATCCAACCTGAGGCCCTTTGCTGCATGTCATACCCCCTCTCTCTTCAGCTGATCTAAATAGAGGAAAAACCCGAATAAAAATATAATCTATAAACGTAGAAGAGGCAATGGTGACTTGTGATATTTGTCATGCCAATTTTATTACCCTGCTGGTTGGACACTTATGTCTGCTGCTTTTAAAGAACAGCATTTATTAACCGTTTTATTAGCCACACCTGTACAATGCAATAACCCTGGATTAAATCTTATTTCTGTGAAACATGTAATGTTCAGTTTGTATGTGCCAGAGAGGCACTAAAGTATTTAGTCTGTAAAGGTGCTGTATTGGATTGCTTTATAGGTTGTTGATATTCTGTCTCCTTCATGCATGTATGAGGGTGGACAAAAAATTTGAAACAACTTTGAGGTCTTTTTCACAGCAGACACTTTAATTTGTCATAGCAGGACTAGCACAGGTGTTACACAACAGGGTCATAGCAGTAACGATGGCTCCGTTGTATTCAAGTGCCCCAGTAAGCCATGATAGTGTGACAGTGAGCCAGCATTCACAATACCGGGGCCCTTAAACTGTAGCTTAATGGGATTCAGACATCATTAATTTTATTAGCTGTACCTGTGACATGTAAAAAAGGGCTTCCATAAAAAAGTCCTACAGCAAGGTAGCTGTGCCCTCAAAACATATCACAGGATTGAGTAAACTTGCAAACAAGAAAAGAGCATTTGAGTAATGTATTTATTTCAGGTCTATTGTACTGTATTCTACAGGTTCATATTTTTTCTGTATGCTTGCTCAGCTACATACATCAATATAAGTGCATAACAAAAAAACGTGTTTGATACTCAAATCATTTAATTTCTCTGTCAAATGGAAATTGTATCAATGGTGTATAACGATGTAGTCTGGAATGCAAGGTGCTACGGATAAAATGAGGTGATGTCACCACTTCTGCTGCAGGAACCTCTGGCATGAACTCTGTCAAGACAGCCACCATGACCAGAGACAATTAGCTTTCAAAGTAAAAGCACAAGTGGAAAATAAGTAGCCTGAAGACGAATTTAATAAACAGTGTTTGGAATAAGTACTCTTGTATGTGTAAGTAAAAATAGCAAAACCACAGTGTAAAAATACTGTTACAAGTAAAAGTCCTGCATTGAAATGCTTACTAAAGTAAAAGTGCATAGGCTACATATTAGCATTAAATGTAGTTGTTTGCCATAAGTGGCCTAAATTACCATAATGATGCGTTATTTTAGAATTTATAATATCACTGGATAATTAGTGATGCATTAAGTAGGCATCAGCAAGTTGCAGCTGGTAAAGGTGGGGCTAATTTCAAGTTGTATCTAGGCCTACTGCCAGGTAACTTAATCCATAATAGATCACCATTTATTCATTGATTACAATTTTTTTTTTGTGCATAAAATGGAAAAACTCAAGAAAAGCACAAGTACTTGAGGACATGCAGTAGCTACTTTTAGTAAATGTAGGCTACTTACATTCCACCACTGTGATTGTGAATTAATTATATTTTTAAAAAAAACTGCATACATGAGATAACATTAAATTAACAACTGCAGATTTAATTATGACGTTTTGTAGATGCCGTGGTACCTGTTTTATACATTATGTACTGTATAGTGTCAGATTTAGCAACGCATGTTAAATGTTTTACTTTGAAGGTAATGTTTGGTATTATTCTCTCCAGCTTGATAGTTGAAGTCTCGGCTTGTCACTGTAGCAAGTTGCTGATCGCTGGTGCCAACGCCCGGCGAAATATAGCTACAGCTAACCATAGCTAGCTAGCGGAGATACGGAGGGACACAGGTACGTAACATTTTCTGACGTCTCCGCCTCTAGTTCGATTACAAATACAAGTTCGGATACTGTTTTCATGCTTCGTCTTGTTAGCTGGGACTCAGATACAGCAAGTAAGCCAGCATTAGTTTACAAGCGAGCGTTAGCCGTCTGGTTGCTAAACTAGCTAGCATTGTGTAGTGATTGCTAGAATTGACTTGATACACAAACCGATTTTCACTATCGGTAGCTATAGCTAGCTACGTGTGTTAAAGTAACGTTACAAAACTGTTAGATAGTGTCATGTTGTGTGATTGACCCAGTGCAGTATTTACAAATGCTGAAGTTAGCAGGGTAATTACGTTAATAAAGTGATTTAGCAAGTGAGTAACGTTGTCAATAGCTAACGTTAGCTTCTAGACCAGAGATCTTCAACAGGGGGTCCTCAGAGTTACTGCAGGGGGGCCACCACATTATTGTTCTTTTTTTTTTTTAAGTTTAAAAAAAAAACTAAAATGTCTCAACATGAATCCAACCTATTATTATAAGCAAATATAAATCAGTCTATCTGTGAAACAAAACACATTGATAGTCTTAGTCATCCACAGATACAGTTATTCCTAAAGATCTAACGTTACTGTGCCACATTTAACAATAAAACATAATATATAAAGTCATGCCAACTGTTTTTTCATTTTAATGGCTTTGTATTCTTTGCAGTAAAAATGTATATGTAAAGTCTTTATGCCACCCACATGTTATTGCAGGCCATGCAACTTAATTGTATACAATATATGCAGTAGGGGGTCCCTGATCCGTCTCCCTCTCAGTTCAGGGGTCCTTGGCTTAAAAAAAGTTGAAGACCCCTATTCTAGACAGTTTTGGTGATGATGGGGTGTGACACTTAACTAGCTAGCTAATGCTAGGAAACAGCATTTTCCTTTTAGACCCCCTTTTCTAAACCAAATCTGTCTTTTTATAAGTTAAAGGTGGACTAAAATTATTTTAAGGCTGATGATGAATAATAAATACAATCCTATGCCTAACATATTAAATGTCCTAATGAGTTATCATCTCTCCCAGCAGCTGACGTTATTGCCAGCAGAATCAGAAAGTACAGAGATGCAGACTATCAAATGTGTGGTGGTGGGTGATGGAGCAGTGGGAAAAACCTGCCTATTGATTTCATACACCACCAACAAATTCCCCTCTGAATATGTACCTACAGTAAGTACGTCTGGTGTGTTTCAGTCAAATGCACGCTGGCTGACATACACATGTTGGTGAAGAAAGTTAAACATACTCTTGAACTGACTGTGACAGTGCCATACTTTCTTTTATCACAGGTTTTTGACAACTATGCAGTAACTGTAATGATTGGGGGTGAACCATACACCCTTGGCTTATTTGATACAGCAGGTAAGAATATATATATATTTTTTTTACTCTTTCAATTAAATTGCATTCCACATATGTCACAAGTGTGGTCTCTTTTATAGGTCAGGAGGATTATGACAGGTTACGACCACTAAGCTACCCACAGACAGATGTCTTCCTAGTCTGTTTCTCTGTTGTTTCACCTTCCTCGTTTGAGAACGTTAAAGAAAAGGTGAGTACAAAGTGTTCATCTAAAGGCAGTAGGGTTGCTCACCTACATATTTAACAACATCCTCTTTTTAAATATTAAGAAATGAAACTGCTTTCACAGCATACTCCATTTCATAGTACTCTCCTCTATGTTACTAAGTGATTGGATGATTGTAAGCTAGTATAGCAAGGAGTTAGGGTATAGATTATTATTATTATTATTATTTTGTGTGACCAAATAACACCATAAGAGATCAAATCAAAGAGCAAATAAATAAGGACCATGTCTACAGAACAGGACATGTTTTACTGGTTGGACAGTATAAAATATATAAATAAAGAGAACAGGACACAACTTTTCTTTCACTTCTCTGATTTGTTCTGTTTAGTTGTCTCTATATCTTCACTCACACTGTCACTCTGTTGAAATACACACACACGTCACGTGGTCCGCTCCGTAGGGTTTGTCACGTAGTGGCCCCGTGCACTGACGTGCACTAACGTGCAAGTGGCACGGTAACTGGCCAATGAAACGTGATCATTAGAGCGTTTCAAGCTCTAAATCAAACACAACTAAGCCACACAGCCAACGGACGGGACGCAGCGCTCCACAACATAAACAAAATATTGCATACTTATTGCCACACTTTTGATATAATATTGCACAACGTGATAATGATGTATGTATGTATATATATATATATATATATATATATATATATATATATATATATATATATATATATATATATATATATATATATATATATATATACACACACACACACACTACATGTGGCATCCTTTTTAACCAAGTGTATCTACCTTTTGGTGATGAATGTTTTGTTGTGTTTTTAATCTCCAGTGGGTTCCTGAAATAACTCACCACTGTCCCAAGACCCCGTTCCTGTTGGTAGGCACTCAGATCGACCTGCGTGATGACCCCTCCACAGTGGAGAAGCTAGCCAAGAACAAACAGAAGCCAATCACCCCTGAGACAGCAGAAAAGCTGGCTCGTGACCTTAAGGCAGTCAAATATGTTGAGTGCTCAGCCCTAACACAGGTAAGTTCTCCCATTAAACAACGCCTAAAGCCGGTGTGGCAAGCATGTGCTTAAATGTCACTTTCATAACAAGGGTGGGAATACTTTGCCTTGTCTTTTGCTAACAGCATCTGGCTAAAACTCCATCTAACTCTCGTGTTGTGTGACTCTCTCCTTTTTCCTCTTTCTGTAGCGGGGACTGAAGAACGTATTTGATGAGGCTATCCTAGCCGCTTTAGAGCCCCCTGAAACTCAAAGAAAGAGAAAATGCTGTTTGTTCTGATGTCTTCTGCATCTTGCTTTGCCTCTCGATTGTCTGCTGCTTACTCATTGTAAAGAGATGTCTGTCACCAAAATAACCACAACGCTCTTTTAATCTTTAAAAAACTTTGCGGCCATTAACTTTTCCCCCTCTGTTCATGCGTGCTTTCTTTTCGACTTGGCCTAATCACAATGATCCATGCTGCCTGATATAACAAAGAGTGCCAATCTGTAGTTCTTCTGTCTGTGAAATTGGACATGACTGTGTTAGTTTTTGTTCTTTAAATTGACATTCTGTTATGTCAGCATTGAACTATTTAGCATCAGTTGTGCCCTACAAAGCTTTTATGCCACACTGTCGTAGACAGTTATAACCTTTTTTTTCTACTGCAGCATCAACATTTCCCATGGGCTTTGGTCTTTACTCAGACAAGTTTATCATGAAGGAGTCTTGTATAATGTTATTTGAATAAAGGAAGATTTTGATCGTCCTGCTCCTTTTCTACTCAGCCTTCTTTCGCAATTAGTTCCCTGAAGATGTTAATTTGTATTTGGAGCATAGCCCTGTTTTGAACATTCATATTTTATTTCCACAGAAAGGATTAAAGAATGTGTTTGATGAGGCAATACTGGCTGCCCTGGAGCCTCCTGAACCTAAGAAAAGACGCAAATGTGTTCTGCTCTAAGTTTCGTCACAGCCTTCTCAACACCAGTTTCCAAATCTAGGTTAACAGTACTGAAGAGGTTTGTTGCACAAGAACATTCCAATATGAGTTAATATATTATGAAATATTTGCCTTCTGACTGACATAACCTAAATACATATTCAATGTGTTTGTCGTTTTTAAGACTGAGTAATATTTGATGCTGTTTGTGATGATTTGATGGCATTGAAGTGATCTTACATGTTGAAACACTGAGTCAGTTCACAGTACATCAACAAACTATAGGTGACATTTCAGCTTGACCACATTATGTTTAGAGTTAATTTAGCAGAAGTGCTATTCCAAAAGAACTGACTATGAAATGGTATTTTAATAGATCTCATGTTTTATTGACTGCCCTGTAAAATGCAAACAAGCTGATGGGTTAGTGAGCTGCTCCAGTGATGTCTTAGTATACTCTACATCTGGTTTTTTACTTGTCAAGTAATTCCCTTAAAGTTTGTATATATCGTCATAGAACTCCAGTATTTTCTTTTCTAAATATTTCTTTAAGAATGATACATTTCTCAAAAGGTCAATAGAAGTTGCTGTGTTTTACTCATTTTTGACATTTTGATATCTTCATGTTCAATGTCAGCATAGCCTCCAGGGGGATCTAAGAGATATTTGACTGAGTGTGACATTTCTAGGCTATGCTCCATCAATAGTTCTAGTTTGCCAAAACATAACCTGATAAATTGACACTTGTCAAAGTAGAGAGGCTAACAAATGATGACAGAAATATATGGAGTTTTAAATGCAATGTTAACAAATAGCCATGCAAGGAGTTGGAGCACAACAATTTCCCAGTCATTTCCTTTTTCTGACAGGAGTGAGGTAACAAGAAGGTGATGTGTGTCCTGAATGCTTATCAACAGTTGCAATAGCTGAAACGTTGTAGGAGCATTCTGCTTATAACCCCAGGCTAATGTACTATTTTGTAAACCGAACATACTTGCTGCTGAAGTCAGAAAGTAACACGTTGTGGCAGTTCAAAGATTTTGGAGTGACAGAACTAGCACTATTTGCATTTGTCTTGCCATGCCTGGATGATGGGCTTGAATTTGACTTGTAAATATAGTGAGAATAACTCACAACTAATTGACTGAATACAATGTGTGCATTACTGATACAGAGATTTAGAGGAGCTGAGATGACAGTGAAATCAAAATTACCAGGAAATTGTTGAGAGAACAAGTTTCTTGGACTCTTTGGTCTTTTATTCAATTTTACATCAAAGTTGCAGTGTATCTTGCTTGTGATAAAGCATTATAGTAAACCAGTATTATGAATAAACCTAACTTCAACTATGACATGTTGTCTGACTTGATTACATAAAGGTTATGAACTTGTATGCATTTTCAACAGATGACAGTTTTTCAATACAAATTTTCAGCGTCACAACTTGCACATTACAGAGCAATCCAAGACTACTAGCGTTTCCATTACGGCTGGTTTAACAGTGCTGCAGTTTTACAATAGTATAGACTGAATCCCTTCTGATCTGAGAGATCAACTTATTTGACTTTTCTTTTGCATTGCATTGCAGCAGTCATTCTGTAATTTAGATTTCCATACAACTTCACGTGTTATCACCATTTTCCAATGAATACGAATGAGAAGCAAACGTAAACATCAGAGCCAGATAGTTCATGCTGTTCTGCAAAGCTGCTGATCCTTTATATGGCATCTTGTCCTAACAATTTCCATGACTAGCTGGCATACAAAAACACAAGTTTACTTTAGACCCAGTGTATGTTTTACATTCAATAGGAGGAATATTGAATAATTGAAGACGACATACTGTAACTAATTGTAATATGGCTGTTTTCAAAGTAACAAACTGCACTATGTTGTCAGGGACCATAAGGACTCTTGATACTGAAACTCAAAACCTCACTGCAGAGAGACGTGTATGAGGCTCTTTGTTATACAGTCTATGATAATTACACATGAACCTCATTTTAAAATATCCACATGCCATGAAAGGTAATGATAATATTTACGTTTAAGTTATATTTCTGTTAACTATTTCAAAGAGTCTCTTAGGAGTGATTTTATTTTTTAACTAAGATTTGCATAATTTAGAAGACTTTTTTTTTACATTTTCAATTCCACTTGTGTTAGGACAAATGTTACACATTTTTAGCTCTGCTCTACAGCACTATAACTCACAAACCTTACCTACTACTACAGTCTAAATACACATGTATTCCTTCTTAATGTGCAGCATTGGGAATATTATGAAAATTACGTTTTGTAACAAAACGTAACAGTATTCATAGTCTTTTACCCAAAGACACGTTCCTTCAACATGTAAAATGACTGCACCTTGTATAAGGGGAAAAAAGATGGTGCAATTACCAATAAAAAGAAGGTGCAATTTCGCAATTTTAGGCAAAGGCAGGAAGCAGGCATTAATGAATCCCTAAGAGCTATGTGTCCCCCGCTGGACATATCTCAACGCAGCTGCCAGTAACACGAATTCCATACCATCCTGCCCAGAACTGTGTGTCCTTGCCTCCATGGGTAAAACGGATGTATCGCACTCCTGGTCCATAGTTCTGGAATACATGGGTCATCTAAAAAGAAAACATCAGTAAGTCAAGAGTTGTCCTTGAGCGTTGTACATCTTTTTCTGCAAGGTGACATCATGACTGCGGGTAAACATACACGCCACTTTATCTGTACGCATTTTGAGCTATCCGCATGTATGCCTACGCCGTATACAGCAGACGGGTTGGGTTTAGGAAAAGAAGAAAGTGACTGTTGAGTTTAGGAAAAGAAGAAAGCGACGGCTCTGTTTACTAAAAGAAGAAAGCGACGGTTGTGTTTAGGAAATGTGACACGCGGGACACGATCCCCGGTGTCCGGGGTGAAAGTGCTGTGTGACTTACTGAGATCAGTCTGTCCTTTTAATTGTCATCGTAATAATGAATGCCTAATGCTTTGTATGTACCTGATTCCATTTCTGATCGTTCCACTGCTCAAAGTAAACAGTCTCAGGTGCAAACTTCTGGATAGGCTTCTTTTTTTGATTCAGCAACTCCACACAGATCTCATATTGACTGCCACAATCCCATCGTGGTGCATACCTAATATAACACAGACACAAAAGCATGGGAACATAGATAGTCAGCAATTAGGTTGAGCCACGGTGGCCAGTTTTGTCAGCATTGTTCATTGGTGGGCCAAATTACAGCCGCGGTAGAAACACATTCTTATGTGTCTTCAATATGCTTGGTTTATTTCTTTTAATTAGTTTGAGAGTAACGGTTGCATCAGCTTGTTAATCCTCATTCAGTAAAACGTGTGCATGTATTTTATATTGCACTACGAGACGAGGAAGTAAGTTTATTTTGAGTGTAAACACATACTGTTTTAGCACACAGTCACAAGACTAGAGATGGAATGTATGGGTTTCCCCACACAACGGTAAACAGTGGCCTCCTTCATTTATAGTTTAATAAAAGTTCTGTTGTCGACACAAATCTGTTATGATCAAATAGGCTAAGCCATATCATTTTTATTACACGTGTTATTTATCTAATAATTAGACTTCATTTCAGCACCATGTGCTGTTCAAAGAGAGGGCAGCATTAGATGTTACAAGGTTGTATGAATTGAGCCTTTACCCGAGCCTTGTGTTTATATTGTTATCTAAAGTAGATCCAGGATACTATGCATCTTGATAAAGTTCCCTCGGCCCCCACATCATCACATACCCTTCACCATACCTACAGGTTAGCATGGTTTTATTTCAGTTTGATTTGCATTGAGAGATGATCTCATGGAAAGTACCCCATGCCAATCTCTAGCTAAAGGGAACTTTAATCAGGATGCATAGTATCCTGGATCCATGAAATAACTGGCCTTTCAAAATAAAAATCTGCCTGCTGCCTCTATGGGAATTTAACATAGGGGTGTACTCACTTATGCCCCCTGTATTTTAAGGAAGAACATGTATTTATTTACAATACATTATTCATTCTCAAAGAAAATTGGTGTCCTTAAAGGTTGGATATTTCCTCATTTTTTTAATTAAGGCATCAATTTTTTTATTCCTCTTTTTAGTCAACTTTAGCATGGGTGTATTCACTTATGCTGAGCACTGTAAATGTATGAAAATTATGCAAAAGTTGTATTGTAAACTATCAAAGGGAAGACATCAGCTTTCCTCAGGAGCCAAATATTTTTGTTGGAGGGACAGACTTGGCCCACAGGCCACTGTTTGCCTAACACTGCCCTAGATGCCCATTTACTTTTATTTTATTTAGGCATAGACAATGTTAAACGTGGAAATGGTTAAATGTTTCATACGTAATTTAGATTTTAGTTTCATTTCTTTAATCTTTTTTTTTAATTTCTTTAAACTACATACAATACTGATGTTTTTGTATAACTGACTGTAACATCTGGATTGTGTTTGTGACTAATTCAATTTGCCTAATTTGCATTAGGAATTAATTCAGAGATGTGAGAGTATTTTCATGTGTGTATCTTCTCACCAATCAGATATTTTGATGTCTGGTTGGAAGTGATCCATGAACGATGGGTTATAACCTTCTTCCTCCAAACTAATCAGCTGCGACTTCCTGCACATTCTGCAGAAAACAGACGGGGTTTTTAGCTACTACACAATAGCACATCATATGTAGCACATCATACCATGCCATTTGTTTTCTGGACCACTGCTGGTGAATACTCACCCGTAAGAGGTCACAAAGTTTTTCTGGACCGTCTCATTTGGATGTGGCACCATAACACCTTCTGCTTTCCAATTATCACCACCATTCTCTAGTATCTGCCAGTTCTTCATGTCATCTATAAAAACAAAGAGGGAGGTTGTGAGATCAACTATTTTGTAGAGCTAATTTATTGTTCAGCAGGTAAACAATGGACCTAAAACACCAGATGTTGAGTAAAATGTGTTCTGTGGCTTTCTTACGTTCTCCTCTTGGATTCTTCAGAAGATTTCTTCTCTTCCTGCACAAGAAGTAAAACAACCTCCAGTCGTTGGGCATTTTGGAAGCATGGCTGGGGCGATATCCTTCTCTTCTACATCTCTCTCTCCACAGAGATTCACTGTCAGCCACTTCTTTCCACTGATGGCACACTCTACGACAAGTACTAACCACCTGATGGGGAGGAATATTCTGGAAGATCTCCTCCAGGATCTCCAGAGGAACAGGGAACAGCTGAAGAAAACAGACAGGACACAGATAAACTCAAGCTCTGGATAATCGGTTTGTTTTCCAAACACTGACTTTGGACCAATGACATTACATAATCTAAACTAACCTACATCAGCATTTTGTCTCAGTAGTATACAAACATTTAAAAGCAAGACAGTGCTGTTAGAAACTGGGAATGTCTGAGCCAATTTTGTTGCTCGGTTGTGTGTGTTGTTATTCTTTTGCCGGTTTACGTGCAGTTTAACGTGTCCCAAATTTCACTATGGCGACGCCAAGACCCGCACTACGAAGCAGCTCGACTGGTAAGGTTAGGATAGCCGATTGGTCGGGGGATAGGACCTGAACAAATGGGGTTACGTTACGGGGAATTTGGGACACTAAACTGCACGTATACCATTTTGCCTTCATTTTTGATGATTTTTGTTGTTTTTTTACTTCTAAAAAGAAAGTGGGTCCTTTAGGCCAGTGTTTCTCAAACATTTTTCAATATTGTACCCACTTTGAATTGCTTTTTTTAAGCCAAGTACCCCCTGACCAGCAAAAAAAATTTATGGTAGAAAAAAGTCTCTATAAAGTGGTAAAATACAGCTCCGGCAGTGATAGATTCACTAAACCTTTTTTAAACAAAAACATGTAAATCCTACATTTCAAATGTTTAGAATCCATCACTTAATTCAGTCATTATTATAGTATAATTATTTTAGGAATTATGTATGACATATTTTTTAATTAGCATTTTTTGCAAAAAGTTCCCGTACCCCCCCCTGCAGTACTCCATTTGAGAAACACTGCTTTAGGCTGTACCTAGCCTCACAGAAACTTAAGAGATGCCAACTCAAAAAGTCAAATATCCAATGGTTTATAACTGGACAGCTGGGAAAAGTCCATGTCAGATTTTATAGGCTATAACATTTCAATTCAGTGTTTGACAAGTATAAAATAGTGCATCCTAGGCTTATGTCTGAAACATTTACACTGCATGCTCGGCCAGTTTGACTCGTTCAGATGTCCTGCATAACGTCAGATTACAACAAATAAGAGCATGGTTGCAATCAACGGTCATTCAGAATACCTCTACTGGCTGCAGTCATGTGAAGCTCTTGCAGCAGTATTACTATAATGTAAAAATACCTACATCTTCCTGTGAATGCGAGGCCGACGGTCCTGCAGCTGAAGACACATTGCGACTTGAGGTTGAACCCATAGTTTTAGCTTTCCTCTTCATGCCTGAGACATATGGTTATATGTTAGTTACAATGTCACCCTTTACGACCGCCACAGTTATTTATCTCCGATAATACACAACACGGAAGTGCAGTTCGAGGTATTAATAGACTTGATATATAAAGTGAGGTAAAAGCAGCTACAATGTTTCCTGTAACCCTAAATCTAACAAATGAGTACCGATTCCTCTGAAATGACAATCACGTTCGGTTAAAGTTATACGTCTTCATACCATAGACGGTTAAAATACATACACAGCCATGTCACATACGTTCCCGAAAGACATCACTGACTCTTCTAGTTAGAGTTGAGTCAACAAATGTGCGCGCTCGTTATCGACACCAGGACAGTCGAGCGGGGCGTTAGATACGTAACACGAGACGTCGTAGCCGCTAAAATGACGCAGCAAAAAGTACACGAACTATGGCAGTATCAGTATATGCTTGCGGTACTCGACCGCGGGGATTCTCTTAATACATCCATGGGATTCACCCACTCCACAAAAACAAAAACAACAACCGGGATGCTGTCAACTTAATAATTTTGCTTGGAAAATTCTTTATTCATAAATCGAAATTTATGAAAAACAAACCCCTTTTCAATGTTTTTAAACTTGACTGAAGTATATAGATTGTATTTCTGGATTAGAGGGTAAATTAGCATCACAATGCATCTGATTTAACCTTATAATGAATTTAACTGATACTTAGGCTATGTGTTTTTGTTGATATTTTTTTTTACTAACTACGATATTTTTCATCTGTCTATATATTGTCTGATATGTATTATTTATGTATTTTTCTTATTTTCTTTACTTTTTATTTGTTTTTGTTCTTTATGAAAACATGTTCTGTATCATGATTTGTGTACTATAAGATCAATGTCTTTCTTTAACAAATTGTAGCAAATGTATTCTGCAATAAAAAACAAAAACAAAAAAACAACCGGGATGCTAAAGAACGTAGGTTTTGCTGATGACTCCGCCCACGCAGCTATATTTCGGTGTGCGCCGGGTAGAATAATAGCGAACCCTCTTGAAGACTTCCTTTGAGAAAACTTCCGGTACATGTCATCCCTATGCGCGGGCAAAGTTCTCATCAATACATCAATGGGGCAAAGAGCAACTTCTCTTCACTTCAACCTGCTGTAAGCGTAAAACTTGAAGGAGAAGAAAGTCATTCCCACGTGCTTCTGTAATATCTGTCGGCAGGAAGCTGCGGTGATTATACGACAGAGCATAACGTCAGCTGTCCAGTCTCTTAATAACGATGTCTCGGATTCTGAACGGTATAGTGGCGGTGTGTCCTGACCTGGGTATCGGAAACAATGGCAATCTGCCCTGGCATCCTGTCAGACTCGATAACGAATTCAAACATTTCCGAAAGATGACGGCGACGCCATCTATGAACGGCAAGCAGAACGTGGTGATCATGGGCAGGAAAACGTGGTTTTCCATCCCAGAAAAGAACAGACCTCTGAGCAACAGAATTAACATTGTCCTCAGCAGGGAGTGCAAAGCGCCCCCTGCAGGAGCGCACCACCTGGCGGGAGACTTCAGCTCGGCTCTCAGGCTGGTCGACACGGAGCTGGCGCAGCAGGCTGACCACGTCTGGGTCATCGGGGGCAGCTCGCTCTACAAGGAGATGATGGACAGTCCGGGAACCAGGAGGCTGTTCGTCACACGAATCCTGAAGCAGTTTGAGTGCGACACGTTCCTCCCCGAAATCAGTCCGGACAAATATCGCCTACTGCCAGAGTTCCCTGGAGTGCCGCAAGAGCTCCAGGAGGAGAATGGTATCCAGTACAGATTTGAAGTCTATGAGAGCATCCAGCAATGACGTGACATCAGAAAAACAACAACAACAAAAAACAGAACAATGTAAAAATTGAGAAGAAAAAAAAAATCTGAAATTAAACCTTAACATCAACTCAAGAAAAACAATGTTGTGGATTTTCTATTAAAACTGCAAGTGTGAATGAAATACAATGTGGATTGTTTTTTTGGTTGAGAATTAACTGTTGAAAACCCCAAACTTCCCTTTCCCAAGCCATATAAAAAATTGAAGTAAATGCCACTGAAATAAAATAGTATACATGAAAAATATATTATACTCATTTATATGAAAGGATTTAACCTTTGAATGTATGACTTTTTAAAGATTATTTTTGGGGGCTTTTCCTTTATTAGATAGTGCCAGTGGATAGACATGAAAGGTGGAAGAGAGATGGGGGATGACATGCAGCAAAGGGCAACAGGTCGGATTCAAACCCAGACCGCTGCAAAGGACTCAGCCTACACGGGGCGCACGCTCCTACTGGGTGAGCTAGAAGCCGCCTCTTGACTGTAGGACTTAACCAAAATGTTACCATAATTGGTCAAAACGTGCCAAACAAGGTGTTAACAGGATGGTGTGAATCTATTGAAAATGTAGTTACAGGAAGTGTGAAACTGTTATACATTCACACTCCAGTTAAAGTAGCATATCAAACATTTAGTTCCAGTAGTTTAATTAAAAACCTACAGTGTGTAAACTCTTTCTAGTCTATCCAATCACAACACTTTCCATATGCAGTTTCTTTAAGTGTGCTGTTTGACCTTTGTCACTGGTGGATATCCCTTTCCTTTCTGTTGATCACCTCGTCTGTGTGTATCCGCAGCTGTTGTTAGTGCTCCACATTCATACTGGATTATTCAGATTCACACATTTCAGTCATTCTCTTTTCCTGAGGAAACTGACAAACCAGCAATGCTGCATACATTTCATTTCTTACAGGGTATCTGCAGGGTCTTAAAAATGTCTTAAATATATTTGAAAAATAAGGCCTTACGTCTTAAATTTCTTCGGAAAGTCTTACATTTCGTTCACAAACGGTCTAACATTTGTATTGTTCTTTCATGTCTTACAAGCTGAACAAAAATAACACTTTTTTTCTTTTGAAAAAGTAGCAAAATGGTTAAGCAACATGAGAGAAACTTATTTTAATAATATGGCAAATAGACAGCGGCGCATTCATTGTCTTCAATCACATAGGCACTGCAGTTGTGTGTACAATACAGTACATAGAACTCAATCGTAGTTTACAAGCCATACCAAAATAAATGGATACCAAGGAGGCCAGAGGACCTTGGACATAAGATGATAGCCACTGTTTTAGTATTTCAATCGGGCCACAACCCTGTCCACAGATCCTGAATTATGATCAATCCCGTCTGTGATGCTTTTGCTCCGCTCTGCATATTTAAATGAATATAAAGACAAAACGTAAATGCATGATTTCTCAGTAACAGGGACTTCAATGCATGTCGTATCTAAAACAGGTTTATCCATCTTCTGTCAAACAGCTGAGAGATGAGTCTTTTTTTTGGTCAGCGGAGGAGCTCCTATGTGTCGGCGTCGATCCTGTGAGCTGCACGGTGGAAACAAGAACAAAAGGATGTCAGAAATAACGCAGCTGGCAGGCACATAAAGGTGACAGGTAATATAGCTCAGTGGATTTTTAGGAGACATTTCTGGAGTGGATGTCAAATATTCGGAAATATGTTGCATCACACACATCTACAAAGGCTTAGGGTTCAAGTAAATCCCCCCTGCTGTCGGTGGAATCTGAAACGGTGGCAGGTTAGACAGTTCAAGAGAGTATATGAGCTAGCAAAGCATTAAACCTGCACTGAAGTAGCTAAATAGTACATTAATGGGGGGCAAAACTGTGACACATTCACCAGACGAGAGAGTCGCCATGCTGCAACTGTATACTACGTAGAACTTACATTGCTTTGGTATCCTGAGTGGTTCGCTGTCTCCTGACAGGACTTGATGCATGACTCCGCGGAACTGATACAGCACCTTCAGGCTCTTCTCCTCCCCCACACAGGGGTCATAGAAACCAGGGAGTCCTGACTGGAAAGACAACAAAAAGTCATGCACCAGCAGCAGCAGACTGAATCAGCATACAGAAAGTTCAAGACATCCATTTGTAACACACCAATACATTTTAACCAGTATGTGGACTATATACATATATATACTGTATACACAGTATATAATGGCTGTAAATTGATTCAAATATTTAATCGCGATTAATTGCATGATTGTCCATAGTTAACTTGCGATTAATAGCAAATTAATTGCAGTTTTTTTAATGCTCAAGTGGTATTTGAGACTTGACGTACTCCGGTGGTAACAGTTCCCATCGACAGTTATTTGCAAATAACTTTAGTCTTGTCGAGAGAACCATCTGGAAGGGCCCTGGAACTAAATTTGCCATTCAAAAGACCCTTTTCTTTATCGATTCATTTGCGATTAATCGTGAGTAAGGATGCAACAAATCCAGATTTTTGGGGTTCGGCAGAATATCGAATCCACTGGTTAAGATTCTGCTGAGTCGTCCTCCCGTCCTCAGTCCGTTAACACAGTAACACATTAATGAAGTAAACAGTGACTGTCCTTCCTTTGCCGTACCTGAAGTTGCTGCGTTCTGGCTGCTGTCTGTAGATTCCTTCATGCACAACTCGTATTCTTTCAGATCTTTCATACCAGATGTTGTAACAGCGGCCATGTTGTGTATTTTTTAGGCTCCTCGCCACCACAAGACAAATCGGCGTTGCAGACTGAACATGTAGCGTGACTTGAATGGCCTTCTTTTGACTGAAAGTTCTGCCAAACAACATTTTTTCTGCTCACGAGTTCCATTTTCACTTTCTCACAGCCGACTGCATTGAGCGGAACACCTTCCCGCAATCAACGGCGCCGTCGTTACGTCGACCAGCGTAGGGTTCGGTTCGGTGGGAAAAAATTCTAAGGTTTGGCAGAAACCGAACCCCGTCAAAAAGCCCAATATTCAGCCGGATCTCAAGCCGAATCCTGGATTCAGTGCATCCCTGATCGTGAGTTAATTATGGACAATCGTGCGATTCCTCGCGAATAAATATTAAAATCGGTTGACAGCCCTAATATATATAAACATGTTTTGTGTACCAGGGAAATACCTTACTGTACTGTATGAATGGATACAATAACATTACTGCTGAAAAGGTTTTGGATACAGTCTGTGAATTTGGAAATGACCTTACCTTTGTGGCCTCAGTAAGGATGAGTTTAGAGTCTTTCACCAGACACTGCAGTGGCACAGTCACATCAATGACCTTTGCCCTCTCGTGTTTTCGACTGTTGTCTGTCACAAACTTGCCGTACCAGGCGTTGAGGATGATGAGACCTGGTTTAATGAAGCAGCATCACGAATAGTGTGAATCAACTGGAAAAGTAATGTATTATTTAGATGTGTTCTAAAAAAAAAAAATCAAGCACTATCGACGAAAAACACGGATACTTGAATGAATTGATATTAAAAGTCCAACACAAGCTCCCACTTTCACTATAGACTTAGTTGAATCTTTCCTGCCAGCAATTTTAGCCACATATTTAATTAAAAACAGAACCAGTGTCATTTTTTAGACTTGATTGTTAAAATTATTTTTGCAAGCATATAACAAAAAAACAGCACAATTAATTTTAATTGCAAGCTGCGTAAACAATACCGTAACCATTACATAGAGTCCATTGAATAAAGAAGAGGAGCTGTGTGTCTGTCATCACACACACACACACACACACACACACACACACACACACACACACACACACACACACACACACACACACACACACACACACACACACACACACACACACACACACACACACACACACACACACACACACACACACACACACACACACACACACACACACACACACACACACACACAGCTATTAACCATTACTTTACAAGTGCTAAGTCTGGGGGACCTCTGTTGAAACGTTAAACATTAAACAACCTCTACAGTGACAGTGGCCATACGCCAATTATCACTTGCCAAACTCCCCAAGGTGAAAATTATACAGTCTGCTAAGAGCTTTTTGTTAGTGTACTTATCAAAAGCAAACTAAAAAGCCCCAATTATCACTAGTCAACACGGAAGCAGCAGGGTCATTAAAGTGCTCATATTATGCTTTTTGGCTTTTTTCCCCTTTCCTTTATTGTGTTATATATCTTTTTTGTGCACGTTATAGGTTTATAAAGTGAAAAAGCCCAAAGTCCCCCCCAAAGGGACTTACCATCTCCACCAGAAAACTCTGTTCACCAACTGCTCCAAACAGCTCTGTTGTAGTCCAGCCTTTACTTCAGAGACACACGTGGTCACTTTGGAACACACGTTATAATGCTCGCCTAGCTGCTAGCATGACACGCCCTCATACTCTGCTTCTGACTGGCTAGTAGTCCTTACCTAGGTACTGTCAGGACACGCCCTCATACTCTGCTTCTGACTGGCTAGTAGTCCTTACCTAGGTACTGTCAGGACACGCCCTCATACTCTGCTTCTGACTGGCTAGTAGTCCTTACCTAGGTACTGTCAGGACACGCCCTCATACTCTGCTTCTGACTGGCTAGTAGTCCTTACCTAGGTACTGTCAGGACACGCCCTCATACTCTGCTTCTGACTGGCTAGTAGTCCTTACCTAGCTACTGTCAGGACACGCCCTCATACTCTGCTTCTGACTGGCTAGTAGTCCTTACCTAGGTACTGTCAGGACACGCCCTCATACTCTGCTTCTGACTGGCTAGTAGTCCTTACCTAGGTACTGTCAGGACACGCCCTCATACTCTGCTTCTGACTGGCTAGTAGTCCTTACCTAGGTACTGAGCATGTGCGACTCCCAACAAAGATGGAACAGAAGTGAGATGTCTCACTCTGTAGCTAAAACAGAGAGCTCAACACACAGGGGGAAAAGAGGAGCTATATATAATATATGGTGTTTTTGGAAAATTAAACCACATAAACATATTCTGGTACAACCTCTAAATACAATTATGAACCTGACAATGAGAATAATATGAGCACTTTATTAACAATTTGAACCCGATTTTAAAAGCACTCCAGAAAAATTACTAGATACTATCACTTTCCACTAAGTAAGTCTCCTCATACTACAATAAAAAGCCCCCCCATACTAGTGTTTTTTTGCCAGGTGTACAGTCCCTTTAGAGTTTCAGTGAAATCCTCAAGATCACAAAAAGCATTAGTTTAGATTTTGTGTGAACTGTATCAGAAAATTTACCAGCAGTAAAATGTTTCATTAAAAACGGACAAGTCTTGTTTCATTTAGTAAATACAGGCAGTGTGTCTAAGAAATTACACTTGGAAGTTAGCAACATTCAACTGGGTATCAACATATTTCACCTTAAAACGGCTTAAAAACTGTTCAGAATGTAAGAGAATCAAATAGTTTCACAACCTGCTTAAAAAACATTATTCCCAGGATAAGCTCATCTCTTAAATATTACTGATCTTACCCATTTTAGACTCCTCGGTTTCAATAATCCGGCGCACAGACTCCTGCATGAGCAAGACCTTTAGAGATGAAACACAAAGGCACACGGAGGAAGGGAAGGAGACAGACACAAACAATGAGATTTTACATGATATGGATTGTACTAATAAATTTCACTAAGACTTTGCATATTATCTAATCCCATCTCAGCCCCTTCCTCTGACTAGTGTGGGACTTGTAATATTTCATGACAGTCACCCTAAAATACCTGCGTTTCTCATCTAACGCTGAACCACAATGTAGGATTGGTACCACAGCCACACGTAAGCCTGTAATAAAAATAAAAAAAAGTACTCACAGCAGCCTCGGCCTCCTGTTTCTTCCTGGCTATATTAGAGGCCGAGCTCTCCTGCTGCTTCTCCAAGTCTCTGGTGAATTCAAAGATACATGGAGAAAATTAAATGAGCTCATAAAATCTGGCCATAATAATAATAATAATACATGTGGTGCTACTTCCAAAAAACATTTCTTGCATGAAACGGCCAACTTAAAGCAAAGGTTTCTTACTCTTCCTTCTGGGCGCGCACGTAGGGCCGAATAATAAGCTGCTGGATGGCGAGGTAGAAAACCAGTGGTCCAACTGTGGCGTAAAATACAGCACTTGGCAGTATCTGGTCAGTCAGGTGAATAGGGAAGAAATACGTCTGGCTGGCTCGGTTTAGTCTGCAGAAGAGAGAAATGGTTTCATTATTTTTATCTCAATGGCCACTAACTGGCTGCTAAATTGGCTACTCCATGTAATATTTGTGGAAATTTCTGTCTGAAATGTCAGAATACTTATCATTCAAAAAGTATTCTCTCAGCTACATAGAGCTATGTGCCTAAAAATGACGAAGTGAAAATATGTGCCATACTCCCGGTTAGACAGGACAGTGAGTGTGCTCATTGTTTAGACAATTGTCCCAAAAAAACCTTGACATGCTCTTTATTTATATATTTTAAAGATGCCATATTATGCTCATTTTCAAGTTCATAATTGTATTTTCAGGTTGTACCAGAATATGTTTACATGGTTTAATATATTGTTGTTGTACAGCACATCTCTCTCTCACTGCTGCAGCTCCTCTTTTCACCTTGTGTTCAGCTCTCTGTTTTAGCTACAGAGTGAATCATCTTTTCTTCTGTACTATCTTTGATTCCACTCGCACATGCTCAGTAGCTCAGATGGTAGATCATGTCAGTTAGCTCCATAGACGGTAAAAGAAAGGTTGTTTCTCCAACTTTGGTCAGTTACAATGCAGGATTAGCCGGGAGACTTCTTCTAAAGGAGGGCGCACATGGAAGTACTTCTTTTGGAGATGATGGTGAACTTGTGTGTGTGTTGTAGCAGTGCTTTGGCATTGAGAACAAGCTAGCGCTAGCATGCTAACGGTTGTGTTTAGCCCGTCGTTTCAGCTAGTTACGTAACAAGCCCTGCAGATTTTGACCAGCTCACCCAGAGACTGAAGGCAGGAATCATTCAGAAACCGTATCTCACTCAGAACAGCATGGATGGATTTTTTTCAAAGTTTGTATGCGTGTGGAAGCACCAGACACACAAAATCCCAGAAAAAGTGATTTTTTCATAATATGGGCACTTTAACTGTCCAACCAGTAAAACATGTCCTGTTCTGGAGACATGGTCGTTAATTATTTATTCATGTTGGACCAGTCCAATACGAATATAAACCTTGTAAGAAAACTTGTTTTATTTGTTATGAATCTATTTTGATGCGTTTTCCCGTAACTTTTGTAATTTTACATATGTTTAAAAATATCAAAATTAATATCGATATCGCAATATTCATAATCGATATCACAATATCACATGTTGTCAATATCGTGCAACCCTAGCGCAGACACAACTTACCAACTAATTTAACTTGGACTGGCTGGCATGAAGTCACATGGGTGCCATAGCAACAGCGCTGTGATGAAAACCCTCTAAAACCAGAGCAAAGAGGGGCACTTACTTGATCTTGAGGGAGACGCCTTGGGGCACTCCCACGCTGACGGTGGCCCCCAGGACGCTGTGTCGACTGATCTTCCTCTCAGCACCGTACTCGACCACGGTCCCAAAGAAACCTGATCTGTAACACAAAGAAAAGATCACTCTCTCACTGTAAATCTGAGACTTTGTTTCACAGGGATATTATCTTTTAACTGTGCTTACCTCATTATTTGAAGCTTTGGCCACGTTCAATATGAACATCCGACATTGTAACATTATAGATATGACAGAAAACTAACACAAACGCATAACAAGTCTCCTTTAAATGGATAGGAGATGTAGTTGCTGTACAAACAGATTGACACTTAACAAATCTAATTCATATGAATGTATGATTACGTTCTCCAAATAACACATACTGCACTTTGACAACATACTTTACTGAGCCCTTAATCTTCGTCTGGTCATCATCCTGGAACTTGTACTGGTAGCTCATCATCATAAAAGTGTGAGGAATGCCAAGCTGCAATGACATAAAAAAGTAAAAATAAAAAGATCATTTTGGCACAATCCAGACAAGCAACTGTTGATTTAAGGGTGTCCTGGCTAACATTAATTAGTTAAATATAACTGCTGGCTGCTAACCTGCATTGCGAAGGTGAAATGGCTGCTCTTGGTGTCCCTGACTATGCTGGTGTTCATAGAGGACTGGATGCCCCAGCGCCACTGCAGATAGCCCATAGTGTTCTTGTCTAGGTGACGGGCCAGCACCGTGGTAACGCCAGGACGCACGCCTCGGGATGAAAACTGGAGCCCACACTGAGCGGTCACAAAGCTGAAGCAAAAAAATGATTTTATTGTTCATGTTGTAGTTAAAATACAGAGAATTGATTTATTTTCTCTTGCATCTTAACACATACAATCGAGGCGTCAAGTTTCGGAAAATCTTCATTCCTAAAAGAGGTCCGTGGGTGTCTCCAGCACCCAGCTCTACCTGTGTACAAACACACACAAACCAGCAGGTAATGTTTTTTTACATCTAGAAATGTGGAGTGACAGAAAGAAAGTAGGCCATTTGTAGCATACATTACAAAATGTCTGTGTGTGTGTGTGTGTGTGTGTGTGTGTGTGTGTGTGTGTGTGTGTGTGTGTGTGTGTGTGTGTGTGTGTGTGTGTGTGTGTGTGTGTGTGTGTGGGAAAGCAGCACACCTCTCCCCACCCCTTGGCTGAGGTGACTCTTCTCAAGGCCACGTTAATGGTGCCACCTCCATTTCCGTTGTGGGTTGACAAGGAGCCAGATAAAATGGCTGTGTCTTTTGTGGTAAGAGGAGCCTGCAGTAGAACACATAAAACAATATGTCAATAAGTCTTTCATAACTATCACAAATGTAATTGTGAGAAATACCACTTTAAACCTCAGGTAGCATCTGGAGCAACCCGTTACCTCTATGGACTGGGATATTTGCATCTTGTTGATTTCCACATGTGGGACTCCCCCTCCAACCACATCCTCGTAGTCCTCCTCATACTGGTCAAAGAGGTCCGTGGCATCAATACCCACACTAATAGTTCCCTGCAAATAACAGGTTCAGGAATTAATACTGTGTTAATTAATGACGACACCTGGTCCCCATTTCTAACGTTTTTAAATTCAACAAAAACATAACTACAAGCCGTGTATATTACCAGACATGTACCTCCCTCCTCCGTTCTGTAATACCTTTTTTCTTTTACATTTTTTATTGTGTTTTTTCTTTTTTCTTTGCCCCTGCAGTTACCACTTTACTCATACACATAACTATCCACACTCATGCATAACATGTTTGCCAACTCCTTTCAACACCCTAACCGTGACCACCCAATGTGAATTACAGATCATTCTACCCAATCGCTAATAATACGTCCTTGTGTTTGTCAACTGTCCTGTCCAGTCCCGTCTCGTCAGTTCTGATATCGTCCCGTCTCACTTCCCTCTGTTGTCTGTCTGTCACTGTGTCGCGTTTCATGTGTTATTACACTCCGTACGTGGTGCTTTATTCCCCCCTGCCCATATATGGATCCAGGATCTCACTACAACAGGGTGAATGGTTACGGTAGGACAACAGTAAATGTACTGAATGTAAATATAAATGAATGTAACATATTGTGTATATAAAAATGTACTGCTTTATTAAAAATAAAGTTGTTTGATATTTCATTATCAACACAGTACAGTTGTGTATTTTAATTTTGCCTCCGTCTGTTTGCTGTAAAAATTAAAACTCAATAAAGTTTAAGTCATAAAAAAAGAAAAAGAAAAAAATGACGTTTACAAAATGTACAAGAAGCCTTATGACACTTTATGTTACAGTCAGTTCAACGTGAGGCTTGTTATCTTCTTCTGAACATACCTTTGGGTTGGTCCTTTGCTGAAGCCGTCTCTCCTCTCGCTCTTTCTGAAGACGCTCATACTCTTCTCGGATCTCTGCAGGGGTTCTTTTTCTTTCCACCACCTGGAGAAAAGAAGATATGATATGAAAGCGAAGCAAACGGTGGATTGGCTGCTTCACAGGTTACAGACAAAGTAGTTACAGTAGGAGAAATTTCAACAGAATGTCATATTCCCATATGTTCTGTCTGCAGGGTTCAAAATCAGCACCATCCACCAGCCAAATGCTGGATACATTACAAGTGGCTGGAAACAACAATCGTAATCTATCGAGCGGCTGGTCAAATTTGAGCATTCACTAGCCATTTGGCTGGTGGATGAAAAAGTTAATTTTGTCTGTCTGTGTGTAACAGTTTGCAGTGGTGCAATGTAACTAAGTACATTTACTCAAGTACTGTTCACACATTTGAGGTACTGGTACTTTACTTGAGTCTTTTCTTTTCATGCCACTTTCTACTTCGCTACAATTCAGAGAGAAACATTGTACTTTTTTACTCCATTACATTCATCTGACAGCTTTAGTTACTAGTTACTTTGCAAATTAAGCTTTTCGCACACAAATCACATTTATCATAAATTAAACTAGCCAACAATATAACAGCCTACAAGTAGAGCTGAAATGATTAGACTATTAAACACACAACTGTTTGGATTGTTTCCACTTTCTAAAATGTGAAATCCTCATTTTCTGCGTTGAGTACTTTTACTTTGAATACTTTAAGTACATTTTCCTCATGATACTTACATACCTTTACTTAAGTAACATTTTGAATGCAGGACTTTTACTTGTAACAGAGTATGTTTACAGTGTGGTAAATACTTAAGTAAAGAATCTGGATACTTTTTTTTAACCACTGATATTTTGTACTGTTGAGTATGAAGAAAAACTAGAACTATTTTAAGCAGGTTAGATGATGAGATGTCACATAGGACAGGAAAGTCTTGGGGTAATGCAGCCTTAATACCAAGAGACTACAATGCCAAAATATTATGCTTATGTTCAGTATGGTCTATACTTGAAGATTAACTGTGTATTCTTCAATAAGTGAGTTATTCTCAAGTCAAGATCCTGGGTCCAGGTGACTAATATTGAGAAAATAATTATGCACGTCATTTCTTTTGATGCTCTTCTCTAGATATTTCCATTGGCACACATAAAAACAATGACTATTGAGTTTAAAATGTATATGAAAGTTGTTATGCTAGCTGACAGGGTCAAAATTTGGTGGACATTTTAAATATCCATCTAAAGCACACCAACCTTCTTAGTTGTGTCTAATTACAAATATATTGATTTGTCGAAGTTGACAAGAAGGTGCCAAACTTAAACAAACTGTCCCATCTAAACTAAACCCGACTTAAAAGCGTTCCGAAGAGAAAGATGCTAAGAAAGCATATCATCTCTTCTGTAAACCTGGGTTCTACTGAAAAGCAGCTATCCATTAATGCAAATGCAAACACACTACCCTGATGAAGGCAAGATAGCCGAAAACATTTGGTGCCGTGATTAAAGAAGAAGCGAGTTTGTGGTCGTCGGCTCAATCCCAGACCAACAGGATAAAATCTGGGTGGAGAAAGTGAAAGAGCAGCTCTTGTCCCTCCCTCATCACCACCACTGAGGAGCCCTTGAGCAAGGCACCTTAACCTCCAACCGCTCCAGTGGAGCTGCTCAGTGGCAGCAGGTCAGACTGTGGTTCTACTGGGCAGCTTCCAGGTATGAGTGTGGAACTGTGTGAATGTGATCACGGTGTTCCTGCAAAAGAGAGGCTGCCTCTCAGTGAACCTTCCCTGAATAAATAAAGGTTAAAAAAGGGGGGGGAAGCATGGTGTACTGGAGGAGAGTTGTGCACTAGTCTGCACCTGCTGTTTGTGCATTATAAATTGCTAATGCAAACCATAATTGTTCAAATAGATTTATTATAACATTTGGCTAGCAACACACACATGACGTTAATAGTGAATTCATTCAATGTGCAGTACTTTTATGTATGAAGTAAGCCTGCTAGTGAAATTCAAAACCCCACTGAGCTGGTCCCATGAGGCTTCAACTGTCCTGCCCGTACTACGCCTCAGAGGTGGGTCACTGCATGTTTTGGGCTTAATAATCATCAATCAACTGTCTATCAACCCAATGGCTATTGTTTTTAACTACATGTGGTGTCTTGTTTAGGAGTTAATGGCCACTTTAGTCCGTCACTAATAGACTTACCTCCCATCCTTCAACATCGAGTCCTCTCTTGCCATAGATATCGTAGATAGCTCGTGCCTGTGGGTCACGCAGCACTGAAAAGACATGGATAACCACCAATAATATGAACCATCAGAGAAGTTTGTTTACGTAGACCATAACATATTCAAGTCTGCTTCATGTGTAACTGAAAAGGGAGTTGACTACTAGGGGTGGGAACCACCAGAGGCCTCACGATACGATAGTATTATGATTTTAAACATATTGTAATATTCTGAGATATATTGCAATTTATTACCTTTTTTCCAACTTCAAATTTTTCCCTATTCATGGTCATTCAAAACTTGAATTGTCAAGCAGACAAACTGACCAACACATGTGTAATAAAAGATCAATACTTGGCGTCTGTGCATCGATACAGTATTGCCACGAAAAATATCGTGATACTACGCTGTATCAATCCCCCCCCCACCTCTATTGACTACAGGATACGACCAAAGCTTTTCTCACCTTCATAAGCTTCATGTACAAGGTTAAAAAGCTGTTCTGCTTGACGCTTCAGTTCAGGGTCCCGGTGTTTGTCTGGGTGATACAGCATGCATAACCGCCTGTACGCCGCCTTCAGCTCGTCCTGTGTTGCCTAAGCACAACAGTAAAATGTAGAAAATGTAAACGACAAAACTTGCAGGGAAACTTGATCAACAACATACAAAACACACGGAAAGACTTTGCTACAGCTCCCCTACTTCCAACTTCATTTTCTGATGCTCCAACACGTATCTGAACTTCATAAAGTCTTCCAACCTGTAATGTCATGCAGGGTTTGGATGACTTGTAACAAAACAGTCTGAACAGAAACTTGCTGCTTTAATTCAGGTTATAATTATATTTCTGCGGGATAGACTGAAGTACAAAGGGTACTGCCCCAATCCTCATAGTTAAAAGTACATATGCACATTCATGTTAACTACTCTTTTGTTAAATTTCATGTTTGAAATCACTGACTTAGAGACCATGAATCATTTTGTGTTTTACTGCATAACATATAGTGGAATGGGTTTCACATTTATTCTTGAATTAAAGTTTTTTTTTAATACGTATTCTACTTCTACTACATGCTCATCCACGCACCACCTGTATATCACGTTGCACTTTTCTGCTTCTTTTTTGCACTTCTGGTTGGACGCAAACTGCATTTCGTTGTCTTTGTACTTGTACACTGCACAATGACAATAAAGCTGAATCTAATCTAATCTATACGGACTTTTTATATTAAATTGTTGCATATTTAGCCGCTCTGGAACAGCATATGTCCCTGTGTGCCACAAGTAATGTGCGTGTTGTATTATGTATATGACACTTGCATATGAGGATTTGCTTTACAAATACAGAAATCAAGACCTGAAGTGTCTGATCCCCAGATATTAGAGAACATATTTATATTGTAATCTGATCAACTGTAAATGTTTCATGGTGAAGTAAAGCTGTAGCATTAGCTAACTTAGTTAGCACTGTCCTCAGTCATCAGATCATTATAAAACTGAAAATAACAGTCAGTTTGTTATCATTAGCTCCCAGATTACCGCAGTAACACGCTGTTCTCTATGTTACTTCATCAACTGACAACTCCTGTTGTTAAAGTCGTAACCCCACAACAACCTGTTGTATGACTTAATGGAGTATCCAGCCGAGGAGTCACAGCACAGAAAGCAATGTCGAGGGTCACAGGCTAGCTACCTAGCTAACGTTACATGTGAGAGTACAGGCAACCGTTAAATATCAGCCGGACAAAGTTTATAGACTGACTGCTACATGAAGCCGCACACACATCTATTCAGATCACAACTGCATATTGTACCTCTCTTCTGACATTTAGCAGGGAATAAAAATCATCATTAAGGATCTCATCATCGTCCAAGGCAGACGCCATGTTTACACCCGGTCATCTCTTCTTTCCTGTCGTTTACATGGACCAGAGACGTCTCTGCGCTCTCGGTCGCCCCCGTGTGTTGGGGATGAATGACAACAAAGCGACTGTGTGTTCACAGGCTTGTTCACGTTGCCTTGAACGTGTGCTTTTCATTTGGAAGTTTAACTTGTGCAGTTATTCATCGTTATTGGAAAATGGAGAAAATGTTATGAGAATGTAGGGTGTGTAAGGGTATGCGATCTGTTGTCCGAAGTAAAAAGTAGGCTGGCATTTTCATACGGCAGCCAAAGAGTGTTTGTTTTTATCTTAAATTCCTAAAATGTTTAGTTTTTGTTTTATTATTATTTTGCAAATGACAGTATAGCTAGGTCACCTTACTTTCCATTTAAAAAGACACTCATTTGAATATAGTGTTCCATTTCCAATGCAATTCAATTAATATTTCACGATGGATATATGCCCAACTCTTAAAGGATATTATCTGCATTCTATAGGAACAATTCAGGGAAGGGCTGAGTAAATCCCTTCACTGCATTAGGTCTTCATTAGTTCATTATTACTTTCTTAGCAATAACAAAGAGCCGCTGATTGTATAAAGGCGCACGAGCAGCAGGCAGCAGAGGAGCTGTCCTTTCAGCACCACCACCTCAAACTATAGCCTACACTGCGTTTCAGCAGACGGCAACCAGCATGTTAATGCAGAATGAAAGCTGTCCTTAAGTGCTGTAGTTGACGCAAGTGCCAAAAGCACAGTCTATTAAGCACAATGATCTGTGATTAGATTGCCTGTAGTCATTTAACGTAGCCATACTATTGGCAAGCCTGTGTAACTGCGCCATAATAATGGAAGTTAAAAAGCTTGACAGCATAGTGAACAGAATTAGAGTAACTGTGTTGTTGCGTCGTCTTCAAATCTTTGCGTCACGTCGACCCCCCCAGTACCTGACAAAACTGCTTAGATGGACTCCATCAGCAGCCCTCAATGGTTTCAGCAGCATGGTGCCACTATCTTAAGTCAGTTATACAAGTCTAAAAGGGAGCAAACGGTATAGTCCACATGCTTTCAAATGTAAACTGGACATATGTATACTTGATTGAGTGATTGATTGCCTGACTGTACAAACTATTTCTACTATGTCTGTAATGTTTGTTTTTAATAGGCTATATGTACCCTGGAAACCACATTACTGAGTGAATTAAATGTAGCAAAATGAACCTTACAATCAAAACTAACGATAATTCGCTGTTTAGGATGATTATCGAAAACATGACAATTTTGTTTCTGCAGAGGGTTTTCTGTTATCGGTGGTATCAAACGGGTATACGGTATACCTCAATTATAAGTTTAGATCAACATACTTATCTTATCTTATCTTAATTAAGGCCATTACACAGTAATTTAGCCTAAAATCAACGTACTGACAGAGTTGTTTTTGAATGACAAACAACTTTAGTGGGATGGCTCAAAGACAAATATTTAATATTCACAATCTAATTAGTTTAAATGCAGGATCAAACCCGTAACCTCCCCCAGTACTGAGCATGGGTAGACTATTTCGTTTTAACATAATAACGTGTCATCATCATTAAAAAAGCGTCATGCCAGACCTGCAGCGCCTCTGAGCTGTTTTAAAATCACTGTAAGAAAAAAGAAAAAGAGAGAGAAAAAACTCGGCTGCTGGTGTCAAGGTGAGGGGAGATGTGTTTTTCCTCCCGGAGCCTCTCTGTCAGTCACCGCCTCACAGCCAATGGTAAGTTCGCCTCGGTCGGACCGACTCGCCGCTTGCTCCTCCTGTCCCTCCTCGTGCTGTCCTCGCCGTGCACGCGCGTGGTACCCACGGTCGTGAGGAGGAGGAGGATGTTGCGCGTGAAGGGGAAATGGCTGCCGAAAACAAGCCGGAAGGTAAGAGAAATATAATGGGATTATTTTACTAGTATGTCCGCTGTGTGATTTTAGAACAGTTGAAACTCTGCGTAGAGATGACACACGCGTGAGGACGAGTGGAGAAATTTTCGGTAGAAAACGGCTCCGCTGTTTTCCTCCGAATAGGCAGCTAAAACGTGGAGATATCACCTAGCCAGCTAATATTAGCTTGCATTCTAGCCAGCTACTATTCCCATCGTAGCACACATTTAACGCACGCCACGGGGACAAATAGTCAGCGTGGTAAAAGTAACGCGTCTCCCGTTTATTTGGCTGAAGATTCTTTTCAAATGGCGAGCAATTCAAGTTGTTAACAACAAAGCTAAGTTAATGACAACATGTCATTGGCATCGACTAACTTCTTCCCTTATTACCCAGCTTTAAAAAGCGTCAGTGTATCTGTCAATACGGCGCTCTTCTGCAACCGCTATCTGGAGCTTCTTTTCAAGGCATTGTAATAATAATGTGGTCATCGGTGTAAAAATGCATACGTCTAGTTTTTATTTTATTTTTAATTTCCCCGTCTTGAAGAGGATCGTTCAGTTCCCCCTTGAAGCGCGAGGATTTGCTTTGGCATTCAGCGAATAGTTTCTGCGAGTCAGAACTTGAAGTGATGTATTTTTTTTTAAATGAGCGGATATTATGTTTCCCAAATGCCAATTATACTTGGCCTCTATTTGGTTTTTAAACACGGGCATCTAAACGCTGTAATGCCCGCTCCGCTTGCAATGCCCTATCGCACTTGAAATGAAATGCCATCACAGCAGAGGAAACAGGGAGGATGGAGAGTAGTCCAGCAGCCTGCTCATTACACTACTTTACACATAGGACAAAATGATGACTTTTTCCCCCCCTCAGCTCATTTTAAACGGCTCACTAACTTAAAATGAAATGCACTAGACTTACTTATTTCCTGTTAAGTGGGATATTTTACTGCAAAACATATGCTTTAGAGATCTGTTCTTATTCAGAGAGGCCCATGGAATTTGTGGGTCAGTTATTAAACAACCCATATGTGAAAATATAGATGAGACGTATTACATTAATGCTCGTTCTTCTACCCAGATGTAAGCTTTCTGCTGTTAAGAATATTTAAACCAGACTGGAATGAGTTATGTATTTAATAGAGCTGACATTCGTACATAAAGCAACTTAAACATGTTGCATGTTTAATTATATATGATATAGTATCTTAGTTATGTCATACTTTTACTGTTTAACTTTAGTTTTTTGATTGGCAGAATTGAGTATGGCAGGTCATCAATACAGTATGCTCTTGCTTTTATTCCTAAACTTGTGGACTTTTTTTAATATGTATTGATTTATATTGAACCTTAGTGTGGAGCAAAAGGGTAATCTTAGACTTTAAAATTGGCTGCAGAAAAAAACACGATTCATTAGCTGCAGTTGTTTCTGAGCTGTTCATAACGCGTTGAAAGTTGAATAGATCTTCAGATTTTGGTGTCAGTACCTCAAACAGGAATTATTTTTGATGCAGAATTACTTCAACGTTTTAAATGAGAGTAAACAAATTGCCTCTGTTCATATGAGGGGAAACGATAAAAGACTCAGTTGTTCGGATGTCAGTGTGCTAACCACTAAACAGAGTCCCACCAGGGGGTGGTATTGAGCTACAAAAGCACACTTACTACATGAGGGATCTGTCTGTGACAGTGACAAAAACATAAAGACATCTGGTCTTATGATAGTAATGACTTCACTGTGGTATATAGTCCTAATGTATTCATCTAAATAGCTGAACTTAACAAATAGGTTCCAATTGTTAATCTCGATGTCTCTCCAACACAGGAGCTCTTAGTGAAAACCCTGACTTGAAAGTCCCATTGCTGAGCAGGTTAAGTTATTTTCAGTGTTCCTGTGAGGCCGGTCAGTGGAAAAAAGGAGGAGGAGGAGCAAGGGGAGCATAAAGAGAGAGTGCTTCATACCTTCACATAATTGCGATGCCGTCTCATGCAAACCTGGCCCTTAAAGCTTTTACATAGAGCTGTCATGCTGAATTGTTACTCCTGCATCCAGTTGTCCTTAGTTTTGGCTCTTTATTAGAGTAGAACAGGCTTTTAAAATATACATCACTATCACATTTTACATGGCATGTCCCTGGGTGTCGGGTAGCCGCTGAGAGAGCTGAACCGTGTTTCCTTAACCTTTTGTCCTTGTGATATGCGGGCAGTGCTGATCTCTCTTAGTTGTTTGGCAGGTCTTATGATGGCCCATAACAACTGAGGGTTACATCTTGTGTTAAACCCACGGGCCATGACCCAGTCTCACTCAGTAATGTAATGTTTACATCCTGGGGTATTTCTCTCCAGCCTAACTGATTGTTGGGGCCGTTGGGAGTGTTTTTTTTCTTCTCTCCACATTCATAAAAAGCACTGTGGGTCCGTTACGTTAAGTACAAGGCCTGGAGGGCACCGGAAAGACAAGCTTGATACGTCTTACAGTGAGACTGCTCTGGATAAAACTACAGCCAATGGTTTTATGAATCTAACAGAGTATGTGGTCATGAAAATATTTGAAAGAAGCACAAGCTACAGCACTAACACTTGTGCGGTGTTGGGATGGCAATATATTCACTAAAACGGAAACACTATTTAAGTTAAATCCTGAGGCTTTTACCATCTGAAGTTGAATCTTGATGCTACCCAAACACATTTAAACCTAGCTCCACAGTGTAGCATATTCACATTCATTTCAAATGAAATCAATGCAAGGCCAATGATGGGATAGTTTACTGACACATACAACTCCGATAAATGCGCTAAATAAACAACGTAAATCGAAGGATAATGCAGATGGAACTTTTGTGACAGAACAGAAACCATCGGCAAAAAGGTTGCTTTCTAAAATAGAGAATTAGGCCTGTAGCCTCAGCTGTGCTCAAAGTAATTTTTCTCTTTTACTTTCAAGCGGGTGCGGTTTAAAAAGTTACATGATGTTATCATTTCACTCAAAGTTCAGGGTGAAGCAGCAGCAAAACATCAAGTAAGCACGCAGTCAGCCATTAACTTACAAAAGTGCTTGCGCAGCAATGGTATAAATATTTCTCCGCTGTTTTGTAAAGAAGGATGAATTTAACTTCCTTGTGATGTCGGACGACTTGCTCTCCTAGTTTTGTGTTGAATCAGGTTAGCCGTTTAATTGAATCAGTGAGGTGAGGATGGATGGGATGCAGGTCCGGTCTGTGGTTGCTGAGACATATCATTCGTAATGCCTGTCTGTAATAGACCTTTGCCGACTGCTTTGCTCAGCCTCCACTGATTGATTGTATTGATTCATCCAGTTCACTACTGATACAATAGGCAGTGTTATTGACCCGTATCAAACCAGACCAGAGCTACAGTGACCTTTAGTACTGGCCGTTTTTCTTATAAAAAAATATTCAGCCAATGGAGAACTTCACTGTTTTAAATGACAATAGACAAATTCACTGTGATTTATTATCAATATTATTATTATTATCAGCATCATCTTTTTCCCAACAGCTCTTGTGTGTTTGAAATGTCTTTTTATATACTGTTTAACTTCTGTTGATACTGCTTGCATGGCAAGTTTGATTAGTTATCACAGGCTGGGAGAATGCTTCTTTTCCTCGATTTTCTCTACTTTTCTCTTTGCCTCCTGAAGGACTGAAGAAAGTTCGTAATCCGGATCGAATGTACAGATCAGCAGTGTGTTATGCTGGCCATGGTCCACCTAAGAGTATCAGTGATGACACAGAGACGAACAGTAAGAGTCAGTTATTAATACTGCATTGCTGCTCCAAGAGGCCACTAGCTGGCCAATCTATTATTCATTCATTGATTCATTTATTTACTTCTTGATTTCATCTGTCCCCATGCCCCCCTCCTTCCTTTATTCTCCTCGAACACAACACCTTGTCCGGCTGCTCTGTTGATTGAAGTATCTGCTTTACGGGATCACGCTGTCAATAGTTGAAGCGTTGTCGTTAACTAAGAGTGATTGTTTTACGTTGAGGCCAGGGGATCAGGACCTGAGCAGACCCTTAGAGAGAAAGCTTACACTTTAAGCCATCCATTATGGCCCAGTACTTGGCTTTTCTCTGCTTTTCTTAAACCTGCATTTAATGGGGTGAAAATCAACCGAAGTTTACAGTATGACTTTCAGATCTTGCAAAATGAATTTGTTTATGACAAACATATTTATGCATTGCCATATCCATATCCATGTTTTTCCCCTTCAAATTGGATTAGTCTTTGTCTTTGCCTCCCTCTCATTACATTCGTGCTCTATGAGAACTGTAGACTAGGGGGCAAAGAACAAAGACAACCAACATCACAGCTGAGGTTTTTATGACTTGTATAAAAAACCAGCGTCTGTGGGAATTGCTTCAGTGCACTTACAAGTCTGTGTACAAGTGCTATTTTCTGTCACAACCACACACAAAAAATCAGTCAGGAATATAGGTCAAAGTCTTGATATTATTTGTGGTTGATTTCCCTTTCATTTCTCTTTAGAAAATGTGTCTGAATTTTAGCCTCTGTCTTACCCATTGAAAGAGCTGTCCTCTGTAAAGCAGATTGTTTCTCAGCAGAAAGGAGCCCCATCATTGTTAATAAATACACCAGTCTCTTCGCTGCTGGAAGACTACATCTAGACTATAGAGACTGGGTAATTAAGTGTGCTCATGTATTGTCATTTCTAAATAGAGAGTCTGAAATCACCCACAACCCTTTGTTTGACTCCTCACTTGATATCTGGGAAAGCTCTTCTGCACCAAATCTTTTTGGTATTTTTTTAAAAGAGAAAGGCAGGGGACTGCTTGTGCAGATCTATGAAACAGGGATGCAGACTGTAACAGGGACATTGTTGTCAGACATTTTGCATTACCCCCTCATGTGTGACAGCTGTGACTGACAATACGTTTTGCCGGTCTTGCTATTTTCCCTCATGTTATTGCATGGTATTACAGTACCCTGTACCCATGTCAGACACCCTGTTAAATGCGTTCAGCCTGGGGGTTTTTCTGCCTCACCTAGGACACTCTGTAGCAGAATACAGCAGCTCAAACAGGCAGGTAAACCATTGATCTGAGTAATCGTCTGAGTAATTGTGGGAGTAGTTATGATACAGAAAGAAGGGCTTCGTTGGTGTGCATGTGTAAGCAAGAGGGAGACAGTGAAAGAGAACAAGAGAAAGAGAGAGGCAGTGAGAGAGAGAGAGAGAGAGAGAGAGAGAGAGAGAGAGAGAGAGAGAGAGAGAGAGAGACCTCACCTCTGCTCTCCTTGAGATGGGATTTTTATGGATGGGTGAGCTTGGTGAGGGCTGAGAACACATAAAGAGTCATTTTCAGTTTGTTGCAGGCAGTTAACCATGTGTGCATGTGTTTGTTGAACTTCCAGTAATAGGCCTAGGCTTTTTTTTTTCAGCTGTTTGACTTTTTGACAGTCTTCCCTTATTATGCTATATTACACTGTACTATAATAACCACATGGAGCCATAGTGCATCCAGGGTATAGTCATTGCAGGAATGTAAACGTGACAATCACCCTGCACATGTTGCATATTGTGTGGTCATACTACAACTGCATAAGAAATGGTGTCCAGCCAGATTTAGTGTAATACAAATCTCTTACTTGCGTTTAGACTCTTTTTTTTATCTTTCCCACTGGGAGGAGAAAACAAACACCTTTTGCGTCTTTTACAACAGCTGCTGGGTGTGTTGCAGGTCAAACACTCATCCAAGATGCTATAGCTAGAAGCCGTGTAATGTTCTCTTTGTTGTAGTAACATAGCAACGCTAAAGTGAAGTTTAGTAAGACTTGCTTGTTTGCTTGTGGGCAGTTAGTAATCTCACTGTGTGTAAGATAAGTTATCGATCAGGCTATAGGGCAGATGATGAAGATAATTGGTTTGCTCATCCTACAGTAACACATTGCTATTTTAAGTCTATGCACACTCCTCTCCATGTTCCCAAGAGCCATCAGGCTGTGGGGTGACCTGCCCCTGGACTATGGGCCAGTCAATGTTATCACTGCCAGGGAAATGTGACACTGCCTAAATTGTCCTGTGTTGTAGTAAAGCTCAGCTCAGAATCTCCCACAAGTAGTAGGCTATAGACTTCGTTCTAATCAAGTGCTCTCTTCACTTGTGGCCAAGTACCACCAGTCTACCTGACAGATTCAGTATAAAATGGATGTTGTAGAAATTCAAGGCTTTTGCAAATTATTTTTCAAAGACATTTCAAGCCTCTTCAAATTAGGGATTATGGACTGTCACGTAAAATAGAAATGTGACTTAAGGGTAGGGGTGGTCGATAGGGAGTAAATCAGATATCACGATATTCTTGGCCAAATACCTCAATATCGATATTGCGGCAATATTTTTAGGGTTGACAATTGGTGCTTTAACAAAATATCTTCACACTTAGATTTTAGATAAATAATCATCAGTAATGTGGACATAATATCTAAGTGGGGAAAAGGCAAATAATAGAACAGCTGGAACAGTCTGGTAAGTTCAGAAAAGTACATCACTTTACTGTAATGCAGCCTTTAAAACCAGGAAAAGACAACACTTATGTCATATCATGATATTACGATTACAAAATCTAAGAAGATATCTAGTCTCATATCATGATATCGATATAATATTGATATATTGCCCAGCCTACTAAAGGGAATATCGTTCACATTGCAAAAGGGAAATCATTTTTTTTGTTTTCCATATGTTTGAAATGGCTTTAAGTTAATTAAAAATAATGGTGAATCTTTTTTTTTTTTAATGATAAACGGTTGTGTTATTTAAAATGAGCCTGGAAGTCATGATGTTTTGGCTGCAAAATGATTAGTGACGCATTTTAGGGCTTAGCTGAATCAAGTGTCTTAATCTAAAGGCTGCAGTGGTAATATCCCATTACTGTAAATGCCATCGCAATAGCCTACTGCAGGTATACCCCCCCTCCCCCTTTACCTTTCCTCTTTCTTTCACACCTCACAACCAGATTGATTTTAATTGACAGCATGTCATCAGTTGAACACTGCACCTTGGCTGTCTGAGTTCATCTCTGCTTCACATTTGACCACGTTCTTGTTTCTTTTGTCTAGATTTGTTTTTGTTCGCCTGCCATCATCGTGTTACTACTTTCACCATGGTAACCTGTCACTTCACCTTTGCCTTTGGTCTGAGCTTCATGTCCCCTCTGTTATGTAATGGTTTGACGTCTTGCCTCCTATAGATCTGGTTATTAGACTTAGTGCATGTCACATCCCACACACTCCAGATGTGCGTTGCATGAATTTAGATGCTCGTATTTCTCGCCATATCCATGGATTTCACTGACTGCATGCTATAGAAACTGTTTCTGTCCTCTGCATAAGTGTGTGCGTGTTATTCTGTCCATATAATACAGGGATTAAGTGATGCAAATATCTGTTGCTTCTTTAAAAGTAAGCTTTGGGAAAAAAAAACAGTCTGTTAGTTGCAGAGGGTGAAACAAACGAGGGTGCATCACCAGGTGAAATGGTTTGAAGCACAGCTTATTTTGTCTTCTAAAGGACTTGATGTTGGAAAATAAACTGAGGTCCCTTCACTTAAAATATAGTGGGGAAATGTGCAAAACAGGCAATTGCTTCATGACGTTAAAGGGATGGACCATCCTTAGCGTAGGATGAGGAGAGGTTTGCTATGTAATCTTTACAATATGTTTTGTTATCTAAATAGAGTAGCATTCACTGCCAATGATAACTTGTTGCTTGGCTACTGTTTATGTGCAGGAGTATGCTTTTGTTTCTGCTAAAATGTCTCACCCCAGTTGATGAAATATGTCTGAGCTAAGCTCATTTGGCTGACTGGGCAAATTTTGGAACGAAACTCTTATGGGCATTTTTGGTCCAGCCCAGTGGATGGCTACCATCCAACCTAATGATAACAGACATTGCCATAGGCCTAATTCAGTTCCACAGCACTTCTTACTGGACAGAGATGAGAGCCAAATGTTTATCCACAGGACTGCTTGTTCTTCTGTGATTCACCTCCCTCATGTTACAGGTATAGCTAAATAAAGAGCATATACTGTTACACTGCTCCTCACATCCTTAAGCCATATTAGCCAGTGAACTGTTGTGGAAAATGTTTGAATTCAAACTGTTACTTTGGATATGCACCGCCAGCAGCGATTTGTTGAATGATCTATAGCCAAAACATTAGCTTGCAATTTCTCCACAATGTGGGCACAGATTAAAAAGAAAAACTGTCACTCCCAGAGCGCTCTGAGACAGAGACGGAAGAGAGAGGGTTTTGCGTCCAGGGCTCGGATATTGATTAAAGATTTGTTTTTGTCAGCCTTTCCAGTCTCATGACCCTCGCTCTCGTCTCTAGGGTGGGGCTGGAGCAAGCTAGCATGACAGATACGCTTACATTTGGCCCAAGTGTTTACTTAGCAGCCAGGATCAGTGATAATCCAAACATCAGCACATAGAAATATATATCTTTATACTCATTTGACACAGGGTGATGTGAATTATGAAGGGACACAGGCTGCCTCTGTTCGGCACACAAATGGCCAGTGATGGCAACATGAAAGCTGTAGCCTCTGTGTTCAACAGAGCTCCTCTCCCTGTGTAGCCTTATATGTGAGCTCGCCCATCAAGATCTAGAATGTAATTGGCTCCGGTGTGCCAGCTCAGCTCAGCACATCCTCTCATGTAACAAGCTCTGGTATCAGCCTGTCTTGCACTTTAGTGTTTTACAACCAAATAGTAGTTTTCTGTGTATCCCTTTCTTGGCTAATGTACAAACAGTCATTAAGCCTGCTTTTTTTAACTCCAACATAAATATTAAACCTTACAGGGGAGTCCACAGGAAATGCAAAGAAGTGGAGTACTTTTCAGGCTTTGATCAACTCCTGGTTAAGAAATAAAAGATTCATTTACATTTTCAAAGCCACATTTCTGTGTGTAATTTGTTGTTTATGCACTGATCAAATCAGACAATTTAGTTAGGAAGGGCTTGTCTATATTCTGTAAACCTATTCCAAATCTGGCAACTAAGCTATTCCCCTGTTGGCTGTTTTCAGCTAATGCACAAACCACAGTATATGTGGATTTTCATGCCACAGTGGACAGATCTTTAATTAGTAAGCGATACTTTGTTGGAATGCTCACAGTCCCTCCTTCACATCTGTGGAAATGCCCTGTGGAGTGAACAGTAGACATGCAGCAGCTGAAATGTTATAAGGGTAGATAAATAGCAGCTAAAAGAACAAAACCCTTCATAGTTATGAGAGCTTTATTGTGTAGAAATGAAACCTCATCACTCAACAACAGTTACGTTGAGCTCATCTTTGTGTGCTTTGAGAGCCTCGTAAGAAACGTTCTTGTGTAAAAACAAGGCCCCTCTCAAGTTAGACAAGGGCTCCCAGATTAGAGAAGGCCAAAAATAAGTGCCACATCTAAAACACGTTTATTTAACGGCACAAAGCAGTCTGAAACATGACAGTAGTTTGCCTGTTCTTCAAAGAAATACAGTCATCCATATCTGAGAAAGATAAAAGCTTGAACACAGTGGCCTTCCGTATGATCTAATGTTAATATACGATGGACTGTTTAAAGGCCTCTATATTGTATATGGACCATGTGTATATGAGTCCACAGGCTGGACAGCTTTTTGGTTTGCCATCTTTGCTTTTTTCTAGTTTAGTGTTAATTTAACAGGGAAAATTAACATCCACACCAGCCTGCCTTAAATAAATTATGATTATGTCACAGCAAAAATAACTCAAATAAATGCAACACTGAGTTTTTTGTCCATTTTACTGGTGGTACTGCAAACACCAAGAAAGCATCTCAGAATAGTTGGCTTAAAGATATAATATGTAGAATTTCCACTTTGTTCCAAATGTCTAAACATGACTAGACCTAGGTTATATATTTAGTTAATTTACATTATTCCAAATGTTTCCAACAATGTTCAAACAAAGAGAAATCTGTCATTTTAATCAAGGACATAGTCCATGTCATTTGATTGCAGTCGGCACATCCACTTTGCGCATGCCTCAGGGTTGGGGTTGTCATAAATAGGCTTTTTTAATCCAGGTTTAAGCCACATTTTTACGATACACTTTTTAGGTCTTGATAGTTTTTACCTATATATTTGAACCTGATGAAGAATTTTAGTCATCGGATGTCTGGAAGGTATCAGAGAAACAAGCTGATCAAACATCAGTGGCAGCTCTCCACTGATGAGCCAAACAGCATCGGAGAAACACTTCCTCTGCGGATAATTTGGCTCCCAAAACCTCCTGAACGTTTGGATCTTAAGTTATAAGAGAAACGAGCAGTGCTAATGTTAGTGCCGATGAGCTGAACAGTGATGGAAAACAACATATCTTGAACGTGAAACTGCGTTATTCAGTGTTTATAGCGGTTTCAATCACCGGGTCCGTTTATTTGAGACAGTAGACGACATCTGCAGATAAGTGAATGCTCAACACTGACGGAATCCTAACTGGTAGAAACTGACTGCAATGACGTCACTGCTTTTATTGTTGTTTTGATTGAGAGACCCCTAGAGGCAGAAAATGTCATACTTAAATGCAGATATCTTAATAAACATTAACATGGCTTAGCTCAATAGATATATAGGCTACTGTTATTATATTACATACTTGGTTGCAAATCATTTGCACCTAGAGCCTGTCTGAAATTCATGATCTATAGACATCAACAGGCACTTGGCATGTTCCTTGGTGATGCTCTGCCAGGCCTGTGCTGCAGCCATATTCATTTCTTGCTTGTTTTGGGGCCTTTTTGCCCTCAGTCTGCTCAGTTGGATTGGATTGATGTCAGGTGACTTGACTTGGCCAGTCAAGAACATTCCACAGTTTGGCCATAAAAAAACAACTTGGTTGCCTAGTCTGTATTATTAGGATCATTGTCCTGCAGCATTGTCTTGTGAATGGGAGACTATGGATAATAAAAGGCTGTGCAGTCTACGCTGTTGTTCACCCAAAATGTGAACACCATCAAATATCCAACTCAAAGTCAGCCATTACAACTGACTTCACTGTTGTCAGGCAAAGGCTGCGTAGGTGAAAGGGACAGGTGCATGTCAGTGTTCTGAAAACAACAGGAACTTGTTTGACTGTATTCTGCCTAGTTGATTTGCCCCGCTTATCAACATGGTCAGCAGTTGAAGCCAAAGCAGAGTTTATGACACACAGCTCATGGAGGTTGTAAGGTATTTTAAAACTCTGCGGTTAGCTGTAACAATTGTAGCGTTACTCTGACTCTCGGAGTCAACGCTCATTTAAATCCTTCAAATCCTGACACAGATATGATACACGTGTAGATTTAGATTGTGACTTACACTTTCTGAGGATATCAGTATCCACTGGATCCAGAAATTTGCTTAGAAATTATAGAAAAGGGAAGCTACCTACACAGAACTTGTTGATAATCTTCTTCTCGTTTTCAAGTTTTCTTCAGTATCAAAGTCATTATTTTTTAAATACATATTTACAACACAACATTATCCAGAATGTAAATTATTCTTTTATGTGACAACTGTCTGCTGTGAAAAACAACGTCTGAATATACATGGGTTCTTATGAGAGTGTCCAGAGTTGTGTCTTTTCACATTCAGTATGTTTATGTGCACTTTAGTAATCAGTCCCTCATTTCGGCAGTAACCTGATTTCAGAAGCGCCCATGTAAGGTTAAGGGATTAAGAGCAACCCAGTTAACACGTTGTTAGTGCTGCAAGGTGTACATGGGCTGCTCTGTTGCTTAGGGGTGTTGTTAACTGACAAATACAAGACTGGCATTCCAAAGTAAAATGCATGTTGCAGTTGTGTCACCTTTTCATGAGCACAGCATACTGAACTGAGATGCGTCTTGCATACTTCAGGCGTCCGTGGCAGAGAGAGTTGTAGAGCCAGCAATACTTTGCACAAAAACATGTTGTGCAATGACCGGTGTCATTATCATAGTAAGGTTGTGAAATGATTAGACCAAGTGAGAGATTTTAATGCATTTGTCAAGATCCTCTATGCTCGATATTTTCATCCCAAGTATTTTTTAACCTGCTGGCAGATTGAGCCTACTACTGAGATACTTGAGACGTATTTCAATTCAGCTTTGTCTCAATAGTCTCATTGGAGACTGTGCCAGAGAGCAGCATTGAATCCTGAATAATCTGCACAGAGACAGACTTGCCATATGTATGTGCTGCTACGGCTGTCTGCCGGTTGCAAAGAGCAAATCTTCAGTGCACATTTTGTAAGATGGGAGATGGCCAATACTTTGTACTGCCCAATGCTGTATCTAAGTGTAGATTAGGGCTGCACGATATGAGGAAAATATCTAATTGCGATTATTTTGACTGATATTGCGATTGCGATATGATTCACGATATTGGAGGGAATGTTGTATCATTATTCTCATTTTCATTGAAATTTGTGAAGGTTGAAATACGTGGCACTGCAACAAAGCTAGACTACAGCCTCCTGCTTATTTTAAGTTGATGCTGCGAAACAACACATCTGCACAAAAAAATCCAACTTTATTTCTTTGGTACCTCTCTGATCATTCAGTTCCAGCGTGTTTTCCAGTTCTGACAGTGAAACCGCTCTGGTGGTACTTGGAGCAGATGCTGTATGTGATTCTTAATTGGGCGAAGCGAATGATTACAGATACCTGTTCAGCTCATATAAAACAGAGTGTACATGCAGAATATTATTGGTACAGATGGAAATGGCAAATACTACAGATCTGCTCTTGCGTTCCCTTGGGAGCGATGATGTTCCACCTTACACATTACACTCAGAGGCTCCAAGCCAGTTCCATCTCTGTGGACCTACTGTGTTCATTCCCGTTGAATTTTCCATATGGGGGCTTCTGGCAAGTATCACTCCGTTCTTGCTGTGGTATACAACAAGCTACATACACTCTTGTTATATCCTCATAATCAAGTGCACTGCTGGATTATTTGTATTGGCTTTAAAGTAGTATTTTGCTTCGGTTGAACCTTTCAGCTTTTTTCTTTTCAACTACTGATATCAGCCACCCCAGGGATCCATAGTCAGCACTCATATTCAGGCTTTTTTCTGTCTCTCCCTTTACTTACCCATTCCCTAGTATCCTAACCCACAGTTTTATATATATGAAAGGATGCTGTTTTCTTCCACTATGTTATTCCAGTGGGTTTGGTTTTATATTGATAGCAGTACATTTTCGAACATCATGAAATACTTCATTATATAACATTTTGTTATTCTTCGTATGTTCAAGCGAAACTGCATCATGTATAAATGCAGTTTTTGCATTACCTTCATGTATTTAGATTAAATCCACACACATTACAACTCACTAATAGGTTCATTTATACATGCTTGTTTTTGTCCAACACATCTTTTTATTTAATTAACAGTGAGAATTTGAGAATATATTGATACCTTTACAAGGACCACCATAGAAATAACCATAGCCTTATCGTCAATGGACATACATTTTAAAAAGACATAGGAATATAAACAAACATAAAACAAGGAGTAAGGACAATATATACATATATAACTTAAACCAGAGGACTAAATGTAGTGCTGTAAAAGGTGAGCAAATGCATGTGTGTATGTGTGTGTGTGTGTGTGTGTGTGTGTGTGTGTGTGTGTGTGTGTGTGCGTGTGTGTGCGTGTGTGCATTGAAGGGCGCTAAGCCAGGAGTTTGTCTTTAAGAGCCATTAATGTACAAACTTAGTAAAGAAATCATTCCCATTTCAAATAATACTATTCTATCAGAGAGAAGGATACCTGTTCATATGCCGCCACCCTAGCAAGCAGATTATGCCAGTCTGTGATTGATAGTGTGTGAGCTGACTTCCAGCATGACAATGGTCTGGACCCAATCAGTATAGATAGAGGGAATTGTGTCTTTCAGGGTGGACGAGTCCCCCAACAGAAATGAGCAAATGCAGAAGTGGACTTCCTGACGTCATTTGCACATGCTTGAATATTACCTAGAATAAGTAAATCTGCATCCAAGATATGAAGTGTTACAGTTTTGTTTTACTTAATTTTTGACTTAGAATTGTCTTCAGCTTCTGTTTATCTTTTTTTGCATTTAAACTCATTGTTAATGATCATATCCTTGCTTAGAATATCCTAATTGTGCATGTAAATTACTAAAACGATTTCCACATAACTCTTTACTCACGTTCTGATTAAAACACTAAACAAGACTGTAATAGGATTTTTTCATATTATAAATTCAACATATTTTTGTCTCCTCAAAGAAATATAATTTGTTTACATTTAACCCATCTGCATATTTAAGGAGGAATACAGCAATGGAATGAGATTGCATCTATGCATGAGGGCCTCTTTAAACCTTACTGTTTTATAATGGTTGTGAAGTAGAAATATAAATTATAGATTGAACGACATCCATTATGATGTAAGCATTGGGCCTGGTAATTGTAATTATTTCTCTGAATAATATACCACATTCTGGCATGCAGCACACAGATTCCCATACTAAATCCCCATACACTTTAAAATCACTCAAGGGTGTTTATTGTGTCTAAATAATGAATAGACACAGCCTTTACAAGTTGACAGTGAAAAATCTCTGGTGAACTTCCCTGATAGAATGCATTTCACAGTAAAATAATTTAGCTGAGCACAAAATAAAATGTATGCAATACTTTCTTCTTAAATTAATTTCCTAATTCAGTTGGGGATAGTTATTTTACAGTCAGCGCTTTGCTGCAGAGAAACTGATAGACTGATAAAGGAGGGATATGAGCAAATCCAAAAGGTATAAAGCCTGTGCTAAGTATTCTGTTTTGCTCTTGTTCTAGATGAACATGGACATTTGAAAATATACCTGCCCAAGAAGCTGCTTGAATGTCTACCAAAATGCACCTCGCTGCCAAAGGAGAGACACCGGTGGAACACTAATGAGGTAAGGCCAATGCTCCTTATCATAGCACTCTCTGCTCAATCCACCGGTTTACAAAGGTAGCTTTCCATCTGACACGTTGTTCTTTCAGGCCTTCTTCAGACAGAGTTGTAAGCCATGTGAACTCTCTTCAAAACAACATAACACTTTTTCCATTAGGTGCCTCCATCCTTCAAAGTATTACTATGGAAAATGAAAACTTTCTCTCAACTGCGTGCATAGGTTACATACAGTATTTAAAGGAACACACTGACTTTGTCTTATTCACCGTATCCCCCAGAGTTAGATAAGTCCATACATACCCTTCTCATCTCTGTGCGTGTTGTAACTCTGTCTGACGCACCCACCGCTAGCCTAGCTTAGCACAGATCCTGGAGGTAACTGGCTCCATCTAGCCTAGCTTAGCACAGATCCTGGAGGTAACTGGCTCCATCTAGCCTAGCTTAGCACAGATCCTGGAGGTAACTGGCTCCATCTAGCCTAGCCTAGCACAGATCCTGGAGGTAACTGGCTCCATCTAGCCTAGCTTAGCACAGATCCTGGAGGTAACCGGCTCCATCTAGCCTAGCTTAGCACAGATCCTGGAGGTTACCAGCTCCATCTAGCCTACTGCTCCCAATAAGTGACAAAATAACGCCAGCATTTTCCTATTTACATGTTGTGATTTGTATAGTCACAGTGTATACAAATAACAACATAACATGAGACACAGCCATCTTCCAACCATATACATAATGGGAACTATATTCTCAGAAGGCGAAGCACTGCAACTTCTGCTACTTGGGCGGAGTGATTATTACTCCAACTGTGAGCGAACTCCAGGGGAACTCTCTGCTCCTCACCACAGGGCTTCTTAGGTGCTGCGAGCAAATCACTCGCATTCTGAGAATATAGATCCCACTATGTATACGGTTAGAAGATGGCTGTGTCTCATGTGACCTTGTTATTTGTACATGCTGTGACTATACAAATCAGAACATGTAAATAGGAAAATGTTGGCGTTATTTTGTCACTTATTGGGAGCAGTAGTCTAGATGGAGCCGGTTACCTCCAGAATCTGTGCTAAACTAGACTAGATGGAGCCAGTTACCTCCAGGATCTGTGCTAAGCTAGGCTAGCAGTGGGTGCGTCAGAGTTACGACACGCACGGAGATGAGAAGGGTATGTATGGACTTATCTAACTCTGGGGGATACAGTGAATAAGCTAAAGTCTCAATAAGTTGCCATGTTCCTTTAAAGATGTCACATGATAACAGTGAGCCTGTTACCATGTGACATTTCATATATTTAGATATATTAGGTTCAGTTAATTCTCTGGTATTTCCTCTTCAGGTTACGGCAATTGGACGATTTAACGTGATTGTTTTAACTGTATGAAAGGTTTTTACAAGACAATTCTGAGCACATTACCTTTGCAATAATTTATGTGAAATGATTTTAAAGTTTGAGTATTTTAGCTGCATCACCATATTTCCCCTAACACAGACAATTCATTGCCACTGGGCTTTGCATGGATAGCTTGACCTTTAATCGATACATATGTTCCTCTCGTTGAATATAAGAAAACAAAAACAAAATAAACTAAAACCTCTCTCCCACTGTCTTCACATTTAAACCAAAACACTTTATGCGAGATGGATTTGCCAATGCTCATTCTGCAAGGAAACCCTGTTCGGCATAAATCGAAGGTTAAAGTCAATTGCATGTTGAGTCTTTTTCACAAAACGTCACTGCTGATGTATTTAGCAAGCATTTTGAGGGGCTTTTGATGTAAACAGTGTTTTCCTTTGGTGATGTGAAAGCTCAAGGTGTCTCGCATTTCATATTTGCATCACATTAGGGAAGATAATGCGCCTCTTCATATTTTCTCTTTTGAAACTCAAATCAGAAAACGCTTTGCTTTTGTAAGAAGATGTCACAGATGCCCTTTACTATGGTTTTCTTTTTCTTTTTCTAAAGGCCTAAAGGACATTTTGAATTAATGTTTTAGCATTTCAGTCATTTACTTAAAATACATTTGGCCTTGTTTGATATTTGAGTAGTTACACATATTCAAACATATGTTTTATATAGAAATGTGGAGTCCTCTGGAAAAGTGAACTGTAGAATTAGTTACTTACCGGAAATCTTTTTTTTTTTTTTAAGATCATTTTCTGGGCTTTTCCGCCTTTAATGTTTGACAGGACAGCTAGGGGAGAAAGGAGAGAGAGAGGGGGAAGACATGCAGGAAATCATCACAGGTCGGATTCTAACCCTGGACCTCTGCGTCGAGGCATAAACCTCGAAGTATATGTGCGCCTGCTCTACCCACTGAACCAACCCGGCCACTACTTAACCTAAATCTTAGTCTATTGTAGGTGTGTGGTAGACACATCTGGTATTTAGTATTTTGTGTCATACTTTTCTAAATGCACAAAAAACATTGGAATACAGCCCAAAACAATCTTTATGATCCATACACACATACTAACTGATTTGCTCTTGCATTATATTTAACTCTTAACATGTTGTACACTGTATTTCCCTAACAGGGACTTATGTATTTTGCTTCATTTGCCTCAGAGCTCGTTTGCCAGCCTGCTCTTTTTCTCAGGGGACAGGTTGACGAGTTTATCTCTTTTGTTTCCACTACTGATAGATGAAGAACTGGTTGTTCTTTTCTAAGAATAATTGGTAGTAATTAGCCCTAAATACACACCATGACAAATCTTAAAACCAATATGCAAAAATCAACCATCCATGCTTTTGATTAACGCATTGTGACCATATTAATATAGTCATCTGCAGTGATGAAAGTTAATTGACTGAAAAACAACCAGATGATAAGGCACGAGCCATGCTTGTTTCTAAGGAACAGGATTTTCAAAAAGACAATATGTCATTGACACACAGTTAAATATTATTTTACACCATGTAGTCAATATATTTTAGAAAATTATGATAAAGGAATTTATTCATCTGTGGTTCAAATGTGGATGTGTAGAAGTAGACACAATTTCAGTGGTGATTACTACAGCAAGTATACTTATCTTCTTATACCGTACATCAATTGCAGTCTCCATCCATCATATCTTTGCCCACAAGCCCTGCCCTAGTTATGAAAAAAATGTATAACGCTTGTGTGTTTCTAATTGGCTGATGTTGTAACTTGTTTGCCCTGTCTGACCTGCATTGTGCTGCTAGCAGTCTAAATTAATTAACATGGCTTTGAAATTGATCTCAAAATGTAAGTCTAAGCATTTGCTGGGAATAAATGCTGCCGGCTACAGTTGTTAGCATGTCTTGTCATTTATTACCATATTTAATCATAACAGACATATTTTAGGAATAGCACCATATTGTGTTACTGGGCAGCAGATTCTGCTGTGCAAAGAAAAATGGTTCCAGTGGTGTTTAGGTATGCATGCCAATAGTGTTTGTCAGGGTTGAAGAGAGCAAGGCAACCTTTTCTAAAATCAAGGATGTTTCTTTTTTGTGCAGACCATGCAAATCAGAGTGTTTGTGCCTCATTGGTAGCAGACAGGCAGGAAGGGAGGGAGGGATCAGTTCAATTGTGTGGCTCTGCCCTCTACAGGACTTTAGCCCTGGTTTTCTGCTCAGCGACTGTTTTTGGAGTATTTCAATAAAAGCTTCAAACATGGACCAAAGTCGTTGCTGATAAGGAAAACAGGCTATAAAAAAAGTAAAGATGTGTGGAAACAGGCTATTTTGTGAACATGTGTGCCACTGACAACACCCCTTAAAAGCGCTCTGTCTGATCTTTGTTTTATCGCTGCAAATCATCCACCAACAATTTGGATTGCTTGTTTCTGGCAAACAACCAAAAACCCTGTCTAGTGTATGGTATTATGTCCCGTGTCACTTCATCACGTGTGTTTTTTGTGTGATAAAAAAATCCTGGTGAAAGATCTAGTGGCCGGTCAGTCAGGTAGTGTGAAAACAAAACAGAAAGTTGTGTAGTGGGAATCGTACAGCAAACTGGTGACTTTGAAAGTCTTGCAGTGGGAACTTAACTTTGGTGAAAGTGACACCTCATCACTTCTGTGCATATTTTACACTAGCTGCCTCGCACGAGCTCACTCTACTTAATGTACTATTTTCCCACTTTTTTACATTTAAGGGATCTCAGTAGTCTGATAGGTTAGAGCTGCTAATACCCCTTTGGTATTATACATTTTGCCCATACAGTTTGGCTGCTTTATGTTTGAAAACTATTGTTGTTGATATGGGCTTTCAAGGTAATATAACATGGACTCTCCAGGAGACATCCATCCAGCAGAGGTCCAGTTTTATTTGCATAATAGCTAACATCAGGTGGCTATTAGCCAGTAATTGGTTTCTGTTGCATTCAAATATTAAATATTGTTCCATGGTAAATTTGGGCTAGGAACTGCTTGCTAAAAAAGCATATGGATTATGTTATTTTGCGCTGTTTTGGAGAGGACATTCACAAAACAGCTATTTGGAAAATAATCTTTAGTGGGCTTTATAGTAAATGATTTAACACCCACAATTATCTCTCTTAATTGTAGCCAGGCTATCATGTATTTATCCTTTATTTGTGGACATTCACATATCCACTGGTCCTCCACAACGGGATTATTTGTGTTCCTGACATGACTGCAAAACCCTTTGAACGTCGCACATACTGCATGAAGGAATAATCATAAAGTGTCTATTGTTCCTTTCCCCTACCACCCGCTTTTTATAGTTTTACATTATTTGCACCTTGTTCAAATCTGAGATAATTCTGTTTCAGTTTACTTTTGGTGGAAATGATTGAGGATACAACTTGCTGCTTGGAAACTTTAATCTAGAAGGAGACTGAGTGGGAGCTGTGTTGTTGCCGGTGAGGTGAAGTGAAGCTAATGCAGAACTATTCATTTCTATTTCATCCTCATGATTCCCCTGTGTAGTTTCACGAGAAGAAGATGTGCAGGAATACATTTCAAGCATTTACTGGAAAATTAGATAAACCAATCGAATCAAAATTCAAGGGAGGGGATGGGAGTTTAGAGGGTTGAATGGTACTCTCGTCATTGAATCACGAGCAGCTTGCAAGGCACAGATATGCCGTCAGCCTTCAAATTATCAAAGGGAGAGAAGTACCTGGCAGTGCATGAGAATTTACAGATAAACAAAATAGCTATTATTAAAAGAAAGACAAAAGGAGGTCATGATCAGAAGAAAAAAAAATTGTGGTAATTATCTGACATTTCTGTGATTTCTCATCTGTTAAAATGATACAAGCCCACTTTATAGTTGGTGAGTTGCAAAATAGAATTACTTTCAGGAAGTCTGTATTTACCTTGTTTGTGTCACTGCTCTTTCAGCCATTGATGTTCACCATGTCTCAGGTGAGACGCATAGGAACAAATCCTTTACAGAATTCCTCTCAGGTCTGCACCCAAGTACTATTGTCTGCTCGGTGCTCTGGCACGATGACCTCTATTTTGCAAGACATTTCGGTTGAGATTAGAATCTTTTTAAAGAAGGACATCTCACACAGGAATGGCTTTAGGCTTATATCCCTTTCAAGATCAAACAGAGTCAGCCTGATGTTTGGTTACGCTGACATGAAGGTTGCAGGACTTGAAATGTGCTGGAGAATTGCAATTTTACCAGTGCTATTTTAAAGATGGACTTCTTGCTCTTTGGTTGACGTTAGAGCTCTGATTCAGGATGTGTATTACTATAGGATTCAAATGAAGTGTATTATCTGCTGGGACACTACCAGTCAAAGAAAGGAGCTGATTTTATTTAAGCTCGACATTTCTGCTATTCAGTTTGAGTTTGCCCCTTAGCTATGTATTTCTGTAGCAGTTCTTATGGGCATAAAGTTTGAATGACAGCATTTATGACTTGCTACTGGAGTCCAGAGGACAAGAGGGAGCAACATTTTCTCTGCTGCAACATGCTGGATTAGACGCTTCAGTCTTCAGCCCCCTTGCAGACATAAACCTTGCTGACTTTTAACAAGTGACTCACATGTGTGACATTATAAAAGCATTGACAAACAGAGAAAAATTGCCAATTTTGGAGAAGTGGCTATAGTCACTCAGTCTTAAGAACCAGAGGCAAAGAGGAGCACAACATGAAGCCTTGCTTGAGGGAGGACACTAGGCCTAAGCTGGTGTGACACCCTCAGTCTTTAATGAACGGCACAACGCTCTGAGTACTGTGAGCTCCCACTCAGCTTAGAGGGGACTGCTTCTGAACTGGTGCTGAACCAAAACAGACAAGAGAGCACCAACTCAGGCCTCCACCGGCCTGCTACACATTTAATGCCCCTGTCGTCAGGAATAATCCTCTCTGCCTCACGCCACTGCCAGCAGCATCACAGCATGATGCCTACACGCAATATGCCGCCGCTCAGGACAGAGCAGTAGAAACTCTTAGTGGACTCACCGGGCAGTGCGTGTAACAGGCAGGGAAACAGCGATGGCAAAACCACAACAAATGAAATTAAAAGGCGAGATTGGATAAACCTGATAGACTGTCAGTAACACTATAAGATAGGTGCTATAATGACGAGCACAATTGGATGCAGTGTGGTGCAATCATTCACTCCTTATCTCTGACTAAAACGTAATTTGTGTTAACCCGCTCCATGCCTCTGTGCTATCTTGGATCCTTGTGTGTGAACAATGCACACTCTTGAATACAATTATGGCGGGGGGATGGGATGAATATTTTTTTGTTCAGTTATCAGTTCTTTGAAAACAGTAATGACTCTTTTTTTTGGTCATGTTTAACTAAAATATTTAAATTTATATTATGAAAGGATAACATGGAGATTTTCCCCAATGAAAAGGTAATTCTTGACTATTGAAATTCCAATTCACCATGGTATCTCTAGTCTGTTTGAATGTAATGAACATGTAGCCTAACAACCATCCAGGTTTCTGCTTTTCTCAGTACAGCAGTATACTCTAAAACTAAATCAAATTTCTAAAATTATAAAGATTCAAAAAGCTATTGTGTAGCACATACTGATAGAAAATTGTCTTCAGTTAGGGGCTCACAGACCACAAAAAACATACACCTATTAAATAGTCACGTAAAATTGCATTAAAGGGATACACCACCGTTTGTTGAAATAGGGATTATCACGGTCTCCCCTAGCTGTAGATAGGTGGGGTCTCCTCTAGCTGTAGATAGGTGGGGTCTCCTCTAGCTGTAGATAGGTGGGGTCTCCCCTAGCTGTAGATAGGTGGGGTCTCCTCTAGCTGTAGATAGGTGGGGTCTCCTCTAGCTGTAGATAGGTGGGGTCTCCTCTAGCTGTAGATAGGTGGGGTCTCCTCTAGCTGTAGATAGGTGGGGTCTCCTCTAGCTGTAGATAGGTGGGGTCTCCTCTTGCTGTAGATAGGTGGGGTCTCCTCTAGCTGTAGATAGGTGGGGTCTCCTCTAGCTGTAGATAGGTGGGGTCTCCTCTAGCTGTAGATAGGTGGGGTCTCCTCTAGCTGTAGATAGGTGGGGTCTCCTCTAGCTGTAGATAGGTGGGGTCTCCTCTAGCTGTAGATAGGTGGGGTCTCCTCTAGCTGTAGATAGGTGGGGTCTCCTCTTGCTGTAGATAGGTGGGGTCTCCCCTAGCTGTAGATAGGTGGGGTCTCCTCTAGCTGTAGATAGGTGGGGTCTCCTCTAGCTGTAGATAGGTGGGGTCTCCCCTAGCTGTAGATAGGTGGGGTCTCCTCTAGCTGTAGATAGGTGGGGTCTCCTCTAGCTGTAGATAGGTGGGGTCTCCTCTAGCTGTAGATAGGTGGGGTCTCCTCTAGCTGTAGATAGGTGGGGTCTCCTCTAGTTGTAGATAGGTGGGGTCTCCCCTAGCTGTAGATAGGTGGGGTCTCCCCTAGCTGTAGATAGGTGGGGTCTCCTCTAGCTGTAGATAGGTGGGGTCTCCTCTAGCTGTAGATAGGTGGGGTCTCCTCTTGCTGTAGATAGGTGGGGTCTCCCCTAGCTGTAGATAGGTGGGGTCTCCTCTAGCTGTAGATAGGTGGGGTCTCCCCTAGCTGTAGATAGGTGGGGTCTCCTCTAGCTGTAGATAGGTGGGGTCTCCCCTAGCTGTAGATAGGTGGGGTCTCCTCTAGCTGTAGATAGGTGGGGTCTCCCCTAGCTGTAGATAGGTGGGGTCTCCCCTAGCTGTAGATAGGTGGGGTCTCCTCTAGCTGTAGATAGGTGGGGTCTCCTCTAGCTGTAGATAGGTGGGGTCTCCCCTAGCTGTAGATAGGTGGGGTCTCCTCTAGCTGTAGATGGGTGGGGTCTCCTCTAGCTGTAGATAGGTGGGGTCTCCTCTAGCTGTAGATAGGTGGGGTCTCCTCTAGCTGTAGATAGGTGGGGTCTCCTCTAGCTGTAGATAGGTGGGGTCTCCTCTAGCTGTAGATAGGTGGGGTCTCCCCTAGCTGTAGATAGGTGGGGTCTCCTCTAACTGTAGATAGGTGGGGTCTCCTCTAGCTGTAGATAGGTGGGGTCTCCTCTAACTGTAGATAGGTGGGGTCTCCCCTAGCTGTAGATAGGTGGGGTCTCCTCTAGCTGTAGATAGGTGGGGTCTGGGGTCTCCTCTAGCTGTAGATAGGTGGGGTCTCCTCTAGCTGTTGATAGGTGGGGTCTCCTCTAGCTGTAGATAGGTGGGGTCTGGGGTCTCCTCTAGCTGTAGATAGGTGGGGTCTCCCCTAGCTGCAGATAGGTGGGGTCTCCTCTAGCTGTAGATAGGTGGGGTCTCCTCTAGCTGCAGGTAGGTGGGGTCTCCTCTAGCTGTAGATAGGTGGGGTCTCCCCTAGCTGTAGATAGGTGGGGTCTCCTCTAGCTGTAGATAGGTGGGGTCTCCTCTAGCTGTAGATAGGTGGGGTCTCCTCTAGCTGTAGATAGGTGGGGTCTCCTCTAGCTGTAGATAGGTGGGGTCTCCCCTAGCTGTAGATAGGTGGGGTCTCCCCTAGCTGTAGATAGGTGGGGTCTCCTCTAGCTGTAGATAGGTGGGGTCTCCTCTAGCTGTAGATAGGTGGGGTCTCCTCTAGCTGTAGATAGGTGGGGTCTCCCCTAGCTGTAGATAGGTGGGGTCTCCCCTAGCTGTAGATAGGTGGGGTCTCCTCTAGCTGTAGATAGGTGGGGTCTCCTCTAGCTGTAGATAGGTGGGGTCTCCTCTAGCTGTAGATAGGGGTGGTCTCCTCTAGCTGTAGATAGGTGGGGTCTCCTCTAGCTGTAGATAGGTGGGGTCTCCTCTAGCTGTAGATAGGTGGGCCAACGCATTTTTTGTACATGCATTGTTTTAGTCCGGTGCAACACCGGCAGCGCTGCTGCTAGTTAGCTTAGCATAGTGAATGGAATCCTATGTTGCCGGTTAGCATGTAGTGAGTAAAAGTGAGCCAACAAAAGACAAAACAAAACAAAACAAAACAACCTTATTATATGCACTGAGACAAAAAATGCGTTGGTCCACCTATCTACAGCTAGAGGAGACCGTGATAAGCCCTATTTCAACAAACGGTGGCGTATCTCTTTAAAAGCAAACAACTACAACAACAATTTGATAACTAAATATAAGTGTGCAGACTGCTTCAAAAAGTTGTTTAAGGTCTTTTTTAAAATGGATATTGCAGTGGGAATGAAAGAGTTCTTTGTAGGTTCTTTTTTTGGCCAGAGGTGCTCTGAAGCGTCTGCCTGATGAGAGTAGCTAAGGAGTGTTGAAGGGGATTTGAATGGTTTGTAGTAATGAGGTCTGCCTTTCTTTTTTACTGCCTGACTGTAAAGGTCTGAGAGTTTGGTTTGAGTGGTGCCGGTGATTTTGGTTGCATGCTTGATGATTCTTGTGAGCTTTTTTTCCGCTTTTCTCTGTGAGGAAGTTGTTCCAGGATGCAATGTTGCATGTAAGGACTGATTAAAATGAGTGACCGGTATATAAACTGTTAAAATGTCCTGTATGACATTAAAAAACTGTGGCAGGTTTGTTACCAAAACAAAGCTTCACTTTGTGGAATTTTTTTGTGCATGTTCATCCCCTATTACACTGTCATCTGCAAATGGTCCAAAATGTCATGTGACTTTGCGTTCTTTAAATGCAAGTCCTTTGGGCCACGTATCTCCAGCTTACTTCTTGTTCCAACTGTGACTCGCAACAGAGTTTAGCCCAGGAAATTGGTTAGCAGAGGTAGTAAGTGCTGCCGGCAGTCTGATCACACCCACTGATGTCCAGCTGGTTAATAGGAACCTTAAACCTACATTGTGTAATTTTTAGAGTTGATTCTTAGCAAAAATTCACAAATATGTGCTCATTCATGTGTAATTACTTCCACCAACTAATCAAAGTATTCTCGTAAGCGTAGAATCTGCCATTCAGAATCATTCAGAATACATACGAGCGAGTCGCTCGAGTGATGGCCGCCATGTTGCGCCTACATTTTTAAAATACATTAGCCATAGAGGGACATAGCTCCGCCTTTCGCCCTCTTACACTCAGTGGCACCGTGACGAATGCCAGGGGGAGATTACTCGCCAGGGAAGCAAAAAAGAGAATTAAAACGACAACGCGACAGGCAAAGCAACAAGACCAAAGTTAATATTGGAGCGGTTCGGCCACCGTAGCAGTTAAAACGTGATTGGAATATTCATTTGGTTGTCATATACAATTTCACCGCTAGATGGGAGAAATTCTTACACAGTGTAGCTTTAAGCTAAACTCGGATGAATCACTGCAAAGCAATTCTACGATGCTAAGCTGAATTAGACAGATCCTGACACAGCTAATCCTGTTAAAAATGTATTAACTAGACGACAGTCTAAACAATTGCCTCACTCATTAAATACATAGCTGTTGCTGCTCAGTTTCCCTTAAGCATAATAAGCCTAATATTATATTTCATGAAAATATAATAATTTATTCTAGCATTAGCTGAGGCACACTTTTTTTTTTGGCAAGGCGTGGCACCTCCACTACAAAACACTGCAGGAAACCCTGTACAACCTCCTCCAGTTGGTGTGTGTGCTATTATATTATTAAGATAGACAGACCTCAAGTTGTAGTAAGTAGCCTATGCCTGCATTTATTCATAGCACTATATTCAACACCAGCTCAGCTTTTACAAACAAAAACAAATTAGATTTTGTGTGGAGTGTACTGCAGGCCTAAGACTTTGGCTTTAAACTCCTGCTGCTAAAGCTGGAGCATCCCTTTTGGGATATCCTGACCTCATTAAAACACTGTGTGGATAAAAGCTTTCTCCTATGGATTCTCAGGACTCGTATTAGGCTACCTTGGTCAAATTGCCTGGGATTGCCAGTTCTGATCATTTTTTGTCATTACGCCTCAAACCTGAACTGTCAGTGTTGTTTTTGTGGACATCAGTGCTCGGAGAATTCACCTAATCAAACACAAGGTCATGCTTGAATAATTGTTTATCTTCATTTGAGCTCCTTGCCATGCATGACTTTCTCTGTGTGGAGTAATTAAAATGACTCCCACCAATTGCAAATGTTTACAGAAATGTGCATTACCTCCTCTAGGGCAATCAGTGGAAATGAAAGGTCATGTTTGTCCATCTATTTGTTTGTTTGTTTTTGTATGTGTTTGTTGATTTGTTGTTGTTGTTGCTTTTCTATTTTATATTCTGGGTTAGATGCTCCCAATGTTTCTTCAGTAACAGGTACTGAGAACGAGTCAATGAATAGAGTAGGAGCAGGGTATCCCGTGGGGATCTTTCTTAACCAAGGTTCAGATTTTATTTATATCAGCTGCTCTTCATTGAACTACTCAGTTGAGATTTAGATGGCAAAATGCCTGCACAATTTATTCTGGCTGCTCACATAGCAAAGTTATTCAGCCACAGTTTTGCAGCGACAACTTTTCACTATTTCTTTTTAAAATATTTTTAATAGGAACACCCCAGATAATATATGTGTTGAGTCTGTGTGGAATGATCACATTTTCTTCTTAGTGTAGTTTCCACTCAATTACAGTTTACTATATATATTTCATGTTGCTTTTTTTCATCAGTTGGCTGCGGAAAGTAGAAGACAGAATGATAAGGAATTGGTATAGTTTCTTTGGATGGCTGACTTCATAGTAACTTCCTCTGAGCTTGATAGCTTCACTGATTGCTAGTGTTGTAGCTTACTGTTAAGTGTCAATTGCGAGGCTTTGGTGTAGTCAGGAAGTTGTAATAGGAACCCAGCAGTCAGGTCATTGAAGGGGTCCTGCATGCTACAGGGACCCTTTGCTTTTTCCTCTGGATGTGCACATCAAGGCAGGGGTCCTCAGCATCCTCTGAAGACAGGGGTATCCACTCAAAATTGCATGACCTCTATTGTAGCAGATACAGGTCATTCTGTCTCCTGTGGGAAGCCTCTAAATTGAACCCAGCTTGTGTCTTCGATTTCTTTCCAGCTCTCTCTTCCTCTGGTCACCCTCCTTTACTCTTATCTTCTGTCTCGTTCCCTTTTCCTTCATGTGTTCACTGAGCTGCAAAGCTATTCAGGTATAGACGGAAAGATTTCTACCTTTTCCTGTGAATTGCTGGGTCAGGATTTTTCTGCGCGGAACCATTTTCTAATGGAGTTTAACTTTATTTACTAGATAAAGGAAAATGAGTTCTGCATTTGATGTGTGCGCCTATGCTTCAATAAACTGTTATATTGTTCCTTATACAGTAGATGTTCGTATGAGTGAATACCTCTGTTCTGCCAGCCATGAGAGGGATTGAATGGCAGTGGTCCACATTATCATATTCACTTCCATGATCCACTCTGTAATCTAAGTTGCCTCTTGGAACTTTTAAGAGCATATTTGCAAGCTGATATATTTTGAGTCTTTGTATACAATATAGTATTTTTTTCCACTGGCGCTGGAGCTATTAAACATGTCTGAGCTCTGCAGCACGTGGAGAGCTTGTCCATGATGATTTTGAGGGGACAATGTTCTTTGACTTTCACTAATTTGGGATGGTGCTTCAGTGGCATTTATGTATATAAACTGTCTTAATCAAGGGAAGTATCTTCTCTTCTCTTTGGGATTTCGAAGAGCTGTTTAGCCTATGCCTGCTGCACTCATAACTTTGTTCATTCTTAAAATATGTTCCTTACATTTTTCAGATAATATGATCTTTAGAACAAGCCTTTATTGTATAATTTATTGTATTTTTTTTAATCTCCCACAGCAATTAACAGATATGAAATTAACAACAAGCTGCCTCTAACCATTTAAATAGAGAAGAAATTATAGAAAATTGACCAAAATGGAAACAAAAAGAAAACCAAATTGGAGCTTGGAGGAAATTCTGCTGCTCACAGAGGAGGTACATCAGAGACAACATATAATAAAAGGGACATTTAGTACCACATTGACAAGAGAAGACAAAAAAGATGCATAGAAAGAGATTGCAAATAAAATGAATGCCAGCTTTACTCTTGTCGTTTGTACCCTGTGGAATCCCCCCAAAAAACTGGTTTAACAGTCTGTCAGAAGCGTGTCAGGAGATTGCTGCATAGAAGGCAGCTGCTGCAACTGGTAAGCTATAAAATTACTCTATTCTGAATTATGCATATTACTTTGGATAGCGTATTGTTCATGACCAGTGCTATATTGTTCAGTGAGTGTGCTTAATGCTTTGGGACAGCCGCCTGTACAGTCAAGTTTTTCAGGTTGACATCACATCTTAAAAAACAATGTGAGAGAAGAGCAAGACACAGTTTGATGCTCTGCAGTGTATCTCAGATAAAGTAGCCTTTGTAGGGAATAAAGTGTTGTACCCCTACACCAGACTGTAAGGAGGCAACAATACAGATAATGTTAAGGGACATAGACACAGTAGATGGCACAATGTGGGAATGGTTGTGTGTTGGCTGATGATCCACCTGAATTCATCCCTTCCTAAAACCTGTGACGTATTTCCACATTCATTTTTGAAAAAAATGTAGATGGGACTCAGGATGCAAACCCTGGTCTCTGGTGTTGAAGTCCTGAGCTTTAAGGTGCTCTAAGCAATGTCACACGTTTTTTAGGCTACAACATTTTTGTCACATACAGCAAACATCTCCTCTCTATCTGCTAGCTGTCTGTCCCCTGAACACACTGTAAAAAAACACGGTCTCTCCCAGGCTCCACAAACGGCTTATTCACTGTATCCCCCAGAGTTAGATAAGTCCATACATACCCTTCTCATCTCCGTGCGTGTCGTAACTCTGTCTGACGACTCCACCGGTAGTCTAGCTTGGCACAGATCCTGGAGGTAACCGGCTCCATCTAGCCTAGCTTGGCACAGATCCTGGAGGTAACCGGCTCCATCTAGTCTAGCTTGGCACAGATCCTGGAGGTAACCGGCTCCATCTAGCCTAGCTTAGCATAAATCCTGGAGGTAGCTGGTTCCATCTAGCCTACTGCTCCAAATAAGTGACAAAATAACGCCAACATGTTCCTATTTACATGTTGTGATTTGTATAGTCACAGAATGTAGGCTGTGTCTCATGTTACGTTGTTATTTGTACACGCTTTGACTATACAAATCACAACATGTAAATAGAAAAATGTTGGCGTTAATTTGTCACTTATTCGGAGCAGTAGGCTAGTTGGAGCCGGTTACCTCCAGGATCTGTGCTATGCTAAGCTACCGGTGGAGCCGTCGGACAGAGTTATGACACGCATGGAGATGAGAAGGGTATGTGTCAACTTATCTAACTCTGGGGGATACGGTGAATAAGCTAACGTCCCAATAGGTCGGCGTGGTCCTTTAAGTGATATGGCAGAAATAGCTTATTATTGACCTCATACAGGGTTTAATGCTGTTTTGGCAAGTGAAAAATAAACCTACCTACAGCCGGCAGTCACGCGTCACTAGCACCAACTCAATTCTTGATTGGCCAACGGCGCATTCAAATCAAATCATTCAACAAGCATTGTCCGACGTGGGTAAGGGGAGGGGTGCAAGAGAACGATAACGTAATTTATGATACGTTGATTATGGGAAAAAATTATTGAATTCTTTTTTTGGGGGGCCCAAACTGGTTGTATTTACTTGCCCCGACGTCGGGCAACCCTCATTGTTGAACCCTGAGATGTTAAGAAAAGAAATGTGTATGAGCAGTGTGACAGCATTTTTAAAGAAAATTAGCAGATTATTATTTAAAATCAATAGTTTAATGTAGTTTAATTGTAGTACAATCCCAACAGTCTTTGTATATTGTATGATTTGAATCAACACATCTGAAAATCTTCATAATAATAATAATAATAATAACTTTTATTTATATAGCGCCTTTCATGAAACCCAAGGAAATAAGCCTTCATTATAAGGATAACATGGTTTGTATTGTATGATGTCCCTACTATTTGTGGTACTAGGGACTAATTACTAACCAGATTATATACATATAGCATACGCTCATCACATCCCCTGTGGATAGTTCTGATGGACTACATCCATCTTAACATACACCATCTCGGTTGAACTCCTTTTGGAAATCTTCAGTAGAATTGTTCCGTGACTGGGCTGAGCTTGGGCTGAGTTTATATTCGGGATGCCTTCCCTTTCGGTTATGTTTTTGTTGTCCATTTTTAGATGCTCTAAGTTGTTTCGTAACGCTTCATGCAGCTCAGTATTTGTTCGGCTCTGCTGCTTGTCCCATTTTGTATTTCACCAAGGTTAAACAACAGCGCTGGCCGGCAGAAGAACACCATGTATCTTTTATTTTTGTTGAGAGTGAAAGCAGGGAGAGAGGCTACTTCAACGATTCCTCAGAGGAAAGAGGATCTTTTTTTAAGAGTATCAAAGGAGCACATCATTTCCACACTATAACAGGTTAGGATGGAGTTGAGGTCGGAAGATACTACATCTGGCACCGGATGGAGGAGGCTGTCTTGACTCAGAGTGAATGCTTCACAGACGTTCTCCAGGAAATCCCTTTGACTGTTCTTTGGACTCAGTGGGAGGCCTGATGTTTGGGTTATCACTGAAGGCCACATGGGTTCTTCTGATTCATGGCATCCTTCCTGCTTATCCCACTCACTTTCTTTGGTCCATCTCTCTCTATCTTCGTCTCTCTCTTGTTGTGTGTTGGTCTTTGATCTCTAAAGGTCCTTGAGAATGAGGAGCCAGCAACAACAGCAGGCTGGGATTCTCTGTGGGCCTGTTTGGATCCCAGCCCATCATGCCCTTTTCTATCTGATGGACAGCTCCAGGCATGGCAGTGCCTCTATAGCCCTGCTGCATTAGGCCTTCATCTGATTAAACCCTCTCTCATTGTCAAAGGCGGGGAAACTAGGACTATCATTGACCTTGTTTGTAAGCAGCAGGGACAGACTTAAAATGCAAGCATTTTCTTTTTGCATTTATTCATCCTTTAATGTCTTTAACAATCTTTTTTTTTGCCAAACCAAAGAGACTTTTAAGCTTATAGTTGCAGCTCTTCCCAGTTTTGGGAAAACCTGTGTTTAATGGAGCCACACACTATCCATCTTATATATTTGTTTCATTTTTTAGCTCTCCTGCATGTGTTAAAGCATTTATAAAATTTGCAGATGAGGAACATGATCATTTTGCAGGTTGACATGACTGTGGACGACCGAGCTGTCATTTTCTCTCGTATAAAACATGGCTCTTCCATCTAGAAGCATGGGTGACTAAATAATGTGTTTGCATCAAATCAGAGAGGTTTATGAATCCAGTCTTCAATCTTCAAGTAAGAATCTGAGTCAAATTGTGGTAGGCAAGCAACTGTCCTATCTCTATAATAAAAAAATTGGACACCCATGCTAAAGTTGACTAAAAAGAGGAATAAAAAAATCATCTTTTGGAAATTGATTGAATTGAATGAGGAAAAATCCAACCTTTAAGGAGACCAATTTTGTTTGTGAATGAATAATGTTTCGTAAATAAATAAATGTTCTTCCTTAAAATACAGGGGGCATAAGTGAGTACACCCCTTTGTTAAATTCCCATAGAGGCAGCAGGCAGATTTTTATTATTAAAGGCCAATTATTTCATGGATCCAGGATACTATGCATCCTGATAAAGTTCCCTTGGCCCCCACATCATCACATACCCTTCACCATACCTAGAGATTGGCATGGGGTACTTTCCATAAAATCATCTCTCAATGCAAATCACACCAGCTATTAGGCTAAGGCATTAAGATCAATTTGCAAAAAAATATTTTTTATTCCTCTTTTTAGTCAACTTTAGCATGGGTGTTCTAATTTTTTCACATGACTGTATATATCTTTGTAACATGAATCCGGCATAGGTCATCCTGACCTTTTGGGTTGTATTTCAGTGAATCACCGTATCAAAGGTTATTCCCTATAAGTTCATTGTCTTTTTTCTTATCAAAGCAGCCCTTTCAGGCAGCTCGTAGGATGGTCCAGCAGGATTCAGACGTCCTTTTGGTTGGATGTCCTTGAGCCCTTTGTTCATCTGGGCAGTATGTGAAGTCCCTTTTCTCTACGAGATGTTTACACATCAATAAAACTGGCTGAATTTGAAAAATAAAGCTGACAAGGACATAATGAATCCATCCCACAGGTCCCAGATCCAGGACTGAACAAGTTCTTGAAAACCTTTTTAGCAGGGATAAAGTTGCAGAATAAGGAAGCTCTCAGTGGGTTTGTCTTGGCAGTTTAAATTGATAGGTCATTTATTCTGTTATTTTTCAACAAAACTCTTTCTTGTTTGAAAGTCATTCGTGGGACAGAAATGACAGAATCCACCTTGTGCTCTTCTTTTGTTTTGTCACCTAGATGTGTAAAAGTTAGCTTCTTTGCAAAAGTCTCTTAAATACTCCAAAGAAATTATTTCCGGAATATGTTTGTAGCGACAAAAAGTTGAGGACAAAACAGTTTTACAAAATGAATTGTAGTAAACTTGGAAGAAAGTGGCCACTGAAATGATGAGTGACAGCCGATTGTGGTGTTTATTTTATTGCACAGCTCTATACTTTAATTGTATTCTGAACTAGTGATTTTTTGAGTGAGTGATCTGTGCAGCTTATTTGAAAAAAATATCTCTGGCAGGCGACATTTATGGAGTTGCTGCAGAAGAGCTGATGTGAGCCACTCAGTAGCAGGTACTACAAAGAGGAGCAATAGTTCAAATTGTAGTGTAGGGTTTCTGCTGCTACTTGTGCTGAGAGCAAAAGGGTACAGAATCATAACCAGCTTTAAAAAGAGATGACAAAACCATCCAGTTGATATGAAAGTTTTTAATTAAAGAATTACATTGACATAATTTTTACGTGAAGTATTTCCAGTGCAGTACCTCAAGATATGCAGCTTGTTTAATCCCCTATATTTCAGAACTTGTAAAGCACTGAACCTGAAACGTATTTGAATGAATGTACATTACTGATAGCCAATGTGTCTGACACAGCACTCTGATTCCCATGTGCTTAGCTGTGGCTTTTAGTACCTTCTCTGACCAGTGACATTAGTTTGAGCTGTCTTTTTCATCTTTTTATCTTTACTCTTTATACTGTAGCATTTTCTTTGGCTTAATTGAATTTCTTGAATGTCACAGCCTCAGTTTGTGAATCAGAATAGTTTCAGCTTTATGCAGCGATGCATGGGAGATTGTTGTTTGACCCTTTCATGCCAGTTGGTGTTGATTTTTGGTGAAAGACAGCAGTGTTTGCTCTCCACACAGTGTCTTTTGAGAGTCCATAAATACCTGTCCTTTCCTCCCTTTTCTTCCACTCCCCTAGCCTGTCCTTTAGCAGAACCTTGAAGCACCATTGAAATTCTGCACTACCTTTTGAAATCTCTGTTGATGAGGCAACATGGACCCACAGTGGCTCTGCTGTTCTCCCACTGCAGGATATTTTTCAAAGTCATGTTTATATACAATAAGTAGAAAGGAGTGAAAGCGCTTTGATGGTGTCTGACAATACAATGCTGAGAAATATCCTCTGGACCGGAGACATGAATGCTTCAGATGGGCTGTGTTTCTCCCATGGCATGTTCACTTTCTCAATAGGACACGCTGGATACTGTTTTCTGTGCATTTCACATAGTGACTCTGGGGTTATATTTTATGCAACCAATGATGTGGGACACACTAAATCAATACATACTAATGTAATTGCAAATATAGAATGATAAAGAAGCTCAATGGTGTTTTAAGCCCCCAACGTCGACTTCAAGGCAGTGCTGCGACTGTCGACTTCAAGGCACCTAACCTAACCTTAACCCTAACCTTAACCCTAACCCTAATCCTATTTTATTCCAGGCTCGTTGCCTGGAAGACCACGTTGGGGGCTTAAAACACCAAACACCGATATAGAAGGCTAAGATACTGTATATTTGAGCAATCGTGTCTCGTATGCAGAATGTTTGTATGTATCTATTTTGCAGTAAGATTTAGGCTCAGAAAAAAACAAAAAAGTGGCAGAGAGAAGGTAAGGGTGGGGGGATGGATGGGCACACAGCTTGTGGTCATTGCCTGAATATTCACACTGTTGTGTGTGTGTATTCTCGCCTGTTGTATTATACTAAATGCATTTGTTTTAGATACAAACACAATATCATCATATTTTTTCTTTCCCACAAACTGGTCATATTCAAATTTGGAAGACAGTTATCTCTGCTAGTTGACTAAGGAGTAAATGATGTTTATATTTGTTTCCTTTTTTTCTGATGCTTTTTGAATATCTCAAGACTGCAAAAATATCTTCAAATGCAAATCTGATCTCTTTTTTTTTTTAGCTATTTTTGAGAGATGATTGTGCTTCCTTAACAATAAAGTCAGTCGCACACACATCTTCTTTAACACGGGTTGATTTATTTCCATTTCTTCTTTCCCGCCCACACAAAACAGCAAAAAGAGAGAGAAAAACCCCTTCCTGAGTATTTCTTGATCTCATCGTTTACGGCTCTGATGTCTGATGATAAAGGGTGTTTTTTTTGTGTGAACGCAACTCTGTTTCTCTCTGTGTCCAGTCACTCCCGTGACCTTTAACAAGACAATCTACTGTATTGAGTTTCCAAGTATCGTGTATAGTGTGTGAATTGATCATAAGAGGAAGAGATATGTTCCAGTAAGACTTTCCACAATGTGTGTGTGTGTGTGTGTGTGTGTGTGTGTGTGTGTGTGCGCGTGTGTGTGTGTGTTTGTGTGTTAAGCTGTGCCTCTATTGCCATTCATGTATTGTTGGGGTTAGGTCAATATTATATTAGCACTGCCATCATGCCATCGCATGAATAATGTAAGAGTTAGATATCCCTTCATATAATTACAGCCCATTATCGCTCGGTATCCTTGGTAGACGTAAGACAGTTCATAGTTTCTTCCAAAAGATTTGATTAACCTTATTGCATGGTATCGCCAAAGGATGGCCTAAAGTTGTTGCCACAAGAGATAGGCCTCTTTCAGTGGAGAAAGATACCTTATAGTGACCTTGTTGAAGACAATCAATGGCCTTTATCTCCCCCAATGCATAATATATCCTACCAAAGAGTTGTTCCACACATCCCTGTAATGTATTGACCTGCACCGCCAACATTTATCAACTGGACTCGCTAGCTAAATAATTTAGCTTTTGAGTTTAGACCGTACTTAGTCAGTGGCGCCCAGACCAAGTTTGGCCTGCCAAGTTAGACTGATGTGCTCCAGAAAAGAAAAGAATAGAGGGGAATATAACTTTATTAACCCTATCAAGAAGTTCACCTTTTCATATCTCCTTACTACACACAAAACCAAAAACCAGCATGCACACATAGGCCCCATTCAGTTGGAGAAGTCAAACTGCAAGGTCAGTCACTGTGCATGTGTTTGGTCCAACTCTGCCATAAATGCCTTATAGCTAATATAACACCTGTGCAGTTTCTTGCTTGAAAACTTGAACTAGCTTGTACCCAGAATCAAATCTTTTATCTGCTGGCTTCTGATTGTCCTCTTCTTATCTTAGAACTAAACGTCCTCATCTCAGACAGACACAATATATTCCACTCTGCTTGAAGATAAGGAAACCATCTCAGACAGCAGTTTGTCCTATATTAGACTGATTTTCTACACTGTACATTTATGTTTGTCCTGCTCACTTCTTTACTGTTGTATTGCCACAGGGCCTCCAGTCAAAGCCTCTTGAATCAACATAAGAGCTTCAACTACTGTTGTCGGCAGAAGAAAATTGCTTTCATTTACGAGAGCAAACTATAGATTTTTGCTAAGGCTGTTAGTGGCAGGTATAACAACCAAAAGCTTGCTTTAGATCTCAAATCAGAGTAATTGAATAATAAAACAACAACATAACATTCTCTTTTAGTGTCTGACAGTTTTTTTTGTAAATGCTGAATTCCTTTTGATGATATGAGTAATACTTAAAACTAGCCCGGCAGTCATTCATGTCAGAACTCTCTCAGATGAATTTGTGTAATATCCTTAGACATGCCTTCAACAAAGGAAAAAAATAGCTTTAAATGCTTAAATAATAATACATCTGAGTTGTAAATTAGAGGACAACAGCGAGTTTAAATTCATATTTTACATTTCCCCCTGTATTATTTCTTTGCTTCTTTTCCTGCACTCTTCACACTTCTGTTTTGCTCAGGCTCGACTCCCTCCTCTTGGATATTTGCCCTCTGTATTAATACGAAATTGATGTTGCCTATGGCTTTTAGTAAAGCAACACCAGATTACCATACTCAGCACGAATACTAAACAAGAGGAAGGGACGTGCTCACGCTGCGGTGAACCTTGATCTGAAATCTCCCTTTAACCAAATCATATTCCCCAAGATGAAAGAGGGAATTGTTGTGATAGGCTGATCAAAGCAGTGTATCGCTGTACTATAAAGGAACACCTGGAAACCTAATGGAGAATTCTGTTGTAGCAGCGAGGGCACCGGGCAATACATAATGTATTTGTACATATTGTTTATGGTAGCATTTGCTTGGGGATGTTTTAACTTATTTACTGTATTTGATTAACTTCAATCTCCATGTGGCTGATGATGTGCTGATCCTTATTGCCAAATCCAAGACTGGTTTCTTGTTGTCTTTGGCTTTTTGAATGCTTGTTGCAAAAAACATGCAGCATGTGAATGGGTGTGGCTGTATAATAATGGTCCAGGGCAGGGGTCTTCAGCGTTTTGTAGGCCAAGGACCCCTTCCATATACTGTATACAATCATGTTGCATGTTAAACTGGGCCGGATAAATGAAAACGAATATGTATATATATATATATATATATATATATATATATATATATATATATATATATATATATATATATATATATATATATTTTTTTTTTTTTTATTATTATTTTTTTGGGGCATTTGTTTGGATAGGACAGCTTAGACTTGAAAGGGGAGAGAGAAGGGGAATGACCTTCAGCAAAGGGCTGCAGTTCGGAGTCGAACCTATGGCCGTTGCATCGAGGAGTAAACCTCTATATATAGGCGCCCGCTCTACATGGTGAGCTAACCAGGGGCCCTATTAATATATTATTTATTTGTATATATTTATACATCATGTGGAAGGCACAGTGAATCCTTAAGCTTAACGGTATAGCTACCATAGTGGCTACCTTACGTAAGATTATCTTCAGTGTGTCCTTTTTTTTTATACATAATTTGGCGGCTCCTCTGCACTAACTCTGAGGACTTCCAAGGGGTCCCGGACCCCCTGTTGAATATCTCTGGTCTAGGGCACTCAAATGGCCCTAGATTACCTCCTCACTAAAATTTCTCTTTTTGAATTAATTGTTTACTAGATTATTCAAATTCAACAATTTGAGCTTATTTATCTATTCTTTTTTCCCTTCAGGCTGGCTAGATAAATATGTATTTTGAAAAGCAATTTAATAAATGACTCTACCAACATTCTCTATTCTTTAGAGAGCCACAGCCAATACCTAATGTCCACACTGTGAGATAACACCAAGGCTCTAACTATTTAGTCATTCCAACCAGGTTGCCATATTTTGGATGATACAAAATCCTTTTCATACATATTTTTGGACATAAAGTACAGTGCAGTTGTAGCTCATTTAAAGATGTTTTGGCACTATGCATTTACAGATCATGGATAGCAGAGGGCTGACCTAACCTAATGTCTGAGTATTGTGGTACATTTGAATAATGTCTTGCATGCTGTAATTATTGATCCACAGAACAGTCACCTAAATCAAGCCCAATTCCTTTCAAACAGTTTGGATATTTCATACCATAATACCTTCACAGATATGTCTGAAATTATGCTATTTAAACAGAAGGGTGGCCAAAACAAATTCTGCATAAACATAATACTTGCTGCATTACTTCTTCATTGTTTCTCAAAATTGCATCACCATATAAGCCAATAATCACAAGTATGCTGATGGAAGCTTAAGATATCAGACTGTGGGAAAAGCTAATGTCTGGGTTACATCAGGAAAAAAAAAACACATTTTAATACAGATTGTCTTGGTGCTGTGCAATAAGGCATCAAATAAGGGGATGTATATTGTCACTGCATAATGAAGTACATCAAGCTCCTGCTAGTGGACTCCCAAACCTGTTAGCACAACATGCTATCTGCTGCCAGTGTGCTGACATGATGGCTTTTCCAGTGAGTGAGCAGGGCTGCCAATAGTGTCTGGGCTGAAACGGGCTCATGGTGTAGAAAGGAGGGGAGAGCAAGGCTCTATGCTGCTCTATAAATACCCCTGTCACGCTTATATCAAATCAGCCCTGCACACTAAAGGGCTGGCGTGAGTGTTCGGGGTGTTTTTCATACACGTCTTCAGAGGCCCAGGGGGGTCTGAAAAGGTCAGTGTTACGCTCAATAGCACATTCATATGTGTATGTTTGTGCATTGATGTTTATCGTGATGGGCGTCACAGATAAAAAGTATAATGAGAATTAATTATCGAAAGGGTTATGGGACAAGGCTGTGAAATTGCTGCATCCAATCGCTGTTACATTTATCATACTCCACATGGCTGTGTGGATGAATGAATGATCAGACACTAACCAAACAAGCATTATTAGCATAAATTGCTTTCAAAACACTGCCACTGAAATCCTCTTAGTCTATTCCTCTCTCCTGGAGATAAATAGCATGATGCTGTTTGACGTCCAAGACATCCGCAAATTAATGTTAAGAGCCTACACAACAATGCTTACTTTTTCTTCTTCTTTTACTTTAATGATAGTTTTAAATCCTACTCCCTCCTATCTACAAGTCCTCCTAATTAAGTGAGAAAATGAAGACACACGTAAGCGTCTTCTGGACTGATGCCACTATTGATAAAACATTGTTTGTCAGTGCCTTCCAAAACTATTACAAATCACTGTTACAAAAATGTATCCGTTTTATGATCTGACAATGCTATCGTTAAGGTTTATATAGGTTTATGGATTATAATTCATATTTTGTAGAGTTTAGTTCAATCATGGTTACAGGAACCAAGTGACACTTTTGGTATAAAAAGGGAAATGAACAGCGATCTCTTGCGTTACAGTCCAACGTTTTGTTGTCCCATCCCTCCGCTCCGACCTCCTCTCTCTGCGGACTTTGTGGCTCTATAACAACATCACACTACGTCCTCTTTTGCTCCTGATGAATTATGGCTGCTAGAGGGCTTTGTCACTTTTATGTTGTTTTTTTGGGGGGGATTTGCTGAAACTAGTGATTCTGTTGTTTTTCTTGGGAGGACAGTTTCCTTCCTGTAGGTAACTATCCTCGAGACTGCCCTTAATGAGTGTTGTTAGTGTTAGCATTGTTACATTCAGATTTGTGTTCTAGTTCTCCAAAAATGGCTCCCTTAAGGCGCCAGTGTTGGGGAACCCTTTATTTAAAAAGGCAAACACGCCTGCCTGATGCCACCGCCACAGCTGCTTGTGCCGATGATGATGAAGTTTCCAGGGAACGGATGATAATCCTGACACTGCATCCTCCCTAAGTCAGTGAGCCATGCAGTATAGATATGGATATGTCGCTGGCAGATTGGAAGGTAGATTTCCCATCTACACCTGCTGTGGTGGCTGGTGCCTCGGGGGAGCAGCTATGCAAATAATGAATGCCTGTGGGTGTGAAACATGCACAGATAACCTTCACGTCAGGCGTGGATCAGTGCCTTCACATTAGCTGATAGGATTAAGGTTAAAATCTACAGAAACCTCTCCATAAGAAAACACAAATCTAGCCCCAAGAAAATAGCAGGTTACATGGGTACGTAGTGTTCAGCTGATAAGGACAGGTATAGGTAATCATTGGGGACTGGTAATAGTTCAGCAATCTGATGAAGGGAATGATAGAGCTACATATGTCTGCCTTTCTCCAGCTAAAAGCCAAAATAAACAGGCAGACCATACTTTTAGAATAATTTCACTGAGCTAAAATTAAGCTTAACTTGTTTGACAAATGTACAACTCAATAGTCGGGTTTAATGAGGGTTGGTAAGTCACAGAAAACCTGTGCATGTGTGCATTCAGACGAATGTACAAGGAAGTACAACCTGTGTCTTACTGCCAGTTACTGGTGTCAGTATTAAAATCCGGCAAACGCAATTGCAGTGAGATCCTCCTGTGTCTGGGCTCTGTTGAGAGGAAAAAACTCATTGAGCATATGTTGGCATCCATGAGAAAGGAAAATATGTAGGGAACATAACTAGGTCTCTCTGTTGTCCCATCTGTCTGCAGAGGACTTTGTGTACCCAACAGCGGCCGGCTAGTTTCATTTTCTCACAAGTCAGCTCTTGCTGTGCAACAAAAGATGCCCCTCAATTCTCTCATCTCTGTCACGATGCCCTGCTCACAATCAGCTCAGGTAAAATGACATCACAGAGTTGGAGGCTTGAGGGAAGAGTGCTAATAGTAGACAGGATAAATACATCTGGGAGAATGAAATCCACCATGAATGACCCTCTGATTACAACAAGGCAGTGTTGTTTGGCTCTGATGAACACTTAGAAGTTGTTAGATGGAAATAATGAATCTGGAAATTAGTGTCCTTGCTTCTTTTTATTTGGCTGTGTAAGAAAATTACACATGGAGTAATAACTCATTAAACGGGAGTAATTAGCATAAACAGCTGTAACACAATGACCCCTATTCATCAAAGATATTGGGACCTGCATGTTTTATAATGTGTATCTATCTGTCTGTCTGTTTAGTTCATCACCAGCAGTACTATATTTTTAACAACACATTGCATTGCAGGGACTGATGATGTCCATCTGTCTTTGATTCCTATCCCCCCGAGCGATATGTTTATGTCTGAGGTTGGCATGGGGAAATAGAGGGCGAGTAAAAAAGAGATCGGGGGGGGGGGGGGGCGGGGTGCTCCAGGCTGGACCTGAAGGACAGTTAAACCTAGAGTCAAAACCAAGCTTAGAGAGAGGGGTGGAAGTTAATCCCTCATCCTCAGGCAGGTGTATCACAAAGGCTAAACATATACATAGGAAGACTGACCAGGGGAAAAAGTTGGGATAATTGAAGTCTGCTAAGAAATGAACATCTGCACCCTCAGGGTGAGTCAGCTCTGCTTTGTGGTATTAGCCTACCTCTTAATGTTATCACGGCAAAAGAGATGGGGGTTTCATTGCCCAACCTTTTTAACATTGTTTATTGCTACCCAGCTTGGGAATTTAAGAGAGCATTGAGGTGGAGGGCTGTACAGCACTAGTGAGTGAACTAGCTTAGCTCCATGTTTACATTTTTGTAAAGCTGCTTCAGTCAGGAATGAGGAATAGCTGTGCCTCATGCCACTGGCACTATGTGTTTGCCTATCAATCGCAACAAACTTGCAGTTTTGTATTTGTCGAATGAGAAGTTTATCGATCAACATTGTCAGCTTCCATGTCTATTGATAAAAATGCAAGTCTTTGCTGACCCAGGGAAAGGGAGGATGGGTGATAATTTTCTATTTCACAACTCTAATCATTCATGACACCGCCTGTTGTCTCTACAAGGTGTCTTTGTCTTTGACTGTCCCCTCTGCAGCAAAACAGCCAAAGTCAAATTGAATCCAGAAAGGAGGATTTTAAACGGAAAGATAAGGGGGCAGATATGCCTTAATCATCATTTGCTCTTGATTAGAAAATCAATGGCCTTTGATGCCAGAGTGCATGTCTGCCTTTGGAGTTAAGAGTGTGACAATGACAATGTGGACTGGAAAATTGGCCTTTTAAAGACCTACCTTCTCTTTGTTGTTTGGAACCCCATTCTTTAATGCAGTGAAAAGCCTCCTCTATCACATAATGTCTGCCTGTCAAAGAAATTACTTTTTCTCTCGCTCCTGTGTGAAACTTTGTTAAAGAAATCCTTCGAAGCTTAGAAAGCACAGGGAATTTCTTAGTTTGTAGAGCTGACTTTCACAGTATTTTCTTGATTTATGTAACAGATGAGAAATAAAGTTGTCACTCAATTCTCTGTGGCAGTCCTGATATATGCCAAAGAGAGACCATCTTTGATGCCTTCCCAGGTTTACCTGTCAAGAAGGTTTAAAGGCAATGTGTCCCAAGTTATAGTGCAGCTAGACTGTTGCAGTCTAAAAATCTTTGCACCTATGAACTGCATCACAGTGTTTGCTCTGTATTGATATAAAAATACATACACAGTACCTCAAGAGTTAACTTACTATTGCTGTATTTTTCAAAACGCCTTCTGGCATTTAAAGTAGTGAGGTTTTGCTTACTTACCTTTATAGCTTTCTTGAAAATGAATATTTGTATCTCTAAAACAGCTGGTACAGAATTTAAGCAAACATGCTATACAAGGAATAGAATAGTTTGCCAGCCTTTAGCCTACAGTGTAGGGCTGGGCGATATGGAGAAAATCAAATATCACGATATTGTTGACCAAATACCTTGATATCGATACCACAACGATATTGTAGTGTTGACTATTGGTGCTTTCACAAAATATTGACACATTGAGTTTTTTGATAAATAATCATCAGTAATGTGGATATAATGACTAAATGGGTAAAGACAAATAATAACAACAGTTACAACAGTCTGGTAAGTTCAGAAAATTACATCACTTTACTGTAATGTAGCCTTTAAAACCAGGAAAAGACAACACTTATGCCATATTACGATATTACAATATCCAAAATCTAAGACGATATCTAGTCTCATATCACAATATCGATATAATATTGATATATTGCCCAGCTCTACTACAGTGTGTCATACTGTACATTTCATGCTTCCTTTAACTATAGCAGAAGATGGGGAAGCCTCACCCTCTCTCCCCTCATTAATATACTGTGGATGATTATTTTAAACTGGACTTACCAGGCAGCTTTCCCTCACTCTGCCGTCCTCCCCAGTCTTTGCCTTTGTCCCACGCTGTTGTACTTGCTGTGTTTTTACCAACTCTGCATATCGATCCTGCTTTAAGCCTTGCCCCCCCCCTTGCAATAAGCCTGCAGGAATATGGATGAGGTGTGGTTGGCAGGGGATGCACTGCTGATTAACATGCTCTGCGTGAGGATATGATGGAAATTCACATTTATATGTGTTATACGAACACTGATCTCTGTGTGGAGAACATCCGTAATGGTAAATGAGAGATGTTTCTGTGAAATGGTGATGAAGGGGAGCCGCTTGTGGAAATCCTGAAATACTAGTTGCATTTACGGTTTGTCCTTGCCCGTCACGTACACTGTCACTAGTGTACATAATATATCTATTGCAAGTCAAATAGAGGACTGACAGCTTCTAATCAGTGTAAACGTATTAGCTATCGCTATATATGAATAGAAATGTCAGAATTCATCCACTGATCCATTCCTCCCAGAACTAACATGTTCTTTACACACATCTTGCTAAGATTACCTAGTTGACTTCGTTATGGTCTAGTAAGGAGGAAAATTAACCGCATGTTCTCATTTTACATGTAGTAATTTCAATAAAAACAAAGTGTGGCATAGACTTAAGACTTGAAAGACTTAAAGAATAAAATAATTATAATACAAAATCAATGAGAACTGAATGAAATCAGGGCTTTTATTAGCATCGTTTTACTTTAGTAATTGTGTGACATGGTGAGGCTGTGTTTCAGGAAAGAGTTATTTCTGTCACCTGGCTATACATAGTTTTTTTCTTGTATGCCGGCATTTGAAATCATAAGCAACAGCTCACATTTATTGTAATCCTGATATATTGTAGTTCTTGTGTGTGCCATTGTGGGAAGAGAAAGGTGAAGTAAAGGGGTGTAGTGAATATAACAACTATTCTGTTGCAACTTTGATGTCAGAAATTAAAAGTATTCAGGGACACTGGGATAAAAGCCCTGGATTAGACTGCCACATACAAACACAATTAGCAGTGTTTGCAGATGCAATCACGTCTTTGTTGCTGCGTTAGTGGCTCCTATGGGTTCCGCTGTGTGAAGTGGGTTGGGATCTTGGGGCGATAGACAGAGTGAACCTCCAAATGTGTAATTCCTGCCCACCTTGTTGGGGGAAAAAAAAGTGACTGGGGTGACTCCATATTTATTGGCGGGGACAGGTTTTGTCTGCGTCATCCCAAGGCCAACAGTGGGCGTTAGCGGTGACAAGGACCACAGTGCAAGGGGAAGTGGCCATTAAATCAATGTTTAACAAAATAAGAGGATTTACCAGGATTTGTCCTTGTGGCTGTTTATCAGTCTATCTTTGGATTACTCTCAACTGGGATAAAAGTGAAGCTGAAATGATTATTCAATTACAAATCTGAAAATTAATCAGCAACTATTATGATGATTGATAAATAGTTTAAAGTCATTTTTCAGGCAAAAATGCCAAACATTCTCTGGTTGCAATGATGATGAAATGATTAGTTGCAGCTGTTGATGAAATTAACAAATTACAAAACCTTAACTGAGAATTTTTTTAATTAGTGCCAATTCCCTAGCACTAACAAATTCACATTACATTTAAAACATTTAAACATTTAAAAAAATCTCAAACCAAACACGAATACACCTTCATCACGAGTCCAAATGAAAAGAGGACACGTTTTAAAGCTTATATTTCTCCGAGCTGTGCAGGTAAATGCTTTAGCAGTACTGCCCTTGACTTGCTTCAGTTGGTTTTGTGCTGAATAAAAACATCATTTTAAGAGAATTACGTAGCCATAACAACCATCTCATGTACAGTGTATTGTGTCAGCCGCAGTTGTTGAAAGTGAAGTAGTGGCTTATTCCTCCTGGGGAATAGCAGCATCAATCAAACAGTAGTTATGTGTCTTTCATTTTTTACCCATAATGGCCCTGTTTCCTGTTGGGCCTTCCAGATCAGATTAGTGATTGAACACTTAACAACAGTGGACCACCTTCATGTAAGCCACTCAAGTACTTACACTGGTTAAAGTCACTTCAACACCTGCTCTCAGTGTAACATGAACCATAAAGAAAGAAACAGGTACACCAGACCTGTACTGTACATTGTGCGATACATTATTTGCCACATTGTTTTCTCCTGTTCTGAATATAAATAGTTTTCTATATACAGACATATACAAAATATAGTTATCTCTATATGACGAAACACTGGACAACAGCTGTGTTTGCTGAGGCATGTAACTAATCACCTGCCATGAATTTTTTCAGTGTGATTGCAAGTTAACAATTGCCTTTCAATGCTTTTAGTCTTGTCATTGTCACTTTCAATGCAATCACATTTGAAGACTGTAAAGTGCCACTACACTGTTTGTACCTGAAGGACATAAAGTAAGTTTTTGTGGTTAGGTATAGCATGTAGTCTAACCTATGCCAATTTAGCTTTTCTTTTCCTAGAGAATACCTTGTGGCGCTCTACTCTAATCCATGCAACACACTATGCTCACAGCGTGGCAGTGTGTTCCACAGTGGCAACCCTGCTGTGTGAAGGTAATGATTGCAAGTGTGTATGGAAACCACTTGTTGGCATGGCAAGATGCAAGTTGCAGACAAACAAACATTATGTTTTTTTATTTTGAATGATAAGTCTGCCCTGGAGTATGATTTTTCAAATCCCTCATGGCACTCTCTCATTCTAGTATACTAGAAATACTACGTTATATTTTACTATTCTATTTATATTAGGGCTGGGCAATATATTGATATTATATCGATATCGTGATATGCCACTGGATATTGTCTTAGATTTTGGATATTGTAATATGACTGATCTGTCCCTGGTTTTAATGGCTGGATTAAAGTGATGTAGTGACTGTTCTAGATTTTCTATTATTTGCCTTTACCCACTTAGTTATGATATACACATCAATGATGATTATTTATCAAAAATCTCATTGTGCAATATCGATATTGAGGTATTTGGTCAAGACTATTGTGATATTAGATTTTTTCCATATTGCCTAGCTCTAATTTATATACAGTACAGTATTTGACATTGGCCTACTGGTACTGATGTTCTTCAAGTAGTCTTTGTTAAGACAAGAATTCCTGAATTAAAGTAATACAAGCCACCATATTGGATTCCACAGTTGAAATGAAACAGCAGTTGCATCATGCGCTCGGTGTGTTTGTGTGCCCTCCTTGGCTCTAGTGTTTAATATGAGTACTTCTGTGACCAGAGATAAGGCTTTATGGCCATGACAAGGCCTTGTCTTGCTCTGCCATGATGCTTCTATTGCTCCCAGTGCCTGCTTGCTCCCAGGGCCAAAAACAATATGCTGTAAATTGCGCTACGGCCTCTTCAGGTTGATATGCTGCCTGAGAACGTGATGTGATTGGGTATCGATTCACACCACGACGCTAAAATTGCCTGCCTCATGGCCCCAGACACCAATAGTGACAGCTTCAGTACAGGACAGGAGGAGTACCATGGCATGGGTCTGTGTCTGGGAGAGGATACCTTCTCTCTGCTTCCTGATCTTCACCCTCTCCTCCTCCTCAGAGAGGAAAGGATTATATCTTAAAAGGAAAGAGCCCCCCTACTGTGCTGGATGAACTTATCACAGCTACATATACAGCAATCTAACATCCCTCAGAAGATAAGCAGCCCATTTTGTTGGCATTTTGCAATCCTTTTACAAAAAAGAAAAGAACAAAACATGTAAACATATTTTCATTAAAGTGCCAGTGATATTTGGACACGGACATTTTTTTTTAATCTATTCAAGTTTTAACATTTGCAACACTGAGCAGAGATGGGCTAGCTTTCTGCTTTTCACTTGAAAGTAGTGGTGACACAGCACTGTCAATCTGCATTCAGTATGATTAAAACATGGCCCGGATCCTGTTGGAAGATGAATAATGCAAGAGAAATTGCTTGTGTAATGAATAAATGGCAAATAATCCGAACACAATTAACTCTCCTACATACAGTATGCAAACCAGTCATGCTCCACCTCCTAAGACAAGATGTCCAGCTAAGGTAAATCCAAAGTAGCCTTGTACGTGATGCATACGTATCCTTGCACTATGCTATGCTATGCTATGCTATGCTATTGGAGGCATCATATTTACATATTTATTAGGAAACTACCAACCTTGGATGTATTTTATGAGTAAAAAAATATAGAATTTTGAAATATTAAAGAATGTAATTCTATATTGGTAGTCAACCTAGAAATCACTACAAATATCCTGCTGCCATATAGCCTTTTTGGTTCTGCGACAGTAATCCAACATTCTACCCCTAAATTACTTACAGGAGGTAAATGAGAGGCTGGTAGTTTACCCGTCATTAGCATTTCTGTGACCACCTATTTTACCAACCTGCTGGATTGGTCACAAACTTGGCTCATTGCTCATTCCTAGCCTGCATGCTGGCTCTCCTTAGTTGGCATCTACCAATAATAGACCATTTGAAGAAATGTATTTGTTTGGCACACGGCTCAGAGGGTAGCGATTTATATTTCCAGTCTCTTTCATTCAGACAGTGAGTGGAATATGTGGCCTGTGATTTTCACTGTAATATCCTACATTTATTATAATGAATCCTGATGTCACCTACGAACTTACTTAAGGCTAAAGCCCTGTGAAAGCTGTAGAGGACACATCAGAGCTAAAACCAGCTGCAAGCTGTTGGGATAGGCTCACTTATGATAATATCTACACCAAACACAATCATTAACCTCCTGAATTGAGGGAATTGCTTCCTATCGTAATTTTCTGACTCGGTAGAGTCAGAAAATAATGTCAGAAAAACATCAGAAATACATTTTTAGCACAGGTTGGACATTACATGTTTTCAGACTTTGCACAGATCCTCTACATACTCAACACCAAATGCATGAACGTAAAGATATAATTTGTAATTGTTAAAATTATTTAAATCCTTTTTAATTGCTTTTCTTCCACTTCTTAAATTCAAACTGTGCAGTGCAACTGCTGAAGCTCTCTTCGTGCATATCTCTCCTTTTGCTCAGTGGGTGTTAATGTCCAAAGCTGAGGCAGTTTTCTTTCCACACAGCAGAACAAAGCGTGATTTAGGGAAGAGGGAGGGAAGCTGTAGTTGATATATGTGTGTTTTGCTTCATAGGTGAGAAGAATGATGAATGGATGAAGTCCACAGCCACCATAATGGTACCCTTGTGTACCATGGCAGAGGGAAAAGAGGAAGGGTGTACTTGAGAGAATAAAAGTCAGCCTCTTCAATCAGGACTACCTTAAAGAATTCTTGACAATATATCCTTGTTGTGCTTTCATGATAAGCCCTATGCTGGAGGATGGGGGTGTGGGAGAATGAACCGAGTGATGGAGGGTGTCGGGGGGGCATCAAATGAGGCGTAAGTAAGGGATTTTTCTATGGAAGAACTGAAGAAATAAAAATCTGTTTACCTGACCACAAATTCCTTAAATAAAGTAGGCCGAGATGCGTGCAAGTCACAGCGGACTTTGGTTTCTATTCCACAGCAAGACACTGTTACTAATAGAGGAGCCTTTGAAACACAGCAATATGCCAGCTTTCAAATGTGCTTCTCTTTCACTTTCACATGTTACCACATGCAAGCTGTGGGGATATCTTAACATCCTGTATTTTTTAAGAAAGCATTACCCTGTAATAATAATAATAATAATAATAATAATAATAATAATAATAATAATAATAATAATAATAATAATAATAAATTTAATTTGTATAGCGCTTTTCACAGACTCAGAGTCGCTTAGTTTTGTGTTTCAGAGTGTGTATGTGACTGTGTACCTGTTTGTGTGTGTGTGTGTGTGTGTGTGTGTGTGTGTGTGTGTGTGTGTGTGTGTGTGTGTGTGTGTGTGTGTGTGTGTGTGTGTGTGTGTGTGTGTGTGTGTGTGTGTTTTGTAAGCCTTTTTGTCTCTCTGTATGTTTGCAGTTGTCCTGTCAGGTCATTTGTTGCTGGAGCCATTAATTCCCCCCAGTCCTCTGCTCCTGTTGTGCACTCATTTGCTGATATACTTGGTCCGTCATTAGTCTATATGCCTACTCTGCATGTTGGAGAGAAATATTGACATTGTCAAAGCAGTGCTCATTGCTTCTGAACTTAGCCATGCTTTTACTGTACATATAAGGTGTCAACCGTAAAGGGTAAATTCATCAACGTATTCACACCTTAGTCATGTGGCAATTGTACTCCCCTTGTACATAGATTGGGAGAAGAGACACTTATACGGGAGAGAACAAAGTGAGCAGCAAGATGCTGGAGCTGACCCAGCCATTTTGATGCATATGTTGCACAGAGGTATTGACCAGCTCTTTAGTCTGTGACTCCCTTAGGACTGGGTAATTGTCTGTCTGTGTTTCTATTGTTTAAACTAACTGCATTTTGGCAGTCTTCCTCCTCATATCAACAATGGAAATAATGATAGAAGACAGTGGTATCTATACACAGATCAGAGGAGGTAGCTTCATGCATCAATATCTTTTCATTTAATGTTTTACATTCTGAATATGAACATTATATCACTCTTGAAACATATTCAGATTATTATTTATTTTTTGAATTTAAGAAGAACAAAGTAGAGTGCATTTTGTTACGATTGGATTGTCTATTAAAATGAGCTTAGTTATAGTTCGATATTTTGAGAAATATGCTTATTAGCTTTCTTGCAGCGAGTTAGATGAGAAAATCGATATGACTCTCGTATCTATGTGCTAAATATGAAGCTACAGCCTGAGGACAGTTAGCTAAGCTTAGTTTAAGCCATACAAAATACAAAGTAGAAAAACAATTTGTGGTTTTAAGGGGGGCTACAGTATGTGTGGAGATACTTATTGACCGTGCACAGTGACAGAGTACCCTGAGCTGAGGACATTGTGTGAGAACACAGCTTGAGGTTGCTGTCTGCCAATACCAGGTTTTTGTCTATGTAGAGGGAACCTTTCTCAAATGTTCATTTTATTGCACTGCTGCTGAGGTTGCAGCTGATGTGCTAAGGATGCAATTAATGCTGCCTATTAACAGCACTGTTCTACAAATCAAGGCACATTGGTAATGTCCATGCTGTACCGGATAAAGATCACCAAACAAATATATACTTAGCAAAAGACAAAATGAGTCATCGATGTGTTTATGATCTCCATGGAAATAACATTATAAATACGCGCTACAATATTATTTCTGCCATTAGGTGCTTTGCAAAGCAGAGAACAGTTTGTTGATATGTAATCAGCATTTTACAGAACAAAAGGAACTGGGAAATGCTGTTTTGCAGAGTGACTAAATTTAGATGTTCTTATGATTTGTTTATTCTCAAGTGGGTGAGCATGTGCAGTATAGAATATAGTTATCACAAATGCTGTTTACATGACAAACTAATTCAAGAATAGAATACAGAAAGTAAACAACCACATAGTGTACACTATGACAATAATTTAACTTCTCTGGCACATTATTTTCACGTAAATAGGTATTTTTAACTACAGTGGTTGCAGTAGTACATTTTCCACAATAATCAATCCCACCACAACAATCTAATTATAATCTGAATTTAACTGGAACATTGTTGGGGACCAAGCAAGTCGGCACAAGAGACCTCAGTCAGTGCAAATTCACCGTTTTATTTACCCAAACTTAAATGTCCCTGGGAAACAAACCACTTTAACTTGTGTATGACTGCATTTACCAGGAGAAGAAAAGCTGAGCAAAAAAAACGACACAACCGGACAAAAGTTATGCCTGTCTGGCTCTACAAAGAAAACAAAAAAGGGATTAAGAATATACATAGCATTCTACTTAAGTGATGGGATGACACTGGAAATTAGATGTGTCTCTACAATAAACAATACTTTTCCTCTATTTTCTTTCTTTTTTTTCCTGGAGGAATGCCATGTCAGGATACACATAACACAGCAAGACAAGACTAAGGCAGCCATGGAAATCTTAACTAACAACGAATGATAAATACATAAATGTCACAGTTTTACTTGCAGATGACTGGGAATATTGGCAGCACCTGAACACAAAACAGCGGTAAAAAAGGGTGGTTTAGATTAGATTCAACTTTATTGTCATTATGCAGAGTCAAGTGCAAAGACAACTAAATGCAGTTTGCGTCCAACCAGAAGTGCAAAAAAAGCAGAAAAGTGCAATGTGACATACAAAGTACAGACAGGTGGTGCAGAATCTGGAGAGACACAGAGCGTCACAAATCTGCGTCCACGCCGCCATCTTGGTCATCATCTTGGTCATCATAGGGAGCACAATTCAACCTGTCCACTTGATGTGTACCTTTTGTGACTTGGCCTCCACGTATGTTGTGGCCCATTTCCAACACTGGTGTTTTTATTTTTTATTGAAGATTGACTGTTCTTTTACTAAAAACACTGGTGCAAAATGCCACATACATGTCCCTGTATTGGAATGGGTCTAATTGTACATGCATGCTCTTGGCTTGAATGGGGTTCATGTTTAGTTTTTTTTTTTCAACCTATATAGGTATTAAAACCTGTTCTGAAGACATTTTCAAGTTGGAGATGCAAAATATTGCAATGCTGATCTTTTGATGACTTGCATCTAATATGGAATTAGCATATCCCAGTGAAGTGTACTGTAATTTGTCTTTGATGATTGGTTCGTCTGTAATAGACCGGGGATTGCCTGAGCTCCCCGTTGCCCTGTCTCTCTCTCTCTCTCTCTCTCTCTCTCTCTCTCTCTCTCTCTCTCTCTCTCTCTCTTCCCCTCTGCTGGATAAGCACACAGCATCTTTGAAATGTGCTTTGACCATCAGAGCAGTGAGAAAGCACTAATATTTTACTGACCTGAAATGAAAGGGATTAGGTGCAAAAACCTTCTGCAAAAGGCTATCTCGATTTACAGGTGATGTTTTGTTTGTTTCTTTTTTTTCGTCCTTTAAAAAGAGGAGACTTGGATATAATCAAAAGACATATTTTTGAAAGCGTAAGCCTTTGGGCTTTGAAGCTTTTCTAATGTTTTGTTGGGAGAGGCGAGGCGGTGGAACAGCATGTCTGCATTCAGAGCATTCATGAATCCCTGTCATCAGCCTCCTTCCATCTCCCTTCCCCTCACTTTTGCAAAATCTAGCTTTTACCCCAAAGCAGATACAAATGCTAGATAATGAATGAGTAGAAGACAGAGACTGGAGAAATAGGACTGTTTCAATTTCACAGCCAAGAGCCACATAGATTGCTTTTGTTTTATTGTGGATATAGGTGGCACAAGAACTTTGCAATTATTTGCACAATTAGTTGTAATTATGGTATACGCATTTATCTTGTTTGCCCAAGAAGTTCCACTGTGCATTCTGCAAGCGAGAATAGGAAGAATTAATATAGATTGTTTTCTCCAGAAAGTGCTGCTTGTTTGGTTGACGGCAATTAGCAGCTAATACCTGTGAGATCTCCCGTTAGCTCAAACCCTCGCTGTTTTCTGTTCCACAATGATCAGACAATTAATGATGGGTGGAGAACACTGGCAGGACTATGGTTTACGCACGGCGCTGTCACAGTGGTAGGGCTATACCATATACAGCAGTTGTTGTTTTCCAGTTGAGTGTTTCCATGCCTTTGTGACACAAAGATTGTAAAGGGGTTACATTTACTCTGCATGCTTTATCTTAGGTGGTGGAACTAATCACACACAGATGCAGAAGCCCTCCAAAGTGCCTCCCCAACCCTTGTTTTTTTTCTTCTATATTTCATAGCACTACAGACGAATCTCAAAATGCATTTATTTCAGAGTTTGTGTGTGAACTTCTTGAAGTCAACACTAATAAAACCGAGGGATGTTTTGAAAGGTACTTCCTGCGTTGTTTCAGTGCCCATATGTTGCCGTAGGGCCTAATGTTTAGTGTTGTCTTACATCTAATGGTGTTTGGATTTCATGCTCAGACTGAGCCGAGGGCCGGGCAGCATGTTTCTTCTTTGTAAAACCATTTATATTGTATATTATATTTGCCGATACATGTGACGTCTGGCCCCTTAGATGCTCCTTAGTGGGTTTTTAGGTTTAGGTTTTTATTAGTTAAGAAGTACAGTTTCTTGGGCTTCAATTAAAAACTGAGTCATCAGCCTATTATACAGAAGATGAAGATGGTGTTTTAGTAGGTGTTTTATTGGGCTCCACTGTAAAATTCGTAAAATGTGTAAAATGATGTGTTATCACATCTTTTGCATGCTGGCATTAATTGCATATGCATGAACGCATTTGGGCAATATCTTCCGTCCTCTAGAGAAAAACATAAGCTAATGTCACGATGGCGTTTAACTGACCCCTTTGTCACTGATAGCACATGGATCACATAAGCATTGCTGTGAGAGGAAAACTATAGAAAATATTTTTAGAGAGGGAGGATTTTCTACAAGCACATTGTGCTGAAAACCCCCAGAGCAGCACATTTGAATAACATTTGGAAGAATATCTTTAATTTGGTGTATTTCTTTGACACAAACAATATCAAATAAATAAAAGTGATGCATGTATGTGAAGCTTAAATAGATGAATACCTTCTGCTTCAACTGCACAGCCGTTTGTGTAGTTCTTTTTTATTTGGCAAAGACTAATGCCTTTGTTATCTTTGGTGTGCTGGAGCCTCACAAGCTGTTTTCTGGGCTACTATAGGATTCTGTCTTTTTTGGTTCAACAAAAAATCAAACACACTCTTTGTCTTACTAGTGTCTACATACACTGTGCGTAAGCTTAGAATTTGCTTTGTGTGTAAGCGTAGGAGTAGGGGCGGGCATGAAAGCATGAAACATAAAGCATGAGTGATGTGTTAGCATTGCATTGGTGTCTTGCTTAGTCTACCTAATTTTGCTGAGAGGTTTTGAAATGAGCAAACACTTAATTTATGGTTGCAATGCTGTTATAGGATGATACAAAGATGCTTTCTGTTGTTTTAAAGGGCTGGAATATGTGTGTCTGTTATTCACTAAACCCTGAAATAGCCCACCACTACTTAAGGAAACTGAGCTTCTCTGGTTTGTGCACTGCTGTGAATCAGTGCTTACTACAGCGTTGTGTCACATTAATGTTTGAGTGCTACATATTGTCAAGTAGATGTAGGACTTAAACAGCACTTACAGTGAAGTGTACTTACATCAACTCCTTGTTTATTTCTTCCAGAGACATCCGTGCAGACGCCATAATGGTTTCCGTGTTTATATTGAACTTGACCTCTGACCCCTGACCTCCTGCATAAGCTTGGTAATCATTTCATTTTTTATTTGGTGCATTATGATTGATTTTACCCTTTTGCCATTATCTATCATAACCATTGCCATTATCTATCTGTTATGTCATTATCTAACTGTTATGTTCAACCATTGACTGTAAATATTAATGGACAAAGCATCCGGTTCGGCGAAGTGCTGCAAATGCGGAAGTGCCTTAAACCTGCGTTCTATCTGAATTCCAGCAGGGGGCGACACGTGCGGTTGCAAAAGGAGTTCTGTTTCTGTAGAAGTCTATGAGAAAGTGACCCACTTCTCATTTGATTTATTACCCCAGTAAACATCTTCATAATGAGTTTATGGTCTCAATCGCTAGTTTTAAGTCTTCTGCAACACGGAATGATGTGCAGGGGGTGTTTTAGGGCGTGGCTATGATGTGATTGCCAGTGAAAGTGTGTAACGTAACGTGGCTCCTCCCTCACTCCCCCCTAAAATCGTCACATCCGCAACCAGGATGGCTGCGCCCGTAACGGCAAACTCAACGACTTGTAGCAGATCTCTACAAACCAATGGGTGACGTCATACATGCTCTGTCCATTAATATCATACAGTCTATGTGTTCAACTTGCTTCTGTCTCCTCACCATGTTTTTCTTCCTTTTTCTCATAATTGTTTCTGTTTGTAACATTATAACCGTCGCATTCTCTCCATTTATTTGCGTCCTGTTTTATTTCACACTTGTCTCTCTCTGTGTCCTGTTACTTCTACTTGAGCTATTAGCATTACACAAATGATATGCCAAGTGTGTTGGCTAACATCTTCTTTATATTCTCTCATTTTTTTCTGTCATCTTTATATGATAAACCATCCAACCATATTTTCATTGATTTCCTTTTCTATCTATTACCAAGGATTACAACTCCCTACTTTATACATTGTGTACTGCAGTAAGTCTCTGTCTCCATGTCTCCTTTCCTTACTCTTTTTTCATGTATGTGTGTGGGTGGAGGTAATGTTTGAAAATAACAACACAGGGAAACTAAAGACAGAGGGAGGAAATATGGCACAGCAATGTATTGCAGTGTGACGTCCCTTGTGTGTATTATGCTATTATTTCCTAAAATATCAGCCAAACACCCACCAGGCAGACAATACGAACAGAAATGCCTCACCCATTTTTGCCGGATTTATTTCAAAAACCCCAGCCCTGGTAGATGGTAGGCATTTAGCAGCAGCAATAGGCCAGTGAGCTCATGGAGTGGCAGGGCCATGGCTAGACGTTAGGAGAGCTGGCAGCAGGAGGGAGAAGGAAGTCACAAGGTTGCAACCCAGAGCAGTAGACTTGCTTGTCTCAGCAGAGTAAACATCACCCCTCGTCTGCACACAGTAATGACTAACAGAGGGGGACGTGCACAGAAACACTATTAGGACTACTGCCTTGTCCTGCTAGACCCCACGCATGCCATTCCTATCATCTCCCCAGCCTTTGCATTCCTAAAAACAACCAGAGAGCTATCATGCTGTGCAATGTTGTGGGCACAGGTATTATAAAAGGTGCTGCACCTCTTCATACCTATGCCCTTGTTTGTTTAAGGTAACATGGTCAAGTTCTGAAGGCCATCTTCCTTTATTCAAAAACAACATGGATATGCTTCATTGTTTTTTTTTTCTTCTCTTTTTAAACGAGATACAGTTCCAGATGTACTGACCATTATGCACACCAACCCATCAGACTCCAATCAGGAGCAGAAATGCAGCATAACAACAGGAAATTATAAGTGATTGGGAGCATCTTGAGATCTGACCCCCGGTTGTTTGACTGATTTTCTTTTAATTGGTTGTCGTCTCCCTCTTGACATCATCAAAGCTTCACGCTGGAGGTGAGGCAGATGAAATGGTTCTATAATGCCATCAGTACGATAAGACACACTGCCGTAGAAACATTTTGAAATGTGATTGCAATCACAAACTAGTCACCAGATTATTGTCCTAATGTTAATGAAGAAATATGAAGGTGTACTAATTTCACACTAGCATTTTATGTTTACTATCAACGTTTTCTTTTGTTCACGTGAAGTTTACTCCTGAATGTGTGAAACCAAACAAAATGACAAAGAGCACTTAAAACGTCAGTAATTAATTTATGTACCTGAGCGTATAGTTATATCTTTATTTGTCTTCACTGGTACTCATAACATATTCAGCACCTATTTTAGTGGCGTGGTGCAAATTTACTATATCAGAACCATCTGGTGTCTTAATGTTAACATCAACTTCAACTTCAACTTTATTGTGCCCAAAGGGAAATTTGTCTTAGAATGCACACAGACTCAAACACAAGATACATAAAACACATGACATCAATATGTATAGCATATGCTAAATCCTCCCACCTAACAAAGTTGTTGCTATTTAATTTTTAAAAGAACAGATGAGCTGGCCAGTCAAAGATAGGCTTCATGGAACAAACCACCAGCAGCTATAACAAGAAACTATAGCAATACACTGATTACAAATGTCTTAGCCGATACCGTAGAACGATTGTACCTGAAGGCACCACAGAGTCCTGTAGGAGCCCACATGCTTTACCTTCGTTCGTTTACATAAACTAATAGGGAAGGCAAATGTTGCTGTCCGGTGCCTTCAGGGAAGCAGGAGGATTGTCTTGTTTCTCCGACATCTCGGACTCCGGCAGTGGTCATGGTATCTGGAATAGTCGAGCTGCAGGTTACCACACTGACCTATATAAAATGGACCCAGCTACTCCGCTGTTTTTGACGGAGACCAGTGAAGTCTATTAGAAGCACTTTTCCGGTGATAGCTGAGCGTTACTGCGCAGCCTCAAACTGAGCTTCCCGCTGTAGATGTGACGTGAGCAACGTGTCTGAACGTTGTAAGTCTTCTGGTAGCTGCGCCAAGAGAAATCTCAATCATTCCCAATCTTGCAGAGACGGAGAGCGTAGGTATATGTAAGGAGATAACATAGGCACAGGCTAATTATTGCTAACTAAAATGCTAGTTAACATTAGTAATTAAACTAAACAGCTAATGTACGTCAAAACTACCTGCGAGCTTCTCCTGTACTATACGGTAATTCCTGTACTATGCGACGCGTGGTTATGACACAATCATTAGCCTATTTTTATAAAAACGTCTGCTACGGAGCCATAACGTGAGGTACAAGGTAACGGAGCCTTTCATACATTGTCATGTTTCTTTAGAAATAAACGATGGACAAATGAAGTCTTTAAACGATTCAGATGTAAAGTTATTGGCTGTCAAAGTGACGCCAAAATGAATGGCAGTCGATGCTAACGGGGGGTGATGGCTTATTAGCATCAACATGGCGCCATAGGAGGCTTCACTCTGAGGAGAGAAGCCTGGCCCCTTGGGTTACCACCGGTAAGCTAACGTTACCCTGTCTTTAGCTGCATGCTAACGTTACCAACTAGCTAGTAAGCTACGCTGTTCGCGGGGATTTCTCGAATGCTGTTAACATGGCCTGAGTCCTTCTGTCGGTCTGTGCTCTCTTGGCCTCCAGGTCATCTCTCCGTTTTTTATTAGCTTTCAGGTAGTCGTTGTAGGCTACGCTTGAAATGTCACAGAAACATAATTTTTTTTAAGCTGGGTAGGCTACTGTTGTATGAGTCAGACCAATTACCACAGCATTAAGGCAGTGCAAAATAGATAAACATCGACTGCCATCGACTGCCATGTTACCTTTGCTGATGGACCGATGACACTAAATAGGGCGGACATCGGCCGATTCCGAGATCCAGCCGATACATTGGTGCATCCCTACAACAAACCCTAGAAATATACGCTCACTGCTGTGATCAGAACAAATTCATATGGCAACAGTTCAGTTGCTAGTAAAGCATGAACTAAAGGCTGATGCTCCACCCTTAGTAGCATCCATCTAAGGTGCTTCCAATTAAGAGCTCTCTTTGCAGTTCTGCACATAGTGGAATATACAAACACAGACACATTTGTCTTGGGTTGCATTTTATATATCCAGCAGAATTTACTGCGGAAACATTTGTTATACCCTGCTTAACAAAAGCATCTTGTACTTTTTCTCGTAGTGAGGGTAGAGTTGCTCTTAGAGTGGAGTGTTTGTTTAGTTGAGACATTAAAAGCCTTAAAATGTTAGAGAATTATTGATATCTACACCACTATGGGCCATTTCCAGTTGTTTGCAGCTCAGGGGTGTATCGAAGTAAAATCCTTTTTGAGAATACAGATATGTGTCTAGCTTGCCACTCATGAGCACTAGATTCATCATTCCAAGCTGTATAAAAGCTGACTGGAAAAGGTTGAGGACAAAGTTGTAATACTGCCCTGAAATTTGCATGGTGAGGAGAAGCTGATGCTCCCCGAGACTCAGTGAAGACAAGTGTTTGCTATGCCTGGTGACGTGCGAGACAGAGCGAGCAGAAGATTATTGTTAGCATACTGAGAAAAGATTATGAATTCCAATGATTCCCCAAAGCACAGGCAGACAACTTCCTGAGACCATGCCTTTACCCCCTCTATCTATGTATGTCAGTAAAGAGTGCTGTCAGCACAGCTGATTTTAGATCGAGGGGAGTTGATGGTGACCCCCTGTGCACTAATTCAACATCCGATAATGAGGAAGAACTGCTATTGCAGTTAAAAACACAAGCTATGTTTGAGGAAGAAAATAGCAGACAGCCAAGCCTGGCACACCAAGCAACAAGCTAGAGAGAAAAAAAAACCAGATGACGGTGAAAGATTTCCTTTCGAGCCTATTTAATGTGTGTTACGGCATAGCTTGTGAGACCATTCAGCTCCAGTAATTTCAGCACATCAAAGACATGCCTCCTCCCAAAGCTGGTGTAGTCTCAAGAAGGGCTCATCATATCCAATCACACATTCACCCAAGGATCTTGTAAGGAATACCTCAAACCCTGTAATTTTGTTCATTAAAACCAGACTAATTTGGGTTGGTCAACAGCACAACTAAGCGCTCTGCTGTGATAGCGGTTGCAGCTGGTAGTTCTTGTCCCTCGTTGACCTGTTTTGTTAACTCCACTGCTGTATTTCACTGCCTGATTAGATGTCACTCAATTAAAAGCGAATTTCTGCGGGGAGAGCGGCCTCCCTAGTTGCCATGGATGCCGTGCGAAAGGTAGCAGAGCTGCGTAATGGGTGTCCCAGAGCACCATAATGAAATATCCACGCTGTTACAGCAGAAATACACAGACAACCCAAACTTTCACACCCAATCAATGAGAGCTGTGTGGCTGACTTTTTTCTTTTTTTCCACGTTGAAAAATTAAAAAGGATGTGCCTAGTAAGTCACAGAGGACTCACACATTTTATAGTCAGCTATGAGAAGCACTAGGATTAATAGACCTCTCCTAATATGCCTCGCATTGGTGGTCCCTGAGCACCCTGATCAGGTAAGGCCCAGCGAAGCAAAGATCATTTATAAGTGGTTCATTATTTTACCTTCAGATTCCTCTGTCTGGCATTGATTTAATAAACACTGATGTATCTCCTCGTGGAAGAGAAGTGCCATTTTTCATTTTCCAGATTTGCTATCTTTGTTATCGCCGTTATCTGTCGAGCTCTGGCATTTCAGCGGTAATACGCTCCCAATCTCAGCTGTGTAAGAGAAGCAGCACAGGAAAATAGTGCAGTTCTTCTATGGCAGATATTCCTTTTAATGTTTAGTGAAAGATTCTTTAAAAGAAAATATTGTCTTTTATCTCTCTGACTCGGTGCCTACGCGTCCAGATATGACTTTGTAAATAAACAGTCAGTTTAATAAAGTTCCGCCAAAGTGCTCTGATTATCCATGAAAGGATTCAACAACGCATGACATCAACAGCGAGGTACAATAATTAATGATCTATCAGTGTGTTCTGATGATTAATGTATTTGTTTTTGCAGTTTGATGGACTCATAAACTGTGTGAAATAGACAATGAGCTTTGCCATCATGTATTCCCTGTGGTGAATGGAAGCAACAGCACTGAGGCACACTATAAAAAGCACAGAGAAGTGATGAAAAGGAAAAAAACAGCCTCTTTATTATTAAGGTTAACTGTCACTAAAGGCTCATGCTCCTGCCCTATTGTTTTAGTGACTGAGAAGCTTGTTGAGCTGGTTGTGTTTTCCTGCTCAAAGGATTCTCCTGTGAAATGTTAAAAGCAGTTTGTGGTCAGATTAGGTGTGTATGGCTGGCACATCAAATCAAGATGAAAATGAAATGGAATGATCAATTTGCCCTGCATTAATCCCTCCTCTCCAGCTGCATCCTATCGATTGTCTTGTTCAGCTTCCTTGATAACAAGAATCATTTAAAGGTCACATTTTGATGTATGTCAAAAGAAAACAGTCTTAATGCACTGTGAGTGGCCTTTGAGGCTTACGGTTGTCAGAAAGCGCAGACTGAATCTTGGCACCTCCGACAGATTAAACAGAAAACCGCGCTAAATGGCCTAAGATGTGGTGGTTAAAAGTTTGCAGGGCAGATACTACTCTTACTGAACTATTAACATCCTTTTAGAAAGATAATTCTTACAAACAACCTTCTCTTGAAATTATATGGGTTTCCCTTTAAGGTAATAATTATGATGTATACCGAAAATATTTCCATCCAAGCATACATTTTTAATTCATCAGAGGACTGCAGACTTTGCAAAAACTCACTGGTGATGCATTTGCTTAAAATAGCTTGGTGCATGCTGTCGTGATGGACATCTGAAAATATTGCTAATGAGAGTGCCAGGCCTGTGTTGAGCTGTGCCTTTGCTCACAAGACACCAATATTCAGCCTTACTTTTATATCAGGCACCGCCGATAGATGCTGTATTTAGTCCTTCTCTCTTTCTCTTGTGGATGTCAGGGTTAGTGGTCGATGGTACACATATGCTTACTGTATGAATACAATAACTGTTCAGTGATCAGCAGCTCCCCTGGTTTTCACAAACATCCAGAGCTGACCTTTACTTGCTCCAGCTCCAGGATATAGAGCTGTGCATCATGGGCCACTGCCTCAGGCACTTAGGATTCTGGGAGGGAGATGTCTTCAGGGAGGTTCTGATCAAACGGAAAGCGTGCACAGTTATAAAAGCATCTGCATTTGTGTTTGTACAGTTTTGTATAAAAGCCAACAGTTATAGTCAATTCATTCAAACTTTATTTAGTGGGGGCTTCGAGGGCTTTTGTCCATGATCAATACAAGTTAGACATATTGGATCAGAGATATTGTAAAATATGCTTAGAATTCATTTCATTGGAAACCACTGCAAGATAAAATGTTACATTATGTTTCTTTTAAATGTGTAAAAGGTATGGCTCTAATTTCTTAGGTGTGAATATAAGCCTATGTGGGTGCGACCAACATGTTTTCTGCAATTTTGGTACTGTATAAGCCAGCATTAGAACATTAATACAATACATATTAGCAGTTTGTAGAGGAATACATTTTCAGCAGGTGGAGTTGGTGCAGGCTTTAATAATGGCCAATCACATCAGCTTCTCTCATCTCCATTAAAATCAGCAGACAGTTTAATGGGCGGGGAGGAGCGTCCTGGCTGGCTTCTCTAATGAGAAACAGTCCTTCTTTGGAGGTGCAGAGTCGCTCTAGCAAAATACAAATATGAATATAACAGAACCCAAAACATGCTTTCTATTGTCAGTGTGTAATGTCTCAATATGTCAATTTGTGCTGCATCCAACAATTATTCTCATCATTGATTAATCTGCCAATTATTATCTTGATTGTTTTAATCGTTAGCGCTATGGTCTTAAAATAGTGCAAAATGCCGGCCAAAATGTTCCAGAGCCTTAGGTGACGTCGGCCTTCATTTTGGCCGATTTGACTTGTTGAATTGGAAGGCGGGCAGATCGGTCCGACTGGCTTTTCTGCCGACGGTCGGCCATCGGGTTGGTGTGTCAGAGCCTTTAGAGAAGCTGCAACCAGAGACTGTTTGGCATGTTTGCTAGAAAAATGACTTATACTATTAATCGAGTTGGTGAACACTTTTCGTTCAGTTAATCGCCTAATTGGTCCAGCTCTAAATGAATTGGCTATCGCACAACGTTTGACCTGTGTATATTAGTGTGCATCACATCCCCCAGTACTGACTCAGCCTTAATCTCATTAAAAGTTTTATTAGGATAATTTAAATCTATACTCAGTGAAAATGCTATATCAAAGTTAAAGAGGCAAAGCACAACTTACTTTTAAGGGTTTACATGATATTGGGGAGGTCTGTGTGTGCACCTCGGCCAAGTAAAGCCACGGAAATTGCTGTCTGCGTCTAAGTTTGCGATAACACCCGGTGAAAAAGCAAGCACAGTTTCATGCACAGTTTTCCGAAACAGCTCTGATGTTATGTGGAAGAAAATATGTTCCTTCTATGCGAGAAGGGAAAATAATTTATTTTACTCACAGTTTAAGAAAAAAACAGCAGTATAATGGAGGTGTATGAATACTTAATGAGTGCCGCTCGTTTAGTTGTGTGTGTTTTGGCTCTGCTACCTGTCAGAGCACATACTGGTTGTTGTAGCGGGCCCCAAATAGAGGCTGAGGAGAGCTGACTGAGTTTAGGAGAAGAGGAGCAGCGAGCCCTTCCACTCACTGTGCCTGGGTCAATATAAAACCTCATTACTGGGGTGTCATAGAAAATTTGTGCACTTTCTGCTCCATCTAGCAGCAATTTTGCTGGATAAGCACTGCTCTCGTTTGGCCCGTTTTAAGCATTTTCACTAAAGAAAGGCTTGCAAACAGGAAGCCATCGCTTCCCCACAGGGGCCCTGGCAGCCCAAATCCCCCCAGCGCTGCCTCTGCTCGTATATATGCAGTGGTGTGTTTGTGTGTATGCGTGCCTATGTGCATGCATAGACACTCATCTTATGAGCCTTTATCATGTCTATAGTTTGTGCAGGCTACATCTGTGAATGTCTGCAGAGCAACACGGCTTATGAAGTATAGAGCGTGACAGACTTGTGCACCACATTTCCGTCTTGAGTTGTTTTTTTTTTCTTCTTTTTCTCGGCTATACATTTTGATAACTGAGACTGAAGACAACTTATGTGGAAATGTTTCCAACATACAGACAGTAGTTTGACATAAATAAGCACCTAGTAAGCTAGTATTATGCTTGTTATAAAGATTACTTATGTGCAAGCTCTTAACTCAGCAGCATGATTTTTCCCCATCATTTCTTCTATCCTTTTCCAGCTGAAATATACATTTTACTCCCTCAGCCTCTCTCCTCCTACCTGATATTTAAAAAAAATACAGCTTCTATTCTATCCATTGGGTGGCTGATGGGGACATCGGCAAGCTATTCACATGTTGTCAGAAAGTCTTTTTTCCTCATCCGTGCAAAATAGAATATTATGAAAGCAAACAGAATGACATGTTTATAAATATGTATGTCTGCCTTCTGGACAAGCGTCTCAGCCAGTGCCATGTTGGGCCCATCTTTTTTCTAGTGCAACCTTGTAATTTCCTGAGTGGGGAGGAAAAAAGAATCAAAGGGAAATCATAAAGGATAGAAGTGTCGTTTGGCGATCCTGTAAAATGTTTTTTTATTATTTTTATTTTGTGCAGCAGCAGAGACAGGCGGAACAGAATGTACACAACAGATATACTGAATAAAACATGATCAGATAAAAGCCAAACATGCAGAAAATACCAGGAAAGGTCAGAAAGAACTCCTTGCCATAATTATGGATGGAGAATTTGCCAGGAATGCACTAATTAAACCACAGACAAATCTGCAGTCTCGACCTCCCCCTTGTCCCTGCAGCTCCACCATAAGCCCACATATTAATCATTGGGGAGGGGAGCGAAGACTTGGCTGGTCGGTGCTGCTGTACTAACAGAGTGTACCGTAAAACACACAAATGCACACACATTTGTATAAGCCACGGCCACATCATAACTGAGAACAAACGAGAAGGAGGGCAGGATGAAGATACAGGATATGGACTGAGCTGAAGGTTGAGTAGCTCCTTGCTAGAATACGGACAGGTACCAATCAGAGTCTCTAATTGAAGTAGAGTGCGAGGCCATTTTTTTATTTATTTTTTACCCTCAGCTCTAATGGCTCAGAGTAAAGGAAACAAAGGCATTGGAGGTGGGCTGTGTGTCGTTGTCAGTATCTGAGGCATCACCACACAGGTTAAAGTTAAGGCTGGATCATGCTGCTTGTGTGTGTGTGTGTGTGTGTGTGTGTGTGTGTGTGTGTGTGTGTGTGTGTGTGTGTGTGTGTGTGTGTGTGTGCGTGTGTGTGTGTGTGTGTGTGCGTGTGTGTGTTGCAGGACTGACTGTATCATGCTGTTCACCTCCAGTGGCGTGTCTGTAGGTGTTTGTCTTGTTAGTGCTGGGTGGCTGGTGATGTTCTGACTGATCCCCTCTCTGCTTTGAGTTTACAAAAGTGTCCCACATACTGACTGTAGAGAGAAAAAGAAAAACAGCAACATTTAAGTATCTTAAGTATTGACCTAAAAATCCTATCAAAATATGATCGACACATTTACACAAGCTGTATTTACAACTGTTACTGTGACATAGGGTAATGAAAACTATTCATTCTTGTTATTCTTATTCATTACCTCTGTGGCAAAGCGGTCTGTGCACTGAACACGACACGTTCTCTTCTGTCTGTGGCTCAACTTCTCCTTACAGTCTGGTATCAGGGAGAATGTTTTACAGTTCCCCAGGATCCAGATGGCTAACTGTACACGACCTCCAGCACTGAATGATAAATGGCAAAAAAGCACATTTCATCCATCGCCCAGCTTACCTCTTGGCTGCACACTGATATTCCTGCTGAAAGTGTGGTGAAAAGCACAGTTGGGAGTATGGACGCGGGCTGCACTGGAAAGGATTTGATATAGAATTATCCTGTTCAACAGCTATTCTGCTTAGAAGCTACCTGTGCTTTTTGGTGTTCACAGGTGGAGGTTCAAGTCTCAAAACCTCCCAGCTGATCGGACAAAATGCTGCTTATAACATGCTGCTTTCTGTAATATTTGTATTGTGTGCTGATGGGACGCTGCAGCTACATTTTTGTGGTCTTTCTGGTGTGAAAGAAAAAATGCTCAAATGTAAGGGCCCCTATTCTGTTTTTAAGTCTTAAGGTGCTGAGTGAGGAACAGGTGTGTTCCCCCTAAAACATCAGTGCCATAAGCATTGTTCAAGGAATTTACAGTGTTAATTGTGTGTTGTACCGCACCCTGTGGGGCGCCCTATAAAAGCAAGCCATCCAGTGAATTAGCTTGTGCATATTACAACAGAGTCTGAATGCAGTATCTGAGGCTTGGGCTGTGTTTTGTTGTTGTGTTTGTTGTGTTGGGCTCTCCAATGGCCTGTTCTGGGAGTGGAGCCCTGGGGCTCGCTGAGCCACATGACCGCCCCTGTCAAAGGAGGCCTGCTGGCTGGCTGGAGCAGCTATAGAGAGTATGTGGCCTTCACAGTTAATCATAACACCGACTCACTCTTGCCTGATTGTATTGGCGGCTCCAGGGATCTGCCATAATTGGATCCTTGTAAGTGGGATGGAGGAGCTAAACAACCAGATTGCTGTTTGTTTATACCTTTTCATATATTAGTAACGTGCCGAGACTTCTCAAGCAGTCTGGGACTTGTCTCACTGCTTGCCGCTCTAATTAGTAATTCATTCTTAACATATGCCTCAATTGTGGCCCTATGCAGCTATTTGTGATTAACTCCGCTTTAATTAGAGTTACTCATGCAGACTTGGCTCTGCATGGACGTGTAGTGGGCACTTGAAAACCACCGTTACCCTGCGTGGGTTCATGTGACAAAGAAGTGCCATTTATGATTAGGCATCTTTCTTAGCTTGGACTGCAAATTTCAAATATTTTTAAAATAGGTAAAAGAAATAAGGTGAAGACAGTACTGATATGTATTTCAATTTAAAAATAAAATAAAACGACAAATACACCAAGCAACTAATAAATAAGATGAATGAATTAAAGGTGAAATACATACATTTCTACACATTGTTGGCAGAGGCAAGCTGTAATGTCGTGGAGCCGTTGTGGAATGCTGTTGTCGCCTGCTGTTTATGTGAATCAACCAATGCAAAGCATGGCAAATATGGCAGCTAGCGAAGTGTGATACAACTCAGCTTATGCTTGATTTCGATGCATGAAAATACAAACGTGGTGTGAAATTGACGCTTCCAGTCCACTGGCTCTGTTTTGAAATGAATGATTTATTAACTAAAACATAACCGATACCAGTTTTAACTGTCTTCAAATATCAAAGCACTTGATGAGAATCTGTATTATTCTCTGAGTCCATAGAAAGACACACACTGAGCTTCATCTAACAATTTCTCACCTCCCTAATACTTGTCACCACCCAGTGCTTTGACAACCTAACTTAATCAACTAGGATTACATATTTCTTTTATCGGTTCCTTTGCAGTAATGAACTTACACATTTGTCAGGCGGCCCCCTATGTCCCCTTGGGGAGCATGTGTCTGTGTACATTTTCATGGTAAGACATTCTGATATGTCTTAAATTGCAAACTGCCCAGCTGTCCTAGTGATATATAAGTTGAAGCTTTGCAAAATAAATCAAAAGGTTTTCACATTGGAGCACTCCAATACCAAAAGCCAGTAATTAAAAGGCGACAGCTTTGCAGATTAACGGCGGAATGGAGTTTGTGGGGAAAGTCATGCAGGGAAGGGGGCATTTAGTCACATGGCCTTAAGTTCCCCCACAGATAAAGCTCATTTTCTCTAGCAGTGGGGTAGAAAAAGTGGAGAACACAGCCCATTTGGTTTTGGCCTCACATGGGGCACACAGGGGTAGCCAGCATTTTATTTAAGGTCACCAGGAATAAATGGGATTCAGGCTGTGTCTGGCAGGTTGCAGTGGACAGGGCCCAGGCTGGGGCCTTCCACCCCTGCTGCCCCCAGGCGCCCTCTCCATCTCTCCTCGCAGGAGTGAGCAGGTCTTTTCCTGCTTTCCATTCCACTGTTTGGAGCCCTGGCTAAATACCTCACAACTCTCCTACTTCCAATACCAGCACTGTGTCAAAGGGTAATAGCATGTTAAAATCTCCCTCAGGTTGTTCAAAAGGGCGAGTGCAGGGAAAAGGATCCCAATAGAAAAGCTCTTAATTCCGTTTAGCTCAATAATGAGAAACAAAGGGAGGGGAAGACATGGGGAGGGCCTGCATTGTTGGGTCTGCAGTGTGTAACACATAAAACACATCCTCTGTTGGGTGACACTTAGCTTGAGCCACTCTGTCATAAAGCCTACAATAGGCTTTCAGGGGAATGAGTGGCCATCACAGTTTAAGGGCTTTTCTCTCAGGTGGAGGCAACAAAAAGCTACAGAGATGGATCTGGCTGCCAGTCAAGCTTTGTATCAGTGACTGTGCTTTTGAGGAAATATGAGAGGCTGGACTGCTGTCCCATCACAGCTTGATTCAGAGTGAGAGGGATTGGAGCTCACGCTGAAGCCAAGCTGCTCTGCAGAGCTGTGAATATGTGAGTGGGACATGTATTGTGGTTGAGGATAGCGGAGAGGGGAGAGGGGGGAAAGGAAGCCCCCGTTTGCTCTACCTTCAGTCTGAGACATACTGTTCAAGTGCTAAACGGGGACTAGCTGCATCTCTCATATCTGTCAAGTGTTCTGCCTAATCACTTCTCACCATTTCCAACTTGTTATCTCCTAATGTCTTCTAAATGTCTCAAATGTGTGAAAAGGGAGAAAAAAAGCTTGGCAGTAGCATACACACTATTGAGGTAATTGATACTGTGCTGTCTCAGTGTAGCAGATCACATGCAAGCTGTTACAGGGCAGCAAAGATGTTCAAACTATGAAACCAGAGATAAGCATTAATATAACATCCTTGTATAAATTGCTTTGCATGTGTTTTTATTAGACATTTTACTTCAGTGCTACTTGAACATTCAATTCAAACTGCTCTTGATGCACAGGACCAATACCCAAAACACAGTGTTGCTACTGACATGGCCTTAATCCTTTCATTATAATGTTGATAAGAAACCTCCGTACTGGATATTTAAAAGAAACTCCCACATAAAAAGGAACACTGTATAATTATAATTGTATATACAGATGTTAGTGTGGTTTCTCTATTGTCAATTGCCATTATCATCATTGCCACACATGTATAAATGATATGATACCCAGTGCAATCAGCGATGTAAAAATAGCATAGCATAACGTGCAAAATTATAGTCAAATTCTTAATCCAAAGCAGAAAATGTGGTGCAACAGTTAATGTTGTTAATGTTAATGTTAATGTAATCTGTGTTTGTATATAGGTCTTTCGGTCAACAATATCAAATTGATGCCTTTTCTTTCTTACTTTGTTGATTATGACAGTAGAATAAAAAATAATGCAAATATCAAAGTTTATAAGTTCAGTGCAGTCCACAAGTCATTCATTGTTTAATTCCAAATCCAATGTGTTCCAGTTTGGAAGAAAAACCTACATGTCCCAATGCGTATGAACCGCAGCGTGAACTGTAAATGCATTTCTACGTCTTAATAATGGCCTGAAAATGATCCATAGTATTCAAAATATTTCTCTTTTAAGCAGCTATTATGGAAAGGAGCTGCTATATTGTTGCTGTATTTTTGTACCTGATCTTAGTACGAAAACGTTTTTTGAAAATGGAAATAATTGTTTTCTTGTACCATTCCAGTCGAGTCTATGAACAGCCACTGCTGACAGTCTTACTGACAGTCTAAATGCCCCTTCATGGATAATACTTCAGTACTTTATGTACAGGCTTTGTACATCAAAGGTGACAAGTAGAGTATTGCACAATGCCTTGAAGGTCTGAACACAATCTTTGATATCATTGGTGTACAGTACAGTATGCTACTGTAGTTTACTGCTTCATGTAGCGATTGTTTTCATTATCAATTGATCTGATTCAAATCTTTTAGTCTGAAATATCAAAAAATAGCAAATAAAATACCCATCACAGTTCCCCAGAGTCCAAGGTGACGATGTCTTGTTTTCCAAAACCCAAAGATATTTAGTTTACAATAATAGAAAACAAAGAAAAGAATATAAGTTTCTCATTTGAGAATGTTTGGCCTTGTTTCACTGTTTGCTTGAAAAATGACTGAAACAATGAATTCTCAAAATAATTTAGATTATTATAGATTATTTTTCGATTCTAATCGAAATTTTTCGATCGACTAATCAATTAATCGATTAATTGTTTTGCCTCCATATACACTGTATTGTGGTACCTTTTTCCTTCCAAGCCCACACCACAATCCGAAATATTCACCCTCTGTTTTTTCTCCCAAACATATTCATGGAAATTAAGGCAGGAATGTGATTATGCAGATTGAGCGAGGAGCCATGGGTACCAAATGTCAGATGTCAGGTATGCATTTTCAGACCCTTGTGGGATAGAGATGATTATCATGGTAATTATTCAGCATTTGAACAATCCGTTTTCTGTGCGGAACACTGGGAAGCACATCTGCCCAGGGACCTGATGTTGGTGTTTGTCTGCCACCAGAAACGCGAGTGTGCTAGTCAGAGATATAGAAGGAGACAGGGAGGCAAGGCGGGCTGAAATGATGGAGAGAGTGCAATGTCTGCATTTCAACTGAGATCCACTTGGTCGAGGGAAAACAAGTTGCTGTACCTTGAGCCCAATTCCCTCTGTTTTCTCTTAGCTCCTATCCTTGGCTCCCTTTTAGCATTAAAGAGGTTGGGCTGGAAGAGGAGCAGATATCAGTCATCTTTATGTCCCAGCTGAGGGAGGGCTGGCTGGGGCCCGGGCTTTCCTCTCTTTATGGTTTCTTCCCCTCTTTTTGTTTTCCCACCACGTTCTGTGCATCCTTTTATGCACTCTGTGTATTCTGAGGCCATCTTTGTGTTTTAATATGCATGCTAAATTTTATTCCTGTGTTCACACCCATTATCCGTTGGACTGAACCCCCCCCCCCCCCCCCCCCCCAGACTGTGGTCTACTGACAGGGAAATGCCACGCTATGGATGGCCAGCTGGAAAATGAGAAGGCCTCCTCCCTTATCCTGGTAGTCATTAACCCTGTGACTGGAGAGTGACCCGCACACCTACACACACACACACCTAATGCTCATCATAATCCTTTGTCGTCACTCTTCGATGTCCCCTTTCAGTCCTGTTGTACTCTGCTGAGCACACAGACATGGCTCAGTTCCCTTATGGCTGCCTACTCACTCACACTACATTTCACACAATACTCTTGTACTCAACACAGACACCCATTAACTGCCAAAAACATAGTTTTTTTCTGTTGATAACAGATTTTTAACTCTTTTTGTAAAGGGATTCATCATGGCAGCACTTAAGCTCATGAAGTTTTGTGCTTGAGAAGCTCATAAAGTAGTGTGCTTAATGGTTACTTAACACACATCTGTTTAATATTTTCTTCCAGATACTTTTAAATATGGCAATTCGGATTGCATTCACGTTCAACTTGATATGATTGCCAGTTGTTCTTCAAAGTCTTACTTGCTGGGCCACTTGACTTCCTCTGATGCTTAGGGGGGAGCTTTGCCCTGAAAACTCAGTGTTCCACATCTGTGGCACAGGGACCTCGACCTACAGGCCTCCTGATAGAAGGCAGACAGGAGAAGGAGGAGGAGATGAAGAGGACAACAGGAACAGACAGCCTAAAAGGGGGTTGAGTGAGTGCACCGAGACAGGCTCCAGATGCATTTTGTGCCGAGCAATGCTGAAAGACAGAGAAACTTCTGCCATGAATTGTTAACTAGGGTCGACCCAGTACAAGTCGAGCATGTAAACAGTCAAACTGGCCTTCTAACAAGCTTGACTCTTAATTTACATTCTTCCCCACTTCCTCCGGCTTCCATTATACATGAAACTCCTTATGAAAAAGTCATAAATGCAAGAATACATTCAGAAAAATGATTAATTATAAGCAACTGTACCACCAGTCGCTTTGTGTTTATCCTACAGTTACTATTTTCGGCTATAGTATAGGCCTACAATGTTATTCTATATTGTACTATACTATGGTTTAGGGCTGGGTGATTTGGATAAAATCAGATACCATGATATTTTTTAACAAATACATCGATATCGATATTGCGACGATGTTGTATGGTTGAATATTGGGTTGAGATTTTAGATAAATAATCAATGATGTTTCAAGTGAAATTATGGAGAAAAAAAAAATAAAAGATTTCCAGCTATGTACTGTTTACATGCATTCACAAAAATAGAGTGATATTAAAACAAATCTGCAATTCTTCAAATGATATTCCCTCAAAATGTTTCATAACAGATTTACTGAGAAAATTTAGTTAGTGTGTGCTTGTTATATCACGATATCTCAATATATGATTTCATCACGATATGATTCCATTGAAAGACGATACATTATCATATTGAATTATTGCCCAGCCCTACTATGGTTGCAGCCATTTCTCACAATAAATTGTTGCACAGCAAAAAGCTCAGAGATAATGTATCCTTTCCACATAACATTACACATCAAAGTTTGTTTACAGGTCTTTGGGATATCTGAAAAAGTTGTACAAAGCCTTTGGTGAAAGAATAAATAAAATACATTTTTGTTGGGGCTGAAGAATACAAGTTTGAAAAATGATGTGTGTAGATCTCCAGCCTGCTTCCCACCTCTGTTTGAGGCTAGTGGCTGTAAGCTGCTACTAACATAACACACCCAAATCTCTAACTGAACTACATTAGTGTTGCATTGCGGGTTATGTAGGCGCCTGGTTTTGATAAGGAATAAGAATGTGTGGAGAGAAAAAACGATATCTCTGGTTCTTTTGCATCAATTTTGAAAACAAAAACAAAAACCTGTCCATCACGAGCAGACCACCAACACTGCTCAGTCAAAAAAAGGCAGCCTCTCCATTCAACACAGGTTCTTGACAGAAAACGTAGTGTCATCTGGCAAAAAGTTGATCTGGATCAACTTTCGCCACAGCATCTGGCAACGCAATCACACATTTCATCTCAAATACCTTGTATCCTGTGTGGTGTAGCATTGTGCTAATTATAAGGTTAACCACACAAGCGTTGACACAGAGGAGAAAAGTGCTGCTGCCATGATAACTTGCTGGAGTTGTAAAATCCTGTCTCGAAGCAGTCTAAACCACTAGGCAGTCTTTTGGCATTTGATAAACCTTCCAAGCAGACTGGTTCATTTTTCATCCTCTCAACAGTACCTGTAGCAAAACGCCCACACTAACTTTTAATTCTTTTTTTCTGAAAATGGTATAAGTATGGTACATCAGATTAGTCGATGTCCTCCCTCTTTCTTAAACTCTGTTTGAAACTCCCTGTCCTGGTTAGTGAGATATAATGCTAATGGTAATATTGATAGTAATGACAGTAAAATGAGATTTCAGCAGAGTAAGTGCTTTTCGACATGATAAAGGGTTCAGTCTGTCCTTCCCTGTACTGAATGTTACCTTAGGTCTTGGGTATGGTTTTAGATTCTCTGGGGTGATTTTTCACCACGTAATAAACTGATAGATTTGTACAAGAGACAGAAGCAATATTTTCTGAACATTGAGACATTTTCGGGTTATAATTAAAAGTAAGAGACAGGATGCATTATGGTGCCTACGCAGTTTTTGGGTGATTTCTGTGTTGCTGACTCTGCATCAGGAGAGTAAAAGACAGTTTGTAATATATTAACTTTGAGGGGCTTTGCATCGAGTTCTTTTTGTGACAGACACATTTCATTTCTGCCGCTTCCCCGTGCTTTATCTAATTTCTTTTGTTGTGGCGTAAACATGGGATTTTTGCTAAAATTCAATTCCTGGGGCCTTTGGAGATTCTGCAAACAAAGACGTATCGGTTGTGTATCTCCCTCACGCTAAGAAGTGGATAGCCAGTGGAGTTTCTAATTTATTCAAGCAAAACGCTACCTCTGTTAATCATGCAGAGTGGGCTGAAAGGCCCAGGTGAGCGCAGACTGGCACAGCCTGAAACACACACAGGCCTTATTTATTTGTGTTTTTGTATTCTGGGGTTGTGTAATGCATTCAAATGAGGGTGCAACAAGCCAAAGTCACAGCAAGTTGCTGAGGGAGTACGTCAAGCGCGGGGTCAATGTTTTTATTCCTGTCTCCTTGCCTCTTCGCAGCTCACCCTGCCATCAATAGATCTCATTCAGCTCAGGCTTTTTTTCAGCCTCTGTTGCATTGTGGCAACAACTGCTTCTTGACGGAAGAGAAAAGGATGGCTTGTCAAGGTCAGAGCTGCGCACTAATTAGCGATCACCGCTGAACTGCTGGGTTGACTCCTGTGCCCTTCACCCCGGAGGCCTCATGTCATTACATGTGCATGTGTGTGTTGTGTTTTCTATCATGTGTGCCTCTGTCCTTTGTCTTCCACCGCAGAGGCCAGCCATCTGAGACTGCCTATACAATACATACCGCCTCTATCACGCCCCAGACTTGACTCAGATAGGGCAGTCATATGTGACAAGCAGACAGAGGGAAAAGAGAGCATATAGAGGAGGGGGTGGATGTTGCAGCCAGCATTAGCATCCCACTGGGCTTTGTGTGCTTGTTATAGTATGAGATCACACAGACAAGGGACGGGCAACAGTCAAAGAAGGTGAAAATGGGAATGAGAGAACGATGCCATGATGGCCATTGGGGGTAGCGAGAATCCAATTGATACCAACACAAACAAGAGGGTTCACTGAATCAGGATGGCAACAGAGGGTGCAGTGGCAAAAGTTCAGCCGTGTCTTAAGGGGTAATTGTAGGCATTTCGATTGGGAACTGCAATTTCCTCAAGCTCTGTCTCTGAGCGATATTACTGTGGAATCATTAGACTAATTCATCATCCTTGACTTCTTTGTGTTTTCTGCTGCACTAGTGGGAAAATGGTTGGTCTAATTTCAAGTCATAGGAATTCAGATGTAAGCTCTGAGTCCTGCTCATTTCTTCTCCACAGCTCTGCTCAGAACACTTGCAGAATTAGTCGTGATCAGTTGTTACTAGATAATGGGAGGCTTTTGACATCTGCTAGATTGTCAAATTAGTGTTTGTGTTTCGCAGTATGTTGAAGTATTTCCCTGTATATCACTGTTTCATTACAAGGTATTGAGTACTTACTGTATATAGCCTGTACAGCACATTACAATAAGTGCTTTGCACTACATAGTAACAGTTGCCCAGAGATATTGATCCAATTTGGCATGAACATCATGCTTGGCAGGATTTCTTTTTGCTGTATCATATTTTTTTTAAATCCCTCCCACATAGACTCGCATTGTTGTTTTAAATGTGGCTGATATGTATTCCATCTCTGTAACGCTTTGCTAGGAGCAGTGAAGGAGATATGTTAACAAGTCTGCTCTCTAAGCAGCATCCATATGGATGCCTCTGCCCTGCTCCAGTCACTGTAGTGGTAACTCACAGACCGCCGAAACACATGCATGCCGCTCGCCTCCATTAATTTTAGTTTATTATGTATTTATGCTCTAAACCCGAGATTTGCTGTGATCAAATGCATCTGTTTCGGTATGGATCAGTGGATAACTTTGGCACACCACCACCTCCATCGCATCCCGCTTTCCATCTATACCTCTCCTCTGTTTCTACTTTGCTAACTCTCCCTTTTTTGCCCTCTCTATCCGCGCTCTCATCTTTTCCCTTTTCTCCTCCTACATTTCCTTTTTTTCTTCTTTTTAGCCTCTAGTGCATTTGAGCCTGCATACTGTGTGAATCACCAGTCTTTCTCTGAAAATAAGATCAGTTCACTTAATGGGCATTTTCAGCTTTATTAGCCAAATCCAGGGACTTAAATAAGGAGGTCTTGCAAGGGACACAGCACAGTCTTCTGTCAAACTATTTTAAATTACTTATTATTGTGTGAAGAGTCTTTATTTGTATCTGGAAATTCCCTCTCCTTTTGAACTTAAATTAACGTAATGAGTGCAGTATGTGTGTCATACAAACATAATTAAAATGCCCATCATAATCATTAGAATCTCGATTGTTTGTCGTGAAATTTGAACTCATAAACGTTAACATCACATTTAACATGTTTGACTTTGAAACAGATTAGATTCAGATGACAAATTGTTTCCTTAAATGGACGGTCATGCGCTGTGGTTTCTGTAATTTGTAATTTTGCTAATTTTCGAGCAAACACTAGAACATTTCCTTGTCTTCAGAATTTCACACTTGTATATTTTCTAACATGTCTCCTGGCCCCAGAAAACACACACACACACACACACACACACACACACACACACACACACACACACACACACACACACACACACACACACACACACACACACACACACACTTACACATTCAAAACACTGTCCGAATTCATGGCTTTTACTGTATTTCAAAACACAGCAACAGCTGTTAACTACAACATCAGCAACAAACAAATATGTCCTGAACGGTTGCTGTCTGCCAAATGCATCTGAGATTCATTCTTGCATGAAAATCCCATCAGCTTCTTTGCCCGGTCTTAATGCCGTCTCTTCAATACTCTCAGTGCATTCTGGTAAAAGAAAGGCATGCCCTCTCAGCACTTCCTCCGTGACATGCTGGCCAACAGTGGACAATTGAAGGTGCTTTTAGTGAGACTCAGTAATGAGCAAGTTGTAGACTTGCAATCCAGGCTGAGTAACCAATGAGTAATAAAATGACAAGCAGTGCCACAGCGATGGAAACATGTAGCTACACTGTTTAAAAAGACATCATTATTACGTGAAGCAAGTCACAGACCAAGCCACAAAATGTGATGTGTTCATAAGCCTACCATAGCAGGTACAGTACAGTCAGTATGCAGTGGTGCAATGTAACTAAGTACATTTACTCAAGTACTGTACTTAAGTACAAATTTGAGGTGCTTGTACTTTACTTGAGTCTTATCTTTCCGTGCCACATTCTACTTCTACTCCGCTACATTTCATAGAGAAATATTGTACTTTTTACTCCACTACATTAAAGATGCAGTAGGTGAGTCTTATAAAACTACCTTTCTGTCATATTTGCTGAAACTGACCCTATGTTCGAGTAGAACTACATGAAGCAGGTAATTAAAAAAAACATCCGGCTCCTCTGGCACCACCTACAGCCTGTAGTGCGATTTTCAAAATCGCACTACACTATTGGTGCATTTCCTGTTCAGAAGCACCAATCAGGGGCAGGGGCGTAGCACAAAATTCTGGGCCCTGTAGAAAGGCATTTTCTATGGGCCCCTCCCTGCATCCACAGCTATTCATGGGTACTCATGGGGGGGGGGGGGGGTCTAACAGCATGTCAATCACTGCTCATTCACACGCATTCATTCTCTCGTGTGTGTGTGTGTGTGGGGGGGGGGGGGAGGGGGAGACCGTTTTGGGCTTTAGCGGAAAGGGGGGAGTGTGAAGTTGTCGATGTTCAAATTTTTGGGCTAAGTCCTGGATCTTCGCAATCCTACCTACAGCACCTTTACTCTGACAGCTTTAGTTTCTAGTTACTTTACAAATTAAGATTTTTGCACACAAAACACATTTGGTTTATAAATGAATCTACCCAACAGTATAACGGCCTACAGGTCCAGCTGAAATGATTAGAGTATTAAACACTTGACAGAACTGTTTTTATCATTTCCAGTTTCTAAAATGTGAGGAGTTTTCTCCATTAAGTACTTTTACTTTTAATACTTCAAGTACATTGTCCTGAAGATACTCACATACTTTTACTTGAGTAACATTTTCAATGCGGGACTTTTACTTGTAACAGAGTATTTTTGCAGTGTGGTATTAGTACTTTTACATAAGTAAAGGATCTGAATACTTCTTCCACCACTGTCGGTATGGTCCTATATATGCTTTGCATAAAAGTAGGTTATGCAGAACAGATGCAATAATGCATTTATCTTAGACTTCCGATGGCAGAACAAAGCCTTTTTTTTATTTACTTTAGAAAAAAAAACAAAAGAATACAAGATTATCATTGTACTACTATTTATTATCAGTTGTCATTTTATTTCTCATTATGAACAAAAAGTGCTAATTTAGAAGACTGTGTACTATTGCTGCACATTGGAATAAATCCTAGAAACGTGCAATAAAGATACTCATCTTAGTTTGAACGTGGTCTAAGAAGAAAAAATAGTTTGTGCCTGCTTAGGGAATCACAGCAACTTAACCAGCCTCTTTTAGTACAGTCAGCGATTGCGAGGTGCTTGAGCTCCACGTTGCATTTTTAATCTCTTTGTTAGATGGGGATGAAGTGCGGATCACTTCTGCCTCGCTCATTATTTCAAACAGTTGCTCTAAGGTCTTCTTTTTGGGTTCAGATAATGTGCTTTCTGTAAAGCATACTCTGGTAATCTCATGACATTGTTAGCTTGGAATTAACTACGTATTTGTCACAGACAGGGTAAATAGTGAAACCTTTTTAGTAAACAGTGGACCATTTTTTACTACGCTCTTATTATGTGAAGCTTTTAGAGGCAGTTTAGCGAAGTGAAAATTAAGTTTTAATCAAAAAGACTTATAAGGCGTACTGCTGTGCAGCCACAATCCTAAACTCCTCGGCTCTCCATAATCATATCTCTGGAGGCTCCAGTACATAGTGAGCTTTTGTTTTATTCTGCTACTGTATGACATCATTAATTGACTTGGCTGAAAAAAAAATGGAACCCTGGTAGAATACATTTATTTTAAATGGATGATGACTGCCTGGCCTGCTGTTTAAACAGCCTTGCAGGCTTTGAGCAGGTGGAGGAAGAAAGCTCTTATCCATCTTCATCGTAATTTCAAGGTCATGGATGGGTAGCTGAGCTAATCTCCTTCTTCTCATATCTCTTACGGAGCGAAAGAGCTGGCAGGCCTGCCGCGTATTAAGCCCTCTCCAGCCAAAGACAGAATATGATGTCTGTTCCACACAAGGAAATATGATATTCTACACCGAAACGAAATTCAAGAATGCGGAGGTCCCAGTATTCGTAAGTGATGTACTGTACACATCGGCACCAGGACACCAGCTGCTAAATCAAACAGGAGATAATCTATGCATATTCAAATTCTGTGCCAAACTATATAATCTTCGGCATCTGCTTCATTATGCATGGAATACACCATTTTGAGCGCATATTTCTATCCAAACACCATATCCCTGTAAGTGTACATGATGATTAAATATTGTACCAGCTAATATCAGGGGCATGATTAAAGTGTGTGTGTGTGTGTGTGTGTGTGTGTGTGTGTGTGTGTGTGTGTGTGTGTGTGTGTGTGTGTGTGTGTGTGTGTGTGTGTGTGTGTGTGTGTGTGTGTGTGTGTGAGCTTAATAATGATAGACCCATGTTGACAGATGAGATGGGGTTAAGGCTCTGAAGTACTGTATCTGAAAGAGAGTTTGCTCCTCCTCTCCCACAAATAGATTTGCCCTGCACAAGGTTTTATCCCCATTGTTCATTAGACTTCTGAAGGAATAATTAACAAGGCTTTAAAGCACAGCTTTTATGGATCACCTGCTGTCCCCCCAATATCATTTTTGTGATTGCGCAGCAGAATACAGCGAGAAGCATTGATGCTAACGTCTGGCACCCAAATGCCTTGCAGGATCAGTAACTCTCCAATTAAAGCAATATCTTTCAGTCTTGTGCCTGGCACCGGAGCACTGAGCTCACCACAGGACTCGTCCGTATACAAACACCAAACTTCTTTATAACAGGACCGTGGCCCCAAGATAAGAATAAAGTGCCTAAATGCACTAATGCAACGCACAGCTACATTGTGTTTTATGAGGCTGAACTGTATTGTATAGTGGTAAGCCAAGAGCATGGTGGAATAATGCTAGGCAAGGACATTGTTCATTTAAAAGTAAGAAAAGGGAAACAGGAATATTCTTTCATTTTAAAGTTACAGATTAGGCCGAGGACATTACCCCTTATCACAGACTGGAGCTGTCTTCTTTCAGCAGCGCCCCTCTTTACGTGAATCACAGTGCCTTCTCAAAAATGCACAAATGTATTTGTCATGTCTGGGACCGCCAAATCACGAGGTAAATATTATCATCCAACAAGCAAACAAACAGTCTTTTGTGTGGTAGATAAAGGTGAAGCGTGTGGTGAGGTTAATGGGACCGGGCTATTAGCATTGTCACTCTGTCTGCCAGGTCTGACAGTGCAGCTCAGTCTGAGGGCCTCTCCTCCCCTCGTCCACCTGCTTATCACCCAGATAAATTAACTCCGGCAGACAGGAGAGGCAGGTGGAGCGGAGGGGTGGGGGTGCAGATCCTCACCTATCACAAGACAGGAACACCAGGCACAGATCATTGCTCTGTTGACTCTAGTTAATAGCGTGGGGCCACAGTGTGTGTCAGATTTTTGGGGGGTCCATGAGATTGACGTGCGGGCCGGGAGAGTAAACACTTGATAATTAAACACAACCGTGTGTTTGTCAGAGGTGATGACAATGCCCACAGACCCTCCCTCTCCTCTTCTCACTCAATTATTCCAACTTTGTATGAAGCAACAATTCACCCTGCAAGAGTTGCTCCGACCCTTAATGACAAATTTCCCTAATTTGTCACTGCCTTTCAAAAAGACCCATGTGAGCGTTTTCTGATCTGACGCCCCTATCGCCAGGACAGCATCGTTTGTCAGTGCCCAAATGACTGTTAGAATTGTTTTTTTTACTTTTTTTACCTGAGGTTTGGGAAAGATCATGGACATGGTTTAAAAAAACAAAGTTGACAGTTGACAGGATGCAAATAATGTCTCTGATGTCAAACATCCGCAGCCTTCACCTTCTCCCTCTGGGGCTTTCTGGCATTAAAACATCATCACGCAGTGTCTGCCTTTGCTTCTGAGCGATAACAGTAATTTTTTACACAGCAACAAGAGGTTGTTTTAAAGGAGTAGTTTGACATTTAGCTTTTTTGAGAGTTGAGAAGATTGATACCACGCTTTGTGCAACAATTATTAATATACCAACAATTATTAATATACCACCAGCAGCTGCTTAGCTTAGCTTAGCACAAAGACTGGAAACAGGGGGAAATAGATAGTCTGCCTCTGTCCAAAGATAATAATAAAAAAAATGCCAATCAGTACCTGTAAAGCTCACATTAAGAGTAAAAAAGACACATTGTGGTTTAACAGGGGCTTATGTGCTGGACTATTTCTGCTAGTGGTAACAACTGGCCAATAAATAGTCAGATACAAAAACAAACTGGAACATCGCAACATGTTTAACACTTTGGTTTTATTACCAATTAATCAAACAAGATATGACGTGTTAATTTGTGAGCTCTAGAGGTGCTGGTAGGCAGATTTTCACACCTTTGGTTGGAGCCAGGCTGTCTGCTTGTGGTAGCTTAATATTTACCACACAGGCATGAAAGTGGTATCAGTCTTCTTTCATGTGACTCCAGGCAGGAAGGTGAATATTTCCCTAACATTTAATTTGTGTTTAAACAAATGAGAGACGCCTTGGTCTTCTGGTAAAGACCATATAAGAAATGGACCAACACATTTCGTTGCTCTGGACGGAGACCAGTGAAGTCTATTAGAAGAACTTTCCCGGTGATGGCTGAGCGTTACTGCGCAGCCTCAAACTGAGCTTGATGACGTAGATGTGACGTGACCAACGTGTCTGAACGTTGTAAGTCTTCTGGTAGCTGTGCCAAGAGAAATCTCAATCATTCCCAACCTTGCAGAGACGGAGAGCGTAGGTATATGTAAGGAGATAACATAGGTACAGGCTAATTATTGCTAACTAAAATGCTAGTTAATATTAGTAATTAAACTAAACAGCTAACGTACGTCGAAACTGCCTGCGAGCTTCTCCTGTACTGTACGGTAATTCCTCTATTATGAGACAGTAAGTCGCGTGGTTATGACACAACCGTTAGCCTATTTTTATAAAACCGTCTGCTACGGAGCCATAACGTGAGGTACAAGGTAACGGAGCCTTTTATACATCGTTGTGTTTCTTTAGAAATAAACAACGGACAAATCAAGTCTTTAAACGCTTCAGATGTAAAGTTATTGGCTGTCAAAGTGACGCCAAAATGAATGGCAGTCAATGGGATGCTAACGGGGGTGATGGCTTATGATTAATAATAATAATAATAATACATTTTTATTTGTTGGTGCCTTTCATAGCACTCAAGGTCACCTTACAGTTAAAACAAGCAGAAAATACAGTGAAAAAGGCAAATATAATTAAAAATAAACACATTTAAAAGATTGAGGTAGAAAAATTCAAATAAAGCAGTTAATCCATTATTTTGATGGAGAGTGTATCATGTCGGGTAGGCCTTTCGGAAAAGGTGGGTTTTGAGGGAGGTTTCAAATGTGGGTAGAGACTCTATGGTACGGATGGATATTAGCGTAGGAGTTCTCACATCTGATAGGGCAGGATGGAGACATGTTTTTTATTTAGATTGTGAAGTCTTCGGTACAAACATGGATTGTTGACTCAAGACTTCAGTGAGACTTCAAGATGAGACTGTGTCAATTGGAAAGCATTCAGTTGGCTTTATTAGGCCCGGCTTGCCTTGTGGGTGCTCTCTGTTTAATTGAACACTCATTAGAGACTCCACTGTTATACACCCACAGTTTATAGTGACATTCCCCCAAATGTAACGTAATTAGGTTTAGGCAAAATGGTGGGCTCAATGGATCCAGATCTGTTCTATAACTGCATGCAGTTTGTGCTCTCGCTGGCTGGTCATAAAAGAAATCATTTTGGGAAAAGTGTGTGACACTGGCTTGCACCCAGAGCATATGACTGAAACAGGAAGATTACAGGCGCGGCTAAAAGGGAACAGTAATTGAATTCCAGAGATCCTGACGCACATTACACCAGACCAAGAGACAAGAGAAAGCTTTTTTGCTCGATGAGGGAAACTGGAGGGTAGAGAGAGGTGAGTCCTCTCGCTACACAACCCCTCCCCCTGTTAGTGCCACTCAGCAATGCTTGAGCCATTGCTGTGTTAACAGTTTCTGTTCTCACGGGACGGGAGAGCTCTAACTGTCGCCCACCTCCAGTTGGCTGAGACCGGTGAAACCACTCCACTGTGTCTACTTTATATTGGTGGTTAGACGACACAGCGCTGCCAAGAATGGTCTTTTCTGCCGCTCGACATTTAATAGAACCAAACTATCCATGAAAGACAAGCCAAAAGCCTTTATCAAACTACTTGCAGATCTGATGGAAGGAAAATCCATCATAATATCAGAGGGTAGCAATTTGTCGTGCTCAAGTAACAGCTGGAAAGTGCTATAACAATCAACATATAGAGTCAACATGAACTATTGTGCCTTGAAACAGATCATATAAACATGTCATTGGTTATTTAGGTGATCCCATAAAATGGTGACAGAGGAGACAATCAAACTGACCATGTTAGAACAAATGTAAAATGTGAGACACACTGCTGTATAAAAGGAGAACATCCCTATTCAGCCTCATTGCACTGCTACACATTTCCAACAAAAAATTGTTTGTTTTTGTTTTCGCCCTTTTTATTCAAATGACTCCCACACTTCTTGAAAAATGTCCAACCTTACAGATCCAGAAAGAGAGTTTGAAGCACAGACTGCGTGAATTATGAGTAAACATAGGACTTAAAATATATTACAGATGGATATCCTATATTCTCACTGATCCAAGATTTTTGTTTTTTATGAAAGTGGAAAGTATCATCCACTTTGCTGCAACTGAAAACCTTAAGACTTTTATTGTCCAAATGATTCAAGTCATACCAGAAATCATCCAGTAAGCTTTAATGTTTAAAGAGCTCAAAACAAATTGCAGAGCATTTATACATTAGCCAGCTTATCAGATAGTTGTGCATCACATCAGCATTGGCGCTTCTGTTTTGTTTACAACAACTAAATAACACCATGGAGATTTAGTTGAAATAGAACATCAGTATGCATAAAAAGGAGTTCAGTACACATCAAACACGCTTCAAGTCACAGTCATGACAAATGCTCCGAACGTAGATATACAAAAATACATTTTTCAAGCACCTAACTTCAGCTAAATCTGAATGATAGAAGGCACGAACAATTCTGCCATTGCAAGTTCTTTTGTAATAAGCGCAGCAAAATAAAAAGAAAAGAAAAGTAGGGAGGAGAGATTCAAAATGGATAAAGCAACAGTGGAGAGAAAGGGAGATTGAATCAGTCGGTGAAGGCTGGATCTCACTAGTACCCTGGGTCTCATTTAGCCCCCGACTGATACTGCTGCAGCCCTATTAATTGGCTGAGGCCAAAGAAATCATGTTAAAAACAAACCGTGTTGCCCCTGCCTTTGATAGACCAAGACAAAAACTTAGATCAATACGAGATAAATGGAGGCAGATAAACGGGCAGAAAAGTGATCATTCGGCCGGTAAATGGTGCTATCAAATCACTGACCTACTAATTTACCAGCTTGCAACAGCACAGCCACCTTCCGTCTCACAGCATAAGTAAAGATGACTATCTGGTGCCGAGAAGAAAAAGTTCCCCTGCTCTCTTTCTAAAGTTTTCTAAGAGTGAGGAAGCACATCGTGTGGATATTGAGGTGGGTGAGTGCGGTGGAGGTTGTGGGGTGCATGAACTCTCTGTGGTGCAGGCAGTAACAGTCTTTACATTCAAGAGGGAGAAGATCAAAGAGCGCAAGTTTAAAGGGAGGAGGGGCGGTTTCAGAGTCTCTCCTCTGTTTGGGAGGCATCCAGGTATCTGCGGTGTGTATTGATGTGGAGCACCGTCGCGAGACACACTTTCCCATCCTTATTTCCTCTTGTCCTGTTGAAGCTAAACGGGATGTGCTTCAAAAACACTGCTTTATCAAAGACACCACTTAAATTGTCTCTCCCTTTTTTTTCTCTACAGCTCCTCTGTTCTTCTGATAAATATTATGTGTCTTTTTGGCTGAAGCGCTGTAGAGGAGCCTTCAGAGAGTGACTGGTTAGAAGTAATCCCAGAGAGAGGTCGAAAAAAGAAAGTTGCTGGTTAGCATTTCTTCAGAGATGCGGCGCAGAATCGTGAACTGAAGTCAGATGCTATTTCAGCATGCGTTGTGTGCTTTTCCCACAGTGTTTCTTTGTCTGACCCACACAGTCTAATAAGACACTGGAGGAGGTTCTTTCAAGCTGCTCTACAAATGACTTTGCTCCGCAGTTCCACCTGTGTCCTCCTCTGGCCCACAACATAATCAAATCAAGAAGAGAGCTGTGATTCAGACCAACATAATGTGTGAACTAGAGAGACGCCTCTGTCTGGAAAAATAGGGAACAGCTCCCTCTAAAAACTACTGTAAAAATCACTGTATGCTCATTTGCAAATATGGCATATTTCAATAAACTTGGACACTGTTTATTAGTCCAATTAAACTGCTACACGCTCCCTGCAATACGATGCCTGACATTGATGTTTAACCGCAAATTTTCTTTTACTAGATATCGCTCTCCATATTTATTGTCTTGTCACTGTAATTATTGCACCTGTCCCGCAAAGAAAAAACAGACCGAATGCCGATACATGTCCCTGCATGAGCCCCTATTAAAAACCTGCAGTCAAATGGATTAGTGTCAGTATTCTATACAGATTAGAACAGTGAAACCAAAACTAGAGCAGGGGTAAATAGGGTCTGGCAGAGATTATAACAGTGGATATAATAAGGCTGGTTTCCACTCTAATTGTGACACCAAGCCAAAGCTTTGCAATTACGGTGCAACGAGCAGCACTCTAAGTCCACACACCAGTGGGGGGGGGGGGGATCAGAACTCCTCAACAACTTTAAGCTATGGTATCAGATTATGTCACTATTAATTAGGCGCTGTATGAGAACAACCCTGTACTGCATCCTCTCCCCACATGTAGCCAAGCAGGCAAGTAAACTTAGATCAATAATTACACATAAAACTGTCCTAGCTCCTCCGCAGTTCTGTCACCAAATTTCACACTAATTGGCCCCACCAGCTGAGAAACCCAGAAACAGACTTTTATCGAGTCAGGGTATGACTGTGCATAGTCTAGAGGGACACACTTGCATTACCTAAAGTTGCTATCTTTGAAACTAAAGGCACCCATGCATCGATGCAGATGCAAGTTGAGTGTAAAATGTAGCGTCCATTTTAAATACGGCTTGGCTGTGTAATAGGCATGCAAGTAAAGTAAGCATTGATCTGTCCATGCGTTCATACAGTACATTGCCTAGCATAATTATGTGATATATTCCCAACTAACCAACCATATACTATATGTTCTCAAGTCAACCATAGTTGTTTAGCAGTGTATGTGTAGTGTTTGTTAGTTAGTAAGTTATAATGTCTATGTTTAAGTGTATGTCCTCATTTGCCTCTTGATGCTGGCTGGTGTTATCCTGCCTATTGATTGAAGAAAGTAAGAGGCCCAGGAGTCCTCTGGTTTGATCTGTGTAACATCCTTTCCTTAATTCTCCTCTGTGAGTTTAATACTGAACATACAGGTCCCTCTTGACAAAATCCTGATCGAGTGAAATGTTGAGCTATCGAAACGAAAGGGGTGTCTAACAACAACACCTTGAAACAAAGGACCACTGAGACAGAGGTGGAAAGACTTGTGTTTATCAACTGTCATGAATTTAGCTGAGATTGCCGTCCCCGCCTTGACCTTTGCATCAAATGACACAACACGCATGGAAGAGTTACACAGGGTAGTGTTTATAATTGCTTAAGCCTTGGGAAGTGTATTCTCTGGGTCTCTGCTGTGTTTGTAAGCATAGATGTTTTATTGGTGCATCACTGTCTTGAGAAACCACACGATTCTTAACATGACAGCCTTTCTTTGATTGGCATATAGTTGCCTATTTAGAGATGGTTGGGAGGGTTCAAGGGCCCGGCCCCGGGTAGACACAGTCAGTCAGACAGCCAGCTGTCACGTTAAAGTTTGCTTTCTGTAGTGACAGGTCTGTTTTTTGTGTGTATTTTTCAAACCGGTCTCATCCAGGTAAACGAAGAGATCAAAAGCAGAGGCTTGAGGTAGCATCACTCTGACTGTGATATGACGCCTCCTGTCCTTAGATCTTGTGCATTTCTTCTGCCTCCTTCCCTTTTCCTCTGATGGAATTTTAATGATAAGCCCACTAAGACTGAATTGTTATCTCGAATGCACTACACCACAACCATCTCATACCCACCACATACACACTCCTCACCATAAATCCTTGAGAGCTGAATGATTGCATCCCTCCTCAAATGTTTCCATTTGGGCAGCTATCTTTTTTGACAGTTGCATACTCTGTGAACATTGTACAGTATATCTGTTTGCGGTTTTTTTTATTAGGGGCAGCATTGACGCCTGTAATACTGCAGAAATAAATCAGTTCTGGATCTGGTGCTAAGTGTTTTTTTAAGGTTGGGTGCTGTAAAAAGCACCATCTTCTTCCCTAAGGGGACACACCCACTCACTCAGAGAGAGAGAGAGAGAGAGAGAGAGAGAGAGAGAGAGAGAGAGAGAGAGAGAGAGAGAGCCTGTGTGATGGTCAGAGAAGCAGACATCTCTGGTGCTGAAATTGAATCTGGTCCCAAGTTTGTAGTGGAAAAGCCAAAGTGACAGAATAGTAGATAATAGGTTTGCTGTAACGTCACGCCTGAGTGTGTGTCCACACTTGGGCATTTCTGAAACAGTCCAGCTTCTGACGTCCTTATGACAGGCCTCTTCCCATTTCTTTTCCCGTTACACGGCTGTGCAGCCACAGCCCATTTTACTTCAACACTTTTAGCATGCTCCATGGACTGCTCTGTTGCCTATTACTTTGAGTGCTGAGGTATCAAAAAACATGCCTGATTTGTTATTGATAAAGTAATGTTAAGATGGTCGTAAAAATGAAACAAAGCCCATTTGTGTGTTTGCCCAGTAGGATACAGTGCCTGCCTTTTTTTTTTTAATTCTCTTGTTGCATTGTTTTATTGTTTGTAAAGCCCATGTAATCCTTTGCACTTAAGAAGATAAGTGAACTGTGAAAATAAAGAATTATTTAGGGACTATTATATTGTGATTCCATGTCATTGGCCACAATGCTTTAATGTGCAGCACCGGGCCAAAACAAAGAGTGCAGAAGAGAAGTTTTCTGTTTTTGTTTTTCTCTTTAAGCCCAAATTCCTGGTCTCATCATCTCTTCAGCGTCTCCCTGCTCTGTCTCTCAATCACTCTATCTCCCTCACTCTCTCTCTCTTCTTTTTTTCCCTCTGACGGTGACCTTGAAGGTACTCCTCCTGTGTTTGTTCAGACACACAGAACTCTCTGTTTCTTTTTCTCTCCTTTTTCCCTTCCTCTGTTTTCATTAGCGGGCTCAGTCAGCCTGCCTAGGGACAGCCCGGTGCTCTGCTCACGTTACAGGCCTATTGACTTCGAAAGAGAGAGGAAATACTGTGGACATGATTCACCATGCATGAACCTCATGATACCAGTTTTATCTGTACCTTCTTTTCAGTGAAGAAGGAAACAGATAAACGACACAGCATTTTCTTTATCACCCTTTCTTCAGGCATGTCAGTAATCAGATACACAGACAAGGCTAATTATTATTTGAAGATATTGCCATGCAGTCACACACTGACACTGTTAAAGAATGACATGAAGTTGACACAAAGTGCACATGCTTCAGATCTTACTGAAGATGCTTGGCTGTTTGGTAGGTATTTTATTAAAATCACAATATGGACTAGTGCAATATCCAAATCGCAGGTGGAGCGCAATGTTTGTTAAAGGCAAAATATGTGTCAAAGCGTTCTGAATGAAGTATTGTGGAGCTGCAGAGACGTCCCGACCTACAGATCATATCATACAGACTACTGAAAACATCTTGGTTTGGTACAGATCCTCGCATAAATCACACTATAATCATGTTTTTATTTTTTTCATTTCAATATTTTCCAATGAGAATACTGATACAAAAAGGATTATTCCCTCCAATACCGTGTATCATATCGCAGTCACAATATCAGTCAAAATATCCGCAATTAGATATTTTCCTCATATCGTGCAGCCCTGCTATTTGCTGCTATTGTTTCTTATTGCTTTTGTTCTACCGTATTTTGCAATAGTCATTATGACCTGAAATTGCGATGGGGTAATTATTTATTTTATTAAGGTGATAAACAATGCAGCTTTTCAGTGTTGAAAAATTGCCACAATTCAAAAGGTGATAAAATCATGGAAAATATTAGTTTGTGCTAATTGTTTTTTGTTTCATTCAGTATGCATGCTAAATGCTCATACTCATGACAAAGCTTGTGAATGGAAACAGAACTGGGTGCTCAAGCCTCAATAACTTCTACGGACTAATCTGGCACCATATTGGGCATTAACCTTTAATAACCTTTTTTATATAAATTGTAAGCACTTTAAATCAGGTTGTTGCATCCAGGAGTTATGCTTTTGCATATTCTTATGAGCTCTAAAAGCAATGATGAAGGCATTGGCAGGAAGTAATAGCCCTCAGAGGTGGATGTGTGTTTTATCACACTTGCACCCCAGTAATCAACTAGGACTGCCCTGGAACTCACTGTCTGTTCTCCTGTCTCTCTCCTCCTTTTATTCCTCTCTTTTTAATACAGAAAGGTGGGGTGCAGGTTGTCTCTGTTCATATCTGCAGCTGTACAATCCCAGCTTTGAACTCTGCCACTGTGGCGTTATGGTAATAAAAAATGGAATACATTTTGAAGAACTGTTTAATGCAGCAGCACACTGTGCTCTATATATACACAGTTTTTGACCCTATGTTTCTGGAAGGAGTTGGGGATACATTGTGTGGTGCGCTTAGCAGCTCTCATTCCAGTGATGATGCACCTGATAGGTTGGCAGCCATGCAGCAATCAGTTAAATGACAGACAGACAGGCTCAGAGCACAGCTGCACAGTGCAGTCGAAGCCAATTGTGTGACAATCAGAGGCTTCTTGCTATTTTAGGTTTCCCTCCCCCTGCAGAGAACAGATTTCAGTGAATCAGTTGGCCCTCAGGCATCATAATTATGCAAAAAGCTCAGCAGAGAAAAGTTGTTTGTTCCACTATTGTTTTGACTTTCTTTCCTATCGCTTAATCATCTGAGGAAAGTGGTTGTGGTAATATATAGAGAGGTGCCTCTGTTGACTATAAACATTAGGCTTGAAAGCAATCTGAAAGTTAGATTAGAAATACATCTATATGTAGTGAATTTGGAGGCATGTAAATGACTCAGATTTTGCAATTCAAATTTTTCTTTTTTTTTTACTAAATAAAGCCCCTGTTTTGAAATGTGTGAACCTAGATTTTTGAAATGCTCCATAATGTATGATGTAGAAATTCCTGGAATTGTCCTCTGCGCATGTAAACTAAAGTGATATGTCAAATATGCTTCAAGGTAAAGGCTGATTGCTGCATTCAGCAACATGCTTAGATTGTTTAATAAGGCATAACATACAGCTGGAACAATGCCACTCACCTGTAGCTCGTACTCAGGCATCAGTTTGAAGGGCGGCTTGGCTTAAGGTTGGCCCACTTGAAAGAGACCCGTGAAAGGAAAGGGCACAGGCTGCCACTCTTGACCGGCTCTCCCCTGTGGTGAAAAACAGAGCTGAAACAATTACAGGCCACTGTGAGGTCTTTCACATAGTGATGTCTGGAAATGTTAGACACACATAAACACACAGGCTCACAAAGTAAAGCCAAAGTTATTAAAACTAATTAACTTGAATTAACATTTAAAAAACTTCTAGGTGCCCTTCTAGAGATTTAGGTTGACTGCTGTAAGTAACACAAATCCATCCAGACCTCCAGGACGTGTGTGTTAAGCCTCTGGTCAGTCTATCAATGCAAAGGGAGAAAAGCTGTTTCACTCCCTGTGCTGCACTCCCCCTCCAGCTGCACGGAGCACTACAAGTCGCACCCATGAAGGTGGAAGACTTATGTGTTAATCCCGAAGCCCCCACCTAAGCCCCTGTAATAAAGCACGCTCTCAATCAGGACCTGTCCCCTCCCTCCAGGCAAGGCAGCTTAGGCCTCTGCAATCACTAGCTGGTGAGCCGCAGGAAAACTAATGAGCCCCTCGTCTAGACGTCCAGCACCTGCATTCATAGCTGTTCCACTGGGAGCTCTCTGGGGTGTAGGCAGACTGCAGGTGGAGATGATGGAGGTGTGCAAAAGGCCAGCAGTGAGCCCCACCAGGGGGATCATCTGGTGACCAGCAGTTTGCAGTTTGAATACATAGTAGTCAAACACACTGCTGCCGCGGCCCCGGCGGATGACTTGAACCCATAGCTAACCTGAAGCTAAGCACTCGCTCAAAAGCAAAGGCTTGTGGACTTCAGTATAAATGAATTAATGATGTCTAATTCCATGCAAAGGTCCAGTTGTTAAGCTTACAATCTCATTACAAAGCGTATGTGGACAGTTTTCTAGCTCCACATGGACTACGGTTGAGCAAAATGCAGATAGGCTTTTTTGTAAATGTTAAAGAGTACAATGCAGATGTTCTATTTACATTTAGAGTTTGTGCATCTTGTGTGCCTGCAGAGAATTGGGGATGTGCTTACACTTAGAGAGTGGGTTCATGTGATACCTTGACTTTTCTCCATTACATCTGGATAAGGCAACATTTAGTATGAGTCTCCTTTTGTGCATTGTGTGTATTTATGATACATGTTACTACAAAAGAAAGACATTGAACAAAATAAAAGGAAATAACCATGATTTATTACCTTTTTATATCTTCCAATTTAATTAGCTTTTTACAACAGCGGTTTTAAGGAATGAGCAACAAACTATCCTTATAGTTTCGATGAACTGCAGACCCAGAGCTTAGTAACAAGTTATCAAATTTCGGCCATTGATAACGTGGCCTTATTTATGTTGGCCATAATTGTCCTGGCACCAATTATAATCTCAACACAGGAACAAATCCCCTCTGATTGAGGGACTAACTAAAAGAGCAGCGAGCTGGTGTCCTGGATGTTTTCAGAATCCTGTTCAGGAGAGTGGAGCACTTGTGTGTTTGTTATTCAGGTTTAATTATGTCCACGGGGCCTGGGAGCGTAGGCCAATCTACACAGCGCCTCTTTAGCCCGAGCCACAGTGGACTGGCTTGATGTCTTCCTCTTCTTTCCTCTGCACTGAATGAGCAATTAAAGGTCATATCAATTAGAGCATGTTGTGGTCTCTAGACTCATTTTGAAACAGCTGGCTCCTGTAGCGCTGTCAAGAAGGAATAAGTATACAAATGTAAAGCTTGGCCTTCCTTGGTTAAGTGTTATTTCTTTTTTTAATATTTTGAATAAATCTCTGCACCAACATTTAGAGTTAGTGTGGTAATGGGTTGCTTGTCTTGGGCCTCACACACCATAAAGGACACTGTACAGTATGCAACTGTTTATGTATAACTCATTTTATCAATTAATCAAACCAAAAGTTTGATAGATAATCAATTATCAGCCTAAAATCTGAAACAACTACAGCTGTGACCTCCTTGCTAGCAAGTCATTTGTTGTACTTTTTGTGTTTGTGTGTGTGTTGATGTATATATGCTAATGTTTGAAGCGTAGTTTGCATAGGTCTAAGATACGTCTTATATTCATAGGGCCAACAAATGCATGTTTAATTCAGGACTATAATACAGTGAGCATGAAATGATGTTTGAACTGCACTTGCAGTCATTCAGTGGTCCGATATATTACAGCCTTGGTACAAGAGGCAACACAAAAATCTATTTAGTCTAAATATGGAGCGTCTATTTTTTCATCTCCCTCGTATTGGTGGGCAAAATTTCATTCACACGGTGCAAAATGAGAGACAAAGAATTGTTTTCATTGATGATCCATGAAACCTAATGAAGAAGCATGCACAAAGAGACATATTGCAAAAAAGTGATACGTGCCGTTGCTATAGTGAACCCCCCTTTTGTGTACTCTGACATTATATATATTTGTTTGCAAGTGAACTACTGACAGAGGTTCCTCTGCAGTCATGCAGCAGGAGTGTGTGTGTGTGTGTGTGGGGAAGGATTCCCGAAGTATGATTAGATGAATTTTAATTCATTCATCTATTCATGAAATTCAATGGGTCTCTTGTCTTCTAAGAGGCAGCACACCAAATGTCCTTGCTAGTTTCACCATCACTCTTTGTATTATTTGTAAAGCAGAAATAAATTGTTTCCATCTCATATAAACATGAAAAGGAGGAACCAAAGGAAGCAATATTACAGCGCAGCGCAAACATGATCATGGTCAGACCAGTGGTTTTGCATCAGTAGCCTACACTAATGGTGTGACACAGTTTCTAAGTTAGTTTTTGTTGTAAGCAGGCTGTTTATGTTGATGACAGGTGGTGTTGCATCTGCAGGCCCATTTCAACACAGAATGTAAAAAATCTGAGCGGCTGTAATGTGAATGTAGCAGTAGATCTATAGAGGGCCTCATGTAGGGATAAGCGGTGAACTGGTGGGAGCATGAAATGAATAAATCAGAAGGTGCCCTAACATGTATGTAGGAGCATCCACGAGGAAAGTCATTTGGGACAGCTAGCTCATCATTGGCTTCCCCTGTGATTATTGTAATCAGACCAGACCTGAATGAGCAGCATTTAGCCAGAAACCACAACCTTCCATCACCCATCACCCACAGGTCATCGGACTCTTTCAGTCTCTATGAAGACACTTAGCGAAGCAAACTCTATCTAGCAGATAGACCCATAAATAGTCCTTCATTACAGTAAATGACAGTTTGGGGAATTATTTTTATTTTATTTTATTTTATTAAATTTAATATATTTTGCAGTAATGTTTCACTCCCTTGCCTGAGAAAAGTGCTGTGCTGCCCTTCTGATTTATACTCAGTTTATGACTAAGAGTGTAGTTGTGGGAAGTGCATGCATATATCAATATGTGTCAGTGGCGGTCTTATACAGTAAATTGCGTGGCTTAGAGTGGCTTGATCAAACCGGCCTCAGTGTGATTTTGACAGTGTCCTTGGGCAGGTAAAACCCAGGTCAACACAGAAGTTACTTTATCAGGAGACATTTTACATAAACAGTAGGCTATGGCATCTCATCAGTGAATGCAGAATTACAGCCTTACCCTTAACCTTACCCCGAAATTCCACCAGGCACGGATGCGGCGCTCTCCGGTTTTGTTCCGTCGTCCGCCGTGCGTCATACCACACCGGGAGCGTCCGAAGCAGAGCGTTTTGCCTGCCCCGACTCGAGCTCGAGCCCTTCCATCATCAAAAAGACCTGGTGCGTATTTTTAGCGGAGTGGAGAGCCGCTTCTCGCACGCTTCTGGGACGCACTGCGTCGCGGATGGTGGCATTGTCTTGAGTGCTGGCTATTGCTGCGGCTGCCAGAATGCTATGCAGACGCGCCTGGTGGAATTAAGGGGTTAGAGGAAGTCCATAAACCCATGACTTGCTGTTCTCTCCAGATCCAATTTTGCCAGAAGTGGCATGTTGCAACAGTCTGATTGCAGGGGAACAGCCTCATCTCCTAATGCAGCAGCTAAAAACAAAAATGAATAGAAGAACAAAGCCTGCTTAAGTCATTTTTTTTCTTTTTTTAATCCCTTTGGAAATATTCAATTAAAGGGGATTCTTCATTGTTTAAAATCACACATATGCATGCATGGCACATATTGCCTCATGAAATATATGGTACGCAAAGCTAACAAACTAACGGTTTCCTTCTTTTTTTTCATGTCTGTGGATCCTCCTGGGCCGTCATCAACAGGTAAACACAATCTGTTTTGTTTTTTTCTACTCTGATATATTGTGTGTTACACACAGATGATAAAATACTCTGGGTACCTGAAATTGTCAGATTATTTTCCTGTCAAACTCCCCTTTGCCTCCTTTGACCAATCATATTTGATGTTTACCACTGAGTGCCTAAGTGCGGGTGGGGTCCCCTGCTGTCTAAACAAGCCCCCAGCCCCCGACTGTGCAGCCCTTTTCCTGAGCGCTGTAGTGGAGAGGAAAGGGCAAGAGAGCAGCGCTCAAGCGAAACAATAGCACCGTGAGGAGATGTCAGGCCCTGGGAGCTGTGAGGTGGATGATGATATGAGTCCACTGGCGTTGTTGTTTCTCACTCTGCTGAATGCTAACACATGGCCCCCAAGTAGCTGGGCGTCGACCCACTGTGTGGTCAGGACCCCGGTGGTAGTGGTGGGAGGGGGTGGGTGGGATGTAATGAGCCCAGTCTGTACTGCTGGGCCGTGGTCTGTTGGAGCAGCTTTTGTGTGCATGTGCGTGCAACTGTGTTTATGCATGCATGCATGCATGTGTGTTTAAGTATGCCACCATGGATGCAGGGCCCTCCTTCTGTGTTCCCTGTTGGTGGATATCAAAGGCCTGTTGTAGTGTGACTCCACCTGTCTGCAGCTGCCTGCTGCTCGCCTCTGTCCATTACATTTAAGGCTGGATTTCTCTGCCACTGGCTCATTTAGAAATACTGAAACTTGACATTTTGCCTATAGAACAATTTAGCCTGTCCTATTTTGTAAATGCACTGGGCTGGGCAATATATGGATATTATATTGATATCATGATATGAGACTAGATATCATCTTAGATTTTGGATATCGTAATATCGTAATATGACATACGTGTTGTCTTTTCCTGGTTTTAAAGGCTGCATTACAGTAAAGTGATGTACTTTTCTGAACTTACCAGACTGTTCCAGCTGTTCTATTATTTGCCTTTTCCCCACTTAGACATGATGTCCACATTACTGATGATTATTTATCTAAAATCTAAGTGTGAAGATATTTTGTTAAAGCACCAATTGTCAACCCTAGAATATCGCCGCAATATCGATATCGAGGTATTTGGTCAAGAATATCGTGATATCTGATTTTTTCCTTATTGCCTATTGTATTATACAAGTAAACAATATAACAAAGCAATCCAGAAAATAATTACTAACTAAATTATCAGTGTTGCAATTGCCGCTTTTCTTTTCGGTTTGCTTTTGTTTTAACATTGAAGCAGGACACATTTTGATAAAAACCTGGCAAACTGATCTTAAATAAATGACCCCTGGGTTTATATGAGCTATACAATCATCGCACCAAAAATATAGTTTTTTTGAATTCACTCGTCTAAATGTCTACCCGTCTCTATCACATTGCATCATGGGCGAGGAAATATGAATGAGGGTGTTCGTAATTCCATTTGAAAGTTTATTTTACTGAGATGAGTAACAGTAGTGATATAATGTAGAAGGGGGTCTTCATCCTGTCTTCTCGGCGAACAGTCAGGGTACTTTTTTTTTTTTTTCCTGTTTCATTCTTTTTTAAGTGAGCCTGGAGGACAGCCTGCTGGCAGGCAGGGATGCAGAGAGGTTTTTCTTTAGCAGTACATGAGTGAGGGAGACAGATGGAGCATGCCAGACAGTGGTTTGTGGATTTATCCAGATTTATGATGGGAGGAAGCGAGGCTGGATGTGAACGGGGAGAGAGTCGGGGTGTAAGGGAGGCGATGGGAGGCACAAGGGCCAGCTTTCAGTGCGGGATTCTGAAAGACTGGAAGTCTCTGGATGGGGTGGGGGGAGGAAGTCCCAACACAGTGGTGTTGTTGTTTGAATTGATTGTGTTTTATTTTAGCACACTGCTCTGTGTGTTACTGTTTTGTTGCCTGCCGAGGAGAGCGTCCTTGCCTTCACATTGAACTCCATTACATCCCTCCCAGGACTCCGAGCTGTCTTTCAGATTGCTTGATTGGCATCTGTTTAGGCTTCGCTACCACAAAGGCATCTTGTCTTATCTCCCACTAATTTGGCTTCCCTGTTCTCTCCACTAATATAAACAATACAAGATTGTTAACGCTTCCTCCCATTGTCATGTCATTTAAAGAGCTGAAAATCATGAATAACATTGAAACAATTGCCAGAATATGATAAACATCACTGTTTATCAAGATAGCAGCACCATAAAAAAGAGGAAAAATGGAGGTAGTCACAAAGAAGAAAACTGCTGTATGAATTGATCAAGAGATAAAGGATGACGATAACTTATCATAGCAGATGTTTGCTTTCATAGGAAATACCCCTTTGATAATCTACTTTTTATTCCACGTATGGGTGATGTTTACAAAGCTTCAAGGTTGTTAACTCCTCCTCAGGGAAGAGGATAACACAACAGCCATTCTGGGATACAGGATGATAGAAAAATAGAGATGTTCTTCCTTTTTCACACCATTGAAAAGGTTGAACACATTCTTTGTAAAGGCACTCTATTATGCTATGCTGTCACACCATCTCACAGGTTAATATAGTAGTCCATTTGGGGGAAAGACTGAAATCCAATTTAAAGAATATCGAGGGGGACAACAAAAGCAAAACCATGTTCCTTGCCCCTAAAAGTTCACCCCATTTCTCAGTGTAGTGGCTGCAGTTTTGAAGCGCGAAAAGGCAACTTGGATGACACATAACTGTGGCGTGTATGTACAGGGTTTTTATCCGGGTTCACAAACAATTTCTGTTCTCATGTGGACCAGTGGGTTTCTGACAAATGATACCTTGAATCCTTCATCCATTGGTTGAGAATACATGGAGTTTGTTGGATCGGTAAGAATAAATCAATTTTCAAACAGCTAAAAAACATTGGGCAAGGCTTTCTCTCTAAGCCTGCCATTATTCCACTTCCTTGCGTTCTCCGCTACCTAGGGTAACCCTTCTCAGTCTGGTATCTCTGCTTATAGCCAATGACAGGGAGGCTTCTGTTTGAGTAAACCAAGGTATAATGGAGCATCTCCCTATCGAGGAGTCACATACCAGTAGTTTTCATTCATTCCCTTTGTAAATGTCGTGTGGGGGGATGGCCCTCTCAAAAGGCCTTGAATGGAATAGCGTTTGAGAGAGAGAGTGAGGAAAAGTAAAAAGGGTCACAGTCAAAAAAGACATAGCAGGAAGGCATAATAAAGAAACAGATTGATCCAGTGACCTACAGAGAGAAAGAAACAGTGGAAAGTGGAGAGCAAAGGTTTTAGAGAATAGCTAAGTAAGAAAAGTTTAATTCGCTTTTGTTGGTTTGGGAAACCAAGCCTTTTAACTACACAGCAGAGATCTGAGGAGTTTTAGATTTCTCCGGAGACACTCCAGACTGGCTGTTTAGGGGCTGATCTCAGATCAGCAAGGAGCAAGAACAGCACGTAAGGCGTTTTGAGCTTTTCCCAACTCATTTTGCACGCCAGGCCTTACAATTAGAGGCCACAGCAACTGTGCTGAAGTGTACAGGAGCTGGGTGAATGTCCACGTCAAGAACATGATTTGGGAAGTGAGTCCATGTGACAGTGACTGTCCCCTGTAAGCAGTTTGAGTTGTCATGGATCATATCGATACGAAGGAGCCTGAACTCTGCATTTTTTAAGGAATGGATGACGCCAGTAACATTTTGTGAATTTTGGGATAGGTTGTGATGCAGACCAGTGGGACCAGTATGTGTGCTGCTTTACTTTGTCATCATGTTGATGATTAATATACTGACTCCCCATTCTACAGTCGCTGTATGGACCAAACCATGGGGGACAGCAAATGCGGCACACTGACGAGAGAGAGAGAGAGAGAGAGAGAGAGAGAGAGAGAGAGAGAGAGAGAGAGAGAGAGCAAATCACCTCATTATTTATTATAACATAGGGTACCCCAGAGTATAGCAGCTAAATAAATTAACCAGCAAATAAATAAATGACACTCATCTGTGCTTGAAAAGTGTAAAAAAAATAAAAGCGATGAAGGTGAAAATGTGAAGATTAGAGAGTTCCTTGTTTAGTTTACAGCAAAAGATTTGTGCAGCGTAGTCCCCCCCTCTTCTTCTTTCTCTTACTTGACTCAGTCCTTTTGATTCCATTTGTGCAATGCAATTATGACAATCGCAGTCTGGAGGATTGGCATTCAAGAGACCATCGAAAAACTGTGAATGGAAAAACAAAAGACGCTTGATGAGAGAAAGGAGATCTTAATTACAAATCTGCATGAGGATAGCTAGATCCCAACAGCCTTAGGTAGGAATATCAAAAAAGGTGATAAAACAAAGCCTGTTTGAAACTTCTACGGCCGATCCATTCTTGTACCGTTAGCAAAAAGTTTTTATAGGGCCTACTTGTATCGTTACACTTCTTCTCGGTGAGAAAACAGCTGGAGCGGCACACTGCTAGATGAGCAGTGCTGCTGGTGAGAGGAGCTTTACTGTCAAAGCCCCCTCTGTCACAGCACCTCCCTGTGGCCTCTGCCTTTACCAACAGCCTGGCAGTCTGAGCAAGGTGGGAATGGTTCCCTGGGTAAGGATTATTCCATCAAAGTCGTACCTCACTCAATACTTTACGCTGTTACTCTTAATTTCCCTCCTTCATAGACGAAGAGGCTTGAACAGAATTTCCCTCTCTTTCCCTCTCTCTCTCTCTCTCTCTCTCTCTCTCTCTCTCTCTCTCTCTCTCTCTACTCCACTTCCTTTCCTCTCGTTCTCCCACTGCTCTGCCCTCACAAGCAGATTGGCTTTCTTCATCTCGCCTCCTTCACAACACAGGCCATTTTCAATTCTCCTCGTTCTCCTTCAAAAGAGCCCCCCTCCTCTGTCTGTTTCCTACAGCCCTCCCTCTCCACCCTCCCCACCCCACTCCACGCCTGTCTCTCTGGGGAGTTTGGAAGGGAGTAGGGGGCAGTCATAAAAGATAAAGATGAAAGCGAACAGAGAGAAACAAACAGGCAAACAAATACAAACCCCTAAGTAAAGTAGCTTTTTCCATCTCCGTCGCGGCTGGGAAGGCGCTGACAGGGAAACTCTGCTGACATGGGTGGGAATCAAAGCTAGTTCTGGGAGGGGGCATAGTAGGTGGTGTGCATATGAGAGTGTGTGTGCTTAGCAGAACCATTAGAGGACTAACCACCTAGATACAGTGTGGATGAATCACCACCATGGGTAAAAGAAAGTTAATTTCCATATTGTGCACCTACCATAAGCACGATTTTAAAAGACTAAAATGTCTTGGATGAACGCACAGATGAGTACTTCTATGATGTATTTCCTGTGTGTTTTATTGTCTGTCTCTGACTTCCTCCTAGCCCATTAGTGTATGGTGGTGTCTAGTAGTGTGTGCATGTTGCTTCAGTCAGAGGGACTCTGTAGGATCTAATGAGGCTAGGCTCCCAGCCATCTCAGCAGCCCAGCCTTACTTACCGGAGAGGGCTGGATGAACACAGGGCCAGGGCAGGGAGGTAATTAGGCAGGGAGTGGTGGTCAATGACGGGCCGCCCCATACCCCAGGCCTCCAGCCTCCAGCTGCTTTGTGCGCTGTGCGGCCTGCACAAAAGGGCTGATGAGGAGGCAGGCTGACCTTCAGGCCTGGCACACGCTTCCAAGGGTGTCTACAAAAAAACCTGCTGAGCCATTAGAGGTTCAGCTTCCCCCGTACACACCTCTGCAGCACTATCTAAATGCGCATGCTTTTTCTAAACTTTCAAAATCTCCCAGCCCCAAAGCTGCTTGGGGAGAATTTGTGGACTGAAGAGTGAATACAGATCAGGCATCACCATTTGGCTTCAGCTGCTGGTAAAGTTTCCTCAAGCCATTCTTGTTTTTCCTTTTTTGTTGATGTTTTTTTAAACTTCCATTTGCCCAATCTATCCTCTGCTTTCTCTCCACAACAGGCTGCGTTAGCAAATGGCTGTGTCAACTTACTGTCCCTGACTGTGTGTAAAGTCCAATACTATGCAGACAGAGAGTAATCGCCGCATGGAGAGGCGAGAGATTTATTACGCTGTTGTTTGTATTGTTGTGGCTTAAAAGTAAATTCACATGCACAATCGCGGAATGAATTATTCGATCTTTAGCATCAAATAAGTCGTTGTTGGCTGTGGCTTTGACATTGGACAATTCATTCCCTCTTAAAGGCCATAAAGCTGGCCATGGGCGGACAGGTGTCCCTCTTAGATGGGCCACATAAAGGCACAAGACCCAATAAAAGGAATGTCACAGGAAGTGCACTGAATGTCATTAATAATAAATCACAATTGTCAGAAACTGACCTGGCAGCAAGGATGGACGTAGTGGAAAACGTCGGTGTGGAGGAAGAGCACCTCAATTTATGTCAATCACAGCCTCGAATCTGGCCTTTTATTACTACGAGAAGCAATTAACCTTTCAGAAAACAGTGTCACTCAAGCACAGACAAAAGAGCATTTTGGAGATGTTCAACAAGTCCTGAGGCAAATGACTTTGATAAGGTTGGTGTTAATGGTCAACCTGCAAAAATGAGACTAAAGTTCACTTCCCTTTATCAGTGTTCTGCAAATATCCTTCCTTCACCATCAACATGGCTCACAGTGGCTCTTCCTGTCTCCAGACTGTCCAAATTTGTTTTTACATGGTTAGAAATCTTATTTAGTTGAAAAGGTAGTAGAATTTGTTTGCAGTGGGAAATAACAGAATGATGTAGATGATGGTTGATAATCTTGCTTGCATGGGATGTGTTCAGTGAAGCATGAACTTGGCTCAGCCCTAGTAAAGCAGAAAATGGTATCTTAGCTCAGCAGGTACTCAACTTTCACCTCCAACGTTAAGAAGGCAGCATGATCCTGGGAAACAGTAATAGTTTTTGAGGAGCATAGTGAGAACAACATTTAAAGTGTACACAACACACACCAGGCCACATAGGGACATGCAAAGAGACAGACACACACACACACACACACACACACACACACACACATACACATATGCATACATACAGTATACACATTCAGTGCATAATTAAATTTGCTAACAAAACTCTACATCTTTGTCACCAAACAGCTGGGCCCAGATGAAGTTGGGCTATTACACATCTCATGTAAATACATTTAAAACTAGGCTGGGTGAAGCAGCAGGAGGGACGGCTCAGAGAAGCAGGCAGTCGGTGTGTTTCTTTCCAAGTGAATGTAATTCATGTTTGCCGGCGAGGTCAGTGTGGAGGAATGTTTTGGTTCTATCTGCCTTAATTGGAAGGCTTCCGGACCCTGGGTTTAGCACACTTGCTCCTCTATCTGTAGCTGCAGTGGAAGTCGTCTTTCCAAAAAATCCGAAATAAGCCTAGAGGGTGTGTGTGTGTGTGTGTGTGTGTGTGTGTGTGTGTGTGTGTGTGTGTGTGTGTGTGTGTGTGTGTGTGTGTGTGTGTGTGTGTGTGTGTGTGTGTGTGTATGTGTGTGTGCGTGTGTAAGAGAGAGAAGAAGAGGAGAAATTGAGAAATAAGCCTGTGTACATGCACACATTCTAAACATCCAACGCAGTGCAAGCAAGCAATTTGGGTTAGATTGGTTGTGTTTGGCTGAGGATCAAAAGATAAGAAAAGGTCCCGCACGCTGCCTGAAGCTCGCAAGTAGAACATTTCATGAGCAAGAAGACAACATTTCGATCCCACCAGTATTTTCCTCAGTTCTCCGTACATACCAGAGGTCACTTGATAAGTAAACGGCAACAAATTGTAGCTTCATTTAGAGAATAATATACATTGCCCAACTCAAAAAATACATATAATCTAATGAGAACTGCTTCAGTAGATTAAAAAAAGGTGAATGCCCGTTTTAAATATGCAAACATTAGACTCATATTCCTGATTCTGGATCTTTTTGCATAAAACAAAAGTATTGGCTCCTTCATCTGTATTATTGGGCTTTCATATAACCTTTTGCCCAAACTATTTAAGAACATTTCCATGGGGAATAAATGAATAACAAGTCTAGATATTTCTAGCATATGTCAATTTGTGATGATGATGGTGGTTTAATCATTACATTACTACCGGGGATGACAATTTTTTCCTAAGAATTTTATCATATACATGGATTCTTATATGCTTAAGCACACATATTTTTGGCAATTACTATATCTCTATTTGGAGTTCACCTTTTTTTGTCCCAACTATGGTAGTTTATATGTCGACTTCTTTAAAAAGTCAATTATTTACAGTGTTGTAGTAAGAACATACTGAAGTGGTTATATTACAGTCATGTTTTTTTTTTTAAAGATTATTTTTTGGGGTTTTTCTCTTTATTTGAAAGTGGATAGACGTGAAAGGGGGAGAGAGAGATGGAGGATGACACGCAGCAAAGGGCAGCAGGTCAGATTCGAACCCTGCGCCACTGCAGGACTCAGCTCTCAGAGGTCGCCCCATATTACAGTCATTGTTGATGAACTTGAGAGATGATGTTTATAGTCCTCTTAAATCATTTTGCAACAGAAACTCGACTCCAGCTTCAACGGCAACTTGAGTTCAGGCTGGGGAGGGAAGGTTCAGTTGCTGTATCTGTGGGTGATGCTCGATGGCAGTACCATGACGACCACTCCTTTTCAAAAAGAAAGACATACTGTAAAATAACTTTAGTTTGTGACAGCTTTGATTGTTTACCTCTTAAAAGTGTTTACTTTAGAGTAGGGCTGGGCATCGTTCAAAATCTTTCTATCCGGTGGCAATTTCAACACCTCCGTTTAGATGCCGGTTCCTTAACGATGATTTTTTCGATACCATATGTTTTAAAATCCACTTCAACATCAACAAAAATACATTAAACACAAAACTTTTATTTTCCACCTTAATTGTGAATCAAAACAGTTATCAAAATTAAAAAATTCTGGTAACACTGCTCACTCAGAGTAGCATTAATAACACTGGTTGTGCTTTTGGATGGGGGGGGGGCAGTCAGATACTCAGATTGGTATCAATCCGAACTTGGTGAGTTAACTCACGATTAATCGCAATTAATCACACATTTCTGTCTATTCTAAATGTCCCTTGATTTCTTTTTGTCCCATTATTTTTTCTCATTTTAATTCTCTTCTCAACATGAAAAAGTGGATCGGCTTGATTTGTGCAAATGTTTTTTTTTTTTTTTTAAACAACATTGGCATATACGTAGTGTTCAATTTCACACTAACATTCACACTTGGAGCTAATAATCTTTCACACAATGTAACACTGTTACCTCCATTTTCATTGCAGATAGTACTGCCTCATGCCTGAGGCGAACGTGGCTGGTCGTCATAGCGACTATGGTTTCCCCCGACTCATTTCCTGGTTGTCCTTCTCCATAAACAACGTAAAATCAAGGAGAGGGTTAACTTCTCCTGCTCCAGGTTTCCCACCGTGGTCAGAAAGAACAGAGGAGACACTTTGTTTCTCTCACTATGACTCTAGAGTCGCTACTCGCTCCGAAGCTAATCGCCGTGACGAGCCTACTAGCTATGCGGCTCGCAAGCCCAAACAAATGTGTGCGGCCGCAGCGTGCCCGGCCGTGTCTGTTTTGTTTCCGGCTTCTAGCTAGATCCGAAAGAACGTTAATCTTGCGATATAAAAAAAATGACGGCGTTAATGCAAACCCATTTTAACGCCGTCAATTTTTTTATTGCAAGATTAACGTTAATAACGCGTTAAACTGACAACACTAGAACGTGTGTGTGTGTGTGTGTGTACGCGTGGTTGCGCTTATCCTCTCTCAGGTACCAAAATTTGGTACCGTTTGATTTCAAGTGAATCGGTCCTTGGTACTGAGTTCGGTACCCAACCCTCCTTTAGAGCTAATGTTACAAACGGAGAAGAATCTGCCACGTACAAAGAATTTTAAAGAAAAGGCAGATTGTCTTTAACTACAATGTTATCCTAAGCTTTGCCCTGAATAAGAGAGAGTCAGATCTACTAATGAAAAATACAAAAGAGATCTTCAGATTATCAGTGATTTTTTCTTTCTTTTTATCAAACTCTAAAATGATTGAATCAATTTTGATAAATACTGGCATATCTTATCTTCTGGTCTTTAGTTCGCTTTTTTATTTAAACGTTCTTCTTTCATAGTACACAGAAAAAAGGAAAAACCTTTTATTTAAAATGATTTGGTTATTTTGATCAGATTTGTCTCTTACTGTATTATACTATTATTTTTTTTATAATTAATTGCTGTATGAGCTATCGCTGCTAACTAATTATTTAAGGAGGAGCTAATCTTTTTGTCTTCAGCTTTGTTCAGGACAGCTTTGTTCTTTTCCTATGTTTTGTCCTGAGAGACTTTTAGAGTGCAGGGCAAATTTGAAATCTTAATCTTCTGCAAATGGGGTGCAAACGTAATTGTCAAGTCTTGCTTTTCTGCTCTGACCCTGCCTTTGGAAATCCTGGATGCATTTATTGTTTTTGCCTATGTTGGCTGCCGTGCTGTAGCAGGACCAACATGCTCTGATGTGTACGCTGTTTCCTGCAGCTTTATGGATGTTTTGGCCCTGCAGTCACCACTCCCTTAAAGAGGCTCTACTCTGAGAGATTAAGACTGCCAAACCTTCACCTCTCCCTCTCCTTTTAGAGTAATTACGCAATTCTGCCTCTCTGAGCGAATAGGGGAAAAAGGCACTCAGATTCATGGAATGCTAATTCAAGCAGGAAATTCAAAGGGGATCTACGTAGTATCACATTATGTGTACAAGGACGGAGGTGAAGTAAAATAATAGCCAAATATTATAAAGCAAGTTATTGTTTAGCTCTCACAAAGACTTCAAGACTTCTCCCCAACAAAACAGCCACTGCAAATAGGATAGGTCTTTGAGGTCAGGGGGAGACATCATGTCACAAGGCCTAGTTTTATTCCATCATATATATATATATATATATATATATATATATATAATGGATGAGATGGAGGGGGAAAGTGTTGCACTGCCTGGCTGAGCCCCGGCAAATATTTTGGCATCTGGATGCTTAATACTTCAGGAGATAAGATGATGGAGGCTAGGTAGATGATGGACACCTGCAAAGTGCCACTGGTATTTGTGTCTGCTTGTTACATATATATGTGTATATATAGCCTGACTTACTCCTCATTCTATGCCACGGGCTTGTCATAAGACAATCCTCTACTCCTTTTTGAGATGCATAGAGGGGCAGAGAAAGCTAGTGGGCTGACTGAGGCAATTAGGTCTATTATTAGTACGACAGTGGAAGGATTGATGAGCACAATAGTCAGTGTGTAAGCAGAAAGCCTGGCTACGTGAAGGAAATTCTAATGGTGAGAATTTCCTAGATTATATGGGCCTTCATTAACATTTTCACACATGGCTGCCTAACAAATGAGAAAAGAGCCCTGGCATACCAGCAGATTTATCACGTGCACACAACAGACCAGCTAGCTCCTTCTTCCCTCTACGGTGCAGAACACACTCTGTACCGCCCTCACAGCAACATTAGCCGTGGGCACTTTGGGTGTCTTTGGCTTCTGAATAATGGGCCAGCAGGACTATGATACCGTTCCATGCTACATAATATATACAGGTACACATTCTATATTGGGCCATCAGTTCCGTGGTATGTTCCCCAGATAAGGCTGGTTAATGATGAGGGTCTGTGCTGTCACTGCTGTCTGTCAGATTTTCCCAAATGAAGAGAAAAGGCTTTCCAACACAGTATTCTGGACATGTTTCTAAATTCTCTATTCCCTGCTTTAATTTGGCATGAATTGTCCCTGTTAGGAACTGATACACAGGCAGGCCTCTTGCCTGCAGGGCAGGCCCACTTGAATTAACTGTGTTGCACACTTTACATTCTCTGCTCCCTGACATCTTGAGAAATGTTCCCTGGGATCTTTTTTTCCCACAGAGAAGTTCATTAGAATGACAAATAGCATCCTGCCATAAAGTGGAAAACATCAACACGGCACAACAGAAACTGCGATCTGAGGGAAGTGACATGCAGGGAGGGAAATGAATTAGACTCCATTTGATTCTATGTGATATCAGTAGCCACGGTTTCACAATCCTGTCGATTTGAAGATTCTGCTGACTCACTCCTGTTTTTCCTTTGTCGTTCTGCTCTCTCCATGGGTTGGAGTTGGGGAGCTTTGTGTTCCCTTCAAGTTGGCAAACCCATGGGGCTTTTTCCTTTAGTAAGAACTAACATATTTGATTTAACTGATCGGCCAGGTGATATTTAGAGGTTCTGTTTGAAGAGTTGAGCTCAGCTCTCTCAGACTCAGTTATAATCTCCTCAATCTTGCAGTAGGTGCCATGTCAGCAGCCGCTCAGGTTGGAGGTAGAGTAGAGAGGTCAAAGTCGTTCTCTCCACTCAGCTTGTTCAGAAGATTGTTGCATGAATGACCTGTTGCCACAAAAAAAAAGCCAGCAGCTCAGAGAGCTCTTCTCCTCTTCATCCTCTTCATGGTTGCCCTGGCTGTCTGCCAGCCCAGCCCTCCGTATCAATAATGAAGTTTTAAAGAACAGCTTAGGCAAGTGCAAGCCTACCTAATGTCCTTAAGACAAAAGGAGATATTGCCATGGACAGGGGGGCTAGAAATCAATTTCCCATTTGCCGCTTTAATTTCAGCGAGATGGGCGGAGAGATTAGGACCGAAGGCACCTGTAAGCCCTCTCACTGATGAGCTTTACCTGGGCCTGCTGCGCTGGCTGGCATGACCCCCTGGCTAATTAAAGTTCTCAAATTGATCCACAAACAACGTGATACAGATCTGTCCTTTACCACCCTCAGCAACACGTCTCATTGTGGAAACTGCCCCATAATGGCCTCATAAACCAACAGTTGTGGTTGTTTCCTGACATCCATGCTGCCGTCCATTAGATTGCCTTATTTTGGATTACTGCAATGGTCACTTCCGTGGTTAATTGGTTAACACAGCGAATGCGGTGCCTGTGTCTTACGGTATCTGTTTATCTGTATTTGTTTGCACATGCGTAATTTTTACAGTTTGTAAATTTTTTTCTTTTGGATTGACTGGACTGACCTAATGTCAGGTGTGACTGACAATACAGATTATTACGCTTAATCATTATCCAGAATGTACAAAAAAGTACAAAATAGTGTGCAGGAATTTGTCAACAATACTGCAGGTATATTAACTGTTTGCAGATACTTACATGTTAATAATACAACATACATGCACACACAATAGGCCCTCCTTTTAAAGCACTTTAAACTTGCTTTCAAATTTCAAACCTGCAATAACTGAGTTTTCTGGCCAGTTGCAGGCACCAGAAAAAAGTCCCCAATCATCACCTTTTGAGTTGACATGACAAATTTGTTAGCATAGAGTTTTTATTTTACACATACAGCTGTTACGGAGCAACCTATCATTCATTTGGTAAGTCCAATATTCACTCTCTTTCAGCTCTGTGTTTTTTGTCTCTAACAACTCCTGAGGGAAATATTGGTCTCTTTAGCTGCTAAATGCTCTACTATGCTCACCAGCTTGTCTCTGTGTCTGTTTGCTGTTTGGTGCTGAGCAGGTAGTGAACAGTGATTTAAACAAAGATAAACAAAAAGCTGAAACTCGCTTTAAAGCTCCATAAAGCCGAGGGGAGCTGCAGATTCAGGTGATGATGCTCGGTAGGAAGAAAGCTCTTTCACATTGGAACATTATTTTCAAACTGTCATTTAGTACGGTGGTCTTCAACGTTTTTTAAGCCAACTCCTCATCTGAAAGAGAGACGGAGCAGGGACCCCCTACTACATGAATTGTATACAATGAAGTTGCATAGATGCTTAGAATACTAAGCTATTAAAATAGCCTAATCATTTTTGGCATGATTTTATGAATGAATATTTTAATGTTAAACATACATGTGGCACAGTGAATCCTTAGAATAAACTGTGACTACCTTACCTATAGGCCCGTAAGCAGAGGGGATTTGTATTTGCAAATAATAAGTTGGATTCATGTTAAGACTTTTGAATTTTGGAAAAAGACTTTTAAAAATTAACAATAATTTGGAGGCCCCCTGCACTGACTCTGAAGACCCCTTAGGGGTCGCGGACCCCCTGTTGAAGATCCCTGATTTAGTACATTGGTATTAAATGAATATCGATTATAGCCACTTTACTCTACTGGAAGTGTCTCTCTAAAGAATGACATGCAAGTCAGTAAATTAATAACTAGCTGATTTGTGGTTTTATCTCTCTACCTTCCGAGCTTTAGTCTCCCCTCACACTTCAAACCAATGAGAAAAATCATATGTATCTAACCGTGGCAGATTATGACGGTTTCCTGCAAAACCCCATTGCTTATAGTAAGAAGCTGATTTAAAAAGTAGTTTTTTTTACTACATAAAATTCAAGACGTGGTATGATCATAGTTACAAACATCACTTGACATAGTCAAGACTCCCCCAATCCCCACAACCTTTGTCATAAGCATTGAAACTCCCACAGTAGGAGCTTTTTGTTTCACACAGTCCTCCCTTCCCTCTGTCCCTGTCTGTGCTGTGGCCACTGCACCCTGTCCTTCTCTCCCCGGGGTAAAGCCCCTTCTGAGGGGCTGTGCTGAGGTAGCATTACGCTTCATGTCACACTACTACTACAATTTTAAAGTCCTGCACACATTGGTGGCTTACAACCCTGTAGCCTGTGTCTACTCCTGCCTTTAAGAGGAATGTAGCGCAGCTTCGTCCTTGAAAGAGTCACAATTTGGAGTAAGAGAGCAGTTTCCGTTTTGATTTTTTACTAGTAGATATGGACAGAAATAACGTAAAAAAGTTAACATGGACTGAACTTGGTCTCGTTTTCTAGCCAGAGAAATTACATAATGGCCTGTCTTAGTAGGCATGTGCTGTGCTCAGAGAAGTTATTTTTAGCAACATGCATGTTGCCCTTCCCTCTCGTACAATGGTTGTCGGCTCCATTGTGGTGAATTTTTAACAAGGGCCTTTTCCTAAGCCCCACAGAGGAGTTAATTAAAGTGATAGAGGCTAGAGCTGATGAGCCACACCACCCTAACCTTGAGGCTCTGCTTTCCCCACCTCCCCACAATTATACCTGCATAATCAGGACACACATGCACACTCATGTATGTACACACACATACACATCATCTAGACAGCCCAAAGAACCCCCAAGCAGAGTCTCGGCCACAGTCCCAGAGCCAGTGAATAACTATGGAGCAGCAACAATCTTACAATGCACAGAGACGTTATCGCAAGGTGGTGGCTACATTGTTTTGTAGAGAAGATTTTTTTTATTTTTCAGCCTGATAATCACAGCGGTGTTCTGTGTTTGTGTATAGGATTTTCTGTTCTGTTTGTATATGTGATTCTCTCTGTCTCTTGCTTTTCTTCTCTCTCTCTCTCTCTCTCTCTCTCTCTCTCCCTCTCTCTCTCTCACACCTTTCCCCCCTGTTTTCTGCCTCCCTCTGTGTCGCTGTGTCTCACTGTCTCCAGTCTGACGGTATGGCAAAACAGGAGACGACTTGGTATTTGGTGATGTGGTGCATGCAAATGATCTCTCTGTCAAGGCTGCTTATTCTAATATGACAGCGTAGTGAGTTATCTGGTCTGCTCTATATTGGCACCCAGATCTGCAGCTGCCAGCTAGAGAGTGTGTGTGTGTGTGTGTGTGTGTGTGTGTGTGTGTGTGTGTGTGTGTGTGTGTGTGTGTGTGTGTGTGTCTGTGTGTGTGTGTGTGTGTGTGTGTGTGTGTGTGTGTGTGTGTGTGTGTGTGTGTGTGTGTGTGTTGTGTGTCATCAAGCTAGACAGTCCCAGACAGAGAATAGATGAAGACATGCAAGCGAGAGAAGCCAGCCAAGACAGGCATCATATAAGCAAGAGATGAGAAGATGGCTATAAGCTAGAGAGAGAGAGAGAGAGAGAGAGAGAGAGAGAGTCTTCCCAGCACTGTCCCCTCCTCTTGTACAAGCCCCCTACCCGTCCTACTCCTCCAGTGTTAGTGCTGTTTAGTAGAGCTGTCTCTTTCAAGAACGCCATCGAGACATGAATAAAGAGAAAATGAGGAAAAAATGTTTTGGCGAGAATGGGATGTCACAGCAGATAAGCATCACGAGCTGCTCCATATTTATTATGTGCAACAATTTGACTAACCAGAGAATTTAGATTAATAACATTGGGCCCCGGGAAGTAATTTCCTTTTTGCGAAAGTGATTTACATGGCGCATCGGTAAGAGAACAGCTCTCGCAGGCCTTTTTGTTGTGTCAGCTAAAAATAATGACATTTAAAGTACCAACCAAGGTTAATAGGCTTCCTCTATGGTTATGAACTTTTTGTGCTTGCCCCTCCCTTTGTTCTCCCTACGAATCGACCCACTGCTTTTATAGTTTCAACATTCACCCTCATTTCCATCGCCACTCTCGGACACCTTTCCCACCCAATCCCAGCCCTCATGCAGTCAGTTGGGAGGGAGTTACTATTACCATGTGGTTGCAGCTTCCAGTAGCTTTGCAATGGAAATTGGGAAGATTTTTGGACCATTACCGGAGATATTGGTGTAATCACTGTGCCATGGTCCAGTTGAGCAGTAAATTACGCATTCTCTGTGTAGGAAACCTCGAAAGTAAATGTTTCTATAGGCAACTGCCAACACAGTTTATTTCAACGACACCTTTTCATAGTAAAACACAACTTTGCCAGAGGAGCGGTGGAGTTTTTTGACGTGAGAATGTGAGAGCTCTGCTGTACCTTACCAAGACTCACCATCTCTCTGGCCTTTTCTGAGTCAGCATACTCAAAGTAGCTTCAAAGACTTGTATGGAGCGTACTGCGCTGCACTGGCATTATACTGTACCGTGGCTGCAACTCCCACATCACTTTAGGCTGCTTGTCGTGTGGATGGGGTAGTGGGCGCTTAGGTGCTGGGGGGGGGGCTGCTAAAACCTCCGGTAAAGCTGCTGCTTGATCTAGAGTGGCCCACCCCTGCCACCTCTCATATTTTGGATAGATCTATTTTTGATGTTGGGTTCCTCCCCATGTCAGGCAGGTGTTTTTAATGAGGTGCGCCCAATATCCCAGGCAGTCTGCAGAAGGGTAGAGTTATTGATAAATCATTAACGGTGGTGGAGGAGGTGTGGAGGAGTTGTAGCTTGCTCTCCTCCGGAGAGCTGTCTTACTGCTGAATATTTCATCGGCACACAGATGTGCTGCTGTCTGTGTAACTGCTCATGGCTCCTCAGCTCTCTGCCATTACGTAGCAGTGGATAGTAATCTCCACACCTCATCCACTAGACAAATCCCAAACAGGTTTGATGAAAGAACTGCTGCACCCACCTTGTCCCAGCAGCTGCCTCTGCTATGCACAGAAGCCCACCTACACTTTGTGTATGTAAAAGATGGGTAGCTGCCTACAACACATGCCCCTCGGTAGGCAGAAACAGCAAACAAATCTGTGTCATAACAGAAAGAGGCGTATTGTGAGTTTTACCCAACCGTGGCGATGCAGCACTTTTAATGCTGCAATTCCATTAGACTTATCTCCAGTGGGGGAGACAGAGAAACGACTGCTGAGTCAGACCAGAAGGGGCCAGGGATTACTTATTCCCCATGTCATCTGTACAGAAGTGTGTAGTTCATGTGCTGTCCTTATCCCCTGCTTCCCTCTCACCAGTGCTTACTCTCCTGTGATGCCGTCCTCAGTGCACCCATTTGTCTCCACTGTGTAACACTGCCACCTCCTGTCTGGGAGCCCTGGAGTGCCAAGCAGGCATGGCCAAAGTGAGGGCAGCTTACAAGCAACGTGGGAGGAAGAAATATGAAAGAGGGAGGAGTAGAATTGATAGAAAAAGAGAGAGCGGGGAAGAGAGAGTAGGACAGGGGAAACAGGGAGGAATACAGGGGAAAGAGAGAGAGAGAGAGTGAAAGAGATCTCAGAGCTCACCCAACCCTGATCAAAGAGCCGTCTCCCTAATCCTCCAGATTCAGCAGTCAGCCTGTCTCTGAGTATTTCCAGTTGCCGACAAAAAGGAAAGGAAAAACACTCGCGGCTCAACTGCCCTGAAGTGGTGCTATTTTTACTTTTTCAGAAAGGCAAAAAGTGAGACCCCCTGCTGTGGGTATGCACAAGGACCGGGCAAAATTAGAAGAACAAAGAGAAGGAAGAGAGATGTATTCTTATAGAGCCATCCAGACAGGAGAGACAAAAGTGCCTCCATGGACAGCCATATGTTTAATCTGAACAGCTGCCAGTAAGGCTACGTTTGCAAACAATATGTGACGTGTTTCCAGTGTAGCCCACATTTGGTCTGGAGGTATAACGTAATGGATGGTATCTGTGGAGGATTACAACTCTGAAAAGTTTCCACTGTAACAAAATCATACGCCACCTTTTGCGATCAATAACCCAAACCACGCTGCTAACTCTGCTTAAATAGATTTTTGATTTTGGTTCGGATACCTGCTGGAGAGAACAGCTTACTTATGCCTCAAGGTTCAGTACAAGGTCCAGTAGTTTTCTCCATATTCATGTTTTTACTTGGCGGTACATTCTGTAAATATGGTGTTTAGTTTCATGCTACCAATGTTGCTTTACTGTTAAACTCGGCCAAAATATAGATATCTGTTGGACCAGCAAAACACACTGTGGGAGCTTAGCTTCAGCCTCAGAGGCTGCATCATCTACCAGGTGCTCTGTTTTTGTTGCTGTGTTTAAAATTGGTGTATTAAACTAACGCTAATATAAAACAATAACTCAACCAACCAACTAACTAGGAAAGGAACACTTTGCATGGCTGATTGTCTTTGTAGAGCTTGAGACAGAAAACAAATTATTTGTTTGGAAAGAAGTTCTGTTCATGTTTGATACATTTTTCCCCACTGCAACAGTATTATTTGCCTGTTTGGAACAGGCTGAAAACTGGTAAATATGCTTTTCTGTAGTTACAATAATTTCTGTGTAACGTGGGAATCATTGTCATATGACTCTTTCAACCCAAAAACATGTTGTTCTGCTAGGTTTTATATCTGCCTCCCAAAGACTGAATAAGGATCCTCAAGGCCGCTGTAACAACCCAGAAGACAATTGTTAGGCCCATGTGCATGAAGCCGAATTATAATGGCAAAGAGTTAATGGAAAAAAGATGAGGGCAGGATGAATGCATTTTCAGATGGAGATGGAAAAAATAGGGACTTGGTGAAAGGAAATAATGAATGAATTGAGGAAAGGTGCAAGAAAAAGAGCGAGGAATGGGCTGAACGGGAGGCTGTAAATCAAAGCAGAGAGTCAGGATGGAGGGAGAGAGGTGAGGTCAGTCAGATGGAGAAAGAGAGGGAGGAGAGCTGGCCAGCAGCAGTGGAGGAGGAGGAGGATAAAAATGTGTGGTGAGGTAATGGCAGTGATGAATAGCCCGTGGCTGATCAGTAGAAGCCAGGTTGGTGTTTGAAGATTAGATTTTAATACAGCGCTTTGACTTCACTCTGCTTGCAAAATAATCACAGGGAAAAAAAGCAAATTAGGAATTATTTCATACAACACAAGCTGATTATGCCAGTTTGCCCTTGACGAGGAGAGCCTGCACAACCTGCCATGTTTAGGTTGCTCAGGACTATGTCACATAGTGGGAGGTAGTGCTGCACAATTAATCGCAATTTTATCGAAATCACAATATGGACTAGTGCAATATCCAAATCGCAGAGTGGTGCAATATTTGTTAAAGGCAAAATATGTGTCAAACCATTAAAAAAATAAAGTATTGTGGAGCTGCAGAGACGTCCCGGCCTACAGATCCTGTCCTACAGACTACAGAAAACATCTTTGTTTGGTACAGATCCTCGCAAAAAATCAAAAATTTGATTTATGTTTTCAATGAAAATCAGCTTTTCAACAACTGTATACTTCTACCCCTGTATGGATTAGCGGATGGATACTCGACCCGAGCCCGCCGGGCCGGGTTCGGACAGATATTTAGAAATGATGTTCAGATTCGGGTCGGGCTTGGTCACATCAGCGCGATAAGGCATTGAACATTTTAAGTTAAAAAAAGTTTATTATGTAGGTAGCCAATGGGCCAATTTCACTTGATGCAAAGGTTAGTTTTTGCGCGCGCTGATGACCTCTGTTGACATTTCCGAATGCCTTCCTACAGTTGCTTAATAAAAGCTTTACACACAAACAAACATACATGTGTCACTAGTATGAGAAACAAATGAGATTTTAACTGTGTCAGGCTCGGTTACGGCTCTGTCGGACGCGGGCCGGGCTCGGACAGAAAAATGTGGCTGATCCGCACTCCAGTATGGATGCTATCGTTTTTGAATGGCCTGGCTCAGCTTAAACCCTTTGTAAAACATGAACAAATACATACAGAGAACAAATGCAATATCACTTTCTTTTATTATCTAGTTTGACAGATAATGGAAAAAGAACATTAACTACTTTTAAAGTAGATTTTTGTGGTATCGGATCGGTGCATTGACTTGCATACTTGACGATACCAGCATTTTTAGGCAGTATCAGAGGCTTTTACGGTAGCGAAACAACTCTACTTAAAAAGCAAGACTGTATTTGTGAATATTCCTAAAAGCAAATATGGTCTTGACTTTAGCTGATTGCCAAAGTTTGTGTGTCCCCACATTTGTTCCTGTCCATTGTGCACTTTCTGGAATTACAAATAAACAGGATATCACAACAGTTGTAATGCATAAAATCCCATCCATGTTCAAAGTGATGGAAACAATGCAATAATTTGGCAGTGAAATGGACAGATTGACAGCCACGACCTGAGATTTTGATCTTCTAGGCTTTGTGTTGTCTATGTTTACTGGCTTTAGTTTGTCTTTGTCTCGTGGTTTGGTCGCTAAGAAGTACACATCAGCCATTAAGCGAGTTGTCACCATCATTAATGCAACTAACACAGAGGCTGAGCTGTAATTATATTAATGAGATGTTCGTTTGTGTCCACTTTAAATCTGTATTACCTTTGTCTGTCATTGTACTTCTGTCCAGAAATTTCTGCTGACATGCTTGAGATGTAAATGTGCTGAAGTATTGATTGAGAGGCTTGATAATTGAAGATATGTGACAGGAGGTGTGTGTGTGTGTGTGTGTGTGTGTGTGTGTGTGTGTGTGTGTGTGTGTGTGTGTGTGTGTATGTGTGTGTGTGTGTGTGTGTGTGTGTGTGTGTGTGTGTGTGTGTGTGTGCACAATACTGGCCATAAGCAGAGAAGATTCAGTTTGTCTTGCCAACTATTCCGGTGGCCAGTGGTGGGACTAAAATAGTACTCTGTCTGTTGCCAAGGTTACAACATTGACAACATGACGTGGCCATTCATTCTCAATACTGTATCTCCCTGGCCTTCTGTGAGAAAGTGGCTGCTAATCTTAGCCCTCAATCTACCCGCCTGTCAATGTGACGAGGGAAACAGCCGAGGTATGGGATGAAGGGAGTTGGGTCAGCTCCGTCCCATCACGTCGCGCGCCATTCCACTCATCAACCGCCCGTCCCCAATCCGCCGCCACCCCACAGCTTCTCTCTGGGCGGTGCGTGTCCCCTCAAGTTGCAGATAAAAGCCATTGGTGGTGTGTGATGGGTAAAAATCCGAGCTGTTTCTATGCATGTGTCACTTTTCCTTTTTGCAGGTACAGCAGCTTGGAGAAAAGGGTTGAATGGCAACCGGATGGTAGTCACAATAAAACTGTAATTGAAAGATATGTTATCGTGACTATTTCAAGCTGAGAAAAGTGGTATCACAGAGACATGCCCGCTTAAAAAAAGAAAAAAAAAAGAAAGGGAACCTCTTTTAATTAAAAAATAGTGCTCAAAGGGGCGACCAAAAGTTGAAACTGGAGGCATGTTTGGCATGAATAAGTTGCCCCTCTCCTTTGTGTGGTGACACTGACAAATAGAGCCCCGCGTGTGAAAAGAAGACTTATCTTTGATGGGTAATGAATTCAAAGTCATGGAGATGAACGTGCTCTTTGAGGTTCAGAGGGCTTTAGCTGAAGTCATATTATCTCACTCCGACAAATGGAAGCAGCGCTGTCACAAGGTGCCATCCCCACGACTTGATTCGTCAAAAGGAGAGAGTGTGATGTCTCTCTAGGCACCGCTGTACTGCTGTTAGTTCGGAGGTATTGTTATTGTGATAGCATTACATTACTACATGCTGGTCAGCCTAGCTCACTTTCAGTATAGTCAAGTTGTGTAACAGCCTGTGTAGCACACAAAGCAGTCCCGGATAGACAGAGAATTGATTTTTTTCGGTACACACATTGCTAAAGCAAAGTTACAGTACAGTGGGTGTACTGCTCTGATGTTGTTCCAAGTCAACAGTTGCCCTAGCTGAGGACACCTGCAGGCTACCAGTGGCCAGACACATGGATATTTAACCAGTTCTTTGTGCTGAACCTTTGTGTTTTTATGACAGACACAGTTTTCAAGATGTGCACAAACCCATTTCTGCTCAATTGCTCCCAGCGGCGGCTCCAAATAGATTTAGCAATGATACTGTGAGAGGGGACATAGGGAGCAGAAGTGAGAGAGGAGAGAGAGACCTAGAGAACAATGAAAAGGCAGGAAGGGAGAGTGAAAAAGAAGAGGAAAAAGAGTCTGAAAATGAGCCTGAATGGGATTTTTGCAGTTCAGTTAAGAAAGGCTTTGAATGCATTTGAATCACAGACTTGATCTGCCACCAGCCTATTTTTATTAGCTGCTTGACAGTGCAGCATAGTGTTGGGATTACAACCAGCGCCTGTGTTATTCAGGGTTCCTCACAGCTAAATTTGTATTTGAGCATTCCTAGCACGCCTCTTCTTCCTCCTAGCATACACTTGAATGCCTTTCCAGTTTCCTTTTTGTTTTCAAACTACACAATTTTGCTGTCACGGGTCACATATTAGGAAACAAACATGGTAGCAATTAGAAATGCTTATCTTGTTCCCTTTCTCCTCCCCATTTTTAACGAGTGATTCCTCATCCTAATATCTTGAGAGAATGGAGCAGATATTCAAATGAGTTCTTTTATTATGGGCGATATTAAAGCTAGGCTTTGACGTTGTTCAAATTCATAATTGAAAAGAAATGTATCGTATCCTCTTGAGTGGTGTAAATCATATCCCTCCTCCATCCCCTGTGCGCTAGTTTATGTTATCTGTGGCTAATTCATGCCACACTTAATTTGGCCTTGATTGTAAATGTCCGTGGTGAGATGAGTCTTGTCGCTATTGTGCCTGTGCCTGAGTCATACACGGTCTCGCAGGATTAGATGATTTTGAATTCCAACTGCGGTTCTCAAATGAGCATCTCTCTTGTGGATGACAACCTCTTTATCATTGTGACAGTTGTACCCATCTGCCCTTTTTTTTACCTCTGGGTAGAATCAGAGACAAGGAGTTTAATGTTTACACCCGGAGTAAAGCCTACCTACATATTTTATAGGAAGGCAAAGATGTCTCCCCTCTGCCATTGCTGTTGACAGAAGTTGCTTTGAGCAATTTTCTTTTAAGCATCCTTCATTGCTGGCAAACTTGCTGAACACATGCAGTGGATTTGTTATAATTAAACCAGGGCTTGGCTTGGACTTGGAGAAAGATGCAATAAAGACGACAGTTTATTTAGGATAAACTCCCCAGCTCCAAGGAGCTTCACAGGGAGAACCTCCACACTCTAAATCTAGTTGCACGAACATATGAAGGGATAAAGTGGCTCTATTAAATTTGTTGACTCCAAAGATCCTCTCTGAAGCTGCAGCGTATTGCATTTGTTGGCTCTTCCATCCCTGCTAGCCTTCTCCACGGCTTCTAGGATTGAATCAGACAGTGCCCAGATCCTCACCATTGCATTGGATGAACACTATTGAATTGCTTGGCTTGTAGATCCACAATTCTAACTTCTTTAGACTATATTGAATTTACCATCCTGGGCAATCAATAATACTAAGTTTTGCAGGCTGTATTGAACTCTATCCTCACACATATACTGTGGTTGGTTTCTCCCCAATTGCTTCGGATTCTGCAGGCTGTCACGCACAAAAGAACAGATTCTGAGTTGGCTTTTTAAAACAAGGTTCATAAAGCCATGGGAATTGTGCAGACTAGGCCATATAGTAAAACAAAAAGAGTGTTCACAAGCCTAGCTTGTAGTCAGATAAAATGTGAATAGAATCATGTTCCAGCTGAGGCAAGGAGGAAAGGTAGGATCATATTTTTCAAGGTCTGTTGCTTTGCAGCTTTAGAGAAACGTGTCCATGTTTCATATGTTGATGTACTCATTTAATTTGGTCTTCCAGATGGTTTTCAGTGTCTAATGAGACACTGTCCAGAAGATTATTCTGTCCTCTGAAAGCCCATCCATGATAGCAGTAGGCCTAGAGGGCAATAGCATAGCTGTGCATTGCTGTGGCATTTAGTGCATTGCGATTCACCATTGGCCCCCTGGGTAATGAAAGGCCTAATAAATGAATCCATCAGAGTGTCTGTGTGTTGCTCTCTGTGTGTATCTGGGATGCAGTCAGGCCCAGACGTGCCCAGTCTCCGGGCACACAGAGGAAAGGGATGCCATTGCTGGCAGGCCTGATGAATGGGTGGCACGCCGCGCCATGACAAAGACGAATGTGACAGCCCCCATCCCGCAAAAGGGGGGCGGTGCTCAACTACCAAGGGGAGATCATGTGATGCTGACCACCTCCCCTTTCTATCTACATCCCCTCTTGGCTGAGCCCAAGGTGGTGGAAGAACCAGAGAGGAAAAGGAGGAAAAAGACGATTATCAGTTCTACAGTTTTAAGTCCTCCATCCTTATCCCCTCATATTATTTCCATCAAACAGCACATACAGCAATACTACAGGCATGGAATTAACAGAGGCGTCCCAAACTATGCAGTATATCTATTTTGTGTGAAATAAATGATGAGAAATAACAACCGCTTCTTTAAACTCAGAGCAGTATTTAATAAAGGCACTCGACAAAATAACAGGCTTAAACAAACGCAAAGGAATTCATCAATAGATCTTCTTCGACCAGAATTGATGCGGTAATCTGTGCAAGATGGTAAATAGTGGAGGGCCCCAAGCTCTATTTGGTTTCTCAGCAGCATTAGAGGTGGGAGGAAATTAAAGACTGCAGATCAATAGCAATATTTGTTTTATATTACTCAGGTGTCCTTTGATTGTCTGCATGAGTGAGCGACTGGAGTCTCATTGTGGTGACTGTCTCTATCAGATAACTACATACTATGGTCTTTTAGGCAGATTACTTACACTTAAGATGAAGATGCTCTTGGACTTGTCCAAGTGCCTATCAGTAGTCACTCCTGTCACAGGGCAGCTTATTATCATTGGAGTAGAATGTGGAGAGGGTTCTTTCTGCAAATCACTCAGTTCCAATGATTAAGATAACGTGGTGTTCTACACAGGTAACACTGTACATGGGATAGTTTGAGCTTTAACTCAAATAGTTCAGTCCAGACTGGGATTATGTTGCAATGCAACTGAAGAAAAGCTCCTTGACCTCAGTTCCAAACTCCTCAATAGAAAGAGTCATCTTCTCTGTGGCAAGGAGGGGAGGTGGGGGTCGGTTAACTATCCCCTCTAAGATGGGCCTTTCGGTGAGAGGGAGAGAAGCACCGAGGGCTAAGTCAATGGGAAACTGAGATGATTAAGAGGCTTTCACTGTTAACAGAAAAGCGAGGATTGGTTTCTATTGCACCCTCTTCTTTTCATGGCCCGGTCTAGTGGACAGGCTGGTGCTGTAGTCTGAACAGAGCCAAGATTTGCCTATTAATAGACTATTGAGTGCTATTGATCCTTGGCTCGTGTGACACATAAGATACAATGAGCCATAGATCCAGTAAAGAGCCATGTCTTTCTTTTCACTTTACCACAATTGCATATGATTATAGGAGTCTGAGGATCAGTCAGAGAGGCCTATCTCTCTATAACGATGACCGGTGCGATGGTACCCTGAGTAAAAGCCGACTGCAATTTGGAAACTTTTGTCATAAACACAAAAGCTCTTGAACAAAATGGCCACAATGGAGACTTGGCTTTGCCTAGACTGAATACTGCCCCTCCATAATTTGATGGATAGGTTTTTGTGTAAACTACCCAAACATGGATACGTTTCAAAAAGTGAAGATGCTTTCTCTTTGCATCCAAGGTGAGAATTACTCCAAAAAGCTGCTATACAATTACGGATAAATTAGAGGGATAATGACGAGAGGGAATGTGGTTATATCAATAACCCCTCTAATGGTCAATTCCAGAATGCTGTCTGCTGTGTGCTAGATTTAGTGTAATGGATAAGGTGCCTGTTTAGCAGAGGCTTACTTGTCGCCAAACGAGGGAACAAACCTCAAATAGCCAAATTAAAAACTGAATAATAGATGAGCGATGCCAGGATGAGAGAGAGGAGAGGAGACAACTGTAATTTCTACTCTTGGAAAAAAAAGGCCTTGGCATGTAATTGTTGAGAATTTATAAGGGCACTGAAGAGAAATAGAGAGGAGATACACATCCCACTGTGAGATTCACCTTTACTGAAAGACACTTAATACTGATGGTTATAACAGGTGAAAGTCTACAAAATCTTCAAAACATTGTAAATGCTGCTGTTATTAAGGTTGGTTAAGGTTTATCCTCTGCAGAAAACAGCAGCAGAAAGTCTTGAACTGATAATAAGTTTTGAATTATGTTGAAATGACAAAGAGTTTATGAAATGACAAAGAGGAAGTTTATTTTGGCAGCGACTTGTGTCAGAATGTTGTTGAATGCTTAACAAGAGGTGCACGTGGTGTGCAGTCTATGGGGCATTCTCAATCTGCAAATGAGTGTCTGTCTGCGAAACATGCTCAATACCACCACCCACTTCTCAAAGGGCATTTCCTAAGTGACAAAGACACTCCCATTACCTGTGGAGAGGGCTAAGACCTATGAGATTGTTTGAGGTACATAAGAGGGCTAGATCTGCCACAAAATGTAATACAAGCATGTTTCTGATAAGTAAAAAACAATATGCATCTGGGTCTGCACAAAGGAACAACTAGTTTACTAACAATAGCATTATTGGTAAAGAGGGTAACATTGGGTCACAAGGCAGAATATAATAAGCCCCAGTTATATTGTCATCAAGTGGAGTCGGTTTCTGCAGACTTGCTAATAACAGGAGTCTGACTCATTCTGTGTTTTTAGCTTGCTGGGTTTCCACTGGGCTTGCTTTTATTTCTGTTCACCTGTGAGAGAAAAGAAAGGACTTCCCTGCTTGGCGGCTGGTGATGCAATCTGATATGAGTGGGGGCTATGAGATCACAGAATAGCCTCTCTGGTGAAGAGGTGAAGCTATTACTGCAGGTCATTTGCCTCAGCCACCTGGCCCTCTGATCGCTGCTTGGAAAGGGCTGTAGTTGCTGGTCTTGTGTCTTCCCCTCTGGTATCAGTCACCCAGTGCCTCGGCAAACAGGTCCATCTTAACAAGCAACTTGGTCCCATAGATTTTCAAATTAAAATGTTTCTTAAACAAGTGAGAAAATACTTGTTTGTACATTAGTGTTTTTTTTTTTTTTTTTAGAAATGTTAAAGTAGAGTCTTCAATTAGGCCTAACATTTTGATATTTGATATATAGATATTAGGTTCAGTTTAGGTCAGTGCATTAAGCCCCTAACATGCCAAGTAGCCAAGTGCCGAATTGTTTTTCAGTCCAGCTGACACTGTGCTGTGAAGACTCATCACTTTTCTTCAGCGAGGTTCTACATGTTGCTCTTCTTTCAAGCATACAGTAGCCTGTACAGTTATTGCAAAACCTTCTACTGAACAGCACAGGTTGAACACTGTAGACCACAGAGGGAAAAGATAATGTGTGAGATGTGATTGTTGTTGTATCCCCCATAGCATGTTAACATCATGTCATGCCAAATGGGGCAATACTGTATCTCATCAAAGTTTCAGTGCTGTTTGGAGAGCCTGAGAGGAAAGACGTGTAATGGAGAGACATTGAGGAGGGATCTCGACAGCATGTTGGTGAAGAAGGCCTGCTTGCTTGCCAGCTCACATACACAGATGGACGGTGTGTCAAGGGAATCTCACACACACTGATCAGAGGCTCCCTTCCCGTCCCGCAGTAGGAGGAAATGGGACTGAACGAGAGGAGGAAGAGCGGGAGAAGGAGTTAATCACCGCACTAATGCTACACTTCATCATCGTTTCCTGAGCCCGCCTGCTCACCCTCACTGCTTGTACTTAACTGTCTACACAGCGCCCCCTGCTCCTAGCTTTAGCTATGGCACTTGACTATCCTACAATGAGTTTATCACTCAGTTAGACTAACTGGAACTCAAGTAGCATAACATGTTCATGGAGGAGATGCACAGAGCACCATATGAAAGTTGTTGATCCTTGAAGGTGATTCAAGTGGCCGCCGATAGAGAGGAATTTGACTGACCTTGGCTGTCGTGCATCAGATATGTATGGGGGGCAAAGTGCTTTTTGTGCTTTTTCATGCATGCCTATTTGACACTGGTCCTTTGAGGAGGACTTTATTTTTTCAAAGGCCCACATGTGGTGTGCTGACCCTGTGCTATGTTTGCACACAGCTTGTGTGACGTGTGTGTGTGTGTGTGTGTGTGTATTGTTTGCATGTGTACTTAGTTTTTAGTGCATGTGTGCATAAGTGCATGTAGGATGCATGCCGTGCACAGAGATGGATCTGAGGCGGGTGGTGAAGGTGAGTGAGTTTAGGAAGGCTCCTCCCTCGGGCTCTTGTTCCACAGACAGTTACAAACAGGATCTTAGGAAGTGCTGTGCTGTGCTGCCGTGCATGGCCGACCGTCAGCCTGGCCTCAAAAATATGAGTCCATGTGCGACGCGCATAACTCACAGCCTTGCTGCCATACCCGCCCCACTGCCCTGGCAGGCACTCCCTCCCTCAGACCATAACCGCTACCACAGTCTCTTAAACCCATTTTAGTCTCAGGGATTAAATACTGTGAGGTGCCATTCATGCCCAGGCTAGTGTACAAACCCTGTCTCTGTCTCTGACAAATGCACCTGCTCACACATAGTATACCCCTGGTGAGATCTTTGTGCAATGCATGCAGAGCTAATGCCAGCTTTATGGATTTTATGTTGCATTCGAATAACTGAAATGTTTGCCGGTACCTTCACAATTTGTGAAAAATAGCTATAGTCAAAAAGGAACTGACATGTGTACTTTACACTAGGTTGTTGGCACACTCATAACCTCTATTGCTTTTAGGTATTCTGATGATGTCTTACATAGACTCTGTTGAAAATGGTTTCCCTGTTGTTTTCTTGTTTTCCATGTACAAAAGGGTAACAGTCTGCTTTTCTAATTACACATCAAGTACCCTACCAGCTACAAAGGAACAAAGGGTGTCTTCTAAGATGGGACCATACAGTGTCAGGCGTTAGCACGGCTGCAGCGGGGTGGGGTGTGTTGTGGTGTGTGTGTGTGTGACTGTGAGTGATAGAGTGACAGCCACATGACAGGAGTGAGCTGTGATCACAGCTCTGTTGAGGAGACACCAACGGCACTGCTTGGCTGGAAGCCCATCAGTTTGTCTATCTGTCTGCCTTTCTGGTCATACTGTTGGTACACATACACACAGACACACTCAAACATACCTGGTTTAATGGGTGCCTGTCTGTCATACACATATGCCGGCACGCACACAGTCAACAAACTGGTGTCGGAGATGCAACGGTGGAGTGATTCCAGCTTTGGTTCCACATCACCTCCTACTAATGGTGGTAATTAATTGATGAATGAGGTCAAATCGGAGATATCCATGCACGTCTCAATTCGGATGCAGCCCCGTCTCATCCCTGTGCTCACCTCTCTGCCACCCCCCAAGTTGTTTTCTTAATGCGCAGTGCACCTCATTCCCTCTGTGCTCATCTGCATAAGACCTTGGGATGAATGTTAACGATGTTTAATTAGACAAGACGTGGGATGGATGAGTGGGTGGAGGCAGTGAGGCCAGGGTGTTGCTGCCCCCCGCTGGGGGGAGAGAACACATAAAACACACACGTAGCAACCTGCAAACATTCATCCACACGCGCATGCGCACACACACACACACGCATGCACGCACGCACGCACGCACGCACACACACACACACACACACACACACACACACACACACACACACACACACACACACACACACACACACACGCGCGCGCGCGCACACAACAATTAAATGACCATTAAAAGGCCAAAAGCTACAGCTGAACATGACCTTACATGTGATTGGTGCGTTTTGACTTAATACCATGAGCTCCCCATTCCATATTTCACCAACATCAAGGACATTGTTAATGCAATATAAATGAAACATTTTTAAATGCAATACATTTTTGGGATATTATGTAGTTGTTACTTACTGCCCTTGATTGTAAATCTAATTAACCAAACATTTATTTCTCACAAGCTTTCTGTCTGGAATCAACAATTGTATTGTGAAATTAATTGGCCCAAAATGAGAACATTAAACATTTCATGAAATTAAATTAATTTTCCTGGCTCAAGCCCTTGACTGTATTTAGAGTCTGTGGATTGTTGTGCTACCGCTACTTGAATACTGGTTAATCAGATTAAATACAGTGATCCCATTCAACAATTACAATTTCTCATCATTACTTTTTGGCCTCGTCAAACTCCACCGTATTAGGTTCTCTGGTCCAAATTGGTTGACTGAACATTGTGACTGGGATCAATGCTATGTGAGTGCACTGCGATCCGTGCCCGAGGCCGGCATGCTGGCTGTACACGCTTATCTAAGACATTGAGACAACTTTCTCGTCCCAGCTTGCTCTGTATAAACATTTCCACTATACTGATCTGTGAAAGAACATCAGCAGATTCCTGTAGGGTAATCCAGTAAATGATCGGCGTGTCATTTTCAACAGTGCAGCCATTGCAGAGATAAGGGGATGCAGATGTTTCTCGCTAGCTGTTCCTAGATGAGGTGTCATTATCAAGGCTTGGTCTCAGACCTGCTGTTTTCAGCCCATCTCCTCAACTGGGTGACTGACTGTGGACCGGATGCAAAGACACATGCAAATGTGCACTTTGTGTCTATTGCTCGCTGCTGTCTCCTCCAGGCATGGGCTTATATTGTGGTCACGGCCAGACGGAGACACCTGCAAATGCTGTGGATTAGCAGGCAGCCTGGGGTAAGGCGTTTAATACAGTGCCCCAAGGATCCTGGGCTGATGGCAGGCTGAGTTGTGAAGCTGAGGCAAGCTCTACAGAGGCATCTCAGGGCCTAGATTGAGATCAATGACTTCTCAAAGCTGCCATATAAAACATTCAATGAAAGAGTCATTTGAGAGATGCGGGTAAACAGGCTTTGATTACAATAGAGAAAAAGCGTAGTGTGTTTGTTCTCTTGAAAGTCTTGCTGAAACAACAACAAAGCTGCTTGTTCTCCTTTTTGTTGGAGATGCCATGTTGAATCTCCACTCTTAATTAATTTGGCGAGCGCAGAGAGGGAGCGTTTGTCACCCCTGCTCTCGCCTGTTAGTGCTATTTGTCTCCGGGTGACCTTTGATTTCACACTGCATTGGTTTTCTCCCGTTATGGACAAGAGGCGGTTTTTGCTGACAACAGAGGAAACCTTATCTTTTAAATAAGTAATTCCTCAACTGCTCAGTGAGTTCACCAGCAGCAAAATATTGGGATTGCTGAAGAGGCAGGCACAGAGGCACACTGGGGAAAAGATCTCCTCTCTCTATATGCTACACCACCTTCGCCTGACTCTCATTAAAAATTCCACAACGCAGGCTTTCTCGCAATAGTATATTCTACACTACAATGCTGCTTTTGTTTGTCAACATGGTAAACTTGAAATGTTTTTTCTTTCATTTTGTTGTCTTATTATACAGGGAAGGCTTTAAAACTGGATTCGGATCACATGCAATGTTTGACTGTGTCAGTTCTTTGGAGGCCCTGTGGTTAAGAGGTCTCTATGTGAGTCTATATGGACAGCTCTTGGTTTGGCATCGGTTCTGTGTGTGACTTAGGAGGCACAGAGGGGCCAGGTTTATCGTTGTATTGTAGAGGGGTTTAGGCAGTGACACAATAGCACCAGCCAGGCCTCCTTGGCACCGGCTGGGGCCCAGAGCTTTAGGTTTTTGGGAAGGGAGCATTGATTGGGGTGATGGCTGGAGTGAGTGAGAGGTGGGACGGATGAGGGAATTGCAAGGGGATGGATGTGTTGGCACCTGACTCTGTGGGTTCTGGCTAGATGCTGGAGCAGTCTCCAGTAACACTGATGCATCACCATGAATTATATTATGCTTTGGCAGCGGCTTACTGCCAGATTCATCTTAGCAGTCATTGGGTTATTTATTTGTTTTCACAATTTGTCCAAAGACTTCCCATCTAAAAAAAAAAACAAGAATACAAAATTAGACAGATTTAAAGTATTTTACCGAATGGGTATTTGTGCAGGTAAAAACATTATGACTACATTCTGATGGAGTGCTTCGTTTCAGCCCAAATGTCATTGGGTGAAAAAAAGATGGTGTGGCAAAGTACAAGACAGTTTCCTCTGAACACCTCTTGAACACCTGCCTGGAAACCTGCCGGGATAACACCTCATTCAATGGCTGCCTGCGAGCTGTAGCAGCTCAGGCTTTTGGAGATAGAAGTGATGCCTTGGGCCTTTTGTTCAACTCTGACATGGCTGTTCGGACACCTTTGTTCTGGAAAGAGAGGCCCATTCACAGCGTGCCCGGGGAACAAATTGAATCTGGTTGACAATTAATAGCCGTGCGGCATGTTTAATTAAGAGCATGTAGCCAGCGAGCGACGTGAGGGAGATAAACAGAGGAGAGCTGCACAGAGCCAGACTGGGCTCACAAAGGAGCAGGCCATTGGAGCGTCTGGCTGATCGATTTCCTACCGTCTGCAGAGAGCAGCCTTCACAAAGAGCAGCCTGCGCCTCCCCTCTCAACGGGCCAAACTTTTAGAGGGGAGAGATGTGAGTCTGATAATGCACACAAGGCAGATGAGAGTATGCAGATAGAGGCAGAAAAGTTGAGGAAAAGTGAGCTCAGTTGAAAAAGAAAAAGTGAAACCTATACAGCTGCACAGATGCACTTTAGTATTTGGTAGCTTGGCGTGTACTTTGGTGAAAATGACCTTGGGCATGATGATTACTGGTGTTGAGTAGTCATTGACTGTAGCTCATGTGGATGGTTAGTGTTACATAGATGTCTGGTGTTTGGGGTTTGCTGTTCGGAGACAAAACATGCATGCCAGCAAGCTGGTTTGGCTTCAGGCATCTGTGACCTTCACAGTCCCACATTCCCGTTATTGTAACATGAACACAAAGCGGCAGAGAGCCAAGAGAGAGACAGAAAAACAGAGAGACAGAAAAAGGGAGAGCACTTGACAGCTTGTCTGATAGGGCAAACAATACCAGCAATGGCCAGGCGATGCCCCAGACGCACGTACGCACACACACATGCACTCACACCCACTTCAATTAAAGCAGGCCCTCCTCCAGAACTAACAATCACATCAGTCAGTGAGATGGTGGGAGCTGAGAGGGGATAAAATGAGAGCAGTTCATGTGAGGATTTGACTGGTACTCGTGTGTGGTATGTGTGCCTGCATATACAGTCAGGGTTCGTATGTGTTTAGTCTGCCTGGACGTGTGTGTGCTGACAGGCGTACAAAGAGATGACAGGAACAGAAAAGGGAGTTGCAGGAATGTAACTTGTTCATGTAAGAATTAAAAGGATGTGTGTGTGCCGTACACACTTTACAGGAAGTAGCAATAGAGGATAAAGGCATGAGTCTGACAGACAAAGGGGGATCCTTTCATGCTGACGAGTAGTTGGGGGGGAAAAAAGAGTTTCTGCCGGCTAATTGGCCTGAGCTTGAGATCTGGCCATCCCTTTGGTGAATTTTCAGACTTGTCTTGTCTTCATGTCTTTTCTCTCTGTCTCTCGAGCAGTGTGTGTCAAACGCCTTGAATGGACAGGACGATATGGGCTCAATATGTCATCCTGGTTCTCTTTCCGATATATACTGTAGTCGATTAAAGACATAACATTTTGCCCTTTAACACACCATCTGCCTCTTCTTCAATCTGTTTGTTTGCCTCTTTCTCTTCTCCTCCTCCTCCTTCCTCTCCTTCGCCTCTTCTCTTCCTGCCTCTGACATGGTGAGCCGGCTTCATTTTGTGTGTCACAATTTGTTCTCCTGTCAGAACATTCAGCATTTTTGTATTTTTTAGGAGCTTTCACTATAGCTGCATATTGAGAACAGGCTGAACCAAACACTATGAACTTTACATAACCAAACAGCACAGCATGCTACTTATGCAAGCACACGCACGCACACTTTTTTGCACCACATGCTCATCGGTACACGTGCATGACTCCGTGGTCAAAGATAGCTGCAGTTTTGAAGGAAGACCTGTAGGTGGTTCTGGGGTGTGTCTCGGATTGAAAGTTAGAAATTGGTTTCATGCAAGGTTGCCCCAGTCATTTGGCTGCACTGAATAGGGGAATTCAAAGGATAATGCAGGCATTAATTGATTCTGGAGCCTGAAATAAATAGGCTTTCAGGCTCACATGAGACAGAACTCTGCTCATTTGTGCCTTTTGAGGAAGACGGGGGAGTCTCTCCTCCTCTCCTCTCCTCTCCCCTTCCCTCTTTGGATAGGTCCAGCAGGAGCCTTAAAATGAAAGTTGAATGAAAGAATGAAAGACATCAGTTGATTGATATGAAGTGAACGGTGACCTTCTAGTTCCACTGTCACTTCATTTATGCATGATACCATCGCTCCTTGACTTTTGGGGAAATTTGGTCGAGCTTTGAAGATATAGTGCTTAGATTCTCCACATGTCTCCACAGAGAGAAATCACACCTCAATTATATTTAGATGACATTTAATGCCCTCTCGGTGGATTTTGACTGCAATATCTTTTCCGCACAAAGCACAAGAAAGCAACAAATGTAGCGTTTATGTCTGCACTCTATATCAAATTGTGAAATTACATTCGGAGTCAAACAGACCTAGCGGCTGTTGGGCGTACAATATGAAATGGCACTTTCAATATCCGCTGTCTACCAAAACAAGAGCATCTGTCAAACAGAAGACGTACAGTAAAGAAGTAGAGAGAGGAGACACATAAATAACCACCTCCTCTAGTAAGTTTGACTGCTCCTGCAGTTTCTTTCCCCCTCTTTTGGTGGACAGAAGTTGGGTTTGTGGGGTAACAGCCTGGAGTCTCTGCAGTGGGGCTGGGCTAAGGTCAGCATCACGGAGGCTCCGCCACTCTCCGTTCTCCTTGGTTGAGCTGTCAGCAGGGGGGAACAGACATCCTGCTGCATAGATGATGAAGAGGACGTGCAGCGTGGACGCCAGAGGTCAGACAGCCACGGGGCGCCAGGAAGTGAACCTGGCCGCTTCCCTGCCGCGTACCACAACGCGTCCGCGTGCGCACACATACACATTTTCGGCCCTGTTTACTAATGTAGTGCTCCGTGTTTCCGCTGAGCCTCCAATACGTCTTACAGTCTTGCCAGAAGTTAGAGCCTGAGGGAAAGAGAGAAGAGAGAGGTGAAAAAGAATCATTACACAAGACACATCTCTCAAGGGTACAGCAGTAGGCGGTCCCATATGGGCTTTAGATCAGCAGGCACACACACATCCATAGCAACAACCACAGGGTCACAATGCTGCCTAATTATGGCTGACAAAGATGGATGTATTTCATCTCAGTCAACTTTATGTCCAATTCTCATTCAGTGTGTCCCTAACAGACCACATGCTATAGATCCATTCCCACATTAATCCTTCTCGTGATTCCTCCAGGTTTTCCGTGTGCTCGGTCGTACACTAATCTCCGTGTTCCTCCTCTCATCTTTTCTGTCTTTGCTGCTGCTTCTCTGCTGTCTCTCCTGTTCTGTCCTAGCATAGACACACATGTACTACCATACAAATGCATAGAAATACAGGACATGCACGCACAGTTGGGTTTGTTGCAATGTGGGAGGCAGTGGCTGACCATTGTAGTCCTTCAAGGCCAAATAATTACATCCTCTCAACGAACATCCGAGACAGCAGCCATGGCACCAAAGCCCGAACAATCCTGCTTCATGCCAGCTCACTCTTCCTGGTCTCTCTCTCTCTCTCTCTCTCTCTCTCTCTTCTCTCCTCTCTCTCTCTCTCTTCCTGGTCTCTCTCTCTCTCTCTCTCTCTCTCTCTCTCTCTCTCTCTTTCTGTCTGTCCTGTTGCGCAGCTTCTTATTCCGAGGCAGAGGAGGTGGGAAGTATTCTGCCCCTCTCATACAGTAGGAACAATTTTGTATGTACCTATATTTGGTGCAAGATAGTAAAATCATATAAAAAAAAAATCACAAATAAAGACATTTATCACAAATAATGTACAGTTTATTACCAGAATGAATTTCAGTCACTATGACATCTTTGTCAGACTCATTAGTGGGGCCTGTCTGTAGCTGGCCCAGCAGAGCAGTGGGAATACAAACTGGAAAGCAAGAGGGAATCTAATATCTTCCGTGTGATTATGAAATTAATTACATTTTAATTATGTTTATTTGGTAAATTATGTCTTTTGTGAAACCACGTTGCAATGTAGGAATATTAATTGAAATATATTTATTTTTCTCTCAACATCTCCCACTGTCCCTCAAAGAACGTGACTTCTCCTTTAGCTAGTGGTCAACTCAATTGATGAAGCTACGCTAATCCTAATTAAGTAACGTTTTTTTTCTTCTGCTGTAGCGCTGCTGTCTAATTGGAGCTTGTAGTATTGTGCCTGGTCCTGTATTTAATTGTTACTGCAAATGACTTTTTCTTAAAGCTGACAAACTTTAAGAATCGTAGAATAGGCCCACTTGACAAGTAGGCTGCTTAATTGGTTGCTGAACACTTGTTCTGTCCTGACAATACACAGACGTGTGACACATGTTGAGCCACACAAATAGCTGCAATGCACCTTGGCATACAGTAGAGTCTACACATCTCTGAAACTCTCCTGGAGGAATGAAACACCAGTCTTCCAAAAACATATTCCCTAATTTGGAGTTTTGGAGATTGTCGGGGAGAGTGTTGTCTAAAATATCCCAAAGGTGTTCAGTTGGGTTAATATCTGGTGATAATGAAAGCTGCAACATTTTCCAATTACTTTTAAACTTCTCAAACCAGACACCTTGCCCTATATGGAAACATTTGCACTTGTTGTGTTTCTTATTTCTTATTTATTCTGGTTTTACCTTTGATATGTCACCCCTTCTGTCGATACCCAGGTGACTAATGTATGTGTGTGGGCAAGAACTTGTACAAGATCTCTGTTGTATGCACACCAATATTGTTTTTTCATATTCCATTAATGAATTGAAGTTACACTGTTAGTGGGTATGGCCTAAGACCCCTCCTCCACCACTGTTCTTCCTTATTGCTAAGTCCTCTGTCCGTATGTAAGTATAGAGTGTATAGAAGTGATACAGTAAACAAAAAGGAGAGTGCTGGCGGAGCAGCTGCTGTGGGATACATTGATTGTGGGAGCAGGGAGGCGTGCAGCGTTAAGAAGCGTGAGGAGGCGCCCCAAGAGAATTCCTCCTTTTTCACAACAGTCTTATGACCAGCATGCCAAGCAGAAATGTGAAGAGAGGCATTGACCAACTACTGGAAAACATCTAAGCTATCCAGGATCAATGTTAAATTGATCCAAGAACTATGTATAATGTAGGGCAGTGGACCTCCGGTATGGCAACAGAGAACCGAACCACAGGAGCTGAGCGAGCTAGATGGAGAACAGAACACATTTTCTTCAGGTGTGTTTTAAACAGTCTTGTATACTTGAAAGCAATACTTGAGTAAAAGTACAAGTATCTTACCAGAAAAGGACTTTGGTAGAAGTTAAAGTCTCCTTTTAGAACATTACTTGAGTAAAAGTCTTGATATTTACTGTACTTGAGTATCAAAAGTAATTTTCTAAAAAGTAAAAGTAAAAAAAACTTTGATTATGAACTTGATGGCCAAAGGTGTGTAACGTTATCTTCATCACCACTGTCGTCGGGGGGTGGTCACTGTCTGTTACCATGGCAGCAGAGCCTGCACCAGGTGCTTCCATGACACTATCAGTCAGTATGCTTCCTCCTCTTCTTCTTCTTCAGTTTTGGCCCATGAAAAAACAGGCATTAGGTCACTAACTGGAATGGAGCGTGTATTATCTTTTTTAGGAAAATCTAGGAGCAATGATTCGCCAAACCTGCTTTTTTTCCAGTCTATCAAATTTCTTCTGAATTTATTTTGTAGTAACGAGTAGCTAAGATGCTGAGGAGAAATGTAGTGGCGCATGCTCAGATTAAACAGTTTACGGCATAACGCCAAGGGACCCGGATCGGCAAACGTTGTAGCTATCTATGATTGTTTGATTGCTAATGTTAGCTCAAAACGCCATTCAAGTGACAGCCTTTGTTGTGTTTGATTGCTAACTTGTAGCCAGCAGTAAACAAACTTTGTTATGTAGGTCAGTTTTATTGTATTGACATTACAGAAGTCTCTCGTTAGCAGGTTCTTGTCGGCTACTTCAGCCTCTAATCTAGAACTGACATCAGGGATCATGCCGTGGAAATGTGATGCCTTATGCTAAATAATACATTACTGCTATGTAATGTACCTATCTCATAATTCTGTGGCTAATAAATTACTGCTATGTAGTGTACCTATCTCATTATGGTGATTATGGTGATGCATGAACATCAACATACATTTTGTGAGGATGTCGTTCAGCAACGATGATGCAATTTTTTTCTATTTATTTTTTATCAATAAGTTGCAAAAACACAGGGTGGTTTGTGGTTGTGGGCAAGGTAGAGTGGAGCAACAGAGTGGACACAGTGTGACTTCCACCCCTCCCTTTCAGCTTGGGCCATCCCTAGGAAGCCCCATGCAGGTCCTAATGAGCAGTATGCTGGAGAGGGCATCGTTTGAATCCAGCACAGGGACTCGTAGAACAGCCTCACTCCTCTTCAGCAGATGCCAAGTGCAGCTGTCAACAGCTCCATACTCTATTGTTGCTTACTTTCACTTTCTCAACTCTCTCATTCTCCTATGTCTCTGTTTCTGTCTCAACCGTCTCACTTTCTCCCTTCTCCTCTGTCCTCACCATTCTCCTTGATAGCAAATCCACTGCATCCTATTATGAGCCATGCTCAGACAATCTTAAGGGCTAGCTAGAGGTTACAGCTTGCTAAAATAGATTCACTCTACCTCACTGCCTTTTCCTAGCTTAAAAGAGTAATATGGCCATATGAGATTACATAGATACAGTGTGTGATACATTATTGCGAGTGCATTAAGAATTCATGAAGTATAAACAAAAGAAAGCCCAAAATGATTCAGCAAAGGCGCTTTTGCTTGCAGAATCGAATCGAAGCGCTCTTTTTTTAATCACCACACCTTCACGCTTCTCCTGTTTTAAATGCATTTATCATTGTCATGGGGGGAAAAAAAACGTTCAACTTTGTTCCTCCTCTTTGATTATCCTCTCCCTTTTCAGTAACTCTCTCAACCTCCTCCATCCCTTCTTTAGTGCCAGTCTCTATCTTTTCTGTGTCTAATTGCATTTTAATTTTTTTTTCTGGTATAATCTTGTGATAGCCTGGAGCTTCAAACCCCCCCCCCCCCCCCCCCCCCCACACACACAAAAAAAAAAAAAAACCTGCCAGTCCATTTGTGCCCTGCCCTGGGCAGGTTGGTTTCCTGGGCTGCCCTGGAGGAAATATCAGATGACCTGGTACTCCACAGCAAAACCCAGGTCATCAGGGAGGGCTCCTCTCACCGTATCCATCCCTCTGCCCCCTCTCATCCACTTCCTGCTTTCAAGTGCGGTGCAAGGTCAATGCTTTGAGGATGCGTTCCCCAGACTTCACCACAAGGCAGGCTGGAGGCGCTGTACTCTTCTTCTTTCCTCCCAGACTTGCTCCATCCATTGTTTTGCATCTTCCTGCTCTCTCATATTCATTTCATTAGCTCAAGCTTTTACCTCAATCAATACTGTTGCTAAAGTTAGTTTTTCTAATATAGCTATTCATTAAGTGCCTTTTCATTAGTGTCACTTGAGCAACAGTATAACTGGAATAATACTGTAATGGACAAACATATGCTGTAATTGTTGAATCCTTTTGGGTGATGAAGATTTAAATGGTTAATCTCACAAAGAATGAGTCATTACTTAATGTTTTTACATAATGTTTCTAGTAAATCTTGGGTTTAAAAAAACTAAGATTAAATTCTCAGACAATGATGTAACTGTTGGTATTTTAATGTAGGGCGGCACAGAAGGGAATGTGCTTCGGGGTTTTGTCCTCCCATCCCTGTATCGTTCCCACCTTGCATTTTCTGTCAGCTGAAATGCACCGTGGATGCAGAAGGAGAGGAGAGATGTTATGGATGGTGTTTAGAGACAGGTGCCTGATGTGTCCTGAGATAATGCCAAAAGACTCCTATCTCTCCTTCTAATGGAACAGCGACAGTTGTTTCAAGTGATCAGGTCTGTCAGCCAAATGCTGGAGCGTTGGTCCTCTCAACGCCTCTCTTTTCTCCCATAAATCAAAGTTGCTAGTGGGAGAGAGAATCACAGGGAACAGCAAAACAATCTAGCCTCAGGTCATCCCGGGACAGTGAATCTACCGTAGAATATCTCTATCAAACACTGGCTTCATGTTTGACTTACTTATGTGCAGCAAGAAAGGGTGAGGGTCTACTAAAAATCTATCTGATCAGATCTACAAACAGTTGCTCTGCAAATTGTCGTAACTTTGAGACAATCAATATGAGACAGGTCAAGTAGTGTTTATTTTCTGAGAGTTTACTGCTTCTGCTCCCACACACCCCATTCCTTGGTGCAAAGAAGAGAAATGGGATGAATATGTTAGTGTCATCTCCAATTTCAAATAGGTAGACATTTCAAAAGCTGATTCTCTCTGGAGAAAATGTTGTATCTCAAGAGTGGAAATATCATCTGAAAGGCGAGGCTGTAAAAGCCAGTCATCTCAAAATGAAAATTTTCTCATGGTGGCTTTCCTTATCACCTCAGCGCTTATGGGAAAGGAAAGAAAAGAAATGAGAGTGAGTGAGTGTCAGATTGGAGAAGGTGTGTGGAGCATATGAGAGGAGAGAATTAGAGGGGAGACGCGCTGATGAGAACAGGAGTGACACCTCCTGAAGAGCATGTTAATAACGTGCCAGGCCCAGGCAGGTAACCAGTAATCAGGCCCTCTGATTGTAACACGGAAGACAGAAACACACACAAACACTCTCGGCTCTCCATCTCCATCAGCCCTGAAACCGCTAGACTGCTCCGTCATGTTCTGGGGCGGCCCCCTGTGCTAACAGTGTGTCGCAGCTTTTACAGAGACAAAAGAAACAAATGAGATGGCTGGGTTACAACAAACCGCTCCGGGTTGTTCTTTCCCCTGGAAAATGAAAGGCCTCTTTTTTTGCAACCACCGTGTCAATTAGGGGAGGACTTGCTCATACTCACTCTCTGGTTCACTGGTAGCTTGCGCTGATTGTTATTTATTTAGATCTGGCTTGGAAGGGAGTTTGCCTCAATTTAAGCTGTGCAGAATACAGCTCCTACTGCTACAGTATATTTCAACAGCACCTGAGGATAAAATCCCAGCTAAGATCATGTCAGAGGGAGGCTGAGGCATAAGGAAGTACAAACAGCCTGCCACGAGAAGGATTCTGACCTAGGAGGTAGAGTGAGTTAGAAGCTGTGTGTACAGAGGGCCTCTTCTGAATATTTCCCCAGTGAGGGAGAGCAGGCCGGAGGCACTGAGGTCAGCAGATAGAGTCCAGAGCCCATTGACAGCTGCTGGTTTGACTTTGATGCACCATCAGTGTTCAGCACACTGCTTGCCTGCTTCCCCCCTCCACTCCTCTTGCACTAACCCGCAAGCGTGTTTGTTCAACCTGAACGCCAGTAGCCTCTCATTATGCCGCCCATGCAAACTTTGTCTCTTTGCAGCTGTTTAATGGCTGCACGTCTGTTTTTGTTTGTTTCCTCGCCATAAGATTATTGCACCTTTATGGTTGGTCGGGGGGTTGGAATAATCCCTGGCATCTGTTCAGAGAGGGAGGGGTGCGCAAAGAGCCAGAGGTAGAGGCTCACTTCTACTTTTTTAAATACGACACCATGCGGCCCCCTATTTCATCCTCTGCCACTGAGACTGGGGCCGTGGCTGGTTTTTAAAGACGAGTGATGGAAGGGGCTATGTGCTAACAGGCACAGAGGTCAGTGAAGGAGCTTCCTGCTGCCGTTTATCCCTCCCAAAATGAGCACAGAATAGCAGGGATTAATCTAGTCACCGCCGTATTAGTCTCATTTACTTACAAATGTATGCAGAGAAGTAACTTTATTGTGACCCTAGTAGTGAAGCCTTATTTTTTCTTTCCCTGTGAACGGTGTAATTGTTGTTGGCACAGCTAACATTACACTTTCTCTAGAGAACAAGATTTTTTGTTCATTCCATCAAGAAGGTTGCGGAATGTGGCTATTGTTATACTTTTCATTGCTTTATTGTTTTTTTGTGTCATACAGCAGAAGTTATAAAAGAGAGGAGCAGCCTAGAGCTCCTCCTGACAGCCTCATCCCCTTCCTATCTTTTTCTCAATTCAAGACTCCATCTTGTCATGGCTTTACTGCCTCCGGTCATTATGGCAGGAGAACAGGAAGTTAATCAACGCAGCATTATCTCCCAGTCTGCACCTGGAGGCAAGGGTGCCAGTCATGCTACCACCCTCTTTCTCTGTTGGGACCCTCGCCAGCCTGGGAACCCCTCACGCCGCAGCGCCCTGCAGCATCCCCATGGGCCAGTTTGCTGTGTCTCTGTGCCAGGTCACACTTGTGACACAGCCTTGAATGGGAGCCTCCTTGCAGCGGTGCATCGTTTATGGTGTGTGTGCATGCAAAAAGAAAAGAAGGAAGCAAAAAAAAACGCTTTTGTGATCATTTTGTGCTGCCACATATGTCTCGTATTATTCCAACTTCTTCTGTAGAGAAAGCTGGTGTATTTGGAGACATTATTGCCCCACGTGCACAGGCAAAGTAACAACATAAAGCCCCGGAGGAGGCTTTTATCAAACTCAAGCGCAGACCAAACAAGACAATATTTGAACAACATATTTACACTTAAAGGATTGTTGACACTGCAACATGAGGAGAGATGCACATCCTTAAAAAACTGAAAAAGATGTTTTTGTGGAAGATGGCAGCAGGTCCGTCCTTGTGTCTCACTCTCTCTAACCGTCTGAGAAGCTGACAAATGTTCTTGCTGAAGGGGTGAATTGCTGGCTGTCGCTGGTAATCATTAGGTTGTCTACCAGCATCCAAAGTGCTTTTATTTCTGCCCATTAGTTTGGTGAGAAAATGGCCGGGTATGGTCGAGCGTGTTCGCCCTTACTCTCAGACTGATGCAGTAGGCAGGGCAAGCATGGGAAACTGAAAGTGTTTGAAGTATCTCTATTTATACCAGTGGCAGTTTGGGCAGTTTCTTAATTTATTTTTTTACTTCAGTGTCTACAGCATCTCTTTGTACACAACTGACTCCAAAGGTTCTACACCCTTTTCTTAAGTAGCAGTACACACACATGTCAATATTGTGAGACTGGCGTGTAATTATTATTCAAAGGTTAAAGAGTGGATTGATCCATAGAGGAGTGTCAAGGGCGGATCAAAGGGATTTGGGGGAGGATCGGACCAACAATGTTAAAAGCTGCTCACTGTCAAACACAGAGACATCAATCTTTCTGAGAGCACCTTGATGTCCTCAGAGGAGAACCTGATCAAAGCTGTTGTAACAAAGATGGTCTCAGAAGATGATCTGACCTCAGCTGCATTCCACTTCTGTCTTTCACTTTACTTTTACCAATCTCCATTTACCTGCCTGAGCTCCCCGGCACTGCCCCTGTTTCCGTCTTTGCCATGTTTGTGCTGCTGGTTAGCCTGTATGAATATCAATGAAGCAGTCTCACCGATGTATTACAAACACAAGAGAACAGTGATTAAAGATGACATATCTAAGCCTCACTCCCTTCCTCTCTTCTCTTTCTCACAGGAGATCGCAGCTTACTTGATAACATTTGAAAAACATGAAGAATGGCTAACGACATCCCCTAAAACAAGGTAAGACAATTATACTCCTGCCCTCTTTTAAAACATTAGTTAGGATTCATAGCCCTACAATTATTACATTCAGGGAGCCAACATTTCCATTTTTAGTTTTACATATTTTCTTCTTAAAGACCATTTTCCTTATGCACAGCTTGCAACCTCCTTCAAGTTCAGTGCAGGATGTTTAATATTGCAGGCTGCTGATGGCTGTTTAGAAAAGTTTACAGTTTGCAGTTAAATGATAGAATATTAATATTGACTAATAATTGCCTTTTGGCAAGCCAATTAACATAGCATGCACTGGTGCAGCATCTGTTTTGAATGGTATGTTAATGTGTTCCTATAATAATAATAATAATAATAATAATAATAATGCTGTTGAAGCTGGAGGTGTTTGTCTGGGTCAGACGTTACACCCACATGTGGAACTAAATGCCAAGAGCTGCTGTAATATTTCAAACAGAATAGGAGTGCCAGCATTGCAATTCATTTATTTTGTAAATGTAAGCAGGTACAGTACAAATATTTGGCCAGTGTGCGAATGAAGAACACATTCTACTTGGCTTTTTTTAGTCTGCAAATGAATGGGTTTATGGCAGCATTGGCTGTGATGTAATTGTATCATCTACGAAGGATAATAATTAATAATGTATGTGACTTTGTAATATAATTTTTCTACATTTGACAGTAGTGGGCACCTCTTTGTTTGAGTAGCTTTCCATATTCTCTTCATCATGGACAGCTCTGGAATTGACACCCTTGGTCTCTTTCTTACCAGACCACACAATCACTTCACCGCTACAGCAAATGCAGCAATGTGAACACAATGCCCCCTTCCCTAAAGTTTACATTTTCATGCATTTGGAATCAGCTCAATATGTTAAATCTTTCTTTCCCTTTTTCTGCAAGCTGGACTGGCTATGCTTGTATTAATAGCAGTCCTGTCCTGTAAATGGACCCTGGGCTCACTGACATAGAACCCACTCCTCTCGTCCCTCTCCCCACCCTTCTTCTCTTCGGCTGCCTCGGAGGGACATTGATAATAGTTTTGCATAAAGACACTGCCAATTAGAATATGTTCTCTGGTGTAATTATAGAGCGTGAGCCAAAAGAGCACTGTGCTCACCTGTTTTTTTTATTATCAAGAATGTCCTCTACTCTCCAACTCACCAAAGATTAAACCAAATGTTAGGCGTATTTTATGTGGCCTGCATAGTTGGTAGTAGACTTACCTTTAGTAATCTCTCCAGAACATGCAGGTGCTGTAATCTTGCTGTAGTAGCATGGTCACTGACATCAAGGAACAAATATAAAAGGGTTAGGATTTTAACAAAGAAACTGTGAAGGGTGCTAGAGCATTATAAATGTCGGAGCATTGACAACCTTCAGCACAAGGCAGCCTAAAAATGACACTTGAGTGAGATGTGAGGGACTTTTGATCCAGAGACTTTCCAGTCAAATGGTCCTCAGCATGCTCACGGCCACAGTCACCACTTGCTGTTTGTTATGTAGTGGTCTTAGCTGCCTGTGTGCTCAGGGATTTCAACCCCATGTCATGTCTCAGAGCAGGTGCTGATATCTCAGCAAATGTGTCACCAGGAAGCAGCCCCCAGTGTGTACCTCAGATCACGTGACAGCACAAAATCACACTTTTACTGTGTGTGTGTGTGTTTGTGCGTGTTCTAGACAGGAGAGGTGGGGAGAGTGGTTGTGAAGTGTTTGTGTTTTCCCAGATGTCAGTGAAAGGGTACAGTGTAGTGATGGATGTTGGGGCCAGGAGAGGTTGGGGGGGGGGAGTGAAAGGGTGCAGCATATATGTGTGATTGATGGGAGATGATTGATGGCTGGTCTCTATATGAAAAGCTTTCTGCACAAGGTGATGGGTAAAAGTTCAAACTCGGGACACCTGTGGTTAAGTGCTGCCTTATCAATTGTCATCACACATCTTCGAGTGCATGCGGGTGGGGCTCTGTGCATCTGATTGTGGGGTGCCGTCTGCATGTCTGTTGTGTGTGGGTTGACCCCTGTGGGGAATAGGCTAAGTAGGCTAATTCTGCCCCTGCCAGCGCCTGTAGACAGGGTCAGTGGGGCATGATGGGAGGCAGAGATAAGCAGCAGGGTCATACACAGCGACGCACCGCACTGCATGGTTGCACGGCATGCATGTAACAACTCTGACACATGCAGGTCGTAAACATGGTAGTGTGCCACAGCCAGAGCTCAAGGAGCTGACGCTAGCTGTTTGACCAATGTGACACGCGATGCAGGACATGCCCTGAATAGAGATGGCATCCTGTCAACACAAAGAAGATGAGATGAAGTGGACCAATTACGTGCTTGCACAGTTATATTTTACTAGGCTAATGCACATCAGCCAGGCTCATACAGTAGCAGTGCAGCCAGTACTGTCTTTTATTTGGGTCTGTTTCTGTTTGTTTTTCATTTTAAAATCTGCAACATGCCAGGGGAGAGTGGTGGAATGCTGAGTGATTGATGTGCCTAGCTCTAGTAATACACATTCCCTTTAAGATAGGAAGTGCAACAGTGCTTAAAATCAATACCAGTGTTCTCCCGCTGACTGCTTGAACAGCACTACAGCTAATTCAGGCCGCACCTGTCAGAGCTGGGGAAATCTTTCCCTTCTCGGGCTTTACACTTTAATTTACACCCACAGCCTCGCTGGCTTCCATTTCCATTAAAGGGAGAGCCTGGCATTATGGCTTTAATGAAGGCCGCAGCCAGGTTGTGATTTAAGATGGCCGTTACCCCGCACCTTCACTCCACAGGAGGGAATACACTTAAAGGGACAATTAGGATGTTCCTCTCCTACATCCTTCTAGATAGCCATACTCATTCTTTCCATTTGCCTTTTTTAAGCTGTGTCCATGATGCTTCAACTGATGGGATCTGAAGGTGCCTGTGGGAGGAGAGTGAAAACAGGGAAGGCACAGACACACTGTGGTTTCAAATCTAGACAATAACATTTGATTTGACCTCATCATGGGCGTTACATGGTGCTCCTGTTGAGAGCAGGCGTTTTGTTGTCCATCATAAATGACATAAATGTCTCCTTGAGGGGCTTTTTCAGGGGTGTTTGTATGCTGACAGATGGAGAAACTATTGACTAGAGGGTGTCACAAATTGGTCAGCCCAAAGAGGTAATGGACACCTGTGTGTCGTATAGAGATAGCTCATTATCCTGAGCATCCCATAAATGGAACACGGTTTCATGAGTGGAACAGTCGCACACTAGTGTTTCTTTTCTCTACTGTTTGTTTTATACGGCTGGTTAACAGCAACCCATCTCAAAACACAACAGAGACAGTGCTTCTACGCCTGTCATCCAGATCGCTCTGCATTTGTGTTACTCCTGTCTTGCATAAAATACAAAAACATAGGGTCGATTTGTTACAGCTGTTGGAGTGTTGAATTGGTGTGTCAGCCATTTGCTTTGACTTCTACACAAGTTTGGAACATAGACATGTATGCATGTGCTTACATGACCACAGAACACACACACACACACACACACACACACACACACACATTGTATATTGAAACAATCAAACAATAAGCACCAGTCCTTGGAGGGCCCCGCAATGACACTGAACCTAGCCGCCCCCACGTCCCAGCGCAATAGCCCTCTCTCCTCCCACAATCACATCCACATCCACAGCAACAGCAGCGGCAGCAGCAGCAACACTCCAAAATGAAACCAAGTCCCTTTAGACAGCTTCCAAAGACAATGCTTTTATTAAAACCTACAGCAGCGGCACCACCCCAGAGGTACACGGGCACACCAACAACAGAGTAGAGCAGTACTGAGAGGCAGCCTGAAATCTGCTAATGACTTGTTGTTTGTTTGCTATTGTGTATGTTGTTTGCTATTGTGTAAGTAGCCTGTGAATTTGTGCAGATACGTGTGTGTGTGTGTGTGTGTGTGTGTGTGTGTGCGTGTGTGTGTGTGAGTGTGTGTGTGTGTGTGTGTGTGTGTGTGTGTGTGTGTGTGTGTGTGAGAGAGAGTGTGTGAGAGAGAGATAGATAGATAGAGGGGATTGTGTTTCCGCGCATGTATACATACGTAAATGTACTCTTCGTATGCGTGACTACACATTTGAAAAATGCATTGTGGATGAACATATGCAGGCATTTATGAATGTATTGAGGTGGCATGTGTGTGCATAATTAGCGGTGAATCTGTGTGGATGTGTTTGTGTGTACTATGCTTGTGTCTTTTTTATAAGAGAAGTAGTATCTGGGTGAGTCTGCCACTGTGAATAAGACCTCCCTAGGCCTGATGTGTAGGATGTGCCTGAGAAGAGCGTCTGATAGTGTTTGGTCCTAATGCTTTGTGGCACTCGTTGGCTGGCAGAGTTTCAGAGGAGAGTGGAAAAGGACAGGAACAGCAGGAGAGAGAGAGAGAGACATAGGGAAAAAGAGAGAGAGAAGGAAAAGTCGGAGGGGGGAAGGCACAAAGAAAGAGGCACAGAAACAAACAAAGGCATAAAAGATAAAGAGGCGTTAGATAAGATTGCATTGAAACAAAGACAGTAGGACACATGGCACTGAATCAAGCCAGAGTTATGAAAAAGCCAACATGTCAAGTAAATGTGAAGAGACTGTTTGTTGAGGTGAACTAGTGTGCTCTCCTTCATTTCTTTCCTCTGCCTGTCCTTCTCTTCTTTTGTTTTTTTTCCAACTCATCATGAGTGAAAGTTTAGTTTGTTGCATAGTGACACTTTTCCCCATTCTGTCGGGCGCTGGAGGACACTGTGCTGCGCTGCTTCCACCCAGTCAACAGCCCTGACAAGGACAGCTATGCCCACCTGGGGCCTTGTGGGCTGGGTGAAATAAAGCCCACCAGGGAAAGCAGAGAGGACATGAGTGAGGTGAACCCAGAGAGCACGAGTGAGGTAAGAGTGAATGAAAGAGGTAAAATGAAAAATAGCCATCGAAGGAAGAGTGAATATGATGGAGCGAGAGCAGTTTGGAAAATGGAAACATGTCGATAACAGAAGCGAACGGAAGAGATGGAGATGGGGAGGTATAGTGATGGATGGGGTGAGGAGAAGAAGAAGTGAGGGGTGAGAGGATTTACGCAAACAGACGAAAGAGCGGGAGAAAGATGGAATAGATGGGGATTGAGCTGACATTGGGCGAGGGAGAGAAAAACGAGAAAAATAGAGTGGGTAAACAGCAGATAGAGATGGAGGGAGGATGAGCAATGGATTCAACTGACAGATAGAGAAAAGTCCTGTGGTTTTGGGGCATGGGAGGGAGAATGCAAACGGTCAATAGATTACAGCTAGTGCTGGGCCGAGTGCCTGGGCCTCAGACTCCCAGCCAACTTAATAGTGCCTCTTGTTTGTCTGTCCTCTAAAGTAATGCCCAAGCCGAGCCCAGGGAAGCAGCCTGAGCCTGAGGCTAGTGGAAATGGACAGGGGACTAGATATATGTTAGTTCTCATCCCAGCTGCTGTATATTACCCTGGCCAACTTGCCCACCGGAGACTATTCAATAGAACATAGAACATCATCTAGCTTTATCGCCTTTATTCCCTCTACACTCACCAGGGCTGCTGCTGAAGGCCAGGAAGGGCAGGATCAGCTCTAAGAATGAATTCTTTTCATTATGTGTCCATTTTTGTATGGTAATAGACAATGAAGTGTAAGGTATGTTTTTACCTGTGTGACTGTGTAGCTTTAAAAAAAAATAGGGTGCACAGAAGTAAAGGATACTCAGTTCTGGGATGCTAAGGTTATACAAGCTACAGAGTATTGTGCAGCACACATAACAGAAGCAGTATGAAAAACAAGCAGCCCTGGCCTCGCTCGGTATGCCAATATGGAGGAGGAGGTGGTGGGGAGTAAGGAGTGCAGCCAGTGGCTGGCCACAGGAGAGAGGGGATAAATAAATAGAGGAGGAAGTTGATGTCAAGCAGGTGTTCAAGGAGAAAGTGTCAGCCAAGCGGGCCGAGATGGGGAGAAGTGCTGCCTCTGCAGCCTGATAATAAAGACTTAATTCAATTAGCGCTTCTGCACCGGTGAGCAGCGTGCAGGCTGGCTGTCATGGAGCGGGCCATAGACACAGCAGAGCACACCCTCAGCCACCTAGACACATAGACGACCAGCCCTACACCAACCCAGCACTTCACTTTGCTCTCTCTTTCTCTGGCTCTCTCCCTTATGTACTTGCACGCACGCACACACACATGCACACGCACACACACACACACACACACACACACACACACACACACACACACACACACACACACACACACACACACACACACACACACACACACACATTTAACATATGTGTCATACCTGAGTCACTGAGCAGTCCAGACACTAAACCCTGCCTACACATCTCTCCTACTCACACACTGACATTCTCAACACACAGACACACATATCTCACACTCATCCCTCCCTACAAACTAAAGTCTCTTCAGCTCCTCTCCCTTCATCCCCTTGATTTTCTATTTTCAACCCCCCTCTGCTCTCCACCCCCTCTTGTACCGTCCCCTTCCACCTCGTCACTCTGCTCTGTTTGTGCCGAGTGGCCGTATGTTGGCTTGTACGGTGAGGATTGTGACTGTGAGTCCCTATTTTCAGCCCGTCACGCCCCTGTGCCCAGTTGGGTGCTGTCCTGTAGGCATATGGTGTAGCGGATCCCGGATCCTAGGCCTTTCGAGAGCTCTAGGGGGCATTTCAGTTAAAAACAGCCTCTTGTCCCACGCACCTCTCTATGTCACACCCTGGAACCTGGTCTACCACTCTGATTTGGGTGTGGTCCGAGAATGCCTGTTCTGGACTGGTCACTTCACAGTCCCATGGGTGGCACTATAGCATCAGGGAGCGATGCACGGTTTACAGTAAAAGCTCCCACACATACAGGAAGGTGGAGAATGAGGGAAGGAAGAGCAGGAAGTGGCATAGGAACAAGAGGAGGAGGAGAAAGGACAGGACACACGGCTTCAGTGATACGTTTGCTGTTATGTAAAGAGAAGGAGAAAATAGGTCCTGGATAGCTGCCAGAGAGCTGGGTGAATCACCAGCAATGAACAGGCACGATATGGGTGTGTGTGCACACACACACACACACACACACACACACACACTCACACAGTGGCACACATTCTGTCCCATTTCTTCGCCCCAGCTGAGCTTCACAGTACAGGAAGTACAACGGATGATGAGTTGCCAGTGGCACCATTCAGTGTGTTAAAACAGCAAATGGCAGGACTGACCCCTTGCACCTCTTCATCATTTAGCGACCAAGAAAGAGTAGCAGCCCGGCTTGCTATGTGCCTTCTACACCAAGGCCTGCTTTGACGATCACACACATACACAAAGCACCCTTATTTACTTGACCTTTGCCCTTCATCCATCTGGTTGACCTTCACAGTTTGTTTCACTGGCTCACTGTGCATGAAACACTCTGGGTAATTCTTATCTGTCTTAATCTGGAAGATGGTTAGCCTGTTGATTCTGATGAGACATCTTCATTACTGTAGATGTGTATTAGATAGACAGCCCAGCCCTCCACACCCAGGCTCTTACTACTTGAAATGCTTCATTAAAGAGAGGAGAGGATGGAGTGGGTGGAATGTGGAGGATAGCCATCTATTAATTTTGCATCAGTGAGTTCATCAATTCAAATATAAGTCAATTGATAAATTATTCAAATCTTTTTTTGTCGCATTTGAGAGGAGTGCGCAGACGGAAAGGTGAGAACCATTTCAGATTGGGTAATTAATATTCATAACTTTTTTAAATGAAGTAAGAAAAATACCTATCAATTTCATATCAAGTTTTTTTTTAAAACACTCGTATAATTAAAAGTGTTTGAGTGAGACAATTCCCACGATGGTACAATTACCTAAAATTAAAAGCAAAGCGTTTGATTTTTGCTCGTCCCTTAACTCATTGTTATAGTTACGTCCATCCAAATCCTGCAGACGTTTTTACATCATTGCTTGACCGAGATGAATGAAAAAGAAGATGATGAATCTCCCCTAGCCACATCATAAGTAAAGATAATTAACAAGCCAGTGCAAAATGCGTGACCTCCACCTGCATCCCACCGCTGCCTTGATGAGAGGTCTTGTATTTGTTTACTGTATGTTAAATTTTTCATCATTTCTCAGAACAGTCCTTCTTTCTGTTTGCTAAATTGTGACGCTCGGGGGAGTTATGGAGACAGGTCAGCTAAGATTTAAAGTAGTCCTGCGAAAGCACTGCTGGATACATTAACATGATAGCGATATGATTATGTCGGAATGGACATGAAGGGTTTCAATTATTTACAGGTGATGTGCCCGTGAATTGGCAATGAAGTGGCTCGTAAATTACCCCCTCTGTCTAATCAAGCCTCCAGCAGAATAATGGAGCAAGTACTGCCAAGGAGGAAGCTCGCTCTCTCTCTCTCTCTCTCTCTCTCTCTCTCTCTCTCTCTCTCTCTCTCTCTCTCTCTCTTTTCAGTGTTTTGGGTGGGGAGCGGGGATTGGCCACTTTCACAGTGGGATGATGACACTACCCAAATGACATTGGTTGAAAGGCAAGAAATGTGCCAATGAGCGCAGGTTTAAAACCTCTCCACTTCATCACTGCTCAGTGCTTTACTGCGCTTTATGTCACTAGACAATGATACAGTGACAGCCAAGCATCAAAATGTGCAGCACCAGCACCTAATGTGCGCCTTGGTTTTGTGCCTGAAAGAGAGGAGAGTATGAGACAGACACATTGACACATTGAGAGGGAGAGAGAGAAAAAGAGAGAGAGAAAACCAGACAGGAAAATAGAGGGCTGCTGTAAAGGTTAGCATGGCCCCGCTCCAATGCAGCCTTCCCAACAGTAGCAACACTGTTCAGACAAAACGCAGCCAGCCACCAGTCGCTGGCTCCTTTCTAGCATCTTCTTCGGAGGCCTGTGGTGTGGGATCCTGCTCAGTTGACTGATGGCCTCTTTGATTGAAAGAAATCAAATGCCAAAGAGTGAGTGTGATTTCTTGCATATCCTGCTGATATGCAGACCTGTGACGATTGATGCAACCTACCAGCTCTAACCACCAAGGAGAGTAGTCCACCAGTATGTAGCAAGCCACCTGCCCGCTTTACAGATTTCAACACAGATTTTAACACTTTACTTGAAGGTATCTACATAAGAGTGACATGACACTGTCATGACCCATGAACCCTAACCCTGACTTGTCATGACAAAAACCGAATGACGCTTACTAAAAGAAGCGTTATGTCATGAATGTTTATGACTTGTTTATAATGTTCATGACAGTGTCATGTCACTCTCATGTAGATACCTTCAAGTAAAGTGTAACCCCAAAATTTTACCTCAATGCTGATGTGAGTTTTTCTTTTTATACCATTGTAACAATCACACAGCCATTTCTCAAATGTTTTGGGTAATTGTATTAAACCTATTTTAAGAAAACAAAGACAGGGATTCGCCTTCCCCACCCACCACCATCACAATCCATAATCACCTTAGGCGGTTTACAGTAGAAAGAGGAGAGGGAGAGAAGAGAGAGCTAGAAATGACAGGAAGACGGAGAGGCAAAGGGGAAGTGAGATAAAAGTGAAATGTAATGGAGAGAGAGTACCACCTACCGTTTCTGGTGTCCTCTGGCAGAGAGAATCATTTTTAGGGGAAGACAGGGTGGTCTGTTCTCAGCCAGTTTTCTCTCTCTTTCCCCAAAGAAATGAATCTGGGGTGACTGCACCCACAATTAGGGCATGAGAGGATTAGTGGCGAGTTGGAAGGTGGTTGGGGGCTGTTTTTTGTTTGTGCGCTTACTATTCCCTGCTATGCATTGTGGCAGTGGATCTGCACTTTTTTTTTCTCAATCCCCATGTTTTCAAAAATAGAAACATCACAAACAACATAACAAGCCAATGTGCAAGAGGAGAAAATGGCAAAAGAAAGAGCCCAACGTGTGCTGTGCTGTAACTTTTTCTGTCACCGCGTAACACGTCCTGGGAGCCCAATCCCCAGCAACCCCCAAATGTCTGAACACCCCCCCCCCCCCCCCCCCCCCCAGTCTTTGCATCTATTTCAATTGCATTTCATTTTCTTACAGACAAACACAGCACTCACAGGGGGAGACTAAGCATTAGGGTTATTATGAGTTTAAAGCACTTAAAAGCTTTTGGCCGTCCTGACACCAGGAGATGCAAGGGTCCAGAGGAGCAGGGAGGCATCACGCTCCAGATTTTAGAGAGCAGCAAGTCCCAGATGTGTGTGCTTGAGTGTTAATACTGTAAGTGTGTACGTGTAGGTTTGTGTTCTGTATGCACATATATCTGCATGCAAAGATTGGCTTTTCTCCAGGAGCCTTGTGTCATGCCTGTAGCTCTCCTCCGTGTCGGCTTGTGGCAGACTGTATTAGCTCACTGCTTCGAAACAGTCAGATTCTGTATCATGGAATCTTAGGTTGAATCTTTAGAGCTCTCTCCCTTAGGTCACACATGGAATTTAAGAGCTTTTCTGAGGCAAAGAGGTGTGACTCGCCCTGAGACTCCCCTCTCGCTCTTTCTCTGCATCTGTGTCTCTCTTCTTTCTCACTCTTACTTATTTCCCCTCACTCTATTTCCCCCTGCTACACTCAAGAGTCATGGGGCGCACACTCAGCGGTAAACCAATTTCATTTAGTATGTTTTCACATTTTTATCCAATCACGACATGCTCAGAGGTTTCAAAAGCCACATGACGCTTTTATTGGGGCCTAATTAAGGATCTCTGATTTAATCCATGTAATTTAATAGAGATCAGTCATGGGTGTGAGGCTTTTGCTTTGTGCATAGGGAAGCAACGTTGATGCATTGCAACCCCTGCCTTCTTTTACCGAAGCAGGTCAGGGTAAAAGGGATTTGCGTTAGTATGAATGTTTCCACACTCCACCTGTTGGGCAACGAGGGTAACAGAGGCTGAACAAAGGGAAATTTAGAAATAGAAAATGTAGACTTCTCTCACATGCACTCTTGTTTTTAACTGACAGCCTGAGCTTCAGAACATAGGCACTCGGGTGGTTTCACTGCCACCAGCAGATCAGTCTGTACCCGACGCCATCCGCTCTGTAATTGCCTCTTGGCTTGCTCATTGTTCTCATTCATTTGCCTCTCCGCATACAAAAAGTGGCTGAAGTACTTTCAATTGTTATTTTTGTTTTTCAGAGGTGCGTCTACCTCATTGAGTGATTGGTTCAGGCTGCCTCATTACAATTGTTCACAATTACAGTCAACCCTCGAGACTGTCTGATATAGCTAAGTCTTGGATTGTGATAATAGTATAACAGCATTGCTCTTGCAGAAGGATTGAAACGCAATGCTGAGCAGCATTTTCTGAGCCTTCCAGTGAATGATTTGAATGAGAGTGAGAGAACTGCCTGGCATTGTTCTGTTCTTTTCAGTAGCCCTCCACACCCCTCCAGCCAGCCAGTGTTGTGATGCAGTGTAGAGCAGAGAGAAAGCAGAAGAGTTGAGAACAGCCCTGGGTTGGCTGGGGTGAGGGATCGCGTGCTGGGAGATGTCTAGACGCTCAGGGATAACAGGCCAGACAGAGAAAGGGAAGGCGACTGGCAGAGGAGTCTGGGCCAGAGGGAGGCCATGTCGAGGGCATGGCTGGATGGGTACCTTATCTGAAATCATGTCTCGTCGCTGTAGACTTCAGCTTCTAGATGCTAACGGCATTGACAGTTGACAGGAATAGCGGCCACTTGCTGGCCCAACACACCATCACTCACTCCTGCCTCAGTCAATGGCATCCCTCTTTGTTTCTACCCTGACTGTCTGCCACTTGACTCCATATTGTAGCACATGGAAAATGCAGCCATACCAGTCAACCAGCAAATTTTAATTCTTCTATGTATCTGCAAGAACTCACATTGTTTCATAAAACCAATGTCTGTGGCAGTCATCCTACATATGCACTCTCTCAGAGACTTCCTGTCTGGTTCTGCCAGGCTAAACTACATGGCTTTCTTCTGTAAAGTCACAAATTCATGGGATATCTTGACTCTTATACGAAGTAAGAGGTTTTTTTTCTTCTTTTTCCAGCTGATCTGTGGCAGATGAGGAAAAGTGTGATGACTAATGTCTCCTATGTGTAAGACTTGGGCTCATCTCTCTACCGCTCATTATGCCTGAGCCCTACGACAGTTTGGAGGGCGTCGGAGGCATTGCCACGTTGGCCATATGCTTTCCGCGGCTCCTATCTGTCAGAATGTCAGAGCGTGGTGGGGGTGCGCTTTTCTGCACCAACAGAGGAGTGGAGCGTAGCACTACAGGAGGGCCTTATTACCTACACACCCTGCAAGAGACACTCCGGGACGGGCTAGCAGGCATACTGAGCGTTGTGTTTAGAAACAAAGGGTGAGCCATTTAAAGGCACTCTACCCAACCAACCGCCCCTCCCTCCCAGCAGAGAAATTAACACAGGATTTTTAGAAGTAAATGCTTTCACAAATTTCCAAGTAATTAAGGCAAACAAATTGATTCCCTCAACATTTTCAATTGAACTTTTGCTTAAGTGTCTCCATCTGGCCAATCCCCTCTCACCCACAACCCCACACATCACATCTTTATCTGGATTACCACTAATTAATTTATGTTGTGGCCCACACTCTCCTATAGAGAGATAAAACAAAGCCAAGATTGACATTTATTCTTCTTCAGGCAATTGAGGATGTGTCACAGTGCTTGCTTTTTGGGTAACAAGTAACTCTGTGTCTGTGGTTTTCAAATGTTTGTTACGAAGCAGTGTTTTCTGCAGTCTAAACACCTGACACTGTTTCTTTTTAGGCTGTGCATAGATCATTTGGCTGTTAGTAAGGGTCCACAGAGCACAGTGATCCCAGTTGTGCATGGTAATGCACAATAGAAAGTGGTACGGTCCCTCACAATTCTCAGCCCTCTATCACCATTGATCCATTAAATTTATATTGGGAACCTGTGGTGCATGGTCAGGGCAAAAATCAAACTTTTTGACCTTGACAATCTGTAATCCATACTGTCTGAATTAGGATGCATTAGTGATCTGGTCCCTTCTTACTCAGTTAGTTGAAATGCTAAGTGGAGGGAGGCTCCATTAGAATCGGGAAACTTTAAGAGATTTTCTTTATGACTTTTCAAGTGAGACATTATTGTTCAAAAGGTTATTTCAGGTGAGGGGAAGTCACTTCTCAGTTGACTAATTGATATCAAAACAGCTCATCTAAATCTCTATTTCTATCTCTATCTTTATTTTCAAGGTATTTGCTACGATTTCTGTGAAATTGCTCTAGCCTTTGAATGGGTTTATTTTCAATACGTATTCATGGAGAAAATGTCTATTTAAGATGGTTGAAATGTTGTATTCTGCATAGACAAGATAGTTGGATGGGCACAAATACTTCAATATTAACTACAGTATTTTGCAGCAGCAATATTCTGCTATAACATCATTATGGGCCATGACTATAGCTATATCTAAAATATTCATGATGTTTACATTGTCACATAATCATGGAGGGTAAAGTGGTAGAAATCGTGATATTTTGTACAATTTAGAAATTGAAATTGGAAGGCTGATATAAACTAGCTGCTCATCTGTATAATCACACCCATGGAGGGACTTTGTGCCATAATGCTCTGAATTATCACAGTGTTTAATGACACAGTTGCAGCAAACTTTTCAACTATTGGTCAGAGTGCATCTTAAATACTGTAATTCAGTATACACATTCATATCTCATACTTCTAGAGATGACGGCAGGTTCAGGAGGTAGGGATAGAGAGGGTGGGGCTCATTGCAGTACCACACAACACAATCCCATGTCCCCTAATTAAATCGCCCAGTCCCATGTAGCGTGGAAGCTAGCGGCTCGGCAGATGTAGCGCCATGTTAAACTTTATGTTGCTTGAAAATGGCTTCCGCTCCAAGTGCATTTGAGACAGAGATGGTTTGACTGTAAAATGATGTGTTTTATGGCACCGTTATCAGGGCGATATTCCTTAAAGATGCAGCGCTGCACGCTGTGGCATTCTCCATCTGCAGAAGGGAGCAAATTGATATGAACAGATCAACAGAGCTATGCCCTTCTGGATGTCCTTGGCACCACACTTGGCCCTGAAATACATTTTTCTCCATATCTTCGATGCCAAAAAACTCTCATTCAGAGATTTTATACTCCCACTGCTGACACATTTTGTTCAAGTTTGGAGAGGATGTACTGTTGGAATGTCATTCATTTCCACCCACATTTCTTTCCACACTTTCAAAGTAACCTAATAGTAATGCAGTGTATTGGATATTGGTATTTGTCAGTTTTGTGTATGTGTACAGTATGTACCGGGTACATGCGTGTGTGAGAGCACTCTGAGTATGAATTGCCAGGAGCAGAGAGATTGCTTTTGATTTAATGGCTATCGTGCTTGACTTTGTGTGTGGTGTGTAGTGGTGTGTCCTTCCCTTGGCTCTGCTGTAGCGGGTAAACTCTCTCAGTCCAACATTATTTCACACATACACTTACTTACACACACAAACACAAATATCGTGCCTTGGCTATGCTCCATTAGGTGGGCTGTGTCTTAAACAGGAGGCTGACGTCACCACTTGGCTAGGGAATATAGGATGGGTTGTGTGTATGTGTTTGTGTGTGTCTGTTTGTGTGTCTGGTCTCTGTTTTATTGTCGTCGTCCCCCCCCCCCCTTCCACACACCCTCTTTTCTGTATTTGTGGCCTGCTGGATTCTATTGATCAGCCTGTGAAAGCTTGAATGTCTAAAGAGGAGGACACAGAGAGAGTCTGAAAAAGGGAGGGTGGAGAATGGCATTTCTGAGCCTATATGTGTTTTTCAATTTCTGACTGTGTATGTTTGTGGTTGTGATTAAATAAAAATAGAAATAATTGCCTGGCTCCACCCTCCACGTCCCTTTCAAGTACGAACTTTACATCTTGAATTTATTAGGCTCATTGGTGATTCACTAATATTGTTGCCATGGATACTTAAGCTCGTGTGAGCTGTCTCTGTGTGTTGCTCTTTTTACAGAAGCCGTGAATGAAGATTTACAGCCAGGCCATAACATGTTAAGACCTATTTCGTAAACTTTTCAGTCAACTATCAGGTTGTAAGAATAGGCACACCGTGCATGAGCACAAGAAACTGCAGAGAAAAGGTTGCATTGTTCTTACGGATGGCAAACTTCAGTTGAATTTTTATAATTTTGCGATTTTGCTGTGTGTGGCTTTTAAAGTTCATAAAAATGGTAGAAGTGTAAATTTGAGCAGTTGGCATGTCTGTGCACAGGGAGGCGTGATTGGAGGTTGCCTCCCACGGAGACAGACTGTTACTGTTCAGACCCTCCCTCAGGGCCACCCCACTGTCAACTAAGCTTTTACTAACACAACACAATACAATGTTGGTACTATCAACATGGTTGGATCGGTTGTTGTTGCCGTGGGAGGTTGGAATTCCTCCCATGGATCCAATGGTCTTTCTGCTGAAATCTGGCTAAACTCCTAAACCTCGAGGACATTTTTTCTTTTACTTAAAAGGTAGAATAAAAAACAGAAACACCAGCATGAAGAAGCTGAAAAATGTGTTGTGTGATGACTCAATACGACTGAATTTATGTTTTGCACAATAAACTCAAAAGGTGTCCATGGAGGACACAGTTTTTGAATACACATATAGTATTGTATTGTATTGTATATACTGGCCACATCCTGGCTCTGTAGACATGAAAAGCTTTTTCTGGCATTGTTTCAGACCACTCACCTCGTAGAGGGCAAGGTCAACTCTAATCACTGCTTACATAATGAATTTGCATGATCATATGGGTCTTCCATCTTAATGACGGAAAATGCCATCTCATACTTTGCTCCAGAATATCCCATCAATGCGCAAATGGCATCCTCGGTGGTGATTAAGGAAGCCTTGACACATGGCTAATGTTGTTATCACGCTGTTCAAACCACTGGGTGACCATTTGTGCCCTGTTGATAGGGACATTGACATCCTGGAAGGCATTGTTCCAATCAAGAAAGAGATGCATAATGAGATAAAGGCAATTGCTGTAAATTAATATATCATCAGCATAGATTTTCCCTGGCTGACGAAGGGATGATGGAACCTGAATCCTGACAGAAAGTTTACTCCAGTAAAGAGCTAGCTTATCTGCTTTTCATGTTGGTGTTTTGATCATGCCCTGTACATAAGACATGCAGGGAATGAAAGAAGTCTTCTGGCTTTGCCATTATGAATGCTATGTGTAACACAGAAACTTCCTCTCAGGATTTGTTAAGGCCACGCATTCTATCTCCTTTCTACTGTAAGCCTGAACAAATGGTGATGAGGCACAAAACAAAGAGGTCTTTGAAGAACAAAGTGAACCTGCCACATAGAACGACTGGCTGGAGATGAATCCTATCACAAAGATTGCATGCTTTCAAGACAGGGGAGGGAAAAGCATCCCTAACAACAAAATGATATAAATTACCACTATTATGGTCTATACGGTTCAATTTAATGTGCTTGTAATGATAAATTATTTTGGTTATGAATCTAAAGTGGACCTGAGTGCAGTCGGAGCAGCAGGACTGTTAGAACAATTGCAGCTGTCTCCCAGGGCTGTGGCCATTAGTCAATAAATTAGAAAGTAATTAGTTTCTGCTTCTGTGGCTCTATTTGAAGCGCTTCACACAGGTGTAATGAAAATTTATTGGAGCTGTTGATCCGGAGGAGAAAAGAAAAGTAGAGGATTTGTAGCGTGTGATTGTAATGCAGGATTTCCATCTTCCTCTCTCCTTTTTTGCTTGCAGCGACAGGTAAAGTTAGCCCTGATGACCAATATAGTGAGATTTGGCTTCGATGTTCAGAGCTTTGTCAACAGGCCAGTTAGCTAGCAGCTATACATATTTCATGTGTGGATACTTAATAAGACTTCCTTTTTGGAATATTTTAACACTAATGACATGACTTCAGAAGAGCTAAATGAACACGACCAAAATCAACCCCCAGACATTATCTCTCGCATAAACCATGCGCAAACTTATGGGTGGAATATTCACATGCAACATACAGCATCATACAATTTCAGAGAGGTCTTGTTTGCTTTGCTGTAATTTAACAATGTTGTGCTCACACAAGCCTATGAGAAAGACAGCTAGTTCCCTGGACTGTCTGTTTTCATTCTGATTCTGTGTGCTTTTCGGCCAGCGGCATCTTATCACCCTTTGTTCGTCATACAGCACACTCATTTTTTTTCAGTCATCATTTGACGCACAGTCTTCTTACTCCTACATAAAAAGAGGGAGAACATCAGACTGACTTCAGCAATCAGGTTTACCTAATTGAACAGCTTCACATTTCTCTTTCATGCCATTGTGCGCGGATCAAGGCAGTCACACAAAGCTTTTTGTTGGCAGACAACATCAAGGCTATTTGTTTTGTCTGGTGGAATGTAAGGTCAACAGGAGAGGAAGAACAGAAATTGGAAAGCGCTTGCACAACTGTGATGTCAATGAACGGCATGAAAGACAGAAAGGGAGAGGGAGCCGCCGCGGCAGCATATGAGTAAAGAGAAAAATTAGAGGTGAAAGAGAGATGAGGCAGTGGGGAGATGAAAAAACAAGTGCAGGCGTAAAGTTGTAAATAATAATAATAATAACAATAATACATTTGATTTATATAGCGCTTTACATGGTACTCAAAGACACTTTACAGTAAAACCAGCACATACAGCACATTAAAAACAAGGCAGCAAGAGAGAGGGAGAGAGACAGAGGAAACACAGAAAGGACGGGGAGTGGAACAGAGACAGGATGGACGGATGGATGAGGACAATGAGGCAGATTGGTCCCAGCCCAGGCTATGGCCAATTAGAATAAAATTAGCTGGACCTTGGCAAAGGCTAGGGCGCACAGTAGGGCATGAAGAGAGGGGAGGAGAAGTGGGGGAGGGGCAAAGGGGGAGAATATCCCGGTGATTAAAACCAAATGATTAGTGGTGTGCAAGGCAGAGGGCTAGAGAGCTGGGGTCACCTGAGCCTGCAGGGAGAGAGAAGGTCTAATAGTAATGAGACCAACCTTCCCATTCCTCGTCACCCTCCATCCTCCTAACCCTCTCACCACCCTTTTCCTTCCTTTTCTCTTGTTCAGACTCCATTTTTCCGCTCTCACCATTTTTCTCCCATCTCCCGCTGCTCTTTTTTTCCCCCACACATTCTCCCTTTTTCTGTCTGTCTGTGTGCCTTTCCCTGTCTGCGCCTCCTGCCTTCCTGTGGTAAACCCTATTACTATCTATTACTGTCTCTTGCCTTTGGCCAGAGCGCGCACTAATGCTATTGTTGTGGTTAACTTTTTGTGATAAGCAAAGATATATGAGAGTAGTTTGTTTATCTTTTTTAATCACAAGTGTAGATCTGCAGATGTATGGTAATAGATGGATTGAGCTGTAACAAAAAGTCAACACAATACTGCCGTCGGTTACGGACTCCACATGCACTGCTGCCTCAGTTTTCCTAATGAAGCTAGAATTTGGTCAGACCATTCGTTCCTGTCTAAAGCAACAATCATCTGGAATATAGAGTATTTGAGTTAGAGTTAGGATGGCAACAACTATTCACTTTTTGCACTCTGGTGTTTCACAGAGACAGGAGGCCGGATAACAGTGGTAGTCAAAGGAATCCCCCGAAATGTTTCTTGGTCTAATTGGGTTTTGAGCTTCCTCACGAGTAGGGTTGCTGTAAAACACGAGCTGATTTTGGCGGCATCCTCTGTACTGTGTGCATATGTAATTATTGCAATGTATGTGAGTCCATGCTTGTGCATGCGCGAGAATGTAAGTGTGTGTTTCTCTTATTCAATAATGAGGTCGGGCCCTAGGCATGTTAAATGGCCAGAGGCATGCTAATGGCCAGAAACAGCACCACTGATGCATTTACTCTTAAGGCCCTGACACACCAGCCAGATGATGAAGAACTAGTGGCGACGAAGCCCAACTATGGCATCACCTCATGTCTCCTCTGTCTTGGCCAAAACGTTGCACTTGAACACACCGCAAATACTACAGTCGACGGCCAACTAGCACATACATTTGTCGCCTGTGTAATAAGGAAATAACTCTCCATGCTAACAGCAGGCAGTAGTAATCTATTTGTCATTAAAAAATGGAAACTGGATATTCCCACGGTTGCTATGATTCTCTCTGCAAAGAAGTCTCCCTGCGGCGGAGAAGCGGATGGACAGAGCAGCTTGCTTCGGCAACTGGCTAGTTAGCTAGCTTGGTAATTCCACCCATCATGCCTTCATGCTACACTGGTTACAGAAAATGAGCCAAACAAAGTTGTAACTTATCTGGTGATAGCAATGTGCTTTCCTACGCTGTGACAAGAGTGCATGAATGAAACATAAGTTGATTGTATGTTAGCTTATTTTGTAATGTGTAGGTATGTAGATCTTGAAAAAAACATGTTTATGTTGAAATACATATACCTATACAAGTAGCGTAGTAATGTATCTCATTGCACATTTGCCCTCTTATGGTCATTATGTGTATAGATATTCCAATAGCTCAAACCCTTGTGTTTCTTTACAAGGAACCTCTTAAAGTCATTGTTGGCCAGTTTTGACATCATTGTTGGCCTGTTTTAACAACTCAGTTGGATTGATTAGATGAAGATGAAAAATTAGAAGAGCCTTCTGTGTGTCCCTCTAATTTGCTTAAGCTGCATAGTCAATCAGAGGGATTCCTCTCACCAACAACTCGGACGCAGCTTCAACATGTTGAATCGAGCTGAAAAGAAGCCAATTAGGGTAGACGAGGAGCGACGGTGCGTGATGCACCGCAATAACTAGAGTGACGGATGCTCACGGCCAACGATCTCCTTGGTGTGCCGGCACCTCTCTTCTGCTTCCAACACCCTCTCAAGCACCTTGTTCACTACCACTGTTCTCCACCTTCACCTAACTTCCAGCTCACCATCCAATGATGGGCCAACAGGGACCCACCATACATTGTAAAACCAAACTTAATTCACTCTACCAATTCTAAACTTTTGTTTTACTTTGATTTCTTCACCCCTCCAATTTTTACTTACGTTGCATATTTCCTTTGTAATCAATCTGTTGCTCTTGTTTTTTAAATTATTTGATTCAACATCTTCCATTTTGGCACTCACTGGCCACTTTCCTGGCTCATCTTGGCTGAAAAAAAGTACAAAAGCAAGAAAGGACCTCTCACCTACCTAGAGGAGCAGCAGAGCAGTTATTCAGGTTCTGCCTGTGATGTCCGCCATGAAAAGGTAGTATTATTGTGTGTTTTTCCTAGGATGTAGCCAGGGTAACACCAATATGCTGCGAATCAACAGGCAATCATGCAGAACATGCAGAGAGCTCTGATAGCCTGAGAGGACAGAAATCCAGCTCCTAGGTGCTACTCTAAGCCCCAACCTGCCTTAATTACAAACTTTTGCGAGTTTCTCTAAATTAGATTTGCTTACTGTGGGCACACTATTTTCTAGCAAGTCAGTATTTTTCTTACACGCAAGAGCAAATACCTAATGTTTCTCTTTATCTTAAGTATGCTCCATATCTCTGCACCCCCTTTCTCTCCATCTCTCAAATCCCCTTCTTTTTTGCTCGTTCCATCCATCCCTCCATCATACTTTCTCTGTCTCAGTCTCAGTTTATTTTTGCTACTTTGCTGGAGCAGAGCATAATTTCCTCTGCAGTACAGTGGGCCTGTCAGCCCTGGAGGACTGTTGGAGATCAGACGACATGTCAGAAGTGTGGTGGGTCTTTTCCAGACCTCACTCCGTTTTATGGTTGAAGCCAATAGAGAAAGTGCAAATACATCCCTAGGTCCAAGCCACAAGCCTGCAGCAATGGGAGACAGGGATAGGCCTTATTTATAGACTGTAAAAATAATGGATGTTGCATCGGTGGCGTCACCCATTGGTTTGTGAACTGCCGTTTTGAAGCCAGGAGTTTGCATTTTGGCCGTCGCCATCTTGGTATTTTGGAACAAGAACTGACTATATATTGACTTTTTGTTATATATAACAAAAAGGCTGAGCTGGGGAGGATGACACATAAAGCTAGCGCTAGCTAGCATCCCCTGTTTTATCATCAATTTTAAAGGTCCCATGGCATGAACATTTCACTTTATGAGGTTTTTTAACATTAATATGAGTTCCCCCAGCCTGCCTATGGTCCCCAATTGGCTTGAAATGGTGATAGGTGTAAACCGAGCCCTGGGTATCCTGCTCTGCCTTTGAGAAAAAGTAAGCTCAGATGAACCGTTCTGGAATCTTGCTCCTTATGAGGTCACAAGGAGCAAGGTTACCCCCCCTTTTTCTGCTTTGCTCGCCCAGAGAATTTGGCCAACCCATGAGAGAGACATCATGGCTTTCAAACGACCAAAGTGCTACAGACACAGAAATGGCACGTTCTGAGGAAAGCTCATTGTGGGACTGGCTCTAGTGGCTGAAATTCTGCACCAAGGCTGAATTTCGGGAAAGAGACTTCAGATACAGTATTAGGGGACCACTAAGGTCTATATAAAAGCATCCAAAGAGCACCATGTCATGGGACCTTTAAAAGAAATGGGGCCATAATTCACAAAATGAACATCATGCTGTATTGACTTGAATCTGTGTTAGTAAGTTTACTGAGTTAATAAATAAATGCAGAAGTAGGGCCAATTTCCCCATAGACTGCTATAGAAACTGACTTCTTTTTGGAGCCACTGGAGTTGCCCCCTGCTGGAAATTAGATAGAATGCAGGTTTAAGGCACTTCCGCATTGGCTTCACTTTTCAGGTACGGAAGTTGCCGCTTTGCCTTACTGCAGTCTGACAGACAGAGGGATCTATCCATAGGGTGGATTGGTTGGCTAGATAATGTAATTCTGTGTGTGTGTTCCACTCACAAAGGAAAGAAACACAGGCAGCTGCATGCACAGAGGGAGAGAGAGAGAGAGAGAGAAAGAGAGAGAGAAAGAAGTGACAAATAGACAGTGCACTATATGTGACCATTGTTTGAGTTGCCAAATTGCTCTGTTGTTGGCCAGCGATTATCTGTGCTACAGAACACCATGATGAGTTTTCAGCTAGGAGAACATCGGAAAGGGAGGAAAAAGAGAGCAAATAAAGGCCTTCCCTGTTGGCTATCTGTGATGACTTCGCCATGCCAGGAGACTTACAGTAGTGTCTGGTGGCGTGTATCACTTTAAGAAAAGGAGAAACAGAGTAAAACTGCCAAATTCTGCTGGAGAGACCCAATGTATTGTACTGTATTACAGTGCCCCAGAGTGGCCTCTGGTCGGAGGTGAGCGGTGGCAGTTTCAGCCGGCCGTAGGGACAGTGGACAGGAGGCCTGGTCAACTGGACGACAGCGAGGGTCACAGGGTCCCCTGGGGAGGAGATATCCCAAAGGGGGTAGGCAGATGGGGTCTGGAATGAGAGTGTTCTCAGACAGGTGGATGGCTGTCACCCTCATTTTGCCACTGCCGCCAGCAGGCAGGTGGCCTATCCCCCCTCCTTTTTCGCTCAAGGGTCACCTTCACATGGCACTGCTTCCCCCTGGGTCCAATCCCATCATATATACACTGTATGCACCCCCCCCCCCCCCCCCACACACACACACACACACACACACAGACACACACACCAATGGTTCTCACACTGCGCGACTCTCAGTCAACCCCAGCACCTGGAGAGTGGGCGTGTGAACACTTGCTCTCAAGGTTGAACCCAGGTGTTTCATTTCCATTAAGGCCCTCATCACATTCACAGCCTCCACCCTCTGACTTTGGTCATAACACAGACGGAATTGTCATTAAATTTCAGATTACCTTCTCTTTGCCTTTGTAGATGTTGAGATGCACAGGGTCTATTTTAGATGTCTGTCTATGAAATAATTATCTACCAACTCTCTGCCCCCGACATCTTCAAAAGAGGATGTTCCATTGATGATATTTGCCCTACATCATAGCTTTGCTCTTGCTGCGACTCTAAAACCCAATATAGCGTAATTAAACTAACAAAGTGACATCAATAAAGACAGAAGTGCTCTGTAATTACAGTCTGTGCTAGGACATCATAACCAGGCAGTGTCATCACCCTAACGAAGGAAATAAATCGATGGCAGACAGACAAAGCCCTGCTTTACGATCTCCTTCTCCTCTGACACACAAAGCCAACCATAAACACGAGTAAGGCGAGAGTTTAATGGCAATCTTAAAGTTGCAGAGGCCACTAGCTTGTCTTTACTGCTCCTGCCCAGCAATACAATGGGTGCCTTGACACTTTCACCACTCCCTCCCTCTCCTTCATTAGTTGTGCTTCTCTCTGTTTCTCCCCTCAGTCTGCCTTTTCCCTTCTCTTTCCCTCCTATATGGTGTCTGGTCTCCTCATCCTCTGGAGACACATGAGTGGCAGGCCTCCCCCCTTAATAACTGTGTATTCCAATTCTGACAAAGTTGCACAAAAACAAACACACATAAACACACACACACACACACACACACACACACACACACACACACAAATAATATGTTGCAAGATTTCAAGATTGCCATTCCCTTGAATGTTGCCTCTTCCTGCAGAGCGCCATGTGGACATGGCTAAATGTCAGGGAAAGATATTTAATTCCACGTACGCACACACATGCATACATGCCCACTCAAACCCGACAGAGACAAGACACCCCCACACTGATAGTGTGTGGAGTTAGAGGCTAAATGTCAAGGGATGATGTAAATTCGCATGATTGCTTCCAGAAGTAGTTCATCACAATGCCAACGCTGGCAACAGTGTCCTCCAAGAATTTTGCCGAGCAGGACAGTGGGGCTCCAGCAGGAGCAGCAGACCATGTTTGTGTGTGTGGGCGGGGATGCCATGGTCCTCTAAATATATAAAACCCACTGTCTCTTAACCCTGTGTTTCATCAGGGCTGACCCAGTGGCCTGAGAGACACATGGTATATATTCACAGAGGAAAAACATTCAGTAATCTACATGTTTCACTACACTGCCTGTACTGTACATAACAGGTTCCAGCTGAGATTTGCTCTGGGTATATCCAAGCCTGTCACATGCTAACACGAGGGAGAACATAGACCACACTTAGAGACTTACATCAGAAATAGGGATGTGTGGGGATCTCCTTCAGCCCCCTTTCCCCCTACACACTCTTTAGATAAAGAAAGCCCCGCAGAATATGATATTTGAAAGAAATATGAGTAATAAAGTTGTGTATACTGCTGTACTAACTGTACATACCGTGTTGATTTCATTCAAGAGCAAGTCGCCCTATATGCTGCAAAAAACGTTTTGCCATGCTGTGGCTGTTGCCTTGCCCCCCCTTCAATATTCTCATAGCCTGCTTGCTGAGGTGACTGATGAGCAGACTCACTGGTGTGACAAATATGGGGGAAATAGTCAATCAGCTAGGCTGGTGTGGCAGGCCTGCATGCTGCTGTGGTTTGGAAATGCTGCTGCAGGAAGTGTGTAAAAAGATATGCTCTGTGCCAGACTGAGGATAACCATTTTATGGTTTTGGAATAGGGGGTTACACCTCTTCCGTCACTGGAAGGCATGGCTAGATGCTCATTGCATCTATGTTTAGTCCAGCCCAAGTTGTGTTGGATTTAATATGCTATGCCTACTATCATGTCAGCTGTGCATGAGTGTGTCTCTGTCTGTATATTTATATGTGCGTGTGTTGTGTGTCTGAGTATGTTTTTAAGAAACAAAATGAGGAAGGGAGGATGGAGAGAATTATGGAGGAGAGATTGTTGATGTGATTTAGTGTGTAGGGGCTCAATGGGCCACTGAACTTGGAAAATGAAAAGGCAGAGGTGGCCATGATTAGAGGTGTGCCTAGCTGACTACTTTATGAGTGTATTCAGATGTATGTGGTGTGTACATGCCGATGGCTGTGGGAGTCTGTAGCTGGACGGCAGTAGATAAACATAGCGGGACACACACAGTCTATCATCTTCATTGCCTGGGTAAAGCCCATCAGTGTTGTTGTATATAACCAGGAGAAGAATAGTCCTGAAGAATATATCCTCTGCTTCGCTGAGTCATGCTGTGTGTGTGTGTGTGTGTGTGTGTGTGTGTGTGTGTGTGTGTGTGTGAGGTCCTGGCCTCAGCTGATGCATCAGAGACAGAGCTGAGTGATCTCAGACATGTGCCAGGGGCCAAGGTCAAGGGTCACCATATACAAACATAGCCAGAGAAATTGAGTGTGAGGGAGCGTCGGGGCCTGTGGGACCACTTGACTAACACTATCACCCAACATCATAATACTACCCACACCCTCTCAGTTTCATCTCTCCTTTCAGTCAATGTCTTTATATACATTTATTTATACTGTTTGCCTCCATTCTGCTATTGGAAACTCATTATACACCATCAGGAAACATCAACAAAAAACATGTCAGAAAAATATGCATTTTTACAATTAATAAAAGTCATTTAAAGCAATATTGTGAAAATCTTTGTTTTTTGCGATTAAGCGCCCCTAGAGTTTCGGATTGCAGTTCACTTATACGCAGCTGACGTAAATATGGACAGATGTACACGTGCATTGTTATGACTACATTTCTTATAATAAAAAACACTAGCAAGGCCGCACAGCCAAACATCAAGCAAGTCCAACAACACAAGACATAGCAAGCCAGCTGATATTACTTACTAATGTTAGTCCAACAGCCAGATGGCCAGCTCAGCGTCTGTCTTGCAGCTTTTTATTTTCCGTGAAGCTCTCGCCAATAAGTTAAAGCCCGTCCGAGATTTACTCTTGCTCAGCTAATGTCCTTTTCTTTTCCTAGCTTCCTCTGTGTCCTCTTCAGTCTCTTTGCCTCTGCCGTGATGTGCATAGAGGCTGCTGAACCCCGGCTCTGGTTCTGGCGTGACACCGCCGCTCCCCACCAGTGCTCGCCATCATTCTTCTTCTCTGTCTTCGCTTTGTTTGTAGATTCACTGAGTCCGGATGCTATTTTCAATGAATGCCCTTCTCAACACCAACACAGTTGCACACGTTTGCAGCTGAAAGTTTTACCAATACAACCACTAGGCCTGCACGATTCGGGGAAAAATATGAATCACGATTTTTCATTTTAGAATTGATATCACGATTCTCGGCCACGATTCTTTTCTCACCAAGTGTAATGTTTGTTGCACACATGAACCATGACAAAACAAAACAAATTGGGAGTACCAAACATAGATTTTTTTTGGCACCTATAGCGCATTGGTCATCACCACAAGCCTGTAAACATAGAGGCTTCAATGTGATACAGAAAATAAAGTACGTACCGGCCATTTAAGTACAGTAGGCTACCAAAAATAGTGACATATAACACAGTGAACTAAATATGGCCCTGATACAGGCTCTATCTGAACTAAATATGGCCCTGATACAGGCTCTATCTGAACTAAATATGGCCCTGATACAGGCTCTATCTGGACTAAATATGGCCCTGATACAGGCTCTATCTGAACTAAATATGGCCCTGATACAGGCTCTATCAGAACTAAATATGGCCCTGATACAGGCTCTATCTGAACTAAATATGGCCCCGATACAGGCTCTATCAGAACTAAATATGGCCCTGATACAGGCTCTATCTGAACTAAATATGGCCCTGATACAGGCTCTATCTGGACTAAATATGGCCCTGATACAGGCTCTATCTGAACTAAATATGGCCCTGATACAGGCTCTATCTGAACTAAATATGGCCCTGATACAGGCTCTATCTGAACTAAATATGGTCCTGATACAGGCTCTATCTGAACTAAATATGGCCCTGATACAGGCTCTATCTGGACTAAATATGGCCCCGATACAGGCTCTATCTGGACTAAATATGGCCCCGATACAGGCTCTATCTGGACTAAATATGGCCCCGATACAGGCTCTATCTGAACTAAATATGGCCCTGATACAGGCTCTATCTGGACTAAATATGGCCCAGATACAGGCTCTATCTGGACTAAATATGGCCCTGATACAGGCTCTATCTGGACTAAATATGACCCTGATACAGGCTCTATCAGAACTAAATATGGCCCTGATACAGGCTCTATCTGAACTAAATATGGCCCTGATACAGGCTCTACCTGAACTAAATATGGCCCTGATACAGGCTCTATCTGGACTAAATATGGCCCTGATACAGGCTCTATCAGAACTAAATATGGCCCTGATACAGGCTCTATCTGAACTACATATGGCCCTGATACAGGCTCTATCTGGATTAAATATGGCCCTGATACAGGCTCTATCTAAATATGGCCCTGATACAGGCTCTATCTGAACTAAATATGACCCTGATACAGGCTCTATCTGAACTAAATATGGCCCTGATACAGGCTCTATCTGAACTAAATATGACCCTGATACAGGCTCTATCTGGACTAAATATGGCCCTGATACAGGCTCTACCTGAACTAAATATGGCCCTGATACAGGCTCTATCTGAACTAAATATGGCCCTGATACAGGCTCTATCTGAACTAAATATGGCCCTGATACAGGCTCTACCTGAACTAAATATGGCCCTGATACAGGCTCTATCTGGACTAAATATGGCCCTGATACAGGCTCTATCAGAACTAAATATGGCCCTGATACAGGCTCTATCTGGATTAAATATGGCCCTGATACAGGCTCTATCTAAATATGGCCCTGATACAGGCTCTATCTGAACTAAATATGACCCTGCTACAGGCTCTATCTGAACTAAATATGGCCCTGATACAGGCTCTATCTGAACTAAATATGACCCTGATACAGGCTCTATCTGAACTAAATATGACCCTGATACAGGCTCTATCTGGACTAAATATGGCCCTGATACAGGCTCTATCTCGACTAAATATGGCCCTGATACAGGCTCTATCTGGACTAAATATGGCCCTGATACAGGCTCTATCTGGACTAAATATGGCCCTCATACAGGCTCTATCTGAACTCCTTGAACATGTCTTTACATAATTAAAACATGTTAATGTCAAATGCTTTCAATAAATTAATTGAAGGAGAAAAAAAAATTATAATAAAAAAAAATCGAAGTCATTTAAAATTAAATTGTGAACAGGGGTGAATCAAGATCGTGATTTTCTAATGATTTATTGTGCAGGCCTAACAACCACTGTCTGATCTTTTAGCCAGCTGAGCAGCTCTAATCTGTTTTGTAGAGAATTGGATCATACTGTTTGTGCCACACACTGCTCTGTTGCAGCAGTGCAAAGGCTGGTCAGAGCTCAGCTTGATGATCAGTAAATTACCTGATTGCAGAGCAGCCACTGCATTTATGAAAATATTTCCAGTGGTCATTACTTTTAATTGCCATCAACTAAACAGGAGTGACCAGCATGTATTATCATTTCATTTAGCAGTTGCGGTGAAGAAATGCCATCATATTGGCATAACATTCTCATTGGCATACAGTACATCACTGCACACCCTTTAATGGTATGACTCGTAAGAGTTTAACGACGGTTTTACTTTTTTCAAGCAAATCGCTTCTAATTATCTTGATGTTGTTTCTTGCCAGTGGACAGTGCCAATTAATGGATTTGTATTTACCCATCTACACCTGTCATTTTCCCTTTTATCTCTTATCAAGACTACACGTAGGCTCCCCTCTGTTGACGCTCTGTATACTAAACATTCTGGCACAGGTTGTGTTTACGGAGGCGTATCACAGTGTGTCAGTGTTTGTGTTAAATCCCCACACCACACACAGGGATCAGAAAAGAAAGCCAACGCTATGCCGTGAACCTCATCCTAGGAATCTAATCCAAGCATTACTGCGGAGGTGGCTTGGACTCCAATATGTTTAGTGCTACCTCAAGACCGTATCATCTCTGCAATGCCTGAAATTCGATTTGATCTGCATGGGCACCATAACTTGACCATGGCTGATGTCTGTCCTTCTCCCCCTCACTCTCTATCTGTGCCTGAGCTGCCGCTGAGCCCTGGGCTCCAATTAAGCCCATGATGCCTGGCTGTGGTTGGTATGGTGACCAGACAGGGCACAGAGAGAGCTGTGATTCCCAGGTGAAAGGTGGGATAGACTTTCTGATTCGCTCCAGCACACAGATAGAGTTACGGCTCAATTTCAACCTCTCGCCCTCACTGGTCTATCCTCATGACTAAAATAGGACCAAGGAATAAGAGAAGGGAGAGGAAGAATAGCTTCTTCTCTTCTTTCTCTCTGTTGTCCAGTCTGTCTCTTTCCCTTTACTTCTTTTTTTATTACTCCCTCTTTTCAACCTCCCCCTCCCATCACTGTGCTGATGGGTTTTTTTTGTGACAGAAGGGACTCTGAGATGTGCTTTATAGCTTGGTCAGCTTGTAAAGCAGCACTTCTAACTCTAGTTCTGTCTCACTTTAGAAAGTGGAGTTTTTTTGACCTCGCTGGCTCTTTATCCATCCTTTTTTCACTTGTTCCTACTGCTTGTGCTTTGTTCTTTTACGTTTTTTGTGGACAAGGCAGGATTTGTGAATTAATCATAAGTGGTTCAATAGCTGGCCTTAGCTGTGCTCCGTCACTGGGGGATCAATAGGGGAAGGTCAGTAGCGCTGTGGTGGCACTGACTGCTCTGGAGGAGAGACAAGGAGGGCCATGTTCCGGTGATCTATAAGCTCGGCCTGGCATGAGGTATGATGGGGAGGAGAGCCTGTCCTTGCCCATCCTGTCTCTGTCCTGGACTCTGGAGAGATAGAAAACTGAACGTCCCCCACCTCAGGTGGGCTTCAGTGTCCTCCTGTCATCCCCATATCATCTAGGATGATGCCCCACTTCTGAGTAGTAGTAATGAGTACATGTGTGAAATTATATCATTTGTTATATGTTTTATCGCGCTAGATATTTAGTAGATATTTTATATGAATACTTATAATGCACTGGTACTAGTTTTTAATAATAATAATTTGAAAATTCATAAAAACCGTAGCCAGTACAGACAGGCTTGAGGTTTTAAGGTTTTGCCGTTTGTGGTCCAGCTTTATAATCTAGGTCTTCAACAGGGGGGTCCGTGACTCCTAGGGGGTCCTCAGAGTTACTGCAGGTGGGCCGCCAAATTATTGTCTGATTGTGTGTTTGATTATTTTTTCTCCAAAAATTTAAATATGTCTGGAAATATACAGAACATTAACATAAATCCAACATTTTATTAGCAAAGATAAATTGGCCTATTTGTGGAATAACAACAACAATTCATTTACACAACATTGAAGACAGGCTTGCCTTTCTAAAGGTAAGGTAGCCACTTTGATATCCAGATACAGGTACAGTTAAGCTTCAGATTTGCTGTGCCCTCCACATGTATGTTTAACATATATATATATATATAATGATTTATTGGGGAAGAAACAAGCAATGCTATGTAATATCAGACATTCAGCACCCCCATATAGCCCTATGAAATGGTCCTTTGTTTTATAACTACATTTTCAGAGAAATTGTCAGTCAAATCAGGCTCCTTAGATCGAATCATCAAACAGTCGACTATTCAGGGTCACCCCTACAAGATGTACTTATGAATATAAATATCTTCAAGACACACGTGATGATCATGTCATGGAACTGCTAAGTTAGGGCACTGCCACTTATTTGGTCCAATTCAGGCACTGAGCTACCTTGGCCTAACGTTGAAGAACCCTTATCTAGGTTTGATCCTCTCTCTTTTACCTTCTGATCTATCCTTGCTATTTATTTCCATACTGAATTTTGGACTTTTATCTTAAATACTATCAATGACACAAGTTGGCGTTACTTGTTGAATGTAGCATGAATAGGAAGCCATTAAAGAGAAATACAGATCTTTGATCCTCTGCTCTGGATTGGGCTCTTGAAAGTACAGTACATGACCACATTATTAACTTGGTGACTGAATTCCCCGGCTCCTCATTTTCATAGAAATCAAGGTTGATGTTACTAATAATGAAAACCTGACCTTTTCTTGCTGCAGTCTAGTTCGACTTAGATTTAATTGCATTAGTATTTCTTACCATGTGAGAACGTAATCTACTAAAACAGCAACTCTATCCCCTGACATAAAATAAGGCTGTAGGCAATTCCCTACTGCCCATGCATTATTGAAAATACAAAACCATCCTCTTTACAAGTGTCATAACAAGCCAGTGCTACAGGACTTAAGTCTACACATGCTCAATGCACACAGCATGTAGTTGTCAGCAGCAGCCCGGCTATAGAAAAGCTTCATTCTGATGGCCCCTTTATTTACAACCTACTGAGATACTCCACGGATGATTTGTGAAGATTAGCGGAGAGGATGTGAGGTATGAATCATCGTCTCTGTAGTCGCTATTTCCAAGTAAGCATATGCATACTGACTAAAGGCTGGAAATAGCATTCACCACAAATATGATGTGGAAGCCTTTTGAGCGAGCAGTTGAAAGTCATCAACATTTCAACCCAGTTAAAGATATGATATGCACTCACACACACACACATACACACACACACACACACACACACACACACACACACACACACACACACACACACACACACACACATGCACACAAGCAGTGACAGTGTGCATTTCAAGTGAATAAGGAATGTCTTCACAGCCAAAACCTTACAAGCACTGAAATTCAAATTCCATGTCACCTAAGCTGTACATCAAAGCCACACATTAGCCCTTGCTGCTGTGTGTGTGTGTGTGTGTGTGTGTGTGTGTGTGTGTGTGTGTGTGTGTGTGTGTGTGTGTGCGCGTGTGTGTGTGTGTTGACACAGAGAATAGAGCGGTGTAACCAGTGTATCACATGGCTATTTGTAAATAACGTCCCAACCTCATCCACTGGCAGGAGCTGAGAGCTTTAAGTCTGAGTAGTGATGGCAGCCTCCCTGAAATGTGCATGAAACCGGCTTAGCGCTATCAGCGCAGCATCACCGCCAGTCACCAGCCTCCCTCTCATTGCTGGGCTGCTATGGACCAGATAAGAGCAACATCACCCCCCTTCCCTGCTGCTTCCATCCGCCTTATGTTGTCTCCCAGCAATCCACCCGCCCTCCCAAACCAATTCACCCTTATCCTCTTTACAAGGTCTTATAGGGACAGAGACACTGATGTGTAGCTACGACCGTAATTTATATTCTTTGTAAATTGTCTGTGATTTTTTCATTGAGATAAGTGCGGGGGAAACATCTGTTTTGTGCTGGAGGGCAGTGGGCCGGGGCCTGAGTTCTGTGGCAGTCAGCAGCAGTATAGATAGAGGGAAATGGGGGGAGGCACACGATCTGTCTCCTTACCCTGAATTACAACTCCAGAGGGCCCAGCTACGCTCTCATCCTTACTGTTGTATTTAGTTGAACACATTGGGTAAACAAACATTGTGCTCCATCTGTACAGCCTTGGAGATACGTGATATTATATTTGGAAAACTTAACTTCTTGATTCATCTCCGTCTAATTCAGTTAGTTGCTGTCACCGTTTTCTCTCTTGGTAGTTATCCTTAATTCTTTTTTAATGGTGACCATGACCATTTACCAGACAGTTCAGAGTAGAAAAAAGATGAACATGTTATAATATAATGCAATGTGATTTAAAAGATGTTGCATAACTTGTTCCAGCTAACTGACCCATCACCCCTTTAAGTACCCTATATAATTAAGCATTCATGGTTGACAGCTGAGGCCACTCAGGACTAGAGGAGCAAGAAATGTGGGCATCACTGTGACCAGGCGCTGAGGCCTCATTGGCAGTCAAAGAGGTGCGCGACCTGCGGCGTCTCGACATACGAACACTAGCGGGGGAGTTGGAGGGGTTCAGAGCAGCGCAGACAATGAATCTCAATCCTGAGACCGTGGCAGATTTACATTTAAAGTAGTTTTAGCGAACGCCCCACTTCCTGATGCATTCTTTGGCAGGGCTGAAGGGAGCAGCTTATCTGTGAGTCATCAACTGCACGTGATGCCTCTAGATAGCAGCTCCCAACGCGGCGCCAGCACCTTTCTGCTCACACATCCAGCTCAAAGATGATGTGCCATCTAATAGAGCACAGTTGCTTGAAGTCTAATTACATTACACGTAGAAAAACACCTCTGCTCAGTGTCAGCAGCTCCAGGTGTGTGTGTGTGTGTGTGTGTTTTAACATATATGACCTATGTTTTACCTGTGATTGACAGAACCAGTAATGAACCAGCATCAGTGTGTTAATGATGTTCTGTCACTCATCTTGCTATTAATGGTATACCTAGATGGAGCAACAGGCAGGAACTTGGTGTGTATGTGCGTGATGCTTGTGTGTGAGGGCTCAGGGGCATATGTGGGCCTCATATTCTTTACTTAATAGGGTGCGTGTGTGTGTGCGTGTGTATGTGTGTGTGTGTGTGTGTGTGTGTGTGTGTGTGTGTGTGTGTGTGTGTGTGTGTGTGTGTGTGTGTGTATGTGTGTGTGTGTGTGTGTGTGTGTGCGTGCGTGCGTGTGTGTGCGTGTGTGTGTGTGTGTGTGTGTGTGTGTGTGTGTGTGTGTGTGTGTGTGATATACCAAATGTAGGTGGGTGTGCGTATGTGTAGATGTGTTTGGATGAGTAGTAGGTGTGAGTGTGGTTGTTGACACAGTGGGGTAAAGGCTGTGATGACTAAAGGCTCTGATGGGTAATTGAGAACAGCAGGAGTCGCCTCCCTCCTGAGCCACTTCAGGCCCCAACCAGCTCAACCTCCGATCTTCAAAGCCTCTCCTCTCCTCTCCTCTCCTCTCCTCTCCTCTCCTCTCCTCTCCTCTCCTCTCCTCTCCTCTCCTCTCCTCTCCTCTCCTCTCCTCTCCTCTCCTCTCCTCTCCTCTCCTCTCCTCTCGGCTGCACTGCTAGTTGAGCTTGCTGGGAAGAAAAACAGCTTGTATCGTATTAATCAAACCCAGGGCATCATGGGAATAGGAGGGGGGGCTATAGCCCAGCCATTACACAGGTTCACCAACACCTCTTCCATTCACTGTAACTCTTTTGGCAAGAGTACACTTGATACAGTTGAGGAGTTTTGAGTCTTGAAATACAGTAATAGCTTATTTCATGTATTGTAAGTAATATATAGAGGACAAACTATGATTTTTTTAATATATTTTCTATAAATAGCTAATAGTTATCAAAAACATGCCTGCATTTGCACACTGCGTTTGTGTTTTACATAAATTTATTTATTCAAGTCAGATCATTTCAATGTTGCATCACTGTGTTTTCACAGAACATTTTAGGATTTTAGGATGATTCACCAGAGCTGTGGATTCTCCCCCACTGATCCCTGTTGGAACAGGAGAATCTCTCACACTCACGGAGATTTGTCTCTCTGTCTGTCTGTTTTAGCTCTTTCCTCCTTTCTCTGTTAGTGCCTATTGGCTTTTAGACAGTGAAGCTGTGCCTGTGAGTGATGTTTTGCCTGCCTGTGGGCCAGTGCTCCCCTGCTTTGACTTTGTTACCCATGCTGAACACGTCACCCACCTCATAAACCCCCCCACCTTCCTCTGACTTTTTCAAATGAACAAATCTGATTGAGCGAATGCCATTACCTGGGTAAATGAATGATTCCTAGAGGACCGGACAAGGCCTAGCACCACCCTGAGGGTAAAGCTTATTATCGCTGCAAACTCCAAAGAGGAGAGAGGCGGCTGTGGAGCCTGTGTGCACTTTGTCAGAGGCCTGCATTTCCATATTAATCTGCCACATTTAGGCATCTGAGACAGAGAGCCTCCTGTCACGCTTCTTTGATAACAGAGCAGTTAGCTTTTTCCCCTCATGTATAAATATGTATAATTCTGATAAGATTAATTGAAACGGCTAAGTATACAGTGGTAGGAGTCGATGAGTGGGAGGGAGAGAGAGGGAGACAGTAGGAGGGAGACGAGACACATTATGTTGCCAAAGCATGCATTTCAGACTGGCCTCTGCCTCAGACCTACTCCACGGTGGGTGCCTAGGCTCTCTCTTTCGGGTCCAAAGTGCCTTGAATTGAAAATAGCATCTACCTAACAGTCCCTCAAAAATAGCTGAGCGAATACGTTTTTGCGCAGAGCCGATAAATACGGCGTGGAGCCTCTGACACCGAAGCCTCACCCCAATTTCCAGTGCTCTGGAGGAGATCAGATAGCCCCGTGTCATTTGATTTTCTGCCTTATCTCATCTGCGCCTATCTTTTTGTCTCAAGCAGAGCTTCATTTTAAGAAGCACACACTCCGAGTATCTTTTGAAGGACAAAACCCAGAATTATATCAAAACAAATAATAGAATCACACCGTTAGAGAGGGCCATTCTGCCCTTTGATTGATACCAAGTGCTGATGTAGGCATGTTAAACGAGTGTCCTTCAAGTGGCATTTGGGATGCAAATCTGTTGAAGTACATGTTGAGATTGCAGGAATTTGCAAAGTTCTTAGTTCATGAGTGTCATTTATGATCGGGCCTCCGCGATGGGTGACATTACGGATGCTGTAAACTAGGATACAATTTATACTTTGTGTATATTCCACACAGTCATTGAGCAGTTCCACTTTTCAAACTGACCAATAAAAGTGTCTGTTTAATAGTTGTTTTCTGCAAAGTATGCTGAGTACTAAACAAGAGAGGGCAGTGAGTGAGGAGAAAACAGCAGGAGAGAGGGAGGTGTGGGAGAGTAGAGGTGAGGGATCCTGAGACAGATGAAAGAGGGAGAGAGAAAGCAGACGAGGAGTCGGAGTGAGGGAGGAGACAAAGACAGTCCCCGGTGCACAGCTTGAGTTGACTGACGGCGAGAAGAGAGGACTGTAGAGAGAGGAAGGGAGGAGGAAAGGGAAGAAGGGAGATCAGCAAGAAGTGAGCACGTCAGTGTGTGAGTGGCGTCTCTCATTAGAAGGTGCTGTCAGGGGCCACAGAGGGGGGACTGCAGGGACCCCACCTCCCCCTTCTCCTCCCTTTCCACTGGCCCCTGAGATCCGGCTGGAAAAATGATTGATGAGTGATACCAAGATAAACACGCGCCCTGGCCCCCAAAGGCAGCCCTGCAAAATGATGCATGCAGCGTTATAAATAAACCTTGTGGAAAAAAAAAAACTTTACAATAAACAACAAAACAATGCAAAACAACTGTTCTGATTTTGAATATTGTTAGGGAAGACATAAATCAATCCAGTGTTTGTTCTTTGCTTTGATGGGAGTCCTTCTAGATTATTATGTTCCTAGTTTTGTGTTTGTGCGTGTTGTGCCTATGCATGAGAGCAGTGAGCGCAAGGCTAACAAGGCTCGCCAGCTGACTGGTTGGTTAAGCCCCCCTCAACAGTCACGCTGCCTCCTCAGCAGCTTGGGCAGGCTCATTCACTGTGAGGCCCCAAACACGGAGGAAAACCTGTTGTCATTTGGGAAAGCTCCAAATAATAGCAGCTGTGTGTGTGTGTGTGTGTGTGTGTGTGTGTGTGTGTGTGTGTGTGTGTGCATGCACAAAACTGATGTGCAGTGTGATGTGCACTCCACAATACACACAAATACACATGTTCAACTGCTCACTAATTGTTGAGTAAGTCATAAATGTTTTATGCTACACTTTCTGTTAATGTTTAACACTGAGCACCAAATGCCTCTGTTACAAATCGAAGTGGAAACGCAGATTATCATCAAATAGTTACATTATATCATTAGGAGCCTACAGGCTGTGGTCTGGTGGAGGGAAAATGAATTATGAATGGAGTGTAAGGGAGGGTCTTCGCTTCCCTCCAGGGACTTCCAACACCACAACTCATTTAAGTTGGATGAATGAGAGATACGGAAAGGAAGCCCCCCTTCCCCCCACACCCCCATGCTGCTTGCCTTCCACACTGCCCTTCATGTAATTTACTCCGTGAGAAAAAGTGTCACTTTAGCTGCTCGCAGCTCACACACTTCTCATTGGGAGAAATGTATGCTGAAGGGTGCTTTGTTCATTGTCAAACTGTGCATACCAATGCTGAAAAACACCATAAAGAAGTCTTGTCATCTAAGTCACTGGTGCATTTTCTGCCTGGCGCCGACTCGTGTCGGGCCTCTTTGTACATCTCTAAAATGAGTCCCCGAGCTGTGCTGTAGCTTTGCCTAAAAATTATTCTCATCTCATCTTTCTCTCTTTTGCTCTCCCTCTCTCTGTCCTGTCTCCACGGATCCAGGCCGCAGAATGGGTCGATGATATTGTACAATAGGAAGAAGGTGAAGTACAGAAAGGATGGCTACTGCTGGAAGAAGAGGAAAGACGGGAAGACCACACGGGAGGATCACATGAAGTTGAAAGTGCAGGGAGTTGAGGTGAGTGCACTTACAAGAGTTTGGATGTAGAGGGAGTGAACGGGTGGAACAGGTGGGGTGGGGGCTGGTATGGAGCAGACGAGAGCCAGCCTTCACCCTGACACAGACAAACACAGGTCTACAGTGAGCTCTCCCCTGGCTGTAATGGAGACAGTCACATGCTGCAGTCGGCCCCTGTCTCCAAGGAGCCTTACCAAGAAACAATGCGGCACAACAATAGTTTTCCCTGGGAAGCCAGTGGAGTGGAACCAATTGTTTGTACCTTATTAAGGCTCTGGATGTTGCCTTTGCTCCAGAGAGCCTACATTAATCTTGCTGGCTCAAAGCAGTACTGTGGAGCTAGCGTTCCCTCACCTCACTCCACGTCACTCCCCATACCAGCTGCTGTCATAAAAGGCCCAGATGTATCTGTCCTTGGCTCACACAGGCTCAATCTCACTCAACCTGAGGTGGTGGCAATGCAGTGTTGGCACCCTGGCTGATTTGTAATCAGTCCCATATATGAGACCAGGCAAGTCTCATTCCCAGAATCCTTCACTTCCTTTGCTTTCAGTAGTGCTAAAGTTTGGGTTACTGGTGTCTTTCACAAGCACAGATGCCAAGTGTTAAGATAGAGTAGAGTTTGAGATTGGTCTCCTATTTGTGTGTGTGTGCACATGTACACACACACACACAGTCACACAATTCACGTACACATAGCCACACACCTCAGGGAGTGGTGCTGTGAGTCTGTGTCACACAGTGCGACAAAGACAAAGCTAAGGCATTCTCCCAACAGGGGCTCTGCTCTCTGTTTGTACTCCTTCAGATATTTGTCACTCCAAGAAAATGGCCTCTTCCTTCGCCTTGCCAGGTCTCGTCCTGCAGTGGTCTGATAACCTGTTGGGACTACACACATCCATCCTTTTGGGCTGTTACATATTTTTCCTGACGTTTCTGGCATTACAGAAGGTTTAGTAAGCCCTCTTGCATTGATTTGGTTATATTAACATGTAAATACAGATTGTGTACAGAAATGTTTAGCATGTAGGCTCTGACTTTATCAGTCCTCACAGAATACATGTTAGCCTGTACAGAAAGGGATTGGGAAGTGATTGTGCCATTTGTAAGACACCAGACCAGAACTAGCTGGCATGATGACTGACCCCTTAGTTTTGTCCCCTTAAAGTGTCCCTTCAGAAATGGGAGATATGGTAAGAGTAGTTGGCTCTTCTCTGGTAAACATTGCTTGTACAATTTTTACAAGAGCCAGCTGTACCCCCAAACCAGTCCTGAATCATGCATAAACTATATAAATAAAAAAATATCTAAAGCAGAACATTAAAGTAGCAACAGATGTCATTTACTTCTGCTGTCTGCTATATTATCGCGGCCCACTTCAGCACACACAGAAGCATTGCCCCCCCAACAGAATGCTGTAGTGCATGCCACTGTCCTATTTTCCAGCATCAATGCTGGTCAATGCTCCAGAAAAGCAGCTGTTTTTCTTTAAAGCAACTCTCTCAACTGGCACATCACAGCCACTGCATCTTCAGTACTTCTTTTGGCCAGTGATAGTGTGTTCTTCTGTGGTCTTGTAGCTGTCACAATGGACAAGAAGAAACATACTGTTACTGTATAAAAATATCCAGACCTCTGTGACCAACAGTCCCAGCGTTATGAAAATAATATTTAAAAAAGACATTTCCTGGCAAGCCATAGCTGAAGAGATTGGCTCTTAAAGGTGAGGAATCACGTGAAATAAAACACAAAAGACTCTTGAATTTAGGGCAGCACTCCAGATTCACTTTATGTGCTTATGTCCTGTTCACTGAGTGGAACAGTCCATCCTGTGATTTTGCTCTGTGAGCTCCAGTATGTTGTAACAAGTCTAATTTACCAGAGCTAATTGCTGTGTGAGCAGCAGTGTCAGTGCAAGTTGTGAAGGTGAGCTTAGTAGAGAGAGAGAGAGAGAGAGAGAGAGCACAGTTAGACTGACTTAGGGCTGCAAAGCCACATGGGATACTGCTATTTCACATACTGTACATAAAAATACAGTGCACGCATTATGTGTGCTGAGTAACGCTGGTGAGACTGTTGTTTGTGTGTACACATCCACATCCTGCAGCCTTGGAAGACCTGAGTCATGTCCTTTAAACACCTCACCCCTTAAGACTGACAGAGTGAGGTGATCCATCACTGCTGTTGTGGATCAGCCAGACTATGATGGGAACCATGACCCATCATGCACAGTCATGATTACTGTAAGCACATACAAATGACTTGACCTTTGCCTTCTGTACAGTAAAAGTATGAGACCACAGGAGAGGATAAAAAGCTGTCTATTTCTGCTTACTACTCTATTTAGATGGAGAAGAGAAAGATCCATTTAAATACATAATTCATATCATTCCTTCACAAGGCGGAACACAAAGAGTTGACATAACTTCAGCATAACCTCACTTGTTTTACAGGGGAGTCTTTACATCACTCATGCTTTGCTGTAGCTGCTCTGATTCCCCAGCCACCCAGTGCTTAATAGAGGCAATGTGGTTATCACATGGGCCAGGTTTAGTGCACAGAGACGACAAGTGTTGTGGGTGGTTCAGGCTAGTGATGTTCAGGGGCTCCGGCGAGAGAAAGGCTGCGAGTCCGGGAGCGAAGGGCCTTCTGGGGCCTGCAAAAGGCAGCCTAGCGTGGCAGGAGTAGATGTCAGCGTGTGCTGCTGCTGTCCTGTTTGCTCCGCAGTGCTGGCTCAGCAGCCCGTGTAAACTAAGGCTCTACTCTCTTTCTTTCTCCCTGCCTCTCTCTACCTTTTACTCTCTTTGTGTCTTTCTCTCTTCCACCACTCCTTCTCTGTCTTTCATTTCCCTCCCATCTTTTAATTATTTTGCTAGATTTTTCATTGTCCTGCTCTGCTACCACCTCTCTGTCTCCTTGCTGCCCTTTCTCTCCTCCGCACCTCCTCCTTCCACTACCCTCCAAGTCCACTGTCCAGACGGACAGAACCTTGAGTTGGGCGGTAATGCTCCCTGTTCCCTAAAATTGGAGCGCAGGGCATGTTGCGGCATTAGCGCTTAACAGGCCGTGAAATAGCAGCCTGCCTTCCTGACGTCTCCCCCATCACTCCAGGTGAGTTGGCCAGACGGCTGGATAAATGAGCAAGCGGCACCCCCAGCAACCAGCATGCATTTAGGGCACCTGAGGAGAGGTGTCCATCAGTGGTTATCTCACCACACCCGGCTCTTACCAAGTTGTTCACCAGCTCTTGGCCATAGCCAAACTTCCATGGGGATCCTTGCAGCCACTGTAATGAGAACGCTCAGTGTATATCAGTCAGGATCCCCGGTTACACCAGGTTTTGATTGGCTTTATTCTCCCACAGAGTGATGTCATCTTAATTCAGGCTGTAGGTCTCATTGTATGCATATAGCTCTAGCATCCCCTGGCTTCTCATCGTGAAATAGCAGAGATCTCAAACACATCTGCTTCAACAAACTCCAACTGATCTCCGTTCTGCTTCTTATCAAGCCTCTCCCCAAATCCTAGCACCTCTTCTTATCTGATTAGCTGTTAATGTCGGCTTAACCCCCCCATCCCCCACCCCTTCTATCCTTTCTCCCCATTATTCCTAAGCTTTAATAAACTCCCTAAAATGCAGATCGATTTTCTCTTAAGTGAAGGTGGCAGTACCTCTGACTTATTTCATTACCACAGGCTAATTATACCGATTGAAATGAGCTTCTCCTCTTAAGGTGTGTTGATCTGCGCCCCCACGCTTACCAGATTTATTGCCAATACAGTTCTCTACCAATTCTCTAAGTCCCATTCCTGCCTCAGCTCCACCCCACCATCCCTTCACCCAGCCCTCTCACCCTTCACCACCTAAATTATCAGCTGGTGCGTCTTTAACCCCCGTAACTTGTCATTTCATGTTGGATCCACCCTAATGTGTGATTTCAACTGTGCAACTGTGCAATGGAGGAAGGTAATGGAGCATGCTGGTGGCTCAATCGCCTCTGTTCATTGATAATAATGAAGACAAATGTCAAAACATTAGTTGCTAATGTCGTAATGGAGTGGATGCTAGTGGATGTGGGCTGGATGCTACACTGCATTGGCTTTCAATATCACATGACCTTCAATATTTATCTCCTCTTTTTTACTATTAGTCCAGCCCTTCCTATACTTGTACTTTTTGTCTGCTAGTTAAAACATTTTGGGGGGGAAAAATTACATTCCACAGTTTCCACAAATCAGCGGCATATCTACGTGAAATAGAGTTGCTTTGGGTGGCTGTATGTGTTTTCAGTAGCAGTGATAGCACTGATTTACAGATGCAGTGGCTGATGTCACCAGATAGTGAGGCCAGATGCGAGGGGGCACTAAACAAACCTCTGTTTCTGAGAGGAGGTGACACTGTGCATGCTCTCCCTCTTGCCCCTGCTCCAAGTCAACTGTGAAATTAAGATCATATTCCTGATACAAGCAATGCCTGAAGCAAGAAAGTTTGTATTTTTCATTTTTATTCAAACTTAAAGGCTGTCTTTTAGAAAACAGTCAGCTACCTTCTCTGTAAAGACAGTAAATCGATTACAGTTTCCATTGCCTTCTCTATTCTCCGGGAAGCCTGCTTTGTTATTCACTTTTTTTTCTTTGTGTGATATTTCAAAGAACAGTTACCATGGTTATAACTCCTAACTTTCTGCTCTCACATACAAGTGCAGTAGCAATAGTCAATAAGTGGTTGCATAGGCACAGGTATATGGTTTTATGGTCTGTGTATTTATTCACGCTAATACAAGGTGAACATGAACTTGGGAAGAGTGAATAGAGTAGATACAAATGAAATTACTTAGGCCTTTATTGGAAATTGCAGCATTTAGCTTTAAATGTTGCCATGCATGGGAGGTAGGTGATGGAGCCAGATATCCATTTTAGTTATTGTGTGATCTTTTTCTTTTCTCCAGCACAGTAGATTAAATCAGTAATCCCCTCTCCAGCATAATGGCTTAATGGGGGTTGTTATGTTGTTATTAGCGACTGAACCAAAGCCTTCCCACATGAACGCCTTACTCCCAGCATTGGGAGCGTCCACATCCCATGGTTTTCCTTTAAGACCACAGTAATTACTTTTCCCCTCTTACTTCTTACAATTGCCAAATCACTCAGCAGCAGTTAAGCCCTCAGTCTGCCTTTCATGCTGACCCCGCTATCACCATTTCAATCCAGCAGCTGGATTTGAGGGGCTAATTTTGGAAAGGTTGCTGTAGGGAGCGCATGTAAAGAGGGCCTGTCACAAAGCTGTGCATTATCGACAGCTTCCCTAATTTAATTTACCACTAGTGGCCACATGTTCTAGTGTTGTCACAAGAGGCATCTCCATTGGGTCCCCTTCATTATTGTGAAGGGTTAGGAGTAAATGTCCCCCAAGAAAGCAGCCTGAGAAATATTTTAATTTGCCGCAAAGCTTGAGGAATTTGACTTCCATTTAAAGACTGGCTTTATCCCCCACCCGCAGCTCCCCACCTCCCTCCTGGGTTCCAGTGAAAAATGGGGAACTGTCCAGCAGCTACACACACACCTTCTTCATTGCAACTGTAGTAAAAACCAATTGAGAAGAATAATGGAGCACAGTAAAATGCGAGAGTGGAGATGACTCGAAGCCATATGACTGTTTTCATTCTTTGGGGACACTAAGCCCCAGAATCTTTTGAGACAGAAACAGGGATGCTTCCCAGTGCTTCGTATGTCACTCATTATCCTTATTAACACTGTTGGTGCACCAAATCAAGTGAGTTTGCCAGCGTTTAATATATATATCCCCTGTGGGAGCAGCAGAGCAGAACCAACTCCAGATATGCAAAGTAGGGGCATAGGTTTGTAGAGAGGGTGAAGAAAACAGAGCACTGTAGGCAGTGAGCAGGCTTTGCGTGACTCTGGTTTGCTCTGTGAATTCTCCCTTTGTTTGGTCTTGTAAGCGAAACACAGATCCCTGGACAACACGGCCTGGGGTTTATGTTAATGAGCAACTTTCACCAAGGCTTCTCCCTTCTACCGTTTCTCAGATCCAGGCCAGAATACTCTTCAGAGATTCATCCCGCTCAGACATCACCACCACCCAGTGATACAGTGTGCAGTGTGATGTACTGAAAGGCCCACTCCGGTCTGGAACTCAGACCATTGCTAGATTCAGTTGATTCACTTGAGTTCAAAGGTGGAAGTTCAAAGGAAAGCAAGTAGTTTCAACATCGACTCCCCTCCCTTATGTCAAGGTGCAAGTTCTTTGCAAAATCTCTGTTTAATGTTCTACGTACAGCTTTTGGCTGATTCACACATTTCTCGGGCATTTTTGTCTACAGGTCAGGACGAAAGGGTGAGCTGAGGTTTTGAGTAGAATCAAAGAGTGGTTTTCTATTCCTGAAAACCTGTAAAATGGATTATATAGATTGCTTGAAATGCCTCGGATAGCTCTTTAGGATATGCCTGTTACTGAATGTGCGACTTTCCCTTTCTTCCCATCTGTCTTTATCTTGTTCACTTTCCTCTCTCTCTCTCTTTCTTACCTGCGTCTGCTTCTTCCCTTTTAAAAAGCAGCTTACCCCACTGGTCTCCGTTAATATGAGGCCATTCCTGTAGCGAAGGCAGACCACTATGTCAAGAGCAGCAGTTTTCTTTGGATGCTTTAAAGCCTTGGCAGAACCATCTCTTCTTTCCCCTGCTGGCTCTGGAACACTTGGTTCCTTTAATATCCTGCAGATAGGGAGCGCAGCACCGGTGTTTAGGATACTACTATACACGGAGGTGCAAGGGCTTTGAGGAGGAATCATCCAGTGACATTATCTCCTCTTTACTCAAAAAGGCAGTACAGCTGGCCCCACAGTTCCACAGGAGCTTTTCTGCCTCATCTGCAAAAATATTTGTGTATTGACGTTTGCAGTGAGATGAATTTGTTATACTCTAGCGTCTCGCTCATCGGCTACCTTTATCTTTCGTCTTGCTTGGCTATTTATTCTGCTGGCTTCTGCACATGGCCTATGTATTATTAACCAGCAACACATAGGTTTAGATGTTGCTGCTGTGTTACATTTAATAACTGCAAAATCAAAATGTAGCATTGCTCCAACATTCACTCTTCAAAGGAGGTATAATGAGTGGAGCAGCAAAGTTCAAAGAGAATGGTTAAGTGTTTGTATAGAATTATACAACTGTGCTTTCCTCAGAGTGTTATTGAAAGGTTTGATATTTTACATGAAAAGGTACTAAAGAGGAGTTTAGCTCAGGAAACAGGTTTAACCCTTCTGCTTTGGGCATCAGAGGAAATACTAATGCAGATAAGAGTCTCCTTATTAATGCTCACGTTTTGTTAGTTATAATGGTGTGTCTTCCTGCATTATATTTCTCTTCTTCCCATCATCTCTTCTTTAAATTGTGTTGCATTCCGCACTCTCTCTGACGCCATTCCTAGCTGTTACATCAGTGTTGAGCTTGTTCTTTTCAAAGTAATCTGAATAGACGTTTTCTTCTGTGTCCTCTGCACCACATGCATCGTTCTCACTGCTTTTTTTTCTTTAGCTTCTTTTGATTTTTAATGCTGTGTCTGTTTTTTTTGTATTTTGTCTGTTGCTGTTTTGATATGTATTTTTGTTGTTGATAGTGCTGAAATGAAAGGCAACAACGGATTTCTAATGCACATTTAAACGTGGAAAGAGAATGAGTCATTTGTTTAAGCCCAAGGGGGTGCTAAGATTGTTCTGCATTGTGTGTCGACACCGGTCCCCTGTTAATGTCACTGTCACTAAATAATGATGCATGCATGTAGACAGCTGCACTGACACTCACACACACACATTATTTCATCTATGTATGTTTCACTGGGAGAATCTCAGGGGAAAAAACATCTTGTTATTGTATGTACTGTATGTATGAATGTACGTATGTCACATATGTGAGTGAATTTCTACACTGAATGTACACATAAGCCGATATGGTAAACCCTCAATTTTTAAATGGAGCCGGTTATTGCTATAAAGTTATGTTTAAAGATACCAAAAAGAAACTCCTATGTGATAGATGGAAATGGGAGAGATAAATATGAATCAAAAAGACGGTGGACTGTGGAAAATAAAAGACAATGATGAAAAGAAGAGGAGGGAGGAAGAGAGGCTTAGAAGGTGGATGGATGGTAAGGCAGGAGGGAGGGTGGGGAGGGAGGGAGGGAGGGAGGGAGAGGCGAGTGCTGAGCGGAGAGGAGAGAGAAAGCCGGAATGAACGATATATAGCCCCTGGCAAACAGAAAACAATTGTTACACTGCCTCCCATAACCCACTTCAACCTTAAACAGCAGATTTTTTTCACTCAATTAATTTCTACACATTGGAGCAGGGGCCTTGGCTGAAGCTGGGCTTTTATGTGCTCCTGCAGCTGCGAGGCCTATACACATCTATGTCTCTGTCTCTCTCTCTCTCTCTCCTCTCTGTCTCTAGCTTTCTTTTCTTCAGAAAATGAACATTCTGCATTTGAATGGACTGGAACACTTTCGGAGATGAAGCCTGAATAAACAGGGAAATGGTATATATTGTCCAAAATAGCACACACACAAGCAATTGATGGAACCTGTTATTTGATTCTCTAGTAGGACAAGAAATGCCTTTTAACCTAATCAGTATCAAAGGCCGCCATGCAGAGCTGCATACAAACTTTGAAATATGATTTAAATCTGCAAATACACAGTACATTCAGCTAAATGTAGTCTGGTATACTGTTTATTACTGGTAATTTATACATACTGTATATATATTATATACTGGTTATATTCTGGTCATTCATTTTCATCATCCATTACATGTGAAGCTGATAGAAAGCGAGAACAATACAGTTGACTTAATGTTTATTCAAATGATAAAATCCTGTAAGACAATTTGCGATAGAACCCTAATGGAAAAACAAGATGTCCATACATGGGACTAATAACAATAATAATCAAAATAATGATAGTAATGATAATAATCACACACAGGAGCAAACCGGGGCATAGTGGTCCTATGTGGACAGCAAGTAGATGTTTTGCCTGAGGACTGAGAGAGGAAGAGCAGGCAGAGACAGATGGACAGATAGATAGGGGAGGGCATGACTGAGCTGTGTCTGTGTGTGGTGAGTGAGGGCCAGTCGGAACAACATGAATCATGGCTCCAGTTGAGAGAGGAGGAGATCAGATCAATAACTGCCCAGAGGAGGGAGAAGAGCGAGAGAGAGAGCAAGAGGATGAAAGGAGGACACAGGAGGTGTTCATCACTGGACCACCCTGACTCCCAGCATGCTCCTTTTTTTTGTCTTTCTCAGGCTGTACAGTTAATGTATTGAGCGAAACGATGGCTAATTTTCTTTCCCGAAAACTGAAAGATAGATACACGTAGATAATGTGCTAATGTGTAGGTATGACTTTTTGATTATTCAAATTGAGTCATGCACAGGCTATGGGCATCCTTTCCTAAGAAATGTAAGGATACTCTAATTTCACTTCAGCAAAGCATTGACCTACACTTAATTTAATAAGACACTCTTAAAGTGCATTTCAAAATGTTATAGTCAAATTTTGAGTGTGCAGTTTTATCTGTTAAAAATGAAAGCACTAAACGAATAATTCATCTCGCTTTACTCTTGAAGCCAGTCTTGAAGAGCTTGTTTGATTGTGCATGAACAAATGTAGTAGCTCTTGTGTACGTGTAAAAAGTGTTTCATGTCTAGTGCAGTGGAGTGCAAAGGCTCCGCAGTGGTCATTTCTCATTAAGTGACCAGTGTGCCTAGGGAAAGGCCTGTTTTTTACAGAATATGTGTGTGTGTGTGCCAGGACCAGCTACATAGGTAGTGGCCAATGCTGGAGTGGCTGTCTGGGTGTTTAAGCATGCTACGCACACAAGTGTAAAATGGCCAAGCTCTCCTCCAACATTGTACTGTGGAACAGGCAAGCAATTTTTCTCACCCCTCTTTTTTTATATAATTTGGTCGATAAAGGTGAAGGACGTTTCATCGCTATTTCTCCCTCCCGACTCCCTCCTCCTCGTGCGCTCTGCTCTGTCTCAGAGTGAATCCCGAGATAAAGCTCGGCGGCGCTCCATGTTTAATGGAGCTTAATCCCACAGATTTGAGATACGGAGCTGTGAGGTAATTCCCTCGTGCCCATCTTCACTAACACAGAATGGTCATATGACCAACTAATTCTGCCCCTTTGCTAGATACAGACAGACAGGTGGCCAAATGGAAGGACAAATGTGTTTGCTTTTTTAAAGAATTTATCAGGAAAAGGGTTGTGCTTTTTCTGAGGATCACACAATCTCATCGCAACTCATCTGCTGTAAAAACACGTACTCTCTGCCATACTTTGTCTTCAGCTGTGCCTCAGTAAATTGTGGTCATGTTTACTATGGCTGGTCGGTTGACCTCCCTCTTGATGGGGGATTTATAAATTAATCTGCAACGCAGAGATGAATGTGAGCGAGTTTGGAGTAATTTAGTGTCCACAGACAGGACTCCAGCCACAGCATCACGTCAGGACGCTTGGGGAGAGTTAGGAGGAAGCCATGTGCTGGGAAGTATTATAGCCACCAACAATCCTCCTTAAGTGATGTGCTGACACTAAACAATTTACTATTCACCCTGCCACTGAAAATATTTTCAATCCGAGTGCATAAAGCTCCCATGGCAGGCAATATGCCAAGCACTCTTTTTTCCATCTGCTACTTTTTGTTTCAGAATAGCCACAGTGTGGTTGAATTTACCCCAAGATATGCTTGTCAGGCCCACTTGACATGAGCTGCGTTGTCAGTGTGTAAAACAGTCCACATGGATGATTGCAGAGCAGCACTGGTCGTTAGTGGTAGTCAGTGTGGTTTGAGAGAAAAGAAAATGTTCTTGCCAGGTTTTTATATAAGTTAAAAAGTGTGTTAAATGAAAAGGAAACAAGCAGCTCCACTTATTTAATCAGTATACAGTATAAGTAAAAGACTGTGGACTACACGCAGCTCCCCACACATTTCCTTGTCTGCTCTTATTCCCATCTTTTCTCTCTTTACCCATAGTTTTCTTACCTTCTGTCTTTACCACTATCTACAATGTTCTCCTGTGTCCTCCCCTCCTTTCTTAGTGGCCTCTCAGGTATAAGACATCTAATTGTCATGGGAGTAAAGGCAAACCGCAGAGTAAAAAAACAACACAGAAACACTGTATAGTTATTGTCCAAAACAAAAACAGCAGGCGTGAGCACTCTGAAAAACCACATACACACAGGCATCCGGATGTCAGTGTGATGGGGGCAGAAGCTGAATGTTCGAAGTTGTGTTTGTGGTTGTTTATGTGTGTGAGTGTATGTTTTTGGCAGGTGAGGGGGCACATCGTCCTTTATAGCTGCACTCTCTTTGGCACTGTCACTTCAAGGTCTCAATCGCTTGCCATTCTAGGCCCCAACCACTGCCAACGCAGCCAATCCACCTCTGCCAAGGTCCTCTTCATCCCTCTGCTACTGCTCTTCTCTCTCCTCCTTTGCATAATTACCCAGGTAATTGTGGAGTAATTGACTGCATCACCTGCTCCTCGGAAGCTCTGGCATTGTTTAATAAACAGCTGGAATATGCGCCACATGTTGTTGGAGAGAAAGAAGAAGAACATATTGGGGCAGAGGGGGAGGACTGAAAAGAGTTGGGTGGTGAGAGGCGGTGAGAATGTACACATGCTAATTTCCCAAACACAGACGCATTCTCCAGGCAAGTCTTGAACTTGTTATGCAAGGTGAACATATTATTGCCTGTGGAAACATTAGTGAGGGAGAGGGTAATGAGAGTGGGAGATGGATAGATTTAGAGACACAGTGAAGAGAAGAGGCAACAGAAAGTGGGTGAGAGAAAGTTTTAGGCATGAGAGAATGAGATGGATAGATGGAAGGGGGAGCAAAAAAGGAGAGAGCGGTGAAGCTAGCCTCTCAGGGCTAATGACATTAAGGAGGTCTGATGAATCGACACCCGCTGAGTGTTATTGACGTCCCGCGAGCCTGCCCAGGCAGAGCCAGCCTCCCAGTCGGGTATTGGCTAGCCCTGCTCCTCAATTAGACTGCCTGATTAGATTCCCTCGGTTGTGCCCTCTCATGGGGTGACCAGGGTGGCATGATGGATGTGATGGGCAGGATTATCAGAGGGGGGTGTCACCCATGCCCCGCCTGGGGTGCTCCAGACGATGGGTTTGACCAGTCGTCGCAGGGGCGTGTAGACGGAGGGCAGGGGGCGCGGCTCGAGACTCTTATTGAGGCTGTCAATCATTGGCGCTTACAAGATAGAGACTGTGTCTCTGCACAGAGATGCACAGGGGTAATTACTATTCCATCTAACTTGGCATCTAGATATATGAGGCTGTTCACAACCACTGACCTCACGTGGCAACCCTTCACCATTTTTTAAATTGTTGGAAAATACTCAATTTGCATAGCCTGTCCTTCATTCACTAATCCTTCAGAGTGACTCAAAATGTAACGGTGCTTAGATACTGCAGATTCTGTGGTTTTATTTTACTCTGCTATTCATTTACCAAAGTAAATGTGAAAAATGCTAGGGTTTAGTTTTCCCGTCATCTTTGTTCCTACATTAGTCCATACTGTCGAAGAGTTAGGGCAGGATATGTCCTTAACCCTATTCTCTCCATGTTCTGGTAGTGACAGTTTCTCACAACCATTCATCAACATCTTGGCTCTTGTGGTGCAAAAAATGGGGCAAGTCAGGTAAGTGTCCCAATTCAGCAGTTTTGAAAGGCAGTAACTAATGATATCTCAGGAACCGGGGCTGCTGCTGTTTCCCTGAGAACTTTCCTTCCTGTTCCATTGTGTGTTTGTGTGGCTGGATAGCTAGCTAATGGCCTGTCTCTGATGAATTAGGGGGTCTGACACCCTGCAAACACACTCTCCCAAGGTCAGAACAGCTCACAGATTACCATATTCGGGGGCTTTAAAAATCTAACACAGCCTCAAGTCAGTCGGATGACAATTGAGTCGAGCATGCAAGAAGATAAGGAAGTTGGAGGAAATGGGGGGGGGGGGGGTGGCGTTTGGATCCAAAGGAAGAAATTGCTTTTAAAGTGGAGAAAACTTGCAGTGATCTCTGCCGCTGATGTCCCCAACAGTGGCTGTGATGCCAAGGGTCCGTTTGTGCATCCCTCTCAGGCGCTCCCACAGTTGTTCACTCGACAATGTTATCCCTTTTCTTTATTTAAAGCTGCTATTCAACCCTCCAGTCCGTGTTAAAGAGTACTCTTACACCCAGGAAAGTGCTTAGTGAATGTGCTCTGCTGAAGCACTTCCATATTTCTTCCCAATAGCACCATGTTGTTTTCAAATACAGCGTGGTATAATGTTCCATTATATAGTGTAACATATTGTATAATGCATTGTATTGGTGTATAACAGCCTGTGATCAATATGTCAGCCTTGGTGAATGCCATCAACAAAAAGGATAGATTAAATAATCAGAGAGAGGACAAGTTGGAGGCAATGGGAGCATTTAGATTAACACAACCAAATACATGCACACACACTGACTCATATGTCTAACCAAAAACACAGGCATCCAAACACACTCGCACATACATGCATGCTCACAGAAACAAATTGTAACACATAAGGGCGAACACGCATCCACCCACACACTTGCCATATGTGTCTGCAGGGAGCTGGCTAAAATGTCAAGCTATGTGCATGGCTGCCTCCTGTCGACGCCTCTCTCCTTATTTCACAGCAGCACCTGGTGGTGACAAAGAGCACAGAGGAGAGAGACTCCCCAGGAGAGGAGAGGAAAGGAAAGGAAAGGAAAGGAAAGAGAGGAGAGGAGTCCAGCCATTTCCTAGACAATAGACCCTCCGTGTCCCATCATGTTCTACTTGCCTGTCAGTCCAACTCAGGGCTGCTTAATTTTACTTTGAATCGACAATGTTCTAGCCCCTGCCAAAGTTTGAGGGATTTTAGACATAGTACCAAAGCCAAGGAGCATAATGAATGAAAAGCCCCTTCCCAAATTGATTTCAAACTAAATCAAACCCTATATTCAATTATCTGCCAGAGTTGCCACTGAGGAACTTTCAAGTTGTATAGGCAGAGTAAGAGAGAAAGAGAAGGAGGGGAGAAAGTGAGGAGAGGGAAAGAGGACGGTCGGAGCAGAATGCAAATGACTCCATCCCTGTGTGGTGTCAGAACAGGTGGCCCAGTGGTAGCGCTGGGGCTGATGAATGAGCTGTTGAAGTGGAGCCCATTGCTACCTCTAGCTAGTGGCAGCTCCAATTCTGCCTAGTTAAGCATTTGGCCTCCTCTGCCAGAAGGGCTTAATTGAAGAAATCATCACAGGGACCGGGAAAGATCTGGTGTTACTGGGACCAAATTGTCTGTCTGCCTAACCAGACTGTAACATCATAATGGTGTGATACTATCCATCCACAAATCACAAGGAAAGTGTTTCATTACAAGATATCAGACCAGGACCAAATTCATTTGAATTATGCTGCACCCAGTGTGAATTGCTTCGATTCACAGTCATAAGTTAAAGGATAATGCTCGTAGAATTATTTTTCCCCTGTTGGCTGTCTTACCCATTAAAAGTCTAAAACCCAACAATGTATTTGCTACAGTCAGAAGCTACCCATGTATGATCTGTTATGTAGATTGCTGGCTCCCACTGTTGTTTAAAAAAAAAATCCATTAAAAACAGCTCACAAAGACATACTGCTGCAGTGACTAATGTAATACATCATGTTGAACAGCACGTGTATTGCTGGTCTTCCTAACATGCCTTTATCACTCAGGTAATTACTGTTTTAGTATGAGTTAATACAGTATTACACCTGCACGAGGAAGACAAAATGTCCTGTTCTTCTGTGACAAATGTTTCATTTTTTTCCCCCTTTTTTTCTCTTAATACAGTCTAACACAGCCCGTTGGACATTATTCACACCAGACAAGCAGACCATGAGGCAGGCAGCAGAAGGAACATACTCTGATTGGTTTATCTTAGCAGAGACCAGTGACTTTTTATTGTATCAGAGAGTGAGGGTAATTATTGGTAAATTACAAAAACCTGTCCTGTCAGCAATATCAAGCAGAAACCAATCAAGTCATTGACACCACACTTGCGTTCCAAAAAACAAGTAGCCTTTGGCCACCTGCCGCACCTGCGCACAGTGTATTGAATGTTTGGCCTAACTAATGAACGACTGAATGCAATTATAATGTACCATCTCTGAAATTAGGCCTGCCATGATGTTAATTACATAATTACTGAAGATGTCAGCTCTATGCGGGAGGGTGTAGTGTCAGTGGAGAGAGTGGAGCACACAGGGAGGGATGCTGCTTTGCTTTCAGGGATGAACTATAGACGCTTCTTTGATTCATGATGCCGGCTTTGTGGAAAATATCGCCTTTGCCAAGTTAATTTTGAAAAGGCCAGCATATTTGGGCAGAGACAATCAGCCTGACCTTTCTGAGAACAGCCCCAGTTTTCACTCTTTCACCTCTCTTTTTCTTTCATTTTCTTTCTTTTTTCCTTTACTTTCTTCTGTCTGTCTCTTTCTTTCTTTTGTCTGTCTTTCTTTTTTTCTCTCATCTCTCCTTCACTATGCTTTCTCTCCTCCCTCGGTTCGGTGGGGCCGACATGCACGTCCTCGACAGCAGCGTCTGCAAATAGAGAGAACCGTTGTCTATCAACACATCCCACTGATGAAGCGGCCTTCCCGTTGGAATATTTGTACAAATTTGTTGGCGGCTGCCTCTATTAGACGCAGGTCTTTGCTAGGAAACAAGTATGCTTCTAGTGTAGACTGACAATTGTATTCTCCTGCTTGTGTACTTCACTAATCAAGGCGACGCAGATGACTTTGCCGTTGTTCTGTGTGCAGTTATATCATGCAGGTGATTGGAATATCAATGAATTCCACACTTGCAGCCTCATGGCTAATTTGCAATGGCTGTATATCAAATGTGTCATGAGAATGGGGAGCCATATTTCCCTTACAGAGAATATGGAACAGCATTTGTCATTTGCCTTTCAATGCGTACCTCTCCCTGGTGCCATTTGGTATGCAAAGTAAGGCTGGGCGTGTGTGTGTGTGTGCGTGCGTGTGTGCGCGCGTTTGTATGTGAGTGTGTATGTAAATATGTAAAAGACTGAGCGAGGGAGAAAGAGTAGAAGTACGTGTTAATGTATTTATGTTGAGTGTGTTTGAGTGTGTCACTAGGATCTGGGGCTGCAGACAGATAGGGTAAGAAGGGGCCAGGGTGCCTCAAACGAGATGCAGATGAGGATCCACGCTGAATAATCAGATCACCGCTCTGCCACAGACAGGGTGGGGTCTCCATCACAGCTGTTTCAGCCCAGACACAACCCCACCACCGCCCTCCCTGTGCCTCCATCCCCCACCTCTCTCCCCATCCACCTGTCCCACATCAGTACTTCCAGCATAACAAACTCTGACGAGACTTTTCCAGGAACTGAAAATAGTTTACCGCCTCCCTGTTACACCTCCACCCGCTGCCTCCTGCCTCGGTAGCCTGCTGTTTTCACAGGAAATTAGCCAGACGTCCCCTGAGGTGAATCTCGTGCATAGCAAGATATCTGCCTGTCAAGGTGTTCCACAGCTTCTGCATTCATTTGCTCCTCAATGTCTCTCTCTCTCCCTCTGCCCCCCGCCCTCCCCTTCTTCTACCTTTCCATCTGACCCCTGCAACTGCACTCTCAAAGTGAGTTTAAAGCCCCTGTCTGAACCACACTATATGAGCAGTGTTTTTTCTTTGTTTTATCTAAAACAAGATTTCCATTCACACAATGGATATGTGCAAGTATGCCATTAAGATTATGTGCTCATTCATTGTTATTTCCCCCTCACATTGTTCTTCTCACTCTAAACAGTTTGTTGGTGCCACCTATATTTTGAGTGTTATGCTCTAACCCTTGCCATGCAGTTCATGACATCTAAAGAGGAATAATTGCTCTGCGTAAAGCTGGTCCGGCCCAGTCCATGGCTTTACCATGGGTATCAGAACTTAACAACTGTTTGACTTGGGGCACTGTATTTATCACACCTTGTTTTATGGACTCATAAAACATTCCCTTGATGAATTTGTAGGCTTATGAAAACATTTCCATCCAGACGGGCTTTAAAGGTTTCAGAGGGACAGACCTGTACAGTTACTTTCTCCATGCCCACATTCTGCCTGAGGCCGGCCTGTAAACTAGTCGTACCCCTTCATGCCATTCTTGTTCTGCAAATCTTTTTGCACTCCCAGTTGAAGAACAGTATGATGAACCGTATGTTGGAAGACTGAAGCTGAGTAGTAACTGATCAGGAGACTGGCACCTTACACAGGAGTTTATTTTTTATTTTTTTTTAAAGATTATTTTTTGGGGGCATTTTTTCCCTTTATTAGATCGTGACAGTGGATAGACAGGAAAGGTGGGAGAGAGATGGGGGATGACACGCAGCAAAGCGCAGCAGGTCGGACTCGCACCCGGGCCGCTGCAAAGGACTCAGCCTACATGGGGCGCAAGCTAGTGGCCGCCCCAGTTGTTGTTCTTTGGACCGTTGTGTGTTCATACTGATGTGCCCATTTTTCCGAGTGGTTATAGGTGACCTCTCCTATCATCACTTCAGGCTTTTAAGGACAGTTGTGTTCAAGTAGTGGAGTGAGTCATTGAAATGGGTCAGATAGTGACCCATATTTGCCCCTCTACATAAGAACAGAAGGTGGACGTCAGTCACACTGGGGGAGCCCAGGGAGAAGCAGCACCTCTCGGGATCTGTCCCTAGTAAAGAATCGCTGAAACAGGGAATTCAGTGGCCCAAGACTTCTGCAACACAAAGGACTGTCCTCATGCTCTGGCACTCAGGGGACGCAGTCAGCAAAGTGCGTCTTACAGCCAAAGACCAGAGCACTGGCTTCATTGTGTGTCTTTTGTGCTCTTAGATGCTCTGCCCTGCTTTTGCTTCTTTTTTTTCAACTCATGCAGACACTTGAGAGGTGCCAATGAAGGATGGTACCCATTTGTGGATGTCTGACACAGCAGCTCATGATTGGCTTAAAAGAAAAGAAAAGGGCTGTTGTGTCATTTTGGTGCAGTGGATAAAGGACTAAAGGCAAAATTACCAAGTCGGGCCTGTGACATCAAGGCTTTACAGATGAAATTATCTCTTAAGTTTATAGGTGATGTCTGCCTATTTGTTGTCTAACCTGACAATGGGAAAGTGTATGGCAGATACTGTGGTACGCTAACAGCATGGATATTATGGCAGCTGTATTATGTAGTTTAGTGGTGGATAGGTAGATCTCACTGCTGGGATAAATAAGCCCTCTCTGCAGCACTACACCTCAGTTCAAGGATACAGGCTACCATCACTAATCCACTGAATGAGTGCATTGACCACTCAGCCTTGCTCTTCAATGCAGTTACTCCATATTGTCAGGCAACAGGGAGAAAGAGACATCCACAGAAGAATAGAGTAGCACACATGCTGATAGATGTACAACACGTGATCCAATGACAAACACACAATGCTTGTGCGACAGGACACATTTGAAGCCTGACTGCCAAGGCGAGGGTGGGAAGCGAGGGGGGCATTGAGAGTTTCCCTTGAGCTTACACCTCCTTATCCTGTTGGTTGGCCCATGAAATATTAACAGTGGCTGCCTCCCCTCTGAATAAGCCAATAGAGTAGTAAAGGGTAAGGTGTGCCTCACACGGTGTTTAATGCGTGCCCCTTAGGGCCTCAGCTTGGTCTGAAAAATAGGGCCTTTTCTCTAGCTCTTACCTTTACTCTGGTCTCCCTTTGTTCTTTAATTTTCTCTTTCTGACTTTCTCTTTCCTTCTTATTTTTTCTTTCTGTCTTTTTTATTTGTTATTTGCCCTAATTTCAATCTATTAAGTATTCTTTTTTCTCGCCTCATCTGCTAGAAGGGGAGAGAAAGACCGAAAGCAATAAAAAGAGTATAGGAGAGAGCAAGAAAGAAGAGAAAGAGATGGTGAGTGTTGGGATTCAGTGAGCTTTACATTATCAGATGGCCAGTGCGTTGGCTCCTCCGCCTCAGCCTGTTGTCTTTCCTCTAGCCGTGCTTTTTTTACCATGTGCTGAGAGGAAATGGTTGTTCTGTGGCGATCTCAGTTTTATGAGGCATGCAGGCACTTTCTCATCTGTTCCCTGCTTTTCACCCAAAACCATCACAGTCTTTCCCTCCCACGGCAGAACAGCAGACCACCCTTTAAAAGGTGACTATAAAGAAAACAGAAAGCAATGAATACATTAAACAGATGCTTAGATATCTCCTTTTTTTAATGGTGGATTTTGGGCAGTTGTAAAGTTTGTGATGTCCTCTGTTTCACTTCAGACACCGCCTTCAAAGCCCCCACATTGGTCAAAAGGACACAGAGATATTGTGGCATATTGGTCCTTTCTACAGCGTATTACACCACGATTGGGACATCTGACAATGACAATAATGTAGCCTAGGTGCTCCCCCGTTTCCATCCAACCCACATGAATTTGCACACCACCACCTATTTCTTAACCCACAGCCATCTGGTTGTAAATGATTGAGTGTCTTTCCAGAGCGTCTTGCAGTACGTTCACTTGTACCACCAAAAAAAAATCATTCCAATTTAATTAAACTGAAAGAATATCATTACGGTTCTTAATGATGATTAATGTCTAAATAATAATAACATTTATGAAGTATTAGGGTATTAGAGTTCTAGTTGGATGTGAAATTATTCTTTCTGTTCAGGTACAGGACATAGTTATAACAAATAGCAACCCTCATTACTCATACCATTGGCTCCTTGGTTAGAGATTCAGACAGATTGAAAATCCATTTTATCTCCAAGTTTACTCTCCACTGGATTCTTTCTTCTTCGTAAACTATAGAACATTCGGCCATCCACTCAGCCCTGAAAGCCGCTGACAACAAACTCTTTGTAGTTTTCTTCCTGTTGACTTATTTTCGTACTTTCCTCCCCCTGTGTTAAAACAAATGGCAACTGCAGGAAGCAAAAAGAAGGAAAAAAAAAAGCTGAAAAGTTGACATTTAGCTTAAATGGAGGTAGAATGGGCCGCAGGGATGCAGCTGTAACGATGCACGAGAGACAAGGGCTTCTTCTCTCTCCCCGTCCCGCTAAAGCAAGATTTATGACCTCACGAATGCCATCATATTTTAGCAGCTGATGTACGCTGTGGGTGGTTTATCTGGGATTGAAGGCTTTGCTGTTGAGCCCATCACTGTGGGGCTTCTATGACTTACAGTGGCAACATGCAACAAGATGTAACAAAGAGGACACTGTTATTGGTCTGTGAAATATCTTGTAAGTTTACCACATGACACATTTTTCCCACAGATAAAAGGCATTTCTATGCAAATGACCAATCCCCAATACATTTTGCAAAGAAGATTGCAAAAGGACAAAATAAAGAGTGGATGTTGAACCAACGCAACAACTTAAAAGTCAACTTCTCTGTTAAATTCCTCCTCACACATCCATTTTCCTTGAGGAGTGCGGGGGCTCATAGAGCCCTAAATGAGAGATCTTATATGATTCATCTATGCCCCCTGCTTTGCGTGTCATTGCAATACCCTCTTGCTCTTCCCTCACTACTCTCCCCTGGCAGTGTAATTGACAGACCTCAACAGTTAAGACCTCCAACAGCTCTTTCTTCATTTGGAGACACTTTGTCGGTTTTAATCAGGGTTTTAATTGGCAGGCTGGCAGTGGGTGAGTGGCACCATGGGCTGGGGCAGAGGCAACACTGACTTTCCCGAGATATCATTTGTGTTCCATCCCCCATTCTGTCTTTCTTTCTTTTCCTTCTTAGTTTCTTTCTTTCTTCATGTCCCTCTCTCACTGCCCCTCGTTCCAGCTGCTATTTGCTTATAGTTCCTCAAATATTAAGTCATACATCAATATGTTTATCCTCCTACTCTGTGTTTTCATTTTCTATCGTTGTACTATCTGTTAACTCACACTGTTACACACTGATTAAAAGAGTGTGCTGATGGCATTACTGATATGCCAAACATGGAATAATCCGAACCAGAACACATTGTGTGTGCACAGTGAAGGGGGGTCCTGTGGGCTCTTCTGTATTGTGTTTGAACTGGGCTGCTTTGTGCTGCTGATTTTTGAGTCCTACATGTCAGCTAGTACGACGGGCCAGTATGTGCCTTGCTCCTGCCAGTGTGAATCTAGCTGAATCTAGGACACCAGGACTCTTGTCCGTGATTCTCCCTCCTGTTGAGGTGTTAGTAATGCCAGGGGACAAGCTAGAGCGGATTGAAAAAGAACGAAAAATAGGTGGTGGGAGGTTGAGAGAAGTACAGATAGGCTGAAGAAAGAGAATATGTCCCAGAATTCTTTGTCAAAATCCTTTGTTGACAGCCGAGGCCCTGCTTTTGAACCTGGCCCAGCAAAGCCTTGAATTGTCTGTCATTTTGATGACATGACAGCTATTGTCAGTTTTTGCCTGTGCTAAAGCATGCCTCTCTGCAAGTTTAGCTGTATCTTGCTGTGTACAGACTTTCTGTATATGAGCATCTGTGTCGAAGTACAAGTACTGAAAAAACAAAAACTCCCTATAATCAACAAGCATCCTGTGTATTTGCCAGGCCAATTAAGAGTCATTCATTTGCTAATGAAGGCCCTGTCGAGGTCTAAACTGCTCCTAGGGGCATGCAGACATGCAGTCAGTGCACACGCAGCCCTCCGCAAAGTTCAGCGCCACCGACATAGTCATCAGTCTGTGCCCGCTGCTGCTGCACGCGTCTCGCATTGCCCACTCAGCACATCTCACCAGCAGCCCCTAAACACTAAAAAGTATAATTGAATTCATTATTTCCTGTTTTATGACTTGTTCCGCTGTGGTTTTAATTTGTCCTGTAAAAGATGAGGCAGGCAGGCAGTTTTTCTGCCTTGAATTCCCTTCAGTTCCCCTCTCCCAGGCTTCCTTGTTCTTCCACCAAGCTCTGGATTTTATGAGGCGGGGGTCTCCTGTGTCATGGGAGCCGTCTCTACCGCTAATCAACTCCTCAAGGTTGCTATCTCCGTGCCATGCAGGAGGAGGCAGAGGGGTGCTGCCAAATTGCACGCCTACCTACCTCTTTAATGGGCTAACTGCATGACCTTCACGATGACTCCATCCTAACTCCACTCTGAAGACATGGCCCATCTGTGTATTGATTTAGTCATGAGAATATAATCTGAAAACATTTCTGTCAATATTTTCTCCCTGCCTTCAGCTTCCCTGGAAGAGATGATGTTCAGCACAAGTGCAAGGTTATCAACAGCATCTTTGCGTTCATTGGAGACATACTGTATTTTATAAGTGATAAGAAGCCTTTTTTCTAGACTTACTCAGACTTGGCAGAGCTGTTGAGGAGTCAGTGCCTCTAGGCCCTTCACTTTGGCCCCAATGACTGAAGATGATTGCTCAGCTGCCAGCAACGGCTGCCTTACTTCTTCCCCTGACGCCAGAGACTTTCTACATTTACCCCTCCCTGTTTCTCCCTCCCACTTTTCTTTTTTAGTGTGTCAATACATCAGTTCATTCATCATTTCTTCCTGTGGAGTATGCTGAAGGTTTCCGCTGGGTAGGTTGGAGATCGTCTTTGAGGGAGGGCTGACCCCTCAAACTGTGACCGCAGCCGACCGGGGTGGCAATATCTCAGTCCTTAGGGAGTTGGGTCGGGAACCGGTGGGTTGCTGGTTCAAGTCCCCTGCACAGACCAAAGTACAGAGTGTGGATTGGTAGCTGGAGAGATGCGAGGGAGATGGGCACTGCCAAGGTGCTCTTGAGCAAGACACGATCACCCCCACCAGGGCGCTGGTCCAGCTGTGTGTGTGTGTGTGTGTGTGTGTTTGGTGTGGTTTCTAACAAACGGAGTGTAAATTGTGATTTTATTTATGTTAATAAAAAATCAATAAAAAGCATAAATTAAATTATAAAAATGAATACAAATAAATTAAATTATAAATTAAATTGAAAGCAATGCTGATAGCACTGAGCACACCACGTCACACTATTATCAAAGAACAGATTAGAGCTCTCTGCAAGATGTTCTGAAACCTTGACTGTCAGCTGATAGGACTGGATTACCTTAAGTATAAAATAAGACCTTACGTTGTTGACTGTGGCCACAGTTTGCTTCTATCATGGGGGTGGACACTGGTACCAAGCTATCCACAGGAGCAAATGTGGTTTGTGTTTTAACATTGGTGGGATGTAACAGTTTAATTTCATGATGTCAACATAGAATTGGAATCAGATCATAAAGCATTATGGCACTTATACAGAGAGGAACGCCGCTGTAAATCGGCAGAGTGCACTCAGATGGAGACAGATCTATTGTGCAGTTTTAGTACATATGTGTTAAGTGGTTGGGGTGAGCGTCATGACGGTAATGATAATAATAACAGGCCATGTACCATGTATTCATCTGTTTGTTTTAAGAACTCAATTTGGTTCTTAAGCCGGTGAGACATTTTGAAATGCATGAGACATACTGCATGAGGGAAGAACAGGAAAATGTCCTGTAGGAATGTAGGCCACCTGGTTGGTATAGAAGGTAAATGTAGGTCTTTCTTTGTTCCTGCTGTGTGTGGGTCGAGCACTGATGATGTCATGTGCAGTTGTTTGTATAGCAGGATCCACCGTGGGCGGCTGGGCCTGGCACAGACGTGGTATTTGGTAAGTGCCGTGATTTCTCTGAGATCCAGCAAAGCCCTGAATGCTGACTGAGATAAGCGTTGTGTCAGAACACAAAGTGACACAAATCTAGAAAGACATTTAGGGAAGAAATGAAAGAAGGAAGGAACAAATTTGGACGATTGCTATACCAACAGAAAGCACCTCATCGTTTCACTGCGTAAAATACCGTGGTGGTGTTTATAGTTTTTTACTCTTGGTGATACCACCTTATACTTTTCAGTGTGGGGTTAATACATTGTGTGACATGTAAGCACTGTCAGCACCTGCCTTAGGTCCTTAGTACTGTTGGACAGGCTGTATTAAGAAACAGTAGAATGAAAAAATAAGACAAGCTGTATGCATGCACTGAGTAGCATTGGGAGGATGGAGGTGTTTTGAACAAATGCCTGGCACATACGACTCAGCCGAGCAAAAGAGCTTTATATCCTCCTCACCAGGGGAAATAAAGAGAAGGTGAGACAAAAAAACTTTTCCATTGCTTCAGGCTACTGTTACCTGGCAGCCGCCAAGGAATTTAAAATATTATTCTGCTGCCGCATATATTCTAGATCTATGTGAGAGACACACACTCTCCTCACAGAAATGCTCTCTCTCTCTCTCTCTCTCTCTCTCTCTCTCTCTCCCTCACACACACACACACACACACACACACACACACACACACACACACACACACACACACACACACACACACACACACACACACACACACACACACACACACACACAGCATGTCAAACCTTGAGGATGGAGTTCCTGGTGCAATACCAGGCCTCAGGCAGCAGGAGGTGGCTTTTGTTTTGGACGTTGTTTCTGTCCATGTCTGAAAAAAAGAAAATGATGATGTTAGTTTCTCACTGTCACCAAGGCTGCTTCTTTGACTCCCAGCCATTTGCATAGGCAGTGTTATTCCACCAGGAAATATGGGGCAGTTTTAAGAAAACTCCACTTTGGTGAGGCGGGCGGAGGAAAGGCGGGTGGAGGAGAGTAAGTGATAGTGATGGACGGTGTGATATAAATAGAAGTGGTGGTGGCAGGATAATGCATCGCTTTTTCTGCTGGGCCGAGGTTCAGGCATGTCAGTGAGACGAGGAAGAAGGGAGGACAGGGAGAGAGAGAGAGAGAGAGAGATAGAGAGAGAGGAAGGTGGAGAACAGGGGAAAAGAGGTCCAAGTGCCTTTTCCAGGTCACTGTGAGCTCCTACAGGGGCAGGAAGAACCCTTGATTAATTATGATCATTATTATCATCATCTTGGCCAGGGGCATTAATCACAGCCATGTCAGAGTGAGGACCGGACGGGGGGAAGGGGGAGAGTGGGAGGGGGAGCCGGCCTTATAGTTGACATGAGATTGTTGTCATATTAAACACACCCATATCCCCGTGCCCCTAGCGTGTGTCAGTGCTCAACATCCATATGTCCACTGTCAGCCCAGCATCTATCAAGGGTAGGCCTGTTGTCAATCCGGTCATCTCCCACTGCTCCGGAACAAACTGACTAAACACAAGGTGACCAATGATGGCTCTTTACTTGAACTACATGCCAATAAAGCCAGCCAAGTATGAATTGACTGCAGCTAACATGACAGCCAGTCGGCTATCCGGCAGAAAACATTGTTTGTCAGGACATCCGTCTTTAAACTGTAATGAGTGGCTGTGACAAGTTGTTTCAGCGTCTCAAATCAGTGTGAGGTTCAGGTACTGTTCTCACAAAACATTTTCAAATACTCACACAAGGTTACATACTGCTCCAAAGATACTCCCCTCTAGGGTTGGGTATCGTTTGGGTTTTTTCCGGTAACGGTGCTAAATCACTACTTTTCAAACGGTGCCAGTGCCTAAACGATGCCTGAACCGAAATATATATAATATATTTATAATGTATATAATATAAAATATAAAAAAGGCGCACAAAACGACAGCGACATTAAAGAATGGCTTGTTTATTGCTAAGGCTATATGGTCAAAATGAAATGATTGATTAATAATGTAATAAGAATAACTTATAACAATGACTTATTTCACCAGTACATTGCTGGTAAATGACAAAAACAAGCACCAGATGGGAAAAGGGTATTTTACAATAACTTAAAAGGCACCACAAGGCTGGCGAGTTTCAAGTGAACGCACCGTCTGTTGTTTTTCAGACAACGGCAGCTGCAGTCAGACTGTTAGGGTCCTGGTGTTGGAATCCTCTACCAGGAAATACAGTCACACTTTACACCGCTTACCGTCAGCTGTCAGCATTTTAACCATTGTGTTTAATCCAGCTACTAGCTAATGGTAACGTAGCGTCCCGATGAAAAGGCTATATAGGATATATATATATATATATATAGAGAGAGAGAGCCTTTTCATCATATTTTGCTTTTTCACTGTCAATTTTCTTCAACTGACTTTTTTCCTGCCGTCTATTTTTCACCTACACATCTCCCACATCCTCTCTGTGTGTTACACACAGTGATGGACAGCTCCACGCAGCCATGACAACCATGAGCTAGGATGTGTTCGTTGCCAGCCAGCTGGCAATGCTGGGCACTCTACTCTGTCGAGACGTCTCTCTGACTTTTATGAATACATGTACACAGCTCAGAGCGGCGGTGGATTTGTCTTTATAAGTCTGGCTGACACGTCTGCAGCGGCCCCACTTCATTTATTCCACTTGCGTAGATTAAGGCTGGCATTACAAGTAAGGTCACACCATGCATCAATGTTACCTCGACACCACAGCGCTGCTGAACGTGCTCAGGCGTTACCATTACTCCGCCCCAGCTTCTCCACAGGAAATTTTCATCCATTTCTTTGGTTTTTGCATCTTCCTCTTTCCCCAATTTTCCTGATCCTCAGCCCCTCTCATTCTTCCCCCGTCACTGTGTGTTGCTGCGAGGCTGGGACAGGTGTAAACACTGCTCCAGGAACGGCTCAGAGCCTCACACTGTGTCAGAACAGGTGCGCTTCTGGACAGGAGGTGTGAGGCAGGTGTTAGATGAAGCCTCGGCTCACGAGTGTAACTGTCAAAATGTCTGTGTTCCCCCTTCTGTGATGACATGTTAATCCCTAACACTTGGTCTCCACTGGGAGATTCTACACTAGTCAGTCTAATAAACAGAAAGTCAAGGAACATCCTTTACGGACACCTCAAAACTAATTAGATTTTGAGCTACTCCATCCTTGCGTGCACCCAAAACCCTCTTGCTGAGCCATTTAATTTCTTGTCATATTTTCTGCCTGAGTCAAAACCCTTAATGTCACTACACCTGCATGATAGTGCTGTGTTTAAAGTAGGTTATCTCAAGCTAAAAACGCATCCCTGCTTAGGTTTCTCATGAGAGGAGAAGTCTGACTTTGTAATTGCAGCTTGGTGGTGGTTGGTGGGCTGAGGTCCTCTTAACCTTAACCCGGCCTCTTTTAGCACAGGGACTCAGGGACAGCATCGGGGACGGTCATTCGTCCTTGCAGGTCTGGGTCCTTGTGAGGCAAAGATGAGCTCTTAGTTGTGTTGGTATTTATATCAGCGTACTCCTTGTCTGTCCAGGACTTAACACAGGCTCCCTCATCCTCTTAAGTAGGGAATATCTCCTTGAAAAATAAACTTGACAAAGAGGAGTGTGCCAGTCTTCAGGGCTACTCTTTGCCTGTTTTCTGCGCTGGCTTGGCTGTGGGTAAATTATAAAAGTCTATGGGAAAACAAAGTTGTTTGAAGTGGCATGGCAGTTTGATGTGTATGTTTTGCTGTTCACTATATCTGATGTTGATTTGTTGTTAGATTTTCTATACTGTATGTATGTCAGCCGCCAGTGTCTCAGTCGTCTGCCTGTTGTCTTGTATGAGTCTCCATCACAAGCCTGAGGTTGTATTTTTTCACAGGCTGTTTGGAGGATTTATTCGTCTTTTACTACATCACTGAAACAGACTCGTAACTCCTGAATGAACTGCATTCCACTCCAACGCCCTGGCTTGCTGCGCTTCAAGCTCCATCCTTAGCATCTTTTAGACGTCAATCAGGCTAATATGCTTCCTCTCACAAGGCCGCAAAAGGCTTTCTAACCGTACTGCCCAGCACGGAGCTGTCCGGACCGCATCTGCTCAATCTAACTCCGGCCCCCAATAAGGGTAAGAATCAATCTTGCTGTTGTTTCGAGAGCAGGAATTCACAAGCAGGTAAGGCAGACTAGGCTGGATATGATTTCCGCAAAAACATTTTTTTGTTGCTGACGGTTTTATAAACAGTAACTGATATGTTGTTAAAATAGATCTTATACACAGTACTTCCATTCTGGTGTACTTCAAAATATTTTTTCATTCTTATGGTTGACTTGGTTTTGAATGTTCACAAAGAATGATTGCTTCATATTTTACAGTCTCTATTGATTGTGTTGTCACCAAGCATATTCTTCTGGTAGTCACTCAGCTGATAAGATTCCTCTGTCGCCAACCTTTTGTGTTGTGATGGTGGGGAGTCTATAGGAAGTAGGGGCCATCACTGTCACCCCGGTAGATCTAAAAATGACACATGGATGACTGCATCATGTAAAGGTGACATTTGAAGTGACATTGACATGTTGCATTACCAATGCAATGTTTGCAGCATTGAGGTGACCTCCTCTGCTCTCATCCCAGCTTTTATCCTGCCTGCCGCACCTTTGCCAAACGCCGGAGCTGTTTGTCATGGATGATTTGGTAATAAAATGAGAAAGGTGTTGAGTCAGCGACAGAAGTCTCCGTTCCACCTGGCCCTCTGTCATCCCTTTCCCCTTTCGCACACACACAACACCCACGCGCATGCACACACTCATGCGTACACACGCGCAAGTGCACTCGCACAAACCCTCTCAAAATCTTATGCACACTCTACAATCTGTTGTCTTGATCTCTTTCACACATACATACAAAATTGCATAAAGGCAACACACACAGTGCAAAGTTGTACAGCTATTGTAAGCACACACCACACATATACTGTATGCTTTCTTACCCTCTCCTCTCTTGCCTGTTCTTTTTCCTAACCTACCTCATACCAGATGTTTCATCTTCCCTCGCGTAAAGTCGGCCCCAAACATATTTTGTGGTGCTGATTACAGCAGTCATAAATTTGCTGTTAAACATTTTTATACACCTAAGTTATGGTGGGGTACATGCTATGCATTGTACTGGTGGCTCTCCCGTATGCAGAACATTTGAAAATATTGATATTAAAAGATCCAGTGCAGTATAACACAATCTGCATTTATCATAACTCACTTGAGTTGGCTGGGTCAAATGACTTAGCAAGCCAAATAATTGGTTTAATGAAGTGCAAAAAGGAGTCTGTCAGATTTCTTTTTTTTTGTACCAGATGCACATTAGTTCACCCTACTGTAGCTACCAGTACTGGCTGACTGAGAGGAGATATGGTAATGGAGAACATGAGCTTGATGGGCTCTTGGGAGCTTCAGCTGACACGAAAGAGCTGCTCAACAGTGTTCTGCCAACTTGAATACTTTATAGCAGTGAAATTTCATTGCGCATGAATAGTTTGAGTGATACTATGCATGAACCTTGCATGCAGTGTACACATCATGTGCCACTTCCTAGATGACAGGCTTTCGCAGATTTAAAACTGGAATAAAAGGTACTTCTGAGTGATTTGATATTACTGTTAATCTTGTGTTACGCAAAAACAGATATTTTGTTTCATAGTGGGGGTTTATGCAAATTGGTGACCTAACAATGTTTCGGCTTTAGTCCTGCAGCAGAATATGAAGTGTCTTATGATAATCCGTGGCACCAATGTAGTGGTTGAGGATCATACATTATGCAGACTTTATGATATAAAACATTACAGTAGGACACTCCTAACACACAAACCACCCTCTGTTCCCCACACATCCCTCATGGACACACACACACACACACACACACACACTTGCAAGTAGACACACATGCATACAAAATCACACTGATTAACATAACCCATATCACACTTACTTCACCATCCTGCTGTCTCACCTAAGCAGTGCTGATTTTATCCAAGTGCACAGAGCAAGTAAACAAGAGTTACCAAGCAGCAGCTCCTCAGATGAATATTGTATACACCTAGTCTGGCTAAGTGTTGTTGTTTATGTCAGGGAGAGTGTTTATGGTGCTTGGTGGGCCTCTTAGTGCAGTTAAGTTTCTACAGCATCCCACTATGGCCATCAATTTCAGTACAAGATCGTCTAGGTTTGTGTTCTTTCTCCCCTCTCTCCTCCTGCTCCCTTCTTCTCCTCCCTTCGTCCGTGCTCGGCTGGTGTTGCCTGGCTTCTCCCTCGTCTCTGCTTGCCCATCTCACCTTCCTTCTTTCCAGATGGCGCATTTCACAACCTGCTAGGCACGATCAATCAAGCCCAGATGCAGACTGGGCTATTAAGGTCAGTAATGATCGGCCTTTGAGCGTTATGGGCCCGGCTCCTGTTGTAAAGCCATGCATCAAACTCTGTTCCAGCACTCAGCTTGCCTGCCCTTAACAAGCCAGCTTAAAATATCGGCCGGAGGATACAAAATGAAAAGGGTACAACCTTATCTCTCCAAAGACAGGCCGTTGTAGCCCCAAGGTGTAATAAAACTACAGAACTTGGCCGTCGCCTGGAGTCATCTCTTTTATAAGCAATATCTTTCAAAGATCAGCTAAGCGGTGGGCTATGGGTGTTGGGTTGAGAGATGTAATGCATCACACCATATTCCCTTGCACAGGAGAAACCTCTGCTCACTATTCAAGCCTTTTCATGGGAGCCAGGTTCTTCCTTCCTGGCCTTGTACCCCACATGGGATTTAGATTTAATTGTGTGAGAAGCCCAGGGCTTGAGGTGGGATTTGACAGGGTCCTAAACCCTTTCCGCCTGAGGGTGCCCTGCCCAGGTACACAGGCATGAAGAGGAGCTGATCCAAATCACACACACGGGAGGGAGACACCTAGAGGTCCAGAAGTACAGCTGCTCCTTAAGTATTGGGCTGGATCAACAGGCCATAATCTACCAGTTCCTTTAAATCCTCTTTATTGAGTTACCTTCCCATCAACCTTGTATTCACACCTGATAAAAAGCCAAGTTTGAAGATTTTCAGTCCAAGTAATGATTTGATTTGGATCCAAGAGGCAGCAAAAACAACTGAGACTGCAGCCAGGGGAGATGGAGGGTCGTGGGAAGTGTGTGCTCATCGGATGATGGATGCTCACAGGAGGGAACACCTGTTATTTATGTGGTCATCACATCCTTATTTCATATCTCCAATCCAACCAACAACATTTACTAATGCAGTTTCTTTGCGGACTTCATGTACTCAGAGGAGATAATAAATCATACCTGGGTTGTGCTGTAGACTGCAGTGGCTGTCCATAATGTTACTTATATACATTGTATATTTAGATGTCAGACAGGGTTGTTATTTTTTTTTAATATTGTTTTTATTGAAGTGTTTTGACAACATATGAACAAGATATGAAAATCAACGCCCAAAATTCAAACAAAACAAACATACCCACATTCTCACTTACACACAAACACACAAACACACACACACACACACACACACACACACACACACACACACACACACACACACACACACTTATAAATCCACACAAACCCACACATAATAGGCCCATACAGGAGGGAGAGGTACAAGTATGCCCAATGCCCATACATGTCCAGTAGTAAGCATACAAAAACAAAACAAAGACCAGCAAAAACAAAATCAGTGCACAAATTCAAAATCATGCATAAAAAAGTACAAATTGGGTCCAGATATTGCAAAAGGGGGCCCCAAGATTCTTGGGGGACAGGGTTATTTTTGAATGAGGTCTCTTTTCAGTAGCCACACAGAATGCACTGACCACTATCTCGTACACCAATGATAAGTCATAGATGCAATAGCCATTTAAAGCTAATGCTAAGATTGAGCTTAATGAATGCATGAATAGAAGCAGGCAGAGCATTGGGAAAGAAAGATGTGGCTTTTACCTGGTGTTCATCATTTAACATAAAAGCAGACCCAGGCTTCTCCCCATGCCTAGATGCTCTGAATGTACAGTAGCTGTTTACTTATTCCATCCATCTGTCTGTACAGGTAATTACAGTTTTTGAGCCTGGTTTAGAATGGAATTTCATTTCCCTTTCAGCTTTGCATAACCCATTTTCACATTTGGAACAAAAGCAAAGACAGGCTCAGGCTCTTTGACTGTGCCAATAAAAATCTGCTTTTTGTTCAGAGCAAAGGATGGGCCCTATAAAGAGCCATAATATTCTGTACTAAAGCAACTGTCACCCCAGCCTGGCGCTGTGTGTTATGATTACTCTTTGTATGTGAGAGCACTGCATGTGTTGCCAGCATGTGTGGAACATGATGTCTTCCTGTGTATCGTGGATGAGGTGTCTGGATGTTCTGTGGTTGGCTGATGATGCCACACAGCCCTGTCCTTGGTTGGCCAGTGGCCTTGATGTCACCCCACAGCACACGCACCAACAGCCTGGGAGTCCGGGTCAGCCCAGGCAGTCAGTCTGGAACCTTTGCACAGGCCCATAAAACACAGAAGCACAGAGCAGAAAATTGAAAGCATCACGGAGGTGCCATGCCTGTGCTGGGGAGGAAGATAAAAGTCTTTGGCCAGGGTTGGAAGCATCTTAGCTGGAGATGCATGCTGGGGGCTGTAGGATTTAATAACCTAAGACCAGGGGTTGTGAGGCTGCAAGCACACAGTGGCAGAGCACAGTGATAGTTTACAGTTGTATGACAGTAAACCGCAAACCCCTATGATTAATAATATAGCTGTAAGGCATGGCATGGTAGTGGTGTCCCTGTTTAACTATTCTATGTATTATTGATAGACTTGGCGAACTGCTTCTTGTCATTCACTGTCTTAGATATGAGACTAGATGTCATGTTATGGCCTGTCATGAGCCTGTCTCCCTGGATCAAATAAAGCTTGCCCAGAGAGACACAGGGTGTTTGTAGTGCTGTGTGTGTGTGTGTGTGTGTGTTTGTAGTGCTGTGTGTGTGTTTGTAGTGCTGTGTGTGTGTGTGTGTGTGTGTGTGTGTGTGTGTGTGTGTGTGTGTGTGTGTGTGTGTGTGTGTGTGTGTGTGACATTTGGATGAAGTCATCGCAGCTCCTGTTTGATCACCACAGCCCCTTTGTGGACGTCACTGTGACTAAAGCTGTCATGGAGGCAGAGGCAACATGATTTATCCTTCGAGCCACTCCTCGCTGCCACCTTTGGCATTCTGTTATAACATCACGAGGCAATAAGCTGATGGATTTTCTCCAATTTGGTCCAAGCGTAAGCCCTGTTCCTCTTCCTTCCTTCCTTCCTTCCTTCCTTCCTTCCTTCCTTCCTTCCTTCCTTCCTTCCTTCCTTCCTTCCTTCCTTCCTTCCTTCCTTCCTTCCTTTCTTCCTTCCTTCCTTCCTCCCTTCCTTCCTTCCTTCTTTCCTTCCTTCCTTCATTCTCCTCCATGCTGAGCTGTCCACCACTTTCTGCCACATACCTCTGTTTTACCAATGCCTGTTATTCTTCCATTTTTAACTGCTTGTGCTCGTAAAGCCGCTGTGGGTTTTATCAGCAGAATAAAAGTTGAATGTTAGTCTTAGTGCACTGGGCCATTCCTTCAACTCACAGCCTGACAAATGAGTTGTGACCTTGAGTAATATTTCCCCATTATTCAGAAGGCACCAGAGCAGATATTAAAAATAGCCTCATTTCCCAAGCCACGGTGGAAGAGGTGGTGGAGGTTGGCTGTTATCAGAGGTGTGTGTAGGTGTATAAAGTATGCATATACATATGTTTTGTTCTCTCATTATTTCTTAGAAATATGCTGTGTTTTGCACATTTCCAATGACCGTGAGTCAAGATAAAGATACAAGGGATTAATACATTGGTTCACTGCTTGTATTAGTGACTAGAAAATACGTCTGTATTGTTTATGTACAGCTTGCATTGACCATCAACCATGTTGCTACCACTATAGCCACATACAGTTTCACTATCTGATGTGAAGAATGATGTTGCTCAGAGTTGAGCTTTGCCATATAAAAAAAATCACTTCAGGAACCAGTGTTTATGTTGGCAACTGATTTTTAATTCAGTTTGTCTTTATACAAGACAGTTTCAGTAAGCAGTAGCCATCTAATTTTGCAAGTTTTAGTCTCATTTGAGTAAGTGAATATTTTATAATATTCAGTCAACATCTAATTAATTAAAGGGGTATTTCAGTGATTTACTTTTTCTCCTCCGTAGTCTTCTCCGGCCTTTAGTTGACAGGACAGCTTAAGACAGGAAAGGGGAGAGAGAAGGGGATGACATGCAGCAAAGGGCCGCAGGTCGGAATTGAACCCACGGCTGCTGCGGTAAGGACTGGGTCTTGGTACATGGGGCATAGTAGCTTTTAAAGCAACACTATGTAACTTTTCCCGCTCCGGTTCCCCTACAGGTTGTCTGCTGTTGCTTTAAGTTTTAAGAGATAAGGGTTCAGGGTTATTTTCTTAGACTTTATGAAACTCCCTCCAGAGCCACAAGACATATTCTGTACTACTGCTTTCAGAGGCTGATCTAAAATCTAAAAACTCAAATAGTTTTTGTTGTGTCTTAAGATTTTCTATGATGAATTCATATGAGAGTAAATGGAAAGTCAAACCAACTGAAACACATCTATCTTTAAAGCAGCTTTTTACCGATATTTCTATATTAACAATGTATCAAATGACAATGTGACAGTATGCAAGGGGTGACTCATGGTGATCAACCTACAGATATTTAGGAGTTTCAGCTCATTGTTTAGCTGCTCGGCCACAACGTTGCTGTTTTGGTTCACTCTCACAGCTCTCATAGCGTTGTTTTCGGCTGTAAAAGGCCGCAGACACAGTTAGCGACTAGCTGGCGAATAATGGAGTATTTAGCAGCTGAAGAGCCATATGTTAGGGACCAAAAATAAAACTAAAACACTTTCTACAGTCGCAATCTTTGATATGTACTGTCACTAGGATCACAGTAATTCTCAGTCAGTCAGTCAATAGATTAGCTAAGGGTGCTGGCGTTAACCTACAACTGACTCCATTTGTCTATTTTTCATAGTATTGTTTTGATTTATTAGCAAAAATATTGTTCTTAGTGTTTGTTTACAAAGGAACATTTCATGTAGTCATTGTATTGTATTTTCATTGTAGAAACATAGTTGTGCTAGTTTTCGCAGGCTAAATGAACACTGGCAGATATGTCTGGCAGTAGGCTTGATCCAGCTTGGACTTACCCACAGTAACTCTGGATCCAGCTCTGGGCTTAGTCTGAGAGATCCTGACAGTAATACGGTGTCCAAACCCCTTATGCATCCCCCTATCCTTTCCTCCTGTCCTCACACTCTGTCCCCTCTGTCCCCTCAGCCCACAGAGGGCCGTTTAGCTTCCCAGGGGCCAGAGCATGACCGCATGGCCACTCTGCTGAAAGGCATGATGGGTAATAAGTGGAAATGGCAGTGATCCAGCTCACGGCTCTCGCTGCTCCTGCTTCCCCCAGCTCACAAATGCCAGTGGATGAAGATGGATCCACCTCTGGTTTGACCCCAGTAAGGGCTCTTGCCGTCACACCCTGTCTCTCTCTCCTTATCTCTCTCTCCTGCTCTCTTATTCTGACCCCAAAACACCACCTTGCTCTCTCTCTCCCACTCTCGCCCTGTAACCTTACTTATCTCCTTCTTATCACGTATTCTCTCTTGGCCTCTGCCTTCCCTTTTCCATTACAGTTCCACAAACCACTGTCAGTCAGTCTCCTCCCTCTCATTTTCATCCCTATTATATTTCTCAGTCACTCCTTCCCTCATTTCCCGTGGCTTATTACCTGCCATACCTTTGCTGCCCTCTTTGTGGTTTCTCTCCCTCCATCTCCTGTTTTCTTTTACCTGTGCAGGCACAGTTTCCTCTCACTCTCCCTTTTACTCACCCATGCTTTTCCTCTGTCTGTTACTTTTCTGTTACTTTTATTCTATAACCCTCCTCACCCTTCCCGCTCCCTGACCCGCTCTCTCCCTCCCATCCTCCTCTCTCTCTCTCTCTCTCTCTCTTTCTCTCTCTCTCTCTCTTTCTCTCTCTCTCTCTCTCTCTCTCTCTCTCTCTCTCTCTCTCTCTCTCTCTCTCTCTCTCTCTCTCTCTGAACTGGGTGTGCAGGCAGCTCCTGAGTGGCAAGGTGACATTGTGTGTCATATCAGCATTCCACGGCAGTCCCCTTTCTCTCCAGAGAGTAATTATTTCTTTCAGAGTGAAAGGTTCAATTTGCTATAAAAGAACAAGAGCCTCAGGTATAGAGGGAGTGAGGGTGGTAGCATTAGGAGGGGGAGGAAAGGAGAACGGAAGTGATAGGGTGGCAGAGAGGGAGGGAGAAAAGTGGGGGAAAATGGGGACGAAGGCTGGAAGTGGAAAAGAATGAGAGGGTGGCACAGGGAGGCAATGAGAGAGGAGAAGAAAAAGATAGTGAGTGAGGGAGGACGGGCCAAAACGTTCCCTCTGTGTACTGGACACACTGTTCTCAGAGAAGAGCTTTTGTGTGTGCGTATGGTGGAGGAATGTTAGTGAGAGAGGTGCTGGGTGACATCATACCCCCTTGTCTCCTACTCTGGCCCAAGATTACGTCACCTAGCTGGGCCACCTGAGCATGGCTCACACCACAGCCTGGCAGAGTCACAGAGTCCAGAGAGCACAAGTAGTGTCCAGAAACTGAAACTGAGCAGTGGTAGAAAGCACTGACTGTATATGTGTTGGCCTTCTTGATGCCTCCTGGGCTTGTATATTATTATTTCTCTGTGCTGGTATTTTCTGCCTTTTTCTGTTTTGAGCATTTGCACTGGAGTGCCCTGTAAGGATGTATTTAGGGGCTGTGGGTGCAGGCACTGAGGTATTTGTAGGTAAGCTGTCTCATTTCCATGTATTTTCCATTTCCACTTCTCCACCCTAACCCTCCCACCCCCCGCGCACTCTCTGCCGCTCCCTCTATCTCGCCCTGCCGGTGAATCCTGATTCCCACCATCACCTGCTGTAAATTGTTCCAGTCTCTCTGGTGCAGGAGTGTTTTTTCACCCCAGTGTCTTCCTGTTTGAGTGTCTCTCACCACTGGGATTAAGGAGCCTCTCCAGACAGGCTGAGGCGTTTATTTAAAGCAGCAGGCTTGTCACCAGGACTATTTTAAGTGGGAGCTTGAAAGCAATTGCTGCCGCGTTCCAGTGCTATGTTGGCTATGAGTTATTATGCACTGCTTCAGTGGCGAGGAGCAGTGGAACCGAAAAGGCTTACCCTGTTGCTTTCTGACTGGAGCCCATAGATGAATAGAAGAATGAGGGAATGGAGGATGAGTGAAGAAGACTTTACTCCAAGTGATGCCATTTGTTAGTCTTTGTTATGTAGCCTTTAGCAGATTTCTGTTATAATGTAATGACTATTCCTTCCAGCCGGTATATGTCAAGCCACTTGCCTTGGGGACAGTAAGAGACATTCAAAATGGTTTCACTGATCATTTAATTTCATGAATTCTTAAATTGCACTGATTGGTCATAAGTACCATGCCTCAGGCCAGTTAGCTATATATCCTATCCAAAAAGTGTCGGTAATATGTTTCATTCTGTTCATATTGAATATCGTCTCTTATCCAGCAAATGAAATACACATGCTTTACTCAGAGGTCAGTACCCAGCTTTGCCTGCTGAATATTTGGACTCAGTTCCATCAACAGAAGCAGCAGAAAATCTTTCTGGGCGAAAGAGCTGCTGGATGCAGCTGGGTTTTGCTCTGTTGACTGAAGCGATTTTAATGTTTTATTGATTTTTTGATTTATTTTTTTCTGCTCCAGCCTCCATATACACACTATCACTCTGTCTCCGTCATGAGGAACAGCCAAACAGGCAAAAATCCCTATGCAGGCTTCAGTCCCGGTCCCTGTGTATCCACATCCGGCCTTGCCAGAACAAGAGTGCAGAACAAGAGTGCAGAACAAGAGTGCTAACGATGAAAGTTGGAGTTGTTTGATTTTGAGCCAACTCCAATTTTACTGAATGATCAATGATTTCCCCCTACATTAGAACAGGTTTCTAAAACAGACCCACCTTGACCACTTAATGGCTTTTTATCTCCTCTTCTGCACGAAATCGAAAAGTAAAATTAGACCAACAAAGCAACACAAAGAAACAAAACATTAAACAGGAAAGATGGAATGACAGAGAGGAACGTTAAAACTAATGTTCATAACCCTTCCTAGAGGTGTCTGTTAAAGTGTGAGGGAGAGAGGAAAGAGGGGAGAGAAGAGAGTAACGAGTGGACGGCAGGAACAGAAAGAGTGTTTATAAGGGAGCTGTAGCAGCATCTGACGCCACTGCATGCAGGCTGCTGTTTCTTCTCTCACAGGCATTAGAGCAATCCACACCACTCCATCTCTCATACACGCATGCATCAACATCTCCAAGGTTGTATAAATCAAAGCTCTCTTGCTACTGAACCAGCATTTCCTGCCCACCACGAACAATTACCACCCCACCCCTTGCTCAGATAACAAAGCATCCTATCTTAATAAGCATCCCACCATGGGGAGCTAATGGTCTCACCGCTCCTTTTAATTTTATTCATACCTAACTATGAGATATTAATAATGAATGCAGAGTAAACAACAGTTTAAGATGCCGGCCATGCCATTGTGGACTAATTGGCTCATTAAATGTAACATTAGGTGGGAGAGGGGCCCTTGATTGGGAGCTGTAGGCCCCAGTCAATGCTAACACTCAGAGATCATTGATCTTTACCCAGCCTGCACGTCGCTGATTAAAGAGCAATAAAGATGGGGCTGGTTCCCCCCGGCTCCATAACACTGCCACAATTCCCTTAAAGTGCCTCAGACACTTCCCAAACGCAGCCAGATATTTTCTCTGTCATGATCCCCCTGCCATGTGTGCCAGGGTGAAGCTGGCACTATAGGACCACACAGACACAGCTGTGGCCACGGCCCCCTGAGTACGTAGCAGAGGTGCTAAATGGTCTGAGGAGGAGATCGATGAGAAAGGGACTGGCTGCGTCCGTCACTTTCTAAGCACCCTGCATTTCACCTCACTGCCCAGGTCTTAACGTGACCTGTGTGCGTGATTGTTTTTGTGTGTTTCAGACAGGCTCATATTGCTGCAGGGGTCTTTAAAGTGTCTCTGGCCAGTGCTTTGCTTCCCCTTTAAAAATTCAAGAAGCCCAAAATAAATAGAGGAGAGGATCCCAGAATTTAGCCCTACACTGCTCTGCCAGGCTTGAGGACTGTTGTAGTTCAGTGCTGAACTTGGATCTTACAAATAGCCATTATTTTTCTGTGTGTTGGATAATGTATTGCACACACACACACTGATGTTTATTATAGTATGTGCTATAACCCTTCATTAAGCTACCAGTGTGTGGTGGAAGAGGTCACATATTACAGTAAACAAAGCAGACATCCCCTTTGTGTGCATGACTCTTACACATTTCCAGGGTGACCTAATGGTGATGGGGATTAGGGGACAGAAGTGCTTCTAGCAGCCCAGTGGCATCTGGCCTGAGCAGGCCAGCAGCCCAGTTGACTGCCATAGAGGGTAGTTTTATAGCAGCGCTCTGGCCTGGGCATTGACTCCAGGTCTAATAAACATCCAATATGTTATCCCACCCTCACACAACAAGCAGAGATGATACTGTGTAAAAACACAACAAGCCCTCAGATTGGCCTGCAATAAAAACCTTTTTACACACTATGTGAACCTATAAAGGCCTTACATGGCATGGGCAAACAGACCCTGACTGGCTGTATAGGAGCTAAAGGTGTTAGAAGTAAGATAGAAGGCTGAGAAAAGAATTACCACACCTCCCTGAAATGTTAGTGACCGTAGTGCAATTCAAAACAGATTCAGCTACTGATAATTATATTATTACCAAGCTATAATATAGGTTATGCAAAGGGGCTGCATATTGTTGTGTGCAGAGTAAAATGAAGACATCAGTGACAAGACTAGTGTCATGATTGAGGTGTATTTTCTCTTCTACAACATAAGGTCAATATGCTATTATGTTAAACATAATAATTCATATAGGCCTTTCATCCTTCTGGTTCAAGTGAAAAATGCTCTCCGTTCTGTAAATGCTGAAAAGCGATCATATCTGGTTAAGGAAAAAACGTTGTTTGAATGTCTCCTATTATTGTTGGGGCTGTTTAAACGATGTGATTTTCCGATCGTGGCATTTCACATTGGGAAGGCCACGACTTTACACACATCCTGTTGATGTTTCTTTCAACTTGACTACACTGCGGGTGCCTTTTTAAATGTAGGAAGTGGTTTTTTCCTTAGGGATTACATTGATATTATTTCCCTGTTGCCTTGGATGTTCATTTTGATAAATATGCTGAAAGCCCAGCACTTGAAAATACAGTAAATATCTTTCCTTCTTTAAATGGCTAATCCCTTTGACTTGCCGTTACCACGTCCATGTTCACACCCAACAGCCATTACAATGAGCCGAGTATGTGGAGCAGCATAGCAAGAAATCAAACCATGATAACGAGTGCCTCGAGTCTGGTTCAAGGCATCGGCTGATATCTTCCGTGCACAGCCCTCCTCCTTCCCATCTCTCTTCTAAACCCTCATCTGCCTCTCTTCCCGCTTGGAGAATGCCTGTGCTGCACCCTTCCTTTGCCCTCCACTGCCCCACCTACCTGATCTCATCTGGAGACAGAGCAGGTGCTACGGAGAGATAGAGGATGGCTGAGAAAGGCATCTCCACCCAGGCTAATGACGCCTGCTCCTTTCTCAGCTCACTTTGCTGAAACAGTTTCTGTGCAGCAGCCAAGCTGAAGCAGATGAGAGCAGGAAACACCACAGAAGTCCAGGCAGACAGGAGATGGTGTCCTGCAGATGAGGAGAAGATTGTCACGAGTGTATGCACTCACATAACAAGATGCCTATCCTCACATCTGCATATGTACACACATACTGATCTAGATGTGCATAATAATATTTTTATTGCGCTCTCTCAAAACACTCATACCTCCCAACAGAGTTGCCAACAACAGGTTCCTGTCAAACACACCTTACCCCTGCATCTATATATACATACGGCTACTCATACAGAGGCTACCCGCGGTTAACTTTACTGCTGATGACCACAGCTCTCCGTATGTATGTATATATATATATATATATATATATATATATATATATATATATATATATATATATATATATATATATATATATATATACACACACTACATACAGTATCACCCACACTGAAAAAAAAGTCTCTCCCTCATTTAGACACTAATGAACACACAACATACACACTGTACCACAGTGTACTGTGGAAAAGCCAGCATTTTCCATTGACCTGTGTGTTGCCAGACTGTGATATTCAGCCAAGGTCAGCAGTCATCAGCGGGAAGCCTCAGGAGGGAGCGGCAGTTGAAAAGTTCAAACAGCCTGTACATGAACACACACAGATGTACATGCACATACACTTACATACACAAAGTACAGCAGGCAGGATAATGGGCTGTGCTCTCATTCGGGAATGCCACAGGTCACAGCAAGTGACTGTCAAAGAACACATCCTGCGACTCGCACTTTTGATAAGTGAGCAGCACACGTACACTAATAACAAGACAAAATCTAATATGAAATTGAATATGATTTGCAGTTACACTGAAGAGTTCTGTAGTTACATATTGAAATATATACACTGAAACTATGCATGTGAAATATTTTAATAACTCTGCTTGCTGTGTGCGGCAGTTTTACAAGGCTGAGTTAAACTAACTTTGCATACTTCTCCAATATTGTGAACACAGACACACATATAGATACACACATTCCCACACCCAATGAGAGACAAAAGGGGATGGCGGGATTAACGGATCAGTTCCCAATTTCCCCCAGCCGCCCAGAAGTAATCAGATCATCTTGCACCTGACGTGAGGCCTGAATTCCATTAGGCTTTATTAGCAGTAATTATCCCCTACTTCCACCCCATGCTGTTCCCTCACTCCATATCCTCTATTTTTCCTCCGAATCCTGACATTGCCCTCTTCTTCCTCCATGCTCTTTATTCTTCCCCCACTTTTGCCAGTTCTCCACTCGCACCCTCACTGTGAGTTTCATCCCACCCCTAAATCATCTGGATGGCTCATTCTTCTTTTTGGCTATTACTTACATGTAAACCCACATATTCCTGCTGAAGGTCACTCTGACATGCAAACAGACACACATTCACACTTGCACACACAAATACACATTTTGCGTTCACTCTAAGTGGACCTAAGGATGAAAAGGCCATTTCAGTTTTTCTTCAATAGCGCTGAGGGATGCATCAGACAATCACCCCTCTTTTTTTTTCTTTTCTTTTTCTTGCACTTGTTTCATTTTGCAGCAGGCCCAGAGATGGGATGGACAATTGTGTGCTCTTTCACATAGTGTTTCTCACTCAAGCAGGAAGGAGCATGAGGACTACAGAAAAGGCAAAATCCTCCTGGGAACAGCTTTTTACTCCCAGTTTGTGTTCATTTGTCCCCCCCGCTCCCCTCGGCTGCCTTTGGGAGCGAGTCAGCACTTGTTTTATTGGCCGTTACTGTGTGTCAGGGAGCAAATCAGTTTTTACTCACAGGTGCGAGTGGAGAACGAGTGTGAGTGTTCCATTACTTTTTGTATCAGGTTGGAAATATCTGGGTGCGAACGGGTTTGTCCATGTCTCTCTGTGTTGGTGCAGGACAGTGTGTGAATAGGGGGTGTGTACTTGTTAAAAAGTGAGAACCATGTTGTTATATTTACTTATTTGTACATGGGAAAATGAGTATATGTGTATATATGAGGTAGCAAAGTAGATGATGGAGACGATTCCCTCTGTGCTGTTTATTATCACATTTTGTGTAATTATATAATTACTGCTAATCACCCACCTGAGGTGGCAGTGCTCTGCGGCAACACACTATTACAGAACAAACACAGCGACCTCAGCACATCTCACACTCATTAACACACTCCTCCCACCCTCATTCTTTTTCCTGCTCTCCCTATATCTACATATCTCTCTCTTGTTCCTATTCTCTATGTTCATTATCTCTTGTCTTTACATGCATGAAAACACACATGCACGCACATGCTTGTGCGCACTCTCTAATGTTATGAGGATCCCAATCAACCGTAATGAGATGAATAGCATTTCAGCAGCAGATCGGCCGAATTTATAGAGAGACAATCTTCCCAGCAGGTATGTTTCTGATGTGAAACGGAAACAAGAAGAAAGCATCTCCATATCACATCTGATGTTCCATCCTTTCGACAGGCAGTTGAGAGAATAGGGTAATAGTGTAGCATTGCCGTATACTGCACATTAGTTAACTGAATGTGTCAGTCTCCAAATGAGAGTGAATCGGGGGGTGGTGAGAGCTATTCACAAGCAAGAGACAAATCTCACATTTCAGACTCCATTTCAAAGAACATGAAATTCAATATACCACACCAATCTTGTGCACACTGTCATTGCTTATGCCAGTAATAGCAATCAGAGATATTGTATTCACTCCACTCAGCCTCCCGGTGTCAATTTATGTTTATGTTTGCCAGTAAATATATTAAATGTCATTTAAGCCTTTTCAAGAAGTTGATTGTTTTGCTTTTGTTTTGTGCCGTCTGGTTCTCTCTGTTTGTCATCCTGCTGATCTTGACACAGGCTTTTATTAATCTGCAGGCT